>CM051237.1:6882841-8235341 GCA_027917425.1 Gastrophryne carolinensis
CAGACACTCATTTCAGCGGTTTATTGTGGCAAGAACGGGTCAGGGAGAGTCAGAGGCAGGGAGAGAAAAGGACAGTAAAATAAAAAGACAGAGCGAGAAAGAGACAGCGCGAGTTTATAGTGTTTTTGCATTTGCTTTCACGCCCAGATCTTTCAAGCCTAATTAATGTTAATACATCACACCCACCTGCCTATTTTGCTTCTTTAACCCTTCTAATGCCAGCTACATAAATTTTATGTACCTGGCTTACCCTGCCTAAAACAAACACTCACCTGACCTCTCAATCGATTCGGCCGTGTCTCCTCTGATGCCCCCCCCCCGGCCTCTTCCTGCTTCAGGAGAGGGCCCGGAATAGGCCCCCTCTTCAGCTTCAGACAACATTTACTTAAAAAAAACCTCTGTGAGCGATCCCTCCCGCCAGGTATCCTCTTCACAGAGGGGGCCTCTGATCCCCCCACAGGCTCTTCCTGGTTTGAGGAGGAGGCCCATAAGATGCCTGCCTCTGCTTTCATCACCACTAGCCCCGCCTCTTGTGGGTGGAGCAGATGATGTCATCATCACCCTGCTCTTGGCTCTGAACTGTCAGATGCTGAGGCTGATCACTGTAAGGAGGTCAGAGGGGTTGGGAGCTTTGATCCCCAGCCCCCCTCCATTGATCCCCGGCAGCTGTCATCTGATCGCCCTGCAACACAGGATCGGAGGTGAGTGTTAAAAAAGAAATAAAAGCATTTTTTCTATGTGTGTTTTTTTTCCATGAGACCCCTTTACCAGGTAACAAGGCTTGGGGGCTGGCAAGTCACGTGCGGCTAGCCTAATAGAGGTTTTTGAGAAAAATAGGTGTATAGTATCCAGGTCGGTAGTGTGGCATTGATTGATGAGCACCAATAGGTGCAACGGAAGTATTGCAATGAGCGGCAAAGAGGTTGTATGTTAAAAATACAATTCTGTGAGTACTCACCTGTCGAATTGTTTTTGGTAGTATACAGCACGTCCTGTTTCACTTTATCCTTACGTCTGGGTTATCCGTCACAAGGTGGTGCCAGTGGACTGCAGAAAAACTTGTGGCCTCTCCCAGCCCCAAAAAAGCCAGGATCCTCCCACAAATTCCCAGTGTTGCAAAGCAGTTATACAAGAACCCGGGAGAACCATAATGAAGAAAATCCCAAAAAGAGCATTTTAACAAATCACCATACAGAGGTAACCAAGGATAATAATAACAAGGGAGGGATGAAACAGGACGTGCTGTTATACTACCAAAAACAATTCTACAGGTGAGTACTCACAGAATTGTATTTTTCCAAGTATACAGCATGTCCTATTTCACTTCTCCTTACGTCTGGGACATCCAAAAGCAGTGTCCTTAAGGTAGGGTGGGATCCCCATACAGCAACGGTGTGCAGTTCAAACCACTGCTGCCTGAAGAACCTTGCGGCCAAAAGCAGCATCAGCTGAAGCCTTAACATCAACCTTGTAAAACTTGGAAAAGGTAGGAACAGAAGACCAAGTTGCGGCCTTACAAACTTGTTCAACAGAGGCTTGGTGCTAAAAAGCCCAAGACACACCAATAGCACGAGTGGAATGAGCAGTAAGACGGAAGGGTGGCTCCTTCCCCTTAGCAGAATAGGCTTGCACCACCGCCTGACGGATCCACTTGCTGATAGTGGATTTAGCCGGAGACAAACCCTTCTTAGGTCCAGAAGGTAGAACAAAAAATACAATTCTGTGAAATACTCACCTGTAGAATTGGTATTATAAGCATACAGTACGTCCTGCTCCAAATGTAATACTTATACTAGGGTTATCCTCCGCCAGATGGCGCTGCACTGCAGAGACATGTAAAACAGGCTCCTCCTGGCCCCTCAAATACCCGGGGACCTCCCACAAATCCCCAGCATTGAAAAGCAGTGAACGAAAAACCGGGAGAATTTAACCACCCAAACTGGTAACTATAACAATGATAACAATCACCATACAGGGGATCCATAATAATGCAAATCCAAGGGTGGGGTGGAGCAGGACGTACTGTATACTCATAATACCAATTCTACAGATGAGTAATCACAGAATTGTATTATTCTTAGTATACAGTACGTCCTGCTCCAAATGTAATACTTACACTAGGGACATCCAATAGCAGTGTCCAAACAGTAGGGTGGGATCCCCAAGAAAAAGGTAACAGCAGACAGATTAAACCACTGCCGCCCGCAAAACCTTGCGGCCAAAGACAGCATCAGCTGAGGCCCTAACATCAACCTTGTAAAACTTAGAAAAGGTATGAACAGAAGACCAAGTAGCGGCCTTGCAAACTTGTTCAACAGAAGCCTGGTGCTGGAAGGCCCAAGAGGCAGCAATAGCACGAGTAGAATGAGCAATAAGGCGAAAGGTAGGACTCTTCCCCTAAGCAGAATAGGCCTGAATCACGGCCTGACGGATCCATTTGCTAATAGTAGACTTGGCAGGAGCCAAACCCTTTCTGGGCCCAGAAGGGACCACAAAAAGAGCATCAGTTTTCCTGAAGGACGCAGTGACTACCAGGTAAAACTTCAGACCCCTGACCACATCCAAGGAATGCAAAACCCTCTCCTTAGCGTTACTAGGATTAGGGCACAATGAAGGAAGAACAATATCTTGATTCAAATGAAAGGCAGACACTACTTTAGGCAGAAAGTCTGACTTAAAGTGTAACACCACCTTGTCCTGGTGTCTCTCATAGTATGGGGGCTGAATAGACAGAGCCGCCAACTCAGACACACGCCTGACCGAAGTAATGGCCACCAGAAAGACAACCTTGAGGGTAAGTAAGTACAGCCAGAGCAGCATCCTGTATAGGTTCAAAGGGAGCACCCTGCAAGGCAGACAAAACCAAGTTCAAATCCCAAACAGGGACCATAGGTTTATGTGGGGGACGCACATGAGTAACCCCCGGTTAAAAGGTCTTAATCAAAGAATGCTGAGCAAAATACTTCTGAAAGAAAACAGACAGTACAGAAACCTGACCCTTCAGAGTACTGAGTTGGAGTCCCAACTCCAACCCATGCTGTAAGAACTCCAAAACCCTGGGGACTGAAAACACCCGACAGGGAAGAGACCTAGACTCACACCAGTCAATGTAGGTACGCCATACCCTGTAATAGATGGAAGAAGAAGTTTTCTTCCTAGCCTTCACCATGGTATCAACCACAGAGGCGGACAAGCCTTTCTCCATCAAGATGGAGGTTTCAGCAGCCAGGCCGTCAAAGCCAGAGTTTGTAAATTGGGATGGCGTAAGGGGCCCTGAGTGAGCAGATCTGGCACCCCTGGCAGAACTTACTGGTCTACTGCCATCTGCACCACGTCTGCGAACTACACACTTCCTGGCCACCTGGGGGCCACCAGAATCGCTGGCACCCCTTCCAGAGCAATCCTGCGCAGAACCCTGCCCAGCAGGGGGAATGGAGGAAAGACATACAGGAGCCAAAATTCCTGCCATGACATGGACAGAGCATCTGTGGTCAAGGCCAGAGGATCCTGAGACAGGGAGACAAAGGCCGGGAGCTTGTGATTGTGACGGGATGCAAACAGATCCACATCTGGTAGACCCCAAAGGTGACACAGGGACTGGAATACCCTATTGCAGAGGGACCACTCTCCCCGACGAGCGGTCCCCCTGCTCAGAGAGTCTGCCAGGAGATTTTCTGCCCCTGGGATGTACACAGCCAAAATGCATTGAACATTGGCCTCTGCCCATGTCAGAATCCGTGACACCTCCTGGAGGGCCCCCCTGCTCCGGGTCCCTCCCTGATGGTTGATGTAGGCAACCGCCGTCCTGTTGTCTGAGCGCACCTGCACAGACAGACCCCGCAGGTGATTGAAAAGGCACTGCCTCGAAGCACGCCACCATCAGGCCCACCAACTGCATTCCCTGCCTGAGGGAGGGATGGTGACACGACAGCAGGAACCTCACCTGCGCAATTAGAGCTTCCACCTTCTTTCGAGGAAGGAATATCCTTGACTGAACCGTATCCAGAATCATACCCAGAAACGGGGTCACCGAGGAAGAAGACAGAGAGGACTTGGGGTGATTGATCACCCAGCCGAAGGACTCCAGGGTGGACACCACCAGCTGGGTGTCCAACTCTGCCTGCTGTAGAGGTGATGAGTATGTCGTCCAGGTACGGCAGCACGCGGATGCCCCTTGACCTGATCAGAGACATCACCCCAGCCAGCACCTTGGTGAACACTCTGGGAGCTGAAGTGAGACCAAATGGCAAGGCCACAAATTGGTAATGTTGATCTTCCAATGCGAATCTGAGGAACCTTTGGTGTCCTGAAAACACAAGGATGTGAAGGTAAGCGTCTTTGATGTCCACAGACGTCATGAAGTCCCCTGGGCGCAGGGAGCTGATGGCCGAGTGCAGAGTTTCCATGCGAAAATGCCTGTTCTTGACAAGTTTGTTGAGGATCTTTAAATCCAGAATGGGCCTGACCGACCCATCTTTTTTGGGAACTGTGAAGAGGTTGGAATAGAACCCCTTGCCTCTTTCTCTTAAAGGGACCCTGCAAATGACCCCCAGACCCAGAAGGCCTTGCACGGCCTGCACCAATACCTGAGCTGAGACAGGGTCCTGGGGGATCCGGGACCTGATGAATCTTGGGGGGGGGGGCTGAACAGCAAACTCTATCTTGTAACCGGAGGACACTACCTCCTGAATCCACCGGTCTGAGACATGATGCTTCCAGACGTGTGCAAAGTGCTGTAGCCGTCCCCCCACCCTGATGGGCGAGGGCGCCCCATCATGCCTGAGGGGGCTTGGGAGAGGATTTGGGCTTAGACCCCCAGGAGGAGCCAGGACGTCGTCCTCTCCTCCTATGCCAGGAATCTGCACGAGCCCCCGCGAAGGACACCCCTTTTCCTTGTTTAGCACCACGGTAGGGGGGTGAAAAGAAGCCCTGGCCCCAAAAGGGCCGAGACTGCCGCCTGCGCTGGGGTAACTTACCTCCTTTAGCAAAAAGGTCTAGGCGGTCCCCAAACAGGCGTAGCCCCTTAAATGGAAGCCCAGTGAGGGCCTTCTTTGCAGCATTGTCGGCAGCCCACTGGCGCAGCCAAACCGAGCGGCGTATAGCCACCACCAAGGCAGAAGTTCTAGCACACATCCTAATAGCATCATCCAAGGCAGATAGGATAAAGTTTACAAACATATCACAGTTAGACAGTGCATTAAACACATCAGGTAGCAAATCATCAGGAGCACCGTCAAGTACCCTCAGGGACCTGAGCACCACAGATGTAATGGCCGAGGCGCAGACCGGGCCCAGCGCCGTCCCCACAAATGCAAAGGCATGGAACGCCAATTGGTCAATGCACCGGTCCTCGGCATCCCGCAGAGTAGTATAGTCAGGGGAGTGCATGACAGAGGTGTTAGACAGCCCTAGAGCAGGGGCATCCACCTCGGGAGGGGATGACCAGCACTTGACCATATCAGCAGGAAAGGGATACTTTCTGTCCCAACTCTTAGGTATACCGGGAAGTCTACTGGGACGTTCCCACTCCTTAAAGTGGACCAACGCCCAGGATTTTGACTATCCTGGGTCTTGGTCCACTTCGGTGGGGCACCCCCGATCGGGGTGCCCCGCTGTGTGAAAACCCCCCGAACTCACCTCTCCCCCCGAACTCACTTCTCCCCGAGCCAAAGGACAAGCCGCGGACAAGCGGCTCCTCCGTCGCCGCCTCCCGCGCGTCCCTCTTGATGCGCGCGTGCCCGCGCCGGCCATTCACAGACGGCTGGCGCGAGCGCGCGCACGTCTAGAGGGGCGCGAGGGAGGCAGCGGCGGCCGGCCGCCGCCGAAACTGAGGTAAGGAGTTTGGGGTGTTTGGGGGGGTTTCATCCCGCGGGACATCCCGATCTCGGATGTCCCGCGGGGAGGGAGGTGATCGGCCCGGGAATCTTATAGATTCCCGGGCCGATCACCGGTGGGTGTTGGTCCACTTTAAGAACGAGATTATTGAAATGAGCTTGCTCCGGAAATTCCAAATGAACCTTAGCAGTATGAAAAAGCTCACCCCTTTGCCTGGGAGCCGCAACAGGGGAGGAGATGGACAGAACCTCAAAAATCTTTACCAGCAGTCTGTCAGTATCATCCGGGGCCCAGGAGTCCGAGCCAGAATCGTCATGACCCTGGGTCTTTCATCAGATGACCCTGAATCGGAGAACAGCTCCCCTTCGTCCAAGGGGGTATGGCCACATAAATGCAAAAACTCATCAGACTAGTGGCATCAGGGGTTAAGTGACGCTTTTTAGCAGTGGCCTTACGCGCTAAAGTATTAGCAATCAATTTTTCAACACTGGCCAGTCTAGCAGACACATCAGGCTTGTATGCAATGCAATGGGGGTGAGACTCAAGATTGGGGGAGTAGGTGAAGTGAGACGAGGTGCAGGCCCAGCCACAAGAGGGGCGGATTGCAACGTTAGCACCTGCTGTGCGCAAGGAACACAGACCCGTGCATTGTCACCGCTAATAGGTGAGACCCCACAAACTACTCACAGCCGGGCTTGTCCCGAAGGAACCCCGGTCACATTATCCTGAGATGCCTCCATATGGTGATTATTAGGCACAATATGCCAGTAGGGATTGATGCTATAAAGCAACCCTGGATGCCCCAGAAACCCGCTAGGGAAGTGGGAGTAATTATACTAGGCCCAACTATCAATTACAGTGGGCCGGGAGAAGCCAATGGATTCACCCGTCTGAAAGACACAATAAACAAAAGGGGTGTCAGAACCATACACACTAAAAAATGAGTATAAAGCCGCCCGCGAGGGCACTTACGGACCGCGGTAAGTAGAACCGTCACACACAAGCGCGACCAGACAAAATGGCGGCGAGAGTACCTCGAAAGGCGGGCAAAAGCAAGCCGTGACGCAGAGCGCGGCAAGCCAGGCCCCACCCCCCCGAAGAGCGCGAAGCCCACAGATAAGCAGCCAATGAGAACGCAGAAGCGCCTGAGGTAACGCTGCTGCCCGGCGCGGAACATCCAAATGGAGGAAAAGACGTGCGCGGCGGAAGCGGCGGCATTTGCAAATAGTAAAAAAAAAGACAAGTCAGCGTGGCTGCTGACACCACATATACTAGTAAAAAAACAGACAATACGCCGCATGCACGAATCACGATACACACCCACACCCCCCCTTTTTCACCCCCGAAGGCTACAGGGAGAATGAGGGAGGACAGCTGCCCTCTGTACAGGACTCACCGCTACACAGGGCATGGGGAGATAATGCGGGAGGGGCATCCCATAAAGGCTCACCATCAGCCTATACCACCTATCCTTTGGTGGGGGATTGTGGTGGAGCAGCGCTCCGTAAGCACACATGGTGCCACCTACCTTCACCCGACCAGCGCAGCCCAGGCTGGGAGGCACATCACATGAGGAACGGGTGGAAACAGTCCAACAGGGCCGCAGGCTAATAGCCCTGCTCACCTGCGAGAGAGTGATAATTTTATGTCTTCACAGTAAGCACTGCAGAGAAATCTGGGGATTTGTGGGAGGTCCCCGGGTATTTGAAAGGCCGGGAGGAGCCTGTTTTACATGTCTGCAGTGCAGCGGCATCTGGCGGAGGATAACCCTAGTGTAAGTATTACATTTGGAGCAGGACGTACTGTATATTAAGAATAGAGCATCAGTTTTCCTGAAAGATTCAGTAGCAACCAAATAAAACTTAAGAGCCCTGACCACATCCAAAGAATGTAAAGTGCGCTCCTTAGGATTATTAGGATTAGGGCACAAAGAGGGCAAAACAATGTCCTGGTTGAGATGAAAGGCAGACAGAACCTTAGGCAAGAAATCTGGCTTAAACCGAAACACCACCTTATCCTGGTGTCGCTCAAAATTAGGAGGTTTGATGGAAAACGCTGCCAACTCAGAAACTCGCCTGACAGAAGTGATAGCCACCAAAAAGGCCACCTTAAGAGTCAGAATGGGCAAGGCAGCCTCACGAAGAGGCTCAAAGGGAGGACCCTGCAGAGCAGACAATACCAGATTGAGATCCCCAACTGGCAACATAGGCTTACGTGGCGGGCGCACATAACTCCCTGGAAAAAAGTTTTGACCAACCGATGATTGGCAAAGGATCTTTGGAAGAAGATAGCCAAAGCTGAAACCTGTCCCTTGAGGGTACTGAGTTGAAGGCCTGAATCCAAGCTATGTTGCAAAAATTCCAAAATCCTGGAAATGGAAAACATCCGACAAGGAAAAGACTTAGACTCACACCAGGCAATGTAAGCATGCCAGACCCTGTAGTAGATAAGGGATGAGGACTTCTTCCTAGCCCGAATCATAGTATCCACCACAGAAGCCGGCAGCCCCTTATGCATCAAGATGAAGGTTTCAGCAGCCAAGCCGTCAAAGCCAGCGTTTGTAAATTGGGATGGCACAGCTGTCCCTGAGTGAGCAGGTCTGGATCCTTGGGTAGGAAGTATTGATCTACTGCCAACTGCACGATGTCTGCGAAACACACCCTTCTTGGTCAACAGGGGACCACCAGAATGGTTGGCACCCCTTCCTGGGCTATCTTGTGCAGCACCCTGCACAGTAAAGGAAATGGAGGGAACACATAGAAGAGGCTAAACCCTGTCCAAGGCATTGCTAGCGCATCCGTGGCAAAAGCCAGAGGGTCCTGTGACAGACAAAGAATAGAAGCTTGTGATTGTGACGGGACGCAAACAGGTCCACGTCCGGCAGACCCCAGCAGTGGCACAGGGAGCAAAATGTCCTGTTGCTGAGAGACATCCCCCTGCTCAAGGAGTCTGCCTCCAGGTTCTCCACCCCCGGGATGTAAACTGCCGAGATGCAGGGGACTTCCTTGAGGGCTCGCTTGCTCCGAATCCCTCCCTGATGACTGATGTAGGCAACCGTTGTCTGAGCGGATCTGAACAGCCCAACCCCGAAGGTGTGGGGTCAACTGGGAGAGAACCAACCTGATCGCCCGCAGTTCTAGAATGTTGATGGGAGTATGGGCCTCCTGGGGGCCCCACCGATCCTGGAACTTCAGAGACTTCCAAAAGCCCCCCCAACCGGTCAGACTGGCATCTGTGGTGACAGTCTCCCAGCACGGG
The DNA here is from genome assembly GCA_027917425.1 of Gastrophryne carolinensis. NCBI lineage: Eukaryota > Metazoa > Chordata > Amphibia > Anura > Microhylidae > Gastrophryne > Gastrophryne carolinensis. The sequence continues at coordinate 6,891,935 of CM051237.1, forward strand.
GGCAGAAAGTTCCTGCCCACTAGAAGTTTCCTTGAGTCCAGCCACCATGAGAGGGACTGTCTGGCCAGTGGGGACAGAGCAAATTCCTGATCCAGGGACACAGGTTCCCGATCCTACACTGACAAGAGGTGCAACTGAAGAGGTCTCATGTGAAACTGAGCAAAGGGGACCGCCTCGAAACATGACTCCATCAGGCCCACTAACTGCATCCCCTGCCGAATGGAGGGATGAGGACAAGAAAGTAGAAACCATGCCTGCACCTGCAGGCTCTCCACCTTCTGCTGAGGCAGGAAAACCTTGACCTGAGATGTATCCAGAGTCATGCCCAGAAAGAACCTCACCAAGGACGGAGATAGTGAAGACTTGGGATAGTTGATCACCCAGCCGAAGTACTCGAGTGTGGAAACCACCACCTGGGTATCTAACTCGGCTTGATGGAAGGACTGAGACACAATCAGGATGTCGGCCAGATAAGGGAGGATGCGTATGCCCTGATTCTTCAGCAGAGCCATCACACCCACCAGCACCTTGGTGAACACCCGAGGAGCCGAGGTGATCCCGAATAGTAAGGCCACAAATTGGTAGTGCTGATCCTCCAGAGCAAACCTGAGAAATCTCTGATGTGATGACCTGGAAAGATTGGTACATGAAGGTACGCATCTTTGATGTCCACTGAAGTCATGAAGTCGCCCAGGCACAGGGTACTGACGGCCGAGCATAGAGTCTCCATGCAAAAATGCTTGAACCTGACAAACTTGTTGAGGCGCTTCAAATCCAGGATGAGCCTCAGGGACCCATCCATTTTGGGGACCGTGAACAGATTGGAGTAGAAGCCTCGACCCCTTTCCCGGGAAGGCACCGGGCGGATGAACTCCAAAAGGTTTTGGACCGCAAGGTGCAAGCCCTGAGCTGACAGGGGGATTTGAGCCATTCGAGATCTGATAAATTTTGGGGGCGGCCAGGCTGCAAACTCTATCTTGTACCTGGAGGACACCACCTCCTGAATCCACCGGTCTGAGACGCGTAGCCTCCAGACATGGGCAAAGAGCTGAAGCCGTCCCCCCACCCGGATGGGTGAGGGCGCCTACTCACGCCTGAGGGGGTTTGGGGAAAGGTTTGGACTTCGGACCCCAGGAAAGACCAGGACAGCCACGGCCTCTACCCCGGCCCCAAGAGTCTCTGCGTGTCCCCACAAATGGTTTACCCCGACCTGCCCTGGGAGCATGGAAAGAGGGGAGAGAAGAACGGGCCCCCGAAAGGGCCACGGCTGCCTCCTGCATTGAGGCAGCCTACCATCCCTGGCAAACAAATCCAGGCACTCACTGAAGAGCCGCAGCCCCGAAAAGAGAAATCCGGTGAGAGCCTTCTTAGCGGCATTATCAGCCGCCCACTGACGCAGCCAAACAGAGCGGCGAATAGCCACCAAAAGGTCCTACCACACATCCTGACCACATCATCCATAGCAGAAAGAATATATGCAACAAAATGATAGCAAAGCAGGAGGGACCTATAATCCTCCCCCCTATTGGCAGCCATGGGACTATCCAGAAGACACTTGAGCAGCCCTTTAATAGCAATAGCCGTAATGGCAGCAGCGCATACCGGGCGCAAAGCAGTCCCCGCACAAGCAAATGCGTGACAGGCTAGCTGATCCACCCGCCGGTCCTCACCATCCCTTAGGGTAGTAGTGTCAGGTGAATGCATGACCGAGGCATTGTAACAACCCGAGCACGGGAGCATCGACCTCAGGGGGACACGACCAGCGCTTGACCACATCAGCCGGGAAGGGATAACTCCTGTCCCAACTCTTGGGCACCGCGGGCAATCTACTAGGACATTCCCACTCCTTGAGCACCAAATTATTAAAGTAGTTCTGCTCAGGGAACTCCAAGCATTGTTTAACAGTGTGAAAGAGCTCACCTTGCTGCTTTTTAGCCACCGCAGGAGGGGTAATACTTAATACTTCAGAAATGTGAGCCAACAGCCTATCAGTGTCCTCGGGAGACCATGGATCTTCTCTGGAAGGAGACCCAGTACCGCCATAAACCTCCTGCTGGTCCCCAGAGGATTCTGAATCAGAGAGAAGTTCCCCCTCTTCTAGGGAGTAATGGCCAGAAAAAGCGTAATGTCCCTCATCCTCCTCAGGAAAAAGGGAAGCAGCAGGAGTTAGATGCCGCTTCTTGCTAGAAGCCTTACCGGGGGCAGGCCCAGAAATATGCCTTTCAAGGCTGGGCACCCGCATTGCCAAATCATATTGTGACTCCCCACTAGTATGTCCCTCACTAGGGGTCAAATGCATGTGCGGGGGGGGTAAGTGATGCCGAAAGGGGGCGCAGAACTGGGAAGCGTAGCAGACAACCCAGACTGCAGGGCAAGTACCTTTTGGGCGCAGGGCAAACACACCCTGACACCATCACTCACAGGGGATACCCCACACGCGGCACACAGCTGGGCTTATCCCGAAGGAACCCCAAGCGCATTATCCCCGGAAGCCTCCATATGGTGATTAATATAGGTGCAAACGGCCAGTAACGGGTCAAGGCTACAAGAGCCACCCGGGATGCCCTCCCCAGGGATGCCCCCAGAAGCCCGCAAGGGAAGGTGGGAGATGGCAAGGGGCAGGGCCGGGAGAAACCACAGTCACGGTTGTCCCGCCTGAAAGACACAATAAAGGACACAAATATCCCACAGCGCATGCTAAATAACGGTCAAAACAACCCCGAAGGGGACTCACGGACCGAGTGGGCCAATTGCACCAACCGCCAGACCACAGCAGAAGCGCGTCGCAGCTCCAGAAAGACTAGGGCCCCAAAGCGCCGTAGACACAAAATGGCACCGGAGCGGTACCTTGAGGGGTGGCCCGCGGCGGTATGATGCAGAACGCGTCATCCGCAGGTCCCGCCCCCCCAAGAGCGCGAAATTGCGATCACGTGACATGCCAGCGCCATGACAGTAACAGAAAAACCTCAGAAATAGAGCCGTAAAAAGCAGAGCGGCGTACAAAGCGGTGCGGCGGCAAAAGTAGCAAGCAGTCAAAAAACACTTAAAGACGCCAAAAAGACCCCCAAGGCGCCCCCGCCAACCGCCCGTCCATCCCCTGCCCCCCAGGAGCACCACAGGGAGAGAGCGAGGGGGCAACAGAGCAGCGGCGAGGGCCCAGCCTGGAAAGATGAAGAAGGGGGAGGGGGGGTTGGTGGGCTACTTATTAAATAGGCTTGACAATTTGGGCCACGGCATCCAACAAAAGGCTCACCATAAAAGTCTATAACCGACTACCTATGTGGTACAGGGTTTTGCTGCTTGGAGCAGCGCGCCTCAAGCACCTGACCCTAGTGCTATCCTACCTTCACCCGAACAGTCAGCCGAGGCTTGGAGGAGGTGGGTCCAGAACGGGTGGAAATAGACCTGCAGGGCCGGGTAAGCCCCGCTCGCCTGCGCAATATAGAGAGCCATCTTCTATCTTCGCAGTCCGACTGCAGAAGGAACACTGGGAATTTGTGGGAGGTTCCTGGCTTTCTATGGGGCCGGGAGATGCCACAAGTCTTTCTGCAGTCCACTGGCACCACCTTGTGGCGGATAACCCAGACGTAAGGATAAAGTGAAACAGGACGTGCTGTATACTTGGAAAATAAAACATTTATGTGATTGCTATGTCAGATCTAAGTTAATAGAGAGTCACATTGGTAGATGTAGGGGGTTAGTGTATAGTTACCTAGTGAGATTCCTGGACATATGGTTCAATAGGAAATTCATGTAGAAGGTTGGCAAATTAGTGCAAAGGGGAAGGCCAGGGGGGATACAAGAATTCACAGGAAGTAACTGAATCTGACATATTCATTTAGGCCTGGTGGTGTGGTGGCTTGTAGGGTAATTATACATTTTGTTTATTGGCAAGAGGATTTTGACACCATTTTGGTGGGTATATGTGATCTAGCATTGAGAACTTGAATGTCATTCAGCGTGAGAGTTTATGGTATGTGTGTCTTGTTAGGGGGCTTCTGATGTTTTGGCTTTCGATATTGATATGCTCGAGAATTATAGTTTTCAGGGGGCGCCGAGTCTTTCCTCGACATTGGCACAAGGCCAGATAGATTATTCCTGGTGTGTTGCAGTTTGCTAAGTGTCTGAGTCTGTGTATTTTTCGGGTTGGTATTGATGTATTAGGTCCAGAGGTAATGTGAGGGCTTGCAGTGCTGTTTCTAATGGGTCAAAGTGGCTATGGACAGTTTATTTTTTTTCAAATGAGGGGGCTCTGTGGAAGAAGTGTTGGGTTGTGGTGAGATGAACTTGGATATAGTGGGGTCCTGCATAAGTAATAGGTTGCATGTTGTTTGGTGCTGTGAGTTGTAAGTAGTGATGAAAGTTAGACCTGAACTGTCTTGTGATGCTTTTATTTTATGCAGACATGCCCTGGGTTTTTGAATGGCCCTGTAATAGGCTAAGCTTAAGTGTTTGTTGCCTCGTTCTTTCAGAAGGTGTCTTAAAGACAATATTCTCAGTGTGTCACACACCCCGCTTCCCCTTTAATTCTTACGATCGGGTTACTCCACCAGCAGGTGGCGACGTTGCAGAGAGAAGTCTTGAAAACGAGCCCCTTCCGACCTATATATACCTGGGACCTCCCACTTAACACCCAGTATTTTCTCTCTGCAAGATGCGACAAGACAGAAGAAAGAAGTCTCCTGCTTGCAGGTAGCCGGGGTCAAACCCCGGCACCCCCCTTTTAGTCTATTTCTGCCCAGTCAATTGTTTATATGCCTAGATAGATAACGGAAGCCTCCCAGCCTAGGCTGCTGGCTGGGCAACGGTAGATGGCACTGTATGGTGCCTAGGAGCTTATCTCCTCCGCTCGACCCCACGCGTGGGGCAATGCAGTTATCCGGCATGGTGATCCGGATTTGGGATGCCCCTGTCCCGGTGTTCCCCTTGGCCACCTTCTCCCGCTTGATCCCTTCTCCCTTCGCGTTGGGGGGGGGGCTTGTATGGGGTGCTTTTACACTTGGTGATTCTTTGAGTGTGTGAGGAGCGCTGGCAGCTGGCGGGGTCAGCGCCGCGGGCGAGCGCGTGTCCTGAGCTGCTGAGGCTCCTTGTAGCGTTTTTTAAAAAGACTGCTCCCACTTGGTCTGTGTGTATATGGGGCGTCTGTTGGCGCCCGTTTGTATGCGCACCGCCATTCGGCTGCGCTGCTCGTGTTTCGGGGGGCGGGGCTGCGCTCCCTCATGGGCCATGCTGTATGGCTCCGGCGGGGCCGGAGCGCTTCGTGTGCTGAGCCCGGCCCGCCTTCCTCCCTCTTCCTCACCTGGAGTCCTCACTACACGGAGGCACTCAGCAACAGGCCAGCGGTCCCTAGCTCGGCTGAGGAGGGCGCTGTCATTTAAACAGGTTTTTTGTTTTTGTCTTGCTTGTTGTCTGTGCGGTGCATGCGCTTGAGCAATTATCCTGTCACTTTGGTATAGCTTCCCCCTCCTGGAGGCACATATTAGTATACATGTATATATATATATATTTTTCTCATGGCTGTATATACTTCAGGCTTTTGTATATATTGTTTATATATTTTACTGTTACATTCTGTTTGGTTGTGTTGAGTATGTGTGTGGCGCATGCTGGCAAGCTTTCTTTGGGGGACTGATTGTGGTCTCTTTCCCTTACAGATCCTGGGATCCCCTCACTGCAGTGGCTCTCCCGGTCTGATATACCTGGCTAGTCTTATTTTCCAAATTGGCATTCTCCTAGGCTTAAAAATCCTCCCACTCCCGGGACTTTAATTATAAAAGGGGGCATCCCGGGTTGCTTAATGCGTAAATCCCTGGGTTATTGCGAATGCCATAATTTCACCATATGGAGGCTTCCGACATTACCAGAAATGGCTCTTCGGGGCTATCCAGGCTGTGTGGGGGTTGTGGGGCTCCGCTCCCAGGCGATGATGTCATAATATGTGTTCCGTGTGCACGGCAGAATATTGCGCGTCAGTCCGGCACTCCGGCTTCTGGCTCCTCGCAACTTCCCTCATCTCCTACCCCACCTATTCCGGACCCCGTGTGACGTTGTCAAAGGTGGATTGGTCCGATTGTCCCCCTACTGAGGAGGGGAGCTCCTTGAGTCGGACGAGCCTGCAGACCAGCAATTGGTGGATACCGCTGGTGATCAGGCTGCGGGGGGTGTTCCTTGACACTCCTTCCATTCTGGCTCAAATGTTTGAAATTTTGGCCCCCGCCAAAGGGTGAATTGTTTGATGTGCCCCAGCCGCGTTTGGTGTTTCCCAGGCAACAACACTTTGTGAGGGTTGTCCTTAAAGAATGGGAACAACCCACGTGCCTTGTTGGGATTCCTCCTAGTTGGGATAAGCGTTATCCCTTTCCGGAGGATTTGGTGAAGCTTTGGTCTGTTCCCCCTGACGTCGATGCCCCTGTGTTGGGGCTGTCTAACACGGCTGTGTTGCACTCCCCTGACATTACTACCATTAAGGATGGTGAGGATCGTCGGATTGATCAATTGGCTCGCCATGGTTTTATCAGTGCTGGATCGGCACTGCGGCCGGTGTGTGCTTCGGCGCTTCTTCTGATGGCTGTTAGGTCCATTATTAAAGATTTGTACACAGATCTTGATCCCACTTGTGATGAGTTCGGTTCTCTCAAGCAGTGTGAGTCGTTTATTTCCTTTGTCATGACCGCCCAGGACGATGCGCTTATGATGTGTAGCAGGACCGCGGCCCTGTTGGTTGCTATTCGTCGGTCGGTGTGGCTGCGCCAGTGGACGGCGGACTTTAACTCTAAGAAGTCGCTTACAGCTCTTCCTTTTGTAGGTTTGCGCCTGTTTGGCGACAAATTGGATTCTGTTACCAAGGGTGGTAAGTTGCCTCAACGCAAGAGGCCGCATCGTTCCTTTCGGGGAGCGGCTTCCTTTAGCCCCTCCTTTCGGGGAGTCAGAGCGGGCCGAGGGGCCTCCTTTCCCGCTACCAGGGGTGCAGGTTGGACCCGGGGGAGGGGCCGTGGCCGTCCCGGTCAGTCCTGGGGCGCCAAGCCCAAGCCTGCTGGTAAGCCCGCTCAGCAATGAGGGGGTGCCCTCACCCGTGCGGGTGGGAGGACGATTGCGACACTTCTCCCTGATTTGGGACCAGGAGTTTCCGGACAGATGGATCCGGGAGGTGGTGTCGTCCGGTTACAAGCTGGAGTTCGAGTCTCGCCCTCCTTCACGGTTTTTCCGGTCTTGGGTGCCAACCGATCCTTTGGCCGCGCAGGGGCTCCTGGCGTCGGTGAAGAATCTTCTGGAAATGGCGGTCATCCGGCCGGTGCCGCACTTGGAGGTGGGCCTCAGGTTTTACTCCAATCTTTTCACAGTCCCCAAGAAAGACGGGTCGGTTCGCCCCGTTCTTGGTCTGAAGTTCCTCAACAGGTTCATCCGTACTCGGAAGTTTCACATCGGCCATCGGTTCTCTTCGGCAGGGGGACTTCATGACGTCCATAGACATCAAAGATGCTTACCTTCATGTTCCCATCTGCCAGGCTCATCAACGTTTCCTTCGGTTCGTAATGAAGGATCGGCATTTTCAATTCGTGGCTCTTCCGTTTGGCCTTACCTCCGCTCCAAGAGTGTTCACCAAGGTGCTGGCAGGGGTGATGGCCATTCTCAGATCTCAAGGCATTCGCGTCGTACCTTATCTGGATGACCTTCTCACATGGCTCCTTCTCTCAATCAATGGGAGATGGACACCAGGACGGTGGTCTCCACGCTGGAAAGCTTCGGTTGGGTGATCAACTTTCCCAAGTCCTCCCTCGCTCCGGCCAGGGTGGTGTCCTTTCTGGGAATGCGGTTGGATTCTTGTCAACACAGGGTGTTTCTGCCTCAATCCAAGATTTGTCTGATTCAGGAATTGGCTCGGTTCCTTCTTTCCAATCCTCGACCGTCCATCCGTCTGGGGATGAGACTGGTAGGGTTGATGGTTGCCTCTTTCAAGGCAGTTCCTTTTGCTCAATTTCACACAAGGATGCTTCAGCTTCATCTGTTGGCGTCTTGGGACCAGCGACCATGGTCGTTGGATCGGCCCTTCCAGTTGTCCTCCCGGGTCCGGCAGTCCCTTCAATGGTGGTTGGTCTCGACCAATCTCTTGAGGGGCAGGTCTTTCCTGACCCCTCTCTGGGAAATTGTCACCACGGACGCCAGTCTTTCGGGATGGGGGGGATTCTGGAAGGATCTTCAGTTTCGGGGGCAGTGGGGACCTCAAGAGGCCCACTTGCCCATCAATGTTCTGGAACTGAGAGCCATCCGTCTGGTTCTTGTTCTTTTGACTCAGCATGTTCTGGGCCTTCCGGTTCAGGTTCGTTCGGACAATCGAACAGCGGTTGCTTACATCAATCATCAGGGAGGGACTCGCAGTCTGGGTGCCCTCAGAGAGGTGTCCCTGATCCTGACCTGGGCGGAGGCCCATGTTCCTTGTCTCTCGGCAATTTACATTCCGGGTGTGGAAAACAGGGAAGGGGATCTGTTGAGCAGGTGCTCTTCCCGTCTGGAAGAATGGGCTCTCCATCCTCAAGTTTTTTGGTCGCTGTGTCTCCGGTGGGGGACACCGGAGGTGGACCTGTTTGCCTCTCGTCACAATTGCAGGCTTCCGACCTTCGTGTCGCTCTCCCGGATCCTCTGGCTCTGGCGGTGGACGCCATGTCCCTGAGCTGGGGGGATCTGGGGTTTCTGTACCTCTTTTCTCCGATTCCCATGCTAGGCAAGGTGGTACGGGAAGCTGGCTCTGGAAAGGGTGTCCGCCATTCTCGTGGCTCCAAGGTGGCCAAGGCAAGTATGGTTCGCAGACATCGTTCGGCTGGCGGTGGATCAAATCGTTCTGTCTCTTCGGCCCGATCTGCTCACTCAGGGTCGGCTGTGTTACCCCAATTTACCAACGCTGGGTTTGACGGATTGGCTGCTGAAACTTTCATCTTGAAGGAGGAGGGTCTTTCTGACTCAGTTGTTAAGACTCTGATCTGTGCCCAGAAGAGGTCTTCTTCTACCATCTACTATAGGACTTGGAAAGCCTATATCGCTTGGTGTGAGGTTAGATCTTTGCCTTGTAGGGTCTTTTCGGTTTCCAGGATTCTGGATTTTTTGCAATCAGGGCTGGACTCTGGTCTCCAGCTGAGTACTTTGAAAGGGCAGGTTTCTGCCTTGTCTATCTTTTTTCAGAAGCATTTTGCGCTTCACCCTTTAGTTAAAACTTTTTTCCAGGGGGTTACGCATGTGCGGCCTCCCAGGAAGCCATTACTCCCTGTTTGGGACTTGAACTTGGTTCTTTCTGCTCTTCAAGCTCCTCCCTTTGAGCCCTTGCAGGATATTGCTCTTTCTACCTTGACTCAGAAGATTGCCTTCTTGGTGGCTATCACTTCGGTTCGGCAGGTCTCGGAGTTGGCGGCCTTGTCGATTCAGGCGCCCTGCTTTGAGAGGCATCAGGACAAGGTGGTCTTTCGTTTCAAACCGGAATTTCTTCCTAAGGTTGTTTCTGCTTTTCATTTGAATCAGGATATTGTCCTCCTTGTGTCCTAAGCCTAAGAATGACAAGGAGAGGGTTTTGCATTGTTTGGATGTAGTATGCTGTGTTAAGTACTATTTGATTACTACTTCTCCTTTTCGTAAGACTGATGCCCTTTTTGTTGTGCCCTGTGGGCCTAGGAAGGGTTTGGCTCCGGCCAAGTCTTCCATTAGCAAATGGATTCGTCAGGCGATTGTTGGGGCCTATTCGGCCAAGGGGAAGGTTCCCCCTTTTCGTATCACTGCTCATTCTACTCGTGCTGTTGGAGCGTCTTGGGCTTTTCAGCACCAAGCTTCTGTTGAACAAGTTTGTAAGGCTGCTACTTGGTCTTCTGTTCATACTTTTTCTAAGTTTTACAAGGTTGATGTGCGGGCCTCAGCGGATGCTGTGTTTGGCCGCAAGGTTCTGCAGACCGCAGTCGTTTAAGGTATGCTTCATTTTGCCTTCGGATACCCACCCCTTGTGGACACTGCTTTTGGATGTCCCAATCGTAAAGGGGAAGCGGGGTGTGTGACACACTGAGAATAATACCATTTTGTGAGTACTCACCTGTAAAATGGATATTGTCAGTGTGTCACACCCCCTGCTTCGCCCGCCCTTTTTGGTATCCTGGATCCTCTATATGGTGAAACTTTCCTTTGTTTTATTTTGAGGTTACCGATGAATTTCCTGGTACCTTGTCTTACTGCTGTTTGAATTCACTGGGTGTTAAGTGGGAGGTATATATAGGCCGGAAGGGGCTCGTTTTCAAGACTTCTCTCTGCAACGTCGCCACCTGCTGGTGGAGTAACCCGATCGTAAGAATTAAAGGGGAAGCGGGGTGTGTGACACACTGACAATATCTATTTTACAGGTGAGTACTCACAAAATGGTATTTTTATCCTTCTCTCCGATGCCCCCAGTCTTGTCACTGTGAGCTGGCATGCTCCCCTTCATTTATTGCAATGGAAAGAGGCATGTTAGGTCTTCACACACCCTGTCATTAGAGATGAATCACTATTAAAAAAGGCTATTTCTGAACTTCCTAGAGCCTCAATAGGGTTGTAAACCATTTTGCCTTGCTCTAACACGCATAGGATGCGTGCTGGGTTAGTGAAATAATACTGTAAATAATTATGACATGCAGATCAGAGGCATCGCTAATAGAATCGCAGAGCGGCACAATTGCAGAGAGTTGAGGTGGCATCACTATGAGGGGCCCCTATAGTTCCTGAAAAACACACCCTGGAGCTGGCAGCAGCAGGAGCCCAAAAATTGTATGAATCACACCCTGGAGTTGCAAGCAGCAGCAGCCATCCAAACATTGGTTGAAAGAGACACTGGAGTTGGCAGCAGGATGCCAAAAATTGGATGAATCACACCCTGAAATTGCAAGTAGCAGCAGGAGCCCAAACATAGCTTTAAAGAAACACTGGAGTTGGCTGCAGGAGCCCAAAAATTGGATGAATCACACCCTGGAGTTGCAAGCAGCAGCAGCAGCAGGAGCCCAAACATAGCTTGAAAGAGACACTGGAGTTGGCAGCAGGAGCCCAAAAATTGGATGAATCACACGCTGGAGTTGCAAGCAGCAGCAGGAGCCCAAACATTGCTTTAAAGAGACACTGGAGTTGGCTGCAGGAGCCCAAAAATTGGATGAATCACACCCTGGAGTTGCAAGCAGCAGCAGCAGCAGGAGTCCAAACATAGTTTGAAAGAGACACTGGAATTGGCTGCAGGAGCCGAAAAATTGGATGAATCACACCCTGGAGTTGCAAGCAGCAGCAGGAGTCCAAGCATAGCTTGAAAGAGAAACTGGAGTTGGCTGCAGGAGCCCAAAAATTGGATGAATCACACCCTGGAGTTGCAAGCAACAGCAGGAGCTCAAACATAGCTTGAAAAAGACACCTGGAGTTGGCTGCAGGAGCCCAAAAATTGGATGAATCACATCCTGGAGTTGCAAGCAGCAGCAGGAGCCCAAACATTGCTTTAAAGAGACACTGGAGTTGGCAGCAGGAGGCCAAAAATTGGATGAATCACACCCTGGAGTTGCAAGCAGCAGCAGCATGAACCCAAACATAGCTTGAAAGACACACTGCAGTTGGCAGCAGCAGGAGGCCCAAAATTGGCTGAAAGACATAAATATCTTTTGCACCATTAGGAAAGTGTAAAACGTGGCACCATGCTGAATCTAGTTGCATGCATCAGCCATTGGTGGGTGGAAATCCTTGCTGATCCATCCCTAATTCATTTTCACAAAGGTGAGTCTCTCCACATTTTTAGTTGAAAGACGAGTTCTCATCGCCGTAACTATGGCCCCCGTCGCACTAAACACCCGCTCAGATGGCACGCTACTTGCCGGGCAAGACAGCTTTTCCAGGGCAAATTCTGCTAGTTGCGGCCACAAGCCAAGTTTGGATGCCCAGAAGTCCAGCGGATCCTCAAGGTGTGTTGGCATGGTCATGTCAAGGTATGACATGACCTGCTGTTTTAGGTCCTGCTCCAGGTCTTCCTGCTGCTCATGAGTAGCCTCACTATGCAGGTGTAGAAAGCTACTCATTAGCGACTGAAGACTGAGGCTGCTGCTGATGGAGCTGCTGCTCCTGTCAACCCCCCCAGCAGGCATGGCAGTGAAAGGTGAGCGCAGAGGTCCCCCCGAGTCAGACCTGCGAGAGTATGGACCATGGCGCAGATAGGCATCGGCCAACTGACTACGTAGAATGTCTTTGTAGTAGTTCAGTTTGTCCTCCCTCTCGGCGGGTTTAAAAAATTGCCCCCATTTTGTGCCGGAAGCGAGAGTCCAATAAGGTGGACAGCCAGAAGTCATCCCGACGACAAATAGAAACAATTCTGGGGTCACTACGCAAGCACGTGAGCATGCTTCCTGCCATTTGCGCAAGTGACTCGGAGGGACTACCTGTCTCCATCTCCACTGCATACTGCCACGGTGTGTCCGGTTCCTCTGTCTCGCCTTCCTCACAACCCTCTAGCTCCTCTGGCTGCTTCACTGGGCCACTTCTCCTCCTTCTCCAGTTAAGCTCCAACGGGGTTCATGTGGCCGTAAGATGTAAACGCCATGTCTCCAGTGCCCTGACCAGCCATGGTTTCCAACGTGCTGTAGTACATGAAGCAGTGGAATCACGTCGTTCATCCCGTAATCCTGCCGATTGACAAATAAAGTGGCTTCCTCAAAGGGCCTGAGCAAACGGCAGGTGTCACGTATGAGCTGCTACTTGTTGACATTGAAGTTACACAGGGGAGTCCCCCTATCTGCTTGGATCATCGGGAAATCCGTGATGGCTTTTTTCTGTTCATATAATCGATCCAACATGTGAAGGGTGGAATTCCAACGGGTGGAAACATCGTTGGGGACTACCATTCTGACACTGTAGCTCAAGAAGGGTGTGTTTGGCGGTGTATGAGTGTCTGAAGTGCAGGATGTCTTGCAGATCGGGGGAACACTTCAGAAATCGATTGACAACCAGATTGAAGACGTGAGCCATGCAGGGCGCATGGGTCAGGCTTCCTTGTCGCAGCGCAGACAAAATGTTTTTCCCATTGTCGGTAACCATGATTCCCATTTTAAGTTTTCTTGGAGAAAGCCATGTTTGGATTTCGTGATGAATAACTTTAAGCAGTTCCTCCCCGTTCGCCAAGACAAACCATGTGAAGCACAGTGTGACACCTCCATGCTCTGCACACATGGTAGACTGGAGGGGCACTGAGACTTGAGCCTACAGTGGAGGGTGAGGAGATGGCGGAGGATGAGGAGGCCGAGTCGCACGGTGTCACAGGCACAACGGTCAGGGAGCCCGGAGGCAGAAGCGGCGTGATCTGTCCAAGTTGCTGCTGCTGCAAAGGGAACACATTCACCCAGTGGGCCGTAAACGACATGTACTGTCCCTGACCGTAGTTGATGGCCGCCGGTTTATATAGCACGGTGACGTCACCGGGCTTCCTGGCTTCTGATAGGCTGCATGTGACTTTCCCATGATACCTTGCCCCAGGGAACATGTCCAGACATGTGCTTCCACCATTTTAGAATGCCTGTAATTGAAATAAATGGAGTTTAAAGGAAAACTTAGATCGATCGAATCGCGGGGAAATTCTGATTTGTTCAGAATCGAATTTTTCCTGATATTCGGAACGAATTCAGGTTCGTCCGGATCGATTTGCTCATCCCTAACCCTATTATGTCTGATGTAAGTTGTAAAACTTGGATATATTAATATTGCACATAAAAGCTTGTTTTATGTCCACCTTGTGAAACAAAATGGAGTTACTCTTCAGCCTTTTACCTTCTCTATTTCTTATTGTCTCTAGGTGAAAGATTCAGCCGGAATAATATGGCTGCACATGCTGTTAGCATTCTAAACGCTAAACCAGAGGATGCTGAAAGAGCAGATACTGTTATCACAGCAATGGCTACAGGAGACCCGACTACCACAAACTGCCATCCAGCACTGCAGCCTGCACCTCTCTCAACTCAACCTTCTACACAGGAGAAGCGTCGCACCCATCATACAGCTCATAGATCTAAGAAGCCGTATTCATGTTCTGAATGTGGGAAATGTTTTTCTCATAAATCATATCTTATCATACATGAAAGAGTTCATACAGGGGAGAAGCCATATTCATGTGCTAAATGTGGGAAATGTTTTTCTCAGAAATCAAACCTTATCATACATGAAAAAGTTCATACAGGGGAGAAGTCATATTCCTGTTCTGAATGTGGGAAATATTTTTCTCAAAAATTCAACCTTATCATACATGAAAAAGTTCATACAGGGGAGAAGCCATATTCATGTTCTGAATGTGGGAAATGTTTTTCTCATAAATCATATCTTATCATACATGAAAGAGTTCATAGAGAAGAGAAGCCATATTCTTGTTCTGAATGTGGGAAATGTTTTTCTCATAAATCATATCTTATCACACATGAAAGAGTTCATACAGGAGAGAAGCCATATTCTTGTTCTGAATGTGGGAAATGTTTTTCTCATAAATCATATCTCATCACACATGAAAGAGTTCATACAGGGGAGAAGCCATATTCATGTTCTGAATGTGGGAAATGTTTTTCTCGGAAATCATACCTTATCTCACATGAAAGAGTTCATAAAGGGGAGAAGCCCTATTCCTGTTCTGAATGTGGGAAATGTTTTTCTCATAAATACCACCTTAACTCGCATGAAAAAGTTCATACAGGAGAGAAGCCATATTCCTGCTCTGAATGTGGGAAATGTTTTTCTCATAAATCATATCTTATCACACATGAAAGAGTTCATACAGGAGAGAAGCCATATTCCTGCTCTGAATGTGGGAAATGTTTTTCTCATAAATCATATCTCATCACACATGAAAGAGTTCATACAGGGGAGAAGTCATATTCATGTTCTGAATGTGGGAAATGTTTTACTCAGAAATCATGCCTTATCACACATGAAAAAGTTCATACAGGGGAGAAGCCATATTCATGTTCTGAATGTGGAAAATGTTTTTCTCAGAAACCCAACCTTATCACACATGAAAAAGTTCATACAGGGGAGAAGCCATATTCCTGTTCTGAATGTGGGAAACGCTTTTTTAAGAAATCATGCCTTATCATACATGAAAGAGTTCATACAGGGGAGAAGCCATATTCATGTTCTGAATGTGGAAAATGTTTTTCTCAGGAATCAGCCCTTATCTCACATGAAAAAGTTCATACAGGGGAAAAGCCATATTCATGTTCTGAATGTGGAAAATGTTTTTCTCAGAAATCATACCTTATCTCACATGAAAAAGTTCATACAGGGGAGAAGCCATATTCATGTTTTGAATGTGGAAAATGTTTTTCTCAGAAATCATACCTTATCTCACATGAAAAAGTTCATACAGGGGAGAAGCCATATTCATGTTCTGAATGTGGAAAATGTTTTTCTCGTAAATCATACCTTATCTCACATGAAAAAGTTCATACAGGGGAGAAGCCATATTCATGTTCTGAATGTGGAAAATGTTTTTCTCGTAAATCCCACCTTAACTCGCATGAAAAAGTTCATACAGGAGAGAAGCCATATTCCTGCTCTGAATGTGGAAAATGTTTTTCTCATAAATCAAGCCTTATCAGACATGAAAGAGTTCATACAGGGGAAAAGCCATATTCATGTTCTGAATGTGGAAAATGTTTTTCTCAGAAATCAGGCCTTATCATACATGAAAGAGTTCATACAGGGGAGAAGCCATATTCATGTCCTGAATGAAAGCAATATGGGAGCAAAGCAAATGCAGTAGAAGTTAAAGAGGACCAATCAGCCACAGGACATGTGAATAAGATAAAACAAAACTAAAAATCTTGATATAGTGCAATCAAGTTTGGTTATTTTTACTTTGCAGGCATAATGTCTCCTGTGTAATCCATAATGTACCATTGTCCCCGCTGCTCCATTTTTGTTAACTAATGAAGTGGAACATTTCTGCTTCTTATTCAAGCCAGAAAACTTGCTCAGGAAAGGAGGAGAGGTGACGAGTGCCTGGGAAGCGAGTTGCCACCATACTGTGTGGCCGGGCTAAAGGTGACGTGATTCACCTTGTGAGTACTCAGCTGAATAAATATTGTTCACAAAACTGCAGCATTAACCGGATGGGAATGTAACTGGCTTTTTTCTGCAATATTGAGCCATTCTGGAGTGCGAAAGTCGGGGGAGGGTCACAGCGACCCAATGTTTCCTTACCGGATTTGGTACACTTTAAGATCTTGTGATTTATGCACCACTTAGCTGTGTAGCATCCTCCCATAATCTTGCTGAACAGCTTGGGGTGCAATGAAGATGCACACATGTATGCACGCACCTTTCATGCTCTACACGGGTGGCCAAATAATCCCAATTTACCCAGTTGCCCTCCTACATCTTGGTGTGCTTACCTGTTGAGGACTCCACTTCCCGAGCCTCTCTTGCCAATCCTCAATGATCTGTTTACATTTTTAGCATAGAAAGAGAGAATTATTTCCCCTGCCTGCTGTATCTGCTCCCACTTTAGACTTAGTATTTTCCATTTGCTGGACAAGGCCATGTTCTATACCCTTCATCAAAAACATATATAATATTATATAATCAATATTATACATATATTATTCTGCCTAAATTGAACTTAAAATGGAACAAAACCCTGTGCTGGCCTTCCCCTGGGGCATCACAAATCTGGAGGCCCTGCGGTGTGAAACCCCCCAGACCGGCAGTAACAGCTTACCTCTTCCAGGTCCGGCGGTACATGCGGGTGCTCTCATCTAATTACTGATTTACTTCGGTACAACAAGATCTAAACGACTGTGGCCTGCAGTGGAAGCATAAGCGGCCACATCCCCAGCAGCACCATCCCAGCCTATGTGTATGACTGGGGCAGAAGCGTGTGCACAGCTCGAAGATGGGGGATGTCTCTGCTTGCGCACCCCATTGCAGAGGATCAGAGCCGTTTGCCGAATGACGTGTATGCATTGTTGGACTGGGAGGAGGTAAATGCTTACTGGTGATCTGGGGGGGGGTCACAAAGCGTGGCATCCTGTTTTTGGATTAGAGCATAAGAATACCATAGGTTTTCTCAGTTATGTCCATTTTCTTTTGATTTTCTTTGATTTTTATATTATTGTAATGCCTAAATCATTGATAGTATGGTGTTTACATACCTAACCAATGAACCAGTGAGAAGAACACCGCCGAGCGTCTCAAGCTAGTTGTATGGCAATCCTCAATGGGAGGAGCAGAACAAGCTTCCAATCACAGGGACAATACAGCCATGCCCATTCAGGATTTCCAAAGCCGCGCACACAACAGGGGGACGCGCACGTCTCTGTCACTGCACGGCGCGCACTCTGAAGCTGATCTCGCGTGGCCTCGGTTGATCTTCTGCCAGATGTGTTAAGTTTTGTGGTGTGTTGTGCTAAGTTTTCCAAATAGCCATAATTTATGTTCTACATTGTTTATTATGTGTGTCACCCCTCTGAAAGTCTATGAAAACCATCAAGCGTAGCTAACAATTCCTTACAATAAAAAAATGCCTGTCACACCAGATGCCAAATTCTAACAGGCCATTATAAAAAAATAAACACAGAGAAATTGCTATTTCGCAGATCACATCACTAGACATGTGGCCATATTTTATGTCTGCTGTTATATTTTTCTTCCACTTGAATGCCATCACTGCAATCTCTGTTTTAATAAACCGTTACCATTATAAAGAATAACCGTTAATGGTCCATTTATAATTATATTCCAATGTTGGTCCTTATTTCATATCATTATATCAGACCTGATCTCCTACCTGATAGTTGGGATTTTCTTTATGACGGTGATCAGCACCTTTCTTGTGATTCACTTGCCAATGAAGAAGCATGTTCCTGACTTTCACATGCATATCTGCGAGGTTACTTGCAAAGATGCTGCAGGTGGCACTAAGATGGTTGATGGTAAATCAGGTAGAGTTCTTTGATGGAATCCATGGCTGGTGAAGAATAGTAAGTGACCTGTAGGTTAGTGCCGCGAATTGTTGTTGGCAATCCCTGCCATTGGAAGGAGGCAAATCCAGTCATCCTGCAGGTAGGAACAGTGACAGCAGAGATATTCCCCTCGATTCAAAATGCAAAAGTTAATTGATATCGGATCTAGAATCCTAAGTTTGGGTGGGTGTTAGTCATTTTTTCCTGTTTTTTTGGCCATTTCCGACTCGCACGAGCCTTCGTCCGATTTCGTATATGCTCTTACGATCATCGGAAGTTCGTTCCTAAATTGTAGGATCAAAACCTAAATTGTAGGATCAAAACCTAAAACTTAGGATAATCGGATGTGTTTCCGTGTGATTCAAAGAGCTGTTTTCCAACCTCTAAATCCGTTTTAAAAGAAAGCCACTTCCGACACCTTTTAGCAGTCGGATTGCTGTTCTTGAACAGGTTTTTTGGCTATGTGGAGGAGTCTGCGCGTCTTGAGCTCCAATGAACTGCATGTATCAGCATGGCCGAGGCCATAAATTGTATGGCAATGCATACCTGATTTAATACATTTCATGTATGCCTTATAAAAGCATTTTAATGTGGACCTTAATTAGTCCTTTGCATGTAAACCTTTATTTTGCAACACATCCATATATTTGCGTTATTTAAATAAACTTATGTCCTTTGTTATTTATTTTGGAATTGATGTACTAGAATCATATTTTTAATTTGAATTTATTGGTGTAGTTTTTTACCTTTGCTTTGTTTAATTATTTTAGCTCATCTTTGGTCAGATGCATCACACTTACTGAGGAGAGGAGAGCGGGATAAAGTGCAGGATGTGGGTTACTGCTGTATTTTGCACAGACACAGCAGAGCTGGGGGCACGGAAAGGTCAGAAATCAAAGAATCCAGAGCAACACAGTCACAAGGCCCTTTCTGTTTGCAGGCTGCCCGATATTACCTGACCCGCCATCTTGGCTGTTTCTAGGCTCATAACATGCAGAAGTTGCTGGGTGTTTTTTAATTTTTGAGAGCAATCTGTATGTAGAGGGTGTGGGTAATCACACAAAAAATTAAAAGTTGTACCATTTGAAGCCAAACTTTTAAAATTAAAACCACAAGTAAAAAATGCAAGTTAACTAAAAATTAATCAAAGTAAGATTTACTTATGCAAATACATTCATTAATGGTTGGTTACTACAAAATGAATGAAATAAAGAAAAAAAAAACCAAATATTTAGAATGCACTTTAATGAGGCAAGTTTGTAGTGCGCAGGCGCAAGATCAAAACCAATGTTGCAACCTGAGAAATGAAACGGAAAATTCAGGGAGGAAACATAGGTCTGATTCGCTAACTGCCATACGAACGGACGGACATTTTAGGATAGAAACGGATTAGCTTATAGAATCACTCGCAAGTTCATACGAACGCACGAGCGTTCAGGAAAAATAGGATGATCGGCAACAAAATCAAAGCTGTAACATGTTTCTTTGAATCGACTCCATTGTTCAAGGATCTGGTTGGAACGTGAACTGAGATCCACTGTCTGACACTAGTTCTTCAGGAAGCCCAAAAATTTCTCGGGGCCCTATTGTCAGCAATCATGCTCTGGCACCTCTGTAACTATGGCCTTCCTGGTAAAAGGCGTAATCTCGTACTGAGCAACTGCAGACTGGCCCGCCTCACTTCCTGTCTTTGTTTAAAATCCATTACAGGCTCGAGGCCTGTGCCTGAACGACATGTGTGTTCCCTAGGCTCCTGAAATTCTGCCGTGTCAGTCCTGTGAATTCATACACTCCGCATTCTTTCTCTGGTCCTGCAACAGGTTCCTGCAAGGCTGCTGCTCCTGCTGAGAGTCTTCCTCCTTCGCCGGAGGAAACCCTGGTGGTTATGGCCTGGGGAAAGCCTCTCCACCGACCAATTTCCACCAACCAGGACTGTACCTCTGAGGGCCTAGATGTCCATTAGACTCCGCATCCCAGTTACTCATCTACCCAGTCGGAGGACAGAGAATCCACCCACCGTGACACCCATCCTTTCTGGGAGCTATCCGAGCCCTATAGATTCTATCAATAGAGAAAAAGGACTCCTCCATATCTGGTAATAAAAGTTGAAATAACTCTTTGGCTACTTGTTCCAGATCTATGACTGATCCTGGGAGTCCTCTAATGCTCAGGTTATACCTCCTCGATCTATTCTCAGATCTTCAATCTTGGCACTTGCAGTTTAAAGCTGTTGCTGCAAAGTAGCTGTTAGATTAGAGTTCAGGTTCACTGCAGCTCAGGGGCGCACAAAGTTTTTCGGTCTACGGACCACATTGTCATATGGGGCAGGAGGGGTTCTCTGGTGAGCAGGGGGGTGAGAGGGGCAGGGGGGACTCTGGTAAGCAGGGGGATGACGAGGGCAGGAGGGGTCCTCTGGTGAGCAGAGGGGGTGAGAGGGGCAAGAGGGGTCCTCTGGTGAGCAGGGGTGAGAGGGGCAGGAGGGGTTCTCTGGTGAGCAGGGGGTGAGAGGGGCAGGAGGGGTCCTCTGGTGAGCAGGGGGTGAGAGGGGCAGGAGGGGTCCTCTGATGAGCAGGGTGTGAGAGGGGCAGGAGGGGTCCTCTGGTGAGCAGGGGTGAGAGGGGCAGGAGGGGTCCTCTGGTGAGCAGAGGGGGTGAGAGGGGCAAGAGGGGTCCTCTGGTGAGCAGGGGGTGAGAGGGGCAGGAGGGGTCCTCTGGTGAGCAGGGGGGTGAGAGGGGCAGGAGGGGTTCTCTGGTGAGCAGGGGGGTGAGAGGGGCAGGAGGGGTCCTCTGGTGAGCAGGTGTGTGAGAGGGGCAGGAGGGGTCCTCTGGTGAGCAGGTGTGTGAGAGGGGCAGGAGGGGTCCTCTGGTGAGCAGGGGGGTGAGAGGGGCAGGAGGGGTCCTCTGGTGAGCAGGGGAGTGAGAGGGGCAGGAGGGGTCCTTTGGTGAGCAGAGAGGGTGAGAGAGGCAGGAGGGGTCCTCTGGTGAGCAGTGAGGGTGAGAGTGGCAGGAGGGGTCCTCTGGTGAGCAGGGCATGAGAGGGGCAGGAGGGGTCCTCTGGTGAGCAGGAGGTTAAGAGTGGCAGGAGGGGTCATCTGGTAAGCAGGGAGCGTGAGAGGGGCAGGAGGGGGTTCTCTGGTGAGCAGGGGGGGTGAGAGGGGCAGGAGGGGTCCTCTGGTGATCAGAGGGCTGAGAGGGGCAGGAGGGGTCCTCTGGTGAGCAGGGGGTGAGAGGGGCAGGAGAGGTCCTCTGGTGGTGAGAGGGGCAGGAGGGGTCCTCTGGTGAGCAGGGGGGTGAGAGGGGCAGGAGGGGTCCTCTGGTGAGCAGGGGGTGAGAGGGGCAGGAGAGGTCCTCTGGTGATCAGAGGGGTGAGAGGGGCAGGAGGGGTCCTCTGGTGAGCATGGGGGTGAGAGGGGCAGGAGGGGTCCTCTGGTGAGCAGGGGGTGAGAGGGGCAGGAGGGGTCCTCTGGTGAGCAGGGGGTGAGAGGGGCAGGAGGGGTCCTCTGGTGAGCAGAGGGGCAGGAGGGGTCCTCTGGTGAGCAGGGGGGTGAGAGGTGCAGGAGGGGTCCTCTGGTGAGCAGAGGGGTGAGAGGGGCAGGAGGGGTCCTCTGGTGAGCATGGGGGTGAAAGGGGCAGGAGGGGTCCTCTGGTGAGCAGGGGGTGAGAGGGGCAGGAGGGGTCCTCTGGTGAGCAGGGGGTGAGAGGGGCAGGAGGGGTCCTCTGGTGAGCAGAGGGGCAGGAGGGGTCCTCTGGTGAGCAGGGGGGTGAGAGGTGCAGGAGGGGTCCTCTGGTGAGCAGAGGGGTGAGAGGGGCAGGAGGGGTCCTCTGGTGAGCAGAGGGGCAGGAGGGGTCCTCTGGTGAGCAGAGGGGCAGGAGGGGTCCACTGGTGAGCAGGGGGGTGAGAGGGGCAGGAGGGGTCCTCTGGTAAGCAGGGGGGTGAGAGGGGCAGGAGGGGTCCTCTGGTGAGCAGGGGGGTGAGAGGGGCAGGAGGGGTCCTCTGGTGAGCGGGGGATGAGAGGGGCAGGAGGGGTCCTCTGGTGAGCGGGGGGTGAGAGGGGCAGGAGGGGTCCTCTGGTGAGCAGGGGGTGAGAGGGGCAGGAGGGGTCCTCTGGTGAGCAGGGGGTGAGAGGGGCGGGAGGGGTCCTCTGGTGAGCAGGGGGTGAGAGGGGCAGGATGGGTCCTGTGGTGAGCAGGGGGGTGAGAGGGGCAGGAGGGGTCCTCTGGTGAGCAGGGGGGGTGAGAGGGGCAGGAGAGGTCCTCTGGTGATCAAAGGGGTGAGAGGGGCAGGAGGGGTCCTCTGGTGAGCAGAGGGGCAGGAGGGGTCCTCTGGTGAGCAGGGGGGTGAGAGGGGCAGGAGGGGTCCTCTGGTGAGCAGGGGGGTGAGAGGGGCAGGAGGGGTCCTCTGGTGAGCAGGGGGTGAGAGGGGCAGGAGGGGTCCTCTGGTGAGCAGGGGGTGAGGGGCAGGAGGGGTCCTCAGGTGAGCAGGGGGTGAGAGGGGCAGGAGGGGTCCTCTGGTGAGCAGGGGGTGAGAGGGGCAGGAGGGGTCCTCTGGTGAGCAGGGGGTGAGAGGGGCAGGAGGGGTCCTCTGGTGAGCAGGGGGTGAGAGGGGCAGGAGGGGTCCTCTGGTGAGCAGGGGGGGGTGAGAGGGGCCGGAGGGGTCCTCTGGTGAGCAGGAGGGTGAGAAGGGCAGGAGGGGTCCTCTGATGAGCAGGGGGGTGAGAGGGGCAGGAGGGGTCCTCTGGTGAGCAGGGGGGTGAGAGGGGCAGGAGGGGTCCTCTGGTGAGCAGGGGGGTGAGAGGGGCAGGAGGGGCCCTCTGGTGATCAGAGGGGATGAGAGGGGCAGGAGGGGTCCTCTGGTGATTAGAGGGGCAGGAGGGGTCCTCTGGTGAGCAGAGGGGGTGAGAGGGGCAGGAGGGGTCCTCTGGTGATTAGAGGGGTGAGAGGGGCAGTAATGGTCCTCTGGTGAGCAGGGGGGTGAGAGGGGCAGGAGGGGTCCTCTGGTGAGCAGGGGGGTGAGAGGGGTAGGAGGGGTCGTCTGGTGAGCAGGGGGTGAGAGGGGCAGGAGGGTTCCTGTGGTGAGCAGGGGGGTGAGAGGGGCAGGAGGGGTCCTCTGGTGAGCAGGGGGTGAGAGGGGCAGGAGGGGTCCTCTGGTGAGCAGGGGGGTGAGAGGGGCAGGAGGGGTCCTCTGGTGAGCAGGGGGGGTGAGAGGGGCAGGAGAGGTCCTCTGGTGATCAGAGGGGCAGGAGGGGTCCTCTGGTGAGCAGAGGGGCAGGAGGGGTCCTCTGGTGAGCAGGGAAGTGAGAGGGGCAGGAGGGGTCCTCTGGTGAGAGGGGCAGGAGGGGTCCTCTGGTGAGCAGGGGGGTGAGAGGGGCAGGAGGAGTCCTCTGGTGAGCAGGGGGTGAGAGGGGCAGGAGGGGTCCTCTGGTGAGCGGGGGGCGAGAGGGGCAGGAGGGGTCCTCTGGTGAGCAGGGGGTGAGAGGGGCAGGAGGGGTCCTCTGGTGAGCAGGAAGGTAAGAGGGGCAGGATGGGTCCTGTGGTGAGCAGGGCGGTGAGAGAGGCAGGAGGGGTCCTCTGGTGAGCAGGGGGGGTGAGAGGGGCCGGAGGGGTCCTCTGATGAGCAGGGGGGTGAGAGGGGCAGGAGGGGTCCTCTGGTGAGCAGGGGGGTGAGAGGGGCAGGAGGGGTCCTGTGGTGAGCAGGGCGGTGAGAGGGGCAGGAGGGGTCCTCTGGTGAGCAGGGGGGTGAGAAGGGCAGGAGGGGTCCTCTGATGAGCAGGGGGGTGAGAGGGGCAGGAGGGGTCCTCTGGTGAGCAGAGGGGGTGAGAGGGGCAGGAGGGGTCCTCTGGTTATTAGAGGGGTGAGAGGGGCAGTAATGGTCCTCTGGTGAGCAGGGGGGTGAGAGGGGCAGGAGGGGTCCTCTGGTGAGCAGGGGGTGAGAGGGGCAGGAGGGGTACTGTGGTGAGCAGGGGGGATGAGAGGGGCCGGAGGGGTCCTCTGGTGAGCAGGGGGGGTGAGAGGGGCAGGAGGGGTCCTCTGGTGAGCAGGGGGGGTGAGAGGGGCAGGAGGGGTCCTCTGGTGAGCAGGGGGTGAGAGGGGCAGGAGGGGTCCTCTGGTGAGCAGGGGGGGTGAGAGGGGCAGGAGGGGTCCTCTGAAGAGCAGAGGGGGTGAGAGGGGCAGGAGGGGTCCTCTGGTGAGCAGGGGGGTGAGAGGGGCAGGAGGGGTCCTCTGGTGAGCAGGGGGGTGAGAGGGGCAGGAGGGGTCCTCTGGTGAGCAGGGGGGGTGAGAGGGGCAGGAGGGGTCCTCTGGTGAGCAGGGGGTGAGAGGGGCAGGAGGGGTCCTCTGGTGAGCAGGGGGGTGAGAGGGGCAGGAGGGGTCCTCTGGTGAGCAGAGGAGGTGAGAGGGGCAGGAGGGGTCCTCTGGTGATTAGAGGGGGGTGAGAGGGGCAGGAGGGGTCCTCTGGTGAGCAGGGGGTGAGAGGGGCAGGAGGGGTCCTCTGGTGAGCAGGGGGTGAGAGGGGCAGGAGGGGTCCTTTGGTGAGCAGGGGGGTGAGAGGGGAGGAGGGGGCCTCTGGTGAGCAGGGGGGTGAGAGGGGCAGGAGGTGTCCTCTGGTGAGCAGGGGGTGAGAGTGGCAGGAGGGGTCCTCTGGTGAGCAGAGGGGGTGAGAGGGGCAGGAGGGGTCCTCTGGTGATTAGAGAGGTGAAAGGGGCAGGAGGGGTCCTCTGGTGAGCAGAGGGGGTGAGAGGGGCAGGAGGGGTCCTCTGGTGAGCAGGGGGTGAGAGGGGCAGGAGGGGTCCTTTGGTGAGCAGGGGGGTGAGAGGGGAGGAGGGGTCCTCTGGTGAGCAGGGGGGTGAGAGGGGCAGGAGGGGTCCTCTGGTGAGCAGGTGTGTGAGAGGGGCAGGAGGGGTCCTCTGGTGAGCAGGGGGGTGAGAGGGGCAGGAGGGGTCCTCTGGTGAGCAGGGGGGTGAGAGGGGCAGGAGGGGTCCTCTGGTGAGCAGGGGGGTGAGAGGGGCAGGAGGGGTCCTCTGGTGAGCATGGGGTGAGAGGGGCAGGAGGGGTCCTCTGGTGAGCGGGGGGTGAGAGGGGCAGGATGGGTCCTCTGGTGAGCAGGGGGTGAGAGGGGCAGGAGGGGTCCTCTGGTGAGCAGGGGGTGAGAGGGGCAGGAGGGGTCCTCTGGTGAGCAGGGGGGGTGAGAGGGGCCGGAGGGGTCCTCTGGTGAGCAGGGGGGTGAGAATGGCAGGAGGGGTCCTCTGATGAGCAGGGGGGTGAGAGGGGCAGGAGGGGTCCTCTGGTGAGCAGGGGGTGAGAGGGGCAGGAGGGGTCCTCTGGTGAGCAGGGGGGTGAGAGGGGCAGGAGGGGCCCTCTGGTGATCAGAGGGGATGAGAGGGGCAGGAGGGGTCCTCTGGTGATTAGAGGGGCAGGAGGGGTCCTCTGGTGAGCAGAGGGGGTGAGAGGGGCAGGAGGGGTCCTCTGGTGATTAGAGGGGTGAGAGGGGCAGTAATGGTCCTCTGGTGAGCAGGGGGGTGAGAGGGGCAGGAGGGGTCCTCTGGTGAGCAGGGGGGTGAGAGGAGCAGGAGGGGTCCTCTGGTGAGCAGGGGGGTGAGAGGGGCAGGAGGGGTCCTCTGGTGATTAAAGGGGTGAGAGGGGCAGTAATGGTCCTCTGGTGAGCAGGGGGGTGAGAGGGGCAGGAGGGGTCCTCTGGTGAGCAGGGGGGTGAGAGGAGCAGGAGGTGTCCTCTGGTGAGCAGGGGGTGAGAGGGGCAGGAGGGGTCCTCTGGTGAGCAGGGGGTGAGAGGGGCAGGAGGGTTCCTGTGGTGAGCAGGGGGGTGAGAAGGGCAGGAGGGGTCCTCTGGTGAGCAGGGGGGTGAGAGGGGCAGGAGGGGTCCTCTGGTGAGCAGAGGAGGTGAGAGGGGCAGGAGGGGTCCTCTGGTGATTAGAGGGGTGAGAGGGGCAGTAATGGTCGTCTGGTGAGCAGGGGGGTGAGAGGGGCAGGAGGGGTCCTCTGGTGAGCAGGGGGGGTGAGAGGGGCAGGAGGGGTACTGTGGTGAGCAGGGGGGATGAGAGGGGCCGGAGGGGTCCTCTGGTGAGCAGGGGGGGTGATAGGGGCCGGAGGGGTCCTCTGGTGAGCAGGGGGGGTGAGAGGGGCAGGAGGGGTCCTCTGGTGAGCAGGGGGTGAGAGGGGCCGGAGGGGTCCTCTGGTGAGCAGGGGGGGTGAGAGGGGCAGGAGGGGTCCTCTGGTGAGCAGGGGGTGAGAGGGGCAGGAGGGGTCCTCTGGTGAGCAGGGGGGTGAGAGGAGCAGGAGGGGTCCTCTGGTAAGCAGAGGGGGTGAGAGGGGCAGGAGGGGCCCTCTGGTGAGCAGGGGGGTGAGAGGGGCCGGAGGGGTCCTCTGGTGAGCAGGGGGGTGAGAGGGGCAGGAGGGGTCCTCTGGTGAGCAGGGGGGGTGAGAGGGGCAGGAGGGGTCCTCTGGTGAGCAGGGGGTGAGAGGGGCAGGAGGGGTCCTCTGGTGAGCAGGGGGTGAGAGGGGCAGGAGGGGTCCTCTGGTGAGCAGGGGGTGAGAGGGGCAGGAGGGGTCCTCTGGTGAGCAGGGGGGTGAGAGGGGCAGGAGGGGTCCTCTGGTGAGCAGGGGGGTGAGAGGGGCAGGAGGGGTCCTCTGGTGAGCAGGGGGGTGAGAAGGGCAGGAGGGGTCCTCTGATGAGCAGGGGGGTGAGAGGGGCAGGAGGGGTCCTCTGGTGAGCAGGGGGGTGAGAGGGGCAGGAGGGGTCCTCTGGTGAGCAGAGGAGGTGAGAGGGGCAGGAGGGGTCCTCTGGTGAGCAGAGGAGGTGAGAGGGGCAGGAGGGGTCCTCTGGTGAGCAGAGGGGATGAGAGGGGCAGGAGGGGTCCTGTGGTGAGCAGGGGGATGAGAGGGGCCGGAGGGGTCCTCTGGTGAGCAGGGGGGTGAGAGGGGCAGGAGGGGTACTCTGGTGAGCAGGGGGGGTGAGAGGGGCAGGAGGGGTCCTCTGGTGAGCAGAGGGGGTGAGAGGGGCAGGAGGGGCCCTCTGGTGAGCAGGGGGGGTGAGAGGGGCAGGAGGGGTCCTCTGGTGAGCAGGGGGTGAGAGGGGCAGGAGGGGTCCTCTGGTGAGCAGGGGGGTGAGAGGGGCAGGAGGGGTCCTCTGGTGAGCAGGGGGTGAGAGGGGCAGGAGGGGTCCTCTGGTGAGCAGGGGGTGAGAGGGGCAGGAGGGGTCCTCTGGTGAGCAGGGGGGTGAGAGGGGCAGGAGGGGTCCTCTGGTGAGCAGGGGGGTGAGAGGGGCAGGAGGGGTCCTCTGGTGAGTAAACAAGTTGAATAGTAGAAGGGCCCAGCACTGAACCCTGGGGTACACCTCTTACACATGGGGACCATTCAGAGTAGGGATCATTACCCACAACTCTCTGCACACGATCCTTCAGCCAGTTTTCAATCCAGCTACAAACTTTATTTTCTAATCTAATTTCCCCAATAAGCGTCTGTGGGGGACAATGTCTTACTGCACCATCCAGAGACCCCAGATCTATAGCGCCCCCTCTGTCCAGGATTCTACTCCATGGAAGCCAGTCAGGTTAGTCTGGCAGCTTCTTCCCTTATAATCACTTATAATATTATGCATAGTCACATGATCCTGTGTGTAGTCCCTTAATAGTCCCTCCTGCAATGTCCCCACAATGGATGTGACAGGTGAGTAATTCCCGGGAGAATCCCCGATCCCTTTATAATAATAGGCCCCATATTTACAAGGAAAGGAAGACACACAATCTCCACCATTGGCTGGATACAGTCACCTCATGTAACTATAACCGGCGCTTACTATAGAATATTGTATCACATGTGCTACTGACAAACCTCCACAGGGAGACCCAACCCAACCAGCTGTTACCATCTATCACCGGGAGCTGGGAGGGGGCTGCAGCACTACACAACAAGCCGGGCTCCATGTGCCCAGTCTGCCGACACCAGCGTCCCACAGCTACCACTCCAACGCCAAGAATTACATACGGAGCGTGTGCAGGAGCAGAGCCCAGAGTCCAGGTTAGTGCAAAAATAGAGCTGGGTGTGTGGGGTTCCAGTATTGGGAGTGTGTGTAGGATCTGATTGGCCACCGTGACAGTTTCACACAGCGGGGGAACGAAACAAAGCATGCTGCCTGTCTGCACATGTGCAGTTACATAGTTATATAGTTACATAGTTATATAGTTACATATTTATATAGTTATATAGTTACATATTTATATAGTTACATAGTTATATAGTTACATAGTTACATATTTATATACTTACATATTTATATAGTTATCTAGTTACATATTGATATAGTTACATAGTTATATAGTTACATAGTTATATAGTTACATATTTATATAGTTATATAGTTACATATTTATATAGTTACATAGTTATATAGTTACATAGTTACATATTTATATACTTACATATTTATATAGTTATCTAGTTACATATTGATATAGTTACATAGTTATATAGTTACATAGTTATATAGTTATATAGTTACATATTTATATAGTTATATAGTTACATATTTATATAGTTGTATAGTTACATAGTTGTATAGTTACATAGTTATATAGTTACATAGTTATTTAGTTATATAGTTACATATTCATATAGTTATATAGTTACATATTTATATAATTGTATAGTTACATAGTTACATAGTTGTATAGTTACATAGTTATATAGTTACATAGTTATTTAGTTATATAGTTACATATTTATATAGTTACATATTTATATAATTGTATAGTTACATAGTTATATAGTTACATAGTTATATAGTTGTATAGTTACATAGTTACATAGTTATATAGTTACATAGTTATATAGTTACATAGTTATATAGTTATATAGTTACATATTTATATCGTTATATAGTTACATATTTATATAGTTATATAGTTACATATTTATATAGTTGTATAGTTACATAGTTATATAGTTGTATAGTTACATAGTTATATAGCTACATAGTTACATAGTTATTTAGTTATATAGTTATATAGTTACATAGTTATATATTTACATAGTTATATAGTTACATATTTATATAGTTATATAGTTACATATTTATATAGTTATATAGTTACATATTTATATAGTTGTATAGTTACATAGTTGTATAGTTACATAGTTATATAGCTACATAGTTACATAGTTACATAGTTATTTAGTTATATAGTTATATAGTTACATAGTTGTATAGTTACATAGTTATATAGCTACATAGTTACATAGATATTTAGTTATATAGTTACATATTTATATAATTGTATAGTTACATAGTTACATAGTTATATAGTTATATAGTTGTATAGTTACATAGTTATATAGTTACATAGTTATTTAGTTATATAGTTACATATTTATATAGTTACATATTTATATAATTGTATAGTTACATAGTTATATAGTTACATAGTTACATAGTTATATAGTTACATAGTTATATAGTTACATAGTTACATAGTTATTTAGTTATATAGTTAAATATTTATATAGTTTTATAGTTACATATTTATATAGTTACATAGTTAATACGGTTGAAAAAATAGTTCAACCAAGGGTGTTGGGGGAGGGGAAGTTATTTTTTATTTTATAGGGGAAGCTATTTATTTTATTTTTTGTTTTTATTTTATTTTTTTACTGATGTTATTTTCTTCTAAATAAGCGTCTAATCCTTTTTTTGAAGCTGTCAGCGATTGATGCTGTGACAAGCTTCTGTGGGAGGCTATTCCATAGATTTATAGTTCTTATGGTAAAATATGATTGTCGCCAATTTTTTTCCAGTCGAAGGCAGTGCCCCCTTGTCTTTAGAGAGGATTTTACCTGAAATAGTGTTCCCCCATATTTTTTATATGGGCCATTTATGTATTACAAGTTACTCATGTCCCCCCTCAGCCGTCTCCTCTCATGTTAATAGTCTTAATTAAAGTGGCCTTGCCAGTCATTTGCAAGCCCCTCCTACCCTGGCCCCTCCCCCGTGCTGAGACAGGATTGGCTGGACCCTGCTATCCAGCGCCCCCTGGCCATCTTCAGTAGTGAGCGCAGCCATCTTGTACATGCCGCACAGAGTGCCCCCCCCGTTCCGCACATTCGCTGGCCCGGCGCCCATAGCTCCCATTGGCAGCATTAGATTCCCTGGACAGGTAAGTGAGTTGGGCCGCCCCCCCCCCACAATCTGATCTCTCCTGAGTCTGCCATGTATACTCACCTCGCTGCCCATCACCATAGCACATACATAGGAGGTGACTGCATCCCTGGCACATCCACCAGCTTAAAGCGGACCAACAGCCACTTCTGCCTGGTCCCATTGCTAGGACTATTAATCATCCAGAATGCTGGAGCCTCCCCCACCCCCAGAACTCCCGTAATACTTACCTTATCCTTGAGCCTGTGCCAGAAATGGAGCCCCGCAGCTTGTCATTGGGTGGTCACGTGTGTCTGGGTCACATCCTCAGCTCGATCTCCCTAGTCTCGCTCATGTAAGTATCAGCGGCCAATCGCAGGGCTCCATTTCCGATGCAGGTTTGGGGATCATGTAAGGATTATGGGTGGTTCGGGGGACCCGTGCGGGGGGCGCCAGCATTCTGGAGCTTGTTAAAGTGGATCAAAATCCACGGCGATCGACCCAGGAATATATAAGATATATATAAGATCTATTCCATCCCCGGGGCATCCAAAATCAGGATCAGCTGTGTGATACCCCCCAGGTCACTCCATACACTTACCTTGTTTCCTAGTCCAACGGCGCATGTGCGAGCCGCATCCCTGCTATCCCTCTAGCAGGACGCATGCCAGGCATTTGTGAATGTCCGGCGTGGGCGCGCTCCCTGTTAGAGGGAAGCGGGGGATGCGGCTGTCAATGCGCTCAGAGCCGCTCGCCTTAGACAATGTGACGTCAGCGGATCCAAGCATGCTGATTGGACGAGTGGCCGCGCATGCGCCATAGGACCGGAAAGAAGTGAGTTGGATGCGGGGAACTTGGGGGTGTCACACAGCGTGGTGTTCTCGATTGGAGGGCCCCGGGGACAAGGACCTAAACCCAGGATAGTCAAAATCCTGGGCTTTGGTTCTCTTTAAATAGCACTGGCAACGGGACTAACGCAGTCAAGAAACAGGTGTTGGTCCACTTTAAGGCAGCTCCTGGTCCTCCATTCATTCAGAATAGATTGCTGAGTGACATCATCTATTCCGATTGGCTGGAAGAACAGCAGCAATCCACTGGGGTTCAGTAAAGTGGAACAAAACCCAGGTGAGTAACTAGTTCTTGGGTGGGGTCCGTCTACTTTCTGCGTCAGGGGCGTAGCTAGCGGGGGCACGTGCCCCGGGTTCAGCAAGTCATGGTGGGGGCCAAAGGCCGGCCTGAGCACAGGTAGGGGGCGCCATTACCAGGTGCCAGAAAGCCCAGCCACGCCTTTGGTCTGCATATTAATGTTCAGCCCAGAGGATGAGATCGGCTCTGGACAGTTCAAGACCCAATGTGAAAACCTGGTGTCTGAGCTCTGGAGAAGGACAGCAGAAGATCACAGATCACATGATTCGCTGCAAGGGGCGCGCCGTGACACTGTCACCCAAGAACCCGTCGACACCTGGAGCCGGCCCTGATTTAAAGCAGTGGTTTCAAACTCCAATACACAGTGGGGCCAACATTCAAAACGAGTCGTGGACCAACCTCAATATAAAAAATGTCTATACAGTGGCACGTGCCCGCAACCAATCATCATTCTCGGCTCCATTCCCAGCGAGAGATCTTGTCGGCTAAAGGCTGAATCGAGCCAGGTGCACATCACCTGATATTCTTGAGCTGGGGGCGTGCCCGTGCCGCCATTTACAAATGCCTGGGGTGGGCACTCACCCCACTAAAGGTATAGCGAAACGCAGGCGCCACCCCCACATGCCCCATTAAATGGCCTGTCAGGTAATCAGTCGGCAATCTGGGGGGGTTCAAGCAAGGATTTGGGATGCCCCGGAAAGTTATGATTAGGCAGGCCTGGAGTTTTATAGACTGCAGGGACACTTTTGGTCCACTTTAATTTGCCTAAATCTGGACTCCAGGGCCAGCCAAATCCATGGTTTGTCCTCTTTAATGCAGGGTGCCACATGATGGGATGGGTTAGGGTTCTCTGCCTTCCTTTACCTCGCGCAGTCGCTTTTCACAGTCACTGGTGGCTGAGGCTGCGTGGCGTCATCTTGCGTAGAGGGAGGCAGCAGCCCGGGGACCATTCAGAGTAGGGATCATTACCCACAACTCTCTGCACACCATCCTTCAGGCAGTTTTCATTGACAAACTGTATTTTCTATCCATGAAGACCTCAATTTCCCCAATAAGCATCTATGAGGGACAGTGACACACTGCAACATCCAGAGACGCCAGATCTATAGCGCCCTCTCTGTCCAGGCTTCTACTCATCTCCCCAAAGAAGCCAATCAGGTTAGTCTGGCAGCTTCTGCCCTTAGTATCACTTATAATATTATACATAGTCACATGATCCTGTAGGTAGTCCCTTAGAAGTCCCTCCTGCAATTTTCCCACAATGGATGTTACAGGTCTGTAATTACCCGGAGAAGACCCAGATCCCTTTTTATAAATAGGCCCCACATTTGCCTTGTGCCAACTACAAGTTGAAGTTGAAGTCAGACCATTTACAGTTTCTGGGGGGACGCGGTTGATAAGGAAATAGAGGTTCTGTAATGTTTAAAGCTCGACTAAATCTCAGCTATATTCTGTATCCAGTAATGTGCAGCCTGTGACTCAGAAGACTGCGCTAAATGTAACAGGTGTTACTAATAATAACCGACGCTTACTATAGAATATTGTATAGCATGTGCTAATGAGAAACCTCCACAAGGAGACCCAAACAGCTGTTACCATCTATCACCGGGAATCTAGCAACACATAGAAACATAGCAGACCATACGCTCCATCTAGTCGCCCTTATGTGTATACTGCATGTTCTCTTTATATTAGGATTTACCTAGAACACCAGGTCATTTATACTATGTTCTGATTGATTTCAACACAGTATTGTCCATTTCTATATGTTACTAAGGCCCTTATATATGAAGGAATAGCGCCAGGTAGCGACTGGTGAGCGGCCGGTAATGACGGGCACCGCCACGAGAACGCCGACTCCCCACCACAATCACACATTTATCATGCCGATCCTGCTTAGCGACTGAGATAGCGCCAGATAGCCACTCATTCATCATTATTCCAGCCTCAGCCCACAGCGCCCGCGACCGACCTTGAACAGCGACAGGTATGACCTCTCGCTACCTGGCGCTCTCCAATGCATTTCAATGGAACAATCTTTAAATATTAATAATTAATTGTTATTAATGATTGTTTTTTTTTTAATGTGAAAAATTCTGTGACCACTTCTGCCATGTTAGATAATTTTTTTAAGTAAAAAAAAAAAAAAAAAAAAAATTTGTGCACAATTGATATTACAGGTCTGATATTATTGTATTCATATTACTAGATTCTATAAATTTTTTTTCTTTTTTGGTTTCTAAAAATATGGTTGTTTGGGGGTTAAATAACGACTTTTAACCCATCGCCGCCAGCGCTCTGGGGTTTAAACATGCATTTCACAGCACGAGAATTTTTTGAACGTGATTTGTTAATGAATATGGTGCAAGCCGGTCGCTATGGCAAGTCTCTATCCTGCGCTCCCATACAGCGCGGAACCTGTCAAATAGCGACTCCTCACCCAATATTCAACATTACTGCACACCGACTGAGTCGCTATCATCAACCCAACAACGGCCAAGCACAGTGACTACTAGCGGGAGCTGTGAAAATACTGCTACAGTCGCTCAACTGTCGCTACCTGGCGCTGTTAATGAATCGGCCTCTAAGTCTCAATAAAAAGGAGTGTGTCACACAGAAGGAGAGCGAGAGAGACACGCGCGGCTCTTACGCATTGTACAGAATGATGCGTCTGGGGGATGTTTGGTCAGAGGGCGTCACAAATCCAACACCATGACGTAATCGAAGGAGAGATGAGCAATTTCCTCATCAGGGGCAAAAGTTTCTGCAAAAAGTTATTATACCTTTTGTGGAGCAAAGTGTTTTAATCAGATAATAAAATGGATCCATAAATGGAAGATAATTAGTAACTGAGGGAAAGATGTCAGATTATCCCTCACATGTCCCTCCTTTGGTAATAGAGAGTGGAGGACCAGAGTCATGCAGGACCACCCACCCACTTGCTCACCCGGAAGAATGTACAGTCCTAGTGACTGCCAGGGCCAGTATGACTCACCCCCGAACTGGTTACTCTCAACTTTCAGTTATCACCCAATCAGTTGTCTTGTTAAGGAAGAGGATATGCTTTGAAAGTCTTTCTTAATTTTGTATGAGCGTCAGCATTTTAAAACAAACAGAAAAATTAAGGAAAACAATTACGATCAGCATCAATACAAACAGACGACGTTTCATGTCGGGCCAGTTGCCTTTGGCCAGTAGGCAGGTTTGGGCTAGGGCATGTAATTCTGCCTCCTGTGCTGACTTGTGTGTGTGTGTAAGGCATACCTCCCAACTTTTCAAAGCCGTAAAGAGGGACACATTTAAGCCACACCCGGCCACAGCCCCCAACCACGCCCCTAGCCACACCCTTAAAGGGAAACAGCACCTAAGAAATAAATGAATAAAATAATAATATAGTGAGGGGCATCCCTCGTTGCAGCCAGTGAGGGGCATCCCTTGTTGCAGCCAGTGAGGGGCATCCCTCATTGCAGCCAGTTAGAGGCATCTCTTGTTACAGCCAGTTAGGGGCATCCCTCATTACAGCCCCCTGCGGTGACTTGGGCGGGGCTCACACAGCGAAGCACCCCCAACCGGGGGGGCCCCCAGGGAAAGGACCAAAGCCCAGAATAGTCAAAATCTTTTTGACTATCTGGGGACAAAACAAAGATGCTCCCAGCTGGCTACACACACACCATACACACACCACAACACAGCGCACACAACACACAGCACACACACACGCACAGACACACACACACACAACACAGAGCACACACAGACGCACACAGCGCACACACAGGACACCCACAACAATAGTCATCTCATGTCTTTGCCGTAAATGTAACAATAACCGGCGCTTAGTATAGAATATTGTATCACATGTGCTACTGAGAAACCTCCACAGGGAGACCCAACCCAACCAGCTGTTACCATCTATCACCGGGAGCTGGGAGGGGGCTGCAGCACTACAAAACAAGCCGGGCTCAGTGGCACCAGCGTCCCACAGCTACCGATCCATCGCCAAGAATTACATACGGAGCGTGTGCAGGAGCAGAGCCCAGAGTCCAGGTTAGTGCAGGAACAGAGCTGGGTGTGTGGGGTTCCGGTGTGAGCAGAGCAGTTCTCTGTAACGCAGCGTGCCACATGATGGGATGGGTTAGGGTTCTCTGCCTTCCTTTACCTTGCGCAGTCACCTTTCACAGTCACTGGTGGCTGAGGCTGCCTGACGTCATCCTGCGTAGAGGGAGGCAGCAGCCCGGGGACCATTCAGAGTAGGGATCATTACCCACAACTCTCTGCACACCATCCTTCAGGCGGTTTTCATTGACAAACTGTATTTTCCAACCCTGAAGACCTCAATTTCCCCAATACGAGTCTATGGGGGACAGTGTCACACTGCAACATCCAGAGACCCCAGATCTATAGCGCCCCCTCTGTCCAGGCTTCTACTCACCTCCCCATAGAAGCCAATCAGGTTAGTCTGCCAGCTTCTGCCCTTAGTATCACTTATAATATTATACATAGGCACATGATTCTGTAGGTAGTCCCTTAGGAGTCCCTCCTGCAATTTTCCCACAATGGATGTTACAGGTCTGTAATTACCCGGAGAAGACCCAGATCCCTTTTTATAAATAGGCCCCACATTTGCCTTGTGCCAAGTCAGACCATTTACAAGTTGAAGATGAAGTCAGACCATTTACAGCTTCTGGGGGGACGCAGTTGATGAGGAAATACAGGCTCTGTAATGTTTAAAGCTCGACTAAATCTCCTCTATATTCTGTATCCAGTAATGTGCAGCCTGTGACTCAGAAGACTGCGCTAAATGTAACAGGTGTTACTAATAATAACCGGCGCTTACTATAGAATATTGTATAGCATGTGCTACTGAGAAACCTCCACAAAGAGACCCAAACAGCTGTTACCATCTATCACCGGGAATCTAGCAACACATAGAAACATAGGAGACCATACGCTCCATCTAGTCGCCCTTATGTGTATACTGGATGTTCTCTTTATCTTAGGATTTACCTTGAACACCAGGTCATTTATACTATGTTTTGATTGGTTGCCACACAGTATTGTCCATTTCTATATGTTACTAAGTCTCAATAAAAAGGAGCGCAATTTCCTCATCAGGGGCGAAAGGTTCTGCAAAAAGTTTTTATACCTTTTGTGGAGCAAAGATTTTTATTCAGATAACAATATGGCGATTAAATCCATAAATGCAAGAGAATTAATAACTGTGGGAAAGATGTCAGATTATCCCTCACATTTCCCTCCTTTGGTAATAGAGAGTGGAGTACCAGAGTCAGTTGTATCAGTTGTCTTGTTAAGGAAGAGGATATGCTTTGAAAGTCTTTTTTAATTTTGTATGAGCATCAACATTTTAAAACAAACAGAAGATTAAAGGAAAACAATTATGATCAACATTAATACAAACAGACGATGTTTCATGTCGGGGTTCTCCTCCAAGCATCATCACGAGTGCATTTGTTTCCTTGAAGTCAGAGCTCCATATCTGGTTTTTAATTTTTTATTGAAGAGACACTTATCACAGGTTAACATTAACAAAAGCATACAGTGGGACAACCAAAACCACCCGAAAAGGGGTAGCCCCTCGCTCTAAAATGTCAGCTCCTCCAGCGCTTAATCTTAGGGCACACCCATCCACGATCAAAAGCTGCATTCAAGTGCTAGTAACAATATACTAAATATATACACTAAACGATTGCCAAAGTCATCACCACATTATAGACAATAACATTTTCCAGGACTAGACCTGCATCAAGCTTCTCCTCTCCCTGACGTTAGCCCAAAACGTAGTCAGATTGGGGCATTCCAGGAAAATGTGGATCATTGTACCTCTAGTCTGAGAGCACCTCCAGCATAGAGGGGAGGCAGAGGGAAACATCCTCAACAACTTGGAAGGGACGAAATACCATCTAGTCAAGATTTTGTAAGAAGCTTCTTGATAGCGAGTTGATATTGAGAATTTGTGGCCAAGCTGGTACATAGCTTGCTTTTGGTCAGCTGAGAATTCCTTTCCAAGTTCCCTTTCCCACCCCTCCACAAAGGGGGGCACGAAGGAGTCAGGAGGGTCCACCAGCAGAGAATATGTACTGGAGAGGGTTCCTTTGATATTTCCCACCCCTCTGCAGATTATTTCAAATGGGGTTAAGGATCTGGCTGCTTGCACTTTGCGAGTAATAGAGTTTTGAGTTGGAGAGCCTGCCATGCATTGAGAGGCTGTAATGAAAGCTTTGCAGCCAGTTCCTCCACCCCACACCACCGTTCCCCTCTCTCATATGTTGGATTCTGAAGCAATTTTGTTTCGCCCATGCCCGAAACGGGGCATCTGAGAGACTCATCGGAAAATCAGGATGGCTAATAACCGGGTCAAAGGTGAGGGGGGAGGAGAAATGTCAGCTTTTGGAAAGAACCTTTGAATTATCCTTCTGGTCGGACCAATCCTGGATGCTTGTTGAGTGCTAGATAGTGATCTATTGGGATCTAGGGCAGACCCGGGAGGAACATGGGGAATTCACCCTGTTCAATGAGGGTCCACTGGTTGTGGTTTGAGTGCCTACACCGGTCTATGGTGCAGACCAGATGGGCCGCGGCCTGGTATAATTTCCAGTTAGGGAGTCCAATACCCCCGCACTCTTTGGAAGAGCTAGAAGCGAGGCCGCATACGATGAGATTTCCCCGCCCACACAAAACTAGAGAAGAGACCCATGAGACGGTTGAAGAAAGCATGCAGGACCTCCACCGGTAGGGCTTGGAAAAGGTATAGCACTCTGGGTAGGATATTCATTTTTATAATGGTCGCTCTACCGAACTTTTCTGAGGAAGAGTATTCACGTCCCCAGGTATGTTATTGCCTCCCGCCCCCAGGTAAAGGAGAAACTGTCTGAGATATGCTTTAGTCTTTTCTGATTGATGTTGACATTGATGTTTAAGGCTGAGG
Organism: Gastrophryne carolinensis; assembly: GCA_027917425.1. Taxonomy (NCBI): domain Eukaryota; kingdom Metazoa; phylum Chordata; class Amphibia; order Anura; family Microhylidae; genus Gastrophryne; species Gastrophryne carolinensis. The sequence continues at coordinate 6,930,137 of CM051237.1, forward strand.
ATTTTTGATAATTAGTTTTGCAATTCGAGAGTGCTTGGTAGGTTTGGAGTTCTGATAGGAGGACCAGAAGGGTCGTCTCAGGTTTGGTTACGAAAAAAATTGTCAGCGTAGGCAGCAACCTTGTGTTCTAACTGCCCCGTCTTAATGCCCGATATATCCGGGTTCTCCCTGATAGTGTGAAGGAATGGTTCCAGAGAAAGTATGAGTATCAGGAGGGAAAGCTGGCAACCCTGCCTTGTGTCATTAGCTAGGGTAAAAGACATAGAGGGGAAGCCATTCACAATAACAGACACAGATGGGCCCAAATAGGAGGCCTAGATCTATCGGATAAAGTTTTCCCCTAGACCTATGTGCCTGAGAGTTGTGAACAGGAAATCCCAATTAACCCTGTCGAAAGCCTGACAAGAGAAGGACTGCGGCTATGTTTTTCAAGTGGGCCCAGTGTATCAGGTTGATAACCCTCGTGGTATTGTCCCTGCCCTCCCTCAATGGTACGAAGCCCACCTGGTTCCAATGGATAAGGGATGGAATGTATCGAGCTAACCTGTCTGCAATTATTTTATTATACGTTTTTAGGTCGCAGTTAAGCAGAAAATGGGCCTGTAGCTGCTTCACTGGGTCGGGTCCTTGCCCTCCTTAGGGATAACTGTTATGTTTGCCCTGAGGGTGTCTCTAGGCGGGGAGCCCCCTTTCCTTGAGGTAATTGAAGGCCAATACAAACTGGGAGCCGATGGTCTCAGCAAATCTCTTATAGTAACTTAGACTAAAGCCATCTGGACCCGGTGCCTTGCCTGGCTTTGTGTTCTTGATGACCCTTAGGAAATCATCCAGTTCCCTATCGAGGGAGTTTACCACCTCTTGCTTTAGCGTGGGGAGGCCAGAATCCTGAATATAAGCGGCTATGTTGCTCTGATGGTCGGCGGACCGGGGTTGGGGAAGGTTATACAGATTTTCGTAATATTCCATGAACGTGTTAGCTATATCAGCCACCAACTGGTTCCTATTCCCCCTAGGGCCGCATATGAGGGGGATGAAATTTATGCTCTGTTAGGCTCTGAGGGCCCTAGCCAATGCCCTACCACATTCAGAGAAATATCTGTGGCACCGTCCTGCCATACTCCTTGCCTCAATGAAGCAGATGTCTCTGAGGGAATCCCGGAGGCTTGCGAGCTTGGCCCCTACCTCTCCAGATGAGGTCTGTTTATGCAGAGTTTCCATCCTAATTATTTCCTTGGTTAGATGTACAATTTGATTATTCCTTTCTTTCTTCAAACGCGCCCTGTGTTTGATTAGAACTCCCCTGATCACGCACTTGTGGGCTTCCCACAGAGACATCCACAAGACCTCCCTGGTGCCATTTATCTCAAAAAATTCCCTGATAGCTTTTTGGATGTCCTCCCTGACTGCTGGGACCTGCAACAGCGAGTCATTAAGCCGCCACTGACACCGAAGGAGGGGAATGTCTGGAATGGACAGGGTAAGGGTAACCAGGGCATGGTCCGAGAGTGTCATATGCCCTATATCCAAGCCCTTCATGAGGTGCAGAAACTTATGTGGGACCAGGAACCAGTCAATCTGCGAATACAAATTGTGTGATGCAAAATAAAATTATAATATAATATAATTCCTACCTTTTGGGTTAAGGGTCCGCCACGCATCCATCATTTGATTGTTAAGAAGCATCTGCTTTAGGAATCTACCCTCCGTGTCCTGGACAGAATCAAGATGGGTCCAGGGAAGGGATATGGCAACTAGGATTGCCACGCCCTTGGATTTAGAATCTGGGGAGAGGCTATGATACTGGGACTTGAACGTCTGGTTGGTAAGATTGTGGGTCCTCCTTGCTTTAAGGTGGGTTTCCTGAAGGAAAGCAATATGGGTGTTCAAACGCTTCAGATCTCTGAGGATGGAGGTTCTCTTGAAAGGAGAATTCAGGCCCTTCATATTGGGGGACATGCACCTGACCGTAGACATGATAAATGGTTGAGCTGTGGTCTAGGGGGAGCCGGAGACCGAGGGGTAGGTAAGGAGGGGGAGAAAACAAAAGAAAAAAAAGGGGGAATGGCTGAGAGAAGAGGGGACTACTAAAGCAGAGAGAGGATTGACAGAAAATTGGGAACAGAGATTGAGTGGAAACTTGACAAAAAGCACAACACAAGAAAAAGCAACAAAAAAAAGTGTGAACAATTATAACAACCGAACTATGAGGAAAGCAAAACTTTCCAGGGAAAAGCTGCCCCTTCTTCCCTGAACAAAGCTGGGAGAGAGGGGAGCATGGCCTATTGTGGGTGCGAAGCGGAACCAGAGAAAGTCCAGAGGTCCCTCCAGCCAATTCAAACCCTGGCCATTTACAAGCTCCGCATCGGCATTTCTGCAACTTGGAGCGTTATAGTGCAGTGGGTCACCTAGCACCAACTTTGATAAACACCTAGGTATGCATAACATTTAACTCGAAGCATCCCTCACTCTGAGCCATGTAAGCTCAAGGGTAGACCTGCACAGCAGTGCACCCTGCGACATGGAGGTAGGGGGCCCCTTCGAGGGGCTAGCTTGGCCAAGGAAGGCTTCCATCTGGTCAGAGCATGGGAGACCGCGAGGAGATACGATTTTCTATTTGCAATCTATGTTGAACATAAACTTAACTGAGAGAAGGCAGACAACTATGCAAAGGATATGCAAAGGCTATCAGGAACCAGTTAGGCTGGCAAGGGGCTTATACTTCATTGTCCGTGGGTGCCTACTGCCGCTCCTTCTCCTGGGAGTAGGGATGAGCGAATCGATCCGGACGAACCCGGATTCGTTCCGAATTTCATGAAAACATTTATTCTGAACGAATCCGAATTTCCCCGCGATTCGATCGATCGAAGTTTTCCTTTAAACTCCATTTATTTCAATTACAGGCATTGTAAAATGGTGGATGGACATGTCTGGACATATCCCCTGGGGCAAGATATCATGGGAAGGTCACATGCAGCCTATCAGCAGCCAGGAGCCCCGGTGACGTCACAGCGCTATATAAAGCGGCGGCCATCTTGCTTGTGCGCATTTCAGACTTGCATTTGTGAGAGAAAGGTGGCTGCTGCAGCTAGGGAGAGACAGTTAGAGAGCCAGGGACAGGCAGGGACAGGCAGGAGACAGACAGGAAGTCAGCGAGAAGCAGGGAAAGTTAGGAAAAATCGGAGGCAGTCACAGGGAGATTTTTTTTTTTTCATCCAGCCTGAGTGTTACTGGCTGGCTGACTGGCTTTGTTAGCGTTTTCAGGCTGCTTATACACTTTTACTGTGCATATATACTGACCTGATCTCAAGTCTGCTGTGGGAACATTACCATTTTGTAAAATCTCGTTAGCCTCTGTATTTACTGTAAGCTGCACAGTTATTTAAAGTAATTTGGCCTGTTGGAGCCTGCTTACACACTGTTGCTGTGGATATATACTGATCTCAAGTCTGCTGTGGGGCATCCGAATCTGTAACATCACATTAGCCTCTGTATTTACTCTAAGCTAAACACTTATTTAAAGTAATTTGGCCTGTTTGAGCCTGCTTAGACACTGTTGCTGTGCATATATACTGATCTCAAGTCTGCTGTGGGGCATCCCATTCTGTAGCATCCCATTAGCCTCTGTATTTACTCTAAGCTGCAAACTTATTTAAAGTAATTTGGCCTGTTTGAGCCTGCTTAGACACTGTTGCTGTGCATATATACTGATCTCAAGTCTGCTGTGGGGCATCCCATTCTGTAACATCCCATTAGCCTCTGTATTTACTCTAAGCTGCACACTTATTTAAAGTAATTTGGCCTGTTTGAGCCTGCTTAGACACTGTTGCTGTGCATATATACTGATCTCAAGTCTGCTGTGGGGCATCCCATTCTGTAACATCCCATTAGCCTCTGTATTTACTCTAAGCTGCACACTTATTTAAAGTAATTTGGCCTGTTTGAGCCTGCTTAGACACTGTTGCTGTGCATATATACTGATCTCAAGTCTGCTGTGGGGCATCCCATTCTGTAACATCCCATTAGCCTCTGTATTTACTCTAAGCTGCAAACTTATTTAAAGTAATTTGGCTTGAATGAGCCTGCTTAGACACTGTTGCTGTGCATATATACTGATCTCAAGTCTGCTGTGGGGCATCCCATTCTGTAACATCCCATTAGCCTCTGTATTTACTCTAAGCTGCAAACTTATTTAAAGTAATTTGGCCTGTATGAGCCTGCTTAGACACTGTTGCTGTGCATATATACTGATCTCAAGTCTGCTGTGGGGCATCCCATTCTGTAACATCCCATTAGCCTCTGTATTTACTCTAAGCTGCAAACTTATTTAAAGTAATTTGGCCTGTTTGAGCCTGCTTAGACACTGTTGCTGTGCATATATACTGATCTCAAGTCTACTGTGGGGCATCCCATTCTGTAACATCCCATTAGCCTCTGTATTTACTCTAAGCTGCAAACTTATTTAAAGTAATTTGGCCTGTTTGAGCCTGCTTAGACACTGTTGCTGTGCATATATACTGATCTCAAGTCTGCTGTAGGGGCATCCCATTACTGTAACATCCCATTAGCCTCTGTATTTACTCTAAGCTGCACACTTATTTAAAGTAATTTGGCCTGTTGGAGCCTGCTTAGACACTGTTGCTGTGCATATATACTGATCTCAAGTCTGCTGTGGGGCATCCCATTCTGTAACATCCCATTAGCCTCTGTATTTACTCTAAGCTGCAAACTTATTTAAAGTAATTTGGCCTGTATGAGCCTGCTTAGACACTGTTGCTGTGCATATATACTGATCTCAAGTCTGCTGTGGGGCATCCCATTCTGTAACATCCCATTAGCCTCTGTATTTACTCTAAGCTGCAAACTTATTTAAAGGAATTTGGCCTGTATGAGCCTGCTTAGACACTGTTGCTGTGCATATATACTGATCTCAAGTCTGCTATGGGGCATCCCATTCTGTAACATCCCATTAGCCTCTGTATTTACTCTAAGCTGCACACTTATTTAAAGTAATTTGGCCTGTTGGAACCTGTTTAGACACTGTCACTGTTGCTGTGCATATATACTGATCTCAAGTCTGCTGTGGGGCATCCCATTCTGTAACATCCCATTAGCCTCTGTATTTACTCTAAGCTGCAAACTTATTTAAAGTAATTTGGCCTGTTGGAGCCTGCTTAGACACTGTTGCTGTGCATATATACTGATCTCAAGTCTGCTGTGGGGCATCCCATTCTATAACATCCCATTAGCCTCTGTATTTACTCTAAGCTGCAAACTTATTTAAAGTAATTTGGCCTGTTGGAGCCTGCTTAGACACTGTTGCTGTGCATATATACTGATCTCAAGTCTGCTGTGGGGCATCCCATTCTGTAACATCCCATTAGCCTTTGTATTTACTCTAAGCTGCAAACTTATTTAAAGTAATTTGGCCTGTTTGAGCCTGCTTAGACACTGTTGCTGTGCATATATACTGATCTCAAGTCTGCTGTGGGGCATCCCATTCAGTAACACCCCATTAGCCTCTGTATTTACTCTAAGCTGCACACTTATTTAAAGTAATTTGGCCTGTTGGAGCCTGCTTAGACACTGTTGCTGTGCATATATAATGATCTCAAGTCTGCTGTGGGGCATCCCATTCTGTAACATCCCATTAGCCTCTGTTTTTACTCTAAGCTGCACACTTATTTAAAGTAATTTGGCCTGTTTGAGCCTGCTTAGACACTGTTGCTGTGCATATATACAGATCTCAAGTCTGCTTTGGGGCATCCCATTCTGTAACATCCCATTAGCCTCTGTATTTACTCTAAGCTGCACACTTATTTAAAGTAATTTGGCCTGTTGGAGCCTGCTTATCCACTGTTGCTGTGCATATATACTGATCTCAAGTCTGCTGTGGGGCATCCCATTCTGTAACATCCCATTAGCCTCTGTATTTACTCTAAGCTGCAAACTTATTTAAAGTAATTTGGCCTGTATGAGCCTGCTTAGACACTGTTGCTGTGCATATATACTGATCTCAAGTCTGCTGTGGGGCATCCCATTCTGTAACATCCCATTAGCCTCTGTATTTACTCTAAGCTGCAAACTTATTTAAAGTAATTTGGCCTGTTTGAGCCTGCTTAGACACTGTTGCTGTGCATATATACTGATCTCAAGTCTGCTGTGGGGCATCCCATTCTGTAACATCCCATTAGCCTCTGTATTTACTCTAAGCTGCAAACTTATTTAAAGTAATTTGGCCTGTTGGAGCCTGCTTAGACACTGTTGCTGTGCATATATACTGATCTCAAGTCTGCTGTGGGGGCATCCCATTTGTTTTTGCCTGCTTTTAATAAACCAGGCCACAGGGCACCCCAAAGCTACACCTTGAACCCTATCTGTTTATACTAAATAAGCAAATACATAAAAATATCAGGCAGACAAGTGCCAGGATGTTCAAAGAGGAGTGGCAGAAGCCAAGATTCAGCAGGCAGAGGTCGCAGCAGACTAGGGGCGAGTGGCAGCAGGAGTCACGGTGAGAGTCCTGGTCTGCCAGTATCTGCTAGCGGTCGTGTCTCCACCAGTAACGCATCTGCCGTGGTAGATTGGTTAACGCGCTCATCAACAACATCATCACAAGTTACGTCTGAGACCCCCAGTCTAGGGTCGGTAGGTTCCTCTGACACAACCCTGAGTTGGCATGCCCCGAGAGCAGTCCCTGTCCTCCCATTGCCTCTGTCCTACGCCGTTCCCTCCCCCAGCGACGTATCCTATGCTTTGGGGTCAGCTCCACTCTTTAGTGAGGAAGACGATCAGATAGAGGACAGTCAGCAGCTACTGCCCAGCCAAGAAATGGAGGTGGCTTCTTTAGCTAGGCAGACAAATAGTGATGTGGACAGTGTCGTGGGTGCTGCGAGCGTTCCAGCTCCTGCGCCAGACACTGTTGACGAATGCACGAACATCAGTGACGTACAGCCACAACTCGGTGATAATGATGATGGCGATGAAGCCGATCGCACTTGGGAGCCGGGTGATGAAGGGGCTTCATCATCATCATCAGGAGAAGAGGGGCGCAGGTTGCCCCGGAGTCAGCAGCTCAGGCAGCAAGGTGTTAGCAGCATGGTTGGCAGTCAGCATGGGGGCACAATTGTAAAGCCTGGAGCCAAACGGGCCCGGGGCCGGGGTAGAGTACCTGCTGCGCGGCAGGCTACCTTATCGGGAAGTAGTGGGGCAGGGGTTCCTGGAGTTGGCGACAATAGCAGCGAATCAGTGAGGCCTGTTGGTGGGAAAAAGTAGCTACTCGGCAGTGTGGCAGTTTTTCCTGAAGCATCCGCAGGAGGGTAACATGGCCACATGCAAGATATGTAGGCAGAAGGTGAAGCGTGGCCAGGGCCCAAATGTTGGCACCACGGCCCTGCGTCAACATATGATGCGTCACCATAAAGCGACCTGGGAGAACCGAGGCTCCCAAGGGGTGGTCCAGTCTGCTTCCTCACCAAGTGGCACACCGCTCCCAATTTCTGCCAGCCAAGGCTCCAGCACTTCAGCCAAAGGCAGCTGTGCGTCATACCCATCCTCTGTCGCTCCTGCTCCTCCTCCAAGTCATGCATCCCGCCAGCAATCCATCAGCGAAGCCATGTCCAAGAGACAGCAGTATGCATCCACTCATCCTACGGCGCAGAAGCTGAATGTGCTCCTGTCCAAGTTGTTGGTGCTGCAGTCGCTCCCTTTTCAGGTGGTGGACTCTGCACCTTTCAGAGAACTGATGGCTTGTGCCGAGCTGAGGTGGAGAGTCCCAAGCCGTCATTTCTTTGCCAAGAAGGCAGTACCAGCGCTGCACACTTTTGTTGAACAGAAGGTGGGCCAGTGCTTGAGCCTGTCGGTGTGTAGCAAAGTGCATGGCAGCGCCGACGTCTGGAGCTGTAACTACCGTCAGGGACAGTACATGTCGTTTACGGCCCACTGGGTGAATGTGGTCCCTTTGCATCAGCAACTTGGACAGGTCACGCCGCTTCGGCCTCCGCGTTACCTGCCCGTTGGGCCTGTGACACCGTGCTACTCGGCCTCCTCATCCTCCGCCATCTCCTCACCCTCCACTGTAGGCTCAAGTCTCAGTGCCCCTCCAGTCTACCATGTGTGCAGGGCACGGAGGTGTCATGCAGTGCTTCACATGGTTTGTCTTGGCGAACGGAGTCACACAGGGGAGGAACTGCTTAAATTTATTCATCAGGAAAACCAAACATGGCTTACTCCAAGAAAACTTAAAATGGGAATCATGGTTACCGACAATGGGAAGAACATTTTGTCTGCGCTGCGCCAAGGAAGCCTGACCCATGCCCCCTGCATGGCTCACGTCTTCAATCTGGTTGTCAAGCGGTTTCTGAAGTGTTCCCCCCATATGCAAGACATCCTAACAACTTCAAGGAAACTTTGCATGCACTTCAGCCACTCATACACCGCCAAACACGCCCTTCTTGAGCTACAGCGTCAGTACGGTATCCCCCAACATAGTCTGATTTGCGATGTTTCCACCCGTTGGAATTCTACCCTTCACATGTTGGACCGATTATATGAACAGAGAAAAGCCATCACGGATTTCCTGATGATCCAAGCGGATAGGGGGACTCCCCTGTGTAACTTCAATGTCAACCAGTGGCAGCTCATACGTGACACCTGCCGTTTGCTCAGGCCCTTTGAGGAAGCCACTTTATTTGTCAGTCGGCAGGATTACGGGATGAACGACGTGATTCCACTGCTTCATGTACTACAGCAGATTTTGGAAACCATGGCTGGTCCGGGCACTGGAGACATGGCGTTTACATCTTACGGCCACATGAACCCCGTTGGAGCTGAACTGGAGGAGGAGGAGGAAGAGGAGGAGGAGTTGCCCAGCGAAACACAGTTTAGGCTTGGCGAAATGGCTGGTTTATCTAGTCAGCGGACAGGAGGAGGAGGAGCAGGAGCAGCCAGAGGAGCTAGAGGTTTTTGAGGAAGGCGAGACAGAGGACCCGGACACACCGTGGCAGTATGCAGTGGAGATGGAGACAGGTAGTCCATCCGAGTCACTTGCGCAAATGGCAGGAAGCATGCTCACGTGCTTGCGTAGTGACCCCAGAATTGTTTCCATCTGTCGGCGGGATGACTTCTGGCTGTCCACCTTATTGGACCCTCGCTTCCGGCACAAAATGGGGGCATTTTTTAAACCCACCGAGAGGGAGGACAAACTGAACTACTACAAAGACATTCTACGTAGGCAGTTGGCCGATGCCTATCTGCGCCATGGTCCATACTCTCGCAGGTCTGACTCGAGGGGACCTCTGCGCTCACCTTCCACTGCCATGGCTGCTGGGGGGGGTTGGCAGGAGCAGCAGCAGCAGCTCCATCAGCAGCAGCCTCAGTCTTCAGTCGCTAATGAGTAGCTTTCTACACCTGCATAGTGAGGCTACTCATGAGCAGCAGGAAGACCTGGAGCAGGACCTGAACCAGCAGGTCATGTCATACTTTGACATGACCATGCCAACACACCTTGAGTATCCGCTGGACTTCTGGGCAGCCAAACTTGATTTGTGGCCGCAACTAGCAGAGTTTGCCCTGGAAAAGCTGTCCTGCCCGGCAAGTAGCGTGCCATCTGAGCGGGTGTTTAGTGCGGCGGGGGCCATAGTTACGGTGAGGAGAACTCGTCTGTCAACTAAAAATGTGGAGAGACTCACCTTTGTCAAAATGAATCAGGGATGGATCAGCCAGGATTTCCACCCACCAATGCCTGATGCATGCGACTAGATTCAGCATGGTGCCACGTTTTACACTTTGCAAATGGTGCAAAACATATTTATGTCTTTAGGCAAATATTTGGGCTCCTGCTGATGCCAACTTCAGGGTGTGCCTTCCAACCAATTTTTGGCATCCTGCTGATGCCAACTTCAGGGTGTGCCTTTCAGCCAATTTTTGGCCGCCTGCTGCTGCTGCTTGCAACTCCAGGGTGTGATTCATCCAATTTTTGGGCTCCAGCTGCCAACTCCAGTGTCTCTTTAAAGTAATGTTTGGGTTCCTGCTGCTGCCAACTCCAGGGTGTGATTCATCCAATTTTTGGGCTCCTGCTGCCAACTCCAGTGTCTCTTTAAAGTAATGTTTGGGCTCCTGCTGCTGCTTGCAACTCCAGTGTGTGATTCATCCAATTTTTGGGCTCCTGAAGCCAACCCCAGTGTCTCTTTAAAGTAATGTTTGGGCTCCTGCTGCTGCTTGCAACTCCAGGGTGTGATTCATCCAATTTTTGGGCTCCTGCTGCCAACTCCAGTGTCTCTTTAAAGTAATGTTTGGGCTCCTGCTGCTGCTTGCAACTCCAGGGTGTGATTCATCCAATTTTTGGGCTCCTGAAGCCAACTCCAGTGTCTCTTTAAAGTAATGTTTGGGCTCCTGCTGCTGCTTGCAAGTCCAGGGTGTGATTCATCCAATTTTTGGGCTCCTGAAGCCAACTCCAGTGTCTCTTTAAAGTAATGTTTGGGCTCCTGCTGCTGCTTGCAACTCCAGGGTGTGATTCATCCAATTTTTGGGCTCCTGAAGCCAACCCCAGTGTCTCTTTAAAGTAATGTTTGGGCTCCTGCTGCTGCTTGCAACTCCAGGGTGTGATTCATCCAATTTTTGGGCTCCTGAAGCCAACCCCAGTGTCTCTTTAAAGTAATGTTTGGGCTCCTGCTGCTGCTTGCAACTCCAGGGTGTGATTCATCCAATTTTTGGGCTCCTGAAGCCAACCCCAGTGTCTCTTTAAAGTAATGTTTGGGCTCCTGCTGCTGCTTGCAACTCCAGGGTGTGATTCATCCAATTTTGGGGCCCCTGAAGCCAACCCCAGTGTCTTTTTAAAGTAATGTTTGGGCTCCTGCTGCTGCTTGCAACTCCAGGGTGTGATTCATCCAATTTTTGGGCTCCTGCTGCCAACTCCAGTGTCTCTTTAAAGTAATGTTTGGGCTCCTGCTGCTGCTTGCAACTCCAGGGTGTGATTCATCCAATTTTTGGGCTCCTGAAGCCAACTCCAGTGTCTCTTTAAAGTAATGTTTAGGCTCCTGCTGCTGCTTGCCACTCCAGGGTGTGATTCATCCAATTTTTGGGCTCCTGAAGCCAACCCCAGTGTCTCTTTAAAGTAATGTTTGGGCTCCTGCTGCTGCTTGCAACTCCAGGGTGTGCAACCCCAGTGTCTCTTTAAAGTAATGTTTGGGCTCCTGCTGCTGCTTGCAACTCCAGGGTGTGATTCATCCAATTTCTGGGCTCCTGAAGCCAACCCCAGTGTCTCTTTAAAGTAATGTTTGGGCTCCTGCTGCTGCTTGCAACTCCAGGGTGTGATTCATCCAATTTTTGGGCTCCTGCTGCCAACTCCAGTGTCTCTTTAAAGTAATGTTTGGGCTCCTGCTGCTGCTTGCAACTCCAGGGTGTGATTCATCCAATTTTGGGGCTCCTGAAGCCAACCCCAGTGTCTCTTTAAAATAGTGTTTGGGCTCCTGCTGCTGCTTGCAACTCCAGGGTGTGATTCATCCAGTTTTTGGGCTCCTGCTGCCAACTCCAGTGTCTCTTTAAAGTAATGTTTGGGCTCCTGCTGCTGCTTGCAACACCAGGGTGTGATTCATCCAATTTTTGGGCTCCTGAAGCCAACTCCAGTGTCTCTTTAAAGTAATGTTTGGGCTCCTGCTGCTGCTTGCAACTCCAGGGTGAGATTCATCCAATTTTGGGGCTCCTGAAGCCAACCCCAGTGTCTCTTTAAAGTAATGTTTGGGCTCCTGCTGCTGCTTGCAACTCCAGGGTGTGATTCATCCAATTTTTGGGCTCCTGCTGCCAACTCCAGTGTCTCTTTAAAGTAATGTTTGGGCTCCTGCTGCTGCTTGCAACTCCAGGATGTGATTCATCTAATTTTTGGGCTCCTGAAGCCAACCCCAGTGTGTCTTTCAAGCTATGTTTGGGCTCCTGCTGCTTGCAACTCCAGGGTGTGATTAATCCAATTTTTGGGCTCCTGAAGCCAACTCCAGTGTGTCTTTCAAGCTATGTTTGGGCTGCTGCTGCTTGCAACTCCAGGGAATGATTCATCCAATTTTTGGGCTCCTGCTGCCAACTCCAGTGTCTCTCTCAGCCAATTTTTGGCCTCCTGCTGCTGCTGCTGCTGCCAGCTCCAGGGTGTGTCAGTCAATTTTTGGGCTCTTGCTGCTGCTGCTGCTGCCAACTCCAGGGTGTCTTTAAAGTAATGTTTGGGCTCCTGCTGCTGCTTGCAACTCCAGGGTGTGATTCATCCAATTTTTGGGCTCCTGAAGCCAACCCCAGTGTCTCTTTAAAGTAATGTTTAGGCTCCTGCTGCTGCTTGCCACTCCAGGGTGTGATTCATCCAATTTTTGGGCTCCTGAAGCCAACCCCAGTGTCTCTTTAAAGTAATGTTTGGGCTCCTGCTGCTGCTTGCAACTCCAGGGTGTGCAACCCCAGTGTCTCTTTAAAGTAATGTTTGGGCTCCTGCTGCTGCTTGCAACTCCAGGGTGTGATTCATCCAATTTTTGGGCTCCTGAAGCCAACCCCAGTGTCTCTTTAAAGTAATGTTTGGGCTCCTGCTGCTGCTTGCCACTCCAGGGTGTGATTCATCCAATTTTGGGGCTCCTGAAGCCAACCCCAGTGTCTCTTTAAAGTAATGTTTAGGCTCCTGCTGCTGCTTGCCACTCCAGGGTGTGATTCATCCAATTTTTGGGCTCCTGAAGCCAACCCCAGTGTCTCTTTCAAGCAATGTTTGGGCTCCTGCTTATGCTGCTGCCAACTCCAGGGTGTGCCTTCCAGCTAATGTATGTGCTCCAGCTGCTGCCAACTTCAGGGTGCCTTCCAGCCAATTTCTAGGTTCCTGCTGCTGCTGCCAACTCCAGGGTGTGATTCATCCAATCTTTGGGCTCCTGCAGCCAACTCCAGTGTCTCTTTAAAGTAATGTTTGGGCTCCTGCTGCTGCTTGCAACTCCAGGGTGTGATTCATCCAATTGTTGGGCACCTGCTGCCAACTCCAGTGTCTCTTTAAAGCAATGTTTGTGCTCCTGCTGCTGCTTGCAACTCCAGGGTGTGATTCATCCAATTTTTGGCCTCCTGCAGCCAACTCCAGTGTCTCTTTAAAGCAATGTTTGGGCTCCTGCCCCTCATAGTGATGCCACTTCAACTCTTTACAATTGTGCCGCCTTGCGATTCTATTAGCGATGCCTCTGATCTGCATGTGATATTTATTTACAGTATTATTTAACTAACCCAGCACGCATCCTATGCGTGTTACAGCAAGGCAGAATGGTTTACAAACCTACTGAGGCTCTAGGAGGCTCAGAAATAGCCGTTTTTAATAGCGATTCGTCGCGAATAAATTCGGACCGAAACGAATTTTGTCGGAAAATTCGGCGAATCAGCCGAATCAAATTTTTCAAAAGTTCGCTCATCTCTACCTGGGAGCGTCAGTACCCCTGACCCAGCGTGTTCTGGATAGCTGCCACCAAATAAGGGGTTGGGGGGGTCAGGGCGGCGGGAGGTCCAGCAAATTAGGAACGTCAATAGGCTCAGAGTCCATGAACACGAAAAGTTCAGGGAGGTCGACCGGGGACCTCAGAGTGAAGACGCGCTGGTTGTTACGAACAAGGAGGTTAAAAGGATATCCTCAGCGGTAGGTTGCTCCGCACTCCTGAATCTTGCCCAATAGCGGTTTTAGTAGGCGCCGCATCTGAAGGGACCTCCTAGACACATCAGGGAAGTTCTGTATTTCCACTCTGTTGAAGCTTATCTGGCCTTATCCATGCTTTCTTGCCAATTTATTTCTTAACGGTGAAATAGTGAAGGCGGCAAATTACAACCCGGGGCGGCTAGGGTCAGTAGGTCTAGGGCACAAGGCCCTGTGGATACGGTCTATCGAGAGCTCTGTGGGAGGGGGGCAATTCAGAACTTCGTTAAAGAGGCCAAAGACTATATGGTGGAGTTGGTCCTGAGCTATCGCCTCAGGCAGGCCTCGCACCCGAATATTTTCTAGATCGCCGAGGTGCAGAATTGTTGCTTGCGAGAGGAACTGTTGGTGCACCATATTCTTTTCCAGCGCATCTATTCTTTTTAGAGCCGAGTTGTGCCAGCGCTCCAGGCCCGACATCTTGGAGTCAAGATTCTCAACCGAATTTTGCAGGTCCAACATGTCCTTTTTAAAGGTATTCTCCACTCTGATGATGGAGGCTTCCAGATCAGCTTTAGAGGGGAGAGCCTTGATTTCAGCTTTAATGTCTGCCAAAGCTGAGTTGTTGTATTCTGCTTGTGATGAGGGGGTCGCCGGGGATGGGAAAGTTCTGGGTTCTTTATGTAGTTCTCTCGCAGCATAGAGAGTGGGCTCCCTGCTTAGAGTGGCTGATCGCTCATGAAGAAATCGTTATCCCGAATGCATATTGCAAATCCGTGAATATGTTTGCACTCTTGCCTTTGGCCCGTAGGCAGGCTTGGGCTATGGCATGTAATTCTGCCTCCTGTGCTGACTTGTGTGGGGGTAAGAGTCACCAGGTAGTGCTACAACATTGTCCATAACTACAGCCCATCCATATAAAATGTTTCATCTATGACATATCTCAAACTATCAACATAGTAAATCAGGTCTGGGTTGGTCATGAACATAGTCAAATCCTGAAATGTCTCATTCCATTTGGGCAACGCAGTCATGGTCATCATCTCAGGGCAAGTATTGGGACCAGGTCTGAGATTCCAAAGTACCCAGATCGATCCCAGCTCCACTCCAAAAGGCAGCAAGGTGGCTGGATTTAAGGTGGTGCAGCTCTTAATGGTCACACTGCCAGGTAGGAGGACGACACACTGTATTCAGAGATGTCGGGCATGAGACAGATGTTTGGGCTGTACTAGTGTGAGTACTGCCGAGATGTCATGTGGATTCCCCACAGTTACTGGATATTTCAACACAATATATGAACTCTTTCCAAACATCTCTTACATGGTGATGATTGTCCTGACAAGCTCTATGGTAGGCTACAGGTCTCTGTTGTTGGCCATGTGAGTGAGAACATCTGATGCATGGCCTTGCATTTCAGTACAGTAAAGTCTGAATGTCTGTCATAGTCAGGTAGGCCTAAGGCCGGTGCAGAGGAAATTACAAGTTTCAAGGTATAAAAGTTATCTAAGGCCTCTTCAGACAATTTAAAGGGTTCTGTTTTCAGTCAAACAATGGCTCCATTAATATGGATGCATGACGCACCCAAGGCCTGCAGAAGGAAATGAGGCCTAGGAATGTTCTTTAACCCTTCTAATGCCAGCTACTTAAATTTTATGTACCTGGCTTTCCCCTTGCTAGGGGACAAAAGCATTTACCTGACTTCCCAATAGATCCGGACGGGTCTACTCTGATCCCCCCCCCCCCGGCCTCTTCCTGCTTCAGGAGAGGGCCTGGAATAGGCCCCCTCTTCAGCTTCCGACAACATTAACTTTGAAAAAATATATATATATTTGTTTACCTCTGTGAGCGATGCTTCCCGTCGGGTATCCTCTTCACCGAGAGGGCCTCCGTTCCCCCCAGGCTCTTTCCGGTTAGAGGAGAGGACCCCAAAGATGGCCGCCTCTGCTGTCGTTGCCACTAGCCCCACCTCTTGTGGGCGGAGCAGATGATGTCACCATCATCCTGCTCCCAGCTCTGAACTGTCAGATGACGAGGCTGATCACTGTAGGGAGCCCTCCTCCATTGATCACCCCCGGCAGCTGTCATCAGATCGCCAGGTGACACAGGATCGGAGGCGAGTGTTAAATAAATAAAAGCATTTTTTGTGTGTGTTTTTTTTTTCAATAGGCCCCTTTACCAGGTCACAAGGCTTAGGGGCTGGCAAGTCACGTGCGGGTAGCCTAGTAGAGGTTTTTGAGAAAAATAGGTGTATAGTAACCAGGTCGGTAGTGTGGCATTGATTGATGGGCGCCAATAGGTGCAATGTAAGTATTGCAAATTGCAGCAAAGAGGTTGTATGTTAAAATAAAACATTTATGTGATTGCTATGTCAAATCTTAATGGATAGAGAGTCACATTGGTAGATGTAGGGGGTTATATATATATATTCTGCCCTGGGTTTTTGAATGGCCCTGTAATAGGCTAACCTTAAGTGTTTGTTTTTGTTGCCTCGTTCTTTTAGAAGGTATCTTAAAGACAATGTTATCTTTCTCTCTGCCGCCCCCCGGCCTCGTCACTGTGAGCTGGCACGCTCCCCTCCATTCACGGAAAGAGGCATGTTTTCACACACCCTGTCATGCCTGGAGTTCCTCCTTAGCATTCAGCTGCTCCTTTCTGGGACTTTTATCTGCTGTATGCAGCTTGACCAGCAGATGGCGCTGTTCTGCAGAGTTCCTGGCAATCAGCTTGCTGTGACATTACCTGGTCTATATAAGCTGATCCACACATGGCCTCATGTCCTGATAATTTGGCTTTATTGCCTTCTAGTCTGTAGTTTTTGTCTTAGCCTGTACTGGGGCCCAGCCTTGCCTGTATCTCTATTGGGGCCCAGTTCTCTGTCTCTGTCTTGTATCCATCTCTCCTGTGTTTCCCCTTCCCAAGTCTGCGACCACCATGGTGTTATCCGGGGCCCATGCAGCTTCACAATTAGAAGCTCTGTTGAAGAAGTGGGTGGATTACGGGCTCCTAGAGCACCGGATTACCTATGCTCCGGGTAATCGCCAGTTTGCCTCCTTGACGGCGCAGACGGGTTGTCTTTGTCTGTCTCTGTTAGTGTATGCAAGTCAGGTCTAGCCCCAAGATGTCTACAAGGACACCCGTTATTACAATCTCTGATTGTCCCACACATAGGTATATTTTTGTTCCTCCTCATTATAAGGAGCTTACCCTGGCTACCTACTCCCAGTTTCTCCAGGCTGCCTTAAAGGTAGTGCAGGAGCCTTACTTTCAGCAGTCTCCCATGACAACCTGAAGTCATTGGGTGACTTATTTTCTTTTTGAAGATGATCTGTTTTTCTGGGCTGAAGCGTGGTTGAATCATAGCAAATACCTCAGTGAGAATTTTGTAGAATTCCTTAAATTCATAGCTACGTCCTATTTATGTATTCCTGAGGCTGATCTGAATCTGGCTGCAGGTTGTTCAGCCCAGAAGTCTGAAACTCCAGCTAAATCTAATGCCTCTGTGTCTGAAGTAGAGGATGAGCATGACAGCGGGTCAGATTCCTGGATTGATATATCCGATTTAGAGGATGACCACCATCCATCTGTTCTGTTTTCTATGCTAGTCTGTGAGCCTGATCCTATGCCGGTCTGTGAGCCTGATCCAATGCCGGTCTGTGAGCCTGATCCAATGCCGGTCTGTGAGCCTGATCCAATGCCGGTCTGTGAGCCTGAACCTATGCCGGTCTGTGAGCCTGATCCAATGCCGGTCTGTGAGCGTGATCCAATGCCAGTCTGTGAGCCTGACTCAATGTCTGTCTGTGATCCTGACCCTGTTTATGAACCTGCTTTAATGTCTGTCAGCCCAAACCTTTTGTTGAGTCTGATTTTCTTGTCGTACATGATCACCCTGTCGAGCCTGATTCTCCTATATTTTCTGACGATTGCCCTGCTGAGTCTGGCAAGGCCGATTGCCCTGCCGAGGCTGATCCTGATCACCGTCCCTCTGGTATTCCTAAAGACCTTGAAGATCCTGTACATGCCCGTGGTTTTAAAACACCTCAGTTCGCACATGGTGATTTCTTCCTGCTGGCTCTAGGAGGTTTCCTAGGGTTGCAGTAAGGTCTGATTCTGGTTACCTAGGCTCTGATTCTAAAGGATTCAGTGGCTTTGGGCGCTGCCTCGAAGGTCCCGGTCCCCCTGGCCATTGTTTCTTGGACTTTGACCGTGGAGGAACTTCCATGTTTGCCAAGTCTTCACCTGCTTCGGGCCATATCCCCGTCTCCCAGCTGCCCGGGTGTGAGCCTCCTGTGTTGTCCCTGCCTGGATTTCTGCCTGCTTTGCCCCTGCGTGGATTTCTGCCTCCATTGCCCCTGCCTGAATTTCTACTAGTCTTACCCGTCCAGCGGAGCAGTTATTTAAAGGTGTTCGGTGCCCACCTGGTGAGAGGGGAGGTAATGTCATGCCTGGAATTCATACTTAGCTTTCAGCGGCTCCTTTCTGGGACTTTTCTCTGCTGTATGCAGCTTGACCAGCAGATGGTGCTGTTCTGCAGAGTTACTGGAAATTAGCTTGTGACATTACCTGGCCTATATAAGCTGATCCACACATAGCCTCAGTGGATCGGCATTAAATCTGTCTTCTGAACTGTCTACCCGGACATCTGAACATGAACCATGCAGTTCTCGAATTTCTGGTCACTCTTTAATAGAGGATTTCTCCACTGAGAAATCCGCAACATGCTCCTTTCCATTGCTGTGAATGGAAGGGGGTGTACCAACTTGCTGTGACTGATGGCGGGGGGGGGGTGTCACTGCATCAGATTAACAGGAAGAGATGCACAATAGACTGGGCAGTGTAGGACCTGGATCCAGGGATCAGGTAAGAGCAGTATCTGTGGATTAGGAGCGATGGGCTGCGTGGGAGAAAAGGTGAGTATAGCTTTTTTATGTTTTGCCTGAAAGTGACTAGGTTCTTTCGCCTCGATTTGGAAATCTTCAACTCGCTGGCAGTGTACTCATAGGTACTGACCGATTGGGATACTGTGAATGAGGGAGCTGGATGGTTGCTGGAGGCATATATTTCTGATCATTTGTTTTCTATAGAGGTTTGTGTGTATGGTGTCTGTTTTGTTTTTTTTGTATTGTTAGAAGTGCACTCTAGAGGGATAGTAATTCAGAATGAATTGTAAGTTGAAATTGTTCTGGTTAAGGTGTGATACCAAAGTGAGTAAATCCTCTTTCGTGCCTGTCCAAATGCTGAATACATCATTAATTAAGCGCCAAAAAGCCTGGACCTTAAAGGTTACATTGTTCAACTTCCGAATAATAGGAAAAGGTCCAATAAACTTGGGACCCAACTTACTAGAAGGTTTCCGGAGAGCAATGTTTTTAGTGGAAACCCAAACGAGGTCCCCAAACTGAAGGGTAGGTTCCTGAGATCTGCGGCGGTCGGCGAATTTTTTATATATGAGCCCAGTAGTTTTCAAAGTCTCTTGGATGCGTGCCCAGATGTCTTTCCATTCTTGGAGCCACTCTTCCAATGCCGGTAAATCAAAAGGTGACCCTGAGAGGGAAGAACCTCTGGGATTTTTCCCCAAGTTACAGAAGAATGGGGACATCTTAGTACTTTCACTCGGCGCATTATTGTACGTGAATTCAGAAAAATCAATGAATTCTGACCATTGCTCTTGAGCATCAGAAATGTAACATCTTAAATAATGTTCCAGACTTTGATTTGTTCTTTCAGTCTACCCATTAGTCTGGGGATGGTACGCCGATGACAAAGATATCTGAATCCTGAAACGCTAACAGAAGTTCTTCCAGAAACATGAAGTAAATTGTACACCCTGATCGGAAACTACATTAGACGGTATGCCATGGATACGGAAAATATGCGAGATAAATAATCCCGAAAGCTCAGGAGCCGACGGTAGTTTAGGTAATGGAATAAAATGTGCCATCTTACTAAAACGGTCGACGACCACCCAAATCACAGTGTACCCATGTGAAGGAGGCAAATCAACTATGGAATCCATAGAGATATGAGTTCATGGTTCTTTAGGAGTCTCTAGTGGAACCAAACACCCACCAGGGGCCTTGTGTACCCCTTTACTTCACGTACAAACAGTACATGTGTCGATAAAGGCAGAAATATTGCGACGCATAGTAGGCCACCATACATGGCGTCGCCAAGGTATTAGAGAGATCAGGAAGCAATGCCCCCACCACACAGCCCAAAGGCAAGATTGGTTCACCCATCTCAACCCTATCCTTACATTCCCCGAACATGCAGGATAGGGCATCTGCCTTAGTATTCTTAACTCCTGGCTTAAATGTAATTATGAAATTAAACCGTGAGAAGAACAATGCCCAACGTGCCTGCGAGAGTTTAGTCTTTTAGCAGAACTGATGTACTCAAGGTTTTTGCGATCAGTATAGACCGTGATTGGATGCAATGAACCCTTCAACCAGTGACGCCATTCGTCAAAGGCCAGTTTCACTGCCAAAAATTCTCGGTTTCCTACATCGTAGTTTTGCTCTGCAGCGCTAAATTTCCGTGTAAAGTAAGCGCAAGGATGTAGACGCTCAGGATGACCGGAGTACTGTGACAAAACTGCCCCTATGCCCAATTCAGCAGCATCAACTTCAATGATGAAAGGCTTACCAACATCAGGATGTACTAATACAGGCGCCGAAGTAAAGGCCCGTTTTAATGTCAGGAAGGCCTCGCAGACGGACGGGGACCAGTTTTCACTAAAAGCGCCCTTACGGGTAAGGTTAGTAAGAGGGGCTACAACATGGGAAAAGCCCTTGATAAAACGTCGGTAAAAATTCGCAAATCCTAAAAAACGTTGCAATTCTTTCAAAGTCTTGGGTTGAACCCAGTCCTGTACCGCCGAAACCTTCACCGTATCCATCTCTAAACCCTGGTTAGAAATTACATACCCCAAGAAGGGGACAGTGGTGACCTCGAACATGCATTTAGAAATTTTAGCATATAAATTGTTCTCTCTTAGTTTTTGAAGTACCAACTTTACATGACGTCTATGTTCCAACAAAGAATCAGAAAAAATGAGAATATCATCTAAGTAGATGACTACGAATCTACCCAAATAATCTCGGAATACATCATTCACAAAGTCTTGGAAGATGGCTGGTGCATTACAAAGGCCAAAGGGCATGACCAGATACTCGTAATGGCTGTCTTTCACAATAAATGCCATTTTCCACTCATCCCCCTGCCAGATACGAGTCAAATTGTAAGCCCCTCTTAAATCCAACTTGGAAAAGATTTGTGCACCTACAATTTGATTAAACAAATCCTTAATCAACGGTAAGGGATACCTGTTTTTAATCGTGATCTTATTCAAGGCCCTATAGTCTATACAAGGTCTCAGGCCGCCACCCTTTTTCTCTACAAAAAAGAATCCAGCCCCTGCAGGTGAAGTAGAGGGGCGGATAAACCCCTTACTCAAATTCTCGGCGATGTACTTCCTCATTGCTTGCTCCTCAGGCCTGGTAAGATTGTAGATCTTCCCTCTAGGGGGAATGGTCCCAGGGAGCAAGTCAATGGGGCAGTCGTAGGCCCGATGTGGGGGAAGAGTATCTGCCGATCGTTCCGAGAAAACATCAGCCCAATCCGCGTACGGCTGAGGTAACCCCTGGGGCAGCATCTGGAAACTTCTGAGGGCTGTAGAGAAACAATGGCTCTTACAGTGGTTACTCCACTTAATCAATTCCCCAGCCTGCCAGTCAAGAATGGAGTTGTGGAGTTGCAACCAGGGGTATCCCAAAACCACTGGAGTCTCTGGGCAATCAAAAACCAAAAATTCTATAAACTCAGAGCGGGAGGAGCCAACCATTAGTTTAAGAGGCGGGGTCTTAGTGTTGACCAGTCCCCCCTGAATGGCCTTCCCATTAATGGCCAGAACCTGCAGTGATCTCCCAAGGGGTACCAGAGGGATTCCCAAAATGGAGACCAAGCTCCTATCCAGAAAGTTACCCGCAGCTCCACTGTTAATAAAGGTGGAAACTGTCTGCTTGGAGGAGCCCCAGGAAAGGTCTACAGGGACTAGCATCTTATTCAGACGAGAGTAGCAAACTAATTTACCTAGATCAGCACTCTCCCCCTGATCTAGGTGTGGGAGTTTTCCACCGGTTTCCCCTTGTTAGGGTAGGACCTAGCGAAATGTCCCGGGTTCCCACAGTAAAGGCATAACCCCATGGAACGCCTACGCTGCTTTTCATCCTGGGATAGGCAGGTTCTCCCTAGCTGCATGGGTTCCTCCTGAGAGGGTGAAGGTGTACTTTCCCCACGGGAAACCGGTGAGTTAGGGTTCAGAAAGGAACAGAGAGACGTGGGAGCCCTGGCTCTCTCCCTAGCCCTCTCTCTCAGACATCGGTCAATTTTAATGGTGACCTGCATCAATTGGTCCAGGTCTGACGGTGGAGGAAAATTCACCAGCGCATCCTTGATGCCTTCTGACAGACCCACTCGATATTGGCTGCATAGGGCTGGGTCATTCCACCTGGACTCTACTGCCCACCGGCGGAACTTCGTGCAATAATCCTCCGCTGTGTTTCGCCCTTGCTTCAAGGCCCGAAGCCTGTTCTCAGCCGTAGATTGCTGGTCTGGGTCTGCATACAAGATCCCCTTTGCAATGAAGAAGGCCGTAACAGAATGTAATGCGGCATCATTGGGAGGCAGACTAAAGGCCCAAGACTGAGGGTCTCCTTGTAGTAACGAAAGGACCAAACCCACTCGCTGGGTCTCGGTGCCCGAGGAAACGGGCTTCAACTTGAAATAAAGTTCGCAAGCATTCTTAAAATTAGAAAACTTGGCACGGTCTCGCAAAAATTTTTCTGGTAGCGGAATCTTCGGTTCTGAAACATGAGGTGGTACAGAGGATGCAGGAGATTGCCTGGATTCCTGAGTGGCCACTCATTGAGCAAGTTGGTTAATTGCAGTGGCCATAGCCTGCACTTGCTGTACCAGGTCATCCATCTTTTATGGCCTGTGATAATGTCACGCTCGGGGTAACTCCAGCCCTCCAGGTAAGCCCTCAACCCCCAATCTCCACAGCCAGCTTCACCTGTAGGAGCCCCCGCTTGCCGGGACGCAGTATACGCCTGCCGGGATCGGTTGCCCCCAGGACTTCAATGGCTCAAAGGATGGGGGCTTACTAGTTGGAGGTCTGAAGAACCAATAGCTGAGAGCGAGTTTATCGGAAGTCCAGAGACAGGCCAGAGGTTGACACCGGGAAGTCAGAGATCACAGTGGTACAGAGGGATGAGGCAGCTCGAGGTCAGGGTACAAAGCAGAGGTCAGCAACAGGGATCAGGCAGAGAGTAGTCAATTCAGGCAGGGGTCGGCAACAAAGATCAATCATGGAATTAGCTCAAGACAAACAAGGTGCAAGGTGCTATCCACAGGCCCAGAGAGACTGACCGGGCCCAGCTTTATAGGAACAGACAGATTGGAGATGGGAGTGTGATAGGTGCACAAGGATACAGAGTGTGATTGGTCAAGGCGTATAGCCCACAACTCCCTATCCTCAGGGCTCATTGGCCCAGTCCTGAACTCTGGGCTCATTGGCCCTTTAACTGAGGGGGAGGAGCTCCCCCCTAGCTGAACCCATAGGCTCTACAGCACCTTCCTCCGGCGGACGCGCTGACAGCAGCGCCGCCGGAGGACATATGAAGAACGTGCTTGCGCGCGAGCACAAGCAGAGGAGCCGCGGGGACGAGGAAGGCGGGCGGCCGTGCTCGAGGCCACTCGGCGCGGCCGCCGTGCAGGAGTTGCTGCGGCCGGCCGCCCGGAGACGGCGCTGGAATGGGGACCGGGTAAGCGGTTTCTGACAGCCTCTACAGCCTCTACATCTAGCATAACAAGGAGTGTTTATTAGTAGAGATGAGCGAACTTTTGAAAAATTCGATTCGACTGATTCGCCGAATTTTCCGACAAAAATCGTTTCGACCCGAATACATTCGCGACGAATCGCTATTAAAAACGGCTATTTCTGAGCCTCCTAGAGCCTCAATAGGGTTGTAAACCATTCTGCCTTGCTGTAACACGCACAGGATGCGTGCTGGGTTAGTTAAATAATACTTTGAATAAATATCACATGCAGATCAGAGGCATCGCTAATAGAATCGCAGAGCGGCACAATTGAATTCAAGAGAGTTGAAGTGGCATCACTATGAGGGGCAGGAGCCCAAACATTGCTTTAAAGAGACACTGGAGTTGGCAGCAGCAGGAGCCCAAAAATTGGATGAATCACACCCTGGAGTTGGCAGCAGCAGCAGCAGGAGCCCAAACATTGGCTGAAAGAGACACTGGGGTTGGCTTCAGGAGCCCAAAAATTGGATGAATCACACCCTGGAGTTGCAAGCAGCAGCAGGAGCCCAAATATTACTTTAAAGAGACACTGGGGTTGGCTTCAGGAGCCCAAAAATTGGATGAATCACACCCTGGAGTTGGCAGCAGCAGCAGGAGCTCAAACATTACTTTAAAGAGACACTGGAGTGGGCTTCAGGAGCCCAAAAATTGGATGAATCACACCCTGGAGTTGGCAGGAGTTGACAGCAGCAGCAGCAGGAGCCCAAACATTGGCTGAAAGAGACACTGGGGTTGGCTTCAGGAGCCCAAAAATTGGATGAATCACACCCTGGAGTTGCAAGCAGCAGCAGGAGCCCAAATATTACTTTAAAGAGACACTGGGGTTGGCTTCAGGAGCCCAAAAATTGGATGAATCACACCCTGGAGTTGGCAGCAGCAGCAGGAGCCCAAATATTACTTTAAAGAGACCCTGGGGTTGGCTTCAGGAGCCCAAAAATTGGATGAATCACACCCTGGAGTTGCAAGCAGAAGCAGGAGCCCAAACATTACTTTAAAGAGACACTGGAGTTGGCTTCAGGAGCCCAAAAATTGGATGAATCACACCCTGGAGTTTGCAGCAGCAGCAGGAGCAGCCCAAATATACACTGGAGTTGGCTTTAGGAGCCCAAAAATTGGATGAATCACACCCTGGAGTTGGCAGCAGCAGCAGCAGGAGCCCAAACATTACTTTAAAGAGACACTGGGGTTGGCTTCAGGAGCCCAAAAATTGGATGAATCACACCCTGGAGTTTGCAGCAGCAGCAGGAGCAGCCCAAATATACACTGGAGTTGGCTTCAGGAGCCCAAAAATTGGATGAATCACACCCTGGAGTTGGCAGCAGCAGCAGCAGGAGCCCAAATATGACTTTAAAGAGACACTGGGGTTGGCTTCAGGAGCCCAAAAATTGGATGATTCACACCCTGGAGTTGGCAGCAGCAGCAGGAGGCCAAATATTACTTGAAAGAGACACTGGAGTTGGCTTCAGGAGCCCAAAAAATTGGATGAATCACACCCTGGAGTTGGCAGCAGCAGCAGGAGCCCAAATATTACTTTAAAGAGACACTGGGGTTGGCTTCAGGAGGCCAAAAATTGGATGAATCACACCCTGGAGTTGGCAGCAGCAGCAGCAGCAGGAGCCCAAATATACACTGGAGTTGGCTTCAGGAGCCCAAAAAATTGGATGAATCACACCCTGGAGTTGGCAGCAGCAGCAGGAGCCCAAATATTACTTTAAAGAGACACTGGGGTTGGCTTCAGGAGCCCAAAAATTGGATGAATCACACCCTGGAGTTGGCAGCAGCAGCAGCAGGAGCCCAAATATACACTGGAGTTGGCTTCAGGAGCCCAAAAAATTGGATGAATCACACCCTGGAGTTGGCAGCAGCAGCAGCAGGAGCCCAAATATTACTTTAAAGAGACACTGGGGTTGGCTTCAGGAGGCCAAAAATTGGATGAATCACACCCTGGAGTTGGCAGAAGTTGGCAGCAGCAGCAGCAGCAGCAGGAGCAGCCCAAATATACACTGGAGTTGGCTTCAGGAGCCCAAAAATTGGATGAATCACACCCTGGAGTTGGCAGTAGCAGCAGCAGGAGCCCAAATTTTACTTTAAAGAGACCCTGGGGTTGGCTTCAGGAGCACAAAAATTGGATGAATCACACCCTGGAGTTGGCAGCAGCAGCAGCAGGAGCCCAAACATTACTTTAAAGAGACCCTGGGGTTGGCTTCAGGAGGCCAAAAATTGGATGAATCACACCCTGGAGTTGGCAGCAGCAGCAGGAGCCCAAATATTACTTTAAAGAGACACTGGAGTTGGCTTCAGGAGCCCAAAAATTGGATGATTCACACCCTGGAGTTGGCAGCAGCAGCAGGAGCAGCCCAAATATACACTGGAGTTGGCTTCAGGAGCCCAAATATTGGATGAATCACACCCTGGAGTTGGCAGCAGCAGCAGCAGGAGCCCAAATATTACTTTAAAGAGACACTGGGGTTGGCTTCAGGAGCCCAAAAATTGGATGATTCACACCCTGGAGTTGGCAGCAGCAGCAGCAGGAGCCCAAATTTTACTTTAAAGAGACCCTGGGGTTGGCTTCAGGAGCCCAAAAATTGGATGAATCACACCCTGGAGTTGGCAGGAGTTGGCAGCAGCAGCAGCAGGAGCCCAAACATTACTTTAAAGAGACCCTGGGGTTGGCTTCAGGAGGCCAAAAATTGGATGAATCACACTCTGGAGTTGGCAGCAGCAGGAGCCCAAATATACACTGGAGTTGGCTTCAGGAGCCCAAAAAATTGGATGAATCACACCCTGGAGTTGGCAGCAGCAGCAGCAGCAGCCCAAATATTACTTTAAAGAGACACCGAGGTTGGCTTCAGGAGGCCAAAAATTGGATGAATCACACCCTGGAGTTGGCAGCAGCAGCAGGAGGCCAAATATTACTTGAAAGAGACAATGGAGTTGGCTTCAGGAGCCCAAAAATTGGATGAATCACACCCTGGAGTTGGCAGCAGCAGCAGCAGGAGCCCAAATTTTACTTTAAAGAGACCCTGGGGTTGGCTTCAGGAGCCCAAAAATTGGATGAATCACACCCTGGAGTTGGCAGGAGTTGGCAGCAGCAGCAGCAGGAGCCCAAACATTACTTTAAAGAGACCCTGGGGTTGGCTTCAGGAGGCCAAAAATTGGATGAATCACACCCTGGAGTTGGCAGCAGCAGCAGCAGGAGCCCAAATTTCACTTTAAAGAGACCCTGGGGTTGGCTTCAGGAGCCCAAAAATTGGATGAATCACACCCTGGAGGTGGCAGCAGCAGGAGCCCAAATATTACTTGAAAGAGACAATGGAGTTGGCTTCAGGAGCCCAAAAATTGGATGAATCACACCCTGGAGTTGGCAGCAGCAGCAGCAGGAGCCCAAATTTCACTTTAAAGAGACCCTGGAGTTGGCTTCAGGAGCCCAAAAATTGGATGAATCACACCCTGGAGTTGGCAGGAGTTGGCAGCAGCAGCAGCAGGAGCCCAAACATTACTTTAAAGAGACCCTGGGGTTGGCTTCAGGAGGCCAAAAATTGGATGAATCACACCCTGGAGTTGGCAGCAGCAGCAGCAGGAGCCCAAATATACACTGGAGTTGGCTTCAGGAGCCCAAAAAATTGGATGAATCACACCCTGGAGTTGGCAGCAGCAGCAGCAGGAGCCCAAATATTACTTTAAAGAGACACTGGGGTTGGCTTCAGGAGGCCAAAAATTGGATGAATCACACCCTGGAGTTGGCAGCAGCAGCAGGAGGCCAAATATTACTTGAAAGAGACAATGGAGTTGGCTTCAGGAGCCCAAAAATTGGATGAATCACACCCTGGAGTTGGCAGGAGTTGGCAGCAGCAGCAACAGGAGCCCAAACATTACTTTAAAGAGACACTGGGGTTGGCTTCAGGAGCCCAAAAATTGGATGATTCACACCCTGGAGTTGGCAGCAGCAGCAGCAGGAGCCCAAAAATTGGCCTAAAGACATAAATATGTTTTGCACCATTTGGAAAGTGTAAAATGTGGCACCATGCTGAATCTAGTCGCATGCATCAGGCATTGGTGGGTGGAAATCCTGGCTGATCCATCCCTGATTCATTTTGACAAAGGTGAGTCTCTCCACATTTCTAGTTGACAGACGAGTTCTCCTCGCCGTAACTATGGCCCCCGCCGCACTAAACACCCGCTCAGATGGCACGCTACTTGCCGGGCAGGACAGCTTTTCCAGGGCAAACTCTGCTAGTTGCGGCCACAAATCAAGTTTGGCTGCCCAGAAGTCCAGCGGATCCTCAAGGTGTGTTGGCATGGTCATGTCAAAGTATGACATGACCTGCTGGTTCAGGTCCTGCTCCAGGTCTTCCTGCTGCTCATGAGTAGCCTCACTATGCGGGTGTAGAAAGCTACTCATTAGCGACTGAAGACTGAGGCTGCTGCTGCCGATGGAGCTGCTGCTGCTGCTCCTGCCAACCCCCCAGCGGCCATGGCAGTGGAAGCTGAGCGCAGAGGTCCCCTCGAGTCAGACCTGCGAGAGTATGGACCATGGCGCAGATAGGCATCGGCCAACTGCCTACGTAGAATGTCTTTGTAGTAGTTGAGTTTGTCCTCCCTCTCGGTGGGTTTAAAAAATGCCCCCATTTTGTGCCGGAAGCGAGGGTCCAATAAGGTGGACAGCCAGAAGTCATCCCGCCGACAGATGGAAACAATTCTGGGGTCACTACGCAAGCATGTGAGCATGCTTCCTGCCATTTGCGCAAGTGACTCGGATGGACTACCTGTCTCCATCTCCACTGCATACTGCCACGGTGTGCCCGGGTCCTCTGTCTCGCCTTCCTCAAAAATCTCTAGCTCCTCTGGCTGCTCCTGCTCCTCCTCTCCTGTCCGCTGACTAGATAAACCAGCCATTTCGCCAAGCCTAAACTGTGTTTCGCTGGGCAACTCCTCCTCCTCCTCCTCTTCCTCCTCCTCCTCCAGTTCAGCTCAAACGGGGTTCATGTGGCCATAAGATGTAAACGCCATGTCTCCAGTGCCCTGACCAGCCATGGTTTCCAACATGTGCTGTAGTACATGAAGCAGTGGAATCACGTCGTTCATCCCGTAATCCTGCCGACTGACAAATAAAGTGGCTTCCTCAAAGGGCCTGAGCAAACGACAGGTGTCACGTATGAGCTGCCACTGGTTGACATTGAAGTTACACAGGGGAGTCCCCCTATCTGCTTGGATCATCAGGGAATCCGTGTTGGCTTTTCTCTGTTCATATAATCGGTCCAACATGTGAAGGGTGGAATTCCAACGGGTGGAAACATGGCAAATCAGACTATGTTGGGGGATACCATTCTGACGCTGTAGCTCAAGAAGGGTGTGTTTGGCGGTGTATGAGTGGCTGAAGTGCATGCAAAGTTTCCTTGAAGTTGTTAGGATGTCTTGCAGATGGGGGGAACACTTCAGAAACCGCTTGACAACCAGATTGAAGACGTGAGCCATGCAGGGGGCATGTGTCAGGCTTCCTTGGCGCAGCGCAGACAAAATGTTCTTCCCATTGTCGGTAACCATGATTCCCATTTTAAGTTTTCTTGGAGTAAGCCATGTTTGGATTTCCTGATGAATACATTTAAGCAGTTCCTCCCCTGTGTGACTCCGTTCGCCAAGACAAACCATGTGAAGCACTGCGTGACACCTCCGTGCCCTGCACACATGGTAGACTGGAGGGGCACTGAGACTTGAGCCTACAGTGGAGGGTGAGGAGATGGCGGAGGATGAGGAGGCCGAGTCGCACGGTGTCACAGGCCCAACGGGCAGGGAGCGCGGAGGCCGAAGCGGCGTGACCTGTCCAAGTTGCTGCTGCTGCTGCAAAGGGACCACATTCACCCAGTGGGCCGTAAACGACATGTACTGTCCCTGACCGTAGTTACAGCTCCAGATGTCGGCGCTGCCATGCACTTTGCTACACACCGACAGGCTCAAGGA
This sequence comes from Gastrophryne carolinensis, assembly GCA_027917425.1. Classification (NCBI taxonomy): domain Eukaryota; kingdom Metazoa; phylum Chordata; class Amphibia; order Anura; family Microhylidae; genus Gastrophryne; species Gastrophryne carolinensis. The sequence goes on from CM051237.1 coordinate 6,959,592, forward strand.
CTGGCCCACCTTCTGTTCAACAAAAGTGTGCAGCGCTGGTACTGCCTTCTTGGCAAAGAAATGACGGCTTGGGACTCTCCACCTCGGCTCGGCACAAGCCATCAGTTCTCTGAAAGGTGCAGATTCCACCACCTGAAAAGGGAGCGACTGCAGCACCAGCAACTTGGACAGGAGCACATTCAGCTTCTGTGCCGTAGGATGAGTGGGCGCATACTGCTGTCTCTTGGACATGGCTTCGCTGATGGATTGCTGGCAGGATGCATGACTTGGAGGAGGAGGAGCAGGAGCGACAGAGGATGGGTATGATGCACAGCTGCCTTCGGCTGAGGTGCTGGAGCCTTGGCTGGCAAAAATTGGGAGCTCACTTGGTGAGGAAGCAGACTGGACCACCCCTTGGGAGCCTCGGTTCTCCCAGGTCGCTTTATGGTGACGCATCATATGTTGACGCAGGGCCGTGGTGCCAACATTTGGACCCTGGCCACGCTTCACCTTCTGCCTACATATCTTGCATGTGGCCATGTTACCCTCCTGCGGATGCTTCAGGAAAAACTGCCACACTGCCGAGTAGCTACTTTTCCCACCCCCTGGCCTCACTGATTCACTGCTGCTGTTGCCAACTCCAGGAACCCCTGCTCCACTACCTCCCGATAAGGTAGACTGCCGCACAGCAGGTGCTCTACCCCGGCCCCGGCCCCGGCCGGCTCCAGCCTTTGGAATTGTGCCCCCATGCTGGCTGCTACCACCTTGCTGCCTCAGCTGCTGACTCCGGGGCAACCTGCGCCCCTCTTCTCCTGATGATGACGATGAAGCCCCTTCATCACCCGGCTCCCAAGTGCGATCGGCTTCATTGTCATCATCATCATCACCGAGTTGTGGCTGTACGTCACTGATGTTCGTGGATTCGTCAACAGTGTCTGGCGCAGGAGCTGGAACGCTCGCAGCACCCACGACACTGTCCACATCACTATTTGTCTGCCTAGCTAGAGAAGCCACCTCCATTTCTTGGCTGGGCAGTAGCTGCTGACTGTCCTCTATCTGATGGTCCTCCTCACTAAAGAGTGGAGCTGAACCCAAAGCATAGGATACGTCGCTGGGGGAGGGAACGGCGTAGGCCAGAGGCAATGGGAGGACAGGGACTGCTCTCGGGGCATGCCAACTCAGGGTTGTGTCAGAGGAACCTACCGACCCTAGACTGGGGGTCTCAGACGTAAGTTGTGATGATGTTGTTGAGCGCGTCAACCAATCTACCACGGCAGATGCGTTACTGGTGGAGACCCGACCGCTAGCAGATACTAGCAGATTAGGTCTCTCAGCGTGACTCCTGCTGCTACTGGCCCCCAGTCTGATGCGAGCTCTGCCTGCGGAATCTTGGCCTCTGCCACTCCTCTTTTCACTTCCAGGCACTTGTCTGCCCGACATAGTCTAACTGGCGTGGTAGTAGGTGATATTTTAAGGACCCCCAGGCAGCGGTGGGTCTATATGAAACAGAATATAATGCACACCAAAAGTGAGCAGTAACACTCAGCATCCAACAGGCCTGCTTAGTGTAAATAAGAGAGCTGCTTAGTGTAAATAAAGAGGGGTATGGTATGTTACAGAATGGGATGCCCCAACAGGAGAGCACCTGGCAGGCAGCAGTAAGTCTATGCACAGCAAAAGTGTCTTTATCAGGCCTAATTTCAATTAGAATAAGTGCAAATGGTTATATGGTCTTAAATAGAGGCTGGTGTAGTCACAGAATGGGATGCCCCAAAAAAGAAGTGCACCTGGCAGGCAGCAGTAAGAATATGCACAGCAAAAGTGTCTTTATCAGGCCTAATTTCAATTAGAATAAGTGCAAATGGTTATATGGTCTTAAATAGAGGCTGCTGTAGTCACAGAATGGGATGCCCCAAAAAGGAGTGCACCTGGCAGGCAGCAGTAAGAATATGCACAGCAAAATTGTCTTTATCAGGCCTAATTTCAATTAGAATAAGTGCAAATGGTTATATGGTCTTAAATAGAGGCTGGTGTAGTCACAGAATGGGATGCCCCAAAAAAGAAGTGCACCTGGCAGGCAGCAGTAAGAATATGCACAGCAAAAGTGTCTTTATCAGGCCTAATTTCAATTAGAATAAGTGCAAATGGTTATATGGTCTTAAATAGAGGCTGGTGTAGTCACAGAATGGGATGCCCCAAAAAAGAAGTGCACCTAGCAGGCAGCAGTAAGAATATGCACAGCAAAAGTGTCTTTATCAGGCCTAATTTCAATTAGAATAAGTGCAAATGGTTATATGGTCTTAAATAGAGGCTGCTGTAGTCACAGAATGGGATGCCCCAATAAGGAGTGCACCTGGCAGGGTCCAGTAGTGTTATGCACAGCAAAAGTGTCTTTATCAGGCATCATTTCAATTACAAAAAGTGCAAATGGTTATATGGTCTTAAATAGAGGCTGCTGTAGTCACAGAATGGGATGCCCCAAAAAGGAGTGCACCTGGCAGGCAGCAGTAAGAATATGCACAGCAAAAGTGTCTTTATCAGGCCTAATTTCAATTAGAATAAGTGCAAATGGTTATATGGTCTTAAATAGAGGCTGGTGTAGTCACAGAATGGGATGCCCCAAAAAAGAAGTGCACCTGGCAGGCAGCAGTAAGAATATGCACAGCAAAAGTGTCTTTATCCGGCCTAAATTCAATTAGAATAAGTGTAAATGGTTATATGGTCTTAAATAGAGGCTGCTGTAGTCACAGAATGGGATGCCGCAAAAAGGAGTGCACCTGGCAGGGACCAGTAGTGCTATGCACAGCAAAAGTGTCTTTATCAGGCCTAATTTCAATTATAATAGGTGCAAATAGTTACATGGTCTTAAATAGAGGCTGCTGTAGTCACAGAATGGGATGCCCCAACAGCCAGCAGTGCACCTGGCAGCAGTAAGACTATGCACAGCAAAAGTGTCTTTATCAGGCCTAATTTCAATTACAAAAAGTGCAAATGGTTATATGGTCTTAAATAGAGGCTGGTGTAGTCACAGAATGGGATGCCCCAAAAAAGAAGTGCACCTGGCAGGCAGCAGTAAGAATATGCACAGCAAAAGTTTCTATCAGGCCTAATTTCAATTAGAATAAGTGCAAATGGTTATATGGTCTTAAATAGAGGCTGGTGTAGTCACAGAATGGGATGCCCCAAAAAAGAAGTGCACCTGGCAGGCAGCAGTAAGAATATGCACAGCAAAAGTGTCTTTATCAGGCCTAATTTCAATTAGAATAAGTGCAAATGGTTATATGGTCTTAAATAGAGGCTGCTGTAGTCACAGAATGGGATGCCTCACAGCAGACTTAAGATCAGTTCAGTATATATGCACAGTTAGTTAGTATAAGCAGCCTGAAAACGCTAACAAAGCCTGTCAGCCAGCCAGTAACACTCAGGCTGGATGAAAAAAAAAAAAATCTCCCTGTGACTGCCTCCGATTTTTCCTAACTTTCCCTGTTTTTTGCTGACTTTCTGTCTGTCTCCTGCCTGTCTCCAGCCTGTCCCTGCCTGTCTAACTGCCTCTCTCCCTCACTACAGCGTTCTGTCTCTCACGAATGCAATAGAGAAATGAGGAAGGAAAAGCAAGATGGCCGACTTAAATAGCGCTGTGACGTCACCGGGCTTGCTGGCTGCTGATAGGCTGCATGTGACTGCCCCAGCTTGCACTGGCGCGGGATAGATGTCCAGACATGTCCCGTCCGCCATCTTAGAATGCCTGTATGTAAATGAATGGATGTTAAAGGAAAACTTCGAGCGATCGAATCGCGGGGAAATTCGGATTCGATCCGAATTTAATTTTTCATGAAATTCGGATCGAATCCGGGTTCGTCCGGATCGATTCGCTCATCCCTATTTATTAGGTGTCCCTAATATATGAAGGAAAGCCAAGAATGCGTGAGTGTAAAGTGACATTCACAAATATGGATTAGGATTCCATGAGGGATCCACAAGCGGAAACAGTGGGTCTATGGCATTCTTGTGGATTTTGGGAATGGAGTAAAAATTAGCCATACGAGGAAAAGTGATGCAGATATACTCAAATTCGGCTTGGTGATGGCTTGTATGTTGAGGCTGTGTTGTAGTAGGTGGTCTAAGCCCCTCTTGTCCTGTTTGGTGGCTTCAGGGGTAACTTATGGTACACAGTTTTTTAGAGAGTATCTTCAAGCACATGTTTGTGTAATGCCCCTGGGACATGACTACATTGCCCCCTTTATCCACTGGTTTTATTACTAGGTTGGATTCCTTTAGCTGGTTGAGTGCTTGGTGTTGTGCAGGTATGAAATTCCTGGCTCCCTTGCCAATGTAAATATTGGTGGCCGCATCCCTAGCATCTTTGGATTGTGTGTGCGCTCTTGCCCCAGCCAGTCAGATATGCTTGCGGTGGGAGCTCACTCGCTGCTGGTGATGCAGGCGCTCACACTCCAGATTGCTATAAACAGAGACATTCGCATGGCAAATGGCTCTGATTGGATGAAAGCCAGAGTACGTGCCGCACAGGACTGGGGAAAGGAGAGTTTTTCTGGGTGATCTGAGGGGTTCACAGAGCAGGGCATTCCAAATACAGAGAGGGGCAAGGACATAGTCAAAATCCCAGGTTTTAATAAAATATGGTAACATAGAAGCTCTGAGAAATTCACACTTGCAGACACCATCAGCTGAGATAAAATACTTCCTTACCTATTCTCTATCAAAGGTATCTAGGGATCAACATCCTTCTTTTTATTATATCGGTAAGTAGATATAATGCACTGTAAAAAGAGAATCCAGTCCTCGGTTAAAGCAGAACAAGACCCATGATTTTGACTTTTCCTGGGTTTTGTTTCGTGCCCCGGAGGCATCCCGAATTGGAGTCCCTCATTGTGTGAAAACCTCCAGATCACCCTTTCAAACTCACCTCTTCGCATGCGCGGGCTCTCGTCCATTTAAAGACAATCGCCATGCATATTGCTTGGCAAACATTCTCTGTTTACATGCAGAGCCTGTCAATGGGAGCGAGATTGTGCTATTCCCCTGCAGTGTGAGCTCCTGTCATCAGCCTGAGTGGGGATGGGCTGCCAGGTATAGGAAAGTGCTGCGGCATCCCTGAGGGGGTTAACACAGCAAGGCATACTGATCTGGGATGGCCCTGGAGAAGGGTCCGGTCCAGCTGGGTTTTGTTTTGTATCTGCTAAAAGATTTTCATTCATTCCCAACGATAATTTCTGAAGCTGGAGATTAAACATTGTTGTGCCACCTTTATCTTCGGTGATGGTCTTAGTTTCTTTAAAAGCTTGTTTTATACTCTAGATAGGCATATGGCAACATGGGCTGGATGGATTGACTATAGGGACTCTCTAGAAGCAAGGTAGATGGTGATTTGTCCGCGCGCTCCTCCTACCCCTAACTCCCCTTCTTTCCCCCCTACTTTTTTGCTTACTATTTCTATCCAACCTTAATGACGGTCTACAGTGGATCTCGGTGGCTTCCGCTTGCTCTCGCCCAACCCATATCTTGTGGGGGTGGATGGGGCGGGTGGAGGCAGAATGCCGACCTTAATATGCTGTCAGATTTGCTTTGGATCTGGAGACCGACGTGTCTATCTTTGTTGTTATTGTTACCCTATTACGTCTGATGTAAGTTGTAAAACTTTAATAAACTTATATTGCACATAAAAGCTTGTTTTATGTTCACCTTGTGAAACAAAATGGAGTTACTCTTCAGCCTTTTACCTTCTCTATTTCTTATTGTCTCTAGGTGAAAGATTCAGCCGGAATGATATGGCTGCACATGCTGTTAGCATTCTAAACGCTAAACCAGAGGATGCTGAAAGAGCTGATACTGTTATCACAGCAATGGCTACAGGAGACCCGACTACCACAAACTGCCATCCAGCACTGCAGCCTGCACCTCTCTCAACTCAACCTTCTACACAGGAGAAGCGTCGCACCCATCAAACAGCTCATAGATCTAAGAAGCCTTATTCATGTTCTGAATGTGGGAAATGTTTTTCTCATAAGTCATATCTTATCAAACATGAAAGAGTTCATACAGGGGAAAAGCCATATTCATGTTCACAATGTGGGAAATGTTTTTCTCAGAAATCAAACCTTATCACACATGAAAAAGTTCATACAGAGAAGTTGTATCCATGTTCTAAATGTGGGAAATGTTTTTCTCAGAAATCAAACCTTATCACACATGAAAAAGTTCATACAAAGAAGTCGTATTCATGTTCTGAATGTGGGAAATGTTTTTCTCATAAATCATATCTTATCATACATGAAAGAGTCCATACAGGGGAGACGTATTCGTGTTCCGAATGTGGGAAATGTTTTCCTCAGAAATCATCCCTTATCACACATGAAAGAGTTCATACAGGGGAGAAGCCATATTCATGTTCTGAATGTGGGAGATGTTTTTCTCAGAAAACCCACCTTATCAGACATGAAAGCGTTCATACAGGGGAGAAGCCATATTCATGTTCTGAATGTGGGAAATGTTTTTCTCAGAAATCATACCTTATCATACATGAAAGAGTTCATACAGGGGAGAAGCCTTATTCCTGTTCTGAATGTGGGAAATGTTTTTATCATAAATCCCACCTTAACTCACATGAAAAAGTTCATACAGGGGAGAAGCCATATTCATGTTCTGAATGTGGAAAATGTTTTTCTCAGAAACCCCAGCTGATCTCACATGAAAAATTTCATACCGGGGAGAAGCCATATTCATGTTCTGAATGTGGGAGATGTTTTTCTCAGAAACCCCACCTTATCAGACATGAAAGAGTTCATACAGGGGAGAAGCCATATTCATGTCCTGAATGTGGAAAATGTTTTTCTCAGGAATCAGGCTTTATCAGACACAGAACAGTTCATACAGGGGAGAAGCCATATTCATGTTCTGAATGTGGGAGATGTTTTTCTCAGAAACCAAACCTTATCTTACATGAAAAAGTTCATACAGGGGAAAAGCCATATTCATGTTCTGAATGCGGGAGATGTTTTCCTCAGAAATCCCACCTTATCTCACATGAAAGTGTTCATACAGGGGAGAAGCCATATTCCTGTTCTGAATGTGGGAAATGTTTTTCTCAAAAATCCCACCTTAACTCCCATGAAAAAGTTCATCATGGGGATAAGCCATAATCATGTCCTGAATGTGGGAAATGTTTTTCTTATAAATCAGGCCTTATCAGACATAAAAGTTCATACAGGGGAGAAGCCATATTCATGTCCTGAATGAAAGCGATATGGGAGCAAAGCAAATGCAGTAGAAGTTAAAGAGGACCAATCAGCCACAGGACATGTGAATAAGCTAAAACAAAACTAAAAATTGTGATATAGGGCAATCAAGTTTGGTTATTTTTACTTTGCAGGCATAATGTCTTCTGTATAATCCATAATTTACCATTGTCCCCACTGCTCCATTTTTGTTAACTAATAAAGTGGAACATTTCGGTTTCTTATTCAAGCCAGAAAACTTGCTCAGGGAAGGAGGAAAGGCGACGAGTGCCTGGGAAGTGAGTTGCCACCATATTGTAAGTGTGGCCTGGCTAAAGGTGATGTGATTCACCTTGTGAGTGCTCGGCAGAATAAATATTGTTCACAAAGCTGCAGCATTAACCGAATAGGAATGTAACTGGATTTTTTCTGCAATATTGAGCCATTCTGGTATGCGAAAGTGTGTGTGTGTGTGTGTGTGTGTGTGTGTGTGTGTGTGTGTGTGTGGGGGGGGGGGGGGGGGGGCTCACAGTGATCCAATGTTTCCTTACCGGATTTGGTACACTTTTTGTGATTTTGTGATTTATGCACCACTTAGCTGTGTAGCATCCTCCCATAATCTTGCTGAACAGTTTGGGGTACAATAAAGATGCACACATATATACCTTTCATACTATACTCGGGTGGCCAAATAATCCCAATTTACCCAGTTGCCTTCCTACATGTTGGTGTGCTTACCTGTTGAGGACTCCACTTTCCTAGCCTCTCCAATCCTCAGTGATCTGTTCACATTTCTAGTATAGGAAGAGAGAATTATTTCCCCTGCCTGCTGTATCTGCTCCCAGATTTGACTTACTATTTTCCATTAGCTGGACAAGGCCATGTTCTATACCCCTCTTCCAAACATATATTATATAATATTATATAATCAATATTATACATATATTATGCTGCCCTTAAAATGGCACTTAAAATGGAACAAAACCCTTTGCTGGCCTTCCCCTGGGGCATCACAAATCTGAGTGCCCTGCTGTGTGAAACCCCCCAGACAGTAACAGCTTACCTCTTCCAGGTCCAATGGCACATGCGCGTGCTCTCGTACAATTAGAACTGTTTGTTGTACCAAAGTAAATCGGTAAACGACTGTGGCCTGCAATAGAAGCATAAGCGGCCACATGCCCAGCAGCACCGTCGCAGCCTATGTGAATGACTGGGGTGGAAGCGTGTGCACAGCTCGAAGATGGGGGATGCCTCTGCTTGCGCACCCCATTGCAGAGGATCAGAGCTGTTTTCCGAATGACGTGCATGCATTGTTGGACTGGGAGGAGGTAAATGCTTACTGGTGATTTGGGGGGGGTTCACACAGTGCGGCATTCTGTTTTTGGATTTTGAGCTCCTGGATTTTGTTCAATTTAAATTAGAGCATAAGAATACCATAGGTTTTCTCAGTTATGTCCATTTTCTTTTGATTTGATTTGATTTTTATATTATTGTAATGTCTAATTCATTGATAGTATGGTGTTTACTTACCTAACCAACGAATCAGTAAGAAGAACACCGCCGAGCATCTCAAGCATGTTGTATGGCAATTCTCAATGGGAGGAGCGGAACAAGCATAGAGCCAATCAGCGTGCTCTAAGAGGGACAATACAGCCATGCCCATTCAGGATTTCCAAAGCCGCGCACAGAACAGGGGGACGCGCACGTCTCTGTCACTGCACGGCGCGCACTCTGAAGCTGATCTCGCGCGGCCTCGGTTGATCTTATGCCAGATGTGTTAAGTTTTGTGGTGTGTTGTGCTAAGTTTTCCAAATAGCCATAATTTATGTTCTACATTGTTTATTATGTGTGTCACCCCTCTGAAAGTCTATAAAAACCATCAAGCGTAGCTAACAATTCCTTACAATAAAAAAATGCCTGTCACACCAGATGCCACATTCTAACAGGCCATTATAAAGAAATAAACACAGAGAAATTGCTATTCCTCAGATCACATCACTAGACATGTAGCAATTTTTTATGTCTGCTGTTATATTTTTCTTCCACTTGAATCCCATCACTGCAATCTCTGTTTTAATAAACCGTTACCTTTATAAAGAATAACCGTTAATGGTCCATTTATAATTGTATTACAATGTTGGTCCTTATTTCATATCATTATATCATTATTTATATCTAATATCAGCAACTACATGCCTCAGAAATGCATGAGGACCTTTACATATGTCTCCAGGAGATGAGCAAGTGCCCCAAGTAGAGCTAGCCTGAACTGACCAGCTGTCCCAGATTGGATAGCGCAGTCCCACTTTGGAATAGTCCCCCTGAATACTTAGAGGAGGTTGAAATGCCCTGCTTATGGGGACTCTGTCCTGTGGGTCTCTAAGGATCCTTAGCATTTATGCTTCCGTGGATGAGCTGCCTTCTCTCTCTAGGTGCTGCTCTGTCGACAAAGAAGTCACATCCTCTGCATCTCTGTGGCAATACACATCCTTTGCTGGTCAGGATCAAGTGAGGATTTCGAGCAGGCAGCCTCAGGACCAGAGCAGAGGTGAGGCTGAGTTTAGTGCTGGAGTAGTCCCTGCTTTTATTAGGCAAGTACTTCAAAATAAGTGGTCAAGCTTTTCGGGGAAAACCCCCTTTCCTTTTGAAAGTCCTGAGGAAGTGCTTCTCCCGTGAAAGTTTAAATTGGACTACAATCCAGAATTTTGGACATCTCCGACTTTGGTTCATGTCTCCTGGGCCTCCTGATTTTTGATACCCTGTTGTGTGAAACCCTTGGTTATACTCATCTTGGTGGAAATCTCTTGGGGCATGTGTAGGCTCTGATCCAAGCATTTTAATATACGGCATAGAACTCTACGTACTGAGCCTGGCATTTAGAGCAAGGAGGGTCGGCATCCACGGTTTCCCTCTGCCTGATGTGCACACTCCCACCCATTCCCCTTCCACTTGATGAGATATTGTACACCCAATACTTTTAACTGAGAATCCAGGATCTCCTCTACTGCCTATTCTTCCAAGCCATCCACTACCACTGTCTCAGGTGGCCTAGGCTGAACACTTGTCTGGATGACTGGTTTTAACAGGGAAGCATGTAACACAGGGGGTGCCTGATAGAAGGCAGGGAGTTCAAACTCAAAGGCTACCTAGTTGACCTTCGCTTGATCAGAAACGGGAAAATGAAGCATGAACCAAGCTTCTTGGATGGACACTGGACTCACAGATGTTCAGTTGCCGGGCAGACCTGATCTCCTACCTGATAGTTGGGATTTTCTTTATGACGGTGATTAGCACCTTTCTTGTGATTCACTTGCCAATGAAGAAGCATGTTCCTGACTTTCACATGCATATCTGCGAGGTTACTTGCAAAGATGCTGCAGATGGCACTAAGATGGTTGATGGTAAATCAGGTAGAGTTCTTTGATGGAATCCATGGCTGGTGAAGAATAGTAAGTGACCTGTAGGTTAGTGCCGCAAATTGTTGTCGGCAATCCCTGCCATTGGAAGGAGGCAAATCCAGTCATCCTGCAGGTAGGAACAGTGACAGCAGAGATATTGTTCAAGGATCTGGTTGGAATGTGAACTGAGATCCACTGTCTGACACTAGTTCTTCAGGAAGCCCAAAAAGTCTGACCATTTCTCGGGGCCCTATTGTCAGCAATCATGCTCTGGCACCTCTGTAACTACGGCCTTCCTGGTAAAAGGCGTAATCTCGTACTCAACTGCAGACTGGCCCGCCTCACTTCCTGTCTTTGTTTAAAATCCGTTACAGGCTCGAGGCCTGTGCCTGAACGACATGTGTGTTCCCTAGGCTCCTGAAATTCTGCCGTGTAAGTCCTGTGAATTCATACACTCCGCATTCTTTCTCTGGTCCTGCATCAGGTTCCTGCAAGGCTGCTGCTCCTGCTGAGAGTCTTCCTCCTTCGCCGGAGGAAACCCTGGTGGTTATGGCCTGGGGAAAGCCTCCCCACCGGCCGATTTCCACCAACCAGGACTGTACCTCTGAGGGCCTAGATGTCCATTAGACTCCGCATCCCAGTTACTCACCAACCCAGGCGGAGGACAGAGAATCCACCCACCGTGACACCCATCCTTTCTGGGAGCTATTCGAGCCCTATAGATTCTATCAATAGAGAAAAAGGACTCCTCCATATCTGGTAATAAAAGTTGAAATAACTCTTTGGCTACTTGTTCCAGATCTGTGACTGATCCTGGGAGTCCTCTAATACCTCCTCGACCTATTCTCAGATCTTCAATCTTGGCACTTGCAGTTTAAAGCTGTTGCTGCAAAGTAGCTGTTAGATTAGAGTTCAGGTTCACTCCAGCTCAGGGGCGCACAAAGTTTTTCGGTCTACGGACCACATTGTCGTATTGGTCCACCTCAAGGGGCCACAAAAAAATGTTAGCTGGGAACGCCTTGATGTATATGCAAAGGTTAGCAGGGGCGACAGGAAGAGGAGAGGTGAAATGAAGTGGAAGAGGTAAGGTCACCAGAGGTGGGTAGAGATGAGGTGAGAAGGGAGCGGGCAGAGGTAAAGCAGGGAGAGGAGAACTCAGCAGAGGTGAGGCAGGAAGAGGAGAGGTGAAATGAAGTGGAAGAGGTAAGGTCACCAGAGGTGGGTAGAGGTGAGGTGAGAAGGAGCAGACAGAGGTAAGGTGGGGAGAGGAGAACTCGGCAGAGGTGAGGCAGGAAGAGGTGAGGTATAATGAAGTGGAAGAGGTAAGGTCACCAGAGGTGGGTAGAGATGAGGTGAGAAGGAGTGGGCAGAGGTGAGGCAGGGAGAGGAGAGGTATAATGGAGTGAAAGAGGTAAGGTCACCAGAGGTGGGTAGAGATGAGGTGAGAAGGAGCGGGCAGAGGTGAGGCAGGGAGAGGAGAACTTGGCAGAGGTGAGGCAGGAAGAGGTAAGGTGAAATGAAGTGGAAGAGGTAAGGTCACCAGAGGTGGGTAGAGGTGAGGTGAGAAGGAGCGGGCAGAGGTAAAGCAGGGAGAGGAGAACTCGGCAGAGGTGAGGCAGGAAGAGGAGAGGTGAAATGAAGTGGAAGAGGTAAGGTCACCAGAGGTGGGTAGAGATGAGGTGAGAAGGAGCGGGCAGAGGTAAAGCAGGGAGAGGTTGAACTCGGCAGAGGTGAGGCAGGAAGAGGAGAGGTGAAATGAAGTGGAAGAGGTAAGGTCACCAGAGGTGGGTAGAGGTGAGGTTAGAAGGAGCGGGCAGAGGTAAGGCAGGAAGAGGTGAGTTGAAATGAAGTGGAAGAGGTAAGGTCACCAGAGGTGGGTAGAGATGAGGTGAGAAGGTGCGGGCAGAGGTGAGGCAGGGAGAGGAGAACTCAGCAGAGGTAAGGCAGGGAGAGGAGAGGTATAATGAAGTGGAAGAAGAAGAGGTAAGGTCACCAGAGGTGGGTAGAGATGAGGTGAGAAGGAGCAGGCAGAGTTAGGGCTGGGAGAGGAGAACTCGGCAGAGGTGAGGCAGGAAGAGGAGAGGTGAAATGAAGTGGAAGAGGTAAGGTCACCAGAGGTGGGTAGAGATGAGGTGAGAAGGAGCGGGCAGAGGTAAGGCAGGGAGAGGTGAGGTGAAATGAAGTGGAAGAAGAAGAGGTAAGGTCACCAGAGGTGGGTAGAGATGAGGTGAGAAGGTGCGGGCAGAGGTGAGGCAGGGAGAGGTGAGGTGAAATGAAGTGGAAGAAGAAGAGGTAAGGTCACCAGAGGTGGGTAGAGGTGAGGTGAGAAGGAGCAGGCAGAGGTGAGGCAGGGAGAGGAGAACTCGGCAGAGGTGAGGCAGGAAGAGGAGAGGTGAGAAATTAAAATGGACCTTCAGCATCATTTCATGAAAAGCCCAAACTATTCATCAGCACCTTAAATTCATGTTTACGTTTTTAGTCGTTTACCTTTTACTCTTTACATCATCGGGCTGCAGGCTGCTTCTTGCCTCAGAAGCATCACATACTGAGGAGAGGGGTCAAAAGTACAGGGGAGGGGTTATAGCTGTGCTTTGCCCAGACAGAGCAGTGCTGAGGTCAGGAAAAAGACAGGAATCCCAGAATGAAAAGCGGCACACTCAAAAGACACTTCCTATGTGCAGGCTGCTTGAGACTCTATGAGCTCAGAAAATGCACTAGGTGCAGGTAGAATGATTATTAATGTGAGCAATCCGTATGTACAGGGGGAAAACATACAAGATAGTCTCTTATTCAGGGTGAAGGGCCGGATTAATGTGAGCAATCTGTATGTACAGGGGGAAACAAGATAGGCTCTTATTCAGGGTGAAGGGCCGGATTAATGTGAGCAATCTGTATGTAGAGGGGGAAACAAGATAGGCTCTTATTCAGGGTAAAGATCTGAGGTTTAAAAGAAGTGATAGATAGAGCTGAGGTGGATAGAGAGAAGTAGAGGCGAGGGGAGTGGAAGCAAAAGTAAAATGAACAACAACAAGGAGGAAAGAGGGGTGAGAGGGGCAGGAGGGGTCCTGTGGTGAGCAGGGGGGAGAGGGGCAGGAGGGGTCCTGTGGTGAGCAGGGGGGAGAGGGGCAGGAGGGCTCCTCTGGTGAGCAGGGGGTGAGAGGGGCAGGAGGGGTCCTCTGGTGAGCAGGGGGTGAGAGGGGCAAAATGGGTCCTCTGGTGAGCAGGGGGGTGAGAGGGGCAGGATGGGTCCTCTGGTGAGCAGGGCGGTGAGAGGGGCAAGAGGGGTCCTCTGGTGAGCAGGGGGGTGAGAGGGGCAAGAGGGGTCCTCTGGTGAGCAGGGGGGTGAGAGGGGCAAGAGGGGTCCTCTGGTGAGCAGGGGGGTGAGAGGGGCAAGAGGGGTCCTCTGGTGAGCAGGGGGGTGAGAGGGGCAAGAGGGGTCCTCTGGTGAGCAGGGGGGTGAGAGGGGCAGGAGGGGTCCTCTGGTGAGCAGGGGGGTGAGAGGGGCAGGAGGGGTCCTCTGGTGAGCAGGGGGGTGAGAGGGGCAGGAGGGCTCCTCTGGTGAGCAGGGGGGTGAGAGGGGCAGGAGGGGCTCCTCTGGTGAGCAGGGGGGGTGAGAGGGGCAGGAGGGGTCCTCTGGTGAGCAGGGGGGTGAGAGGGGCAGGAGGGGTCCTCTGGTGAGCAGGGGGGTGAGAGGGGCAGGAGGGGTCCTCTGGTGAGCAGGGGGGTGAGAGGGGCAGGAGAGGTCCTCTGGTGAGCAGGGGGGTGAGAGGGGCAGGAGGGGTCCTCTGGTGAGCAGGGGGGTGAGAGGGGCAAGAGGGGTCCTCTGGTGAGCAGGGGGGTGAGAGGGGCAAGAGGGGTCCTCTGGTGAGCAGGGGGGTGAGAGGGGCAAGAGGGGTCCTCTGGTGAGCAGGGGGGTGAGAGGGGCAGGAGGGCTCCTCTGGTGAGCAGGGGGGTGAGAGGGGCAGGAGGGCTCCTCTGGTGAGCAGGGGGGTGAGAGGGGCAGGAGGGGCTCCTCTGGTGAGCAGGGGGGGTGAGAGGGGCAGGAGGGGTCCTCTGGTGAGCAGGGGGGTGAGAGGGGCAGGAGGGGTCCTCTGGTGAGCAGGGGGGTGAGAGGGGCAGGAGGGGTCCTCTGGTGAGCAGGGGGGGTGAGAGGGGCAGGAGGGGTCCTCTGGTGAGCAGGGGGGGTGAGAGGGGCAGGAGGGGTCCTCTGGTGAGCAGGGGGGGTGAGAGGGGCAGGAGGGGTCCTCTGGTGAGCAGGGGGGTGAGAGGGGCAGGAGGGGTCGTCTGGTGAGCAGGGGGGTGAGAGGGGCAGGAGGGGTCCTCTGGTGAGCAGGGGAGTGAGAGGGGCAGGAGGGTTCCTCTGGTGAGCAGGGGGGTGAGAGGGGCAGGAGGGCTCCTCTGGTGAGCAGGGGGGTGAGAGGGGCAGGAGGGCTCCTCTGGTGAGCAGGGGGGGTGAGAGGGGCAGGAGGGGTTCTCTGGTGAGCAGGGGGGTGAGAGGGGCAGGAGGGGTCCTCTGGTGAGCAGGGGGGTGAGAGGGGCAGGAGGGGTCCTCTGGTGAGCAGGGGAGTGAGAGGGGCAGGAGGGGTCCTCTGGTGAGCAGGGGAGTGAGAGGGGCAGGAGGGGTCCTCTGGTGAGCAGGGGGGTGAGAGGGGCAGGAGGGGTCCTCTGGTGAGCAGGGGGGTGAGAGGGGCAGGAGGGGTCGTCTGGTGAGCAGGGGGGTGAGAGGGGCAGGAGGGGTCCTCTGGTGAGCAGGGGGGGTGAGAGGGGCAGGAGGGGTCCTCTGGTGAGCAGGGGGTGAGAGGGGCAGGAGGGGTCCTCTGGTGAGCAGGGGGGGTGAGAGGGGCAGGAGGGGTCCTCTGGTGAGCAGGGGGGTGAGAGGGGCAAGAGGGGTCCTCTGGTGAGCAGGGTGTGAGAGGGGCAGGAGGGGTCCTCTGGTGAACAGGGGGGGTGAGAGGGGCAGGAGGGGTCCTGTGGTGAGCAGGGGGGGTGAGAGGGGCAGGAGGGGTCCTGTGGTGAGCAGGGGGGTGAGAGGGGCAGGAGGGGTCCTGTGGTGAGCAGGGGGGTGAGAGGGGCAGCAGGGATCCTCTGGTGAGCAGGGGGGTGAGAGGGGCAGGAGGGGTCCTGTGGTGAGCAGAGGGGGGTGAGAGGGGCAGGAGGGGTCCTGTGGTGAGCACGGGGGTGAGAGGGGCAGGAGGGGTCCTCTGGTGAGCAGGAGGGTGAGAGGGGCAGGAGGGGTCCTCTGGTGAGCAGGGGGGTGAGAGGGGCAGGAGGGGTCCTCTGGTGAGCAGGGGGGTGAGAGGGGCAGGAGGGGTCCTCTGGTGAGCAGGAGGGTGAGAGGGGCAGGAGGGGTCCTGTGGTGAGCAGGGGGTGAGAGGGGCAGGAGGGGTCCTTTGGTGAGCAGGGGGGTGAGAGGGGCAGGAGGGGTCCTCTGGTGAACAGGGGGGTGAGAGGGGCAAGAGGGGTCCTCTGGTGAGCAGGGTGTGAGAGGGGCAGGAGGGGTCCTCTGGTGAACAGGGGGGGTGAGAGGGGCAGGATGGGTCCTCTGGTGAGCAGGGGGGGTGAGAGGGGCAGGAGGGGTTCTCTGGTGAGCAGGGGGTGAGAGGGGCAGGATGGGTCCTCTGGTGAGCAGGGGGTGAGAGGGGCAGGAGGGGTCCTGTGGTGAGAAGGGGGGTGAGAGGGGCAGGAGGGCTCCTCTGGTGAGCAGGGGGTGAGAGGGGCAGGAGGGCTCCTCTGGTGAGCAGGGGGGGTGAGAGGGGCAGGAGAGGTCCTCTGGTGAGCAGGGGGGTGAGAGGGGCAGGAGGGGTCCTGTGGTGAGAAGGGGGGTGAGAGGGGCAGGAGGGCTCCTCTGGTGAGCAGGGGGTGAGAGGTGCAGGAGGGGTCCTCTGGTGAGCAGAGGGGGTGAGAGGGGCAGGAGGGGTCCTCTGGTGAGCAGGGGGGGTGAGAGGGGCAGGAGGGGTCCTGTGGTGAGCAGGGGGGTGAGAGGGGCAGGAGGGCTCCTCTGGTGAGCAGGGGGGTGAGAGGGGCAGGAGGGGTCCTGTGGTGAGCAGGGGGGTGAGAGGGGCAGGAGGGGTCCTGTGGTGAGCAGGGGGGTGAGAGGGGCAGGAGGGGTCCTCTGGTGAGCAGGGGGGTTAAGAGGGGCAGGAGGGGTCCTCTGGTGAGCAGGGGGGTTAAGAGGGGCAGGAGGGGTCCTCTGGTGAGCAGGGGGGTGAGAGGGGCAGGAGGGGTCCTCTGGTGAGCAGGGGGGGTGAGAGGGGCAGGAGGGGTCCTCTGGTGAGCAGGGGGGGTGGGAGGGGCAGGAGGGGTCCTCTGGTGAGCAGGGGGGGTGAGAGGGGCAGGAGGGGTCCTGTGGTGAGCAGGGGGTGAGAGGGGCAGGAGGGGTCCTCTGGTGAGCAGGGGGGGTGGGAGGGGCAGGAGGGGTCCTCTGGTGAGCAGGGGGTGAGAGGGGCAGGAGGGGTCCTCTGGTGAGCAGGGGGGTGAGAGGGGCAGGAGGGGTCCTCTGGTGAGCAGGGGGGTGAGAGGGGCAGGAGGGGTCCTCTGGTGAGCAGGGGGGTGAGAGGGGCAGGAGGGGTCCTCTGGTGAGCAGGGGGGGTGAGAGGGGCAGGAGGGGTCCTGTGGTGAGCAGGGGGTGAGAGGGGCAGGAGGGGTCCTCTGGTGAGCAGGGGGGGTGGGAGGGGCAGGAGGGGTCCTCTGGTGAGCAGGGGGTGAGAGGTGGCAGGAGGGGTCCTCTGGTGAGCAGGGGGGTGAGAGGGGCAGGAGGGGTCCTCTGGTGAGCAGGGGGGTGAGAGGGGCAGGAGGGGTCCTCTGGTGAGCAGGGGGGTGAGAGGGGCAGGATGGGTCCTCTGGTGAGCAGGGGGTGAGAGGGGCAGGAGGGCTCCTCTGGTGAGCAGGGGGGTGAGAGGGGCAGGAGGGCTCCTCTGGTGAGCAGGGGGGTTAAGAGGGGCAGGAGGGGTCCTCTGGTGAGCAGGGGGGGTGAGAGGGGCAGGAAGTTATAGTGAGTACTTCGGGTGTGGCAGCTGTAGTGAAATGAAGCATTAATGTCTCCATGACCCGGATGTAGCTGCTGCGGTCCTCGGTTTCGTCCTGTTTTTAATTTCCACGCATCCGCCATTTTGTCGTAGCGCACAGGTCCTCCGTCAAGCTGAGTTGTGTGGGCGGGGCCGCCGCAATTCCCTGCATTGTCCTCTATTGCGGCGGCGGCCATTTTGCCGTAGACCGCGATGTTCGTTGACCAGGAGGTGAGCCTCTATTTTAGTTTCCCTCACACAAGGGGCCCCAGCTGCTTTACGGGCCGGGTGTAGCTGGCTCATAATGCTTGTGAAGGGGTTTCAAGCGGACCCAAACCCTTTACAGACTGGCAAAGCCTCCAGAGGCCGAGTTACGGCTTGCGTCTCCGGGACCGCCCCGTGGTATCCTTGGTAACGGCACATGTGCTGGTGTTATTTTTGGTCACACAGGAGCCCGCGCATGCAACGTGGGAGCGAGGCGAGTAAGCTGTAAATCCGGTAAGTTTCACACGTCATCGGGATGCCCGCACAGCCAGGCCTTGGGCTTTGTCTGTTTTAGGGATTCGGTGTCCCGGATGCCCCTTCCCCCCCCCCCCCCCCATGGCTCCTATCTGCCCTCCTCTAATGCTTTATGTTCCCCGCCAGGCCGGGGATGCCCCGGGGAGCGATCGCCACACACACAAGCAATTAGCCTTTCATGTGGGCCCAACGTTTCGGGATGTCCAGAGCCGGCTCAAACCCGGACCTTCACCGTAATTCATTGAAAAGCCCCAACCCTTATAAAACCAGCATCTAATATTAATATATTTTATGTTTTTATACTTATTATCCTTTCCCGCACTGGGCTGCAACTCTGTTCAGGACTTTAGGATACGGGCGCCGCCATCTTGACTCAGAAGCATCACACTTACTGAGGAGAGGAGAGCGGGATAAAGTACAGGGTGTGGGAAACATATAAGATAGGCTCTTATTCAGGGTGAAGGTCCGGATTAATGTGGGCAATCTGTATGTACAGGGTGGGGGGAAACATATAAGATAGGCTCTTATTCAGGGTGAGGGTCCGAATTAATGTGAGCAATCTGTATGTACAGGGTGTGGGAGAACATATAAGATAGGCTCTTATTCAGGGTGAAGGTCCGCTTTAAAAAGAGGGACCTCCATCGTTTGTGTCATCCCTATCAGGGAGTGTGATAAGACCCGGGATTGGCCGTATCTTGTACCTTTCTCCGCCCTCTCACACGCCTCCAGCCAATCAGAACAGATCAAGGGGGGTTAAAGTGGACCAAAATCCGCCATGGTGTTTGTGAGACTCCGGGGGGCGTCTGATTCCCTACTACCCCAGGCATCCAGGTTCGGGATGCCCCCCCCGCCCCCCCCGTGTCCCTGTAGAGCTTACCTTCTCCCAAATGCAATGGCGCATGTTTGAGGTGCCTCCACCTGCTTTACCTGTATCATGGCACCAGCCCAGGCTCAGCATTGGTGGATGGCCGGCCTGGGGGACGGAGGGAGCTCCTATACTCATGCTATAAGACTGGGGAAAGGTGAGTATTACTAGGTGCCCTGGGGTAGGTTCCAACCGTGGGGCGTCCCCAATCATAGTAACAACACACCCCGAGATAGTCAAAATATCTATATCTATCTATATAATATATTTTTCTTTTTTTTCTATCTATATATATATATATATATATTTTTTTTTATTTTCGCGCGAGCCCACACTTGGCATTTGTGGATGGCCGGCTTAGGGGACACGCCCTGTTAGAGGGGAGCCGGGATGCCGCTGCCGGAGCTCCTATACTCATGCCTTAGCCGGTATTGGCGAGAGGCCGCGCATACACCATAAAACTGGGGAAAGGTTAGTATAACTAGGTGCCCTGGGGTAGGTTCCAACTGTGGGGCGTCCCGAATCATAGTAAGAACACACCCCGAGGTAGATATAGATATTAGATATTTTGACTATCTAATATTTTGGTTTTTTGTTTTTTTTTTTTCTACCTATATAATTTTTTTTTTTCTATTTTTTCTTTTTTTTTTTGGGGGGGGGGGGGGTAGGACTGAGTATATGTACTAAGGACCCGGGAATGGGGGCTAGGCATAGGGGGTGGGGTAGGACTGAGTATATGTACTAAGGACCCGGGAAAGGGGGCTAGGCATGGGGGGGGTAGGACTGAGTATATGTACTAAGGACCCGGGAAAGGGGGCTAGGCATGGGGGGGGTAGGACTGAGTATATGTACTAAGGACCCGGGAAAGGGGGCTAGGCATGGGGGGGGTAGGACTGAGTATATGTACTAAGGACCTGGGAAAGGGGGCTAGGCATAGGGGGGGGGGAGGACTGAGTATATGTACTAAGGATCCGGGAAAGGGGGCTAGGCATGGGGGGGGGGTAGGACTGAGTATATGTACTAAGGACCCGGGAATGGGGGCTAGGCATAGGGGGGAGGTAGGACTGAGTATATGTACTAAGGACCCGGGAAAGGGGGGCTAGGCATGGGGGGGGGTAGGACTGCGTATATGTACTAAGGACCCAGGAAAGGGGGGTAGGACTAAGTATATACTAAGGACCCGGGAAAGGGGGCTAGGCATAGGGGGGGGTAGGACTGCGTATAGGTACTAAGGATCCAGGAAAGGGGGCTAGGCATGGGGGGGGTAGGACTGAATATATGTACTAAGGACCCGGGAAAGGGGACTAGGCATGGGGGGGTAGGACTGCGTATAGGTACTAAGGATCCAGGAAAGGGAGCTAGGCATGGGGGAGGTAGGACTGAGTATACGTAGTAAGGACCCAAGAAAGGGGGACGGGGTAGGACTGAGTATACGTACTAAGGACCCAGGAAAGGGGGCTAAGGTAGGATTGAGTATAGGCACTAAGGACCCATGGAAGGGGGCTAGGCATGGGGGGGTAGGACTGAGTATAGGTACAAAGGACCCAAGAAGGTTGGGTGGGGTAGAACTGAGTATACGTACTAAGGACCCAAGAAAAGGGGGTTGGGGTAGGACTGAGTATACGTACTAAGGACCCGGGAAAAGGAACTAGGCATGGGGGGGTAGGACTGAGTATACGTAGTAAGGACCCAAGAAAGGGGAGTGGGGTAGGTCTGGGTATAGGCACTAAGGACCCAGGGAAGGGGGCTAGACATGGGGGGGTGGGGTAGGACTGAGTATAGGTACTAAGGACCCAGGAATGGGGGTGGGGTAGGACTAAGTAAGGGATATATCTGCCAAGCTCAGAGTGCGGAGGGTGAACCTGGAAGGGTGACTTCAGCCATTTGGAAGTGGCAGATATATAGCAGGTAGTAGGTATGATGTCAGCACACAAATCTGAGATTGGGGCGACTGCCAAGCCCTCACAGTATCTAGAGTCACTTCCGTGTTGACCATAGAGGGGGGCATTTAAAAGAATGTTGACATGTTACATTTCAGGAGATGACGCGCGTTTCGTCAGTGCTGCCGTCATTAAAGGAGGTGTATCGTGGAATTGTGTTATATCATCCTGGCTTGGGCATTACTAAAGTGCTCTTGAGCAGCCCCCCGACTGCTCCCCAGCACGGCTTTGGGCACACAGTCCACCAATCCCACCATTATAGGGCTAATGTGGTGCACCAAACCTCCCCTAAACTTCACCAATCTGTTTTCCCCCTTCAGTCACCACGGCAGGGGGGGTCTATCTTCTGTGTCCCTCAGAGCGACCTTCCGACGGGGGGCGCCATCTTCCTCTTGCATGAAAATCAAAGATGGCGGCGCGAAACAAAAAATGACGCAATGCCGCACAGGATCATCGAAGGTAAGTTTGTTTTTTTTCTATTATCTTTAAAGTGGACCAACATCCAGGGGGGGTCGGCCCGGGAATCTATAAGATTCCCGGGCCGATCAGATCCCTCCCCCGCGGGGGCATCCGAAATCGGGATGTCCCACGGAGTGAAACCCCCTAGGAAGCCCACAGAAGCCTACCTTTTCCCGTTCCAGCGGCGCATGCGCGTCCACCGCCGCCTCCCGTGCGTCCCTCTAGCACCCTGATCGGGGTGCCCCACCGAAGTGGACCAAAACCCAGGATAGTCAAAATCCTGGGTGTTGGTCCACTTTAACGGGTCCTGGGGCATGGCATGGGTTATTATTTGCATGAAAAAAAAAACGTCAGGGTGTTGGTCCACTTTAATGTGTGTGGGGGGGGGATCTACAATCGGGATGCCTCCCTGAGCCCCTTTTGTGAATGGTCCGTAACATTTACTCTTTTATTTCATGCTACTAGAATTTCTTAGCTCTTGATCCTAAAATCTCATTTAAATGCCGAGTGCGCACAGACCCTTCAGCTGTGTGTGCGGGGGCTGCTGGGATATCTCACCACCCGGCTTCTTATCTATCTGTGAGGTCACAGAGGGTGACATCACATCTCATCTCGTGTCTTCCCGTACAGAGCAGACAGACAGCGCGGTTGAGTTAGACAGAAGGAGTACGGGATCGTTTCAGGGGCTTCATGATGAATGGCCACCAGCTCCTCACATCACAGGGAAAGTGACGGCCTTGTGGTTCTCCATGTCATGAGTAAGGACTGATGTCCGAAACGCGTAGACAAGGAGACCATACATGTAATCTTGATGTTCCTTTTCTCGCTGATGTTTTGATCATGGATGGATTTAATGATTTGAAAATAAAATCGTGGATGTTTTTACGCTGAACGCTGGCTGGCTTTAACTTCTTATGTTGAATTGGATACGAGGTGAGCGCGCGTAGCCGTGCCGGGTGAGCTTCCCCATCACAACTGGGATGGGAGTATTGCACAGGTAGAGCTGACCATTACTTTGTACTTTAAGTGACGGCCTTCATCTGATTACACTTCACTGGTATCCTGACTCACAGACCCCTTAAGGAGGATCAGAAATGCTCGTGTCCTCCTCCTGTCCATTACGTTGATGCCTCTTCCCAATGCAATTCGTCACTCCCCTTCCCTTAAAACCTTAGAAAGAGCTCCACCTATTTAGAAGAGTCTATTATCTGACTCAACCCACCCATCTTATCATCCTATCCTCTCCCAGAACACTGGGCACCTGGTTAGTACATAGCCTTTGTGACACCGCCTATTGTCTCTTTAATATTGTAGGTAAGCTCACTAAGGCCGAGCCATCTCCCCTGATGTATTTCTGCATCTTTGTATTCATTTTCTTTTTGTTACACTTGATTCATAATATCATGTGTTTTATATATGCGTTTCGTCATTGTTGTAAGTATTTACTTGTCTTATCCCCGTACTACTACTGTGCACAATGACATATTATAGATAATAATAATAATAGCCCCTCGTTAATAGGAAAGACCTCAAAGAAGAACAAGACCGCACCAACTGTTAACAAATGTTACACTGAGGGGTAGGTATAAACCACAATATGGCCCAAGTAACTACAACGACCTTTGACCCGGCTGGTCCCCCTTATCATTATCGTGATTGCGCATTAGTTTTGGCACTTAGCACTTTTTATACAGATTTGGGATATTTAGATTATTAGGTAGAGAAAAATATGAATTTATAGGGTGGGTTCCTTTATAAGGATATATACACACATTTTCCACTGGGTAGTGTAGAGTATTAATTTATGGTTGTATATACTGTATATCACTGGCAATTGAGTGTGGTGTAGGTATAACTTCCAGCCTGGTATAATAAGAGATGATATAGTACACATGATTATATTTTGGATATAAATTGAGCAATATTTGCACCATTCCGGTGCCCCTCTTCCCTCTTGTGTTATATGGTTCTGTGTTTTTTAATTGTGTTTTAATTGTCTCGATTTTTTGTAGTACTTTATATGTATTAATAATAAAAAATCTTTTGTATACCTTTTGACAGTAAAAGTGGGGCCACTGTTTTATGGGGTTGGTTCTTTGGGGGTTGTGGGACCTCCTTTTGTAGTTAATAGGAAAGACCTACACGGACCTACACGGCCTACTCCGCTGTGCATCCCAATGCAAAAAAAAAAAATGTCCGCCCAGATACTCGCCTCTACCGGGTTGAGTTGCCCACATGACCGCCAGCAGCCCGGCTGCCCTGCTGCTGCATATTAAAGAGGGACTATAGTCATTTGTGACCTTCCGACTTTATCCGAGTATCTCCTCCTCTCGTAACTTTCTAGTGTCCCTATTCATGTTTATTGCAGACACTATAGTAAGAAATATGAAAACCGAGGAGGAGGAAGAAGTATTTGTGAAGAATGAGGAGGAGGAAGTTCCTTTACAGATCAGCTCAGGTGAGTAATAAAACTTTTCATTAGGAATCGTTCCTTACCTTCTGTCACGGAATCGATCGTTCAACGTCTATTTGATCGAGCGATCTGCGACGTGTGTGTGGGCTGCTTCCAGCACAGAGAGCAATCACACCAAAAACACCCCACACACCAATTACAACACGCTGCCACCACCACCGCAACTACACTTTATGATTAAATCGGGCCGGTGGAACCCTCCTCAATCACCATCCGATCAAACTCTGCTGGCGAGTAATCGAGACAGTCACCACACACCTGCAGACCTCTCTCCACATACAAGCAGGGCACAGGCAATCCACACTGATTCCATCCCACACTTATCCTGAGGAGAGTCTGATCAGTTCTGCTGTCGAACGATCAGATACAATCAGCTTGCAATCTGCTGGCTCACACACAGTCACCATACAGCGCTCCAAGTTAATTGTGGGTCATTCAACCTGGTAACACTATAGGATTAGTTACACTTTCCCAATCATACAATGGATTAGTTACAATCGATCTTACAGTCTATGGGTTAATACACAGTTACGAGCGGTCATACAATCTTCAGAAACCAGGGTCGTTTTTAGAGCTTCAAGGAAACCAGCTTAGAGGTTTTCTAATTGCCAAAAAGGTCGGCCCGTGCAAAATGGAAATGTTAAAATTTTAATAAAAAGACAAAAATTCAAATAATAAACAAAAAAAAGACAATAAACAAATGTGCAGAAAAACAGTTATAAAATAAAAGGGGAGTAAACACTGAAAATCCTATACCTCTTAAATGGATACAAAGTCTTCAGTTTTCCGAGGGTTAGAAGGAGCAATGGATCAGACACCCCACGATTGAAGATCGGACCCTCTGTATCTGACCCTCAAAACCATTTCTTCCCCTGATTTATCCTAAATTCCAAGGGGCTGGAAAGACAGATGCCATCCCCCTCCCTGGGTGGGTGCTGTGTGGACAAATTATTGTAAATCTCTTCTCCCCCCAACCTTTCCTTATCAGTGGTGTTTTCTGTTCCTAGATAAGGATTTATTGCCCCTGTGTGCAGGAAGACTTTGGAGAACTGTTTATTTGTTATAGGATGTCTGTAGGAATGCTGGAGATGAGGCAGAGGGGGAAAACATGACATAAATTAGGACATTTGATGTCACACCTTCCCGTTCAGTCACTCTGCAAACACTCATACATCGCAATAATGGGGTGTCCCTCTCATTTTTATTTACAGACCCCAGAGACACTATGGTGGGACATGTGAAACCAGAGGAAGAGGAGTTTGTGATTATAAAAGTGGAGGAAGTTCCCACACAGATCAGCCCTGGTGAGTATTTATTTCCTTTGTTATGCATTGCTCTGAATGCATTGTGTGTGTTCATTACTCTTAAGCTACCAGGATGATTTGCCTTATGCTCATCCATGCAATTTACCTAACCAAGCCGCCAGTCTCCTCCCATGGCCATGTGCAGCTCTACCGCACTTTGCTCACGGTTAACTCACCTCACCTTCGGTCCCTCGCCTTCGCTTCCTGCTCGGCGGCGGCTCGTGCGGCGCCGAGCACGGGCGCTTCCCCTGCTCTCGGTCGCGTCCCCGGCTCCTGTGAACGTGCTCGCGCACGAGCACGTATCTCTTATGCCCTACGGCGGCGCTGAACTCAGTGCGCCCGGCAGAGGCGGAATTAAAGGGCCAATGAGCCCAAGGTGGTTTTGGGCTATAACGCCCTTTTTATGATTAAAGGACTAATTAGGATTGTGGGTGCACCAATCTCACACACACACTTCCCCCTTATCCAATCCTGTCTGGAATCCTATAAAGGCGTTATTCCTGCAGTGCTTCAGTGCCCGTGATAGTGTTTGCTGAGTGTGCCTTGGATTGCGCCTGTTTTAATCTTGTTGCTGACCTTGCTTAGTTTGACCATTCTTGATTGCCGCCTGGACCGACCATTGCCTGTACCCTGACCACGCTTCTGTCTTACCCTATGTACTGAGAACCTGTGACCTTCTGGATTGACCTTTGGCCTGACCTCGACTCTTCTGTTTGCCTACTCCTTTGATGCCGCAATATTATTGGACTGCCTTCCCATGTATGACCCAGCTTGTCGACGTTGCCCTGTCGGGGCCTTGGTTCATCCACCTTCACCCTCCCGCAAGCTCACATCCTTTGTGCGATCAAGTCCTGGGGGCAACCGTGTCCAGCGAGGCGTATAAAGCATCCCGGCAAACGGGGGCTTGTCTAAAGGTGAAGCTAGCAGCGGAGATTGGGGGTTGTGGGCTTACCTTGAAGGCGGGTGTCCCACGGGGCCTGACACCAGGTTCCTTCACAGATCAGCCCTAGTGAGTATTATATTTATTTCCTTTGTTATGCATTGCTCTGAATGCATTGTGGTATGTTTCATACATCTACACTTAGGCTACCAGGATGTTGGACTTACCTCGTCTTGTCTGCCTGTGATCCGTGTGCCGGCCGAGAGATGTCCAGGCAGCAGGGTTTTCTCCTTGCAGAACACCAAAGAGGGGGCTCTATGCATAGTGCACCGCTATGTAATAGAATTACCATATAAATTTTATGAAAATTAGGCGCACACCAATATATGCATATAAAAAATATTTACTTAGAAAAAATTAATCATGGTATATATACAGGCAGTGGTGATGTTTCACATCAAGTGACAAGTATGAAAGTGCATTCCAAAGTTATATACAGGTAATAGCAAGGATATCTCTATAGTGAAATTCACTTTGCTCTGTGCCAAAGACTGCTAAATAGAGAATTAAAGTGGACCAACACCCAGGGGGGATCGATCAGATCCCTCCCCGCGGGGCATCCGAAATCGGTATGTCCCACGGGGTGAAACCCCCCAGGAAGCCCACAATCCTACCTTTTCCACGTTCCAGCGGCGCCGCCTCCCACGCGTCCCTCTAGCAGGGTGCGCTCCCGCGCTGGTCGTTTGCGAATGGCCGGCGCGGGTGCGCTCCCTGTAAGAGGGACGCGCGGGAGGCGGCGGCGGACGCGCTCTGCTTGTCCGTCGCTTCCTCTCGCTTGTCCGTTGGCGGGGATTGGCTGCAGCGGTCACGTGGGAGCGGGGTGAGGTGAGGTGAGTTTTCGGGGCTTTCTGGGGGGTTTCACACAGCGGGGCACCCCCGATCGGGGGGGCCCCACCGAAGTGGACCGAAACCCAGGATAGTCAAAATCCTGGGTGTTGGTCCACTTTAAGCAGTTGTGAGTTACCCAGTGTGAGTTTTAGATAGGTCAGGGTGGGTGCGGTCCTCCCACGTTTCGGCGATCTGGACCCCTTTCTCAAGGAAATCGCCCTGTTTACCTCTGCCACATGTGCGTCTTTATATGGGTAGGATCCCCCTGCCGGCCAGGTGCTGAGCGCTCCACGGAGCTGAATGGTTCTCTGCTGTATTTGTTTATGTAAAAGTTACATGCTGTATGCTTTCCTCTGTGCGTTGCAAAGCATCTGTGCATTTGCTTTTGGAATTATTACAATGCTGTTGCAAAATATACAAAGTTTTATGCTTTAAAGTGGACCAAAACCCAGGATTTTGACTATCCTGGGTTTTGGTCCACTTCGGTGGGGCACCCCGATCGGGGGTGCCCCGCTGTGTGAAACCCCCCAGAACGCCCGGAAACACTCACCTCGCCACGCTCCTACGCAGGCGCTCGTCCAATCAGAGTGCTCAGAGCCGCTGTGGTATGCACGCACAAGCGCCGTCCAACCACAGCGGCTCTGAGCGCTGGAGGCCGCGTCTCGCGCTTCCCTCTAACACGGAGCGCGCCCACGCCGACCATTCACAAACGCCCGCCCTGCTAGAGGGAAGCGCGAGACGCGGCCCGCGCATGCGCCGTTGGAACGGGGTTAAGGTAAGGTTTCTGGGCTTCCTGGGGGGTTTCACCCCGCGGGACATCCCGATTTCGGATGCCCCGCAGGGAGGGATCTGATCGGCCCGGGAATCTTATAGATCCCCGGGCCGATCCCCCCTGGATGTTAGTCCACTTTAATTCTCTATTTAGCAGTCTTTGGCACAGAGCAAAGTGAATTTCACTATAGAGATATCCTTGCTTTTACCTGTGTATAACTTTGGAATGCACTTTCATACTTGTCACTTGATGTGAAACATCACCACTGCCTGTATATATACCATGATGAATTTTTTCTAAGTAAATATTTTTTATATGCATATATTGGTGTGCGCCTAATTTTCATAAAATTGGTTGTGTATGGTGTGGGGGAAACACCACTTAGAGCAGCACGCAAAAGCTGCAAATAAGCTTACTTTGATTGGGTAGACCAATTTGAAGTGTGCTACCTATTTACAAATATATAGAATTACCATGTACAAATGTTATTGATTCTTACACAAGACAAATTCATTAAAGTGGACCAAGTGGTCCACTTCGGTGGGGCAACCCGATCGGATGCGTGAAACCCCCCAGAAAGCCCCAAAAACTCACCTGTCCCCGCTCCCACGTGACTGCTGCAGCCAATCCCCGTCGCCGGACAAGCGAGCGCGCCCGCCGCCGCCGCCTCCCGCACGTCACTCTTACAGGTAGCGTTTGCGAATGGCCGGCGCGGGTGCGCGCCCTGCTAGAGTGATGCGCGAGCGGCGGTGGCTCGCGCATGCGCCGCTGGATCGAGGAGCAGGTAGGGATTTCGGGGCTTTCTGGGGGGTTTCACACACTGATCGGGGTGCCCCGCAGGCCCGATGCTGATCGGCCCGGGAATCTTATAGATTCCCAGGCCGATCAGCATCGGGTGTTGGTCCACTTTAATACTTTAAAACACATGTAAAGACATGAAATGACACTAGAGGGCGCTGGCGGCTCCAATATAATCTGTAAAAACCCTATTATATCACATCCTAATCAAAAATCCCTGCATCACCCTGCGTCCCCCCTATCTCAAAGTGCATATGTGCAGTATAAAGTATTTTAATGCCACGAATAATATAAATGTGCAAACATAATACAATTTAATATGTAGCAGCAAGAATAGCAGCAATATATAGCAACAGTGAAAGTGCAGAAATATGAAACCACACTGCAAACAGAGGGTGCACCACTATAGTTCAGTTCTGTGCTCACCTAAACAAAATCAACCCAAGCACCAGAGAGACTGCGGACTCTTTGCCACATCCAATAGGAGCACCAGATCACAATTTATTCTCACAAAAAATATTTATTAAACACACAATAAAAGGGACTTACACAAACAACATCACAGACAAAGGCCCTTATTTATGAAGGGATAGCGACAGGTAGCGACTGGTGAGCGGCCGGTAATGACGGGCCCCGCCACGAGAACGCCGGCTCCCCACCACAATCACACATTTATCAAGCCAATCCTGCTTAGCGACTGAGATAGCGCCATATAGCGACTCATTCATCATTATTCCAGCCTCAGCCCACAGCGCCAGCGTCCGACCTTGAACAGCGACAGGTATGACCTCTCGCTACCTGGCGCGCTCCAATGCATTTCAATGGAACAATCTTTAAATATTAATAATTAATTGTTATTAATTTTTTTTTTTAAATGTGTAAAATTCTGTGACCACTTCTGCCATTTTAGATAATTTTTTTAAGGGAAAAAAAATGTGCAGAATTGATATTACAGGTCTGATATTATTGTATTCATATTACTAAATTCTTTAAAAAAACTTTTTTTTTTGGTTTCCAAAAATATGGTTGTTTGGGGGTTCAAAAACTACTTTTAACACATCGCCGCCAGCGCTCTGGGGTTTAAACATGCATTTCACAGCGCAAGAATTTTTTGAGCGTGATTTTTTTGATGAATATGGTGGAAGCCGGTCGCTCTGACCATTCGCTATCATGCGCACCCATACATCGCGGAACCTGTCAAATAGCGACTCGTCACCTTGTATTTAACATTACGGCACACCGACTGAGTCGCTGTCAACAACCGGACAACGGCCAAGCACAGCGACTTCTAGCGAGCGATGTGAAAATACTGCTACAGTCGCTCAACTGTCGTTACATGTCGCTATTAATAAATCAGCCTCAAAGATTAAAAACAACTGCATCTGCCCAGATTATTTGATCACCAATCTCCAATATACATGATAATTATTCAAAACAACCCCTCAAAAAATATATGTGTACGTCCCTCACCAATCTAGGGGGGAACGGGGGGATGTTAAATTAATATAATGTATTTTGTGCGTGGGTGGCTGGGTGAGCAGAAGCGGCGCGGGAGCCGCGTGCGCAGGTGTTTCCTGCGTCGTGCCCGCACTTTTATTATGTCCAGGCACTACAGGGACTTTCTCAGGGCAGAAAATATAATCTTCTTTAAAGTGGACCAACACCCAGGATTTTCACTATCCGAGATCAGGATGCCCCGCTGTGTGAAACCCCCCCAAAAGCCCCCAAAAACGTACCTTTTTGGCGACGGACAAGCCGCCGCCTCCCGCGCGTCCCTCTTACAGGGCGTGCGCCCGCGCCGGCCATTCAGAAACGGGCAGCGTGGGCGCACGCACTGCTAGAGGGGCGCGCGGGAGGCGGCGGCGGCTGATCCGTCGCCGATAAGGTAAGGTTTTTTGGGGATTTTGGGGGGGTTTCACCCCGCGGGACATCCCGATCTCGGATGTCCCGCGGGGTGGGAGGTGATCGGCCCGGGAATCTTATAGATTTCCGGGCCGATCACCTCTCGTGTTGGTCCACTTTAATATAAAAATGAAAAAAAAAACAAATGTTCCATTTCAAGTAATCCATAAAGATATTGAGTCAGAATAGGTCCAGAAAGTTACAACAGATTCCACACTCATTTCCTACTTAATGGATGTAGGACTGCATTTTGACAGTCCAGGGAGGCATCCAGCTGGCGGTCCTCAAAGGAACTGCCAGTCGGGAAAGAAAACGCAACCCTGGCCCATGTGACCGCTGTCGGCCAATTCTGGGGTTGCATTTCAGCCAGTGGGCTTGAGGAAGAGGTAGGAATTGCGGGTATTGCAGGAGTCTATGCGCGGGGGGCTCCAGCTATATGGATGTCCCCCTTTTAGGTAGGAAATGGTTGTGAGAGCACTTTAAATGTATTTGTATTGTAACAATGTGTGCGCTAGCAGGCTTACATTTCTATATTTATATGATATATATGAGATTACTGGTAAAGCAAGTGGTGCGTGTTTTCTGAACTGGGTTTTACCAGTCAATGTGCCTGATCCATTTCAGGTTTTGGCTGAGAATCATCAATGGAAATGAGATGTTCTGAACAATCTTCACAATGATTCCTTCAATGCTTATTAGGGGATGGCCCGGAGAGGTTTTCCTGAAATTGATGACCAACCTTATCGTCTTTTCAGCATTGAGTATCAAATTGTTGTCCACCACCACTGGCACAATGTGTTGACTTCTCCGCAGTAAGCTTTAGAGCAGTGTTCCACAACCCTCCCCTGGAAAGCCACCAACAGGCCAGGTGTCGCAGATCTTCACACAGATGTACAGGTAGAGAAATCACTGCTTGGACTGAGATTTAAAGTCAGCTATTTGGAGAGCCGCAAAACATGACCTGTTGGTGGCTCTTAAGGAGAAGGTTGACGACTTCTAAATCATCATCATTATAAGACTTATAATGGTGGTTCCGTCAGAAAATGTGGAGAGTTGATCCAGCTTATAATGGAGTATGTCAGGATTGATGGTGTTAAATGATCCTGACGTGGGTTTGCGTGGTCTACATGTTAAATGGTGTATTTGAGCGCTAGATTCAGTGCAGCTTCAGCAGATCTGTCTGCCCTGTAGGCAAGTGAAGGGGCTCCCAAAGTTCTTGAGTTATTATATTTTACGTTTTTTTTAATTAAATTCACCTTTTATTCAACTTTTATTTTATGTTAGTTAGATACAGAGCGTTCAGATTATCCTTCCATCCTCTGTGCCTCTTTGCAATCAGTTTTAATGAAATTTAAAGCGTAACAAAATAAAGAGGTGTGTATCATAGAAAAAGTCGAAAAAGGAAACGGACGTGAGGCGTCGCAAATGGAAACAATAGGCAAAAGAAGTTACATCTAAATGAAAAAAAATTGAAAAATTGTACAACATCAACATAACCTAATTATCTATAAGAATAACAAGTGATTCAAACAGGTGCAACATCAACATAACCTAATAATCTATAAAAATAACAAGAGATTCAACCAATAAAAAAGAGGAGAGAAAGAGAAGAAAAAAAAAGTAGTAAGGAAAGAATAAGGAGGGTTAGAGAATACAACCATTTTACTGAATCCTATACCATATAGCAAATAGTATCTATAGAATTGGTGAGGAACCCCAACCTATTATTTGGGGTGATCATTAGCCTGAAGCACTGTCAGAGGCTACCTTTTCAGACCTGGTAGTAATAGTATTTATTGAGCTAAAGGTATTTGCTTGGGACTAATGCTCAAGAAGGACCTTTAGGGTATGTGGTTTCCTTGAATCCTGTCGTAGAGTAGCCTGAAATAAATGTTCCCCTTGTTTCTGGTATAGGTCCTCTTCACAGCTCTTATGCCCCTGCTAAATGGTTTGTTTCATGTTCTATATGCAAAAGTGGCTATATCCTTTTAACATTCTCTCTTCCTATTCTTTCTCTTTTTTTGCCAGGTGGAAAATCCAATCAAATTAATATGGCAGGAAATATTATTTCTCCAGATGGTGAAGGAATAGATGATGACATCACAGTAAATGTTTCAGGAGACCTTACTACAGCTCATAGAGCTAAGAAGCCATTTTCATGTTCAGAATGTGGGAAATGGTTCTCTCGTAAATCAAACCTTGTTGCACATCAGAGAGTGCATACAGGGGAGAAGCCATATTCGTGTTCCAAATGTGGGAAATGTTTTTCTTACAAATCAGACCTGAGTCAGCATGAACGAATTCATACAGGGGAGAAGCCATATTCTTGTCCTGAATGTGGGAAATGTTTTTCCGATAAATCGGCCATTGTTGCGCATAAAAGAGTTCATACAGGGGAGAAGCCATATTCCTGTCCTGAATGTGGGAAATGTTTTTCTCAGAGGTCAGCCCTTATGAAACATGAAAGAGTTCACAAAGGAGAAAAGCCATATTCATGTTCTGAATGTGGAGAAGCCTTTTCTCAGAAATCAGCCCTTATTATTCATGATAGAGTTCATACGGGAGAGAAGCCATATCCATGTTCTGAATGTGGGAAATGTTTTTCTCGTAAAACACACCTTATCAGACATGAAAGAATTCATACAGGAGAGAAGCCATATTCATGTTCTGAATGTGGGAAGCATTTTACACAGAAGTCAGGTCTTATCTGTCATGAAAGAGTTCATACAGGGGAGAAGCCGTATTCATGTTCTGAGTGTGGGAAATCCTTTTCTCATAAATCCCACCTTATCAGACATGAAAACGTTCACACAGGGTTAAAGCCATATTCATGTTATGAATGTGGGGAACGTTTTTCTCGGCAAACACATCTCACAATACATGAAAGAGGTCATACCGGAGAAGATCCATTTTCGAGTTTTGAGTGTGTGAAATGTTTATCTCGACAAACATACCTTACAGAACATGAAAATGTTCATACGGGGGAGAAATCCTATTCATGCTCTGAATGTGGGGAATCGTGTCTCAGAGAAATCAGCCCTTCTTAGACATGACATAGTTCAATCAAGGAAGAAGTTGTAATAATGAATATTGGAATGTTTTTTTGTTTTTTGGCAATCCCAGCTTTGTGTACTTGGCATAGATTATAAAGGGCAGTGTTTATACATGTTGGATTATTCAGGAGTTGTGGGGGTTTATAAAGCCCATAAGATTAAGAAAGTGGTGGCATATGGTACTTTCAGCCTACCTTATACATATTTTTTGTCTAGTTTTTAGCCCTGTGATTATCTGGTGCCCCTTCAAATTGACTTCCTGTAATGTTATCAAAGCACACATCTGAAACGTTACATACCCCTGTACCTTCTACATATTCTTTTTGTCTGGCTTTTGGCCCTGTAATTATCTAGAGCCCCTTCACATTGACTTCTTGTAATGTTATCAAAGAACACATAAAAAAGTTTGTATCCCGGTTCTTAATAATTTATTTTACGTCCTTCTTTATTTCGCATCTCCATCCCTACAGGTGAGGGCCCCAGATAATGCAGCATAATGCCATAGGACTCCTTGTGGCTCTAGCTTACTAAGCCTCCTCAATCACCTACCTGCCGCTCGTGACCTGTCTCTGATCTTTGCTTTACTGTTTGAAATTTTTTCTTTTGTTCGTTCTATGTGGTCCTTGTGCACCACTGAAGTGTAATTACGGGCTCCTCAGATGACACTGACCATTACCATTATATTTAGAAGGTATCAGCTGCACAGATCTTACATGTGAATCCACTATCACCCAGCCATACCTTACTCTCCTTCCATGTTCAGGTCGTTCTGCTGCTTTTCTTTCTTGTTGGACAAAATTTTCAGCTTACCTTGCTGCACATCTTGGGGTAAAAAGAAGTGCACATGTATACATGACCTTTGTCAGGCTAGGGGGTAACTCCAGACCTCTTGATGAGCTCGCAACCCCCAATCTCCACAGCCAGCTTCACCTATAGGAGCCCCCGCTTGCCGGGACGCAAGTTACGACTACCCGGGATCGGTTTCCCCCAGGACTTATTGGCTCAAAGGATGCAAGCTTATATGGAGAGATCTGGAGAACCAATAACTGGAGCGTGAGTGACGGAAGTCCAGAGACAGGCAATAGGTCGATAACAGGAAGGCAGAGATCGTAGCGGCACCAAGGATCAGGCAAGGCGTAGTCGGGGTACAGGCTGAGATCGGCAACAGGGGTTCAGGATCTAGAGGCGTCAATACAGGCAGTGGTCGGCAACAAGGATTCAGGATCGAGAATGGTCAGAACAATCAAATCGGCAACAGGCTAAACTTCACAGGAATAGAGTACACGGGGTTCTGAGCGCTATCACAGGCACTGAGTGAATGGTGGGGAAAGACTTTATAGGGACAGGACATGATTGGGTAAAGGGAAGGAGAGAGTGTGATTGGTGCAACTAGGATCGCAGACCTCATAGGGTGACAGGGTCTGCAACTTTAAACTAACTGGCCATGACACTGAAAGGGGGCGTTCCCCACAGCTGAGCTTCAGGCTCAGCTCTTCCTCCGGCGGAGGGCATAGAAGGGATGTGCTCGCGCGCGGGCGCGAGCACGCGTGTCAGTGCCGGAGACGCAGAGGAGGGGGGCACGGGAGCGAGCTGCCGCCCGGTGCGGCCGGCGCCCGAGTGAGTAGACGGCGGGAACAACGCTGGACCGGGGGTCAGGTAAGGGAATCCTGACAACCTTTTATTCGCTACAAGTTTGGCTGATTGCCCAGGTTTAACAAATAATGCCCCCCAGCTATAACCCCACTTCTGTTAACCTCCCTACATCTAGCTAGGCAGATCAGAGATTGTACTTGCTTACCATGCTTTCCTAACTGCTGTCTTCACTGCTTCAGATTCTATTCCTTAAACTCTTTGCGATTGCCCTTTGCCATGACCTTCGGTGTCTATCCTAGCAGGTGGCACAAAGCTTAGTGTAAGGCTCTTCTGTGACTATCTACAGAAAGCCCATGATCGGTCTATGTAGTCAGGGCTGGATTATGAGGGGTGCGTGCCCCAGGGCCTCCACCACTTGTTCTGCAAAGGGGGCCTCCACCAATCTTTGGGTTGTGGTCTGGTCCAGGAGACTTTTCAGTGTTTGGTCTGTGGGCCTGGCAATAAAGCTGCCTGCAGCCAAAGCCACCGTAGGGCAGGACTGAGAGTCTAGAGCAGCAAAGCCGCCGCCAGAAACGCTACAGTGATGGGTGCAGAGCTGTCACTGCACATAAGCCACCAAGCACAGCCGCTGGCAGCTCAAGCAGGGAATTCTGCTGGACCAGCCGGGCCGACTACACCTCCCCCTCCTGCCCAGAATGGCAAAGCAGGAGTTCCCGAGCAGCACGCACAAGGGACTTGA
The DNA here is from genome assembly GCA_027917425.1 of Gastrophryne carolinensis. Lineage (NCBI taxonomy): Eukaryota > Metazoa > Chordata > Amphibia > Anura > Microhylidae > Gastrophryne > Gastrophryne carolinensis. Next base: position 6,995,390 of record CM051237.1, read on the forward strand.
TGTGATGTTCTAGTAAGTAGGTGGGTGCCAGACAACCACCAGTTACTTTGCTGGACTATTATAAGGAAAAAGAATACTGTATCTGGAGCCTCCACCAGATTTTATGCCCAGGAGTCTCCGCCACACTTAATCCGGCCCTGTATGTAGTCGCCTTTTTACTGGCAAAAACCGCAGACCTGTGAGATCAGGGATGCAGCTCTCTGCTTTTGCAGAATAAAATTTAATTAAGATAAGAAAAAGGGGAGTACAAACAGCCCGATCTTGTGTTTCTGTAGGTGGTCTATCAGCAGGGCATCCCAAATTAGGCCAAGAGAGAACCAACACGCCTTTTAGACCCTTTGTCCACTTTCAGGAAAGTTATCCAACTCTATGCTGATAATAGTAAAAGGTTATAGCAGCCGCTCCAGCAAATCAGTAACTAACAACCGGTATGCAGTGTCTGGCTATACACTAAGACAAGCCAAATGTATGAGGGGGTGCCCAAAAAAACCCCAAAGAACCAGTAAACAAGACTGCACCACCAGTGATTATAGGATATAATTATTTACAAAGCTTTATTGACTAAGGCAGACATTACACACAGAGACAAATATATATGGTTAGGTCCAGCACACCTTACAACTAGCCTTAGTGAACAATTGTCAGGATATATCAATGGGTGCAACAACTCCAACCAGTATACCCTTCCTGGTAAATAGGTCATGCAAAAAAAAGTTTTTGGGAGAAATGCACACCGAACACAATATTATAAATGGTATGATATTTATATATATTTGAGAATACACATTCAAACTTACAGTATCATATAGTATTGAACGCATTTAAGGAACAAGCCGAAGATATATAATGAAAATTCAATAATATGTGCTGGTCTCACCAAAACACACCATAGTCACCAAACTGCAGTTATAGCTAAAGCACTATGTGCAAATGAATAACTGCATGTGCAATGACCAGCATGTATAGCATCAGAAGTACAATCAAGGCAGCAGATATATATACATAGCGCAATGATCATTTGTTACATAAATTGAAATTAGCACATTTAACTCATGTGCAGCAAATATAAACACGAGCAAGTATAAGAAAATTAAAGGTTAATGCTCTCGGAACAATCAAAATCGCTAAAGACAATAATGAGCGTAACATTAACGGAGGAAATGCGTTACCAGGTATGTTGTGATCGCTCAAGGAAGAAGGGACACTTGTCTCGAAACGTCCTTCATCGATAGCGATTTAGCTATAACTGCAGTTTGGTGACTATGGTGTGTTTTTCGTTCCTTCATTTGTCTCAAAATTAGCAACGAGACGCTTTTCTCTTGCTACTCCTCATTGTACATATTGGTCTTCAACACTCCATGGAGTACTGGAACTGCAGTTTAGTGTTCGGTATCATTTGATCAAAGATGATGTTCTGAGACCAGCTCATATTATTGAATTTTCATTATATATCTTCGGCTTGTTCCTTAAATGCGTTCAATACTATATGATACTGTAAGTTTGAATGTGTATTCTCAAATATATATAAATATCATACCATTTATAATATTGTGTTCGGTGTGCATTTCTCCCAAAAACTTTTTTTGCAAGACATTACACACAGACAATATTAAAAACCTTATTAAAAAAAAAACATATATGACACAGAAATAAGGGAGCACTGCCCAATACACTCTCATAGCCCATTACCAATGATCTCTATAGTCACCTATATAATACCATCTATTCCCTCTACCCACCTGGTTCCTCATAGACAATCAAGTGCATGTGCCAAACATTAAAAAATAAATGAATCACTGATAACAAATATATAAAGTGCATTCATTTCCCAATCAATTAATTGGATGTGCAAAACTCCCTAAAGCACATAAGAATAGGACACATGGAGGAGAGGGAAGAGAAGGATTGAATAATATGGAGGACTTCTTACTTAAACAAACGGCCTCCGACATATTATTCAATCCTTTTCTTCCCTCTCCTCGGGACGTTTCAAAGTGAAAATATCTATTTCTACTTCTACACCCTAAGAGGGGAGGGGAGTATTGTCAGGGGCTTTGGCCAAATGTATTTCGCAAGTTCAGTGGGTTTTGGTCCACTTTAACATAAAGGGAGTGAATGCCTTCAAATTGCAGAAAATTAAGTGAGGGTGACTCCGTGTGAGCCAATAGGGTACAAAGAGGAAGTTCTACTGAAAATTCAGATGTGAGCACCGCGCTAGACAAAGCTTAATAAAATTATTAATTAGAGAAATCCAATAATGCTCAGCGTGTGGAAAACTGCCTTATTCCAACCGTAGAAAGATATAGATAGTTCATTACAAACACAGAGCAAACAGTTAAGTCCTTAAGAAGAATAGTCCAAAAAACTATTTATGCCACTGTGCATGCACTTGAAAAAAGTGTGCGTTAAATCCTGTCCCGGTGGTACAGATGCCCGGTTGACCTAGCCAGATTCGGGGGGGGGGGGGTGACACAGCAACGTGCTGGCGGTGTGGATGGGGGAGGGCACTATGATCCACATATGGTGGAGTTGTCCCCTAATAAAAAAAATTATGGGATCAGGTATTCTCGGTCTATAAATTCTTGACTCTAGAAGACATCCCTAAAGATCCACAAATAGCCTTGCTGTCGGTGATTCCTGGGTCGATCTCTGCCGAATTCTCAGACATCTACTAACTGCGACCAGGTCAGTAATCCCTCGACACTGGCGATCCCAACACACCCCAGACATTCTGGAGTGGGTGCGGGAGGTGGAGGGAATCAAGAGGATGGAGGAGATGGTGCTTGAGGGCGTAGAAAACGGGAGGGAGAAATTCAATATCACTTGGACGATTTGGATTATGGCACAAAATACACCGGAATTTAGGGAGCTGCTCTCCTCATTGTAGCTGGTTGCGAGACCAGATACGTGGGAGCAATGGGTAGTCGAGGTAGAACACAGTCGGGCCATGATTGCCAGACCCTGCCTGGCTCGCACCCTACCCTTCGTTCCCCTACCCGTTCCCCTGCCTGGGACCCCTCCTGCTGCCTCCCGGATCCGTGGATGAGCGACATCCCCCCTCTCCCCCCTTTATCTCTTTTCCCTCTGTCCTTTCTTTCCTGTCCTGTGTCTTTGTCTTTTTTTCTCTGTTCCTGTTGTACCCTTCATACATAAAAAAAAGGGAGGAAAGCGGGGCTCCTGCAAGGTTACTAAAGCTACACCCTCATGGCTGGGACGCATCCCTCCTTATGAAACTCTGAAGCAGAATGACTTGGGACGTCCCTATGGGGGTTTTTCTCAGAGGCCACCAAACAGGCCTAGGTAAATTCGAGCTTGGGAGGGTGGTATGCCGCAGGTCCCATACTGAGGCTTTAGGGGGGGATTGTGGGTACTGCCTTCCGAATATTTAATATGTACTAGACCTGGGAAGGTGGCTTGTGATATGTCGTTAGTTACATGCTTTTTTCTCTTTACCTAACTAATGTACGATGTAACTTATGACTGTTGAGCGACATGTCAGTGTGCTCTATGCTTTGATTTCTTTCTAATAAAAATATATTGAACAAAAAAAAAGGGTGCGTTGGTATCCTCTACCTTTAATATATGCGCTTACCAGAATAAAGGTGTATGTAATGCCTTCAAGTTAAATTGAATTGTCCTCCGTTCCAAAGTCGAGTCCGGAACCGTTACCAAGGGTGATCTCCTTTATTAAATTAAGGGCAAAGCATGAAAAAAGAAAAGGAAAGAACCTAGTGCAACACTGTATATAAAAAGCACCTTTGTTTAATAAAAAAGTATTGCACTTTCAAACAGTTTAAAATTCAGAGTTTGAAAAACAATCGCGCTGAGGAGCTGCAGGTAAAACTGATCCTCCGCACTCACGATCGTCAACCAAAATCGGACAATGGAAATAGATGAATCAAGAAATCCTTCAGGTAGATGGATCCTCAATATGTCACCACATCACCTTTATTCTGGTCAGCGCATATATGGTGGTGGAGGATACCAACGCACACTTTGTCAAGTGCATGCACCGTGGATAAGTCGTTTTTTGGACTATTCTTCTTAAGGACTTTTTGCTCTGTGTTTGTAATTAACTATCAGGAACTTCTACTGGACTACACACAAAATAAACAACCACAACAGAACAGGAGAACAGGTGCATTCAAACATATTGGTAGTGCTCTAAGTGACCGGTATGCCCCGGTGAGGACTACAAGTGCGGGAGAGTGGGAAAATTTAGTCCACCAGAACCAGTGGGTTTCCTGGTCAGATTATTACAACCCCTAAAATGTGTCTGTACTTGTCAAAATCCAAATTGGAGAGACTTAATTGAAGATACCCCCTCCATAGAGGTAATCTGGAACCACTGTAAGAGCCGCTGATGTAGGTAATAAAATAGCAAAGACTGGGTTAATAGGGCAGCCACTGAGAAAGCCGGCATGGCAGCGGAGATAAATATGGGCAAAAAGCAGCTGTCTTCAGAAATGATCTGGAAACGGTTAACCATTCCAATATAAGACCAAAGGAGAGTCATCGGCAGAGGAGCTCTGTATTAGCAATGTTAAAATATAGCTTTCACTAGGTATCTCATGCAGGGACCGACCCTTCCCAAAACCAGGTGGGCGACGCGTTTCAGGGGAGCACCCCTTTATCAAGCAGCCTGAGTCCGATATAAGGCACACTCACAGGGTCCCATAAGCCCCAAGAGAAGTCATTGGATGAAACGCGTTGGGCAGAACCCATGAGACGACAAAGGGTGGGAGTGGCAGCCGACTCAGCCGGTCAGTGATCATGGTCTGCTCAACCCACCACAGGAGCCCAAACGAGGAGAAAACATCGCTGACATTGTATCCCGTAGGTCGGGTGAAGTAAGCCCCCGGGAGTTGGTGAGCTTGTGTCCAACACATGGTGTGACGGTGAGGGACATAGTAATTGATTTTAAGTTGAGTGCAATACTGAGGGAATAAAGGAATTCATTTTAGCAATATTATGTTGCTCGATTTCTCTTCTCCTATGGCAGCTTGTGACTGTGCAACGAAAAATTACTTCAAAGAGGACTTAAACCAATAGTAATCCCGTAATTGATCTGAGATGTACCATTCGTGTATTGATTGGAAGTGACAAATTAACTCTGGAGAAGCTGGATTTATAATAAGTCGTGTTGATATACTAAAGGCATTTTAGCAAGTTAAATCTGGTAAGAGTTTACTATCGTTGGTGGCACCACAAATATGGAATAAGGTCATGTGGTGTGAAAAACTGAACTCTGCAATCAATATTGCCAGTATTTTTTAGAAGTTTGTATATCCCATAAGGTAGGTGACATTTTCATGCTGCTCCATGGAATACCATTTACAAGGTTATTCAGGGACCTAAGAAATAAGTGTCACAGTTAACAGACAGGTTCAAGAAGGCAGCAACTGCTTGTGGGGGGCGCGACAAGGCACAAAAATGAAAGACCCTGACCGGCGTTATAACCACAGCTTCACAAATTGGAAAGGTGCTGGTTGATTTAAATGTAGTCTGTTTGGACTGTCGAAGCAGGGGTTGACCGCACTGCAGCGCATAGCCTGTCTTGGGACCCTGGCCCAGCAGCAGCAGTTGCCAACCCTGCCACAGCCAGCAGCCTGTAAGGGACCCTTGCCCAGTAGCAGCAGGTGCCAAGCCTGCCAGAACCAGCAGCCTGTAAGGGACCCTGGCCCAACAGCAGCAGGTGCCAACCCTGCCACAGCCAGCAGCCTGTAAGGGACCCTGGCCCAGCAGCAGCAGTTGCCAACCCTGCCACAGCCAGCAGCCTGTAAGGGACCCTGGCCCAGTAGCAGCAGGTGCCAACCCTGCCACAGCCAGCAGCCTGTAAGGGGCCCTGGCCCAGCAGCAGCAGGTGCCAACCCTGCCACAGCCAGCAGCCTGTAAGGGACCCTGGCCCAGCAGCAGCAGTTGCCAACCCTGCCACAGCCAGCAGCCTGTAAGGGACCCTGGCCCAGTAGCAGCAGGTGCCAAGCCTGCCAGAACCAGCAGCCTGTAAGGGACCCTGGCCCAACAGCAGCAGGTGCCAACCCTGCCACAGCCAGCAGCCTGTAAGGGGCCCTGGCCCAGTAGCAGCAGGTGCCAAGCCTGCCAGAACCAGCAGCCTGTAAGGGACCCTGGCCCAACAGCAGCAGGTGCCAACCCTGCCACAGCCAGCAGCCTGTAAGGGGCCCTGGCCCAGTAGCAGCAGGTGCCAAGCCTGCCAGAACCAGCAGCCTGTAAGGGACCCTGGCCCAACAGCAGCAGGTGCCAACCCTGCCACAGCCAGCAGCCTGTAAGGGACCCTGGCCCAGTAGCAGCAGCAGTTGCCAACCCTGCCACAGCCAATAGCCTGTAAGGGACCCTGGCCCAGCAGCAGCAGTTGCCAACCCTGCCACAGCCAGCAGCCTGTAAGGGGCCCTGGCCCAGCAGCAGCAGTTGCCAACCCTGCCACAGCCAGCAGCCTGTAAGGGGCCCTGGCCCAGCAGCAGCAGTTGCCAACCCTGCCACAGCCAGCAGCCTGTCTTGGGACCCTGGCCCAGCAGCAGCAGTTGCCAACCCTGCCACAGCCAGCAGCCTGTAAGGGACCCTGGCCCAGTAGCAGCAGTTGCCAACCCTGCCACAGCCAGCAGCCTGTCTTGGGACCCTGGCCCAGTAGCAGCAGTTGCCATCCCTGCCACAGCCAACAGCCTGTAAGGGACCCTGGCCCAGTAGCAGCAGTTGCCAACCCTGCCACAGCCAGCAGCCTGTAAGGGACCCTGGCCCAGTAGCAGCAGTTGCCAACCCTGCCACAGCCAGCAGCCTGTAAGGGACCCTGGCCCAGCAGCAGCAGTTGCCAACCCTGCCACAGCCAGCAGCCTGTAAGGGACCCTGGCCCAGCAGCAGCAGTTGCCAACCCTGCCACAGCCAGCAGCCTGTAAGGGGCCCTGGCCCAGCAGCAGCAGTTGCCAACCCTGCCACAGCCAGCAGCCTGTAAGGGACCCTGGCCCAGTAGCAGCAGCAGTTGCCAACCCTGCCACAGCCAGCAGCCTGTCTTGGGACCCTGGCCCAGTAGCAGCAGTTGCCAACCCTGCCACAGCCAGCAGCCTGTAAGGGACCCTGGCCCAGCAGCAGCAGTTGCCAACCCTGCCACAGCCAGCAGCCTGTCTTGGGACCCTGGCCCAGTAGCAGCAGTTGCCAACCCTGCCACAGCCAGCAGCCTGTAAGGGGCCCTGGCCCAGCAGCAGCAGTTGCCAACCCTGCCACAGCCAGCAGCCTGCAAGGGACCCTGGCCCAGCAGCAGCAGTTGCCAACCCTGCCACAGCCAGCAGCCTGTCTTGGGACCCTGGCCCAGCAGCAGCAGTTGCCAACCCTGCCACAGCCAGCAGCCTGTAAGGGACCCTGGCCCAGTAGCAGCGAGCAGCCTGTCGGGGGCCTTGGCACAGCAGAAGCAGGAGATGACCCTATAGCAGCGAGCAGCCTGTAGGGGGCCCTGGCCTCTCAGCAGCAGGCACCGACTGCACCACAGCAAGCTGCCGGTTGGGGCCCTGGGCCAACAGCAGATGCTGACCCCATGGTAGAGCACAGTCTTTTTTGGGGCCCTGCACGAGCAGTAGGAGGCATCGATAGCACACAGCATGTTTGGGGGCCCTGGCCCAGCAGAATAGGATGCCGAACCCACCGCAGCAAGCAGCCTGATGGGGGCCCTTGGAGCCAGCACACAGCAGCAGATGCTGACCCCGTGGCAGAGCATAGCTTTTTTGGGGGGCTCTGGACCAGCAGTAGCAGGTGCCGATAGCATGCAGCATGTTTGGGGGCCCTGGCCCAGCAGCAGCAAGTGCCGACCACACGGCAGAGCACATCTTTATTTTGGCAGCAGTTGCCGATCCCACCACAGCAAGCTGCCTGAAGGGGGCCCAGCAGCAGCAGGTGCCAAGCATATGGCAGAGCACAGACTTTCTTGGGGTCCTGTACCCATAGTAGCAGGTGCCAACAGCATGTAGCATGCTGGGGGCCCTGGGCCAGTAGCAGCAGGTGCTGACCACATGGCAGTGTACAGCATGTTGGGGGGCTTTGGCTAAGCAGTAGCATGTGTTGACCCCACTGCAGCAAGCAGCCTGATGAGAGCGCTAGCCCAACAGCAGCAGGTGCCCACCCTGAGACAGCAAGCAGCCCTGGCCAAGCAGTAGCAGGGGCCAACAGCATGCAACCTGTCATGGGCCCTTGCTCATGGTGCAGGTGCAGACCATGGAGCAGCACACTGCATGTCGGGTGCCCTTGCCCAGCAGTAGCAGTTGCCAACCCCATGGCAGAGCACAGCTTGACACGGGACCTGGCCCAGCAGCAGCAGGTGCTGACCCCGCCACAGCCAGCAGCCTGAAGGGGGGCCCTAGACCAGCAGCAACAGGTGCTGACCTCAACACAGCGCATAGCCAACAGGCTTGACCCTGCCGTGGTGTTGGCACCTGCTGCTACTGGGCTGGGGCCCCCAACTCGCTGCATGCTGTTGGCACCTGCTACTGTGGTTCTAGGGCCCCAAGAAAGGCTGTGATCTGCCATATGGTCGGCAGCCTCTGCTGCTGCTGGGCCAGGATGCCATCAGGCTGCTTTTTTTGGTGTGGTTGGCACCTGCTGCTGAGGGGCCAGGGCCCCGACAGGCTGCTTGCTGCCATAGGGTCTGCACCTGCTTCTGCTGGGCCCGGGTCTCACGACAGGCTGCACAGGTTGCTACCAGGACAAAACACAAACTAACAAAACAACACACAACTAAAACCAAAATAATTCTATCTCTAAGCCTAAAAATTACACTTCAATATATGTTGACCAAAATGGTGAAATGGTCTGGCAATAGAGGGTACAGAAACAAGGTACAGAAACAAACTATAAACAGGCTGCGGGGGGGGGGGGGGGGAGGGGGGCAGAGAGGACCTTTTGCTAGGGGTGCGAGAGGTAGAATGTCCTTTTTGTTAAATCTCCTAAATCTCTGTGTCCTCGTGGTTGAACAACCACTTTTATGCTGACCAGCAGGATGCCAACAAATATTCTTCAACATCCAGCTGAAATAATTGGAGGGACTGAACAAAACCCAGAATAGTGAATCCTGAGTGTTGTTCTGCTAAAAGGGTAACAAATATAAAATAGAAGAAAATGGAAAACAACATTTGCTATAACCTGCTGCTGCTGGGCCAGGGCCACCAAAAGGCTGTGCGCTGTTGGTACCTGCAGCTGCCTGGCCAGGGCCCCCAAAAGGCTGTGCGCTGTTGGTACCTGCAGCTGCCTGGCCAGGGCCCCCAAAAGGCTGTGCGCTGTCGGTACCTGCAGCTGCCTGGCCAGGCCCCCCTAAAAGGCTGTGCGCTGTCGGTACCTGCAGCTGCCTGGCCAGGGCCCCCTAAAAGGCTGTGCGCTGTCGGTACCTGCAGCTGCCTGGCCAGGGCCACCAAAAGGCTGTGCGCTGTCGGTACCTGCAGCTGCCTGGCCAGGGCCCCCAAAAGGCTGTGCGCTGTCGGTACCTGCAGCTGCCTGGCCAGGCCCCCCTAAAAGGCTGTGCGCTGTCGGTACCTGCAGCTGCCTGGCCAGGGCCCCCAAAAGGCTGTGCGCTGTCGGTACCTGCAGCTGCCTGGCCAGGGCCCCTAAAAGGCTGTGCGCTGCTGGTACCAGCAGCTGCCTGGCCAGGGCCACCAAAAGGCTGTGCGCTGTCGGTACCTGCAGCTGCCTGGCCAGGGCCCCCAAAAGGCTGTGCGCTGCTGGTACCTGCAGGGCCCTGAGGCAGTCTGCGTGCTACCTCATTGCCTGCTGCCATCCGGTTGCTTACTGGGTCAGCACCTGCTTCTGCTGGGCCAGGGACCCCAACAAGCTGTGCGCTGTGGTTTGGGGTCAGCACCTGCAGCTGCTTGGCCAGGGCCCCCAAGAGGCTACATGCTGTTGGCACCTGGTGCTGCTGGGTCAGTGTCTCGAGACATGCTGTGTGGTGCCATGGGATTGGCACCTGCTACTGCTAGGCAAGGGCCCCCCGACAGGCTGTGTGCTGGCATGGGGTCAGCACCTGCTGCTTCTGGGCCAGGGTCCCCAACATGCTGCGTGCTGTCGGCACCTACTACTGCTGCTCCAGGGACCCCAAAAAAGCTGTGCTCTGCCATGGGGTCTGTTGTGGAAAAATATATTCAGAAGCAAAATGTCTTCAGGAAATGCAATATTTATTCGGTTAACCGGGAGACAATATTCCTCGAATGCCCAATACAACATTTACTCGGCGTTGCTTAAATACAGGTTTAGAAAAAGAAGCTTAAATGACCATTCGGATTGGATGGGTTGACACATGTCGGCATTCGATTGGCTATTTCGAACATACACAGACACATATATGGTATGTATATAGTTGAGACATGAAGAACATCTGTTTCTCATCAAGCAGACACAACATTCCATTCTTGGTAATGGTTTAAACCTATGAGGAGGGAGGGGTGAGAATCCCCCTAAACACTGACAATGTGAGAGTTGGCATACAGGCGGCTAGAATTAAGTATATTTAATCATAATATTTAATTTTCCACTTCAGGTCGGCATCTGCTACTGCTGCTGGGCCAGTGCCCCCAAACTTGCTGTGTGCTATTGGCACCTGCTACTGCTTGTCCAGGGCCCCAAAAACTCTTTAGACAGTGCTTATTCAAATCAAAAGCAATTTATCGAAAATAAGTTCCAAACAGGCAAAATCTCTTCACTTCAGAGTATGATGCAGGATACAATGCAGTACAGCAAGCGATTACCTCACCAACTTTAGCAATGTCCAGTGTAGGATAATTACAGCGTATTGCAAGTCCTTGATATCACAGGTCCTCTTTCGGGGGATACAAGTCCAGGCTGTTAATCCACAGGTTCCAAGAACGGATAACACATTAAGTCCTTCGGCTGCAATTCAGCACTGTCAGTATTGGGAGCAGCAAGGCACGGGCTCCTCATCCCGGTCTGTCCATCTCCACACTGGAAGCCTCAGCGGCTCCTTTTATTAGGCTTCCTTGCAATTAGCCTCATCACCTGTGTGAGAACTGGGATTAGGGGAAAACCCCGTAGAGGACTGGGGTCCTGTAAACTCGGCATGGATCGTGCCTGATTGAGAAAAGCAAGGGAGAAATAGACACCATCCACCACTTTCCCATACACTTTACCACAATATATATAGAGCAAAATGGTGAAATGGTCTGGCAATAGAGGGTGACAAAATCTTAGGTACAGAAACAAACTATAAACAGGCTGTGGAGGAGGGCCAGGGCAGCTGCTGGGCCAAGGCCCCCAACAGGCTACATGCTGTTGCCACCTGCTGCTGCTGCGCCAGTGCCTCAAGAAAGGCTGTGTGCTGCCATGGGGTTTGCACCTGCTACTGCTGGGCCAGAGCCCCCAACATGCTGCGTGCTGTCGGCACCTACTACTGCTAGTCCAGGGCCCCAAAAAAAGGTTGCGCTCTGCCGTCTGGTCCGCACTTGCTGCTGCTGAGACAGGGCCCCTGAACATGCTGTATGCTATCGGCACCTGCTACTGCTGGTCAAGGGCCCCCAAAAAAGCTGTGCTTTGCCGTGGAGTTGGCATCTGCTGCTGCTGGGCCAGGGCACCATCAGGCTGCTTGCTGTGGTGGGATCGGCATCTGCTGTTGCTGGGCCAGGGTCCCCAAACATGCTGCGTGCTATCGGCACCTGCTACTGCTGGTCCAGGGCTCCAAAAAAAGGCTGTGCTCTGCCATGGGGTCGCCATCTGCTTCTGCTGGGCCAGGGCCCCACAACAGGCTGCACATGTTGCTACCAGGACAAAATACAAACTAACAAAACAGCACACAACTAAAAGCAAAACAATTCTATCTCTAAGCCCAAAAATCACACTTAAACATATATTGAGCAAAATGGTGAAAATGGTCTGGCAACAGGGGGTGATAAAATCTTTAGGTACAGACAAAAACTATAAACAGGCTGCGGAGGGGGGCAGAGGGGAAGTTTTGCAAGGAGTGCGAGAGGTAGAATGTCCTTTTTGTTGAACCTCCTTAAAGTGGACCAACACCCACCGGTGATCGGCCCGGGAATCTATAAGATTCCCGGGCCGATCACCTCCCTCCCCGCGGGACATCCGAGATCGGGATGTCCCGCGGGGTGAAACCCCCCCAAACACCTTACCTTAGTTTCGGCGGCGGCCGGCCGCCGCCGCCTCCCTCGCGCCCCTCTAGACGTGCGAGCGCCTGCGCCGGCCGTCTGTGAATGGCCGGCGCGGGCACGCGCGCGTCAAGAGGGACACGCGGGAGGCGGCGGCGGAGGAGCCGCTTGTCCGCGGCTTGTCCGTCGGCGCGGGGAGAGGTGGGTTCGGAGGGGTTTCACACAGCGGGGCACCCCGATCGGGGGTGCCCCACCGAAGTGGACCAAGACCCAGGATAGTCAAAATCCTGGGTGTTGGTCCACTTTAATCTTTTGTGTCCTCGTGGTTAAGCAACCATTTGTATGCTGACCAGCAGGATGCCACCAATATTCTTCAAAACATCCAGCTGAAATAATATGAGGCACTAAACAAAACCCGGGATAGTTTTGTTCTGCTTAAAGGGTAACAAAAATTAAATAGAAGAAAATGGAAAACAACATTTGCTGCAACCTGCTGCTGCTGGGCCAGGGACCCCAAAAGGCTGTGCGCTGTTGGTATCTGCAACTGCCTTGCTAGGGCCCCAAGGCAGGCTGCGTGCTACCATAGCTGCCACTGCTGCTGTTCCAGGCCCCCATCAGGCTGCTTGCTGTGGCGGGGTTGGCACCTGCTGCTGGGCCAGGGCCCATGACAAGTTGCACGCTGTCGGCACCTGCTACTGCTTGGTCAAGGCCCCCATCAGGCTGCTTGCTGTCTCAGGGTGGGCACCTGCTGCTGCTTGGTCAAGGCCCCCATCAGGCTGCTTGCTGTCTCAGGGTGGTCACCTGCTGCTGCTGGGCCATAGCCCCCATCAGGCTGCTTGCTGCGGTGGGGTTGGCACCTGCTACTGCTGGGCCATGGCCCCCATCAGGCTGCTTGCTGTCTCAGGGTGGGCACCTGCTGCTGCTGGGCCATGGCCCCCATCAGGCTGCTTGCTGTCTCGGGGTGGACACCTGCTGCTGCTGGGCCATGGCCCCCATCAGGCTGCTTGCTGTCTCAGGGTGGGCACCTGCTGCTGCTGGGCCATGGCCCCCATCAGGCTGCTTGCTGTCTCAGGGTGGGCACCTGCTGCTGCTGGGCCATGGCCCCCATCAGGCTGCTTGCTGTCTCAGGGTGGGCACCTGCTGCTGCATTGGCCATGGCCCCCATCAGGCTGCTTGCTGTCTCAGGGTGGGCACCTGCTGCTGCTGGGCCATAGCCCCCATCAGGCTGCTTGCTGTCTCGGGGTGGACACCTGCTGCTGCTGGGCCATGGCCCCCATCAGGCTGCTTGCTGTCTCAGGGTGGGCATCTGCTGCTGCTGGGCCATGGCCCCCATCAGGCTGCTTGCTGTCTCAGGGTGGGCACCTGCTGCTGCTTGGTCAAGGCCCCCATCAGGCTGCTTGCTGTCTCAGGGTGGGCACCTGCTGCTGCTGGGCCATGGCCCCCATCAGGCTGCTTGCTGTCTCAGGGTGGGCACCTGCTGCTGCTGGGCCATGGCCCCCATCAGGCTGCTTGCTGTCTCAGGGTGGGCACCTGCTGCTGCTTGGTCAAGGCCCCCATCAGGCTGCTTGCTGTCTCAGGGTGGGCACCTGCTGCTGCTGGGCCATAGCCCCCATCAGGCTGCTTGCTGTCTCAGGGTGGGCACCTGCTGCTGCTGGGCCATGGCCCCCATCAGGCTGCTTGCTGTCTCAGGGTGGGCACCTGCTGCTGCTGGGCCATGGCCCCCATCAGGCTGCTTGCTGTCTCAGGGTGGGCACCTGCTGCTGCTGGGCCATGGCCCCCATCAGGCTGCTTGCTGTCTCAGGGTGGGCACCTGCTGCTGCTGGGCCATAGCCCCCATCAGGCTGCTTGCTGCGGTGGGGTTGGCACCTGCTACTGCTGGGCCAGGGCCCCCCAACAGGCTACACGCTGTCTGTACCTGCTGCTGCTGGCCAGGGCCCCAACAAGCTGTTCATTGTAGTGGGGTTGGCACCTGCTGCTGCTGGACCAGGGCCCCCAAACATTCTGTGTGCTATTGGCAACTACTACTGCTGGTCCAGGGCCCCCCCAAAAAACAGTTTTCTGCCATGGGGTTGGCATGCTCTGCTGCTGCTGTGCCAGGGCCCACATCAGGCTCCTTGCTGTGTTGGGGTTGTCACCTGCTGCTGCTGGGCCAGGACCTCGAAACATGCTGCGAGCTATCAGCGCCTGCTACTTTTTGTCCAGGGCCCCAAAAAGGCTGTACTCTACCATGTGGTTGGCATCTGCTGCTGCTGGGCCAGGGCCCCCGACAGGCTGTGTGCTGTGGTGCACCTGCTTCTGCTGGGCCAGCTCCCCACAACAGGCTTTACAGGTTGCTACCAGGACAAAACACAAACTAACAAAACAACACACAACTAAAACCTAAATAAATCTCTCACTAATCACAACTAAAAACAAAATAATTCTATCTCTAAACCCCAAAATCAGACTTAAATATAGAGAGAGCAAAATGGTGAAAATGGTCTGGCAATGGAGGGTGACCAAATCTTTCTTGGACGGGGTCAAAGAGAACCTTTTGTTAGGTGTGCTAGAGGAAGAATGTCCTTTTTGTTGAATCTCTGCGTCCTCGTGGTTTAACAGCCACTTGTACGCTGACCAGCAGGATGACAAAGAGATCCAGGAGATTCAACAAAAAGGCCGTTCCGGACAGGCAGCGGCAGACAGGAGATTTACTAGTAACGGAGCCCAGGGATATGACTACCCTCGGAAATACTGGAAATCCCTAATGACACCAAGCCACTGCTTCCTGCCACATTTATTTCACCTAATGAACTCACTGAGGCCTCTAGATGGGGTATTATAGATAGTAGGTATTAGTCTAGATGGCAGAGTGAAACTACATGCAGAAACTGAACCACTGCCTGTTACAATAGGGCCCACAGGTGGATTTTCTCATTGTGTCTTGTAATATGTTGAAACATAGAAACATAGAAGGTTGACGGCAGAAGGAGACCATACGGTCCATCTAGTCTGCCCTTATGTGTATACTGTATGTTCTCTTTATCTTAGGATAGATGTGTGCTTATCCCAGGCATGTTTAAATTCAGTGACTGTTGATTTTCCAACTACCTCTGCTGGAAGTTTGTTCCAAGCATCTACTACTCTTTCTGTAAAATAATATTTTCTAACATTGCTCCTGATCTTCCCCCCGACTAGCTTCAGGTTGTGTCCCCTTGTTCTATCATTAAGCTTCTTCTTAAAACACTTCCCTCCTGAACCTTATTCAATCCTTTCACATATTTAAAGGTCTCCATCATGTCCCCTCTCCCTTCTTTCCTCCAGACTGTACAAATTAAGTTCTTTAAGTCTCTCCTGATAAGTTTTAAGTTTAAGTCCTTCCACCATTTTTGTTGCCCGCCTTTGGACACGTTCTATTTGAATAATGTCTTTTTGCAGGTAAGGTCTCCAGAACTGCACACAGTATTCTAGCTGTGGCCTTACCAGGGCTCTATACAGCGGCATCACAACCTCCCTCTTCCTACTGGTGATGCCTCGAGCTATGCAGCCGAGCATCCTGCTTGCTTTTCCCACTGCCTGGCTACACTGTCCACTCATCTTGCAGCTATCAGTAATCAGTATCCCTAAATCTCTCTCCTCCGAGGTCCTGGATAACACAGCGCTGCCCATACGGTGCTCAGAGCAGGGATTCCTTCTACCCAAGTGCAGGATTTTACATTTAGAGACATTAAACTCTAGTTTCCACAGTTTTGACCATCTATCCAGTAAAGCTAAATCATTTTCCATGTTGCAGACACCTCCAGGAATATCCACCCTATTACTAACCTTTGTATCATCAGCAAACAGACAAACTTTTCCTACCAAGCCTTCTCCTATGTCACTTACAAATATATTAAAAAGAATTGGGCCCAGGACAGAGCCTTGCGGCACACCACTTGTAACTCGCCTTTGTTCAGATTGCACGCCATTACCAACAACGCTCTGATACCGATCCCTCAGCCAACTGGAAATCCACTGAACTATCCAGGGATTGAGTCCTACCTTCAATAACTTATCTATGATCCTTATGTGGTACAGTGTCAAAGGCTTTGCTAAAGTCCAGATAGGCGATATCCACAGCACCACCTTCATCTAACACTTTAGTGACATTGTCAAAGAAATCAATAAGATTGGTCTGACATGATCGGCCCTCAGTAAAGCCGGGCTGTTTTGGGTCCAATAGGTCATTAATTTTTAGATGGGAAATTATCTGTTTTTTTTAAGAGTGTTTCCATTAATTTGACCACTACAGATGTTAAACTAACTGGCCTGTAATTACTGGCTTCTTCTCTACTCCCCTTTTTATGGATTGGTACGACATTGGCCATTCTCCAATCATCTGGAACCTCACCAGTTGAAAGGGAATGGTTAAGTAAATCAGTTAGAGGGGCTGCAATCACAAACCTAAGTTCCCTTAGAACTCTGGGGTGGATTCCATCTGGACCCATCGCCTTACTTACCTTTAGATGTGCCAGCTCGGCTAAGACATCAGCCTCCAGAAACTCCGGAGCTGTGCCCTCCTAGCGGGATGCTGTGCTATGGCCATGCCTGCTACTATCTGAAAATTCCGAACAAAAGTAGCTATTCAGATGGTCAGCCACAGCCTTATCTCCGTCAATATATTTATTTTCCCTACCGGGATCTCCTCTGCAAATTAAATTCTTATATTGTCTGCACCTCTGAAAGTGTACAACTAGTTACAAGACTTCCTTGAATCATCTGCCTATTTGTTCATCATGACTGTTGGCGCCCCTGACATGGCTGCACCCCTACCTCCCGCAGAACTTCAAGACCTGCCCCATTGTCTCTGGGCTACTGATAGCTCTGACGTTTTGAAAGACCATGTCCCAGTAAGGACCCTTAAGCAAGGTATGAATCCTTCAAACCCCGTGTGTAACCAGCAAGAGGAGGGCACAAGACCACTCATACAAGCTTTATTGGATGATGAAATTGTCATTTACTGTAAGCCAGAAACTTCCACACCCATACATCAAAAGTTCCCTAAATATACTTACTGGTTTGAGCATTAACCCTTTAGCTGCCAGCCTACCTAGAGATTTTGTCACCACTATATGTTTAACTGTGATTTTTGAAGGAATTTTCAGGAAAATTATATATAGTTTTTTTTTTTATCAATTTGGGCTTTATGAGAATTTCACATAAAACACTGACAGACCCAGTGGTTGCTCTGCATAACATCCCATCTGATTGAACTGACACTTTCTTAGCTCATTTCTGTCTGTGTTACTCACCTGTAACCTGCTCTTCAGCTCTATAAATCTATTAATTGCATGTAAATTGTCTTGTATGCCTTTAAAGCAGACCTTCAGCGTCATTTAATGAAAAGCAAAAGCCCCTAAAAATTAATTGATTCTCCAGCAACTAAAATTAATATATCTAACGTGTTTAATCACTTTTACAGTTAGAAAACACTTTCTGTTTGCAGGCAGCCTGAAACTCCATGAGCCGCCATCTTGAATGTTTAAAGGCTCAAAAAATGCAGTAGAGCAATCTGTATGTACAGTGTGGGGGAAACATATAGGATATTCTCTTATTCAGGGTGAAGGTCTGGTTTAAGGCAATTAAACACATAATTTAATTTTAAGCTGCTCTTTTTGCCTTGATCCTGAACTCATCTGTCCTTGTTTTTTTTGGTCATATTATACAGTACTGGGGGCTGGCTTCTTAGCACTGGTACCTCTCCCAGTGCGAAAAATATGGTAAGTTAGCTGAGGAAGAGGGAGTCAATATTTATACGGACTCTTAATATGCTTTTGGAGTGGCACATGATTTTTTCTTCTGCACCTCCTCGGGTAAAGAAAATTCTAACCACGTCACAATCAATAAAAGATGGCAGCGAGCTACATTCAATGGGAACAGAACGTAGAAGCCATATAACAGTGAAATTCTTGCAAGCATGAAAAACATTTCAGTGAACATGGAACTCTTGGGGCCCTTATACATGAATAAATATATTGAACAATGGTCCACCCCCACCCCCGTAGAATGCTGATCCCTATCCCCCAGGAGATGAGATAGCAGATTCTTCCAGGCCAAGAAGCATTCCCACTTACCTCACCACTGATCACTTTGTCCCAAGGGGTGAAATGGCTAAATCAGGCAAGCCAAGAAGTATTTCCAGCTTCTGTATGTGATGGAGAGTCACCATGTACCCAGCCTCAGCAGTGTGCTGGACCTCCATAGGTGCTCTGGTGGACATCCTGTGAGCCACACGTGGCTGCTGAGCAACAGGTTGGGCATACCTGTCACAGAGGCCATTTTGCTTGCACAGCAATGAGCCATAGTTAAAGTGGATCAAAACCCAGGATTTTGACTATACTGTGCTGGGATCTGTTTACCTGGGACATCCCAATTTGGAATGCACCGCTATGTGAACGCCCCGAATTATCCTCAAAACTCACCTTTCCGCCAGTCCCATGACAGGAAAGGCTGCATTCCTTATATCTCTCAGGTCTATTGCATGCTCCCACCTACATCCTATGTGAATGGCTGGACACTGCAGCACGCCTCAGCAACATGCATGCATCGTGGCATTACCACCAATGAGTACAATAGCAATCTCAGAGAATTTCAGACAATGTGGGTTAAGAAATAGCCAACCCTGGAGCCTTTTAGACTTCAGCGCAGGCCGGCAAGGGTTTTGGTTCACTAAGATATGCTAATTAAAAAAAAAAAACTACACAAAAATATTTTATGGATCTAACTTTACCCTATACTTACCTCCACCTTTATCAAGCAGCGAGTCATTCTGAGTCATTCTGACCGCCAGTGAGGAACCCCAGAGGTGCTGGCACAGTGGGAGAACAAATCACCCAGCACGGGATGTGTTTTCTTTTTACTTTGTCTACCTTGAACTAGTAAGAGGTCCAGGGGATCCCTATAATAGTTCAAAGGGTAGGGGGCATTAATTTACCTGCTGGTATGGCAGACAGTGACTTGCAGTCCCCCCCCCCCTATTCATTACCTGTACCTCCAATGGCTAGGGGGGTACGCAAGTGCCTGGTGCCCTTTGGCAAAGTCCTGGTGTTTACCTCTGAGGGAGCATTGGACCCGCCCTGAAGGGTATGGCTAAAGGTCAGCTATTCAGCCATTGAGCCATGGGGAACCCAGCCCCTATGCTTGGTGTGCCAGATGGTAGCTTCAAAAAGAGCCATATATAATTTTTTCAATGCACATTAGCAGGACTATTTTCACTTATCTCTGGTTATGCTCAGTGCCGCTTTTGATGTAAAAGGAAGCTGTCAGCTTTGGCAATGCACTGTTAGGAAAAGAGACAACCCTCCCCTACCAACACAACATGTTTAACCAGACACTGGGACGGGAAGCAGGGGGGAATAAATGTCAATAATGGGGCAATGGTCCTGGCATGCTTGGTGAATCTGGTGTCTCCTAATGGGGTACTGTGGAGAAAACAAATATTGTATTTTATTCCCGACCCCCCCCCCCCCCCGGTCCCCTTTCATCGAATGGCACAGTCTAACAAATTTCCCTTGTAACAAAAGAAATGAATAGGTCCCATTTGGGCAGGAGGGGGGGGGGGGAAGATTAGCACTTGCCAGGGAGGTGAGCAAACAAACTTCTCCGACACACAAAGGTGTAGCGATAACCTTTATCGCCGGAGGGCTTCCCCGCCAGAGACGGCCTTTACCCAATGGTGAGAGGTGCTGCAGGAATTCCAGAGTCATCCGTGAGGAAACAGGAACAGCCCTTACAAGGGCTAGTGAATTGTAATATAGCGCCCCAATAAGAGACAGAACTCAGTATTGAGGGTGAAGATGAACTTTCTTTATTAGTGCCACCCTGTGCCTTATATGCAAGTCTCCATGCAAGGGGACCTCCCCCGTGGACCTGATGGAGAACTGCATGACAAACGCACAGACCAATGGGAGCAGGCCACACAATCCCTCAACTCTGGCGGTAACACAATCAGTAGAACAATAGCAGTCTGTAACACAATCAACAATACAATGACAGTCTGTAACGTAATCAATAGCACAATGACAATAGCAGTCTGTAACACAATCACCAATACAATGACAGTCTGTAACGTAATCAATATCACAATGACATTGTCTGTGACATGCTCAAGACAATGAAAGTAATGGGTCTGTGCAAAAGTCCAAGAGCAGAAACAGGGCCTTTAAAATCCAAAAGGCATAGAGTCTGTCACAAAAGGCATTTGCAGAAATGGGACACACAGTCACATCCACGCATAGTTTTCACATTACTGTAACAAGTTTAGAATATCAGATATGAAGATCTCCGGTTCTGATCCATCCTGACCCGCAGTCCTTGGACCCACCAGATGTACTGCATTGGGCCAAATCGTCTGCAACTAGAACCAAGGCCCTACGACATTACAAGTTAAAGTTATGGCTCAAACTAGTTTCTGGAGACTATTCTGGCTGGGGAATGAAAGAAGGGGACAGCCCACGTCTCAGAAGGGAGGGGAGAGTGAGAGACCTGAGCATAAAAGGGGTCTCCAAGGCTAGCACATTTGTGTTGGAGGTACAAGGAAATCTGCAGGCTGTCCCATACGTCTCTGGGTGTTCTGCTTCACTACACAGCATCAGTTTGGCTAAAGTAACCTGACTTATGTGTGCTTTTTTGTTTGTAATTATTTACCTATAACCTGTATCCCCGCTCTTCAGGCCTGTATATCGCATTAAGATATAAAATGTAACTTGCGTTGGTTCTTTTTGCTCATGCGCCCGTGCCCTTTGGCTATGTTACAGGTTACTGGGCTGGTTACCGGACTGGGATTAGGAAAGCATATTGTATGAATGGCATTAGCTAGGCTCACATGATTGACTGTTCCTAACAGGCGCCAGAGGCAGGAGAAATCTTGTCTTGGCTCAGGGAAAGATAAGAAGGTAAGCTGGGTCACATGTGCTTTCACTTCATGTCTGGACAATCCCTTTAATGAGGCAGACTTATAAGTGAGATTGTAACTATTATCCACCAGCACACTGAGATTTTCTTTCAAGGAAGTGTGTGTCTTTATTAGATTCTTCATTGTGACTCAACTGAACATTTTGAAGCCACCGGGAGCTCTTCATCAGGTACAATGGATCTATTGTGGATAATATATATGTTAGGGCGAGCGCTGCACGCCCGTCTCACAGCATTTCACCTACCTCCATGGCTGCATGCAGCCGTCATCCACCTTCCCTCAGGGCTGCTTCCAGCTGCTGCCCTTCCCCCAATGCTTCCTCCTTGCATGGTCAGGTGCGCACACGTCTCCGTCCACTAGAGGGCGAGCGCACAGGATCCCTGAGATTTAAAGGGCCTTTACAGCACTGATTGGTGTTTATGTCATCCAATCCTGCATCATCTTCCCCTATTTAAACAGGCACTTCCTTCCTTCAGTGCCGGATCTTGGTCTCTCCATGCTTGTTGAAAGTCAGACATTCTTGGATTGCTCACCCGTGTACCGACCTCTGCCTGTCCCCGACTCTGAACCTTTGCTGCCTGCCCCAACCTCGGCTACTCACCTTTACTGCGAACCTGTGCTGCCAGCCCCGATCTCTGCCTGTACTACTACGCCTTTTTGCCTGCCACTTGTGTACCTCACTGAACCTCGGCTGACTGTGGGACTGGGCCGCTGTTAGGGGGTAGCGACCTGGGGGTCACTCGCCGCACAAGACCAACCTGCCTTGCGGTGGGCTCTGGTGAATACCGGTGGCCTCTTAGACTCCGCTCCCCTGACACGGTACCCGCCATCGGTTCCACAGTTAAAGCGGATCCACACCCGAGTCCGCTCCACCCAGTCCGTGACAATATATACTCACGTCCAGTGTCAGGGACAGGGATCAATAACCAGTACTGAAACTGTACCACTGAGAGACAGACCCAGATATGTGAGAAAACACAGGTTTACAGCAAGCAGAACATAAAAACAAAACTACAGGTGGATGAGTGCAAAGAGTTGCAAAGATGAGGGACCAGGTAGGGAAGGGTTAGGTATGTAAGGGTGCAGATTTGCTAGAAGTGTCCACAAGCAAAACAATAAGAAGTGCTAAATCAAGGCTGTAACAGGAGTCTTGGGTCTGATTAGCACAGATGCTAATTTCCAGCATCTCTCCAGCAGCAGAGGGCCACCTGCTGGTGAAACAAAACACCACACGGGAAATGCAGGGAAACAGAACCAGCAACAGCTAAAGCAGGGGAACTGCAGGCTCCCATGTTGTGGCTATATGTTGTATGAACGATAAAAAATATTTGACACCCAAAGCGTTTCCATATAAACTGTGCAGCTGTAATGTAAAAAGGGATGTCCAACTGTAACATGATTTGTGTCCATTTTAATAGTGATCATACATACCTACCTACTCATCCATGCCGCCTCCTCACCTCCATGCGCAAGCCTCCAGCGCCTTCCTGCACACACCGTACACTTCTCTCATCGCTGTGCATACGACACTCTACTTCTGCTCCAAGGAGACTGGCCGGTGAGTATTCGTGGGGGGGGGGGGCTGCAATGGGGCCCAATCAGGGCTATGTATGCCCCTGAGTGAAACTGTATATTATATATGCCACAGTACAGGAATATAACACAAGGCTTTTTCTATCAATCTTCTTAATACCTTTAATATATCACATTAATTACACAGACTATGGAATATTCATGCATTATAAAACAGACATGATTTCATATCAGATCAGTATAAGTAAATAGAAAATACATTCAAATATATGTTTGTCAGTAGTATTTTTAAATATTTAACTTGCGTATTGTGTAAAAAATGATAAACTACTTAAAATGGATCTTCTGTACTTCACCCTCGAGCCCATTTATTAACGGTTAAATAATCTGATCTGTTTATTGGGAGAATAATTTACAACCCAGTGATCAATGTTCTACTATAAACAGACAGAACAAAGGGGGTGGGAGCAGCTCAATCACTATTATTTGTACAAAATTATTATTATTATTCAGGGCCTGGGAACTAATTTACCGCCCAGTGTAACCCTCTCATCAACTTAATATCAAGCAACAAACATTTCTAGCTATGTGGAAAGACAGAGATTTGGTTGCATATATCTGCAGATACATGTGGAAGCCACACTGCCCCGGCAAGGCACTCTGTGTTTAGTGTGGTCCCTACTCTTAATTCTGAGTCCCCAAAGTTGGGACATGCAATGCAGACAAATAACTGAGAGCTACTCACCTGGGAAGCAGCCAGCCTCCCTTTAGAAGCTCTCAGATATTTGTCTGCATTGCATGTCCCAACTTTGGGGACTCAGAATTAAGAGTAGGGACCACACTAAACACAGAGTGCCTTGCCGGGGCAGTGTGGCTTCCAACATGTATCTGCAGATATATGCAACCAAATCTCTGTCTTTCCACATAGCTAGACATGTTTGTTGCTTGATATTTAGTTGATGAGAGGGTTAAACTGGGCGGTAAATTAGTTCCCAGGCCCTGAATAATAATGTTGATAATTTTGTATAAATAGTGATTGAGCCGCTCCCACCCCCCTTTGTTCCTATAAACAGACAGGTCAGATTATTTAGCAATTAATAAATGGACTCGAGAGTGTACTACCCTAAACTGTTTATTCCACGTATGCATATCCAGAAGCTATTGACAGAACTGATCTGAGAATTACATTCAGGACATAAATACCTTCTTTCCCTTCTTTCAGAGGGCCACCTGCTGGTGAAACAAAACACCACACGGGAAATGCAGGGAAACAGAACCAGCAACAGCTAAAGCAGGGGAACTGCAGGCTCCCATGTTGTGGCTATATGTTGTATGAACGATAAAAAATATTTGACACCCAAAGCGTTTCCATATAAACTGTGCAGCTGTAATGTAAAAAGGGATGTCCAACTGTAACATGATTTGTGTCCATTTTAATAGTGATCATACATACCTACCTACTCATCCATGCCGCCTCCTCACCTCCATGCGCAAGCCTCCAGCGCCTTCCTGCACACACCGTACACTTCTCTCATCGCTGTGCATACGACACTCTACTTCTGCTCCAAGGAGACTGGCCGGTGAGTATTCGTGGGGGGGGGGGGCTGCAATGGGGCCCAATCAGGGCTATGTATGCCCCTGAGTGAAACTGTATATTATATATGCCACAGTACAGGAATATAACACAAGGCTTTTTCTATCAATCTTCTTAATACCTTTAATATATCACATTAATTACACAGACTATGGAATATTCATGCATTATAAAACAGACATGATTTCATATCAGATCAGTATAAGTAAATAGAAAATACATTCAAATATATGTTTGTCAGTAGTATTTTTAAATATTTAACTTGCGTATTGTGTAAAAAATGATAAACTACTTAAAATGGATCTTCTGTACTTCACCCTCGAGCCCATTTATTAACGGTTAAATAATCTGATCTGTTTATTGGGAGAATAATTTACAACCCAGTGATCAATGTTCTACTATAAACAGACAGAACAAAGGGGGTGGGAGCAGCTCAATCACTATTATTTGTACAAAATTATTATTATTATTCAGGGCCTGGGAACTAATTTACCGCCCAGTGTAACCCTCTCATCAACTTAATATCAAGCAACAAACATTTCTAGCTATGTGGAAAGACAGAGATTTGGTTGCATATATCTGCAGATACATGTGGAAGCCACACTGCCCCGGCAAGGCACTCTGTGTTTAGTGTGGTCCCTACTCTTAATTCTGAGTCCCCAAAGTTGGGACATGCAATGCAGACAAATAACTGAGAGCTACTCACCTGGGAAGCAGCCAGCCTCCCTTTAGAAGCTCTCAGATATTTGTCTGCATTGCATGTCCCAACTTTGGGGACTCAGAATTAAGAGTAGGGACCACACTAAACACAGAGTGCCTTGCCGGGGCAGTGTGGCTTCCAACATGTATCTGCAGATATATGCAACCAAATCTCTGTCTTTCCACATAGCTAGACATGTTTGTTGCTTGATATTTAGTTGATGAGAGGGTTAAACTGGGCGGTAAATTAGTTCCCAGGCCCTGAATAATAATGTTGATAATTTTGTATAAATAGTGATTGAGCCGCTCCCACCCCCCTTTGTTCCTATAAACAGACAGGTCAGATTATTTAGCAATTAATAAATGGACTCGAGAGTGTACTACCCTAAACTGTTTATTCCACGTATGCATATCCAGAAGCTATTGACAGAACTGATCTGAGAATTACATTCAGGACATAAATACCTTCTTTCCCCCTGTATGACCTCTTTTATGTCTGACGAGGTCTGATTTGCGAGAAAAACATTTGCCACATTCAGAACATGAAAATGACTTCTGCCCCGTATGAATTACTCCATGAATGATAAGGTTTGATTTATGAGAAAAACATTTCCCACATTCAGAGCATGAATATGGCTTCTCTCCCGTATGAACTTTTTCATGTCTGATAAGGGCATATTTAGCAGAAAAACATCTCCCACATTCAGAACACGGATAAGGCTTCTCCCCTGTGTGCACTCTCTCATGCTTGATTAGGTGTGGTTTCTGAGAGAAACATTTTCCACATTCAGAACATGAATATGGCTTCTCCCCAGTATGAATATTTTTATGTCTGAGAAGAGATAATTTATCAGAAAGACATTTCCCACATTTGAAACATGAAAATGTCTGCTCTCCCGTATGAACTCGTTCATGTCTGATAAGGGCCGATTTACTAGAAAAATGTTTCCCACATTCAGAACAAGGATATGGCTTCACCCCTGTATGAACTCTATCATGTTTAACAAGGGCCGACCTATCAAAAAAACATTTCCCACATTCAGAACATGAATATGGCTTCTCTCTTGTATGAACTCTTTCGTGTTTTGTAAGCTGAGATTTCAGATAAAAACATTTCCCACATTCAGAACACAAATATTGCTTTTCCCCTCTATGAACTTTTTCATGTTTGATAAGATCTGACTGCAGAGAAAAACATTTCCCACATTCAGAACATGAATATGGCTTCTCTCCTGTATGAACTCTTTCATGATTGATAAGGTTTGATTTCCGTGAAAAAAAAACACCACATTCAGAACACGAATATGGCTTCTCGCCTGTATGAAGTCTTTTATGACTGGTAAGGCTTGATTTTTGAGAAAAACATTTCCCACATTCAGAACAGGAATATGGCTTCTCCCCTGTATGAACTCTTTCATGTGTGATAAGGTGCGATTTCAGAGAAAAACAATTCCCGCATTCAGAACATGAAAAGGGTTTCTCTCCTGTATGGATTCTTTCATGTGAGTTAAGGGCCGATTTATGAAAAAAACATTTCCCACATTCAGAACATGAATAGGACTTCTTAGATTTATGAGCTGTAAGAGGAGTATGGGAATAGGTCTGGCACTGCAACTGTGCAGAGGGGTGAGATGAGAGTTTTGCAGGGGGCAGTTCTGGATAGGAGATTGAGGTAGTCGAGTCTCCAGTACCCTTTGTTGTGATGTCATCTTTTCCATCTGCAGAGAAAACATCATGTTCATCCATATTATTCTGGCTGAATCCTTCACCTGGAGAAAATAAAAATGCAATGTAAGAGAGGCTTAAAGAGCAGATACACTTCATTTCACAAGCT
Source organism: Gastrophryne carolinensis (assembly GCA_027917425.1). NCBI lineage: Eukaryota > Metazoa > Chordata > Amphibia > Anura > Microhylidae > Gastrophryne > Gastrophryne carolinensis. Next base: position 7,022,077 of record CM051237.1, read on the forward strand.
GGACTTCAAAGAAGGGCTGCTGAAATGACTTATAAGGAGACTATTTAGCACCAAAGACACAGAAGCATACCGTACAGTCGAAGAGAAAAGATTTAAAGTCCCTGTCCAGTCATGAACATAAAAAGTCTATGCTCATCTTTTGTCCCTGTAGCTTCACTGTGCAGTCCACCGTCATTACAATTGATGAGAGAGAATGAGTGATTCCATCGTCCAGCACCGGGCAGACATGGCAATGTCCATCAAGATGGTTTTACACATGCCTGCTCCATTCATTGCAATGAAGGGGGGCTGCTGAGATGGGATGCGTCAAACCCGCCTTGGTATCCCTATTGTAATGAATGTCGTAGGCATGGGGGTGGAAACAAGGTGTCAGTAACCGCTTACCGGACCCCGTTCCAACGCCGTCTCCAGGCGGCGGCGAGCACGGCCGCTCTCCTCCCTCTTCCCCGCGTCACAGCCTCTCGCGCGAGCACGTGACTCTTTTGCTGGGATAGGGCCAATGAGCCCAGGGCTCTTGCGTGGGCCAATGAGCCTGTGTGCTGGGGTTTTGGGCCATGAGCCAAAGGGAGGTTTGGGCTATACGCCCTTCCATAGTGTATAGCCAATGAGCTGTTTTGTCCTAAGTGCACCAATCACACACACCTTCCCTTGTAGTCTGTCCCTATAAAGGTTCTCCCCGTCAGTTACCCGGTGCCTGTGATAGCGCCTTGAACCTAGCTCTGACTTGTGTTATACCGTGATTGATCTTTGTTGCCGACCCCTGCCTGAACCGACCATTCTCTGTATGATCCCGTTGCCGACCACTGCCTGAACTGACCATTCTTTGTCTGATCTCCGTTGCCGACCTCTGCCTTGTACCCTGACCTCGAGCTGCCTCATCCCTCTGTACTGCTGCTTTCTCTGAACACCCGGTGCCGACCTCTAGCCTGTCTGGACTTCCGCTACTCGCTCTAGCTATTGGACTCGCTCTATACCGATCCCAGCTACTGGTTCTTCAGACCTCCAAACAGTAAGCTCCCATCCTTTGAGCCATTGACGTCCTGGGGGCAACCGATCCCGGGCAGGCGTATACTGCATCCCGGCAAGCGGGGGCTCCTACAGGTGAAGCTGGCTGCGGAGATTGAGGGTTGAGGGCTTACCTGGAGGGCTGGAGTTACCTGAGCGTGTCATTAGAATAACCAGAGCCTGACACAAGGCTCATTGGATACCGCCATGCAAGGCCACCCGACTGGAGGATGGAATACCTGGCTCCCAGCCATCAGTATCAGAATGTCTTCGCTGGACAGGGGAGTTGTGGGGGAACACCAGACCTGGACGGAGGAGCTACGGGGGAATAAATGTGAGAACTTATTTTTGCCTGAACAATTCATTTATGCTCCAGCTGAGCAAACACGAATGCTGAATGACGTGGCCAACCTGCTGGATGAATCCCTGGCTTCCCTCTCATCTGGGGCCTCAACTAAAATGAAGCCATGGATGCGGCAGCAGATGTGCCCCCGGAAAAAGGTGAGTTTACTGGTGACCCCGGGGATTTAACACACAGGGGAACGTCTAGCAGCCAGCCCAGGAGTCTTTTAGACCTCAGGACCACTGTGGAAAGAGTTTTGAGCTGCTCTCAAAAGCCCACTAGGCTCTCAAATCTGGGTGTGTCTAGAGAAATCCATGTTTTGGTCCACTTTAGGTGCACAACGGATGACCAGGGCGATGAAGACTAATGAAATGTGGGGGCAAAACAAAAATCAAGATTTTTACAGGAAAGGACAGGAACGGGGGGAACAACGCCGGGGATGCTTCGGAACTGAAGTCGTAAACAGGAAATTGGTCCACCAAGCTACAAAAAAAGATGGATAATCCAGAACAGCCAGGTTAATGTAAAATGGTCCAGGTGACAAATTAAAAGCTGAATGGACCACAAAGAATAAACAGCACGCCCTAGCGACAGAATGGAAACTTCTTTGGTGTGCAAGGCTCCCCGACCACTTTAGAGAACTCCAGACAAAAATGACTATAGTTCCACATTACTAGTTAGTTACTTTTCGACTGTAGTTCTGCTTAAAGTGGACCAACACCCTCCACTGATCGGCCCGGGAATCTATAAGATTCCCGGACCGATCAGTCCCCTGACCGCTGTGTGAAACCCCTAAATCCCTACCTGCTCCTCGATCCTCCCGCGCGTCCCTCTAGCGTTTGTGAATGGCCGGCGCGGGCGCGCGCCCTGTAAGAGTGATGCGCGGGAGGCGGCGGCGGGCGCGCTCTCTTGTCCGTCGCTGTCACCCGCTCGTCCGTCGGCAGGGATTGGCAGCAGCGGTCACGTGGGAGCGGGGTCAGGTGAGTTTTTGGGGCTTTCTGGGGGGTTTCACACCCCCCACCGAAGTGGACCAAAACCCAGGATAGTCAAAATCCTGGGTGTTGGTCCACTTTAAGCCCTGAAGAAAGTTTCCCCACAGACTGCCATTATTATATAAACAGTAGCCCAGTCCTCTCTTATCCGACCACCCGTGGCTGCTGCTGCTGCCAGCACATTCCAGCAGAGATCTGGCCCTGGAGTCTTTTGGTAAAGTCCATAAATCATGGGGGGGGGATGATCCCACGGCATGCACAGGGGGCATCTTTATTACTGATGCCCCCGATATATTCACCGCCACTAGCCGAAGATAACCTTGCTCCATTGGCAAAATGCAGTCCAATGTTCTACCTTTGCTCTTGTCACTTGGTCCTTCCCTGCGGCTTTCTTTTCTTCTTATCCCTTCTGTTCCTCCCCTAATGTGTCCGTTGTTGCGTGGGTGTGTATTCATGTCTTAGGATGCATAGTGCAGGAGGGGAGACGCAGGGGTGCTCTTATTATGCTGGCCACTCCGCCCGAAGCCCAGGATTCCACCAATGGAAGTGTATAGCGCGGTCTTGTGGACTTGGTAACCATGCATGGGCCTGCTCAGTATGCGGTTTGTTTGAGGAGATGGTGTGGGCCACAGAAGTCAGTTGGGAGCCGCAAGTGGCGGGTACCTCGCAAGCCCCCCGGTGCTCCCTTCTCCTTGCACGGGTTAATCGGCTGATAGTCATATATTTTCTTTTGCTGTACAATGTTGAAAGTCTTACTTTGTCTTTCTGTTCCTTTCAAACTGGATGTAATGCACCTTTTTTTGGGCTCGCCTATTACGAACATTAATGTCTGTAACTGTTTTCTTTGTTGTTATGAAAACAATAAAAATTAGTATGATTAAAAAAAAAAAATCAAAGTATGGAAGCCTTGGGTGGACTACGCCTACCCGGAAGTGTGTAATGCTCTGCTACAATGAGCAACGATCTGGCTCCTCTCTCTTCTCTCCTTTCTCTTTCCTCTTTCTTTCCTTTATCTCCTTTACCTTCCTCTTCCCTTATTGTCTTAGGCCACCCTACCTCAGTCGTCCTCTCCCCCCCCCCCATACCCCCCTTATCCCACATCCTTCTCCCCGCCCGGCTTAGCAACGTTTGTTTTGGACCTCTGCACGCACTGGGTTTCAGGCGGGAGGTCAGGATCCAGCGCAGCGACCGCTAATTGAGCTAAACCTTCGGGCCGACGCGTTGGCAGCGAATGGACGGTTAAGTTGTGCAGATGCATATATCATGTTGGACATACTAACTGATCTTCTGTCTTGCTTTACTATGTACCTGTTCAAGACTTGAATGTCTATCTGTTGTACAATAACTGTGTGCCATTGTCATTTGATATCTTTGTAACAAGTTAAAAAACTTAGAAAAAATTCTAATAAAAAGATTGAAACAAAAAAAAAAAATGCAGTCCAATGATTAGCTGCAGGCAGTCACACGGTCGGCACTGCGTTTGGCTGCCAATAAGAGTCCGGACCATGTGACCGCCATTGGCCGATCACGAAGCTGAATGACGTCGGTGGAATGAGGAGATGGTGAGACTATCTTGGGTCAGCGGGAGTAATTGGGATGCCCCCTGCGCCCGGCTGATGACGACCAACTCTTCATTAACCTCAGAGCTACAGGTCGGGGATCCCTGCTATAGGCCCAAGTGGAGATGTATCGGCACAGAAGTGCAGAGAGACCAAAGCCAATAATATTATACTTACCTCGGACGGTTTGTAGATCACAGTCTTTTTTATTTTTAGCAAAAACGTCTCCCTCTTCCTCGGTTTTCACATTTCCCTCTATAAAATCTCCAGGAGGGTCTGTAAAATAAAAATGAGCGACCAAACAGGGGGGATGATGCACTTTTTTTTTATTGTAGATATATTATTACTCACTTGGGCGGCAGATCTCCGGAGGACATTCCTCCTCTTTTTTCTCCACAAATACTTCCTCCTCCTCAGCTTTCACATTTCTTACTTTAATGTCTCCCGGGCCTGGGAATAAACATCGAGAATGACTGTGGGGGTGACTAAACGGGGTAAATAGGTGAGTATATTTTATAGGTTAATTACTCACCTGGGTCTATCTGTAAAGGGAATTCTTCAACCTCGCGCTTCACAAATTCTTCTTCCGCCTCAGTTTTCACATTTCTCACTATAGTGTCTCCGGAGGCTGCGAAGAAAGAGGAGAGTGAGAACACCGGGGTGTGCATGTGCAGTAATAAAGGGGGCGCTTAGTGAGCAGGGATTGCGGGTCAGTTAGTCATGAGAAGCTCCGGCTTACCCTGTGATGGGAGGAGCTGCTGACCCTCCATAACGGCTCCTACTAACTGCAGGTCAGTTAGTCATGAGAAGCTCCTACTTACCCTGTGATGGGAGGAGCTGCTGACCCTCCATAACGGCTCCTACTAACTGCGGGTCAGTTAGTCATGAGAAGCTCCGACTTACCCTGTGATGGGAGGAGCTGCTGACCTTCCATAACGGCTCCTACTAACTGCGGGTCAGTTAGTCATGAGAAGCTCCGACTTACCCTGTGATGGGAGGAGCTGCTGACCTTCCATAACAGCTCCTACTAACTGCGGGTCAGTTAGTCATGAGAAGCTCCTACTTACCCTGTGATGGGAGGAGCTGCTGACCCTCCATAACGGCTCCTACTAACTGCGGGTCAGTTAGTCATGAGAAGCTCCGACTTACCCTGTGATGGGAGGAGCTGCTGACCTTCCATAACGGCTCCTACTAACTGCGGGTCAGTTAGTCATGAGAAGCTCCGACTTACCCTGTGATGGGAGGAGCTGCTGACCTTCCATAACAGCTCCTACTAACTGCGGGTCAGTTAGTCATGAGAAGCTCCGGCTTACCCTGTGATGGGAGGAGCTGCTGACCCTCCATAACGGCTCCTACTAACTGCAGGTCAGTTAGTCATGAGAAGCTCCTACTTACCCTGTGATGGGAGGAGCTGCTGACCCTCCATAACAGCTCCTACTAACTGCAGGTCAGTTAGTCATGAGAAGCTCCGACTTACCCTGTGATGGGAGGAGCTGCTGACCTTCCATAACAGCTCCTACTAACTGCGGGGCAGTTAGTCATGAGAAGCTCCGACTTACCCTGTGATGGGAGGAGCTGCTGACCCTCCATAACGGCTCCTACTAACTGCGGGTCAGTTAGTCATGAGAAGCTCATTTCATTTTAAAATGTTGTTTAATGCTGCTAATTTGTTAATTGTTGCTTTTATTGTTGCCAATATACGGTATATATTTTATATAGGTTTTAGGTGTATTTTGGTCAGTCAATACGCCAGCCTTAATCCAGTTTAAAGGATAAAATATCCACGTTTTATTCCATACAAAAATTCGATAAAAGCATTCCATCCATGAGTATGAGTCAGGATAAAGCATAAGGGAGCAGTTTGGATGCCAACGCGTTTCGGGCACAGACTCAGCCCTTAATCATGACACTAGGGTGTATTTTGCCCAATTGTAATGCCAACTCGCCCTGCTGAATTGCTCTAATTTTTAGATTGTTTTAGGAGGTTTTAATATGAAAAATAAAGATATAATTTAATGTCCAGTTTTTAAATCAAACACAGTATATGTTTGATTATGTAATTTAGGGTTTTATAGCAACTATTGGCATTAATTATGGCCATTATCCTTAATTTTAGTCTTAGTTTAGACTATTTGTGCACAATAAATTATTTTTTTTAATTTTTGGGGAGTGAAGGAGTTAATCTTCTTCCTTGTATATATTCTCCACGCATGTTGTAGTTAACAGCGGGTTTATCCGGTAGATTGCCCTGCTCGCTGCAGTTGCGGCCCTTTGATTGGATTGTGGGGCTGTCGCGTGCATTGCTTATTAGAGAGATAGGAGGCAATGACGTGCTCACCCTTTCATTGGCAGAGCGCCGTTAGATGCGCCTGCTCTCGGATTGGCTGAGCGGGGTAAAACGCGCCAGCTGTACGATTGGCCGAGCGGTGTTATACATGCTCGTCCTTTGATCGGCGGAGGGGTAGGATGATGCAATCCCCCCCGCCCAGCTTCCGGATATTTAAACGCTATCAGCCGCCGCGCCGGCTCACCTAGAGAAAGTCGCGGGAGGCGACGAAACGCGCTGGAATTTGCCACATTGTGTGATGCGAGCATTTAAAAAGTTTTTATTGTGAGTATTTTATTGGCTCAATTAAAGGAGTTACTAGTGATGGCAATATTGCACTATGGATCTATAGGTTTCCTTTGCATGACCCTATTATGGAGGAAATTTGTTGGTCACATATATACATTTAACGGTGGGATCATATCTATCGCTGTGGAAACATTTGGAGAGTGTCCCTCATGACCTTTTAGTTGGCGTTTGATCAGATTATTTCTGGTAACAGCGTATTTTTGGTGGTGGGACAGCACAAGAAATGATTGAGAAGTCACTTTATTGATTTGATTTATTGATTATTTGGAGGAGCCTTAAAGAGGACTTACACTGGAATTCACATATAGCTCTGTGCTTTTTAGGTATTGATGAGAAGCTCCGACTTACCCTGTGATGGGAGGAGCTGCTGACCTTCCATAACGGCTCCATAACAGCTCCTGTGCTGTTACACAGTTAATATTTCATAATTATGTATGGTATCTATATAGTTAATTCCTGTATTGCTGTTCTATGGACATTTCTATAGTCAGTATGCTGCCACCTCTGGTCGTTTTTGTGTATTGCATTGAGGTCAGAGCTATGACTCATCTAAACCACTCCCATCTTCTCCAGGGAGCATTTCCTGGTTTATTGTTCATTGTCTTTCTGCCTTATGAGACACACATGTGTATCCTCCATGCTACTCTGATCAAAGCATCATCTTTTGACCGCCGCATGATACTGAAATCCATTCATTTTGCTGTATCCCACTGTTGTGATGGAATGAATAAACCGGCTTTGTGGATGAACACAGTATTTGGTGAGTTCAGCTATCTGATAAGGATCGTCCCCAGCGTTTCTCTAACTTACACGGGTTGGCACTGCTCTTACAAGGGAAAGAATCGCTATCACAACCTTCTGAGTCAGAATAGTCAAAAGATGTGTAGAATCCCTACAGCGTGTTGTGTATATGTGTGTGCCTAATCTGCAATCAAACTCAGTGCCATCCGCCATCTTGTGAAAGCACATGTTGCATAAGCTTACTGCACTTCATGTGGAAACTGCTTCTCTACATTGAACTATCTCACCTGCCATAATCTGCTGCTCCACTTCTTAAAGAGACAGTACCATTGTTGCAAAACTTATAAAAATGTCTAGACCAGGCTCTGATCATTTGTTTATGAAAGAACCAATGCAGAAACAGCATGCCCCCGAACCAGCAGATGTGCAAGGAGCAGATTCTGCAGATATTACTGAGCAGAGCGTAAGACCCAAACGTATAATAAAACCGACACAGAAAGTCATGGAAAACTATGAAGCCACTAAAACTGACTTCTCCATTAATCTATCAGACCTCTGGGACAGAACCTCACACTGCATGTCAGTTATGTCACGTTTTAATAACCAACAAGCCGCATTGAGAGACTCTATAAATCACTTACATGCTGCATATGGACGTTACCAGCGGCTGTCTGCAAAGTACTCAGCTTTTTTGCAGGACTCTAATACTAGAGATTCTTCAGCAGAACGGACAAGGATCGAGACACTGAACCAACAAAGGGACCTCGCAGTGCAAAGCGCTAAGTGTAAGGCAGAACTCCGCATCACTCAACTGGAGGAGATCAGATCTCACAAATCCACCTCAAGCAAGCGCACTGCACTCTCTTCTAGATCCTCCCGCTCCAGGGGTTCAACATTAAGCGACAAGCTAATAGAGGCCCGAGCTGACGCCGAAGCCAAAAAGGTACAAGGCTCCTTTGCCAAAAAGGAAGCAGAGATAGAAGCACGCAAGGCAGCTCGCCATGCCGAGATGGTAGCCCAGCAAGCAGAGATGGTAGTCCAGCAAGCAGAGATAGAAGCCCAGAGCAAAGCTCACCAAGCGCAAATGGCTGCTCAACAAGCAGAAGCAGACTTGCAAATAAAGATTCTACAAATGGAAGGGGAGGAAGCAGCTTCCCTGGCAAGGCTCAAAGTCCTTGAACAAGCAATAGGACAAAGTACTAATTTGGATTGTCTTATCCCAGCAGAACTGGAAGATCCAGTTGAACGCACCAGTGACTATGTACTAAAACATAACATTTGCAAGGACACAGAGTCATTTCCTGTGCCCCCTACTAACGACACTGTTCTGACTCTCGACACAGAGCCCTCTCAACTCCATATACCTAAGCCTCTTCAACGCAAGTGCAGCGACACAGCAAACCACATCAGCTCCTGCCAACAACGTAACGTCCAGCGGCAAGACACAATTCAAGCCACCGCCAGCACAAGTCTTAGAGACTAAACCACGGTTAAACGCTCATGCAACATCATTCTACCCTGGTAGACCTCACCCTACAGCACCAGAAAACTTTCACACCCAAGTGGTTCCACAAGTTATTTTGGCACCACTGAGTGAGAGATCAGACTTGAATGACTTTGCCAGATATATGATACGCCGTGAGCTTATTAACACTAGTCTCTCAAGGTTTGATGATTGTGCAGAGAGCTACAGGGCCTGGAAATCAACCTTCAAGGCTGCTATTGCTGACCTCAATCTTACTACTAAAGAAGAACTTGATTTGCTCATAAAGTGGCTGGGACCAGAGTCCGCAGATCGCGTTAAGAGACTAAGAACAGTACACGTTGACCACCCAGATGCAGGACTTGTTGCTGCATGGGCAAGACTCGAGCAAACCTACGGTAGTTCTGAAGCCATAGAAAGTGCTCTATTTAAAAGACTGCAAACCTTCCCAAAATTAGGAAACAAAGACTATCGCAAGCTCCAAGATCTAAGTGACCTCCTCATGGAACTAGAGTTGGCAAAGACAGACCCACGTCTACCTGGACTAAGCTTCCTGGACACCGCTCATGGTGTCAACCCAGTGGTATCTAAATTGCCATACAGCTTGCAAGAGAAGTGGGCACAACAAGGATCAAGGTACAAAAGAGACAATAACGTATCCTTTCCTCCATTCTCATTCCTTTGCAGGTTCATTAGTGACCAAGCCTGGATGAGAAACGATCCCAGCTTCAGCTTCAATGAAACCACCTTGCCTGCTGTATCATCAACAAGGTATGATAATGTGCTAACTAAACGTAGAGACTTTAATAGAGCAATATCTGTCAAGAGAACAGACATCTCACCCACCATTAGTACACCTAGCGATAGAGGCGTTGCTGATGATAAAGATAAAGACCCTAATCGTCAGTGTCCAATTCACAAGAAGCCTCACCCCCTTAAGAAATGTCGTGGGCTTAGGGCAAAGACTTTACATGAGCGCAGGGACATTCTCCAGAAACTTGGAATATGCTTCAAGTGCTGTGCTTCTTATAGCCATCTCGCTAAAGACTGTAAGGCTGTTATCAAGTGTACAGAATGTGGTAGTGACAGACATGTTACTGTTATGCATCCTACTCCACTTTCTGACAACCCACAGCAGATACCTACCTCCGTCCCTACCTCAAATCATGGCGGGGAGCAACGAGGCCCTGTTCCACCGAAGGATAATGTTTCTTCTTCATGCACAGAAGTCTGTGGAGAGGGTTTGGATCACAAATGCTGCGCCAAGGTTTGCTTAGTGAACATATACCCAAAGGACTATCCAGAGAAGGCCGTCAGGATGTATGCCATAATAGATGAACAGAGCAACAGATCCCTGGTGAAGCCTAAATTCTTTGATGTCTTCGGCATAGAGGGTCACGCCACACCGTATACTCTCAGAACCTGTTCTGGTCGCATAGAGACCTTTGGCAGAAGAGTTGATGGGTTCATGGTCTCTCATATCAAGGAGGGGGAGGGCATACTCCTACCAACCTTAGTCGAGTGTGACCAGATACCAGATGAAAGGGAGGAAATTCCCACTCCAGAAGCTGCATATCACCATCCTCACTTAAGACACCTGGTTGATGAGATTCCTGCAATGGATATGAGTGCTGAGATTTTGATCCTACTAGGAAGAGACATTCTTAGAGTGCATAAAGTACGCGAACAATGCGATGGGCCTGATGACGCTCCTTACGCACAAAGACTTGACCTAGGCTGGGTAATAGTGGGCGATGTATGTTTGAACAGGACTTGTGTGTCATCAGAGATCCACTCCTTCAAAACTTACGTGTTGGGAAATGGACGTGCATCCCACTTCAAACGATGCCCTCACCATTATGAAGTGAAGGAGAAGCCCCTTGATGTCCTCCAAGTAAGACAAGTTACTCTTGACGACAACCTAGGTACTGCAGTGTTTAGTACTACAAGTGATGATGACAAAATAGCCTTGTCAGTTGAAGACAGAGAGTTCATCAAAATAATGGACAAAGAATTCTTCCAGGATGAGTCTAACAGCTGGGTTGCGCCACTGCCTCTTCGTGCTGCAAGGGCCAAACTCCCAACCAATCATGAACAGGCTCTATCCAGATTCAACTCATTGCAACGTACACTAAAGAACAGGCCAGAAATGAAGGAACATTTCATCGACTTTATGAAAAGGATTTTTGACAATGATCATGCCGAGCCAGCGCCACCACTTCAAGAACAAGATGAGTGCTGGTATCTACCTTTCTTCGGAGTGTACCACCCACGTAAGCCTAAACAAATCAGGGTAGTATTTGACTCCAGCGCCAAGTATCAAGGCATATCCCTGAATGATGTTCTTCTCACAGGTCCAAATCTAACCAACAACCTCGTAGGTGTACTTATGAGGTTTAGAAGAGAGCCAGTTGCAATAACTGCCGACATTGAGCAAATGTTTCATTGCTTCATTGTACGTGAAGACCATAGAAATTTCCTAAGGTTTGTGTGGCACCGTAACAACAACATGGACGATGAGATTATGGAATATCGCATGAAGGTACGTTTTTGGAAATAGCCCCTCACCCGCTGTTGCAACATACGGTTTACGAAGGACTGCCCTTAGTGGAGAAAAAGAGTATGGAACAGACGCTCGACACTTCATTGAGAGAGACTTTTATGTTGATGATGGACTTAAATCTTTACCTACAGAGGAAGAAGCCATAGATCTGCTTCGAAGAACACAAGGTATGCCATCTGAGGCTAACCTCAGGCTACACAAGATTGCTTCAAATAGTGTTGCTGTTATGAAAGCCTTTCAACCTGGTGATCATGCGCCAGGTTTTAAAGACCTAAACCTGGGGATGGACATGCCACCTGTACAGAGAAGTCTAGGCCTACGGTGGGACTTATTAAAGGACACCTTCGGTTTTCAAGTCAGCTCTACAGACAAGCCATTCACTAAGCGTGGTGTGCTATCAGTGGTGAACAGTCTATACGATCCACTGGGATTTGTGGCTCCCATCACCATACAAGGAAAATCCTTGCTTAGACAGTTCTCAGAGACGATTAAAGATTGGGACGCTCCGCTGCCAACAGACAAGCTTTCAAAGTGGGAGGCCTGGAGAAAATCTCTACATGACTTAAATGAAATCTGTATACCGCGCTGCTACACTTTAACTTCCCTTGCTACGAGTCAGAGGAAGGAGCTGCACATCTTCTCGGATGCATCTACTGAGGCCATAGCAGCTGTTGCCTACCTCAAGGTAAGAGACTCCTCCAATCAAACTCACATAGGGTTCCTCTTTGGGAAAGCTAAGTTAGCACCTAAACCTGAGCACACAATTCCTAGGCTTGAACTTTGTGGGACTGTATTGGCTGTAGAAATTGCTGATTTCATAATGCGTGAGCTAGACATTCAGATAGATGACACCAAATTCTACACAGACAGCAAAGTTGTCCTGGGCTACATATACAACCAGACTAAACGTTTCTATGTGTATGTCAGTAACCGTGTAGAAAGAATCAGGAAATCATCTAGGCCTGAACAATGGCATTATGTCCCATCTGAAATTAATCCTGCAGATCATGCCACCAGGCCAGTGTCTGCAAGTGCTTTTGCTAATTCTTCTTGGATAACAGGTCCTGAATTCCTGCTGGATGATCCAGACGAGACCACAACTGATGTCTTCAGTCTTCTAGAACCTGACAAAGATCCAGAGATTCATCCAGAAGTTAAAACCCTCATCACCCATACTAAGCAAGGACTTGGCTTGGGCTGCCATCGCTTTGAACGTTTTTCTAAGTGGACAAGACTTGTACGCACCATGGCAAGGTTAGTTCACATTGCACGCTACTTCCACACAAAGCCCACTGATATCCAATGTCAAGGTTGGCACATGTGTCAAAAGCTTCTTTCTGCAAACAACATTGCTGAAGGTGAAATGATCATAATGCGCATTGTACAGCGGGAAGTCTTTGGCTCAGAAATCAAATGTATCCTTGACAAGAGGGACATTCCAAAAAATAGTCCCATTGCTAATCTGAACCCATTCATTGATAATGATGGCATGTTAAGAGTTGGTGGACGCTTGAACAAGGCCGAGCTAGGAGGACAAGAGCGAAATCCTCTCATCATACCTACTCGCCACCACATTACCACTCTCCTTATACGGCACTACCATGAAGGGGTTAAGCACCAAGGTAGACACTTCACAGAGGGTGCCATAAGAGCTGCAGGCCTTTGGATTATAGGAGCAAAGAGACAAATTTCAGCCACACTGCACCACTGTGTTCACTGCCGTAAACTAAGAGGTAAACATCAGCTACAGCAAATGTCAGATTTGCCAACTGACAGGTTGAGTACTGACCCGCCGTTCACTCATGTCGGGCTAGATGTCTTTGGACCATGGACAGTAACAGCTCGCAGAACTCGAGGTGGCCAAGCAAACAGCAAGAGATGGGCAGTGCTGTTCACTTGCATGAGTGTGCGTGCAGTACACATTGAAGTGATAGAGTCTATGGATGCCTCAAGCTTCATCAATGCCTTTAGACGATTTCTTGCAATCAGAGGACCAGTCAAAACACTAAGGTCCGACTGTGGAACTAATTTCGTTGGTGCCTGTCGAGAGTTACAGCTCAACTCTAGGCCAATCCAAGACCTTTTAGCTGAAAAGGGGTGTACATGGATATTCAATCCTCCTCACTCTTCCCACATGGGCGGCTCTTGGGAGAGAATGATAGGCATCACACGTAAAATACTTGACTCTATGCTTATGGATTCGAATTCCGCAGGACTTACCCACGAGGTTCTAACAACTTTCCTAGCAGAAGCATCTGCCATAATCAACTCCAGACCACTTGTTCCAGTGTCTACAGACCCAGAGAACCCGACCATCCTTACTCCAGCTACTCTGCTTACCCAGAAGCTTGGGACTGTTCCTGTTCCACCTGGAAACTTTAAATCAGGAAATCTGTGCTATGATCAGTGGAAGCGAGTACAACACCTCGCCAACTGCTTCTGGAATCGTTGGAAGATGGAGTATCTTTCTACTCTGCAAGGTCGCAGGAAATGGCAACGTATGAACCCTAACATACAAGTTGGAGATCTTGTTTTGCTTAAGGACCAACAAGCTGAGCGAATTGAATGGCCTGTGGGACTTATTATAAAGAGCGTTCCTAGTAATGATGGTAAGGTCCACAAAGTAGAAGTGAAGGTTGCAAGACAAGGGACTGTAAAGACCTTCCTCAGACCTATCACAGAACTTATTTTGCTCTTGCCCTTTGGAGAATGAACTTTCTTGCATAGACTGCTGGATCTTGCCTACTACTACAAGAAAAGAAGTTACACTTGAAGTCTTGCATTATAGTTGTTGCATTTTTGCATGTTCTCTTTATGTTTTTCAGGTTTTCAAGATTTCAAGCAAATTCACTGTTATTCATTTGCATTGCATGACTACCGTTATGGTTTAAATAGTGACATTTTTTAATGCCAGACGGGGAGTGTGCTGTTACACAGTTAATATTTCATGATTATGTATGGTATCTATATAGTTAATTCCTGTATTGCTGTTCTATGGACATTTCTATAGTCAGTATGCTGCCACCTCTGGTCGTTTTTGTGTATTGCATTGAGGTCAGAGCTATGACTCATCTAAACCACTCCCATCTTCTCCAGGGAGCATTTCCTGGTTTATTGTTCATTGTCTTTCTGCCTTATGAGACACACGTGTGTATCCTCCATGCTACTCTGATCAAAGCATCATCTTTTGACCGCCGCATGATACTGAAATCCATTCATTTTGCTGTATCCCACTGTTGTGCTGGACTGAATAAATCGGCTTTGTGGATGAACACAGTATTTGGTGAGTTCAGCTATCTGATAAGGATCGTCCCCAGCGTTTCTCTAACTTACACGAGTTGGCACTGCTCTTACAAGGGAAAGAATCGCTATCACAACCTTCTGAGTCAGAATAGCTCCTACTAACTGCGGGTCAGTTAGTCATGAGAAGCTCCTACTTACCCTGTGATGGGAGGAGCTGCTGACCCTCCATAACGGCTCCTACTAACTGCAGGTCAGTTAGTCATGAGAAGCTCCTACTTACCCTGTGATGGGAGGAGCTGCTGACCCTCCATAACGGCTCCTACTAACTGCAGGTCAGTTAGTCATGAGAAGCTCCTACTTACCCTGTGATGGGAGGAGCTGCTGACCCTCCATAACAGCTCCTACTAACTGCGGGTCAGTTAGTCATGAGAAGCTCCTACTTACCCTGTGATGGGAGGAGCTGCTGACCCTCCATAACGGCTCCTACTAACTGCGGGTCAGTTAGTCATGAGAAGCTCCTACTTACCCTGTGATGGGAGGAGCTGCTGACCCTCCATAACAGCTCCTACTAACTGCAGGTCAGTTAGTCATGAGAAGCTCCTAATTACCCTGTGATGGGAGGAGCTGCTGACCCTCCATAACAGCTCCTACTAACTGCGGGTCAGTTAGTCATGAGAAGCTCCTACTTACCCTGTGAGGGGAGGAGCTGCTGACCCTCCATAACGGCTCTCCTGAATGGATCTTCGAGTCCCGCCCAATTCTCACGTCCTGTTTGTAGGCATCACTCTGGAAGACATGAGATGAGTTGTGGTATCAGCCTCTGGAGCATCAGAGACGTAGAAGAAGCCGGGTGGTGAGATATCCCAGCAGCCCCCTCACACGGCTGAAGGCTCTGAGCGCGCTCAGCATTCAGTTGGGATAAGGAACCTCAGAATTACTTGTACCAATTACTTGACATTTCCCTGACTTCATTAGGATGGACCTATACAAAAAAAGTATGTACCGTACTCTGCACCACCTATTCAATAATCAGTCAGTATGATCCTATATTGTGTGTGGTCGCGCTTGCGTCTGACGCCTACTTTAAGTTGTAACCATAAATTTTACCCTATGGTGGCTTCAGCAACCACCTAATTAACCCCAAAGTGTAGCACCCTCACAGAGCCAGAAGGAGGCGGAGTCTGAGCTGGAAGACACGCCCTGCTCACCCCACCCACCAAGCTCGCTCGCTATAGCGACGTCACATGTCATGGGAAAGAGGGCGGGGCTTATACAGCGTTGTGCCGCCCCTCCCTCGTGGCGGTCGTCATGGCGACTCTCACTTCAGCCATACATGCTGTATAGGATGCCGCTATTTTCCCCCCTGCTCACCACAGGACCCCTCCTGCCCCTCTCACCCCCCTGCTCACCACAGGACCCCTCCTGCCCCTCTCACCCCCCTGCTCACCAGAGGACCCCTCCTGCCCCTCTCACCCCCCTGCTCACCAGAGGACCCCTCCTGCCCCTCTCACCCCCTCTGCTCACCACAGGACCCCTCCTGCCCCTCTCACCCCCCCCCCCCCTGCTCACCACAGGACCCCTCCTGCCCCTCTCACCCCCCCCTGCTCACCACAGGACCCCTCCTGCCCCTCTCACCCCCCTACTCACCAGAGAACCCCTCCTGCCTCTCTCACCCCCCTACTCACCAGAGAACCCCTCTCACCCCCCTGCTTACCAGAGGACCCCTCCTGCCCCTCTCACCCCCCTACTCACCAGAGAACCCCTCCTGCCCCTCTCACCCCCCTGCTCACCAGAGGACCCCTCCTGCCCCTCTCACCCCCCTGCTCACCAGAGGACCCCTCCTGCCCCTTTCACCCCCTCTGGTCACCACAGGACCCCTCCTGCCCCTCTCACCCCCTCTGGTCACCACAGGACCCCTCCTGCCCCTCTCACCCCCTCTGGTCACCACAGGACCCCTCCTGCCCCTCTCACCCCCCTCTGGTCACCACAGGACCCCTCCTGCCCCTCTCACCCCCTCTGGTCACCACAGGACCCCTCCTGCCCCTCTCACCCCCCTCTGGTCACCACAGGACCCCTCCTGCCCTTCAGCAGTAGAGAGACTAGGGACAGACAATGGGTGTCCCCAGTACAAATAGGTGATATGAGTACGCTTGAAGTAGTCATTATATAATGTATGGGTGATATATGGGGGACAGGGAGCAGGATGCAGGGGGCCTCAGCAGTAGCATGTCACAGCAAGGCAATATCTGAGGTCGCACTCACCTGCCCTATCTAGGCCGCAGACTACACCAATATGGCGGCACTCATCCCCGAGGACACCCCGACCCTCTTCCATTAGCCTCCGCTCAAGTAAGCTACAAGAAAATGGCCGCTGCCAATCAGCGACAAGCCCCTCTGCAGGCTCCGCCCAACCAACACCAGCCCGTCGCCGTGACAACCGGAGGTGGCATCCGCCTCCAGCATATGAATGTAAAGATGAGCCAGAAGGAGGCGGAGTCTGGGTGGAAGACACGCCCTGCTCACCCCACCCACCAAGCTCGCTCGCTATAGCGACGTCACATGTCATGGGAAAGAGGGCGGGGCTTATACAGCGTTGTGCCGCCCCTCCCTCATGTCGTCATGGCGACTCTCGCTTCAGCCATACATGCTGTAGGATGCCACTATTTTCCCCCCTGCTCACCAGAGGCCCCCTCCTGCCCCTCTCACCCCCTCTGGTCACCACAGGGCCCCTCCCACCCCCTCTGCTCACCACAGGGCCTCTCTCTGGTCACCACAGGACCCCTCCTGCCCCTCTTACCCCCCTCTGCTCACCACAGGACCCCTCCTGCCCCTCTCACCCCCCTCTGCTCACCACAGGACCCCTCCTGCCCCTCTCACCCCCCTCTCCTCACCACAGGACCCCTCCTGCCCCTCTCACCCCCCTCTGCTCACCACAGGACCCCTCCTGCCCCTCTCACCCCCCTCTGCTCACCACAGGACCCCTCCTGCCCCTCTCACCCCCCTCTGCTCACCACAGGACCCCTCCTGTCCCTCTCACCCCCCTCTGCTCACCACAGGACCCCTCCTGCCCCTCTCACCCCCCTCTGCTCACCACAGGACCCCTCCTGCCCCTCTCACCCCCCTCTGCTCACCACAGGACCCCTCCTGCCCCTCTCACCCCCCTCTGCTCACCACAGGACCCCTCCTGCCCCTCTCACCCCCCTCTGCTCACCACAGGACCCCTCCTGTCCCTCTCACCCCCCTCTGCTCACCACAGGACCCCTCCTGCCCCTCTCACCCCCTCTGCTCACCACAGGACCCCTCCTGCCCCTCTCACCCCCTCTGCTCACCACAGGACCCCTCCTGCCCCTCTCACCCCCTCTGCTCACCACAGGACCCATCCTGCCCCTCTCACCCCCCCCCCCTGCTCACCACAGGACCCCTCCTGCCCCTCTCACCCCCCTCTGCTCACCACAGGACCCCTCCTGCCCCTCTCACCCCCCTCTGCTCACCACAGGACCCCTCCTGCCCCTCTCACCCCCTCTGCTCACCACAGGACCCCTCCTGCCCCTCTCACCCCCTCTGCTCACCACAGGACCCCTCCTGCCCCTCTCACCCCCTCTGCTCACCACAGGACCCATCCTGCCCCTCTCACCCCCCCCCCTGCTCACCACAGGACCCATCCTGCCCCTCTCACCCCCCCCCTGCTCACCACAGGAGCCTTCCTGCCCGTCTCACCCCCCCCCCCCTGCTCACCACAGGACCCCTTCTGTCCCTCTCTGGTCACCACTGGACCCCTCCTGCCCCTCTCATCCCCTCTGCTCACCAGAGGGCCCCTCCTGCCCCTCTCACCCCCCCTGCTCACCAGAGGACCCATCCTGCCCCTCCCACCCCCTCTGCTCACCAGAGGACCCATCCTGCCCCTCTCACCCCCCCCTGCTCACCACAGGAGCCCTCCTGCCCCTCTCACCCCCCCCTGCTCACCACAGGAGCCCTCCTGCCCCTCTCACCCCCCCCTGCTCACCACAGGACCCCTTCTGCCCCTCTCTGGTCACCACAGGACCCCTCCTGCCCCTCTCACCCCCCTGCTCACCAGAGGACCCCTCCTGCCCCTCTCACCCCCTCTGCTTACCAGAGGACCCCTCCTGCCCCTCTCACGCCCCTGCTCACCAGAGGACCCCTCCTGCCCCTCTCACCCCCCCCTGCTCACCACAGGAGCCCTCCTGCCCCTCTCACCCCCCCCCTGCTCACCACAGGACCCCTTCTGCCCCTCTCTGGTCACCACAGGACCCCTCCTGCCCCTCTCACCCCCCTGCTCACCAGAGGACCCCTCCTGCCCCTCTCACCCCCTCTGCTTACCAGAGGACCCCTCCTGCCCCTCTCACCCCCCCTGCTCACCACAGGAGCCCTCCTGCCCCTCTCACACCCCCCTGCTCACCACAGGACCCCTTCTGCCCCTCTCTGGTCACCACAGGACCCCTCCTGCCCCTCTCACCCCCCTGCTCACCAGAGGACCCCTCCTGCCCCTCTCTACTCACCACAGGACCCCTCCTGCCCCTCTCTACTCACCACAGTACCTCTCCTGCCCCTCTCACCCCCCTCTGGTCACCACAGCACCCCTTCTGCCCCTCTCACCCCCCTCTGGTCACCACAGGACCCCTCCTGCCCCTCTCACCCCCTCTGGTCACCAGAGGACCCCTTCTGCCCCTCTCACCCCCTCTGGTCACCAGAGGACCCCTTCTGCCCATCTCACCCCCCTCTGGTCACCACAGGACCCCTCCTGCCCCTCTCACCCCCTCTGGTCACCAGAGGACCCCTTCTGCCCCTCTCACCCCCTCTAGTCACCAGAGGACCCATCCTGCCCCTCTCCTCACCACAGGACCCCTCCTGCCCCTCTCTGGTCACCACATTACCCCTCCTGCCCTTCTCTGGTCACCACATTACCCCTCCTGCCCCTCTCACCCCCTCCCCTCACCACAGGACCCCTCCTGCCCTTCTCTGGTCACCACATTACCCCTCCTGCCCCTCTCTGGTCACCACAGGACCCCTCCTGCCCCTCTCTGCTCACCACAGGACCCCTCCTGCCCCTCCCTGGTCACCACAGGACCCCTCCCACCCCCCCTGCTCACCACAGGACCCCTCCCACCCCCCCTGCTCACCACAGGACCCCTCCTGCCCCTCTGCTCACCACAGGACCCCTCCTGCCCCTCTGCTCACCACAGGACCCCTCCCACCCCCCTGGTCACCACAGGACCCCTCCCACCCCCCCCGGTCACCACATGACCCCTCTTTCCCCCTCTGCTCACCACAGGACCCCTCCTGCCCCTCTCACCCCCCCTGCTCACCACAGGACCCCTCCTGCCCCTCCCACCCCGCCTGGTCACCACATGACCCCTCCTGCCCCGCTCTCCCCCTCTGCTCACCACAGGACCCCTCCTGCCCCTCTCTGCTCACCACAGGACCCCTCCTGCCCCTCTTACCCCCTCTGCTCACCACAGGACCCCTCTCTGCTCACCACAGGACCCCTCCTGCCCCTCTCTGCTCACCACAGGACCCCTCCTGCCCCTCTCACCCCCTCTGCTCACCAGAGGACCCCTCCTGCCCCTCTCTGCTCACCACAGGACCCCTCCTGCCCCTCCCACCCCCCCTGGTCACCACATGACCCCTCTCGCCCCCCCCTGCCCACCACAGGACCCCTCCTCCCCCTCACACCCCCCCTGGTCACCACAGGACCCCTCCTGCCCCTCTCTGGTCACCACAGGACCCCTCCTCCCCCTCACACCCCCCCTTCTCACCACAGGACCCCTCCTGCCCCTCTCACCCCCTCTGCTCACCAGAGGACCCCTCCTGCCCTCTCACCCCCCCTGGTAACCATAGGGCCCCTCCTGCCCCTCTGCTCACCACAGGACCCCCTCCTGCCCCTCTCTGGTCACCACATGCCCCCTCCTGCCCCTCTCACCCCCTCTGTTCACCAGAGGACCCCTCCTGCCCTCTCACCCCCCCTGGTAACCATAGGGCCCCTCCTGCCCCTCTTTCCCCCTCTACTCACCACAGGACCCCTCCTGCCCCTCTCACCCCCCTGCTCACCACAGGACCCCTCCCACCCCCCCCCCCGGTCTCCACATGACCCCTCTTTCCCCGTCTGCTCACCACAGGACCCCTCCTGCCCCTCCCACCCCGCCTGGTCACCACATGACCCCTCCTGCCCCGCTCTCCCCCTCTGCTCACCACAGGACCCCTCCTGCCCCTCTCTGGTCACCACAGGACCCCTCCTGCCCCTCTTACCCCCTCTGCTCACCACAGGACCCCTCCTGCCCCTCTCTGCTCACCACAGGACCCCTCCTGCCCCTCTCTGCTCACCACAGGACCCCTCCTGCCCCTCTCTGGTCACCACTGGACCCCTCCTGCCAGTCCCACCCCGCCTGGTCACCAAATGACCCCTCTCACCCCCCCCCCCTGCTCACCACAGGACCCCTCCTCCCCCTCACACCCCCCCTGGTCACCACAGGACCCCTCCTGCCCCTCTGCTCACCACAGGACCCCTCCTGCCCCTCTCTGGTCACCACAGGACCCCTCCTGCCCCTCTCACCCCCTCTGCTCACCAGAGGACCCCTCCTGCCCCTCTCACCCCCCCTTCTCACCACAGGACCCCTCCTGTCCCTCTGCTCACCAGAGGACCCCTCCTGCCCTCTCACCCCCCCTGGTAACCATAGGGCCCCTCCTGCCCCTCTCACCCCCCCTTCTCACCACAGGACCCCTCCTGTCCCTCTGCTCACCACAGGACCCCCTCCTGCCCCTCTCTGGTCACCACATGACCCCTCCTGCCCCTCTCACCCCCTCTGTTCACCAGAGGACCCCTCCTGCCCTCTCACCCCCCCTGGTAACCATAGGGCCCCTCCTGCCCCTCTGCTCACCACAGGACCCCCTCCTGCCCCTCTCTGGTCACCACATGCCCCCTCCTGCCCCTCTCACCCCCTCTGTTCACCAGAGGACCCCTCCTGCCCTCTCACCCCCCCTGGTAACCATAGGGCCCCTCCTGCCCCTCTGCTCACCACAGGACCCCCTCCTGCCCCTCTCTGGTCACCACATGACCCCTCCTGCCCCTCTCACCCCCTCTGCTCACCAGAGGACCCCTCCTGCCCTCTCACCCCCCCCTGGTAACCATAGGGCCCCTCCTGCCCCTCTGCTCACCACAGGACCCCCTCCTGCCCCTCTCTGGTCACCACATGACCCCTCCTGCCCCTCTCACCCCCTCTGCTCACCAGAGGACCCCTCCTGCCCTCTCACCCCCCCCTGGTAACCATAGGGCCCCTCCTGCCCCTCTGCTCACCACAGGACCCCCTCCTGCCCCTCTCTGGTCACCACATGACCCCTCCTGCCCCTCTCACCCCCTCTGATCACCATAGGACACCTGTCCCTCTCACCCACCTGTGGTCACCATAGGACACCTCCTGCTTCTCTCACTCCCAGTAGTGGAACCCTTGTTCTTTCTGCTCACCGGAACACATCAGAGGAGCCTTCCTGCCTTTTTCATCTCCTGCCCCTGTCACCCCCTAACCCTCTCCCACTCACTAGTCCTAGCCACCATGGGTCCAGTACCAGAGGACCCTACGGGTACCACAGGGCAGAAGTGAGCCAAGCAATAGAAGACAACAGCCTAAAAGAACCAAGGGACAATAGTGGGCT
The DNA here is from genome assembly GCA_027917425.1 of Gastrophryne carolinensis. Classification (NCBI taxonomy): domain Eukaryota; kingdom Metazoa; phylum Chordata; class Amphibia; order Anura; family Microhylidae; genus Gastrophryne; species Gastrophryne carolinensis. Next base: position 7,044,306 of record CM051237.1, read on the forward strand.
AAAGGGTCACCCCAAAAAACTCACCATTCCCCAAGCCCACAGCACATGTGCAGGCTCTGTTACAATCAGCACAATGCATATTAATGGCCGGCATCTGGTCCTGGTTAAGGGAGCCCGGCATAAGGGAAGCAGGAGCAGTTGCATCCATGGTTTCCCTGTAGTGTGCGGTGTGCTGCCACCCCCAGCCTATCTGAATGGCTGGGCCGGGAATGTGGCTCGTGAACCCGACATGTGAGCACTGGAAAGGTAAGTGCTTTCTCGGGGGGATTTCACAGAGCAGGGCATCAGGTCCCCAAAAGGGGGGGGGGAGACTTTTTAGACTCCAGGGAAGATTTACAATGTGGTTCGTCCACTTTAAAGCAGACCAAAAGGCAAAAATTAAAATGCCCCTGGCCTGCCACCTGACCCGATCCTGGCCTGCCGCCTGACCCGATCCTGGCCTGCCGCCTGACCCGACCCTGGCCTGCAAACCTGACCCGACCCTGGCCTGCCGCCTGACCCGATCCTGGCCTGCCGCCTGACCCGATCCTGGCCTGCCCCGACACTGGCCTGCAAACCTGACCCGACCCTGGCCTGCAAACCCGACCCTGGCCTGCCGCCTGACCCGATCCTGGCCTGCCGCCTGACCCGACCCTGGCCTGCCGCCTGACCCGACCCTGGCCTGCCGCCTGACCCGACCCTGGCCTGCCGCCTGACCCGACCCTGGCCTGCCGCCTGACCCGACCCTGGCCTGCCGCCTGACCCGATCCTGGCCTGCAAACCTGACCCGACCCTGGCCTGCCGCCTGACCCGACCCTGGCCTGCAAACCTGACCCGACCCTGGCCTGCAAACCTGACCCGACCCTGGCCTGCCGCCTGACCCGATCCTGGCCTGCCGCCTGACCCGATCCTGGCCTGCCCCGACACTGGCCTGCAAACCTGACCCGACCCTGGCCTGCAAACCCGACCCTGGCCTGCCGCCTGACCCGATCCTGGCCTGCCGCCTGACCCGACCCTGGCCTGCCGCCTGACCCGACCCTGGCCTGCCCCGACCCTGGCCTGCCGCCTGACCCGATCCTGGCCTGCCGCCTGACCCGACCCTGGCCTGCCACCTGACCCGACCCTGGCCTGCCGCCTGACCCGACCCTGGCCTGCCGCCTGACCCGACCCTGGCCTGCCGCCTGACCCTGGCCTGCCGCCTGACCCGACCATGGCCTGCCGCCTGACCAGACTCTGGCCTGCCATCTGACCCGACCCTGGCCTGCCGCCTGACCCGACCCTGGCCTGCCGCCTGACCCGACCCTGGCCTGCCGCCTGACCCGATCCTGGCCTGCCGCCTGACCCGACACTGGCCTGCAAACCTGACCCGACCCTGGCCTGCAAACCCGACCCTGGCCTGCAAACCCGACCCTGGCCTGCCACCTGACCCGACACTGGCCTGCAAACCCGACACTGGCCTGCAAACCTGACCCGACCCTGCCACCTGACCCGACACTGGCCTGCAAACCTGACCCGACACTGGCCTGCAAACCTGACCCGACCCTGGCCTGCCGCCTGACCCGACCCTGGCCTGCCGCCTGACCCGATCCTGGCCTGCCGCCTGACCCGATCCTGGCCTGCCGCCTGACCCGACCCTGGCCTGCCCCGACCCTGGCCTGCCGCCTGACCCGATCCTGGCCTGCCGCCTGACCCGACCCTGGCCTGCCACCTGACCCGACCCTGGCCTGCCGCCTGACCCGACCCTGGCCTGCCGCCTGACCCGACCCTGGCCTGCCGCCTGACCCGACCCTGGCCTGCCGCCTGACCCTGGCCTGCCGCCTGACCCGACCATGGCCTGCCGCCTGACCAGACTCTGGCCTGCCATCTTACCCGACCCTGGCCTGCCGCCTGACCCGACCCTGGCCTGCCGCCTGACCCGATCCTGGCCTGCCGCCTGACCCGACCCTGGCCTGCCGCCTGACCCGATCCTGGCCTGCCGCCTGGCCCGACACTGGCCTGCCATCTGAACCCACTCTGGCCTGCCATCTGAACCCACTCTGGCCTGCTGCCTGACCCGACCTGGTCTGCCGTCTGAACCCACTCTGGCCTGCTGCCTGACCCGACCTGGTCTGCCGTCTGAACCCACTCTGGCCTGCTGCCTGACCCGACCTGGTCTGCCGTCTGAACCCACTCTGGCCTGCTGCCTGACCCGACCCTGGCCTGCTGCCTGAATCCACCCTGGTCTGCCCGCAACCACAATCCAACCTCTGCTGTTCGAATACACGCCCCCAAACCCCACTCTTCGCTCGCCATGATCACAAAACTAAATAACTAACAAAGGCCTGCCCCTCTCGGTTTGTCTCAGCCGGAAGCCATGTTGGTGTAGCCCCGCCCCTCTGCTGTTTGTTTCCTCATCCGGCAGCCATGTTGTAGCCCCCAAAGGCACAGGTCCGGATGTCCCTGCTTCCGTATTCATGTCGTGCAGAAAACCGCACTACATAAACCAATATGAATCTGCGGACTACTGATCTATAGTCAGCTTATATCCACAGGGGCCAGCACCGCAATGCTGCAGCTTCCACTCACCATTCTGCTACCCACCGCCACTCGTGAGAAGCGGCCTCTGTGAGGGGCTAACACCCATATTAGGGCAAAGGCTTCACCCAGGAGGATTGTGGGTGTCATGAATGACTTGCCTTCAGCCCGTGCCCGTGGTGTCCCTAGGCAACTGGTCAGGGTTTCTCCTGCCCAGCAGCCGCTTCTGCCTCAGATGCCAGCTCCAGCGGCGCGTGTGTCGCCGAGCGCGCCCTCCTCCCTCATCCACTGTCATTCTACTCTTCTACCTGTGCTTGCGCGCAAGTACAGTCAGCTCATGTCCTCCGGTGGTGCTATACACACAGTGGCCACTGGAGGCTGTTTAAAAGAGCTAAACCTAGGAGGTGCAGTTCTGGGCAGTATGCCTTTGGAGTTCAGCTGGGGCAATCAGCCCAGAGCTCTCTAAGTGCACCAATCAGCACACAGATCCAAAGTGCACCAATCAGCACACAGATCCAAAGTGCACCAATCAGCACACAGATCCAAAGTGCACCAATCACAGTCACTGCCTCCCTGTCCAATCCAGCCGGGTTCAGTCCTATAAAGGGATTACCTCTTCAGTGTGTCAGTGCCTGTGATAGCGTTTAGCTGGCTTGCTATTGTTCCTGTGATTGCCTGTTTATATCGTTATTGACCATCTGCTTGAATCTCGACCACGTCTTCGTCTCATCCCTTGTACTGCGCAGCTCTCTGACCTCCCGTTGTGACCCTTGGCTTGACGTCTGACTTCGCTTGAATTCTCCTGAGCACCCGAATTGCTTCCAGTATTACCTGTTTCCGAAGCACCCGAACTGTTTCCAGTACTTACCCGAAATTGCCCAGTCTGGCCTCTGGTTCATCTGCCTTCAACCCCTGTAAGCTCACATCCTTTGTGCTATTAAGTCCTGGGGGCAACCGTGTCCGGCGAGGCATATAAAGCGCCCCGGCAAATGGGGGCTTGTCTAAAGGTGAAGCTAGCAGCGGAGATTGGGGGTTGTGGGCTTACTCTGAAGGCAGGTGTCCCACGGGCCTGACAGTGGGATACATACTCCAGGGTGTAGCAAGATGGCGGTGCAAGAGCAATAGGTCTGGTAGGTGAGTAGGCCATAACCCTGGGATTTTGTCTATCCCCAGTTTTGTATTTGCCCCTGGGGCACCCCAATTTGGGATGCTTTCCCCACTCTGAACCTAGCTGACATTGTCCAGTTCTAGTTACTGCATGGCTCTGGGTCCTGCATATAGGCTGCCCTGTGCAGAAGGAATGACCCTGCTCACCACTGGGAACAGGTGTGTCACATGACCGCCATGTGCTCTGGTAAGCCCAGTGCTGGCGTTGGCCCTGCCTGGATGACCATGGTAAAGATGACGAGGGATACAAAATGGCTGTTTGGAGCCACCTATAGCCTGAGGTTGACCCGTCACATGAGTTTGTGCTAAAAAAAAAACTTTTCTGAGAATCACAGGACGCTGTGCTATATCCAGTTATGTTTTTTTTCTGCCCTGTGTGTAGAGACATTCGGCTTAGTGCCTTTAAACCGTTGCTGCCATCACTGGCGGGGAAGTGGCCATCCCTTCTCAGTGATGAAGACAAGGGCATGGCGTAAGCCAAACGGGACTCCGTTCTCACTGTAGACTTTAATTGTGGCTCCTCCGGTTGATGATGTCACAGACAGATGATGACACACTCAGTGTTGATGTAAGTAAAGTATCTAATCACTGATTATAGAATAATTTAACCTTTGCAGTTGACTCAATTAATAAAGACTCTTTAATTGTCCTTTGCACCTGTTAAGTGCCAGCTACGGAAATTTCACGTACCTGACCTTTTCCATTGTTCGTGAGCAAAAAAAAAAACCACGCTCACCTCCATCTCCTGCCCTGCGCCCAGCTTCCGACAATCACTTCCGGCTGTCAGTAATAGGCAAGGGACATAGTAATCAGCTATGGAATTGAGGTAAATAGAGAGAAAATAAATTCCTTTTTCGATGTGTGTGGTTTTTTTACATTTAACTCTTTGTGAACTGGTAAGGGGTCCCTGATGCACCCTTTCCTGCTCCCCAAACTGAAACAGCTCTTTAGGAGATTTTCACATAAAATACAACTGTGCTATGCACTATGAGCACCTTGCAGTTTTTCAAGAAAAACAACCCTTTACATTTGAAATACCCCCCACAAACTATATGTTCTCTGGAAGTACACACCTCAAGCTTTCTAGGCGTACCAGGCTTGTTGAAGTGGGCTCAGTTTTCGAGAAGTAATCCCTCAACTAATTGGTTGCACAACGTTTCCCTAAAAAAAGAAAATAAAAAAAGAATCAAAGCCACATTGTCCTAACAAAACAATATGCAAACAAGTTATATCTGAAAAAGCAACATCCTCCAAACAGAACAATACCCAACATGCATAGGTACTGTCAAGGGAAGAGTTGGCAAACGCCCCAAAGTGAAGCATGTGCGTAAAGGTAATTTTACTTGAAAATTTCAGCTCTGCAAAGTGAGTACCCTGGACTTTATCAACCAAAACAACCTTTTACACTTGGAATACCCCCCCCCCCACAAACCGTATATTCCCTACACATGTTAAGCTTTCTAGGCGTACCCAGCTTGTTGTAGTGGGCTCATCTTTCTGGAAGTAATCCCTAATGAACGGCTTCCCTAAAAAAATACACTACACTACACTAAAATATCAATATGCAAACAAGAAAAAACAAGCTAAATCTGAAAGTGCACAGGCACATAGGAAAAAATATTTTATTTTTTAATGCTTACCTCCCATCCATCCCTAAGCACTGTGTCCCACGCCGACCACTCTGGCTTCTGTTCTCCTGCTGCTGCTGGAAGCCTTTTATACCTGCAAGGTGACATATGGTCCCATTTGGTTGGTCATTCGAAATAAGACAGGACCTCATCAGCATGTGCCATGGATACATTTCTGCTATAAGGTTGAGAGGAATGTTCCTCCATTACTGGTCCGGGGAGGAAGAGAAGTCAGGTTACCGTTGATTGGGCTGCAGCGGGTCAGCTGGATTGATGCCGTCCTGTAAGAGGGCTAGATCGTGAAAGTGTCCACCATGGCCCCCCTTCCCCTGCCCCCTCTTCACCTCCCTCTTGCCCCTTTACTCCCCTCTTGCCTTTCTTCTCCATCTTCGTGACTCTCATCTGCCCGCTCTTGCTCCTCTGTCACTGCCTTTTTCCTGTTTACAGGCCACCATAGTTATTTAATCTGCTGACGCTGATTGTTTTTGTTCTGCCCCTTGCTCTTCTGCCTCACAGTTCTCTCCAGGCCCCAGTTGTTCTTTGTGTCTCATTAGTTCTCTTTAGCCCCTCCCTTTGTTTTTTTTTTTTTTAAATTGCCACCTTCTGACCTGTGGCTATTTACCCTTCCCTGGTTCTCTTTTGCCCTTGGCGCTTTTCCCATCCTCTGTGTGGGCTGAGTGGCATAAAACACAGGCACTGGCAGAGTTCTTGTGCAAACAAAGGGTTCTTATTCTCAGCCACAAGTTCCGGTTCTACATTGAATCAAAAGTCCATCAAACAAATAATGCCTTCTTCAGCAAAAATGCAAATGCATATCATCCAGAGCTCAGCCAGTGACAGACTTTTCAGGCAAACTCTGGTTCTCTCCAGCTCTCAGCAGAGAAGCAGGGTAAGCTCCTCCTGCTGCTCACTTGACATGTCTCTTGTCTCTTAGGCATTCAGCAGTTTTTCCCTATTAGCAGATCAGAGGCCCACCTGAGTGTTCAGCCAGCACCTTGTGAATCCTGGACTGGAGTACAGGAGTGGTCATCCCACCCACAGTCACTCCTAAATCCTGAACCCAGAAATCCAATTTAAACAAACTGCTTGACAACCTAACTGTTGCCAGCTAGCAGCTTTATCCAGGACTTATGCCCACTGGAATATGAACCGCCAAGATGCACAGACGGTACCCTGACTGGAAGGCCCCACAGCTGGCTGACCAATGCCTGTGAATCAGCAGAATTGCCCTCAGTTCCAACATATTGATTGGAAGACAGTTGGTCCCAGAGACCACTCCAAGCTGTCAGACTGGTGTCTGTGGTTAGGATGACCAACCAGACCATCAGGAAAGATCGACCCACTGCCAGCAACTGCTGGTTAAGTCACCAATTCAGGGATCGCCGGACATTGTTCATCAATATGAAGCGATGGTCTAACATCTGCACAGCCCTGCGCCATTTCGATAGGAGCAGCATATGTAGAGGGCTGAAGTAGGGTAGACACCATAAGGCCAAGGAGACGCATGCCCTCCCTGATCGTAGAATGTTCGTCTGTCCGCAGTGACCTCACCGCCTCCTGAAGAGCCGTGTACCTCTGCACCGGAAGAAGGACCCATGCCCATGGAGTATCCAATGTCATACCTAGATAGGTCGCCGTCATGAAGGGAAGCACCTGGTACTTGGGGTAGTTGATCACTCACCCAAAAAGTTCCAGCATAGACAGGACCATCTGAACATTCTGCAGTGCCAGAGATGGGGCTCGGATAAGCAAGTTGTCTAGGTATGGGGTGATGTGCACACCCTGCCTCCACAGTGCCATCACCACTGCCAAGACCTTTGTGAACACTCGCAGGGCAGTGCCACAAATGGAAGTGTTGGGGCGCCCACCGCAAAGCACAGGTATTATTGGTGATAAGGGAAGATCAGGACATGCAGATAAGCATCCTTTATGTCCACTATGGCCAGAAAATCCCCCTGTTGCAGCTACATCATGACTGGCCTTAGAGATTCCACGTGGAACTTTCGCACCTGAGCATAACTGTTCAGATTCCGGAGATCCAGGAATGGCCAAGCGGACACGTCCTTCTTGAGGATGAGAAATAGTATTGAGTAGAAGCCACGGCCCTGCTCATGGGGGGCACAGGTACTACAACTCCCCTGTCCAGCAAGAGCTCTATGGCGCGGTCACAAGCCGTGGCCCTTTCCACGACGCTGGAAGGCTTGGATGCTACAAACCTGTGTGGAGGCTTGTTCCCAAACTCGATATTGTATCTGGAAGAAACAACCTCCCAGACCCAGGCGTCGGATATCCATTCCCTTCACACCGGCACGTAATGCAAAAGTTGTTCCCCCACCTGATTGGGTGAGAGGACCCTGTCAACCCTGAGTGGCCTTGGCTTGGGGCTTGGGCTGGCTAGCCCCTTGGCGGTCTAGGTTTCCCCCATGGCTTTCCCTTACCTAAAAAATCCTTGCGGCATCTGAAGTGTGTAGAACCTTTGAACTTCCAGAAGGGACAAAAAATTGGCAAAACAAGGTCCTCAGTTTCCATCTCTGTGGAAGCCTATTCTACTTCTTACCTGTGATCTTCTGGACCAGATCATCCAGAGGCTCACCAAAAATACTACCCCCCCAAAAAGGGGAGGGCAGGATGCGTCTTCTTAGAAGCAGTGTCAGCCGACCACAGTTTTAGCCAGACCATGCGCTGCAAGGTGACCAGCAAGGCCAGCCCCCTAGCCACCAGAAGACCTCCATAGCAAAGTAGTTCAAAGTGCAGAGAAATATGAACCTCCATTTTGCAAACTCCTCCTCTGCTGCTTCATCCAGACCTTGCCTGCCATAGCTGCCCTGAATGTGGTGCAAGCTGGGCGCATGCCCGACCCCACCATGGAGAACACGTCTGGCCAGCTGGTTTTACCTCCTATCCATCAGGTCTCTCAAGACCACACTATCCGAAGTAGGGATAATTGTGTGCTGAGCCAGACCCCACACGGGTTTGTCTACCTCAGGAGGCGAAGACCAAACCTTGCCAGCCTCATCTGGAAAGGGATAATTGGCATTCAGGACCTTAGGAAGAGATGGAAGCTAAGACTTTCTTCCACTCCTGTGAGGCATAGGGCAAATATGATATGTCATTTTATTGCTGGTGCCCGTCCTTAGAAAATGTCACCTTTATGTCTCCCTGTAGCATTAAGGCCATAAACATGCACCGGACCTAATCTCTAGGAAGGCGAATTAGCATCTGTGAGTTGAGCCAAGCTCAGATCACAGACTCCATGCTGATTCTCGCACACCTCTGGGCCGGGAAGGCCCAGATGAGACTGAAGCCGATGTGACCCCCTGGAGATAGTTCCTCACATCAAACACGAGAACCTCAGACAACCGGCACCAACACAGATCGGACCGTAGTGTGTGTCCCAGCACCAAGTCGATACAGAACCAGAATGGGCCCACAGAAAGGACCATGCAACCAGGGCAACCTAAAGAAATGGAGATCTCAGGTTCTGACCCATCTAGGGACTCCAAAAGGTTTTAGGTTCTAAAGCAGATTCCACAAAGGGGGGGAGGGAACAGTCCACCCCACAGAAGGGAGGGAGTGAAAGGGTCCCGAGGCATAAAGTGGGATGACCCTGAGCCAGCGGTTGTCACTTCTGGGGGAGGTCATGGTGCATGCGTGCTGGAGGTGCCCATCAATAAGCTTGCCACTCACCTCCATGTGGGAGCCCATCATCACTACTCTACATCTGCATTGTAAGGTAACTCTGACTGTTGTCTCTGTGTGTAAATCACTGTAACCTGTAACCCACTACTCAGAATGACATTTGTATTCATTCATATTCCATCATAGCCAAATGCTTGTTATCACTGCCTAGTGTGCGCTCATTGCATTAAAACCTATATTTAACTTGAGCGATCTTTTTACCTTAGCCAAGAACCTGGGTGTCCGCGGCCTTGCTGGGCCATATAGTCCCACTAGGTGGGCGAACGGACGGTGCTTTGGGAAAGCGGTCTGCATGATTAGAGGTTCCTGATTGATAGTTGGATCACGTGACCCACGGTTCCCCGACAACTTTATCAACAGCCTGTCGAAATGGGCAAGCCTGGGAAAAACCTGCCTGACCTTCTGACGCTTGTAGGGTTCACCCTTCTTCATCTGCCACTTTGGCCGAGGAGTAGAGAGGTGCAGAACCTCCAATAGTGCCTCAATAAGCTCCTCAATCTGATCAGTCGAGTGATCCGGAGGGATCCCCGGCATATGCACGGCTTCCGGTTCCTCTCCACTGCTGGACGACATGTCCCCCTCCGTCAAGCTCTGGCCAGCATGGCTGCCAGCAGTAGTATTCACATACACACCGACACCAGGGAGCCCAGCCACCTAGCTCAGGCCCCACCCAGCCGCCATTGGGAAGGCAGACTATGTCTCTTGCAGGGTGTCATGGGGTAGATGACCCAGAGGGTAGAGGGACTGGGGCTCAGTGGGAGACACACAGCAGGGCCATCATGCAAGGCTCAGAGATCAGGTACTCTGCAGCGGGGTTCTGATCCTCTGGGTCTGAGCCCCGGAACGCTTACCTGGTCCCATGCGAGCTCCACTCACTCTGCACATTCCCAAGCTATTGGCTTAGGAACCGACTTCAGGCACCTAATGGGGATCCCCAGGAATGCTGCAGCTGGTGAGGGGCTGGGAGACAGATGGAGTCGAAGCCCCTGGTCAGCAATGTAACTAAAAAGAAATCCAGATATCTTTAAAGTCCCTTGCAACCACAAGAAAAGAACTGAGAAGATTCTGCCACAGCCTGCCCTAATAGGTTGGGAGGAGGAGCTAGTTTTTTTCTATCTTGCAGTCCCTGCTTATGGCCAAGATTAACCCATGCGTTGCTGCTGGTGGTGCCACGATATGGATGAGATGAAAAAAAACAGGGATACACAAATAAAAAACTGAATATCTCAAAGTCTCGTGATGACAGGCAAGCTGGGAAGAAGAAAGAAGAATCCACCATAAACAAATTCCCTACACTAACTCTTATCTGCCCACAATCGATTTTGAAGCTCAGCTTCCCCCCCCCCCCAGCAGCTTTAGACTCCGACCAAGACACAGTTAGTAAGCATCAATAACAGCCGTGTGCATGTTCTCGATACTTTATAGTGGCAAAGCATATGTGACATCAAAGGGGGGTGTCTAGCAGCAGATTGGCCAACTGCAACGCATCATTCATGACCCCCGCTTCCTGTGCATGTGTCCTTGCCACTTCCTGGTACTGAAATCCACATAGAGCAGCCAATTAAAATCTTAGTTCATTTAAACAAACTTGTGGTAAACTCGGGTTACTCGTGGTTTTGTTCGCTCATCACTACTAGAGGCCCAAAACCCATGGACTTACAATAATTCACCAGCAAGAATTAAGCTGTGGGATAAGGGAGGATTGCTGAGCAAATTATGCTGAACAAAAATACAAGAGAACTATATTTCATGTACAAAATATTACCTGTACACACTTTTTTTCTTACATGTCTTTGAATAAAGATTTTGAACCAAAATTACAGTATTCACTCATGTGTCTGGTTTAATTAGCGTACAGGAAGTGAGTGTGAATGTTATCCACATACAGGGCTAAAAACAGACAAAGATAACTAAAAAGGTAGTACAAAGAGCTATCCACCGTTAAATATATATTACAAAATATTTAATACAAACTCAAAACCACAACTGTAAATAATGATGAGAAAATCTAAATGGCTACTGACCTATCAAATGCATCCCACATATTCAAAGGTGGAAGTTAATGGAAATAGGGCTTCACATATTGAGAAAATAATTCCCGATTCTGGTTTCTAGCTAAAACATTTCCCACCTTCAGAACATTAATATGGCTTCTCCTCTGTATGAATTCTTTCGTGTCTGATAAGGTCCGATTTCGGAGCAAAACGTTTCCCACATACAGAACATGAATATGGCTTCTCTCCTGTATGAACTCGTTCATGTGTGATAAGGGCCGATTTCTGAGAAAAACATTTCCCACATTCAGAACATGAATACGGCTTCTCCCCTGTATGAATTCTTTTATGGTGGATAAGGCCTGTATTGTTGGAAAAACACTTCCCACATTCAGAACAAGAATACGGCTTCTGCCCTGTATGAACTCTTTCATGTGTGATAAGGTACGATTTGTGAGAAAAACATTTTCCACATTCAGAACATGAATACGGCCTCTCCCCTGTATGAACTCTTTTATGGTGGATGAGGTCTGATTTCTGGAAAAAACTTTTTTCACATTCAGAACATGAATATGACTTCTCTCCTCTATGAATTCTTTCATGTGTGATAAGGTGTGATTTCTGAGAGAAACATTTTCTACATTCAGAACAAGAATATGGCTTCTCCCCTGTATGAACTCTTTCATGTGCGACAACGTTTGATTTCTTAGAAAATAATTTCCCACATTCAGAACACGAATAGGACTTCTTCGATTGATGAGCTGTATCAGGGATATGAAAAACAGCCTGTGGAGAGGGGTGAGATGAGAGATGCGCAGAGTGCAGTGCTGGATGAAGATTTGAGGAAATGAATTCTTCTGTAGGATTTGCTTTGATGTCATCTGCATCTTTTATTTTCTCATTTGGAGAGGTATCGACATGTTGGTCCATTTTATTCTGGAGCGATCTTTCACCTGAAAAAAAAAAAAAAAAGAAAGAGAGAGAAGGGTAAAGAGGAACTTCACTTTATTTTACGAGATGGACAAACAGAAAGAGCTACAGAAACCACTTTTAAAGAATCCATTTAAAAGCAGCAGTTAATACATAGGGGGCCAGCCTGGGAAGCAAAGTTTTAAAGTGGACATAAAAGGGGGAAGCATATAACGAGGAGGCAAGATGAAGAAAAAAAATGTGGTATAGTGAGAGGCAGGTGTAGCGATAACCTTTATCCCGGAGGGCTTCCCCGCCAGAGACGTCCTTTTCCCAATGGTGAGAGGTGCTGCAGGAATTCCAGAGTCGTCCGTGAGGAAACAGGAACAGCCCTTACAAGGGCTAGTGAATTGTAACATAGCGTTTCCCCCAATAAGAGACAGAACTCAGTATTGAGGGTGAAGATGAACTTAACTTTATTAGTGCCACCCTGTGCCTTATATGCAAGCCTCCATGCAAGGGGACCTCCCCTGTGGACCTGATGGAGAACTGCATGACAAACGCACAGACCAATGGGAACAGGGCACACAATCCCTCAACTCTGCCGGTAACACAATCAGTAGAACAATAGCAGTCTGTAACACAATCATCAATGACAGTCTGTAACGTAATCAATAGCACAATGACATTGTCTGTGACATGCTCAAGAAAGTGAAAGTAATGAGTCTATGCAAAAGTCCAAGGGCAGAAACAGGGCCTTTAAAATCCAAAAGGCATAGAGTCTGTCACAGCAGGTTTATAAAAAGGGAAATGGGAGTAACATGAACCTAATCAGTTATCCAGCACCCTGTGCCAGCAAAACATTAGGATGTGTGTCAACTACAGGTGAGATGAGCAAACTTTTCAAAAATTCGTTTTGGGCAGTTCGACAAACTTTTTTTAAAAGTTTGAATTGAGCCGAACTGCTAACAAAATTACAGCCAAATCAATACACGTGCATTTTGGGGGCATTCCATTCCCCGCGCTGCTAGAGTGTACCAGTGGCCACCAAGGAACAAAAACACACTACAGCGCCAGCAGTCTCATTAAGCCCCTAAAGGCCTGTGACAGCCACTGGAGGTGGGTAACAGGGGCATCGACATTGTCTCATGAGTCCATAAAGACCTGTGACAGCCAGTGGAGGGCGTGTAACAACATCAACTGTCTCTCTTTGTGCCTAAAGGCATGTGGCAGACAGTGGAGGTGGGTAGAAGGGCATCACCAGTCTCTCAGAGTCCCTAAACACCTGTGACAGCCAATGGAGGGTGGGTAACAACAAAACTCTCTGTGTCTAAAGACCTGTGACAGCCAGTGTAGGTGGGTATCAGCATCAGCCATTTCTCTTAGGTGCCTAAAGGCCTGCGACAGCCTGTGGAAGTGGGTAGCAGGAGGATTAGCAGTCTCTCAGAGTCCTAAACACTTGTGACAGCCAGTGGAGCGTGGGTAACAGCATCGGCAGTCTCTCCCAGTGTCTAAAGGCCTGTGTAGCGATAACCCTTATCGCCCGAGGGCTTCACCGCCGAGACGTCCTTTTCCCAATCGTAAGAGGTGCTTCTGGAATCCCAGAGTCGTCCGTGAGGAAACAGGAACAGCCCTTACAAGGGCTAGTGAATTGTAATATAGCGTTTCCCCCAATAAGAGACAGAACTTCAGTATTGAGGGTGAAGGTGAAGTGTCTTTATTAGTGCCACACTGGGCCTTATATGCAAAGCCTCCATGCAAGGGGACCTCCCCCGTGGACCTGATGGAGGACTGCATGACAAATACACAGACCAATGGGAGCAGGGCACACAATCCCTCAACTCTGCCGGTGACGCAATCAGCAACACAATAGACGTCTGTAACACAATCAATCAGAACAATGAATAACGTAATCAATCAACACAATGGCAGTCTGTACATGCTTAAGAAAAGGAAAGTAATGAACCTGTGTAAAGTCCAAAGGGCAGAGAGTCTGTCACAGCCTGTGACGGCCAATGGAGGGGGGGCAGCTGCTAGTCATTAACATCAGGCATGGGGGTGGATACTCTGGAATTATCCAGGTCTGATTCATCTTAATGAATGTGAGAATCTCTACATTTTGACAAGAGAGACCAGCTCTCTGTGATGTCACAATAGCCCCGACACACTGAATACTCTTTCGGATTCCACACTGCTGCATGGACATGGCCACCTCTGCTTGTTGTGGCCAGATGTCCAATTTTTCTGCCCAGAACTCCACGGGGTCCATGTTGTCAAGGGACAAGGGAGACTTCAGACATTCCACCGCTTGGTGGTTTAACTGCCGCTGTGCATTGGTAGGGTGCTGCTGGCCACTTGTCAGTGGGTGGCTGCTTAAAACTGCTAATTAAAGCTTTACATGTTCCTGACAGAGTGTATACAACGTATCGGAACCGGGAAACAGCTCGTAGAAAAACTCCCACACGTCAGAATAACGCTGATTTACAAGAGCACCTTGTACTACTGGCTGGTTTCTGCTGCTGCTTTGGGGTTTGTGTTGACTGCCAGTTTGTCCCTGCAAGCTATTCTGCTGAATAGCAGGTGGTGTACCCTTCCACGTTTTGCCTGAGATTTCTAATGGCCATCACCATGCTGGGTAGGCGGCACACTCGCACCATGCTGGGTTGGTAGCACACTGATACCCTGATGATCATGCTGCCTCATGAACCGTTTGCCACGTATGGTCGGCGACATTATCTATGTAGGTTTCACAGCCACCACCGTCTCCCTCAGCTGCCTGGTGCACTGTTCCCCTGGCTCTACTAAATGTGGCCCTCCCCAAATCTTAGAAGTGCTTTGAGGCCTAGACGTCTCCTCAGTGGTTCACTGTCAGTGTATAGCACTAAAATTAGTTCTCGGGCAGATGGTGGCGTGTAGGGGAGAGGGAGTGGACTAGAGAAGGCTCAGAGGAAATTGGCTGCCTTTGCCACATATTGGCGGTATCTGTTTAACCACCCAATGTCTGGCTGTGTGATTGGCTTCTGGAGACTGTGGAGTCAGATGCCTGTGTCAAACAGTCCAAGACTGCTGGCTGGTTGGTCAACACATGACAACTGGATGATAAAGAGCTGCTCGAGCTCCACCCTGTTGCCACGGCTGGTGCTGACCACACCACCAGCCCTTCTGGAACTACTTCTCCCCCTTGGGCTGGTAGTTCTGCTACTTCTAGTAGACATACAGGCAGACCCCTTATGGTTTGGGCATGGGGAGTGCCTTTTAAGAAAATTGGGGCACAGATAGTTTTGTGAGAGGTAGGTAGGCAGTTAGTTAGAGAAGTCCATGCACCCAGTTCAATACCCTGACCTCACTAAGGTAGTGGCCCTGCAGGTTAAATGTTACAGCTTATGGGACTTGTATGAACACCAACTTGCCACCCCAGAGACCATGAGAGGTAAGCAGGTAAATAGATAAATAAGTAGGTGTTGCCCAGTTCAATACCCTGACCTCACTATACGGTAGTGGCGCTGTGGGTTAATTTTTAAATCTTTTCAAGTCCCGTATGAAAGACAGATTTACCACTACAGAGACTGTGAGAGGTAGGTAGGTGACCCCTTTAAAAAAATCCTAGGAATATTTGAAGTGGATTTATAGGCGATGGTGCAATAAAACCAAGAGAAAAAGAAGGATGTAGCTAACTTGGGATAAAGAAAAAGTCATGAAGACCAAACCATTACAGAAGACGGGCTGAGGCTACTGAATTCCATTGCTGGACGTTTGGAGTGACAGCCCGGGCCCCCATTTCACGAGAACCTATACATGTATGAGGAATACACTAGAGCAGTGGTGCTCAACCCTACTCCTCAAGAACCACCAATGGGACAGGTTTTGTAGATCTCGATACAGATGCATAGGTGTAATAATTAGTTCTCAGTCTATAGTTCTGTCTGAGCACCTGTGTGGAGAGCTGTAAAACCTGGCTGGTTGGTGGCCCTTGATGAGTAGGGGTGATCACGATTGAGTAGGGGTGATCACGATTGAGTAGGGGTGATCACGATTGAGTAGGGGTGATCACGTGTGTGCTGGAGCGCGAGGCGAGACCAAACATATACCCCACCCGGGCTGATCTGTAGAGGAATTCCTACTTTTTATTCTTCACCAATACTTGTTCTTATCAGTAGGTGTGTGCGGACTTCTGCTCATGGAGCACGTGTGGCCGCCTGCTTCCAAGGCCTGTGCACTAACGTCTGCTCATAGTGTCAGTGAATGTGCACCAACCTCTGCTCATAGTTTGTGTGCGTGCCAAGTCTCAGTTGTGGTGCATGTGTGTAAGCTAACTACTGTGCATGTGCATTAATAGCCTTTAAAAAGGAGCTTCCTGGCGTCAAGATGGCACCAGAAGATCTTCTATGATTTACTCTCTGTTCCTGTGAACTCCTCTGACCTTGCACCCTTGGACTGCCTTCTTGTTACTGACATTAGCTTGTATCTGGACCTTGTCTATTTGCTCCCTGCACTTTGCCCTTGATTACCTGAAACTTTGGATTACCTGCCTACATGGCTTGTGTACAAATAATGCTTGGTTCACTGCCAGCACTTGACCCTTAGAAGTCATGAGTCTGTGCAGGATGACTGACCAGGGGGAGCAGGAAAATCATTTAGCTGGCTTATTACTCACCTGGAAAGGTCTGCAAAGTAAAGTCCTCCTCTTCATTCTTCACAAATGTTTCTCCCTCCTTCTCAGCGTTCACATTTCTGAGTAAAGCATCTCGGGGGTCTGTGAAAATAAGGGGTGAGTGTGACGAGAACAGACAAGTCACCCTTTAAACGGATAGAGGCCACTCCTACCCTGTGGTGGAGGAAGCTGCTGACCCTCCATCATGGCGTCTTTGGAGAGATCTTTCCGGCAAATCCTCGTGCTCGGTCTGTCCTCTGTGTAGGCGTCACTCTGGAAGACACGGGAAGAGAGATGAGATCAGCCTCTGGAGCCTCGGAGATACAGAAGAAGCTGGGTGGTGACATAACCCAGAAGCACCCAAACGCAGCTGAAGGGTCGGCGCACATTAAGCCTTCAGTTGGGAATTTAGCATCCGGGAGCTGAACATGTCATGAATTATGTAATTTTCCTGAGGAGTTGAGAGCAGCCAGGATCTGCATGCCTCCGTGAAGTTAACTTATGGTGTGAGTACACCAGGGCTGTGGAGTCGGAGTCGAAGGAAATTTTGGGTACCTGGAGTCGGAGTGTTATGTTCAAGTCACTAACCGGACTTGGTCTGGCTTCTGTTGTCTGTTTCCCAATTGTTATACTCTAAGAGAATCAATACACGCGACGAGGTGTGTAGCGAGCCTCAGAGAAAAACACTGAGTAGGGGGCGCTTCTCTCCCCTTTTTTATTGAACACTTTCATAGTTAGAGCATGCGCAGAACAGACAATTACCTAAGTTAAAAATAATGAGAACAGAATATTTATTATCATGTACAAGGTCAAATATGGGAGTATTTCATAGTGTTCTCAGTTCCCAGAGCCCCCCATGCGAAGCAGCACATTCCTTAGATAAGCCTTACAAAAGCAATTACAGAAAAGTCCAGCGTTAAAGCGTTACTCTAACATACAGAAAATAAACCATAGTCTTTCAGAACTGTTTCTTAAATCTGGATCTTCTCAGGAGTCGACAATGCACCGACTCCGACTCCTACTAAATTTTGATTTAGCAAGTTTAAATGTCCCAATTCACAAAAAGTTATAATTAATGACTTCTCTATTGTAAGAATAAAGACCAATGCATGCAGTGCCCCACGTAACCGCAAAACGAACACGTTAAGTGACCGTGAAGAAGCTTTTCATGTGCTTCACTATATGGCACGCAACCCACAATTAGAAGCGGCAATACTTATACTTTGCATAGTGTTGTGTTGTGCTGTTACAGGGAACCCATGGGTAACCGAGCCTCTCACTGATAAGGGATTAAGCAAATATGTTTTTTGCAGGACTAGAGACACTTGTATAAGTGAAGGGAATGGAGGATCAATAGTTCAAGACTGAAGCTGTACC
Source organism: Gastrophryne carolinensis (assembly GCA_027917425.1). Taxonomy (NCBI): domain Eukaryota; kingdom Metazoa; phylum Chordata; class Amphibia; order Anura; family Microhylidae; genus Gastrophryne; species Gastrophryne carolinensis. The sequence continues at coordinate 7,062,224 of CM051237.1, forward strand.
ATTGGAAAAACTGCTGTCATTCAGCAAAAGGCTATAAAAACTTGTAAACTTCCATTGTTAGCTTAAACTTTAAACATGACTATGGGGTTCTACTAGGGAAATCATGTTTTATAATAAAGGCCCCTTTCTGGATCCTCCCACTGCCCTATCTTCAGCAGAAGATCAGCACACAGAAAGGAGAAGGCAGCTTCTGCCCAACTACCTCTCTCTGCTAGAAGTAATGACATGTATGTTGCCTTTCTTTCCTTCAAGGAATGTATAAAATACATTCACATATTAATACAGAGGAGTCGGAGTCGGGGAGTCGGAAGTACAAAAAACGGAGGAGTCGGAACATTTATCTACCGACTCCACAGCCCTGGAGTACACGCCGCTCCTATCACACAGCCGAGGTCCGCCCTCCCTGCCCTCTGTGTCCGTTGCCATAGACACACGCCGCTATGTGGCGTTAATGTGCCACGTGGACGGCAGTACATCGGCTTGAGCGGTGCTTTGTCGGATGCAGGGATTGGTCTGGTCGCCCTGACGTGTCCTCTGCTCCATGGCCGTCGCACACATTGGGGCACCTGCGGGTTTCCAGTGCGTCACTAGCTTGCAGGGGCTTCAAAAGGAGACGATGGGGCAGCTGGAATCACTGGCACCTTGAGGAAGTGGTCTCTACGTCCACGGAACACGTGGGAAAAGATACTCCAGCAGGGACACCATCTGCATCTCACTGAGGTGATTCCATTCCATGTAAAATGGTTTTGCACATCGCCTATTCTCTCTTTTGGATTGGCACTATATAGAGCACTTTATACAAGCACAAGCTTGGATTCAATATTTATTGGCCTTTTTTATGAGGTTAATATATTTTATATGAATCTTTGGTATATGTATGTGGACTTTCTTGTGTGTAGTACAGTTAGGTTTTATATGTGCTTTGGGTGGGGATTGTCTTGCACTAATATGGATGGGATGCCCCTGCTGTGGATTTGGTTTTAGTTATAAGTCGTTAGTTATGTTTTTAATCTAAAACGTATGGTGATGATGAGACCTAATTATCATGTGATTGGTGTTGATTTTGGTTGTTACCCGCTCTGTGGTAGCTGGGGCCACATTATATTGGACACGGAGGCATCCAGGTCATATCCAGGTCCAGGACAAACTTCTCCTTTCCATTTATCTAATCTATATCACACACAATTAAGTGTAACAAAATGGGCTTTTTTATGTACACAAATAGTAACAGTTTTGAATACATTGCACCGTCACAAGCGACTAGCTGTATTAGCGGCGTTTCTGCCCTCAATTTAACGTCCTGGCTTCAACAGGTCACTTCCGTCCTTTGGCTCTTATCTAGTGTGCATGCGGTGTATGAGCGTACATTTCGTCATTTCCGCCCTGACTTTCTTACGGCTTCAATAGATCATTTCCGTCCTTCGGCCTGCAGCCAGTCTGCGGGATTGGTATGAATGTGAATGTTGTCACTTCCGCCCTTATCTTTAGACTTACATGGAGTAGGTTTGGGTTTCTTTCCATCTGCATGCCGCGCAAATTCAACGCAGGACCTTACAGATGCCCATGCAGGTAATGGATTGATTCACGCAAGCCATTGATTATTAGGTTGTTAATGATTCGATTGGGATGCGGGAGGAGGGGGATTACCTGGGGCGGGTTTTTGTATATTTAAACAGCACAGGGGTTTGGAATCCTCATGTCATGATTAAGGACCTCTCTGTCTGAAACGCGTAGACAGAGGATCTTCCACCGTGTTTTTTTTATTGGGATTACCTGTATTTGGATTTTAACCATCGATTATTAAAGCTTGACATTTTATTGCAAACCCTGGCCGGCTTTTTGTATTATTTTGGACATTGACCTGTCATTTTGGCAAATGGCTCTGATTGGTAACAGCAGCTGCCGCATCCCCTGCATCTTCAAGCTTTTCACACTCCCGCCTCGGCCATTCAGATAGGCAGGCATAAGTGTATGCACGCCACTGGAGATGCATTGAAGAACATCGGAAACATTTGAGACATGACAAACAGCTGTGATTGGACGAGAGACGGAGAATATTTACACCACAACCGAATATGCACAGCCTAAAGAGTAATAGCTGCAGGCCAAGGGGGGAAATATAGCACACTTCACCTCCCCTAGACAATGGGACCCTAGAGCTGGCCCACTACAATTCCCACACACAAAATAATCAATCTAATTCATTTATATACATAGAAAATTGTGCAAGTAATGCAAAAAGACATATACACAAAAACAAACACATAAGACAATATAAAACCAGGGAATCCCGGCAAAGTGTCGAGAGGACCACACAACGCGTCAGGGAAGAAAGAGGCTCATTAACGATCTATCTTTACATTGATGCAGACTGTATGGACACATGCTCATTGGTCATTGCACTGAATAGAGACACTATATAATTTTGCTCGTGGCACATTGCACTTTAGTTATAGCATATATTAGTATTACTCTCTCAGAGCTGCAGCATTTGCTTTGACACAAACTTGGTGTCCACCTTTATAAATGATCTATTACTTCTTATACCTATTGCACTGGCACTTTTTTCTTTGCTGCTGTCCTTACAAAATGCATCGGAAACTATTAATTAGGACAATAAATTAACGGAATATAAATTTGGGGCAGCGGAGTGTCCACTGTTGAGACAATACGTGGCGGTAGTTCAATTTTTTTTTTATTTATCTTGATGTATGATTCACATGTGTAACTTTCTTGCAAGTCTTTGGTCTCTACTTCTTTATATTACAGGCTCCGGTTACTTATATTCATTAGAGTTAATTGCTTAGTGTTGGTTGTTGGCACGTTTTGAACTGGACACTTTGGTCCCTATCAATTATTAGACTTGGTTCTATTTATATATCTTTACACTTATTTTTTTTTATATTCTTTATTTATTGCGTTTTCAATAATACAAAGCATAGGGTACAGAACACAAAAAGGGAATGGGGGTACAGAACGGTTGATAAGCAAAAAAAAAAAACAAACAAACATAAACACAGGATAATTCAGGGTAAAGGGTCCAGAACACCCTCCGTAGGAGGGGGTATAATGCTATCAGTGCTCAACCTGGGTTGAACGTACGGGGAGGGGGGCATCCGGAAAGAGAGTCAAGGACGATAAGGGAGGGGGGGGGAGAAAGGCAGGGGGGGCGTGGAGGGGGAGGGGATATGGGGCGTCTATGAGAACCTAGCTGTGTTTCGTCCAGTTGTAGATTTGAGTGCGTCCGGTTTGGTCCGGCCCCGGGCGTTACCCACTGGCATGCACCCGAAATTCCGCCGATTCTTGGAAGATCAGCCAGGGAAGCCACGTGGATCTGAATTGCTCATGCCTCTCGCGTAATGAGAGGGTCATGTCCTCCATCTCCCTAACTGAGTGTACTTCGTATCTTTAAACTTTAGGGGTTTTTATATATTTATTATCTATTTGTTTGGTGTTTTATATTTACTTTAAGTATTGTAATCAGCTGTTTGGGGGGGTGTAGTAGAGGTCAATTTGCACATTGATTGTATCTACATTTATATTCTTTATTTTTAGTAACAATAGATTTCCGCCATTATTTCAGTCTTTGTATTATATTTTCTTAGATATTTAGACTTGTTTGATAAGTTTAGGTCCTGTACCTTTATATATTTGATTGTGATAATATAATATAATCATTTTTCAGTGGCCACAAATTGTTTTTAATTGTCCTGTGATTCTATGTCGTTTGTATTTTTAATGATGAATTTGTGTTACTTAATAAAATATCTTTCATATAGTCTAGTGGAGTGGCCACTTTATTTGGAATTCCTTGTTTTTGCTTTGAAATATACATTTGAATATCTATTAGCCCCAGAGCTTTTTTTTTGGTTTTATATTGTCTTATGTGTTTGTTTTTGTGTATATGTCTTTTTATTTTAATCGTTTTTTATTGGTAATTCAAAGAAAATACATACAAAATGCGGTACACAGTACAAAAGACCAACGTTACAGTAGCTTCACACAGTGCCGTAACAGTTCCCCGATATCCGTTATCCCGCCCTTAGAACATTGGGGGGCGCCAGGCCGGTGGGCCGCGGGAGCCCCACCCCCCCCATGTCATAATGAACCAAAGCCTCTCCGGTCCAACTCCATGGCCCAGGCACGACAGGATCCCGGACGATGAACAGGGGACCCCTGTTCTTCCCTAGCAATTGGCATCAAGCCGAGCGCCCCAAGATTCAGACCGGAGCCCGCTGCAACCACGTTACATCAGCTGATAACAAGCCGAACCTGGCACACCGACCCCGCACCCCGTCACCCAGCCAGGGGGGGGGGGGGGGACATCCCGCACGGCACAAATCAGTAGCACAGTAAATTTAATGCAACAAAATGTGACAGTAACCAAGAGAAAAGATAGAAGGTGACACACCTATAAACAGGAGAGGGAAAAAGAAAGAGGGGGAGGGAGGAGGAGTGGTACAAAAAAAAGGGGGGGGAGTGCCCTGAGCCGGACCAGAAGTATCGACCCTTTCGTCGCAGTAGCCTCTGCTCAGTGCCAGACTAGGGTACAGTACGTTGCCCACTGGCGTCCACACTGTATCATTGCTTGCACAATTTTCTATGTAAATAAATTAATTAGATTGATTATTGTGTGTGTGGCCGTTTGTGTGGGGATTGCAGTGGGCCAGCTCTAGGGTTCCATTGCCTAGGGGGGGTGGGGGGAGAGCCGGTGAATACACCGTCGGACTGGGAAGAGCGGAGTTTTAGAGGGTATTGTCACACAGCAGGGGGCATCTTACAATATCCTGGGTTTGGTTCCACTTGAAAGGGAGCCCCGCCGATCATGATCCCCCCTCTCCCCCGTGCAGGAAACAGTTTAACACAACCTGTAACATCCCCAACGGCAAAAACAGGCCTCACATTCAGCGTGCAGCAATGCGTCACCATATCTACAGCCAAGTGGCCACCCCACAGATCTGATAAAATGCCCATGTGGACCCTCCTGGACCACGACTGGGAGGGGGGAGACCGTTCCCTTACATGTGTCGGACCCTTATTATCAACCGGCACCCGAGGCAGCAGCCGCCACATGCGGAGACCTGAGGCCCCAGTGAGAGAGACCGAGATCTGTGTGGTGTAGGGGCCGCAACAAGATGGCCGCCTGCAGGGGAAGCGGAAGCGACGTTGCAGAGCGTGCGAGCATTGGGAAGATCCGGAGACGAGGAAGAGGCGTGGCTTTATTGTACTACCGCGTAGGCAACGCTAGCCGTCACCCTAGTATAGCAAAGACGCCAGCCAATCTCCGATTAAAAGGATACTCGATCCACATTTATTATCTAGACAAAAGAGGGGAAGGCCCTAAATTCCCGGATAGGAAACTAACCAAAGATTTTACTGCTGCACACACCAGTATATAAAAATAGAAATATTTTGTAATTAAATGATCAAAGTTATATGACACAAAAAGACATATAAAAAACAAACATAAGACAAATTGTACCCTATATCTGCCACCGGGGGGCACTGGTATACCATATAATAGAACATCCGGTTACATATCTAACTGTGCAAAACTATAAACACTTAATATCTCATCCAAAAATTCATATAGAATACTATTTACATAAAGTGCTGGGTGCAAAGAAGTGCATCAATCTCAAAGGAGCAATTGCTCAAACCCAGGAGACATGAATCAAAGCAAAAAACAATAAAACTACTTATCTCTTCCTGGATGTCAGTATCACACAGGCCCCCCCCCCACCCCGTATACCGAGCCTACGCGTTCCGAGACGCTAGGTCTCTTCCTCAGGGCAGTATGGAGGCTCCATACTTGAGCAAAATGTATATGTCTTTTTGTGTCATATAACTTTGATCATTTAATTAAAAATATTTCTATTTTTATATACTGGTGTGTGCAGCAGTAAAATCTTTGGTTAGTTTCCTATCTGGGAATTTAGGGCCTTCCCCTCTTTTTGTCTAGTTAATGTTTGTGGAAAACACAAAGTAGTGCACCACAGGAACGATTTTAGTGGGTGCCACCTCATTCACCCCTCTGGGGCCTCTTGGTTGCCACATTTATTATCCAATAGGTTAAAAGAATTTCCATCCACATAATAAAGCCGGTGACAAGCTGGTAAAATGCCAACGCGTTTCGGGCCAAACACTCAGCCCTTACTCGTGACATAGCTGTCACCCTGGCAACCAAGGACGGGGGGTTCAGCGAGCCCAAAACCCACAGCCATCGGCTCCGGAATCTATAAGAGGACCGAGGAAAGATGACTTCATAGGGATCTTAGGGGGGTTTCACACAGCGATCGGGGTGCTCCAGGGGGCGAGGACCAAAAGGATAATTAAAAGTCGAGTTCATATGACCCGGACATCATTGGAGGAGTAGATCCGTACCACCCTTGACTCGGCTACTGCGGGTTAGCCACAAACTCGGAAGAGGGCTGTGAGTGGTCCTGTGGCCTTGGTCTGAGGCCCTTTCCCCCCCCTCCTCCTCCTCCCCTTAATGATGCCCTCCCACCTACAGAGGGAATCGCAGACGAGGCGCCCTCCACCCCCCCTTCCCCATCATACCCCCCTCTTTCCCCCCCCTCCTCCTCCTCCCCTTAATGATGCCCTCCCACTTACAAAGGGAATCGCAGACGAGGCGCCCTCCACCCCCCCTTCCCCATCATACCCCCCTTTTTTTCCCCCCCTCCTCCCCTTAATGATGCCCTCCCACTTACAGAGGGAATCGCAGACGAGGCGCCCTCCACCCCCCCTTCCCCATCATACCCCCCTCTTTTTCCCCCCCCTCCTCCCCTTAATGATGCCCTCCCACTTACAGAGGGAATCGCAGACGAGGCGCCCTCCACCCCCCCTTCCCCATCATACCCCCCTCTTTTTCCCCCCCCTCCTCCTCCCCTTAATGATGCCCTCCCACTTACAGAGGGAATCGCAGACGAGGCGCCCTCCACCCCCCCTTCCCCATCATACCCCCTCTTTCCCCCCCCTCCTCCTCCTCCCCTTAATGATGCCCTCCCACTTACAGAGGGAATCGCAGACGAGGCGCCCTCCACCCCCCCTTCCCCATCATACCCCCCTCTTTTTCCCCCCCCTCCTCCTCCTCCCCTTAATGATGCCCTCCCACTTACAGAGGGAATCGCAGACGAGGCGCCCTCCACCCCCCCTTCCCCATCATACCCCCCTCTTTTTCCCCCCCCTCCTCCTCCTCCCCTTAATGATGCCCTCCCACTTACAAAGGGAATCGCAGACGAGGCGCCCTCCACCCCCCCTTCCCCATCATACCCCCCCTCTTTCCCCCCCCCTCCCTTTTGCTACTTCTCTTTTCTTCATCTCAATTAATTAATATATCCGTTAAATCTATGGGACCTAGCCCCAGTAGGAGACGTTCCCAGCGGCTCCCGAAACGATCAAAAAATTTAGATCCGATTCGCAACACTCCACACCCAAAAAGTGCCGAAACCTATATGCCTCCCCCCCCCCAGGTGAGTAAGAGAAGACCAGGGTGGAGACAGTGGTATAGAAAAACGAATGGGAGCTAAAATCACCATAGAGATGAAGAGGGGTGGGGGATATGGGGGTCCCTCATAAAACCCAAACACGAGTTGAGTGCAGCCTGGCCCAAAGTTGTTCTGGCCATAAACCCGGCATTAAATGGCTCTTTTCAGTGGAGTGAATAAGTAATAGCCATCGTGCCCAATTTAAAGTGGACCAACACCCAGGGGGATCGGCCCGGAAATCTATAAGATTCCCGGACCGATCAGATCCCTCCCCGCGGGACATCCGAGATGGAGGAACCCCCCAGGAGGCCCACAATCCTTACCTGACCGGCGATCCAACGGCGCAGCCGCGTCTCTCGCTTCCCTCTAGCAGGGCGCGCTCCCGCGCCGGCCGTTTTGTGAATGGCCGGCGCAGGCGCGCTCCCTGTTAGAGGGAAGCGAGAGACGCAGCCAATGACAGCGCTCTGGTATGCGCGTCCAAGCGGCTTTGGACGCGCATACCAGAGCGGCTCTGAGCGCTGTCATTGGCCGGACGAGGTCACGTGGGAGCGGGGAGAGGTGAGTTTTTGCGGCGATCGGGGGGGGTTTCACCCACCTAAGTGGACCAACACCCAGGATAGTCAAAATCCTGGGTGTTGGTCCACTTTAATGCCAGTTTCATGGCCAGAACAACTTTGGGCCAGGCTGAACTCAACTGTATGCCATGCAGGGGGTCCCCCTCTGTCAGCTGGCGCCGTGACATCACTGGCCCAAAGCCATTTAACCCCTTAAAGTGGACCAACACCCAGGGGTGATCGCCGATCACCTCCCTCACCGCGGGGCATCCGAGATCGCCCCAAAAAACCTTACCTTATCGGCGACGGATCAGCCGCCGCCTCCCGCGCGCCCCTCTAGCAGTGCGCGTGCCCGCCGACTGTAAGAGGGACGCGCAGGAGGCGGCGGCGGAGGCTTGTCCGTCGCCGAAAAGGTACGTTTTTTGGGCGCTTTTGGGGGGGGTTTCACACAGCGAGGATGCCCCGCTGAAGTGGACCAACGCCCAGGATAGTGAGAATCCTGGGTGTTGGTCCACTTTAAAAATCACATTCCTTATTGCCCATTTTGTGTCAGTTTTAAAACGCAATATTGCAGAAAAATTGGGGATGCCCAGACCCCCCACCAGGGCTTATGACAGAGACTTACTATTGCACGCACCAAGATTAGATACATAAATATATATATTTATTGATCCATTACATGCAAAAGACAGTATTAAAAACATATAAGACATAAAACTACCAGATTCTGCCTGGAGGGGGCGCTGTTGTACCTAGCTGCCAGAGGAACTAATTCATTAAAGTGGACCAACACCCAGGATTTTGAGTATCCTGGGTTTTGGTCCACTTCGGTGGGGCACCCTGATCAGGGGGGGGGGGGGGATGCCCCGCTGTGTGAAACCCCCCAGAAATCCCTGAAAACAAACTCTATATTTTGAGTGGAAATGTTGGGGGGTCGTCTTATACGCCGGTATATATATATTTTATAAAGCAAAGCACGGAATTATTTCTATATATTTCTATATATTATATACATATATTATATTATATATATTATAAAACAAAGTACGGTATTATTTCAATATATTATATACCAGTATATATTATATATTCTATATATTATAAAGCAAAGGACGGTATTATTTCAATATATTATATACCAGTATATATTATATATTCTATATATTATAAAGCAAAGTACGGTAATATTTGTATATTGGCCTATTTATGGCGGTTCTCATAGCTGGGTATAAGATCATATTGAAAGTTTACCTTCAGGTCGCAGCGAGAGCGCGAGGGGCTCGTCCCTTTCTGCCCCTGTTTGTATACCCGGCGTTCTGCTCGTTGGTCATTATGGGGCTGATCCGGCGATGATTTTACGCTCTGCGGCTCGTGGCCGGAAGTGACGTCATGCATTCCAGAGCCCGGAGCGCAGAACACGCCATTTTGGACGTAATGTTTCTGTGTAATGGATCAATAAAAAGATATTTTTGTATCTAATCTCAGTGTGTGCAATGGTAAGCCTCTGTCATAAGCCCTGGTGGGTGGGGGGGGAAAGGGGTCTGGGCATCCCCCAACTTTTGGGTCGTAGACAGAGCTTTGCACCACATCTGAATAATAGAATAGTTGGTGCCATCCACATTTGAAGTGTCTTAGGATGAATGCAATATTGCTCAGAGTGTCTATAGAATAACTGGCATCATTAATCCGGACCTTCACTCTGAATAAGAGCCTATCTTATATGTTTCCCACACCCTGTACATACAGATTGCCCACATTAATCCGGACCTTCACTCTGAATAAGAGCCTATCTTATATGTTTCCCACACCCTGTACATACAGATTGCTCACTTAAAAAAATCATCCTACCTGCATCTACTGCATGTTATGAGCCTTTAAACATCCAAGATGGCGGCTCATGGAACATCAGGCAGCCTGCAAACAGGAAGTGTCTTCTGACTGTGTCGCTCTGCATTCTGGGATTGCTGACCTTAAACTATATTAATTTTAGATGCTGGGGAATCGCTTTTTTAAGGTTTTGGGCTTTTCAATAAATCACGGCGAAGGTCCCAGTTTAATGGACATTTTCCTTTTAAAGAAGGCGGGAAATCAGCATAAACCCGAAAAAGAAACCAACTTCAGTATGTGACACAGCGCTGCATGTGATTGGCCTGTATAGCAATATATATATATATATATATATATATATATATATATATATATATGATTGTTCTAACCTCCATCTGCCCAACACCAAGATGGCGCCCTCTGCCTCACCTCACCGCAGACTCGTCCAATATAGCGGCCCCGATCCCAGGAGCTATTCCCGGACAGGCCTCTCACATATCATGGCGAGGAGACGCCTCCACACACGGCTCTGCTCTGTGAGCTGCCGGGACCACAACAAAATGGCCGCCTGCGGAGGAAGCGGAAAAGACGTTTCTCGGGTGAAGTTTCGGAGCAGCGGGAGAGATGTGGCTTTGTTATACCATCCCAATGGCAATGCAGGCTGTAACCGGGGCAACCATGAAGGGTGCGCTCTCAATGGCGGTCGCTAGCCCCGCCCCCCTGACACGCCTCTTCTCACTGCCCGATGCCGGGATGTCCTCAGTGCCGGCGGCCGCCATGTTGGTGTAGATCGGCTCTGCGGCCTCATCTGCTGAGGTGACCCGGAGCCTGATCTCTCGTCACACCCCCTGTACCGTCACGTGACTGCCTGACCCATCATTCTGCCCCTTATTACCCCTAATTCTGCCCCCTCTCACCCCTCATTCTGCCCCTTATTACCCCTCATTCTGCCCCCTCTCACCCCTCATTCTGCCCCTTATTACCCCTCATTCTGCCCCCTCTCACCCCTCATTCAGCCCCTTATTACCCCTCATTCTGCCCCCTTTTACCCCTCATTCTGCCCCTTATTACCACTCATTCTGCTCCCTCTCACCCCTCATTCTGCCCCTTATTACCCCTCATTCTGCCCCTTTTACCCCTCATCCTGCCCACTCTAACTTGTTCTGCCCCCTTTTACCCCTCATTCTGCCCCTTATTACCCCTCATTCTGCCCCCTCTCACCCCTCATTCAGCTCCTTATTACCCCTCATTCTGCCCCCTTTTACCCCTCATTCTGCCCCTTATTACCCCTCATTCTGCTCCCTCTCACCCCTCATTCTGCCCCTTATTACCCCTCATTCTGCCCCTTTTACCCCTCATCCTGCCCACTCTAACTCGTTCTGCCGCTTTTTACCCCTCATTCTGTCCCTATTGCCTCTCATTTTGCCCCCTTTTATCCCCCAATTTGCCCTTTATTACCCCTCATTCTGCCCGTTATTCCGCCCCCTCTTACCCCTTATTCTGCCACATTCTGCCCCTTATTACGCCTCATTCTGCCCCTTATCACACATAATTCTGCCCCTTAATATGCCTCATTCTGCCCCCTCCTACCCCTTATTCTGCCCCTTATTACGACTCATTCCACCCCCACTTACCCCATTATCCTGCCCCTTATCACACCTAATTCTGCCCCTTAATATGCCTCATTCTGCCCCCTCTTACCCCATTATTCTGCCCCTTATTACATCCCATTCTGCTTGTTATTACGCCTCATTCTGCCCCCTCTTACCCTTCATCCTGCCCCTAACTTCTCTCCTGCCCCCCCCCCCCCCCATGGTTCCTCGTCTCTCATTGATTCAGTTTATCTCCTCTTTGTTTCTTTTTTTTTCCGTTATCCATATTACCTTTGGGTCCATTTGGCCCTTTTTGCCACCCCTTGTTCCCGGTCCTCTTTTGTCCTTTCACTGATTACCTTCCATTGGTTCTTTTCTGCCCCTTGGCGCTCTCTCACACCTTGGTCCTATTTTGCCCCTTTGGTTTATCTTTCTCTGCCTTCCCATGGTTCTTTGGTCTCCTACAGATTTGGCCCTCTTCTACATCATGGTCCTCTGCCCACTTCTGGTCTCCTACAGCTTTGGTCCTCTTCTACATCATGGTCCTCTGACCACTTCTGGTCTCCTACAGCTTTGGTCCTCTTCTACATCATGGTCCTCTGACCACTTCTGGTCTCCTACAGCTTTGGTCCTCTTCTACATCATGGTCCTCTGACCACTTCTGGTCTCCTGCCTTCTCTTGATCCTCTTCTGTAGCTTTGGTCCTCTTCTCCATCATGGTCCTCTGCCAACTCCTAGTCTCCTGCCTTCTCTTGTACCACTTCTGTAGCATTGGTCCTCTTCTACATCATGGTCCTCTGCCCACTCCTAGTCTCCTGCCTTCTCTTGTACCACTTCTGTAGCATTGGTCCTCTTCTACATCATGGTCCTCTGCCCACTCCTGGTCTCCTGCCTTCCCTTATTCCTATTCTGTAGCTTTGGTCCTCTTCTACATCATGGTCCTCTGCCCACTCCTGGTCTCCTGCATTCCCTTATTCCTATTCTGTAGCTTTGGTCCTCTTCTACATCATGGTCTTCTGCCCACTCCTGGTCTCCTGCCTTCTCTTGATCCTATTCTGTAGCATTGGTCCTCTTCTCCATCATGGTCCTCTGCCCACTCCTGGTCTCCTGCCTTCCCTTGGTCATGTTATGTAGCTTTGGTCCTCTTCTCCATCATGGTCCTCTGCCAACTCCTGGTCTATTGCCTTCTCTTGTTCCTCTTCTGTAGCTTTGGTCCTCTTCTAAATCATGGTCCTCTGCCCACTCCTAGTCTCCTGCCTTCTCTTGTACCACTTCTGTAGCATTGGTCCTCTTCTACATCACGGTCCTCTGCCCACTCCTGGTCTCCTGCCTTCTCTTGATCCTATTCTGTAGCATTGGTCCTCTTCTCCATCATGTTCCTCTGCCCACTCCTGGTCTCCTGCCTTCCCTTGGTCATATTATGTAGCTTTGGTCCTCTTCTCCATCATGGTCCTCTGCCAACTCCTGGTCTATTGCCTTCTCTTGTTCCTCTTCTGTAGCTTTGGTCCTCTTCTAAATCATGGTCCTCTGACCACTCCTAGTCTCCTGCCTTCTCTTGTACCACTTCTGTAGCATTGGTCCTCTTCTACATCATGGTCCTCTGCCCACTCCTGGTCTATTGCCTTCTCTTGTTCCTCTAATGTAGCTTTGGTCCTCTTCTAAATCATGGTCCTCTGCCCACTCCTAGTCTCCTGCCTTCTCTTGTACCACTTCTGTAGCATTAGTCCTCTTCTACATCATGGTCCTCTGCCCACTCCTGGTCTCCTGCCTTCCCTTATTCCTATTCTGTAGCTTTGCTCCTGTTCTACTTCATGGTCCTCTGCCCACTTCTGGTCTCCTGCCTTCTCTTGTTCCTATTCTGTAGCTTTGGTCCTCTTCTACATCATGGTCCTCTGCCCACTCCTAGTCTCCTGCCTTCTCTTGTACCACTTCTGTAGCATTGGTCCTTTCCTACATCATAGTCCTCTGCCCACTCCTGGTCTCCTGCCTTCTATCGACCCTATTATGGAGCTTTGGTCCTCTTCTACCTCACCTATTCATAGAAGCCTCACACTCTTTATTTGCCTTCAGTGGCTCCTCTTTTGCCCCTTTGTCTACTTCTTTATTTTCAGTTCTCTTCTGTCTTTTTCTCATCTTCTGCCTTCTCTTGTTCCTCTTTCTTTAGCATTGGTCCTCTTCTTAATCATGGTCCTCTGCCCACGTCTGGTCTTCTACAGCTGTGGTCCTCTTCTACATCACGGTCCTCTCTCTGGCCAATCCTGGTCTCTTGCCTTCTCTTGTTCCTATTTTTTAGGATTAGTTCTCTTTTACGTCATGTTCCTCTCTCTGGCCACTCCTGGTCTCCTGCCTTCTCTTGTTCCTATTCTGTAGCTTTGGTCCTCTTCTAAATCATGGTCCTCTGCCCACTCCTAGTCTCCTGCCTTCCCTTGTACCACTTCTGTAGCATTGGTCCTCTTCTACATCACGGTCCTCTGCCCACTCCTGGTCTCCTGCCTTCTCTTGATCCTATTCTGTAGCATTGGTCCTCTTCTCCATCATGTTCCTCTGCCCACTCCTGGTCTCCTGCCTTCCCTTGGTCATATTATGTAGCTTTGGTCCTCTTCTCCATCATGGTCCTCTGCCAACTCCTGGTCTATTGCCTTCTCTTGTTCCTCTTCTGTAGCTTTGGTCCTCTTCTAAATCATGGTCCTCTGCCCACTCCTAGTCTCCTGCCTTCTCTTGTACCACTTCTGTAGCATTGGTCCTCTTCTACATCATGGTCCTCTGCCCACTCCTGGTCTATTGCCTTCTCTTGTTCCTCTAATGTAGCTTTGGTCCTCTTCTAAATCATGGTCCTCTGCCCACTCCTAGTCTCCTGCCTTCTCTTGTACCACTTCTGTAGCATTAGTCCTCTTCTACATCATGGTCCTCTGCCCACTCCTGGTCTCCTGCCTTCCCTTATTCCTATTCTGTAGCTTTGCTCCTGTTCTACTTCATGGTCCTCTGCCCACTTCTGGTCTCCTGCCTTCTCTTGTTCCTATTCTGTAGCTTTGGTCCTCTTCTACATCATGGTCCTCTGCCCACTCCTAGTCTCCTGCCTTCTCTTGTACCACTTCTGTAGCATTGGTCCTTTCCTACATCATAGTCCTCTGCCCACTCCTGGTCTCCTGCCTTCTATCGACCCTATTATGGAGCTTTGGTCCTCTTCTACCTCACCTATTCATAGAAGCCTCACACTCTTTATTTGCCTTCAGTGGCTCCTCTTTTGCCCCTTTGTCTACTTCTTTATTTTCAGTTCTCTTCTGTCTTTTTCTCATCTTCTGCCTTCTCTTGTTCCTCTTTCTTTAGCATTGGTCCTCTTCTTAATCATGGTCCTCTGCCCACGTCTGGTCTTCTACAGCTGTGGTCCTCTTCTACATCACGGTCCTCTCTCTGGCCAATCCTGGTCTCTTGCCTTCTCTTGTTCCTATTTTTTAGGATTAGTTCTCTTTTACGTCATGTTCCTCTCTCTGGCCACTCCTGGTCTCCTGCCTTCTCTTGTTCCTATTCTGTAGCTTTGGTCCTCTTCTACATCACAGTCCTCTGCCTACTCCTAGTCCCCTGCTTCCTTTTGTTTCTCTTCTGTAGCATTGGTCCTCTTGTACATCACACACCTCTGTCCACTCCTGGTCTCCTGCCTTCTCTTGTTTCTCTTCTGTAGCTTTGGTCCATTTCTTAATCATGGTCCTCTGCCTACTTCTGGTCTCCTGCCTTCTCTTGTTCCTCTTCTGTTTCATTGGTCCTTTTCTACATCATGGTCCTCTGCCTACTCCGAGTCCCCTGCCTCCTTTTGTTCCTCTTCTGTAGCATTGGTCCTCTTCTCCATCATGGTCATCTGCCTGCTCCTGGTCTCCTGCCTTCTCTTGTTCCTCTTATGTAGCTTTCGTCCTCTTCTACACCATGATCCTCTGCCCACTCCTGGTCTCCTGCTTTCTCTTGACCCTATTCTGTAATTTTGGTCCTCTTCTACCTTTTCTCACCTCTTTATACTTTTCAAAGGTTACTGCCGCAAGATCAGATTTGTAATTTTTAACCCTTTAAGTGTTATAGGGCCTACGTGTCCCCTCCCCGTGGCCCTTTGTGTCTGTTTGTCTCTTGTTTACATTTAACCCTTTGTGAACTGCTAAGGGATCCATGAGACCAAAGAATTAATTGAGGGATTACTTCCAGAAAACTGCGCCCACCTCAACAAGCCTGGTACACCTAGAAAGCTTGAAGTGTGTACTTCCAGAAAATATATAATTTGGTGGTGTATTTCAAATGTAAAGGGTTGTTTTTTTTTTTAATCTGCAAGGTGCGCATAGCAGTTAAATTTTATCTGAAAATCTCCTAAGGTGCTGTTTCAATTTGGGGGAGTCTCCTGGGCAGGAAAGGGTGTCTACCAATACATATGTGATATCATTGTAACCGGGAGAAATGGGGCTTTTACCTGCTATAAGATTTTATTGAATGTTTTTGAAGAAATGTTTGTGTCACGGATTTCCCAGCGAAGAAATCCCAATTGTAAAAAGTGACCAGAAATTGAGACTGAGAGACAGAAATGGATATGGGGCAAACCATGTTTAATAGTGAAAAACAGTGATAACCACACATCAAACACACTACAATCAAACTGATTACAAGTGGAACATATAACATATGTGAAAGCAAACTATACATATATACAGGTGAAAACAACACGCTATGGCTGTACATACACAAGATGGAGTCCGGGAACAAGCATGCATAGGGATCAAAGGAAAGTCCAAGGCGAAAACACAGCTGAGATGGGGGAAGCAAAACTCAATAGCTGAGGCAGGAGTCCTGGGTTCAGGATACAGATTACAGGGTACCTGGGATCTAGGTACAGCGTTCTGGGAACAAGATGACAAAACACAATGCTAATCCGCTGCCTGAATGGGCTGATCAGATTATATAGGCTGAGGAGTCACAGGTGCTGGCTGATTACCAGCACCTCTGCAGGACAGAGCCATCTCCTGGTGGATCAGCATATTGCAGGGGAGTTCCAGAGAAGGAGCCAGCCAGAAGCAGTATAAACCAGCGGCACACTGTGAAGCTTAAGGAGGAACTCCAACCCTGACAGTTTGCAAACATTTTAGTTATATTGAGAATACACTTAAAAATAACAAACAAGACATTTGATGTTAAAGCTCAGCTGAAAAAATCAATATAGACTGTTCTTGGGAAATCCTTTCAAAAATCACAGTTGAACACGTGTAGTGCAAAAACATTGTGAAAAATTGTCTGGCAACAGTGGGTGACAAAATCGCCAAATATGCTGGCACTAAAAGGGTTAAATGCCCTGTTCTTGTCTTTTGTTGCCCGTTTAACTGCAGGTGTCGACCAGGAGGGATGAGTCGCTTATACTTGTTACCTATAGGAATACATTATGGAATGTTGGTGCTCACAATTTATTTAAGGTGCTCCCATTTAGCATCTGTACCCTTATTCCTAAATACACGCTCCCAGTCTATGTGCTGGAGTGCAGCCTTGAACCAGGGGACGTTGGCCTTTCTAAAATGTAGTGTTTTGCCCTACCAGACAGAGAATGTTTTTTACAAGTTACGTTGAATACCAAACAATATTGTGGTGACTGTTACCAAGATTTTCATGAACTCTTACAGTCCCTACTGAAAGGATGGGATGTGATATTTATCCAGATATATACTAATATCAAGCTATATACTAATATACTAATATCAAGCTATATACTAATATACTAATATCCAGCTATATACCAAGACTAAGGCTTGCTTGAACCAGTTTGCTCAGGATTAGAATAGAGGTGAAAGTTTCACTTTCACTTTTCCATATAATCATTTACCAGAAAATGGACATTTCATTATTATTATTATTATTATAACCTAGCTAACGAGATGTGCCTTATTTAAGTCAACTTGTACGCTTCAGGAGACAGCATCAAGGCCGTCTCTAATTTCTTCTCTTGTTTTAAGAGCTTATTGTTTTGTTTTATGTTTCATGCCTACGTGCAAAATGTACTGTTAATAATTGCTCCCCCGAAGAGAGGGGTAAGGAGCAATTCTGTATACTGCTCTATATATTCTCTCCTGTGTGTGAAATAAATCAGAATCTGTATGATGAACGCTGTTGTCTGAACTTATACTGGTTCCTAGCTCGAGCTAAGCGGAGACTCTCCAGGGGCAGACGGGGATACCGACCCCCCAACACCTACCAGGTCATCATTTGATATTATCAGATTCTATAAAGCATCACCCCTAGTAGGTGCCTTCACCACTTTCTGGACTTTCCCGGCTGTGAGATCAATCTGTCTCCCCCTATTTTATGTTTTGGGTGAAAGAAACTACACTCATCACTATAATACCACACTGCAAGCAACAAATTCTGTATAACAAGCAAAAAGGCCGTTGATATCACGGCTGAGTGCAAGAGAGGCATATAAAATTAAACAGAGGGAATCAAAACTAATTATAAGGACTGCTAAAGGGCAAAAGGAGGAAGAAATGGCCAAATCTATGAAGAGGGGAGATAAAACCTTTTTCCGATATATTGGTGACAGAAAGAAGAAAAGAAGAGATAAGGCTGTGGCTGACCATCTGAATAGCTACTTTTGTTCGGTATTTTCAGATAGTAGCAGGCATGGCAATAGCACAGCATCCCGCTGGGAGGGCACAGCTCCGGAGTTTCTGGAGGCTGATGTCCTATCCGAGCTGACACATCTAAAGGTAAGTAAGGCGATGGGTCCAGATGGAATCCACCCCAGAGTTCTAAGGGAACTTAGGTTTGTGATTGCAGCCCCTCCGACTGATTTACTTAACCATTCCCTTTCAACTGGTGAGGTTCCAGATGATTGGAGAATGGCCAATGTCGTACCAATAAATAAAAAGCGGAGTAGAGAAGAAGCCAGTAATTACAGGCCAGTTAGTGTAACATCTATAGTGGTCAAATTAATGGAAACACTCTTAAAAAAACAGATAATTTCCCATCTAAAAATTAATGACCTATTGGACCCAAAACAGCACGGCTTTACTGAGGGCAGATCATGTCAGACCAATCTTATTGATTTCTTTGACAATGTCACTAAAGTGTTAGATGAAGGCGGTGCTGTGGATATCGCCTATCTGGATTTTAGCAAAGCCTTTGACACTGTGCCACATAAGGAGCTCATAGATAAGTTATTGAAGGTAGGACTCAATCCCTGGATAGTTCAGTGGATTTCCAGTTGGCTGAGGGATCGGTATCAGAGCGTTGTTGTAAATGGTGTGCAATCTGAACAAAGGCAAGTTACAAGTGGTGTGCCGCAAGGCTCTGTCCTGGGCCCCATTCTTTTTAATATATTTGTAAGTGACATAGGAGAAGGCCTGGTGGGAAAATGTGTCTGTTTGCTGATGATACAAAGGTTAGTGATAGGATGGATATTCCTGGAGGTGTCTGCAACATGGAAAATGATTTAGCTTTACTGGATTGATGGTTACAACTATGGAAACTAGAGTTTAATGTCTCTAAATGTAAAATCATGCACTTGGGTAGAAGGAATCCCTGCTCTGAGTACCGTATGGGAAGCACTGTGTTAGCCAGGACCTCGGAGGAGAGAGATTTAGGGGTACTGATTACTGATAGCTGCAAGATGAGTGGACAATGTAGCCAGGCAGTGGGAAAAGCAAGCAGGATGCTCGGCTGCATAGCTCGAGGCATCACCAGTAGGAAGAGGGAGGTTGTGATGCCGCTGTATAGAGCCCTGGTGAGGCCACAGCTAGAATACTGTGTGCAGTTCTGGAGACCTTACCTGCAAAAAGACATTATTCAAATAGAACGTGTCCAAAGGTCGGCAACAAAAATGGTGGAAGGACTTAAACTTAAAACTTATCAGGAGAGACTTAAAGAACTTAATTTGTACAGTCTGGAGGAAAGAAGGGAGAGGGGGACATGATTGAGACCTTTAAATATGTGAAAGGATTGAATAAGGTTCAGGAGGGAAGTGTTTTTAATAAGAAGCTTAATGATAGATCAAGGGGCCCAACCTGAAGCTAGTCGGGGGGAAGATCAGGAGCAATGTTAGAAAATATTATTTTACAGAAAGAGTAGTAGATGCTTGGAACAAACTTTCAGCAGAGGTAGTTGAAAAATCAACAGTCACTGAATTTAACCCTTTAACCCCCCGCCCGATCGCCCGACCGCCCCCACCCCACCCGTCCCCCCGCCCGCCCGCGCCGCTGATCATCTGGCTTTACGCGAGACGTCTTCAAGCAGCAGGACCGACGGCTCCCCGATCACCCTTCCACGGCTTCCTGTCTGCCGCCGCCGCCAGGTAAAGGCGATCGTTATGGAATGCTGCCATCCATCCATCCATCCATCCTGTCACCCCCATGCAGCCATCCATTCATCTTGTCACCCCCATGCAGCCATCCATTCATCTTGTCACCCCCATGCAGCCATCCATTCATCCTGTCACCCCCATGCAGCCATCCATTCATCCTGTCACCCCCATGCAGCCATCCATTCATCCTGTCACCCCCATGCAGCCATCCATTCATCCTGTCACCCCCATGCCGCCATCCATCCAGTCACCCCCATGCCGCCATCCATCCAGTCACCCCCATGCCGCCATCCATCCAGTCACCCCCATGCCGCCATCCATCCTGTCACCCCCATGCCGCCATCCATCCATCCATCCTGTCACCCCCATGACGCCATCCATCCATCCATCCTGTCACCCCCATGCCGCCATCCATCCATCCATCCTGTCACCCCCATGCCGCCATCCATCCATCCATCCTGTCACCCCCATGCCGCCATCCATCCATCCATCCTGTCACCCCCATGCCGCCATCCATCCATCCTGTCACCCCCATGCCGCCATCCATCCATCCATCCTGTCACCCCCATGCCGCCATCCATCCATCCATCCTGTCACCCCCATGCCGCCATCCATCCATCCTGTCACCCCCATGCCGCCATCCATCCATCCATCCTGTCACCCCCATGCCGCCATCCATCCATCCTGTCACCCCCATGCCGCCATCCATCCTGTCACCCCCATGCCGCCATCCATCCATCCATCCTGTCACCCCCATGCCGCCATCCATCCATCCATCCTGTCACCCCCATGCCGCCATCCATCCATCCATCCTGTCACCCCCCATGCCGCCATCCATCCATCCTGTCACCCCCATGCCGCCATCCATCCATCCTGTCACCCCCATGCAGCCATCCATCCATCCTGTCACCCCCATGCCGCCATCCATCCATCCTGTCACCCCCATGCAGCCATCCATCCATCCTGTCACCCCCATGCAGCCATCCATCCATCCTGTCACCCCCATGCAGCCATCCATCCTGTCACCCCCATGCCGCCATCCATCCATCCATCCTGTCACCCCCCATGCCGCCATCCATCCATCCATCCTTTCACCCCCATGCCGCCATCCATCCATCCATCCTGTCACCCCCATGCCGCCATCCATCCATCCATCCTGTCACCCCCATGCCGCCATCCATCCTGTCACCCCCATGCCGCCATCCATCCATCCATCCTGTCATCCCCATGCCGCCATCCATCCATCCTGTCACCCCCATTCCGCCATCCATCCTGTCACCCCCATGCAGCCATCCATCCATCCATCCTGTCACCCCCATGCCGCCATCCATCCTGTCACCCCCAATGCAGCCATCCATCCTATCACCCCCAATGCAGCCATCCATCCATCCTGTCACCCCCATGCCGCCATCCATCCATCCTGTCACCCCCATGCCGCCATCGATCCATCCTGTCACCCCCATGCCGCCATCCATCCTGTCACCCCCATGCAGCCATCCATCCATCCATCCATCCATCCTGTCACCCCCATGCCGCCATCCATCCATCCTGTCACCCCCATGCCGCCATCCATCCTGTCACCCCCAATGCAGCCATCCATCCTATCACCCCCAATGCAGCCATCCATCCATCCTGTCACCCCCATGCCGCCATCCATCCATCCTGTCACCCCCATGCCGCCATCCATCCTGTCACCCCCAATGCAGCCATCCATCCTATCACCCCCAATGCAGCCATCCATCCATCCTGTCACCCCCATGCCGCCATCCATCCATCCTGTCACCCCCATGCCGCCATCCTTCCTGTCACCCCCATGCAGCCATCCATCCATCCATCCATCCTGTCACCCCCATGCCGCCATCCATCCATCCATCCTGTCACCCCCATGCCGCCATCCATCCATCCATCCTGTCACCCCCATGCCGCCATCCATCCATCCATCCTGTCACCCCCATGCCGCCATCCATCCATCCTGTCACCCCCATGCCGCCATCCATCCATCCTGTCACCCCCATGCCGCCATCCATCCATCCTGTCACCCCCATGCCGCCATCCATCCATCCTGTCACCCCCATGCCGCCATCCATCCATCCTGTCACCCCCATGCAGCCATCCATCCATCCTGTCACCCCCATGCAGCCATCCATCCATCCTGTCACCCCCATGCAGCCATCCATCCATCCTGTCACCCCCATGCAGCCATCCATCCATCCTGTCACCCCCATGCAGCCATCCATCCATCCTGTCACCCCCATGCAGCCATCCATCCATCCTGTCATCCCCATGCCACCATCCATCCATCCTGTCACCCCCATGCCGCCATCCATCCATCCTGTCACCCCCAATGCAGCCATCCATCCTATCACCCCCAATGCAGCCATCCATCCATCCTGTCACCCCCAATGCAGCCATCCATCCATCCTATCACCCTCCCATGCAGCCATCCATCCTGTCACCCCCAGGCGATCATGTGCTCCCTGGCGGCCGCGCTCGCACCCACCTGGCCTCCATCTCGGTCGGCTCTGACAGCTGGCATCTTGATTGGCCTCCTCGCCCTGCCTGCCCCGCCTCAGCCATTGGTTAAAGAGCATTGCCAGCGCGGGACATGAGAGCAGGCCACCGGACTCCGCCCACCTACTGGGTCAGGGACGTGTGACTGACTGAAGTGCTGAGGAAGAGACCCCGGAAGAAAAGGTATTTAAAAAAAACTAAAAAAAAATAGATGTTGATTTTGGAGAGGAAGTGTGTGTGTATATGTGTGGTTTTTTTTTTCAGTTTGGTCACGGGGCTCCCGAGCGCATGCCCATAGGGGCGCCCGTGCCCCATGACCAACAAGTAAATCTGGCCAGTTCGGTGGTTCCGGCGCCCTTCCCCAGGGGCATCCCGATTTGGAATGCCTTGGAGGGGAAGGTCAGAGACCTCCACAACAACCAGTATAACCAGTGAGTTTCGGGAAGGCTTGCGTCCAGAAAGCTGCAGCTACAACAACAAGCCTGGTACGCCTAGAACGCTTGAGGTGTGTACTTTCAGGGAACATGTGGTTTGTGGGGGGTATTTTAATTGAAAAGTGGTGTTTTGGTTGAAAAACTGCAAGGAGAGCAAAATGGTTGAGTTTTCTTTCAAAATTGGCTCAGTCGCTATTTTCAGTTTTACGTGTCTCCTGGGCAGGAAAGGATGTCTACCAATACATATGTGGTACTGTTGCAATCGGGAGCAATAAGGCTTTTACACACAATATGATTTCCTGAAACAACTTGCATGTTTTATTAAGAAAACGCACTACAAATTGTAAAAAAATGTTTTTTTGGTTTTTTTTAACATATTTTCCACAAAAATATTTAAAAAACACTGACAATCTTACAAACAAGACACTTCATGTTAAAGCCCAGACTGTGCTGAAAAAAACAATATATAATTTTCCAGGGAAATACTGGGAAATCCCTTCAAAAATCACAGTTGAACATGTGGAGCGCAAAATAGTGCAAAATGGTCTGGCAACAAAGGGTGACAAAATCTCAAGGTAGGCTGGCGGTTAAAGGGTTAAACATGCCTGGGATAAGCACACATCTATCCTAAGATAAAGAGTACATACAATATACACATAAGGACAGACTAGATGGACCGTATGGTCTCCTTCTGCCGTCAACCTTCTATGTTTCAAGAGTGCGTGGCCTATAATTAAAAAAGCAGTCTTGTGACTGGGCAGTTGCAGGTTGGATTCACAGCCAGGGGACATAACTGAAGTGCTCTTGAGAAAGGCACATAACCCCCCCCCCCCCCCCCAACTGCTCTCCGGATGCTGTAATTAGGGCAACTCACCGCGCGGATGGGTAAAAGGCAGAAGAAAAAATCCTGTTGGTGATTATACATACAATGGCGATCTATGTCCCAAAGCAAAAACATACTGCCTATATATATAAAATATATATATATATATATATATATATATATATATATATATTGCATCATGCACACAAGTTTGATAACGAATAATATATTTCATGGTTCATTACAGGTTTCGTGCTTTATTATCGGAGCGGCACAGATTACAACTTTTAAGTCTGCAATGCAATGTTTTTTAATTTTGGTTTTACGCATCATACATACACTGTCTATCTCTCGAGAGTTCTGATTATAACTGTAGACTATATACATCTATACCCTGAACAGAGGTACTAATACAGAACAAGGCCGCACCAGCTTGTAAATAAGGTGTGCTCCCCCGGTTTGTATATGCAAAAAAACAACCAAATAGGGGACCCCACAACCCCCTGCCAAACACCAGGACATTAACAGCACCACCAAATAGAATTAAAGGATAATATCACTACAGTTTATTAATCCAAAATGTCACATAGTACAAACTGTTAGGGTGAGCGCTGCACGCCCATCTAGCAGCACTTCACTTACCTCCATGGCTGCATCCAGCCGTCATCCATTTTGCAGCACTTGCCTCATGGCTGTTCCCAGCTGTCTCCCTTCCCCCCATGCTTCCTTCTCGCATGCTCAGGTGCGCGCACGTCTCCGTCCACTAGAGGGCGAGCGCACTGGATTCCGGAGATTTAAAGGGCCTGTACAGCACTGTTCTCCTATTTAAAGAGGCACTTCCTTCCTTCAGTGCCGGATCTTGGTCTCTCCATGCTTGTTGAAAGTCAGACCTTCTTGGATTGCTCACCCGTGTACCGACCTCTGCCTGTCCCCGACTCTGAACCTTTGCTGCCTGCCCCGACCTCGGCTACTCACCTTTACCGCGAACCTGTGCTGCCAGCCCCGATCTCTGCCTGTACTTACTACGCCTTTTGCCTGCCACTTGTGTACCTCGCTGAACCTCGGCTGACTGTGGGACTGGGCCGCTGTTGGGGGGTAGCGACTTGGGGGTCACTTGCCGCACAAGACCAACCTGCCTTGCGGTGGGCTCTGGTGAATACCGGTGGCCCCTTAGACTCCGATCCCCTGACACGGTACCCGCCATCGGTCCCACAGTTAAAGCGGATCCACACCCGAGTCCGCTCCACCCGGTCCGTGACACAAACATTTAAAACACTACTAAAATCACTTATAATGACGAGGGGGGGGGGACACTGTGGGTCAGCTGAACCTGCTATCAAAAATCCATTCCATACAAAGTATAATCTCAAAATATCATAGTATCAAAACATGATTAAGTGCTATATTACACGTGCAAAAACAAATATATCTGTACAAAAATGCATTAAAGTGCAACACATTATTACTATCCTAAGGATATCTACTAGGACAGCCAGGTGTGAAAACAAGAAACAATCAAAAACATGACCAAAATACCAATGAATATATACAATTACCCGCAGATAATAATTTTTTTTGCATATACCTTGAACAGACATGAAACGCGTGTGTCTCTTCTCTTACACATATTACATTGTAGATCTTGTCCCAGTTCCCAAGGTAATACCGGCCTCTCCCAATTGGTTAGCAGAAAGGAGCCGGCACCTCAGTTGTCCCTGTACCCGTGCTATCGGCGGTATGAGCTGAGAACTTCCATGTACGTTTGCGCTTTTGTCCATCGGAGCATTGCATATGTGTATAACCCTTCCGCTGCCAGCCTATCTAGAAAGTAAGTCGCCCTCTGTTGCCGGACCATTTTTCACCATTATGTGCTATACGCTGGAAAAGTATAGATTATTTATTTTTCAGCCGAGTTTGAGCTTTAGCATGAAATGCCTTTTTGAAATTTTTTTTCAGTGCTTTCTCAATTTTTTGGGGGTGAATATGTGAAAAATGTCTTTTTAAAAATTCTATTTTTTTAATTTTGTAGCTTTTTTAAAATAAAAAATGTATGTTTTTCAAGAAAATCATATTGTGTGTAAGAGTCCCATTCCTTATGCTTACAAAGGTACCACGTATGTCTTGGCAGACACCCTTTGCTGCCCAGGAAAGACCACAAACTGAAACAGCGCTTTAAGAGATTTTCAAATAAAATACAACTGCTGTGCGCATCTTGCAGCTTTTCCCCCCTTACATTTGAAATTTTCCCCCTCCCCCCACAAACTGCATATTCTCTCAAATACAAACCTTAAGCTTTCTAGGTGTACCAGGCTTGTTGTGGGAGCAGTTTTCTGGACACTGAACTTCGAACTGAACAGAATACCCAACATGCATAGCTACTTTCAACTGGCAGCCTACTTGAGAATTTGTTACCCTCTTTTGACTGGCCATTTTTCACCAATTCAGGTTTCAGGTTAAAGCAAACCAACACCTGGAGCCTCCCCCTGCACATAACACCCCAGAATGCCCATAATTCTTACCTTAGCCTCAATCCTAGGTCGCAGTTGGCCGTTGGCCCTCAGGGGGCGGGGCTTTCCGGCAGCCGGATCGATGGCTGTGCTCGCTATCCACGTGGCTTTACGGCAGAGGATTGTGGCTAAGCTAAAAATTACAGGTGTTCTGGGGGGTTGTGTGTGGGAGGGTTCCAGCATTCTGGGTGCCACCCTAGACTGTCTTATAGAGGCGGTGCTGGCATGGGTGTTCTGCTTTAAGTGTGATTTTTGCCAGAATTTATAGGAAAATTATATATTGTTCTTTTCAAGTTTGGGCTTTGCTTTCTTGTTCGTAATTTTTTCACCGCTTTTATAATATTTTGGGTAAAACAAAATGTAGAAAAAATAATATTTTTTAATAGTTATCGCATTTTTCGAATAAAAATATGTATTTTTTTGAAGTTAGTTTTTGCATGTGAAAGCCCCATTCCTCCTGATTACAATGGTACCCCATGTGTATCAGTAGTCACGGCAAACTGAAAAGAGCCCTTGTAATGCAACTACTGTGTGCACTAATAAGGGTAAACCCTTAGAAATGAAAAGAAAAATGGCACTTCCTAGTAAAACCAGCCTGGGCACCAGGTATATGGGCTGGTAGACCAGGGGGCAGCCTGGCCTTGAAGTCTCCCAGCCTGCATTGCCCTCGAAGTCTGTGGGCCCTTCTGCCCCCACCAGGCTTTGGAGAGGCAGGTAATGGAACTTGGTGTTAATGGCAAGTCTCCGGCCTGCCACAGGTGACTTGCCACCCCCTATTGCCTTGTGAACTGGTATATGGGGCCTCATGGATCCCTTATCAGTTTACAATGGCTTGTAAAAAAAAAAAGAGCAAAAAAGTAATTTATTCCGAACACATTTTTTCTTCTTTAGTTACCTCCGAACGCCACGCTGTCAAACGGTAGTGATTGTCAGAAGCCGGGTGCGGGGGCAGGGGATTGGAGTCCCCTGCCTGCCCTCACAGCTACCCTCCAGCGAACACTACCAGCTTCTGACAGCTCTCCAGTGCTGGAAGAGGCCTTTTATACCAGAGGAATAATAAGATGACACAATCTTGCTCCTCCTATAAAAGGCCCCTCCCTGTGATGGCCAGCCAAGCCGTCAGAAGAGGGGGCAGGGAACAGAGGAAGGCGAGTGTGTTTTTTTGCCTTTAAATTGGAAAATGCTGTCTGGCTGAAATTTACGCAGCTGGCACTTAACTGACAGAGAGGCAGCTTTGTGAATTTCACGTAGCTGGCATGTAAAGGGTAAATAAATATGAGCTCCAGTTACGGTTAACCTGAACTCCTGAACTGTTGTTATAACCCAGCTTGTCTCCTGCCTACTTCTCCCCCATTGCTCTTCTGTATGACCTGACTTGCTTCCTGACTACGTCTCCCCCATTGCTCTTCTGTATGACCTGACTTGCTTCCTGACTACGTCTCCCCCATTGCTCTTCTGTGTGACCTGACTTGCTTCCTGAATACGTCTCCCCCATTACACTTCTGTATGACCTGACTTGCTTCCTGTGTCTCCCCCATTGCTCTTCTGTGTGACCTGACTTGCTTCCTGAATACGTCTCCCCATTACACTTCTGTATGACCTGACTTGCTTCCTGACTACGTCTCCCCCATTGCTCTTCTGTGTGACCTGACTTGCTTCCTGAATACGTCTCCCCATTACACTTCTGTATGACCTGACTTGCTTTCTGACTGCGTCTCCCCCATTGCTCTTCTGTATGACCTGACTTGCTTCCTGACTGCGCCTCCCCCATTGCTCTTCTGTATGACCTGACTTGCTTTCTGACTGCGTCTCCCCCATTGCTCTTCTGTATGACCTGACTTGCTTTCTGACTGCGTCTCCCCCATTGCTCTTCTGTATGACCTGACTTGCTTCCTGACTGCGCCTCCCCCATTGCTCTTCTGTATGACCTGACTTGCTTCCTGACTACGTCTCCCCCATTGCTCTTCTGTATGACCTGACTTGCTTCCTGATTACGTCTCCCCATTGCTCTTCTGTATGACCTGACTTGCTTCCTGACTACGTCTCCCCCATTGCTCTTCTGTATGACCTGACTTGCTTCCTGAATACGTCTCCCCATTGCTCTTCTGTATGACCTGACTTGCTTCCTGATTACGTCTCCCCATTGCTCTTCTGTATGACCTGACTTGCTTCCTGAATACGTCTCCCCATTGCTCTTCTGTATGACCTGACTTGCTTCCTGACTGCGTCTCCCCCATTGCTCTTCTGTATGACCTGACTTGCTTCCTGAATACGTCTCCCCATTGCTCTTCTGTATGACCTGACTTGCTTCCTGACGGCGTCTCCCCCATTGCTCTTCTGTATGACCGGACTTGCTTCCTGATTACGTCTCCCCCATTGCTCTTCTGTGTGACCTGACTTGCTTCCTGAATACGTCTCCCCATTGCTCTTCTGTATGACCTGACTTGCTTCCTGACGGCGTCTCCCCCATTGCTCTTCTGTATGACCTGACTTGTTTCCTGATTACGTCTCCCCATTGCTCTTCTCTATGACCTGACTTGCTTCCTGACTACGTCTCCCCATTGCTCTTCTGTATGACCTGACTTGCTTCTTGACTACGTCTCCCCCATTGCTCTTCTGTATGACCTGACTTGCTTCCTGACTACGTCTCCCCCATTGCTCTTCTGTATGACCTGACTTGCTTCCTGACTACGTCTGCCCCATTGCTCTTCTGTATGACCTGACTTGCTTCCTGACTGCTTCTCCTCCATTGCTCTTCTGTATGACCTGACTTGCTTCCTGATTACGTCTCCCCATTGCTCTTCTGTATGACCTGACTTGCTTCCTGACTGCTTCTACCCCATTGCTCTTCTGTATGACCTGACTTGCTTCCTGACTTCGTCTCCTCATTGCTCTTCTTTATGACCTGACTTGCTTCCTGACTACGTCTCCCCCATTTCTCTTCAGTATGACCTGACTTGCTTCCTGACTGCGCCTCCCCCATTTCTCTTCTGTATGACCTGACTTGCTTCCTGACTACGTCTCCCCCCATTGCTCTTCTGTATGACCTGACTTGCTTCCTGACTACGTCTCCCCCATTGCTCTTCTGTATGACCTGACTTGCTTCCTGACGACGTCTCCCCCATTGCTCTTTTGTATGACCTGACTTGCTTCCTGACTACGTCTCCCCCATTGCTCTTCTGTATGACCTGACTTGCTTCCTGACTACGTCTCCCCCATTGCTCTTCTGTATGACCTGACTTGCTTCCTGACTACGTCTCCCCCATTGCTCTTCTGTATGACCTGACTTGCTTCCTGACGACGTCTCCCCCATTGCTCTTCTGTATGACCTGACTTGCTTCCTGACTACGTCTCCCCCATTGCTCTTCTGTATGACCTGACTTGCTTCCTGACTACGTCTCCCCCATTGCTCTTCTGTATGACCTGACTTGCTTCCTGACTACGTCTCCCCCATTTCTTTTCTGCATGACCTGACTTGCTTCCTGACTATGTCTCCCCCATTGCTCTTCTGTATGACCTGACTTCGTCTCCCCATTGCTCTTCTTTATGACCTGACTTGCTTCCTGACTACGTCTCCCCCATTTCTCTTCAGTATGACCTGTCTTGCTTCCTGACTGCGCCTCCCCCATTTCTCTTCTGTATGACCTGACTTGTTTCCTGACTACGTCTCCCCATTGCTCTTCTTTATGACCTGACTTGCTTCCTGACTACGTCTCCCCCATTTCTCTTCAGTATGACCTGTCTTGCTTCCTGACTGCGCCTCCCCCATTTCTCTTCTGTATGACCTGACTTGCTTCCTGACTACGTCTCCCCCCATTGCTCTTCTGTATGACCTGACTTGCTTCCTGACTACGTCTCCCCCATTGCTCTTCTGTATGACCTGACTTGCTTCCTGACGACGTCTCCCCCATTGCTCTTCTGTATGACCTGACTTGCTTCCTGACTACGTCTCCCCCATTGCTCTTCTGTATGACCTGACTTGCTTCCTGACTACGTCTCCCCCATTGCTCTTCTGTATGACCTGACTTGCTTCCTGACTACGTCTCCCCCATTTCTTTTCTGCATGACCTGACTTGCTTCTTGACTACGTCTCCCCCATTGCTCTTCTGTATGACCTGACTTGCTTCCTGACTACGTCTCCCCCATTTCTCTTCTGCATGACCTGACTTGCTTCTTGACTACGTCTCCCCCCATTGCTCTTCTGTATGACCTGACTTGCTTCCTGACTGTGTCTCCCCCATTGCTCTTCTGTATGACCTGACTTGCTTCCTGACTACATCTCCCCCATTGCTCTTCTGTATGACCTGACTTGCTTCCTGACTACGTCTCCCCATTGCTCTTCTGTATGACCTGACTTGCTTCCTGACTGTGTCTCCCCCATTGCTCTTCTGTATGACCTGACTTGCTTCCTGATTACGTCTCCCCCATTGCTCTTCTGTATGACCTGACTTGCTTCCTGACGACGTCTCCCCCATTGCTCTTCTGTATGACCTGACTTGCTTCCTGATTACGTCTCCCCATTGCTCTTCTGTATGACCTGACTTGCTTCCTGATTACGTCTCCCCCATTGCTCTTCTGTATGACCTGACTTGCTTCCTGACTACATCTCCCCCATTGCTCTTCTGTATGACCTGACTTGCTTCCTGACTACGTCTCCCCATTGCTCTTCTGTATGACCTGACTTGCTTCCTGACTGTGTCTCCCCCATTGCTCTTCTGTATGACCTGACTTGCTTCCTGATTACGTCTCCCCCATTGCTCTTCTGTATGACCTGACTTGCTTCCTGACGACGTCTCCCCCATTGCTCTTCTGTATGACCTGACTTGCTTCCTGATTACGTCTCCCCATTGCTCTTCTGTATGACCTGACTTGCTTCCTGATTACGTCTCCCCCATTGCTCTTCTGTATGACCTGACTTGCTTCCTGACTACGTCTCACCCATTGCTCTTCTGTATGACCTGACTTGCTTCCTGACTACGTTTCCCCCATTGCTCTTCTGTATGACCTGACTTGCTTCCTGACTACGTCTCCCCCATTGCTCTTCTGTATGACCTGACTTGCTTCCTGACTACGTCTCCCCCATTGCTCTTCTGTATGACCTGACTTGCTTCCTGACTACGTCTCCCCCCATTGCTCTTCTGTATGACCTGACTTGCTTCTTGACTACGTCTCCCCCCATTGCTCTTCTGTATGACCTGACTTGCTTCCTGACTGTGTCTCCCCCATTGCTCTTCTGTATGACCTGACTTGCTTCCTGACTACGTCTCCCCCATTGCTCTTCTGTATGACCTGACTTGCTTCCTGACTACGTCTCCCCATTGCTCTTCTGTATGACCTGACTTGCTTCCTGACTACGTCTCCCCCCATTGCTCTTCTGTATGACCTGACTTGCTTCCTAACTACGTCTGCCCCTTGCTCTTCTGTATGACCTGACTTGCTTCCTGAATACGTCTCCCCATTGCTCTTCTGCATGACCTGACTTGCTTCTTGACTACGTCTCCCCCCATTGCTCTTCTGTATGACCCGACTTGCTTCCTGACTGTCTCCCCCATTGCTCTTCTGTATGACCTGACATGCTTCCTGACGACGTCTCCCCCATTGCTCTTCTGTATGACCTGACTTGCTTCCTGACTACGTCTCCCCATTGCTCTTCTGTATGACCTGACTTGCTTCCTGACTACGTCTCCCCATTGCCCTTCTGTATGACCTGACTTGCTTCCTGATTACGTCTCCCCCATTGCTCTTCTGTATGACCTGACTTGCTTCCTGATTACGTCTCCCCCATTGCTCTTCTGTATGACCTGACTTGCTTCCTGACTACGTCTCTCCATTGCTCTTCTGTATGACCTGACTTGCTTCCTGACTACGTCTCCCCATTGCTCTTCTGTATAACCTGACTTGCTTCCTGACTACGTCTCCCCCATTGCTCTTCTGTATGACCTGACTTGCTTCCTGATTACGTCTCACCCATTGCTCTTCTGTATGACCTGACTTGCTTCCTGATTACGTCTCCCCATTGCTCTTCTGTATGACCTGACTTGCTTCCTGACTACGTCTCCCCCATTGCTCTTCTGTATGACCTGACTTGCTTCCTGACTACGTCTCCCCATTGCTCTTCTGTATGACCTGACTTGCTTCCTGACTACGTCTCTCCATTGCTCTTCTGTATGACCTGACTTGCTTCCTGACTACGTCTCCCCCATTGCTCTTCTGTATGACCTGACTTGCTTCCTGTGTCTCCCCCATTGCTCTTCTGTATGACCTGACTTGCTTCCTGTGTCTCCCCCATTGCTCTTCTGTATGACCTGACTTGCTTCCTGACTACGTCTCCCCATTGCCCTTCTGTATGACCTGACTTGCTTCCTGACTACGTCTCCCCATTGCCCTTCTGTATGACCTGACTTGCTTCCTGATTACGTCTCCCCCATTGCTCTTCTGTATGACCTGACTTGCTTCCTGATTACGTCTCCCCCATTGCTCTTCTGTATGACCTGACTTGCTTCCTGATTACGTCTCCCCCATTGCTCTTCTGTATGACCTGACTTGCTTCCTGATTACGTCTCCCCCATTGCTCTTCTGTATGACCTGACTTGCTTCCTAATTACGTCTCACCCATTGCTGTTCTGTATGACCTGACTTGCTTCCTGACTACGTCTCCCCCATTGCTCTTCTGTATGACCTGACTTGCTTCCTGACTACGTCTCCCCCATTGCTCTTCTGTATGACCTGACTTGCTTCCTGTGTCTCCCCCATTGCTCTTCTGTATGACCTGACGTGTTTCCCCACTACATCTCTCCCACGGGTGTTGTGTAGAAGTTGGCTTTCCTCCAGACTTTTCCCCGCAGCACCCATATATGCCTTTGGCCAGTCTTATGGATCTTCAATGACCTGTTCACATATCTCTGTCCTCTATCATATGTTTCTGTCAAAATTAATTCCCTGTTGCTCAACCTGGGGTTTCCCCTAAAACCCTTCCTCCCTTGCAGAGCGCTCCAGTGCATACTGCAGTTAGACTCCACGATTCAGGTTGAGTGGTGAATGATTTGTGTTTCCGCAATGTCTCAATTCCGCAATCCAGGCGACACCTTAGCAAGCGTGACAGAGGTTTTAAAAAACAGGTACTTTGGAGGTGCAATATTTACAGAGTACTTCCTTTGTGGCACAATTTATACATAAATAAATGTTGCCAGCATAGTAGTTATCGGTTGAAGAAACTTGCCTTGGTCACCTTTAATTATAATACCATTGGTCTGACCAGTTATGTGATTTTGAGGCTGAATGTGACCTATGATCTCTGGAAATAGGGTTTCCAGAGATGACCATAAAACACACTCCAAATGGTGTATGAAAATATCTCCCTACAATCACCCCAATACAGTGCGCAGAATCCCCACCAGCCAACCCTATTGAAGGCAGTGAGTGCCATCCCCCCATTACAGCCAGTGTGTTCATCCCCCATTACAGCCAGTGTTTGCGACAACCCCCAATTGTATATAAAAGACATACGCACAGACACACACTTATAGGCTTCCACGTTGTCTGTTAGCTTCTGTCCATTGCTTCAGCAGGTGAGCGTGGCCTAATTAAGTTCTGCGTTTGTGAATGGACAAAGGAAGATCATAGGTGGCCGTGCCACACACTGTCTGTAATGGGGCGGCCGGGCAGCTGCTGCCACACATGCGACCTTACGTGCTGTTAACTCACCCCTCCAAAGCAAACAGAAGCTAACAGCGGCGTAAGGTTGCATGTGTGCCAGCAGCCACCTGGCTGCCCCATTACAGGCAGTGTGTGGCACCCCCCAAATTGCCTGTGACAGACGCATACCCACACGCGTACAGGCTTCAGCGTCACGGTTAGCTTCCGCCCATTGTTTCGGCAGGTGGGAGCGGCCTATTATGGTCAGTGCCTGTGAATAGACACCAGGTGTTCATAGACCATGGCCAACCACCGAAACAAAGTAAGCGCACAGTGACATAACAGTGGATTATGTGTGTGTCAGCGGTAGCTGCCAGGTCACTGTTTCGCTGGGAGCCTAGGCAGCTGCAGGACCCATGGGAGCTCCTGTAATATACATTTTAATTTTTTTTTTTTTACATTTTCCACGTACACGGGCAGCTCCTGCAATATACATTTTTAATTTTTTTTTACATTTTCCACGTAAGACACAGGCAGCTCCTGTAATATACATTTTACATTTTTTTTTTTTTTTTTTTTTACATTTTCCACGTAAGACACGGGCAGGATGCCCACTGCCGAAGCAAAGGAAGCTAACTGCGACATAAAATATGGTTTGTGTGTGTATATGTCAGCAGCAGCTGCAGGGTCACTGCTAAGGTGTTGTTTTGCTGCGAGCCTAGGCTACTGCAGGACCCACGTGAGCTCCCGTTATGTAAGTTTTTAAAAATATTATATATTTCTTTTACATTTTCCTCATAAGATACAGGCAGGATGCCCACCTGCCGAAGCAACCTAACTGCGACGTAAGGGATGGTGTTGTCAACAGCGGCTGCCGGGTTGCTGGTAAGGTGTTGTTTCGCTGGGAGCCTAGGACCCACCAACCTGATTATATGTACAGTTGTATTTAACACTCCATGATGTACCAGAGAATATGATGGCTCTCTATAAATAAGGTGTGAGGAAGAAGGGCAATATTACATTTCATTTTATTGCTGATGCCCGGCATCCCCCTTTAAGATTCTCTATTAGCAAATGTCACCCTTTATTTCCCCCTGTAGCATTAAGGCCTTCTAGCCATAAACATGCACCTGACCTGATCTCTTCAGGAAGGTGAATTAGCATCTGTGGCTCAGATCACAGACAACCTGCTGATTCTCTCACACCTCTGGACTGAGAAGGCCCCACTGAGTCTGAGAGAGAGGCCACCCCCTCGCATCAAACACCTTTGTCAGACAGTGAGGGGCCAGCATCCTCCTTAGCTGGGGAGGTGTGATGGCATATGGGGCTTCAAAAGAATTCCCCAAGACCCTGTGTCTGGGAGGAGGGAAAATGAAGGGGCAAAGATTAAGCTTAAAGGGTCACTTCTGGGGAGGTGGCGTTGCATGCGTGCAGGAGGTGCCTGAATTATCTATAAGCTCTTCACATACCTCCTTGTGGGAGCTCATCATCACTACTCTACATCTGCATTTTAAAGTAACTCTGTTGTATCTCTGTGTGTAACTCACTTTAACCTACTTCTCAGTACATTTGTATTCATTCCATAATAGCCAAATGTTGGTGATCACTGCCTAGTGCGCTTATTGCATTAATACCTATATTTAACTTGAGCGATCTTTTTGCCTTAGCCAAGAATCTGTGTGTCCGGGGCATTGCTGGGCCTGGTAGTCCCTCTAGGCGGGCGAACGGACAAAGCTTTGGGAAAGTGGGCTGCGTAAGACATAAATTAATAATACTAGGCATTTAACTGTGGATGTGGCTTATTGTTTAAGTGCTTCTTATTCAATGTTTCTTGCACTTAATGGCAACCTGATGAAGAAGGCACTTGCTCCCAGAAGCCTGGCACATGCACTGTTGAAGAAATAAAGTAACCAATGGCAACCTGATGAAGAAGGCATTTGCTCCCAGAAGCCTGGCACATGCACTGTTGAAGAAATAAAGTAACCGATGGCTGTGACATTAAAAAATTGCAACAGTCGTAGTTTATTACTTTTCTAAACATAAACACCACATTCAGAACATAATATAAGGCTCCTAAACTGTATGAACTTTTTTATGCCTAAAAAGCACCGATTTATCAGGAAAAACATTACTCGCACTCAGAACATGAATTTGTCTTCTCTTCTGTATGAATTCTTTCATGTTTGATAAGGTTTGATTTCTCAGAATAACATTTCCCACATTCAAAACAAGAATATGGTTTTGCCCCTGAGTGAACTCTTTCATGTGAGATAAGGCCTGATTTTTGAGAAAAACTTTTACCACATTCAGAACATGAATATGGCTTCTCTCCTGTATGAACTCTTTCATGTGTGAGAAGGACCGATTTACGCAAAAAACATTTTCCACACTCAGGACATGAATAGGACTTCTCTCCTGTATGAATTCTTTTATGCCTTATAAGGGATGATTTACACGAAAAACATTTCCCACATTCAGAACAAAAATA
This sequence comes from Gastrophryne carolinensis, assembly GCA_027917425.1. Taxonomy (NCBI): domain Eukaryota; kingdom Metazoa; phylum Chordata; class Amphibia; order Anura; family Microhylidae; genus Gastrophryne; species Gastrophryne carolinensis. The sequence continues at coordinate 7,098,399 of CM051237.1, forward strand.
TGGCTTCTCCCCTGTATGTACGTGTCTATGTTTGACTACGGCTGATTTATGAGAAAAACATTTCCCACATTCAGTGCAAGAATATGGCTTCTCTCTTGTATGGATCCTTCCATGACAGATTAGGTTTTGTTTATAAGGAAAACATTTCCCACACTCAGAACATGAATATGGCTTCTCCCCTGTATGAGATCTTCTATGTCTGCCAAGCTTTGATTTATCAGAAAAACATTTCCCACATTCAGTGCATGAATACGGCTTCACTCCTGTATGGATTCTTTCATGACAGAGAAGGGCTGATTTAAGAGAAAAACATTTCCCACATTCATGACAAGAATATGGCTTCTCCCCCGTATGAACTATTTTGTGTCTGGTAAGGGCAGATTTTTCAGAATAACCTTTCCCACATTCAATGCATGAATAGGACCTCTGCACTGTATAAACTCCCGTATGAATTCGTTGATGTTTGATACACTTTGACTTGGAAGAAAAGTTTTTCCCACATTCAGAACATGAATATGGCTTCTCTCCCGTATGAACTCGTTCATGTGCCATACACTTTGATTTGCAAGAAAAGTTTTTCCCACATTCAAAACATGAATATGGCTTTTTAGATTCATGAGAGGTATGATGGGTAATAAAAGCAGTCTGACACCCTTCCTGTGGGGAGGGGCGAGATGAGAGATGTGTAGGATTCTGCAATAGATAATGGTGTGAGGCAGTTGGGTCTTCCATAAGCTTTACAGTTAATTCATCCTCTTCTCTTTTAAAAATTGGAGAGGTAACAGTGTGTGCAGCCTTAATATGCTGTTGGGTTCGTCCACCTGGATAAACGAAGAAATGGAGGGGGAAAGAGAAAATGTTCTAATTAAAAGCACTTGGGAATTACATATAAAATGAGTTCGGCCACGGGGGTGCAACATTTTTTTCCCCCAACGACAACCACTCAGCTTAGAAAATAAAGAAATAAGGAAATATCTTTTCAGACAAACAGTATATTTAAGGTAAGTTTTGAGCAAAACATTGGCAGAAGGAGACCATACGCTCCATCTAGTCGGCCCTTATGTGTGTACTCTATGTTCTCTGTATCTTAGGATAGATGGAGGCTTATCTCAGGCATGTGCTCATTCACTTACTGTTAATTTTTTAACTACCTCTGCTGGAAGTTTGTTCCGAGTATCTACTAGTAAAATAATATTTTTTAACATTGCTCCTGATCTTCCCTTAGACCAGCTTCAGGTTGGGCCCCCTTGTTCTATCATTAAGTCTCTTCCCTCCTGAACCTTATTCCCTCCTGTCACATATATAAAGGTCTTCATCATGTCCCCCCTCTCCCTTCTTTCTCCCTTCTTTCCTCCAGACTGTACAGATTAAGTTCTTTAAGTCTCTCCTGATAAGTTTTACGTTTAAGCCCTTCTACTATTTTTGTTGCCGGCCTTTGGACCCGTTCTATTTGGATAATGTATTTTTGCAGGGGAGGTCTCCAGAACTGCACACCGTATTCTAGCTGTGGCCTCACCAGGGCTCTATATTATTACTTTTTATGTAACGCAACTGGCTGTATTATAATCGGGACCAACACACATTTTTTCTTTAACAGGTGTTGGTCCCGCAGACAGTTAATGAAAACAAGCTCATGGGTGGGGAGGGGAGCATCCAGAATGCTGGAGTCCCCCCCAACACACAACCCCCCAGATCCCCCCATAATCCTCAACTTCACTACGAGCCAGCGTTTGGTCTGTGAGCGGTCACGGGGGCAGGTCTTTTCAGTGGCCGGTGCCGAGTACACAACCCGTTTTCCTGTTCACCACTCAATCTCATCGACCGTTTTCGCGTATCAATTATCATTCAATTGCGATTGATTGATCGAAAATCGCTCTGTGGAAATTCAGCACTAAAGCGGATGGAAACCCGCGCGGCCGGGCACTGAAATCTAAAAGATTCTTGGCCCGGTTGCTAGCCTATCCCGGGGGGGCATCCTACACTGGATGCCCCACCGTGTGAAATCCCCCGGTGCCTTATAGTCACTCGTAGGTGACTTATATATAAATTTATTTGCATATTTGCACATTTCTTTAGCAATTTAAACAGCACTGCAGCACTTTTTTTGTATCAGAATCATGTTTAGCATCAATTTGTGATTAGGCGGTTAACAAGTATCACTTTTTTTTAGTTTTGTGTCTTTTGCCCAGAGGTGGGTTCCCTTGCCATGATATTATGTATGTGTGTGAGTGGATGTTTTTTTAAGATGACGATAAACTAATTAGATGAATTTCATTTGATTGTATCTGAGGGTTTTTTGGTGCAGTGGGCTAGCTCCCTGGCGGTTGCTGGAGCAGCAACATGGTGTATTTCTCCGAGAGTATCCTCTTTTAAGGGAATTGCCATTTCAGCATATAACCCTCTTATTATATAACTGTGGATTTGTGGTGCATTAGATAACTTTTTGGTATTCTTGTCAAATCCCCCGGGGCACTGATGGTCTTACCTGAACCCAGCGGGTCCTGCCACGTTACCTCTGCGGCCGCATGTGCTCCCGCGCCCAGCCTTTTTGAATGAACAGTGTGCTGGGGGATGCCTCGTCACGGCGGCAAGTTTGAGACAGACAATCGGCTTACTCAAAATTGCTGGGGGGCATTAACTGGCTTAATTGGCCTAACTGATGGGAAAGCCCGGCGGCCATTGCCGAGGCAACAGCAGTGCCTGGCTTCAAGGGCAAGGGACCCAGACACTAAGGGGTGGACCAAAAATTGGGTTTCCATCCGCTTTAAAGTGGACCAACACCCAGGGGTGATCGGCCCGGGAATCTATAAGATTCCCGGGCCGATCACCTCCCTCACCGCGGGACATCCGAGATCGGGATGTCCCGCGCGGTGAAACCCCCCCCCCCAACCCCACCTTATCCCCTTTAGACGTGCGCGCGCCGGCCGTTTGTGAATGGCCGGCGCGGGCGTGCGCCCTGTAAGAGTGACGTGCGGGAGGCGGCGGCGCCCACGCTGTCTTGTCCGTCGGCGGGGATTGGACGGCGTGGTCACGTGGGAGCGTGGTGAGGTGAGTTTTTGGGGCTTTCTGGGGGGTTTCACACAGCGGGGCACCCCCCCACCGAAGTGGACCAAAACCCAGGATACTCAAAACCCAAAGGCCATAATGAGGCAGCAAGTAGCTCACCTGATGCCAATCCCGTGTGCTTCTCCCATGTGTCCTTTTAATTACACCCCCCCCCACCAAAAAAAATGGTCCGTCAGCCAGCCTGCCTCATAGTGCTCTTGGGGTGAGCGAGCATGGCAAGCCACAGTGGTCCTGCATCTATCTCTGAGTACAGCAGAGCATGTCCATGACTCATAGTTGGCCAGCGACATGCCCTTCCAAAATCAACCCGAAATTGAAGTAAAGAATCGCTTAGTATAGAATACATAAAGGTATTAACATATAACGAGAGATATTGAAGTACCTGGAAATGGCTTGTTTTACACAGTTCCTGAAGGGGATCGAAGAGGGAGGAAGTGTGCGCCCCGACAGGGACTTAAGTGGCAAGTCAAAAGTAAAAAAATAAATATTCGGTAGCTTACCTCACATTCAGCGGCTTTAGTGCTGCGCTTCCTCCTCTGTCCGTCTCCTTCGTGAGGAAAATCACTTCCTCATTCAGCTTTCAGTCCCCACCCCACTGACCTGGTCCATCAAATCAACCTTCGGTGGACCAAGAATGGAAACACCCCCCCCACTCCCTGCCCAGACGTCCCGATTGGCTGCCTCTCTCTCTGCAGCTCTGAAACCCCGCCCTGCTTTCATACTCATCACAGTGTGCTTACATCACATCGCTGTTGCCACACCCACTGTTTCTTCTCTTCACTCCAATACTTGAGGAACTACAGGGTCTTTCTGAAAACGGATTGAAGTTTAGGACAGTGCAACGTGTAGCCCGAGACAATGGGACCACAACCGTGCGCGCGGCTTTGGTATAACTTTAATGCTATAAAAGGCGAGGTGGTCTGGGGCTAGCCCCTGAGGAGTCACAAGAGAGCAGGGTCAGAGTAAGTCATGGAACAGGATCACCGGTTCAATTACTACTTTCAAAAGAACTTCTATTCAATGGATAACACAGCGTCACTGGTGGAAGTAAATTAGGAAACATATGCACGCTGTAAAGGGACTTACCTCTGGCAGGGGGCCCGCGGCGAGCGTCTGCTGGGCGACGCGGCTCTCCTGCTGCTGAGTGCGGCCGCCGCTCCTGGATGACGGGGATCCCGGTGCGCCCCTCTCTAGCTGTGCAGGCGCGCACCCCGCAGTCTGTAAATTTCGCCACTAGGAGGCGCTGTGCTGCGAGTGGCAGGCGGCGCAGCGTCCTCCACACCTGGTGGGAATCAGGTGCTGATCAGCCTTGCAGCCAAGACTGACCAGCCTCTGGATAGTGCCTCTAATCACTCACAGTGTTGTAAGTTGCACCAATCAGCACATACACTCCCCCCAGGGTGGCCATTGGTCAATTCCTCAAATATGAAGTCAGCCCAGTACTCAGTCACCGTGATAGGCTTGTGTGATTCCGTTAGTTATTATCCGACCTGGCTTGATCGACCATCCCTGTCCGCTGCCTGTACCGACCTTTTCTTTGTCTGACCACGAACCTGCCTGCCCCTCTGGATACCCCGCGATATCTGACCTCCCGGCTTGACCCTTTGGCTTCCCCCAACTACGCTCATGTCTCATCCCTATACTCTTACGCACCCTCCGGACTGACTACCTTGGCTTTGGGATACCCTCGTGGTTCATCGGCCTTCACCGTAAGCAGCCATCCTTTGCGCCTATTAAGACCTGGGGCAACCGTGTCCGTTGAGGCGTACCTAGCGTCCCCGCAAACGTGGGCCTGACTATAAGCAGAAGCGGCGGTGGAGACTGGGGGCTGTCTGCCTACAGAAGGCTGGTGTCCCGCTGGGCATCACACACGCCCTATAGTAGTCCACACAGAAAGAGCCCTGTGCGCCCTACAGTCTGCAAGCTGCGAGGAGAGTGCCCTGCTGCCCAGCAGCCACTGGAGAGGCACCGGCAGCCGAGGAATGGAAGCCAGGAAGAGGGAGGCAATGTGTGTTCAAATGATAAAATAAATAAAATCCCACCCAAGAATAAACCAAATTGAATAAATAAATGTGAATAGAATTCACCCAAGAATAAAATGATAAATATGATAAATAAATAATATATTAATATGTTCAATATGTGTGTTCAATATGTTAATAATAATTAATAAAATGATAAATAATATGATAAAATAAATAAAATCCCACCCAAGAATAAACCAAATTGAATAAATAAGTGTGAATAGAATTCACCCAAGAATAAAATGATAAATAATATGATAAATCAATATATTAATATGTTCAATATGTTAATAAATAAATGAAATGATAAAATAAATAAAATCCCACCTAAGAATAAACCAAATTGAATAAATAAATGTCAATAGAATTCACCCAAGAATAAAATGATAAATAATATGATTAATTAATAATATATTAAATATGTTCAATATGTGTGTTCAATATGTTAATAATAAATAAATAAAATGATAAATAATATGATAAATAAATAATATATTAATATGTTCAATATGTGTGTTCAATATGTTAATAATAAATAATATGATAAATAAATAATATATTAATATGTTCAATATGTTAATAATAAATAAATAAAATGATACAATAAATAGAATCCCACCCAAGAATAAACCAAATTGAATAAATAAATGTGAATAGAATTCACCCAAGAATAAAATGATAAATAATATGATAAATAAATAATATATTAATATGTTCAATATGTGTGTTCAATATGTTAATAATAAATAAAATGATAAATAATATGATAAATAAATATTATTAATATGTTCAATATGTGTGTTCAATATGTTAATAATAAATAAATAAAATGATAAATAATATGATAAATAAATAATATATTAAATATGTTCAATATGTGTGTTCAATATGTTCATAATAAATAAATAAAATGATAAATAATATGATAATATGATAAATAAATAATATATTAATACGTTCAATATGTGTGTGTTCAATAGGTTAATAAATAAATGATAAATAATATGATAAAATAAATAAAATCCCACCCAAGAATAAACCAAATTGAATAAATAAATGTGAATAGAATTCACCTAAGAATAAAATGATAAATAATATGATAATAATATGATAAATAATGTATTAATATGTTCAATATGTGTGTTCAATATGTTAATAATAAATAAATAAAATTATAAATAATAAGATAAAATAAATAAAATCCCACCCAAGAATAAACCAAATTGAATAAATAAATGTGAATAGAATTCACCCAAGAATAAAATGATAAATAATATGATAAATAAATAATATATTAATATGTTCAATATGTGTGTTCAATATGTTAATAATAAATAAAATGATAAATAATATGATAAATAAATAATATATTAAATATGTTCAATATGTGTGTTCAATATGTTAATAATAAATAAAATGATAAATAATATGATAAATAAATAATATATTAAATATGTTCAATATGTGTGTTCAATATGTTAATAATAAATAAATAAAATGATAAATAATATGATAAAATAAATAAAATCCCACCCAAGAATACACCAAATTGAATAAATAAGTGTGAATAGAATTCACCCAAGAATAAAATGATAAATAATATGATAAATATATTAGTATGTTCAATATGTTAATAAATAAATGAAATGATTAAATAAATAAAATCCCAACCCAAGAATAAACCAAATTGAATAAATAAATGTGAATAGAATTCACCCAAGAATAAAATGATAAATAATATGATAAATAAATAATATATTAATATGTTCAATATGTGTGTTCAATATGTTAATAATAAATAATATGATAAATAAATAATATATTAATATGTTCAATATGTTAATAATAAATAAATAAAATGATACAATAAATAGAATCCCACCTAAGAATAAACCAAATTGAATTAATAAGTGTGAATAGAATTCACCCAAGAATAAAATGATAAATAATATGATAAATAAATAATATATTAATATGTTCAATATGTGTGTTCAATATGTTAATAATAAATAAATAAAATGATAAATAATATGATAAATAAATAATATATTAAATATGTTCAATATGTGTGTTCAATATGTTAATAATAATTAATAAAATGATAAATATGATAAATAAATAATATATTAAATATGTTCAATATGTGTGTTCAATATGTTAATAATAATTAATAAAATGATAAATATGATAAATAAATAATATATTAAATATGTTCAATATGTGTGTTCAATATGTTAATAATAATTAATAAAATGATAAATAATATGATAAAATAAATAAAATCCCACCCAAGAATAAACCAAATTGAATAAATAAATGTGAATAGAATTCACCCAAGAATAAAATTATAAATAATATGATAAATAAATATATTAATATGTTCAGTATGTTGGTAGACAAGTGGACCAAAACTCAGGATTTTGACTATCCTGGGTTTTGTTCCTTGGGGTACCCCACAGTATGACCCCCCCGGGTCGCCCCGATCTAACTTACCCATCCCCAGTCCTGCGGCGCCTGCATGGCCTCTCGTCCAATCAGCTCGCTCGGTTCCACTCTAACCCAAGCGCGAGGCAGGCTCCCTCTAATAGGGGGTGCGCCCACACCCTGCTAAAGGGATAGCAAGGATGCGAGCGCCGATCGTGCCATTGGAGCGAGGAAGAGGGCGAGTTTCCGGGCGACCCGTGGGTGGTTTTACATAGCAGGGGCATTCCGACAATGGATTCCCCAGGGGGAAGAAATCAAGGGGCCCTGGAATCAGGGTCGGACCCATGGGTTTTGTTCCACTTTAAGGGTCGATGGATGAAACAGACAGAGTGAAGCGGAGAGCAAAGAGAAGGAAAAATGAGAGGAAACAGAAAGACAATATTACTCACCCGGACTGATCTGCGGACTCATTTCCTCCTCTTCGTTCCCCACAAATACTTCTCTCACCTCGACTTTTATAACGTCTCCGGGGCCTGCGAATAAAGACGCCGGTGACGCTCTAGTGTTGGGATGTAGCAGACACACGAGGAGGGACCAAACTGGGGGGGAGAACGGAACCAATGTTTTCTACAAAAGGCTTATTACTCACCCGGGCCGATCTCTATAGGTATTTCCTCCTCTTCATGCTTCACAAACGCTTCTTCTTCCTCCTCAGTTTTCACAATGGTCACAACAGTGTCTCCGGGGTCTGTGAATAAAGAAGACCGCGTACTGAAACACTGACTACACAGCAGACTGTAGGGTCAATTCCACACTGTGGGAATTTCACCCTGAATAAGAGCCTATCTTGTATGTTTCCCCCTGTACATACAGATTGCCCACATTAATCTGGACCTTCACCCTGAATAAGAGCCTATCTTGTATGTTTCCCCCTGTACATACAGATTGCCCACATTAATCTGGACCTTCACCCTGAATAAGAGCCTATCTTGTATGTTTCCCCCACTGTACATACAGATTGCCCACATTAATCCGGACCTTCACCCTGAATAAGAGCCTATCTTGTATGTTTCCCCCTGTACATACAGATTGCCCACACTAATCTGGACCCTCACTTGAATAAGAGCCAATCTTTAGCCCCCCCCCCCTCCATACAGATTGCCCACATTAATCTGGACCTTCACCCTGAATAAGAGCCTATCTTGTATGTTTCCCACCTGTACACACAGATTGCCCACATTAATCCGGACCTTCACCCTGAATAAGAGCCTATCTTGTATGTTTCCCCCTGTACATACAGATTGCCCACATTAATCTGGACCTTCACCCTGAATAAGAGCCTATCTTGTATGTTTCCCCCTGTACATACAGATTGCCCACATTAATCTGGACCTTCACCCTGAATAAGAGCCTATCTTGTATGTTTCCCACCTGTACACACAGATTGCCCACATTAATCTGGACCTTCACCCTGAATAAGAGCCTATCTTGTATGTTTCCCCCTGTACATACAGATTGCCCACACTAATCTGGACCCTCACTTGAATAAGAGCCAATCTTTAGCCCCCCCCCCCTCCATACAGATTGCCCACATTAATCTGGACCTTCACCCTGAATAAGAGCCTATCTTGTATGTTTCCCACCTGTACACACAGATTGCCCACATTAATCCGGACCTTCACCCTGAATAAGAGCCTATCTTGTATGTTTCCCCCTGTACATACAGATTGCCCACATTAATCTGGACCTTCACCCTGAATAAGAGCCTATCTTGTATGTTTCCCCCTGTACATACAGATTGCCCACATTAATCTGGACCTTCACCCTGAATAAGAGCCTATCTTGTATGTTTCCCACCTGTACACACAGATTGCCCACATTAATCTGGACCTTCACCCTGAATAAGAGCCTATCTTGTATGTTTCCCACCTGTACACACAGATTGCCCACATTAATCTGGACCTTCACCCTGAATAAGAGCCTATCTTGTATGTTTCCCCCTGTACATACAGATTGCCCACATTAATCTGGACCTTCACCCTGAATAAGAGCCTATCTTGTATGTTTCCCCCACTGTACATACAGATTGCCCACATTAATCCGGACCTTCACCCTGAATAAGAGCCTATCTTGTATGTTTCCCCCTGTACATACAGATTGCCCACACTAATCTGGACCCTCACTCTGAATAAGAGCCAATCTTTAGCCCCCCCCCCCCCCTCCATACAGATTGCCCACATTAATCTGGACCTTCACCCTGAATAAGAGCCTATCTTGTATGTTTCCCACCTGTACACACAGATTGCCCACATTAATCCGGACCTTCACCCTGAATAAGAGCCTATCTTGTATGTTTCCCACCTGTACACACAGATTGCCCACATTAATCCGGACCTTCACCCTGAATAAGAGCCTATCTTGTATGTTTCCCACCTGTACACACAGATTGCCCACATTAATCCGGACCTTCACCCTGAATAAGAGCCTATCTTGTATGTTTCCCCCCTGTACACACAGATTGCCCACATTTAAAATCACCCTACCTGCACCTAGTACATTTTCTGAATCTTAAAACATCCAAGATGGCAGCCCATGAAGTCTATGACTGTGCAGCTCTGCATTGTGGGATTGCTGTCCTTTTCCTGACCCCAGCTCTGCTCTGTCTGTGCAAAGCACAGCTCTAACCCGCCCCTGTGTAGAGTGCTTTCTCGTGCATCCATTCATGTATATATTCGCACAGATCTGCCATTTTCACCATAATATATATTCGCATGGTGTTGAATCAGACCTTAAAGTGGACCAACACCCAGGATTTTGACTATCCTGGGTTTTGGTCCACTTCGGTGGGGCACCCCGATCGCTGTGTGAAACCCCCCAGAAAGCCCAGAAACACTCACCTCACCACGCTCCCACGCTCCAGCCAATCACAGCGCTCAGAGCCGCTGAGCTGCTATGCGCGTCCAAGCGGCCTTGGACGCGCATAGCAGCTCAGCGGCTCTGAGCGCTAGAGGCCGCGTCTCGCGCTTCCCTCTAACAGGGAGCGCGCCTGCGCCGGCCATTCACAAACGGAGGGAAGCGCGAGATGCGGCCGCGCATGCGCCGATGGAACGGGGCTGAGGTAAGGTGTGTGGGCCTCCTGGGGGGGGTTCCTCCGATTTCGGATGCCCCGCAGGGAGGGATCTGATCGGTCCGGGAATCTTATAGATTCCCGGGCCGATCCCCCCGGGGTGTTGGTCCGCTTTAACTATCCATACGCATCACTTCTTGGACACAGTCGCACAACTTGAAAGCCCTAGCGCACTTCCCATCCCTTCATATATTCCCAAGCAAACACGCGAAGAATTATTTTTGCATGCACAGGACGGATTCGCCTGCACTAACGAATAGCACCCGCCTTCCTCCCTTCATATAGCTAAGGGTTGACTCAGCACAACACGCAAGTGCTTGAGAAAAGCACTTGGATTTACTTGCATGCAGGAGAATATTTGAGAGTCAGGCGATTTCGGAGGAATTCCGACAATGGATTCCCCAGGGGCCCAGGAATCAGGGTCGTCGGACCATGGCTTTTGTTCCACTTTAAGGGTCGATGGATGAAACAGACAGAGTGAGCGGAGAGCAAAGAGAAGGAAAAACGAGAGGAAACAGAAAGACAATATTACTCACCCGGACTGATCTGTGGACTCATTTCCTCCTCTTCGTTCCTCACAAATACTTCTCTCACCTCGACTTTTATAACGTCTCCGGGGCCTGTGAATAAAGACGCCATTGGCGCTAGATGGTTGCAGTAATGGGGCAGAGGGGTGCTTGGTGAATAAAGTCATCCTCCCTTCATATAGCTAAGGGTTGACTCAGCACAACACGCAAGTCACTTGAATTTGTGCAAGCACATGGGGTGTGGGGTCTATTGCAAGGTCTTGACCCTTCCACCCCCATGGCTTGCACTTGAGGTTTAGGGCAACCTCAGGTAAGCTGCTACCATTTTATCTCTTGCATTGTATGTCCCCAGTGGGGCTCTCAGAGATTAGAGTTAGGACTGCACCCATAGAGGCACCTTGACGTGGTGGTGCAGCTTAGCATACTTCTGCAGATGTGTGTGACCGAGCCTCTGCTTTTACCAGATTTAGAGACAGATTATAGGTTGGTCTGCGGCTCCTTTAAATCTTCAACAACACGCAAGTGCTTGAGAGAAGCACTTCAATTTACTTGCATGCAGGAAAATATTTTAGAGTCAGGCGATTCCGAGGAAACACCCACATTTTCCACATGTGTGAGATGGTAGGGCAAGATTTTTTCTTTTTACACTCGCGTTAGATGTTTTAACTTTACTGCATCTTCCGCAGTACAATGAAGGACAGCATGCAAATTCTGGCTTTTTGCACAAAAAAAAAAAAAAAAAAAAAAAAAAGCAGTGATGTTTTGAATTATAAAATAAAAAAAAATAAAACAAATTGCTGGATATATATATATATATATATCCAGCAGTCAGATTCAGGGCGATCCAGAGTTCATTTCCTTTTCGTTGGGCTAGGGAGTGGGGTAGAATACCTGGGCACCAAGATGGGCAGTGACCTCTCGCGCCTGTTCGCCCTGAACTTCCCGCCCCTGCTTAAAAGTTTCGAGGAGGAGACCGCCAGACGGGCAAAATGCAGGCTTTCGTGGTTTGGAAGATGCAATGCGGTAAAGATGACCCTCCTCCCCCGTCTCCTTTACCTGCTACAGACATTGCCGGTGTCAGTGCCTAGAGCCTTCCTAGTCAAGGTACGCTCCCAGTTCACCATCTTTCTGTGGGCGGGTAAGAAACCGAGGCTAAGTGGGAGCCTTCTCACAAGAGCAACAGGTGATGGGGGCCTGGGTCTTCCAGGACACTGGATTGGTGTCTCCATGGAAAGCACAAGCAATGGGTAGAGTTAGAGCGGGGTTTCCTGAGGCCATCACTGTCAGTAGCCCCCTGGCTGGCAGGGGAAGGGCCCCTTCTAGCAAAGCAGCACCCCACAGTCAGTCCCACGCTTGGTATGTGCAGGTCCCCGTTTCAGAAGGAGGGAGTCTCACTTTTCCCATCCCCCCTGTTCTGGGAAATCCACAGTTCCCTCCGGGATGTGAGGGCCGGACAGCAAAGAGTTGGAGGGAGGCGGCTCTTTGCAGAGTGTGCAATGGGAGGTGAATGGGTTGATCTGGTTGAGGAGGCGCGGGGCAGGGGTGTCCATGGGTGGTCCACTTCGCAACTCCTGCGGTTGGGGCACTTCCTCTCCTTCCTGCGGGCACACAGGGAGGAAGAGCGAGCTCTCACAGAATAGGAGGAGCTGTGCTTAAGTGGGCACCCTGAAAGACACACCCTCTCGAGAAGATGCTAACGGCCCCCTTGGGCGCAGAGGACCCCCTCCAGTCTGGCTAAATGGGAAAGGGACTTAAATGTTACTTGGGCTCCCAAGCTTCGCAAGAAGATCCTATACTTACCGCACAAAACCTCAATCTGTACCAGATATCAAGAGTGCAGCTATAAGCTGCTGACCCGGTGGTACAGAGTGCAAGCGGCTCTACACAACTAGTTCCCATGCATTTCAGCGGAACGTTGGAGGTGCGGGCGGAGAGGGGAAATCTGCTGCACATTTTTGGGGCGTGCACAAAGCTGAAAGCGTTCTGGGACACCGTAAGGGAAGTGGCGGGAGGGTCTCGAGTTCGGCCATACCTGCGGACCCGGCACTTTGTCTTTTGCATGCGGAGATCCCGCTAAAGAGATACCGCAACTCTTTGCTGTGTCATTTGCAAAACGCAGCTAAGGTGTGTATTCTGCAGGTGTGGAAGAGCGCGGAGCCCCCCTCTATAGCCTTGTGGTATCAGAGGGTTAACGAAATTATGAGATTTGAAAAGGTAATGCTCTCCGGGGACAACAGATTTGAAAGATTCACAGCTACCTGGAACAGCTGGGTGCTATTCACAGACTCCCAAGAGGGCAAAAAACTACTCAGGTTAAGTTAGTGGCTTGGTGTTTTCCCCTTCTTTCCCTTCCCATTTATCCTCTCCAGTCCCCCCCCCCCCAATTGTATTTGCCATCTAATTGAATGTTATATCTTTCATTGGTTCTAGGCCGTTCACTCAGGATATGATGAGTCGGGCCTTCTGTGCGGCATGCCCCGCCTCGTTGTGCTATCTCTCCACGGGCCCCGGCCCAGCGTAGGGGTCCCGGGGACGGGGCTGGCGGCCCCTGTTAGATGGGGGTGGCGGGTTAAAACGTGGATGCATTTACCGAAGTGGGTGGGGGCGTGCCTGTTCGGGACCAGCCCAATAGATTTAAAGTGATGGTGATACGGCTGGGTTGCTTTTATATGCGCCATATGTACTGCATTTTCTGCAATGCAATGTCGTTGTTCTCTTAGTACCGTTATTTGACTTGCCTGTATGTACATAAAACTTTAATAAATAAAGAATGCATAAAAAAAAAAAAAAAATACATCCCCCCAACCCCCCCTTCCCCATCTCCCCGAGCCAACCACCATGGGTGCCATAGGGCTGATAAACTCAGGGCTCAGAGTCCCGACTGATTAAAAAGGAACATTGGAGCAAAAATAAAAAAGGGGGGCTGATCACCCCCAATGGCCCCTACTTACCTTTTGGATGTCATTGCAGCCCGCTTCAGGGCCCAATCCTCACCCCGCAGTTCACTTAGCCAACTGTTAATGACAAGTAAGGCCTTAGCTGTGCTCAACAATGTCCTATGGCTTTCTCACAGCTCAGCAAAGTCTCTCGGGATTTCGGGTGGCCCCAATGCCTCCCATTCATGGGCACTGCGCAAGGCGCAAGATCGGGGGCCGCAAGTAGTACCTTATGGGGTGCAAGAAGGCGCCGCCCGTCAAAAGGTCACCCGGAAACTGAGGGACCTAGAAGATGGATCCCTTGGTGAGATGAGTAACTGTAAGAAGGTACCAGAGGAATAAAATGTTTATAATCTCAATTATTTATGAATTATTATTAAATGACTAATATTATTGATATATATAGGTAACTTGGATGAATGTGGAAGCTGTGGATGTGTACCTGCCATTTATTTTGATTCTGATCCGGGCCTGGCTGATTCAAAGGAAATCATACACATATAAATATAATATAAGGTTTACTTTGGTGAATTGAATCAATATACATTATATACATATGCAGACTCAAGTAATGTTTGGGGTTATGTTTGGGTTTTTGTCCCAGGAATTACTTGATCTATGGTCTTTCAACTATTTAACTGAAACCATCTGTTTTGTGTAGGCATGGTGTTACATGACTGCTTCTTTGTAACAGGAAGAGTTGGGGAAGGAGAAATTAAGGTTTGACCACAGGAATATCATTTAAGGAGGAGAGGGGGTTGTTCTTCTCTCAGCTTTCTCTCTGAGATACAATGCAGGAGACATGAAGGGCTGCCACTCAGGCAGTATGGCGGGGGCTGGGCAGAGGATAAAAGGCCCTGTTTAAATTAGCCTGAGAGAGATTGCATGGACATTGAAACTTTACATCATATTTACACCGTTCATACGATTACTTTTTCTGTAATGTAACCGGCTCTATTTTCATTAAATCCACTCATCGATATTTGTTCTCGGCCCAATACTTGTTCCTTGAATGATCAAAGCTGCTATTATATCTGGATGGCCCAATAGTACTTGTTAAAGCTAAAACAAGGAACCAGCTTATTAAAGTAACAAAGGGGGGCTCTCAGAGATTAGAGTTAGGACTGCACCCCACAGAGGCACTTTGGCGTAGTGGTGCAGCTTAAGCATACTTCTGCAGATGTGTGTGACCGAGTCCTCTGTTTTTAACCAAGTTTAGAGACAGATTATAGGCTGGCCCGCAAGCTAACAGGGTTGAGTGCTGTGGCTCCTTTAAGACTTTTGTATTCTAATTGCCCTGCTAACGTGCACCTCCCAGGTTAGTTATAAAATGGTCTGAGCGACTGCCACCCCCCCTTTGTTTCTTTTGAATTTGTGCAAGCACATGGTGTGTGGGGTCTAGACTGTATTGCAAGGTCTTTGACCCTTCCACCCCCATGGCTTGCACTTGAGAGGTTTAGGGCAACCTCAGGTAAGCCTGCTCCCAATTTATCTAATGCATTGTATGTCCCAGATGGGCTCTCAGAGATTAGAGCTAGGACTGCACCCCACAGAGGCACTTTGGCGTAGTGGTGCAGCTTAAGCATACTTCTGCAGATGTGTGTGACCGAGTCCTCTGTTTTTAACCAAGTTTAGAGACAGATTATAGGCTGGCCCGCAAGCTAACAGGGTTGAGTGCTGTGGCTCCTTTAAGACTTTTGCAGCTTATTAAAGTAACGAATGGCAGATCAGTGATGCTTGGGGGAGGTTTCCCCCGGTGTTCCTCTTTAACAAGCCCCCTATGCCATTTGCTACAGGTCCGATTCTCTTCCAACGGTGCGCATAATGATGGGCACTGGGCTATTACGCACCCCCTGGTGCCCAAGAGAATAGGTCTCTAGCCAGTTCTCAAACAGTATTAAAAAAAAAAAAAAAAAAAAAAAAAAGGGGGTTCTGTAAATAAACTAGCTAACAATCCGTGTCAGCCTCCTCCTCTTCCCCCCTAGGTGGCGTCCTCTTCTTCCTCACCCAGATCGGGGGGCTTCTCGTCAAGCAAGGGGTTTTCTGACGCTATTAGCTGTGTCATCCCGTCTGTATCTCTTAAAAGAGGAGGACACAGGTCCCCCCTCCTTCCTTCCTAATAATCTTACGTCAGCCTCCTCCTCTTCCCCCCTAGGTGGCGCCCTCTTCTTCCTCACCCAGATCGGGGGGGGGCTTCTCGTCAAGCATGGGGTTTTCTGACGCCATTAGCTGTGTCATACCATCTGTATCTCTTAAAAGAGGAGGACACAGGTCCCCCCTCCTTCCTTCCTAACAATCTTACTTCAGCCTCCTCCTCTTCCCCCCTAGGTGGCGCCCTCATCTTCCTCACCCAGATTGGGGGGCTTCTCATCAAGCATGGGGTTTTCTGATGCTATTAGCTGTGTCATCCCGTCTATCTCTTAAAAGAGGAGGACATAGATCCCCCCTCCTTCCTAACGATCCGCATCTGCCTCCTCCTGTCCCCTTCTAGGTGGCGCCCTCTTCTTCCTTCACCAGATCAGGGGGCTTTCTCGTCAAGTGGTGTGATCCAGTCTGTATCTCTTAAAAGAGGAGGACATAGATCCCTCCTTCTTCCTTCCTAACAATCTTACATCAGCCTCCTCCTGTTCCCCACTGAGTGGTGTTCTCTTCCTGTTTCAACATGTCTTTCTAGTCAAGCACAGGGTCTTCCAATGTTATTGGTGGTGTCTAACGAAGACATCCAGTCTGTATCTTGTAAAGAGGAGGACATAGATCCCCCCTCCTTCCTTCCTAACAATCCACATCAGCCTCCACCTGTTCCCCTCTAGATGGCGCCCTCTTCCTCCTCCGCCAGATCGGGGGCTTCTCGTCAAGCACGGGGTCCTCCAATGCTATTAGCTGTGTCATCCCGTCTGTATCTCTTAAAAGAGGACATAGATCCCCCTCCTCCCTTCCTAACAATCTGCGTCAGCCTCCTCCCTCCTCCTCCGCCCTCTTCCTCCTCCATCAGATGGGGGGGCTTTCTCGTCAAGCACGGGCTCCTCCGATACTATTAACTGTGTCTAAGGCAGACAACCCATCTGTATCTCCTAAAGAGGAGGACATAGATCCCCCCTCCTTCCTAACAATCAACATCAGCCTCCTCCTGTTCTCCAATGGGTGGCGCCCTCTTTCTCCTCCGCCAGATCGGGGGGGGCTTCTCGTCAAGCACATGGTCTTCCACCGCTATTAGCTGTGTCTAAGGCAGACATCCAGCCTGTATCTCTTAAAGAGGAGGACACAGGTCCCCCCTCCTTCCTCGCAGTCAGGAGTAATGCCGGGGGACGGAGGCTTTTATACGGCAGTGACGTATAGATTCCCACCATGTGACCAACTATGTCACGGGAGAGGAGGGTTATGTTGGGGAATTCTCTCAATGGCACTCCTCTCCAGTGATGCAAGTCACATGGGGGGGGGTTCTGCCCTGGTACCCCTAACAGAGCACTGGACCTGTTCTGAAGGGCCTAGGGGCTGGTTACACATGGTTTAGACATCCAGTCTGCATCTCTTAAAGAGGAGGACATAGATCCCCCCTCCTTCCTTCCTAACGATCCGCGTCAGCCTCCTCCTGTTTCCCTCTAGGTGGCGTCCTCTTCCTCCTCCATCAGATCGGGGGGCTTCTCGTCAAGCGCGGGCTCCTCCGATACTATTAACTGTGTCTAAGGCAGACAACCCGTCTGTATCTCCTAAAGAGGAGGACATCGATCCTCCCTCCTTCCTTCCTAACAATCAACATCAGCCTCCTCCTGTTCTCCACTGGGTGGCGCCCTCTTTCTCCTCCGCCAGATCGGGGGGGCTTCTCGTCAAGCACAGGGTCTTCCACCGCTATTAGCTGTGTCTAAGGCAGACATCCAGCCTGTATCTCTTAAAGAGGAGGACACAGGTCCCTACTCCTTCCTTCCTAACGATCCGCGTCAGCCTCCCTCTAGGTGACGTCCTCTTCCTCCTCCACCAGATCGGGGGGCTTCTCGTCAAGCGCAGGCTCCTCCGATGCTATTGGCTGTGTCTAGCGCAGACATCCAGTCTGCATCTCTTAAAGAGGAGGACATAGATCCCCCCTCCTTCCTTCCTAACGATCCGCGTCAGCCTCCTCCTGTTTCCCTCTAGGTGGCTCCCTCTTCCTCTTTCAAGATGTCGGGGGGGGGGGAGCTATCTTGTCAAGCACGGGGTCTTCCAATGTTATTAGTTGTGTCTAAGGCAGAAATCCTGTCTGTATCTCATAAAGAGGAGGACATAGATCCCCCCTCCTTCCTTCCTAACGATCAACATCAGCCTCCTCCTGTTCTCCAATGGGTGGCGCCCTCTTTCTCCTCTGCCAGATCGGGGGGCTTCTCGTCAAGCGCGGGCTCCTCCGATACTATTAACTGTGTCTAAGGCAGACAACCCGTCTGTATCTCCTAAAGAGGAGGACATAGATCCCCCCTCCTTCCTTCCTAACAATCAACATCAGCCTCCTCCTGTTCTCCAATGGGTGGCGCCCTCTTTCTCCTCTGCCAGATCGGGGGGGCTTCTCGTCAAGCACAGGGTCTTCCACCGCTATTAGCTGTGTCTAAGGCAGACATCCAGCCTGTATCTCTTAAAGAGGAGGACACAGGTCCCTACTCCTTCCTTCCTCGCAGCCAGGAGTAATGCCGGGGGACGGAGGCTTTTATACGACAGTGACGTATAGATTCCCACCCATGTGGCCAACTATGTCACGGGAGAGGAGGGTTATGTTGGGGAATTCTCTCAATGGCACTCCTCTCCAGTGATGCAAGTCACATGGGGGGTTCTGCCCTGGTACCCCTAACAGAGCACTGGATCTGTTCTGAAGGGCCTAGGGGCTGGTTACACATGGTTTAGACATCCAGTCTGCATCTCTTAAAGAGGAGGACATAGCTCCCTACTCCTTCCTTCCTAACGATCCGCGTCAGCCTCCTCCTGTTTCCCTCTAGGTGGCGTCCTCTTCCTCCTCCATCAGATCGGGGGGCTTCTCGTCAAGCGCGGGCTCCTCCGATACTATTAACTGTGTCTAAGGCAGACAACCCGTCTGTATCTCCTAAAGAGGAGGACATAGATCCCCCCTCCTTCCTTCCTTACAATCAACATCAGCCTCCTCCTGTTCTCCACTGGGTGGCGCCCTCTTTCTCCTCCGCCAGATCGGGGGGGCTTCTCGTCAAGCACAGGGTCTTCCACCGCTATTAGCTGTGTCTAAGGCAGACATCCAGCCTGTATCTCTTAAAGAGGAGGACACAGGTCCCCCCTCCTTCCTTCCTCGCAGCCAGGAGTAATGCCGGGGGACGGAGGCTTTTATACGACAGTGACGTATAGATTCCCACCCATGTGGCCAACTATGTCACGGGAGAGGAGGGTTATGTTGGGGAATTCTCTCAATGCCACTCCTCGCCAGTGATCCAAGTCACATGGGGGGGTTCTGCCCTGGTACCCCTAACAGAGCACTGTACCTGTTCTGAAGGGCCTAGGGGCTGGTTACACATGGTTTAGACATCCAGTCTGCATCTCTTAAAGAGGAGGACATAGATCCCCCCTCCTTCCTTCCTAACGATCCGCGTCAGCCTCCTCCTGTTTCCCTCTAGGTGGCGTCCTTTTCCTCCTCCATCAGATCGGGGGGCTTCTCGTCAAGCGCGGGCTCCTCTGATACTATTAACTGTGTCTAAGGCAGACAACCCGTCTGTATCTCCTAAAGAGGAGGACATAGATCCTCCCTCCTTCCTTCCTAACAATCAACATCAGCCTCCTCCTGTTCTCCACTGGGTGGCGCCCTCTTTCTCCTCCGCCAGATCGGGGGGGCTTCTCGTCAAGCACAGGGTCTTCCACCGCTATTAGCTGTGTCTAAGGCAGACATCCAGCCTATACCTCTTAAAGAGGAGGACACAGGTCCCTACTCCTTCCTTCCTATTGATCCGCGTCAGCCTCCTCCTGTTTCCCTCTAGGTGGCGTCCTCTTCCACCTCCACCAGATCGGGGGGCTTCTCGTCAAGCGCAGGCTCCTCCGATGCTATTGGCTGTGTCTAGCGCAGACATCCAGTCTGCATCTCTTAAAGAGGAGGACATAGATCCCCCCTGCTTCCTTCCTAATGATCCGCGTCAGCCTCCTCCTGTTTCCCTCTAGGTGGCGTCCTCTTCCTCCTCCACCAGATCGGGGGGCTTCTCGTCAAGCGCGGGCTCCTCCGATGCTATTGGTTGTGTCTAGCGCAGACATCCAGTCTGCATCTCTTAAAGAGGAGGACATAGATCCCCCTCCTTCCTTCCTAACGATCCGCTTCAGACTCCTCCTGTTTCCCTCTAGGTGGCTCCCTCTTCCTCTTTCAAGATGTCGGGGGGGGGGGGGGAGCTATCTTGTCAAGCACGGGGTCTTCCAATGTTATTAGTTGTGTCTAAGGCAGAAATCCTGTCTGTATTTCATAAAGAGGAGGACATAGATCCCCCCTCCTTTCTTCCAGGCTCCCACCCAGTAGTAATGCCGGGGGAGGGGGGGGTTATACGACAGTGACGGAGCCTCTGTACGTCCACTTTAAGGAGAATTATCAGCTTTTCGTGTTATTTTTTTGTATGTACATAAAATGCGCAAAAAAACAAAAAAAGACCGAGGAATTGTGCGAGATTCGCACCTCACGTGACGCTAAATCGACCCGACTGTGGGAGGAGCCACTTACCCTCCATGACGGTTTTCCTCTAGAGTTCTCTGTGTCCCTTTGAGCGATTCTCGCGTCCCGTTTGTCCCTCATTAGGAGCCTAAAACACATGAAAACAGAGTCTCTGGAGTGGTCCTGAATCCCTCCACCTAGCACTACACAAGTCCTTAAAGTGGACCAACACCCACCCATGATCGGCCCGGGAATCTATAAGATTCCCAGGCCGATCAGCTCCCTTCCCGCGGGGCATCCGAAATCGGGATGCCCCGCTGTGTGAAACCCCCCAAAAACCCCTAAAAACTAACCTTATCGGCGACGGACAAGCGATGGATAAGCAGCGCCACCCGTTGGTTCGTGGTCGCGGGGCACCCCGATCCTGGGTGTTGGTCCACTTTAAAGTGGAACAAGACCCGGGGAAGTCAGATTTCTGGCTTCTGTTCTAATTTAAAGTGGACCAAAACCCAGGATTTTGACTATCCTGGGTTTTGGTCTGGGGGGTTTCACACAGCCCCCCGCTGTGTGAAACCCCCCAGATCACCAAAACCAACTCACCTCTTCCTGGTGCTATGGCGCATGCGCAGCTGCTCATCCAATCAGTGCTCTCGGAGCCTCTGACGCAGGGGGAAGTGAAAGTCCTGCATTTTTCACCTTTTGGGGTGTTGGTGTCCCGAATTGGGACGCCTCGCTGTGTTTACGCCCTCCACCCGGGTTGCCCCATTTAACTCACCTTTCTGTTGCTCCCACGGTGCAGACTTGGTAAAGAACGAGCACGCTGACTGGATGAGCGGCCCACTCGGCCAATCACTGGTGGCGGAAGCCGTATCTCCTGCTCACCTTGCAGCCGTGGCGTGCCCGCGCGCGCCCATGCAGAAAGGTCACGTGCGGGTGCGCGCACTGCTAGCATTGAGCCAGGCTTCAGCACAGAGACGCAGCAAGGGCTCCGGGACAAGGTGAGTATAACAGGGCTTCTGGGGGGGGGTTGGGTTATCAAATTCGGGATGCCCCAAGGAGCGGAACTTCAATTGCCCTGAAGTCTTTTAGACTCCAGGGCCTCCAAAGTTCCTCTTTAAAGTGGAACAAAACCCACGATTTTTGACTATCCCGGGTTTCGGTCCCCCCCACCCCGATAGGAGAAGCCCTACTGTGTGAACCCCCCCCCCTATGGTCGCCCACCAAAACTCACCTTTTCCCAGTCTTACAAAGCATGCACAGCCTTTCATCCAATCAGAGCGCTCGACTCCCTCTCCAAGTTACCCTCTAACAGGGTGAGCGCCATAAACGCCTGCTTGAAGGTGTAGCACCATTGGATTGGGGGAAAAGGTGAGTTTACTGGGCAACCTGGGGGGGGGGGGGGGGGGGGTTTACACAGAGGGGAATCCCGAATACAGATGCTCCCACCGACGCCAGGGTCGGTTTTGCTCCACTTTAGCTGATTATTAGCCGGCATTATTTTTTAGCTGTTACCAGTGGCGACGTACACCAAGTGCAGGCCTGGAATACGTTGCCAATAGCAACAGACAACTCACCTCAGCAGCGGCCATAGCAGGCCAGGGCGGGGGGCGCGCGCCCATAAACAGAGCCGGACATTACGGCGATTGGGCGAGAGCCCGCACATGCGCTGTAGGGGCGGCTCACACAGCGGGGAATCTCAAAATGGCGAGGACCCAAACCCCTGATAGTCTAAATCCACTTTAACATGAAGCCCCTTTCAGGAGGATATCATTGTGCAGATGTAGGGGGTATTATGGGGTATGGGCAGGTGTGGGGGCAGTGTGACACAATAGGCACATGTAGGGTGAGTATATAGCGGGGGTAATAGTTTTCCGCTTACCTCGCTCGTTTAGGCCGACGCTCCCCAACATGGCGGCCGCCATCAGCGAGGACACATCCTGGAGCCCGCCCTTTTGTTTAGCTTCAGGCTTCGGGAAAATGGCGGGAAAAAAAACCTATTACGGGCTACTGAAAAATGGCGGCCAAAACCTATTACGAGCTAAGGGAAAATGGCGGCCAAAACATATTATTGGCTACGGAAAAATAGCGGCCAAAACCTATTACGGCCTACGGGAAAATGGCGGCCAAATCCTATTACGAGCTAAGGAAAAATGTGGGCCAAAACATATTATTGGTTACGGGAAAATAGCGGCCAAATCCTATTACGGCCTACGGGAAAATGGCAGCCAAATCCTATTACGAGCTAAGGGAAAATGGCGGCCAAAACATATTATTGGCTAAGGGAAAATAGCGGCCAAAACCTATTAGGGGCTACGGGAAAATGGCGGGAGAAAAAAAAAAAACCTATTATGGGCTACGGGAAAATGGCGGCCAAAATATTTTATTGGCTACGGGAATTAAGCGCCCAAATCCAATTACGGGCTACGGGAAAATGGCCGCCGGCGCGACTGGGGATATCTCCCTAGTTACTTGCACAGTTCGTACGAGGGCCAACCGGAGGCGGAAGTATCGGAGGCAATTACTATGCTTGGCCTATGCTGTGAGGTAAGTGCGGCTCCACGAGCCATTAACCCTTCATATACCCCCCTCACACCCTCTCTGAGCTCTTTCCTGGGGAGGGGCGTGATGAAAAGGCGTTTCCGTTTAAGTGGCTCCACCCTAGTTGAGATGAATAGCTCCGCCCCTTCTCCAACGTCATTATTGTGTCTGTTCTTCTAAAAAAAAATCGCCCTTAAAGTGGATCAAGACCCAGGAGTCTATGAGCCCATCGGGCCGCCTGGTGCCCATTGTGTCAACCTTCTACCTCCCGACTTCTCAGGTTCTTATTTGTGGTCATCTACCCCCATCTAGTGAGCAAAAGGGGAATAGCAACCCCAAGTTCGCATTGATGGATAATTCCCATTTAAATCCCTAAATTTGTGAGCGTGTTTTTTCTACTAACACAAGAGCATTCTGGGAGATTGGAGGGTTACGTGAGAAGTTCTGAGAGGAGGTGACCAGGGTGGTGGACAGGCAAAGGTTAGAGGCCGAGTGGAAGCCGTGTCGAGGCCAGGATGGTGGACAGGAGAAGGTCAGAGGCCATGTCTAGGCCAGGATGGTGGACAGGAGAAGGTCAGAGGCCGAGTGGAGGCCGTGTCTAGGCCAGGATGGTGGACAGGAGAAGGTCAGAGGCCGTTTCTAGGCCAGGATGGTGGACAGGAGAAGGTCAGAGGCTGTGTCTAGGCCAGGATGGTGGACAGGAGAAGGTCAGAGGCCGTGTCTAGGCCAGGATGGTGGACAGGAGAAGGTCAGAGGCCGTGTCTAGGCCAGGATGGTGGACAGGAGAAGGTCAGAGGCCATGTCTAGGCCAGGATGGTGGACAGGAGAAGGTCAGAGGCCGTATCTAGGCCAGGGTGGTGGAGAGGAGAAGGTCAGAGGCCGTGTCTAGGCCAGGATGGTGGACAGGAGAAGGTCAGAGGCCGTGTCTAGGCCAGGATGGTGGACAGGAGAAGGTCAGAGGCCGTATCTAGGCCAGGGTGGTGGAGAGGAGAAGGTCAGAGGCCGTGTCTAGGCCAGGGTGGTGGAGAGGAGAAGGTCAGAAGCCGTGTCTAGGCCAGGGTGGTAGAGAGAAGGTCAGAGTCCGTGTCTAGGCCAGGGTGGTGGAGAGGAGAAGGTCAGAGGCCGTGTCTAGGCCAGGGTGGTGGAGAGGAGAAGGTCAGAGGCCGTGTCTAGGCCAGGATGGTGGACAGGAAAAGGTCAGAGGCCAAGTGGAGGCCGTGTTTAGGCCAGGGTGGTGGACAGGAGAAGGTCCAAGGCCGAGTGCAGGCCGTGTCTAGGCCAGAGTAGTGGACAGGAGAAGGTCGGAGGCCGTGTCTAGGCCAGGGTGGCGGACAGGAGAAGGTCCAAGGCCAAGTGGAGGCCGTGTCTAGGCCAAGATGGCGGAAAGGAAAAGGTCAGAGGCCGAGTGGAGGGCGTGTCTAGGCCAGGGTGGAGGACAGGTGAAGTTCAGAGGCTAAGCGGAGGCCATGTCTAGGCCTGGTTGGTGGACAGGAGAAGGTCAGAGGCCATGTGGAGGCCGTGTCTAGGCCAGAGTGGCGGACAGGAGAAGGTCAGAGGCCGTGTCTAGGCCAGGGTGGCGGACAGGAGAAGGTCAGAGACCGAGTGGAGGCCGCGTCTAGGTTCATTTTGGATTAGAGATGAAATGTAGGGAGGGGCCTGGGTGGAGAAAGCTTTGTGGGTACTGGCAGCCAGTGTAGGGACTGACAAAGGGGAGCAGAGCAGGATGAAGTAGCTGCCGCTCAGACAGGCCTGTGTGGAGATCACGAGCCATTGGTGGCTCTCAAGTAAAGGGTTGGAGAACACTGGCTCAGACCCTTCAGCTGTGTGCGGGTACTGCTGGGATATCTCACCACCCGGCTTCTTATCCATCTCTGAGGCTCCAGACAGTGATATGATCTCAATTCATTTCCAAGGGGAGCTCTGAAAAGCAGTGGAAGAGGCCACAGGAATCCCCAAGGAAACGTCATGAAGGAGGATCACCAGCTCCTCCCATTACAGGTCAGAGGCCGAGTGGAGGCCGTGTCTAGGCCAGGGTGGAGGACAGGTGAAGTTCTAAGGTCAAGTGGAGACGGTGTCTAGGCCAGGGTGGCGGACAGGAGAAGTTCAGAGGCCGAGTGGAGGCCGTGTCAAGGCCAGGGTGGAGGACAGGTGACGTTCAGAGGCCGAGTGGAGGCCGTGTCTAGGTTCATTTTGGATTAGAGATGAAATGTAGGGAGGGGCCTGGGTGGAGAAAGCTTTGTAGGTAAGAGAGTTATAAACTCTGGGACTGGCAGCCAGTGTAGGGACTGACAAAGGGGAGCAGAGCAGGATGAAGTAACTGCCGCTCAGAAAGGCCTGTGTGGAGATCACGAGCCATTGGTGGCTCTCAAGTAAAGGGTTGGAGAACACTGGCTCGGACCCTTCAGCTGTGTGCGGGTGCTGCTGGGATATCTCACCACCCGGCTTCTTATCTATCTCTGAGGCTCCAGACAGTGATATGATCTCACTTCATTTCCAGGGGGAGCTCTGAAAAGCAGTGGAAGAGGCTACAGGAATCCACGAGGAAACGTCACGATGGAGCATCACCAGCTCCTCCCATTACAGGGTAAGAGGGGGCTTCACTGGTCTCACAGACCCCGTCACTAAGCACCACCCCCCCCCCCCCATTACCACTCACACTCCAATTGCTGTCACTTTCTCATCTGTATCCACAGATACTAGAGTGAGAAATGTGAAGACTGAGGAAGTTCCTCTACAGATCAGCCCAGGTTAGTAATAAACCTATAGAAGAAGATGTGCCTATAGCATTTGTTCAGTTACCCAGCATGCACTCTGGTGTGTCTCATACGCCTCAGTACCCGGGTTGTCACTCTTCTCTTTATTCACAGAACCCAGGGAGGAGATTATAGCGATATATGTGAAAACCGAGGAAGAGCGAGAAGTATTGATGAAGAGCGAGGAGGGGGAGGAAATGGTTGTGCAGACCAGCCCAGGTGAGTAATAAACCTTCTAGAGAAAAGGTTACCCCCCCCCCCCCCCCCGTCCAGTGACGCGCCATGCTGCCTGACGTGTCATACATCTAATTATAGGGGCGTCATCCTTCTCTTTATTCGCAGACCCCCAAGAGGAGATAATAGGGGTCAACGTGAAAACCGAGGAAGAGGACGAAGTATTTATGAAGAAAGAGGAGGAGGAAATGATTCTGCAGATCAGCCCAGGTGAGTAGTATTGCCCTATTGCCCCACTTTGTGCCTAGCAGGATGTTGGACGGGTACTTGCCTCGCTCTGCCCGGCTCCTGTGCCGTTCCCCTGCTTCATACACTGCTCCGGAGTGTGTTTCCCTCTTGTGTATTGTTGCTGTGTAGCCCTGGACCACGTGCTGAGCTACCCAGGGCTGGTTTGTGACCGGGCGCGTCCCAGGGCCTCCACCACTTGCCCTGCTAAGGGGGCCTCCACCAACCTTTGGATTATGGTCTGGTCCAGGAGGCTCCAATCTTTGGTCTGATGGCAGTGGAAGCTCCCTGCGCCTGGGCAGCCAAAGCCACCACAGGGCAGGACGGACAGCCTAGGGCAGCAAAGCCGCCGCCAGCAATGCTGCAGTGATGGGTGCAGAGCTGTCACTGCACATAAGCCACCAAGCACAGCCGCTGGCAACTCAATGCGGATAACTGATTTCTGCTGGACCAGCCGGGCGACTACACCCCCCCCCACCCAGAATGGCAAAGCAGGAGTTCCCGAGCAGCACGCACCCGCACAAGGGACTCGATCTAAAGTCCCAGTAAGTTGGCGGGTGCCAGACAACCACCAATCATTTACTTAGCTGGACTATTATTTTATATTGTATCTGGGGTCTCCAGCAGCAGCCAGGATGGTGGACAGGAGAAGGTCAGAGGCCATTTCTAGGCCAGGATGGTGGACAGGAGAAGGTCAGAGGCCGAGTAGAGGCCGTTTCTAGGCCAGGATGGTGGACAGGAGGAGGTCAGAGGCCGGGTGGAGGCCGTTTCTAGGCCAGGATGGTGGACAGGAGAAGGTCAGAGGCCGTTTCTAGGCCAGGATGGTGGACAGGAGAAGGTCAGAGGCCGAGTAGAGGCCGTTTCTAGGCCAGGATGGTGGACAGGAGAAGGTCAGAGGCCGAGTGGAGGCCGTATCTAGGCCAGGGTGGTGGATAGGAGAAGGTCAGAGGCCGAGTAGAGGCCGTTTCTAGGCCAGGATGGTGGACAGGAGGAGGTCAGAGGCCGTTTCTAGGCCAGGATGGTGGATAGGAGAAGGTCAGAAGCCGAGTGGAGGCCGTGTCTAGGCCAGGGCGGTGAACAGGAGAAAGTCAGAGGCCGAGTAGAGGCCGTTTCTAGGCCAGGATGGTGGACAGGAGGAGGTCAGAGGCCGGGTGGAGGCCGTGTCTAGGCCAGGGTGGTGGACAGGAGACGGTCAGAAGCCGAGTGGAGGCCGTGTCTAGGCCAGGATGGTGGACAGGAGAAGGTCAGAGGCCATTTCTAGGCCAGGATGGTGGAGAGGAGGAGGTCAGAGGCCGTTTCTAGGCCAGGATAGTGGACAGGAGAAGGTCAGAGGCCGAGTAGAGTCCGTTTCTAGGCCAGGATGGTGGACAGGAGGAGGTCAGAGGCCGGGTGGAGGCCGTTTCTAGGCCAGGATGGTGGACAGGAGAAGGTCAGAGGCCGTTTCTAGGCCAGGATGGTGGACAGGAGAAGGTCAGAGGCCGAGTAGAGGCCGTTTCTAGGCCAGGATGGTGGACAGGAGAAGGTCAGAGGCCGAGTGGAGGCCATTTCTAGGCCAGGATGGTGGAGAGGAGGAGGTCAGAGGCCGTTTCTAGGCCAGGATGGTGGACAGGAGAAGGTCAGAGGCCATTTCTAGGCCAGGATGGTGGACAGGAGAAGGTCAGAGGCCGAGTGGAGGCCGTTTCTAGGCCAGGATGGTGGACAGGAGTAGGTCAGAGGCCGAGTAGAGGCCATTTCTAGGCCAGGATGGTGGACAGGAGGAGGTCAGAGGCCGGGTGGAGGCCGTTTCTAGGCCAGGATGGTGGACAGGAGAAGGTCAGAGGCCGTTTCTAGGCCAGGATGGTGGACAGGAGAAGGTCAGAGGCCGTTTCTAGGCCAGGATGGTGGACAGGAGAAGGTCAGAGGCCGAGTAGAGGCCGTTTCTAGGCCAGGATGGTGGACAGGAGGAGGTCAGAGGCCGGGTGGAGGCCGTTTCTAGGCCAGGATGGTGGACAGGAGAAGGTCAGAGGCCGAGTGGAGGCCGTGTCTAGGCCAGGATGGTGGATAGGAGAAGGTCAGAGGCCGAGTAGAGGCCGTTTCTAGGCCAGGATGGTGGACAGGAGAAGGTCAGAGGCCGAGTGGAGGCCGTGTCTAGGCCAGGGTGGTGGATAGGAGAAGGTCAGAGGCCGAGTAGAGGCCGTTTCTAGGCCAGGATGGTGGACAGGAGGAGGTCAGAGGCCGGGTGGAGGCCGTTTCTAGGCCAGGATGGTGGACAGGAGAAGGTCAGAGGCCGAGTGGAGGCCGTGTCTAGGCCAGGATGGTGGATAGGAAAAGGTCAGAGGCTGAGTGGAGGCCGTTTCTAGGCCAGGATGGTGGACAGGAGGAGGTCAGAGGCCAAGTGGAGGCCGTGTCTAGGCCAGGGTGGTGGACAGGAGAAGGTCAGAGGCCGTGTCTAGGCCAGGATGGTGGACATGAGAAGGTCAGAAGCCGAGTGGAGGCCGTGTCTATGCCAGGGCGGTGAACAGGAGAAAGTCAGAGGCCGAGTAGAGGCCGTTTCTAGGCCAGGATGGTGGACAGGAGAAGGTCAGAGGCCATTTCTAGGCCAGGATGGTGGACAGGAGAAGGTCAGAGGCCGAGTAGAGGCCGTTTCTAGGCCAGGATGGTGGACAGGAGAAGGTCAGAGGCCGAGTGGAGGCCATTTCTCGGCCAGGATGGTGGAGAGGAGGAGGTCAGAGGCCGTTTCTAGGCCAGGATGGTGGACAGGAGAAGGTCAGAGGCCATTTCTAGGCCAGGATGGTGGACAGGAGAAGGTCAGAGGCCGAGTGGAGGCCGTTTCTAGGCCAGGATGGTGGACAGGAGAAGGTCAGAGGCCGAGTAGAGGCCGTTTCTAGGCCAGGATGGTGGACAGGAGAAGGTCAGAGGCCGAGTGGAGGCCATTTCTAGGCCAGGATGGTGGAGAGGAGGAGGTCAGAGGCCGTTTCTAGGCCAGGATGGTGGACAGGAGAAGGTCAGAGGCCATTTCTAGGCCAGGATGGTGGACAGGAGAAGGTCAGAGGCCGAGTGGAGGCCGTTTCTAGGCCAGGATGGTGGACAGGAGAAGGTCAGAGGCCGAGTAGAGGCCATTTCTAGGCCAGGATGGTGGACAGGAGGAGGTCAGAGGCCGGGTGGAGGCCGTTTCTAGGCCAGGATGGTGGACAGGAGAAGGTCAGAGGCCGTTTCTAGGCCAGGATGGTGGACAGGAGAAGGTCAGAGGCCGAGTAGAGGCCGTTTCTAGGCCAGGATGGTGGACAGGAGGAGGTCAGAGGCCGGGTGGAGGCTGTTTCTAGGCCAGGATGGTGGACAGGAGAAGGTCAGAGGCCGAGTGGAGGCCGTGTCTAGGCCAGGATGGTGGATAGGAGAAGGTCAGAGGCCGAGTAGAGGCCGTTTCTAGGCCAGGATGGTGGACAGGAGAAGGTCAGAGGCCGAGTGGAGGCCGTGTCTAGGCCAGGGTGGTGGATAGGAGAAGGTCAGAGGCCGTTTCTAGGCCAGGATGGTGGACAGGAGAAGGTCAGAGGCCGTTTCTAGGCCAGGATGGTGGACAGGAGAAGGTCAGAGGCCGAGTAGAGGCCGTTTCTAGGCCAGGATGGTGGACAGGAGGAGGTCAGAGGCCGGGTGGAGGCCGTTTCTAGGCCAGGATGGTGGACAGGAGAAGGTCAGAGGCCGAGTGGAGGCCGTGTCTAGGCCAGGATGGTGGACAGGAGGAGGTCAGAGGCCGGGTGGAGGCCGTTTCTAGGCCAGGATGGTGGACAGGAGAAGGTCAGAGGCCGAGTGGAGGCCGTGTCTAGGCCAGGATGGTGGATAGGAAAAGGTCAGAGGCTGAGTGGAGGCCGTTTCTAGGCCAGGATGGTGGACAGGAGGAGGTCAGAGGCCAAGTGGAGGCCGTGTCTAGGCCAGGGTGGTGGACAGGAGAAGGTCAGAGGCCGTGTCTAGGCCAGGATGGTGGACATGAGAAGGTCAGAAGCCGAGTGGAGGCCGTGTCTAGGCCAGGGCGGTGAACAGGAGAAAGTCAGAGGCCGAGTAGAGGCCGTTTCTAGGCCAGGATGGTGGACAGGAGAAGGTCAGAGGCCATTTCTAGGCCAGGATGGTGGACAGGAGAAGGTCAGAGGCCGAGTGGAGGCCGTTTCTAGGCCAGGATGGTGGACAGGAGAAGGTCAGAGGCCGAGTAGAGGCCGTTTCTAGGCCAGGATGGTGGACAGGAGGAGGTCAGAGGCCGGGTGGAGGCCGTTTCTAGGCCAGGATGGTGGACAGGAGAAGGTCAGAGGCCGTTTCTAGGCCAGGATGGTGGACAGGAGAAGGTCAGAGGCCGAGTAGAGGCCGTTTCTAGGCCAGGATGGTGGACAGGAGAAGGTCAGAGGCCGAGTGGAGGCCGTATCTAGGCCAGGGTGGTGGATAGGAGAAGGTCAGAGGCCGAGTAGAGGCCGTTTCTAGGCCAGGATGGTGGACAGGAGGAGGTCAGAGGCCGTTTCTAGGCCAGGATGGTGGATAGGAGAAGGTCAGAAGCCGAGTGGAGGCCGTGTCTAGGCCAGGGCGGTGAACAGGAGAAAGTCAGAGGCCGAGTAGAGGCCGTTTCTAGGCCAGGATGGTGGACAGGAGGAGGTCAGAGGCCGGGTGGAGGCCGTGTCTAGGCCAGGGTGGTGGACAGGAGACGGTCAGAAGCCGAGTGG
This sequence comes from Gastrophryne carolinensis, assembly GCA_027917425.1. Lineage (NCBI taxonomy): Eukaryota > Metazoa > Chordata > Amphibia > Anura > Microhylidae > Gastrophryne > Gastrophryne carolinensis. Next base: position 7,129,539 of record CM051237.1, read on the forward strand.
AGGCCGTGTCTAGGCCAGGGTGGTGAACAGGAGAAGGTCAGAGGCCGAGTAGAGGCCGTTTCTAGGCCAGGATGGTGGACAGGAGGAGGTCAGAGGCCGGGTGGAGGCCGTTTCTAGGCCAGGATGGTGGACAGGAGAAGGTCAGAGGCCGAGTGGAGGCCGTGTCTAGGCCAGGATGGTGGATAGGAAAAGGTCAGAGGCTGAGTGGAGGCCGTTTCTAGGCCAGGATGGTGGACAGGAGGAGGTCAGAGGCCAAGTGGAGGCCGTGTCTAGGCCAGGGTGGTGGACAGGAGAAGGTCAGAGGCCGTGTCTAGGCCAGGATGGTGGACATGAGAAGGTCAGAAGCCGAGTGGAGGCCGTGTCTATGCCAGGGCGGTGAACAGGAGAAAGTCAGAGGCCGAGTAGAGGCCGTTTCTAGGCCAGGATGGTGGACAGGAGAAGGTCAGAGGCCATTTCTAGGCCAGGATGGTGGACAGGAGAAGGTCAGAGGCCGAGTAGAGGCCGTTTCTAGGCCAGGATGGTGGACAGGAGAAGGTCAGAGGCCGAGTGGAGGCCATTTCTCGGCCAGGATGGTGGAGAGGAGGAGGTCAGAGGCCGTTTCTAGGCCAGGATGGTGGACAGGAGAAGGTCAGAGGCCATTTCTAGGCCAGGATGGTGGACAGGAGAAGGTCAGAGGCCGAGTGGAGGCCGTTTCTAGGCCAGGATGGTGGACAGGAGAAGGTCAGAGGCCGAGTAGAGGCCGTTTCTAGGCCAGGATGGTGGACAGGAGAAGGTCAGAGGCCGAGTGGAGGCCATTTCTAGGCCAGGATGGTGGAGAGGAGGAGGTCAGAGGCCGTTTCTAGGCCAGGATGGTGGACAGGAGAAGGTCAGAGGCCATTTCTAGGCCAGGATGGTGGACAGGAGAAGGTCAGAGGCCGAGTGGAGGCCGTTTCTAGGCCAGGATGGTGGACAGGAGAAGGTCAGAGGCCGAGTAGAGGCCATTTCTAGGCCAGGATGGTGGACAGGAGGAGGTCAGAGGCCGGGTGGAGGCCGTTTCTAGGCCAGGATGGTGGACAGGAGAAGGTCAGAGGCCGTTTCTAGGCCAGGATGGTGGACAGGAGAAGGTCAGAGGCCGTTTCTAGGCCAGGATGGTGGACAGGAGAAGGTCAGAGGCCGAGTAGAGGCCGTTTCTAGGCCAGGATGGTGGACAGGAGGAGGTCAGAGGCCGGGTGGAGGCTGTTTCTAGGCCAGGATGGTGGACAGGAGAAGGTCAGAGGCCGAGTGGAGGCCGTGTCTAGGCCAGGATGGTGGATAGGAGAAGGTCAGAGGCCGAGTAGAGGCCGTTTCTAGGCCAGGATGGTGGACAGGAGAAGGTCAGAGGCCGAGTGGAGGCCGTGTCTAGGCCAGGGTGGTGGATAGGAGAAGGTCAGAGGCCGTTTCTAGGCCAGGATGGTGGACAGGAGAAGGTCAGAGGCCGTTTCTAGGCCAGGATGGTGGACAGGAGAAGGTCAGAGGCCGAGTAGAGGCCGTTTCTAGGCCAGGATGGTGGACAGGAGGAGGTCAGAGGCCGGGTGGAGGCCGTTTCTAGGCCAGGATGGTGGACAGGAGAAGGTCAGAGGCCGAGTGGAGGCCGTGTCTAGGCCAGGATGGTGGACAGGAGGAGGTCAGAGGCCGGGTGGAGGCCGTTTCTAGGCCAGGATGGTGGACAGGAGAAGGTCAGAGGCCGAGTGGAGGCCGTGTCTAGGCCAGGATGGTGGATAGGAAAAGGTCAGAGGCTGAGTGGAGGCCGTTTCTAGGCCAGGATGGTGGACAGGAGGAGGTCAGAGGCCAAGTGGAGGCCGTGTCTAGGCCAGGGTGGTGGACAGGAGAAGGTCAGAGGCCGTGTCTAGGCCAGGATGGTGGACATGAGAAGGTCAGAAGCCGAGTGGAGGCCGTGTCTAGGCCAGGGCGGTGAACAGGAGAAAGTCAGAGGCCGAGTAGAGGCCGTTTCTAGGCCAGGATGGTGGACAGGAGAAGGTCAGAGGCCATTTCTAGGCCAGGATGGTGGACAGGAGAAGGTCAGAGGCCGAGTGGAGGCCGTTTCTAGGCCAGGATGGTGGACAGGAGAAGGTCAGAGGCCGAGTAGAGGCCGTTTCTAGGCCAGGATGGTGGACAGGAGGAGGTCAGAGGCCGGGTGGAGGCCGTTTCTAGGCCAGGATGGTGGACAGGAGAAGGTCAGAGGCCGTTTCTAGGCCAGGATGGTGGACAGGAGAAGGTCAGAGGCCGAGTAGAGGCCGTTTCTAGGCCAGGATGGTGGACAGGAGAAGGTCAGAGGCCGAGTGGAGGCCGTATCTAGGCCAGGGTGGTGGATAGGAGAAGGTCAGAGGCCGAGTAGAGGCCGTTTCTAGGCCAGGATGGTGGACAGGAGGAGGTCAGAGGCCGTTTCTAGGCCAGGATGGTGGATAGGAGAAGGTCAGAAGCCGAGTGGAGGCCGTGTCTAGGCCAGGGCGGTGAACAGGAGAAAGTCAGAGGCCGAGTAGAGGCCGTTTCTAGGCCAGGATGGTGGACAGGAGGAGGTCAGAGGCCGGGTGGAGGCCGTGTCTAGGCCAGGGTGGTGGACAGGAGACGGTCAGAAGCCGAGTGGAGGCCGTGTCTAGGCCAGGGTGGTGAACAGGAGAAGGTCAGAGGCCGAGTAGAGGCCATGTCTAGGCCAGGAGGGAACTCGATCTAAAGTCCCAGTAAGTGGGCGGGTGCCAGACAACCACCAATCATTTACTTGGCTGGACTATTATTTTATACTGTATCTGGGGCCTCCAGCAGATTTTGTGCCCAGGGGCCTCCACCGCACTTAATCCGGCCCTGTTTTCACTGGTAATATTATGCTGAGATATATTTATTTAAAATATTAAAGTGGACCAAAACCCAAGATTTTGACTATCCTGGGCTTTGGTCCTTTCCCCCCGGGGCACCCCGATTGGGGAGCCCCACTGTGTGTAACCCGATCACCGAGCACAACTCACCTCTTCCAGGTCCTACGGCACATGTGCGGCCGCTCTTCCGCCGCATCCCCCGCTACCCTCTAACAAGGAGCGTGCCGTGTGTTCACAAATACCTGGTGCGAGCACACGCCCTGCTAGAGGGATAGCGGGGATGCGGCCACGACTCACGCATGCGCCAAGGTAAGTGAACGGGGAGGGGGGGGTTCACGTAGAGGGGCATCCCGATTTTGGATTACATACAAATTACATAACAAAAGAGATGAGGGCCCTGCTCATGTGCTTTACATTAAGGCGAGAATGGGGGGGTGACACAAAAGCAGGGGCGTAACTTGAGGGGGTGCGACTGTACTGGGGGCCCATTATTGTTACTCCTCCACCTTATTTACATAGTTACATAGTTAATATGGTTGAAAGAAGACAGATGTCTATCAAGTTCAACCAAGGGACCAATTTATAGTTCTTATGGTAAAGAGTGATTGTCGCTTCTGGAGATTTGTCTTTAGAGAGGATTTTACCTGAAATAGTGTCCCCCATATTTTTTGTATGGGCCATTTATGTATTTATACAAGTTACTCATGTCCCCCCTCAGCCGTCTCCTCTCATGTCATGTTAATAGTCTTAATTAAAGTGGCCTTGCCAGTAATTTGCAAGCCCCTCCCACCCTGGCTCCTCCCCCGTGCTGAGACAGGATTGGCTGGACCCATCTATCCAGCGTCACCCCCTGGCCATCTTCAGTAGTGAGCGCAGCCATCTTGTACATGCCGGACAGAGCGCCCCCCCGTTCCGCACATTCGCTGGCCCGGTGCCCGTAGCTCCCATTGGCAGCATTAGATTCCCAGGACAGGTAAGTGAGTTGGGACGCCCCCCCCGCAATCTGATCTCTCCCGAGTCCGCCGTGTATACTCACCTCGCTGCCCATCACCATAGCACATACATAGGAGGTGACTGCATCCCTGGCACATCCACCAGCTTAAAGCGGACCAACAGCCACTTCTGCCTGGTCCCATTGCTAGGACTATTAATCATCCAGAATGCTGGAGCCTCCCCCACCCCCAGAACTCCCATAATTCTTACCTTATCCTCGAGCCTGTGCCAGAAAATTATAACATTATATAAATATATTAATATATTAATTATTATAAGTAATATAGTAATTATATTATATGTATTATATAGTATTATATATTTACATAGTTGTTATATAGTTGCATAGTTATATAGTTGTTATATAGTTATATAGTTACATAGTTAATACGGTTAGAATATGGTTGAAACCCCCAAGGGTGTTGGGGGAGGGGAAGTTATTTCTTGTTGTATTTTATGTTTTTTTACTGATAACATCTAATAGTAACTGTTCATGTTACTTGCTGCTAGAATAGCATCAGTGGTTGATGCTGTAACAAGCTTCTGTGGGAGGCTATTCCACAGTTTTATAGTTCTTATGCTCTTATTCAGGGTAAAGGACCGCTTTAATCTATACAAAAGGCTCTACCTCTTTGGTGTCCAACCCCGGGGACACCCGTCTTCTTTGTGAGTTTACAACCCCCAATCTTTGCAGCTAGCTTCACCTTTAGCCAAGCCCCCGTTTGCCAGGATGCTTTAAACGCCTCACCTGACACAGTTGCCCCCAGGACTTATTAGTTCAAAGGATGTAAACTCACGGGGGTGAAGATGGATGAACCGAAGGCAAGACTGGGCGTAATCGGGTAGCCGAGATATATACAGATTACAGTTCTTGTAATAGTTACCCTGGGGGAGAATACAGGTAAGGTCAAAGGTAACACCAAGGGTCAAACTAGGAGACCTAGTCGGAGAGCTTTACGGAACCAGGGATGAGACAGGTACGTTGAGGTTAATTCAGGCTGAGGTCGGTACAGGTGGCAGTCAGGAATAGTCAGGCTAGCAATGTTGGGAACGGCTAAACAGCAAGTATTGCCCATTTCCACAAGTGAAAAATCGATAAATGGAAGGCAATAAGATTATAATGGATCTGTGAAAATTCACGCTGCTATTATGCAACGAGAATTCGATCATTGGTCGATCGTCGTATCGCTTTGGCTGACATAAAGTTTCTTGTTCGCTCTGTTACTGTCGGCATGTGGAAACAGAAATCGACAGCAAATAGGACAATACAAATACCTTGAATTTGACCTTAATACGATTGCACCAGTGAACAATTATTCAATTAAAATTCCATGTTTGCTCGCTCAATGGTAGTTCGATTAAAGCGCAATTCCATTCAGTTGGGAAGGGCTCTGATCTAGGCAAATCGAGCAAGCCCCTTCTAAATAAAATGTGCCCACCTATTTCAGCTTGGTTCGCTTCCTCTCCCTCCAATTGGCCTAGTCTGATAGGCTCAGACAGGGCTCGTGCAGGTGCAGTTTTCTTCTTCTTCAGCACATCGCGCTCGACCCTGCAGCAGTAGTCACGCTACTGCGCAGATGTGAGTCGGCTTGCATTGTCACAGTTATAGAATGTGCCTGCTGAGTACAGTTTAATTTAGGTTCATGCAATCACTGTGGCAGCTCAAGCTGGCTCGCACATGCGCAGTAGCCAACTACTACTTCGGAGTGGAGCACAATGCAGGGCTAGGTGGGTGCATGGCTAGGTCTCTGGCTCCGAGGGAAACCTTGCGATAGGTGAGATTTCGGGCCACGCTGAAACGGATCACAGTGCCATAGGAGAACATGGCACATAATGGAGCTCTATAGCTGCCCCACGCCTGAGGAGCCTGTCTACTAAGCAACGGGGGTCGGATGGACCTAATGGTAATGTTTCCAAACCTTTTGCAATGCAGTTTAGTGAGATGGTTGGTTGTCCCTCAACACGCCTCCCAATCACCTGTAGGCTGGAATTCCGATATTCTTTTCCAAGCATAAGCTTGTCTTCTATGTCTTTGGTGATGATGTAAATAGTTGTTTAACATGTTAATCAGCAGTTGGTATATGTCCAGCTTGTGAACCTTCTGTCTTCCCTTCCATTTCTTATTTTCACCAGATGGAAGATCGAGCTGGCATATGATGACTGAACATGCTGTTGTTTCTCGAGAAGATGATGATGTCACAGCAAAGTCTACAGGAGACCCAACTGTCTCAGATTCCCATCCAACACTGCATCCTGTTCATCTCTTATCTCATTCTTTTACACAAGAGCAGTGTTGGCCTGTTTCCCCAGCACATCATACAGCTCCTAGATCTAAGAAGTCATTTTCATGTTCCGAATGTGGGAAATGTTTTACTTGTACAGCACACCTTATCAGGCATGAAAGAGTTCATACAGGGGAGAAACCATATTCGTGTTCAGAATGTGGGAAAAGTTTTTGTCGTAAATCAGTCCTTCTCACACATGAAAGAGTTCATACAGGAGAGAAGCCATATTCATGTTCTGAATGTGGGAAATGTTTCACTCAGAAATCACACCTTATCAGTCATGAAACAGTCCATACAGGGGAGAAGCCGTATACATGTTCCGAATGTGGAAAATGCTTTCCTCATAAATCCGCCCTCATCAGACACGAAAGAGTCCATACAGGGGAGAAACCATATTCATGTTCCGAGTGTGGTAAATGTTTTTCTAAGAAATCAGCCCTTCTCCGACATGAAACCGCTCATACAGGAGAGAAGCCGTATTCATGTTCTGAATGTGGGAAATGTTTTGCTGAGAAATCAGACCTCATCACGCATGAAAGAATTCACACAGGGGAGAAACCATTTTTTTGTTCCGAATGTGGAAAAAGCTTTTCTCAGAGTGCACACCTTATCTCACACAGAACAGTTCATACAGAGGTGAAGCCATATGCGTGTTCTGCATGCGGGAAATGTTATCGTTATAAAACTAATCTTGTCATACATGAAAGAGTTCATACAGGGAAGAAACTGTAAGGTCATCAACTCCCAGCTTTACATACGTGGAATGGATTGTATGGACCAGTATTCATATTGGGGGGTGAATAAAGGTGGGAAAGTTCTACTCTGAATTATTAGCTCAACAGACAGAGCAGATCATTCAGTTGTCGTGGGTTTTTAAAGCATATTTAATTATATGAACATGATGGCACATGGCCCCTTGAGTCTTATTTGTCTTTTTATTTGTCTGTTTTTAATCTGATTTTTTTTTATTATACTGAGCATGTTTACAGTCACTGTATCCTTATCAAACCGCACCAAAGAGAAGATTGTATTTTGTTCAATGTAGTCAACAATCCTCCTTTATCTCCTATCTTTGTCTTTCTCAGTTCATGCTGGTGAGGGCTCTTGATGAAGTAGCTTAATACCAAGAAACTTGAGCCCCTGGTTTACTAATCCTCCTAAATTAGTTTCCTGCCTCTCATGTCCCATCATTTTCTATTTATACCTTACGGTATCGACATATCTAGGTGATGGAGTAAATAAGGTTAGCAATAGGATATAAAAACATAAAAGTTATAGTGGACTTTTCCACTAGGACTACGAGGCCCACTTGCTTACCTTCACCTGGTAACGTGGCGGCAATCAAACTACTTTGTGTTCAGTATCTGAAGACAGGTTTCGGCTGGCCCGAGTGTGCAGCTCAACCAAGGATAATAGGCATCTCTTTCTAGCTAGGTACACTACACATGCCCACCTACACATGGGAATGTGGAAGTAGAGCAATGGGCTTTAGATACAGGGGCTGTGGAAGAGCAATTGCCTCTGCGGAAATAGCCAAATTTCTAGAGATCTCACTTTACTTTAAATGACTGAATATTTAGTGGCAATATTTAGAGTCACCCAAATACTAACCTCTGTACCTCCCAAATAATAACCCGTGTAACTTCTAAACAGATATTCCAGTCCATGATGATTCGACAATATACAGTTCTTAATTCGTTTTTTCTTCATTTATTTTTTGAAGCGTTGTTTTCAATTTTTTACTTCTCCTGATACAAGCTCGGGTCTGTGAAGTTGAGATAAATGGTGCTGTCAAATCCCATTTTTAAGATGTAACGAGCGCTCCGATTGGAGGATAAGCGCTCGGTTCTGATTTGTTAGCGAGCGCAATGATGTACGCCGCTATGATTGGATGAGCGGCGGGATGACGTACTAGCTCCGCCCACAAGATTGGCTATTTTAACAGGAATCACCGCCGCGCCGGCTCAGGTCTTGGCCTTGTCTCGGTATCTCTCCTCCTCTGGTCCAGGCCTTGTCTTAGCATGTCCGCCTCAGGTCTCGGCCTTGTCTCAGTGTCTCTCCATCTCAGGTCTTGGCCTTGCCTCAGTATCTCTCCGCCTCAGGCCCTGACCTTGTCTTAGTATCTCCACCTCAGGTCCTGAACTTGTCTCAGTGTTTCTCCGCTTCAGGTCCTAACCTTGCCTCAGTATCTCTCCGCCTCAGGTCCTGACCTTGTCTCTTTATCTCTCCGCCTCAGGTCCTGACCTTGTCTCAGTGTCTCTCCACCTCAGGCCCTGACCTTGTCTCAGTGTCTCTCCACCTCAGGTCCTAACCTTGTCTCTGTATCTCTCCACTTCAGGTCCTGACCTTGTCTCAGTGTCTCACTACACACAAACACACATAGTTACTTAAGGGCACTGGACTTTAAATCTCCTGTGTGACAAGGCGGTGAGGAAAAGGATCTTTGCACCCTGGTGACATGCAGCTTGATATACGCACCAGCTGATGAATTGCCTTGATTTATGCTTCTGACACCGCATATAGGGACAGCAGAGCTGTGTGTCTGATAAGGGGACTGTTATTAAACTTGCTATTGGTCAGTGAAGTCGGAGCCGGCTATAATCCTTGGCGGTTTATTGGTCAGTACATTCACTTTAATACATGAAGCCGATGCTTGGCAGTCCCCGAACTCTATAGGATCACATTGATGTAGTGCTTTGAGCACAGGATCAGCTGTGCCTCTACCCTGATTCAAGGACACCGGCTGAGGAATGGTATCCTCCAACATGGCGCCCAACATTGAAGCTTTATAAAGCATGCTAGATCTAACTAGTTGTATGGTTCTAGGCTGATAGTGGGTGTATGGTAGTGGATGCAATCGAGAGGTGTTGATGTATGTGCATGGGGGGGGCCCGATTTTTAATATCACAACGTTGTGAATTTTTTACAGATTTTGGTGTACTTTTTGGTGCTTTGTGGGGTGTGCAATATTTTTCAATAAAGATGTGTTGACTAGGTATACTGCTTTTGTAGTTTAACTATACTACATGCATCACTTGAGCCAGTGCCCTTAAGTAACTATGTGTGTTTGTGTGTAGTGTGGTACTAGTGATTTGGTCAAAGGGACGCCGTGAATGAAAATTGCAATGCTCATGATAGCATTTGCTGGAGTCTCCCTGTATTTTAATTTTTGATGTTGTCTCAGTGTCTCTCCACTTCAGGTCCTAACCTTGTCTCAGTGTCTCTCCACTTTAGGTCCTGACATTGTCTCAGTGTCTTTCCGCCTCTTGTTTGTATCTTTCTTGTCAGTGCCTCAAGTCTTGGCATCTCATTCCGTCATCGCCTCAGGTCCTGGCCTTGTCTCGTTGTCTCTCCACCTCAGGTCCCGGCCTTGTTTTGGTGTCTCTCCGCCTCAGGCCCTGACCTTCTCTAAGTGCCTCTCTGCCTCAGGTCCTGACCTTGTCTCAGTGTTTCTCCGCCTCAGGTCCTGACCTTGTCTCAGTGTCTCTCCGCCTCAGGTCCTGACCTTGTCTCAGTGTCTCTCCGCCTCAGGTCCTGACCTTGTCTCAGTGTCTCTCCGCCTCAGGTCCTGACCTTGTCTCAGTATCTCTCCACCTCAGGTCTTGACTTTGTTTCAGTGTCTCTCCACCTCAGGTCCTAACCTTGTCTCTGTATCTCTCCACTTCAGGGCCTGACCTTGTCTCAGTGTCTCTCCACTTCAGGTCCTGACCTTGTCTCAGTGTCTCTCCACCTCAGGTCTTGACCTTGTTTCAGTGTCTCGCCACCTCAGGTCCTAACCTTGTCTCTGTATCTCTCCACCTCAGGTCTTGACTTTGTTTCAGTGTCTCTCCACCTCAGGTCCTAACCTTGTCTCTGTATCTCTCCACTTCAGGGCCTGACCTTGTCTCAGTGTCTCTCCACTTCAGGTCCTGACCTTGTCTCAGTGTCTCTCCACTTCAGGTCCTGACCTTGTCTCAGTATCTCTCTGCCTCAGGTCCTGACCTTGTCTCAGTATCTCTCCACCTCAGGTCTTGACCTTGTTTCAGTGTCTCTCCACCTCAGGTCCTAACCTTGTCTCTGTATCTCTCCACTTCAGGTCCTGACCGTGTCTCAGTGTTTCCCCGCCTCAGGTCCTGACCTTGTCTCAGTGTCTCTCCGCTTCAGGTCCTGACCGTGTCTCAGTGTTTCTCCGCCTCAGGTCCTGACCTTGTCTCAGTGTCTTTCCGCCTCAGGTTCTGACCTTGTCTCAGTGTCTCTCCGCCTTAGGTCCTGACCTTGTCTCAGTGTCTTTCCGCCTCAGGTTCTGAGGTGGTGGTTGAGTGAGATGACAGGACCTGAGGTCCTAACCTTGTTTGTATCTTTCTTGTCAGTGCCTCAAGTCTTGGCATCTCATTCCGTCATCTCAGGTCCTAGCCTTGTCTCTCCACCTCGGGTCCCGGCCTAGTTTTGGTGTCTCTCCGCCTCAGGCCCTGACCTTCTCTAAGTGCCTCTCCACCTCAGGTCCTGACCTTGTCCCAGTGTCTCTTCGCCTCAGGTCCTGACCTTGTCTCAGTGTCTCTCCACTTCAGGTCCTGACCTTGTCTCAGTGTCTCTCCACTTCAGGTCCTGACCTTGTCTCAGTATCTCTCCGCCTCAGGTCCGGACCTTGTCTCAGTATCTCTTCACCTCAGGTCTTGACCTTGTTTCAGTGTCTCTCCACCTCAGGTCCTAACCTTGTCTCTGTATCTCTCCACTTCAGGTCCTGATCGTGTCTCAGTGTTTCCCCGCCTCATGTCCTGACCTTGTCTCTGTTAGACTCTTACCTGCTCGCCGTTCCGGGTCCCGCGGCGCACCGTTGAGGGGGCCCCAGCGGGCCTCTGCTCGGCCGTCCCTGGGTCGTCCGTCCCCTCGGCGCCCCTGTGAGGTCCGGGGGCTGTCGGCGCAGCATGCGGCTGATGGCCGCGTCGCGACCCGCTCCGCGCGGCTGCGCCGGCCTGCTGGGCTTCCGGGTGGCGTGACGCTGCCTCCTCCGGGCGGGGGCGCGCCTGGCTCACGCGCGCGCGAGCACGTCTCTCTTATGCCTCCCGGCGGCGCTTCCTCCAGCGCGCCCGCCGGGGGCGAGTGTTAAGGTGACCTATTGGCAGCCGGATCCTGGGATCGGGCCCAGGGACTGGTCGGCCTGTCTGGCCTGGGCCGTCCAGCTCCTGGGACCGATCCCATTTCAGTTTGTATGCACCAATCATTATTCTTCCCCCCAAGTGCGCCCTTTCCTATTGGCCAGCATTCCCTATAAAGTTTTTCTGCTCCTTCATCCCAGTGCCCGTTATAGCTTCTGGGTTCTGGATGTGCGTTGCAGTGTCTTTGTGAACATTTGGATATTGGACTTTGACTACTCTTGCTTGCTGCCTGCCCTGACCTCTTGCTTTGCCCGACCACGCCTTTGCCTGACCCTTCTGATACCTCGCTCCGTGACCTCCTGGATTTGACCTCGGCTAGCCTCGACCATCCCTTCGTTACCTCCTTCGGATACCACGCCCCGTGACCTCCTGGTTTGACCTCGGCCTGTAATTCGGACTCTTGCCATCCGGCATCCTCTTTCGGGATTCCCTGCCTAACATCTTTCTGCACCTTAAGCTGGTATCCTTTGCGCCTTATAAGTCCTGGGGGCAACCGACTGGGAGAGGCATTACCCGCGTCTCCTACAAGCGGGGGCTTGTCTATAGGCAGAAGTGGCGGCGGAGATTGGGGGATACCAGCTCAAGACAGACGGGTGTTTGGTACAGTCCTGACATTATAACGGGCCAGAAGAATGGACCAAATCCTGGAGCAGGTGCAAGCCTTGACAGCGGCGGTGGAGCACCTGGCTCACCGGGTTGCGGCTCAGGAGAACCGTCCTGCTCCTAACGTCCCCAGTCCTCAGGAGACTCCGGCCGCAATGTTTGTGGAGCCTAAGATCCCACTTCCTGAAAAATTCCACGGCGACAGGGCAAAATTTGCCAACTTCCGGGACTCTTGTAAATTGTACTTCCAGCTCCGTCCTGTCTCCTCAGGGTCACAAGAGCAAAGGGTCGGCTTGATTGTTTCCCTTCTTCAAGGAGATCCTCAGTCCTGGGCCTTCAGCTTATCAGCTCAGGACCCAATCCGTCTCTCTGTGGATAGTTTTTTTTCTGCGATGGAGGTTCTCTATGATGATCCCGACAAAGGGGCCACAGCTGATGCCAAGTTACGTACTCTTCGCCAGGGACGCCGTCCAGCCGAAGACTACTGCTCAGAATTCCGGCGCTGGGCGGTAGATTCCCGTTGGAACAATCCTGCCCTTTGCGGCCAATTCCGGCTAGGATTGGCTGATACCATCAAGGACACCTTGGTGAACTACCCGGAACCTCAGACTCTAGACGAATTAATGCACCTTGCCATCCGCATTGATCGTCGGCTTCGGGAGAGGCGCCTAGAAAAAGGGTCGCATGCTGAGTCTGCTTCAAGGTCTGAGGTCCCAGTCGTACAACCTTCGGAAGAGCCCATGCAACTAGGTGCCACAAGGCTCACTGAAGGCGAGAGGCGACGACGTCTATCCGAGGGGCTTTGTCTGTATTGTGGTGGAACCGGCCACATGGTCAGACTTTGCCCAAAGAAGCCGTCGGGAAACTCCAGAGCCTAGGGGGTTTCGAGGGGGCCCTCCTAGGCTGTAAGGTATCTCCTCAAGTATCGTCTCCAGTTCTTATTCCAGTTCAGATTAAGATTAATCTTAAGTGTTTGAATCTAAAGGCTCTCCTAGATTCAGGAGCAGCTGGGAACTTCCTAGACTCCGAACTAGCGCAGACTTTAGGAATTATGGTCCAGCCCTTGCCGACTCCCATCCGGGTTTCAGCCATTGATGGCACTCCTGTGGCCGGGGGTTTAGTTCGGTTCCAAACCCCTCCTATACAAATCAAAGTGGGAGCCAATCATTCTGAAGTTATCAGTTTTTTGGTATTAAGTATGCCTAGTACCCCTTTAATCTTGGGATTGCCATGGCTGCAGGAGCACAATCCCCAAATTGATTGGGTCTCAGGGCAAATCACTAAGTGGGGTCGCCAGTGTTTTCAGAGCTGCTTAGAATTTCCACTCAGGGTCGCACATCTAGCACCGGTTGGGGTCCCCACTCCATACTTAGAGTTTGCTGACGTCTTTTCTGAAAGGGCGGCAGACAAACTTCCTCCCCATAGGCCATGGGATTGCCCTATTGAACTTCTCCCCGGTACCATGCCTCCCAGAGGGAGAATATTTAATTTGACCCGAACGGAAACCCTTGCCATGCGGGAATATATTGCCGAGAACTTAGAGAAGGGGTTTATTCGGCCTTCATCTTCCCCAGCAGGGGCAGGGTTTTTTTTCGTGGAGAAGAAAGATGGGGGACTTCGCCCCTGTATTGATTATCGGGGCTTAAATAACATCACGATAAAGAATAAGTACCCCCTACCACTTATTGAGGGACTGTTTACACAGGTGGTTGGGGCGCAAGTCTTCTCTAAACTCGATCTCCGGGGGGCCTATAACCTCATTAGAATTAGGCAGGGGGACGAGTGGAAGACGGCCTTCAATACCCTTGAAGGGCATTATGAGTATCTAGTAATGCCTTTCGGCCTGTGCAACGCCCCCGCGGTCTTTCAAAGTTTCGTTAACAAAATTTTTAGGGACTATCTTGGCCGCTTTGTGGTCGTTTATTTAGACGACATTTTAATTTTTTCTTCGTCCATTGAGGAACATCGCAAACACGTGTGTTTGGTCCTGCAAAAACTTAGGGAAAACTGTTTATATGCTAAGTTAAAAAAATGTCAATTTGAAGTGTCAGAGGTTCCGTTTCTCGGTTATATTATCTCTAAATCTGGTCTATCCATGGATCAATCTAAGGTGAAGGCCGTCTTAGAATGGGAACAGCCCAGGGATCTGAAGGGCCTGCAAAGGTTTCTGGGCTTTGCTAATTTCTATAGGAGGTTCATTAAAAATTTTTCTGCCCTTGTTACACCACTAACCAATCTGACCAAGAAAAGCGGGTACCCCTCAGTATGGCCTGTTCAAGCTGTCCAGGCCTTCGAGAATCTTAAAAGGGTGTTTAGTGCCGCTCCCGTCCTAGTCCACCCTGATGAGCAACGACCCTTCCTTGTGGAGGTAGATGCTTCCGAAGTCGCAGTTGGGGCAGTCTTGTCACAGTATTACGGCTCACCTGAACGCCTCCATCCATGTGCCTTCTTTTCCAAGAAATTCTCAGCGGCCGAAAGAAATTACGATATCGGCAATAGAGAATTATTGGCCATCAAGTTAGCCTTTCAGGAATGGAGACACTGGCTGGAGGGGGCTCAGTATCCAGTCACGGTCTTTACGGATCATAAAAATCTAGAATACATCCAATCTGCTAAGAGATTAACTCCTAGACAGGCTCGCTGGTCCTTATTCTTTTCTCGATTTAACTTTTCTATAACCTATAAGCCTGGATCCAAAAACATTAAAGCAGATGCCCTGTCTCGGAGTTTCTCCCCTCCCGACTTACCTGAAAGGTTGGTTTCTCCCATTTTACCCCGCTCCCTAGTGGTAGCCGCTATCCAACCCCAACTTCCTGACCTTACTCAGTTCCAGGCCCAAGCTCCTCCTGGGAAACCTGACTCAGCCCAGTTTGTGCCTTCTACTTACCGGACTGACTTTTTGTCCCATTTTCATGATACCAAAACAGCGGGTCATCCAGGGGTTAAGAAAACCATTGCTTTATTAACGCGCCAAGTTTGGTGGCCCTCTCTCAGGAGGGACGTTCAAAGATTTGTCTCCACTTGTAAAGTCTGTGCCCGAAGTAAATCTTTAAGGCATCCTGCTGAAGGCCCACTCCTTCCATTATCCATTCCCGCCTCTCCGTGGACCCATCTGGCCATGGATTTTGTTACTGACCTTCCCCCTTCCCAGGGATATACTGTTATTTGGGTAATTGTGGACCGCTTTAGCAAGATGGCTCATTTCGTTCCTTTAAAGAAACTCCCCTCAGCTCAAACTTTAGCTCAACTCTTCATCACTCACATTTTTAGGATCCATGGTATTCCCATAGATATTGTTTCAGATAGGGGGGTCCAGTTTGTCTCCCGGTTTTGGAGGGCTTTCTGTACTAAGTTGGGTTTCACTGTCTCCCTTTCCTCGGCTTTCCATCCGCAGTCGAATGGACAAACCGAGAGAACGAATCAGTCCTTGGAACAGTATTTGCGTTGTTTTACGGCTGATACCCAAACTGACTGGGCCTTCTTCTTACCATTTGCGGAGTTTGCATTTAACAATGCTGCACATTCTTCCACGGGGGTCTCTCCCTTCCATTGTGTTTATGGTAAGGACCTGAAGTTTTCTGCCCTTCCGGATCAACCCTCTAGAGTTCCCTCCGTGGATGAATGGGTTTCCAAATGGCCAGAGGTATGGAATAAAATCCAACAGCATCTAACTAAAGCCGCTCTTCAGCAGAAAAAATTTTCAGATCGCAAACATTCCTCTAACCCTAGTTATAAGGTGGGAGACTGGGTTTGGCTTTCAACTAAGAACTTGGCACTACGCCAGCCCTCCGCTAAGTTAGGACCTAAATTTATTGGTCCCTTCCCCATAGTACGGAAAATTAATCAGGTCATGCTTCAGTTGGCCCTCCCTTCGTCCATGAAGATTTGTAGGTCTTTTCATGTTTCTCTTCTTAAATCTGCTAGAAACCATGAACCCGATAAGCTTCCCGGTCCTGAGTTAGTCGATGGTCATCAGGAATTCGAAGTCGCCCGAATTCTTGACTCCCGCCTTTTTAGGAACTCTCTTCAGTATTTAATTGACTGGAAGGGGTACGGCCCGGAAGAAAGATCTTGGGTTCCAGCCAGAGAGGTTCATGCGCAGAATCTGGTGAAGAGATTTCATAAGGAGAATCCATTGAAACCCAGCTTGGAGGGTCCAGTGGCCCCTCCTCAGGGGGGGGGTAATGTTAGACTCTTACCTGCTCGCCGTTCCGGGTCCCGCGGCGCACCGTTGAGGGGGCCCCAGCGGGCCTCTGCTCGGCCGTCCCTGGGTCGTCCGTCCCCTCGGCGCCCCTGTGAGGTCCGGGGGCTGTCGGCGCAGCATGCGGCTGATGGCCGCGTCGCGACCCGCTCCGCGCGGCTGCGCCGGCCTGCTGGGCTTCCGGGTGGCGTGACGCTGCCTCCTCCGGGCGGGGGCGCGCCTGGCTCACGTCGCGCGCGAGCACGTCTCTCTTATGCCTCCCGGCGGCGCTTCCTCCAGCGCGCCCGCCGGGGGCGAGTGTTAAGGTGACCTATTGGCAGCCGGATCCTGGGATCGGGCCCAGGGACTGGTCGGCCTGTCTGGCCTGGGCCGTCCAGCTCCTGGGACCGATCCCATTTCAGTTTGTATGCACCAATCATTATTCTTCCCCCCAAGTGCGCCCTTTCCTATTGGCCAGCATTCCCTATAAAGTTTTTCTGCTCCTTCATCCCAGTGCCCGTTATAGCTTCTGGGTTCTGGATGTGCGTTGCAGTGTCTTTGTGAACATTTGGATATTGGACTTTGACTACTCTTGCTTGCTGCCTGCCCTGACCTCTTGCTTTGCCCGACCACGCCTTTGCCTGACCCTTCTGATACCTCGCTCCGTGACCTCCTGGATTTGACCTCGGCTAGCCTCGACCATCCCTTCGTTACCTCCTTCGGATACCACGCCCCGTGACCTCCTGGTTTGACCTCGGCCTGTAATTCGGACTCTTGCCATCCGGCATCCTCTTTCGGGATTCCCTGCCTAACATCTTTCTGCACCTTAAGCTGGTATCCTTTGCGCCTTATAAGTCCTGGGGGCAACCGACTGGGAGAGGCATTACCCGCGTCTCCTACAAGCGGGGGCTTGTCTATAGGCAGAAGTGGCGGCGGAGATTGGGGGATACCAGCTCAAGACAGACGGGTGTTTGGTACAGTCCTGACATTATAACGGGCCAGAAGAATGGACCAAATCCTGGAGCAGGTGCAAGCCTTGACAGCGGCGGTGGAGCACCTGGCTCACCGGGTTGCGGCTCAGGAGAACCGTCCTGCTCCTAACGTCCCCAGTCCTCAGGAGACTCCGGCCGCAATGTTTGTGGAGCCTAAGATCCCACTTCCTGAAAAATTCCACGGCGACAGGGCAAAATTTGCCAACTTCCGGGACTCTTGTAAATTGTACTTCCAGCTCCGTCCTGTCTCCTCAGGGTCACAAGAGCAAAGGGTCGGCTTGATTGTTTCCCTTCTTCAAGGAGATCCTCAGTCCTGGGCCTTCAGCTTATCAGCTCAGGACCCAATCCGTCTCTCTGTGGATAGTTTTTTTTCTGCGATGGAGGTTCTCTATGATGATCCCGACAAAGGGGCCACAGCTGATGCCAAGTTACGTACTCTTCGCCAGGGACGCCGTCCAGCCGAAGACTACTGCTCAGAATTCCGGCGCTGGGCGGTAGATTCCCGTTGGAACAATCCTGCCCTTTGCGGCCAATTCCGGCTAGGATTGGCTGATACCATCAAGGACACCTTGGTGAACTACCCGGAACCTCAGACTCTAGACGAATTAATGCACCTTGCCATCCGCATTGATCGTCGGCTTCGGGAGAGGCGCCTAGAAAAAGGGTCGCATGCTGAGTCTGCTTCAAGGTCTGAGGTCCCAGTCGTACAACCTTCGGAAGAGCCCATGCAACTAGGTGCCACAAGGCTCACTGAAGGCGAGAGGCGACGACGTCTATCCGAGGGGCTTTGTCTGTATTGTGGTGGAACCGGCCACATGGTCAGACTTTGCCCAAAGAAGCCGTCGGGAAACTCCAGAGCCTAGGGGGTTTCGAGGGGGCCCTCCTAGGCTGTAAGGTATCTCCTCAAGTATCGTCTCCAGTTCTTATTCCAGTTCAGATTAAGATTAATCTTAAGTGTTTGAATCTAAAGGCTCTCCTAGATTCAGGAGCAGCTGGGAACTTCCTAGACTCCGAACTAGCGCAGACTTTAGGAATTATGGTCCAGCCCTTGCCGACTCCCATCCGGGTTTCAGCCATTGATGGCACTCCTGTGGCCGGGGGTTTAGTTCGGTTCCAAACCCCTCCTATACAAATCAAAGTGGGAGCCAATCATTCTGAAGTTATCAGTTTTTTGGTATTAAGTATGCCTAGTACCCCTTTAATCTTGGGATTGCCATGGCTGCAGGAGCACAATCCCCAAATTGATTGGGTCTCAGGGCAAATCACTAAGTGGGGTCGCCAGTGTTTTCAGAGCTGCTTAGAATTTCCACTCAGGGTCGCACATCTAGCACCGGTTGGGGTCCCCACTCCATACTTAGAGTTTGCTGACGTCTTTTCTGAAAGGGCGGCAGACAAACTTCCTCCCCATAGGCCATGGGATTGCCCTATTGAACTTCTCCCCGGTACCATGCCTCCCAGAGGGAGAATATTTAATTTGACCCGAACGGAAACCCTTGCCATGCGGGAATATATTGCCGAGAACTTAGAGAAGGGGTTTATTCGGCCTTCATCTTCCCCAGCAGGGGCAGGGTTTTTTTTCGTGGAGAAGAAAGATGGGGGACTTCGCCCCTGTATTGATTATCGGGGCTTAAATAACATCACGATAAAGAATAAGTACCCCCTACCACTTATTGAGGGACTGTTTACACAGGTGGTTGGGGCGCAAGTCTTCTCTAAACTCGATCTCCGGGGGGCCTATAACCTCATTAGAATTAGGCAGGGGGACGAGTGGAAGACGGCCTTCAATACCCTTGAAGGGCATTATGAGTATCTAGTAATGCCTTTCGGCCTGTGCAACGCCCCCGCGGTCTTTCAAAGTTTCGTTAACAAAATTTTTAGGGACTATCTTGGCCGCTTTGTGGTCGTTTATTTAGAAGACATTTTAATTTTTTCTTCGTCCATTGAGGAACATCGCAAACACGTGTGTTTGGTCCTGCAAAAACTTAGGGAAAACTGTTTATATGCTAAGTTAAAAAAATGTCAATTTGAAGTGTCAGAGGTTCCGTTTCTCGGTTATATTATCTCTAAATCTGGTCTATCCATGGATCAATCTAAGGTGAAGGCCGTCTTAGAATGGGAACAGCCCAGGGATCTGAAGGGCCTGCAAAGGTTTCTGGGCTTTGCTAATTTCTATAGGAGGTTCATTAAAAATTTTTCTGCCCTTGTTACACCACTAACCAATCTGACCAAGAAAAGCGGGTACCCCTCAGTATGGCCTGTTCAAGCTGTCCAGGCCTTCGAGAATCTTAAAAGGGTGTTTAGTGCCGCTCCCGTCCTAGTCCACCCTGATGAGCAACGACCCTTCCTTGTGGAGGTAGATGCTTCCGAAGTCGCAGTTGGGGCAGTCTTGTCACAGTATTACGGCTCACCTGAACGCCTCCATCCATGTGCCTTCTTTTCCAAGAAATTCTCAGCGGCCGAAAGAAATTACGATATCGGCAATAGAGAATTATTGGCCATCAAGTTAGCCTTTCAGGAATGGAGACACTGGCTGGAGGGGGCTCAGTATCCAGTCACGGTCTTTACGGATCATAAAAATCTAGAATACATCCAATCTGCTAAGAGATTAACTCCTAGACAGGCTCGCTGGTCCTTATTCTTTTCTCGATTTAACTTTTCTATAACCTATAAGCCTGGATCCAAAAACATTAAAGCAGATGCCCTGTCTCGGAGTTTCTCCCCTCCCGACTTACCTGAAAGGTTGGTTTCTCCCATTTTACCCCGCTCCCTAGTGGTAGCCGCTATCCAACCCCAACTTCCTGACCTTACTCAGTTCCAGGCCCAAGCTCCTCCTGGGAAACCTGACTCAGCCCAGTTTGTGCCTTCTACTTACCGGACTGACTTTTTGTCCCATTTTCATGATACCAAAACAGCGGGTCATCCAGGGGTTAAGAAAACCATTGCTTTATTAACGCGCCAAGTTTGGTGGCCCTCTCTCAGGAGGGACGTTCAAAGATTTGTCTCCACTTGTAAAGTCTGTGCCCGAAGTAAATCTTTAAGGCATCCTGCTGAAGGCCCACTCCTTCCATTATCCATTCCCACCTCTCCGTGGACCCATCTGGCCATGGATTTTGTTACTGACCTTCCCCCTTCCCAGGGATATACTGTTATTTGGGTAATTGTGGACCGCTTTAGCAAGATGGCTCATTTCGTTCCTTTAAAGAAACTCCCCTCAGCTCAAACTTTAGCTCAACTCTTCATCACTCACATTTTTAGGATCCATGGTATTCCCATAGATATTGTTTCAGATAGGGGGGTCCAGTTTGTCTCCCGGTTTTGGAGGGCTTTCTGTACTAAGTTGGGTTTCACTGTCTCCCTTTCCTCGGCTTTCCATCCGCAGTCGAATGGACAAACCGAGAGAACGAATCAGTCCTTGGAACAGTATTTGCGTTGTTTTACGGCTGATACCCAAACTGACTGGGCCTTCTTCTTACCATTTGCGGAGTTTGCATTTAACAATGCTGCACATTCTTCCACGGGGGTCTCTCCCTTCCATTGTGTTTATGGTAAGGACCTGAAGTTTTCTGCCCTTCCGGATCAACCCTCTAGAGTTCCCTCCGTGGATGAATGGGTTTCCAAATGGCCAGAGGTATGGAATAAAATCCAACAGCATCTAACTAAAGCCGCTCTTCAGCAGAAAAAATTTTCAGATCGCAAACGTTCCTCTAACCCTAGTTATAAGGTGGGAGACTGGGTTTGGCTTTCAACTAAGAACTTGGCACTACGCCAGCCCTCCGCTAAGTTAGGACCTAAATTTATTGGTCCCTTCCCCATAGTACGGAAAATTAATCAGGTCATGCTTCAGTTGGCCCTCCCTTCGTCCATGAAGATTTGTAGGTCTTTTCATGTTTCTCTTCTTAAATCTGCTAGAAACCATGAACCCGATAAGCTTCCCGGTCCTGAGTTAGTCGATGGTCATCAGGAATTCGAAGTCGCCCGAATTCTTGACTCCCGCCTTTTTAGGAACTCTCTTCAGTATTTAATTGACTGGAAGGGGTACGGCCCGGAAGAAAGATCTTGGGTTCCAGCCAGAGAGGTTCATGCGCAGAATCTGGTGAAGAGATTTCATAAGGAGAATCCATTGAAACCCAGCTTGGAGGGTCCAGTGGCCCCTCCTCAGGGGGGGGGTAATGTTAGACTCTTACCTGCTCGCCGTTCCGGGTCCCGCGGCGCACCGTTGAGGGGGCCCCAGCGGGCCTCTGCTCGGCCGTCCCTGGGTCGTCCGTCCCCTCGGCGCCCCTGTGAGGTCCGGGGGCTGTCGGCGCAGCATGCGGCTGATGGCCGCGTCGCGACCCGCTCCGCGCGGCTGCGCCGGCCTGCTGGGCTTCCGGGTGGCGTGGCGCTGCCTCCTCCGGGCGGGGGCGCGCCTGGCTCACGTCGCGCGCGAGCACGTCTCTCTTATGCCTCCCGGCGGCGCTTCCTCCAGCGCGCCCGCCGGGGGCGAGTGTTAAGGTGACCTATTGGCAGCCGGATCCTGGGATCGGGCCCAGGGACTGGTCGGCCTGTCTGGCCTGGGCCGTCCAGCTCCTGGGACCGATCCCATTTCAGTTTGTATGCACCAATCATTATTCTTCCCCCCAAGTGCGCCCTTTCCTATTGGCCAGCATTCCCTATAAAGTTTTTCTGCTCCTTCATCCCAGTGCCCGTTATAGCTTCTGGGTTCTGGATGTGCGTTGCAGTGTCTTTGTGAACATTTGGATATTGGACTTTGACTACTCTTGCTTGCTGCCTGCCCTGACCTCTTGCTTTGCCCGACCACGCCTTTGCCTGACCCTTCTGATACCTCGCTCCGTGACCTCCTGGATTTGACCTCGGCTAGCCTCGACCATCCCTTCGTTACCTCCTTCGGATACCACGCCCCGTGACCTCCTGGTTTGACCTCGGCCTGTAATTCGGACTCTTGCCATCCGGCATCCTCTTTCGGGATTCCCTGCCTAACATCTTTCTGCACCTTAAGCTGGTATCCTTTGCGCCTTATAAGTCCTGGGGGCAACCGACTGGGAGAGGCATTACCCGCGTCTCCTACAAGCGGGGGCTTGTCTATAGGCAGAAGTGGCGGCGGAGATTGGGGGATACCAGCTCAAGACAGACGGGTGTTTGGTACAGTCCTGACAGTCTCAGTGTCTTTCCGCCTCAGGTCCTGACCTTGTCTCAGTGTCTCTCCGCTTAAGGTCCTGACCGTGTCTCAGTGTTTCTCCGCCTCAGGTCCTGACCTTGTCTCAGTGTCTCTCCACCTCAGGTCCTAACCTTGTCTCTGTATCTCTCCGCCTCAGGTCCTGACTTTGTCTCAGTGTCTCTCCGCCTCAGGTCCTGACCTTGTCTCAGTATCTCTCCACCTCAGGTCTTGACTTTGTTTCAGTGTCTCTCCACCTCAGGTCCTAACCTTGTCTCTGTATCTCTCCACTTCAGGGCCTGACCTTGTCTCAGTGTCTCTCCACTTCAGGTCCTGACCTTGTCTCAGTGACTCTCCACTTCAGGTCCTGACCTTGTCTCAGTATCTCTCCGCCTCAGGTCCTGACCTTGTCTCAGTATCTCTCCACCTCAGGTCTTGACCTTGTTTCAGTGTCTCTCCACCTCAGGTCCTAACCTTGTCTCTGTATCTCTCCACTTCAGGTCCTGACCGTGTCTCAGTGTTTCCCCGCCTCAGGTCCTGACCTTGTCTCAGTGTCTTTCCGCCTCAGGTCCTGACCTTGTCTCAGTGTCTTTCCGCCTTAGGTCCTGACCTTGTCTCAGTGTCTTTCCGCCTCAGGTTCTGAGGTGGTGGTTGAGTGAGATGACAGGACCTGAGGTCCTAACCTTGTTTGTATCTTTCTTGTCAGTGCCTCAAGTCTTGGCATCTCATTCCGTCATCTCCTCAGGTCCTAGCCTTGTCTCTCCACCTCGGGTCCCGGCCTAGTTTTGGTGTCTCTCCGCCTCAGGCCCTGACCTTCTCTAAGTGCCTCTCCACCTCAGGTCCTGACCTTGTCCCAGTGTCTCTTCGCCTCAGGTCCTGACCTTGTCTCAGTGTCTCTTCGCCTCAGGTCCTGACCTTGTCTCAGTGTCTCTCCACTTCAGGTCCTGACCTTGTCTCAGTGTCTCTCCACTTCAGGTCCTGACCTTGTCTCAGTATCTCTCCGCCTCAGGTCCTGACCTTGTCTCAGTATCTCTCCACCTCAGGTCTTGACCTTGTTTCAGTGTCTCTCCACCTCAGGTCCTAACCTTGTCTCTGTATCTCTCCACTTCAGGTCCTGACCTTGTCTCAGTGTCTCTCCACTTCAGGTCTTGACCTTGTTTCAGTGTCTCTCCACCTCAGGTCCTAACCTTGTCTCTGTATCTCTCCGCCTCAGGTCCTGACCTTGTCTCAGTGTCTCTCCGCCTCAGGTCCTGACCTTGTCTCAGTGTCTCTCCGCCTCAGGTCCTGACCTTGTCTCAGTATCTCTCCACCTCAGGTCTTGACTTTGTTTCAGTGTCTCTCCACCTCAGGTCCTAACCTTGTCTCTGTATCTCTCCACTTCAGGGCCTGACCTTGTCTCAGTGTCTCGCCACTTCAGGTCCTGACCTTGTCTCAGTGTCTCTCCACTTCAGGTCCTAACCTTGTCTCTGTATCTCTCCACTTCAGGTCCTGACCGTGTCTCAGTGTTTCCCCGCCTCAGGTCCTGACCTTGTCTCAGTGTCTTTCCGCCTCAGGTCCTGACCTTGTCTCAGTGTCTCTCCGCTTCAGGTCCTGACCGTGTCTCAGTGTTTCTCCGCCTCAGGTCCTGACCTTGTCTCAGTGTCTTTCCGCCTCAGGTTCTGACCTTGTCTCAGTGTCTCTCCGCCTTAGGTCCTGACCTTGTCTCAGTGTCTTTCCGCCTCAGGTTCTGAGGTGGTGGTTGAGTGAGATGACAAGACCTGAGGTCCTAACCTTGTTTGTATCTTTCTTGTCAGTGCCTCAAGTCTTGGCATCTCATTCCGTCATCTCCTCAGGTCCTAGCCTTGTCTCTCCACCTCGGGTCCCGGCCTAGTTTTGGTGCCTCTCCACCTCAGGTCCTGACCTTGTCCCAGTGTCTCTTCGCCTCAGGTCCTGACCTTGTCTCAGTGTCTCTTCGCCTCAGGTCCTGACCTTGTCTCAGTGTCTCTCCACTTCAGGTCCTGACCTTGTCTCAGTGTCTCTCCACTTCAGGTCCTGACCTTGTCTCAGTATCTCTCCGCCTCAGGTCCGGACCTTGTCTCAGTATCTCTTCACCTCAGGTCTTGACCTTGTTTCAGTGTCTCTCCACCTCAGGTCCTAACCTTGTCTCTGTATCTCTCCACTTCAGGTCCTGACCAGCCTCAGTGTTTCGCCGCCTCAGGTCCTGACCTTGTCTCAGTGTCTTTCCGCCTCAGGTCCTGACCTTGTCTCAGTGTCTCTCCGCTTCAGGTCCTGACCGTGTCTCAGTGTTTCTCCGCCTCAGGTCCTGACCTTGTCTCAGTGTCTCTCCACCTCAGGTCCTAACCTTGTCTCTGTATCTCTCCGCCTCAGGTCCTGACCTTGTCTCAGTGTCTCTCCGCCTCAGGTCCTGACCTTGTCTCAGTATCTCTCCACCTCAGGTCTTGACTTTGTTTCAGTGTCTCTCCACCTCAGGTCCTAACCTTGTCTCTGTATCTCTCCACTTCAGGGCCTGACCTTGTCTCAGTGTCTCTCCACTTCAGGTCCTGACCTTGTCTCAGTGTCTCTCCACTTCAGGTCCTGACCTTGTCTCAGTATCTCTCCGCCTCAGGTCCTGACCTTGTCTCAGTATCTCTCCACCTCAGGTCTTGACCTTGTTTCAGTGTCTCTCCACCTCAGGTCCTAACCTTGTCTCTGTATCTCTCCACTTCAGGTCCTGACCGTGTCTCAGTGTTTCCCCGCCTCAGGTCCTGACCTTGTCTCAGTGTCTTTCCGCCTCAGGTCCTGACCTTGTCTCAGTGTCTCTCCGCCTTAGGTCCTGACCTTGTCTCAGTGTCTTTCCGCCTCAGGTTCTGAGGTGGTGGTTGAGTGAGATGACAGTACCTGAGGTCCTAACCTTGTTTGTATCTTTCTTGTCAGTGCCTCAAGTCTTGGCATCTCATTCCGTCATCTCCTCAGGTCCTAGCCTTGTCTCTCCACCTCGGGTCCCGGCCTAGTTTTGGTGTCTCTCCGCCTCAGGCCCTGACCTTCTCTAAGTGCCTCTCCACCTCAGGTCCTGACCTTGTCCCAGTGTCTCTTCGCCTCAGGTCCTGACCTTGTCTCAGTGTCTCTTCGCCTCAGGTCCTGACCTTGTCTCAGTGTCTCTCCACTTCAGGTCCTGACCTTGTCTCAGTGTCTCTCCACTTCAGGTCCTGACCTTGTCTCAGTATCTCTCCACCTCAGGTCCTGACCTTGTCTCAGTATCTCTCCACCTCAGGTCTTGACCTTGTTTCAGTGTCTCTCCACCTCAGGTCCTAACCTTGTCTCTGTATCTCTCCACTTCAGGTCCTGACCTTGTCTCAGTATCTCTCCGTCTCAGGTCCTGACCTTGTCTCAGTGTCTCTCCACCTCAGGTCTTGACCTTTTTTGAGTGTCTCTCCACCTCAGGTCCTAACCTTGTCTCTGTATCTCTCCACTTCAGGTCCTGACCTTGTCTCAGTGTCTCTCCACTTCAGGTCCTGACCTTGTATCAGTGTCTCTCCGCCTCAGGTCCTGACCTTGTCTCAGTGTCTCTCCGCCTCAGGTCCTGACCTTGTCTCAGTGTCTCTCTGCCTCAGGTTCTGATTTGAGTGAGATGACAAGATCTGAGGTCCTGGCCTTGTTTGTATCTTTCTTGTCACCGCCTCAAGTCTTGGCATCTCATTCCATCACCGCCTCAGGTCCTGTCCTGGTCTCAGTCTCTTTTGTCACAGACTCAGGTCTTAGCATCTCTTAGCATCTTTGCTGCAACCTCTGGATCTCATTCCACTGCCACCTCAGTTCCTGACCTTGTCTCAGTGTCTTTCCGCCTCAGGTTCTGACCTTGTCTCAGTGTCTCTCCGCCTTAGGTCTGACCTTGTCTCAGTGTCTTTCCGCCTCAGGTTCTGAGGTGGTGGTTGAGTGAGATGACAAGACCTGAGGTCCTAACCTTGTTTTGTATCTTTCTTGTCAGTGCCTCAAGTCTTGGCATCTCATTCCGTCATCTCCTCAGGTCCTGGCCTAGTCTCGTTGTCTCTCCGCCTCAGGTCCTGACCTTGTCCCAGTGTCTCTTCGCCTCAGGTCCTGACCTTGTCTCAGTGTCTCTCCGCTTCAGGTCCTGACCTTGTCTCAGTGTCTCTCTGCCTCAGGTTCTGATTTGAGTGAGATGACAAGATCTGAGGTCCTGGTCTTGTTTGTATCTTTCTTGTCAGCGCCTCAAGTCTTGGCATCTCATTCCATCACTGCCTCAGGTCCTGACCTTGTCTCAGTGTCTTTCCGCCTCAGGTTCTGACCTTGTCTCAGTGTCTCTCCGCCTTAGGTCTGACCTTGTCTCAGTGTCTTTCCGCCTCAAGTTCTGAGGCGGTGGTTGAGTGAGATGACAAGACCTGAGGTCCTAACCTTGTTTTGTATCTTTCTTGTCAGTGCCTCAAGTCTTGGCATCTCATTCCGTCATCTCCTCAGATCCTAGCCTTGTCTCGTTGTCTCTCCGCCTCAGGTCCTGACCTTGTCCCAGTGTCTCTTCACCTCAGGTCCTGACCTTGTCTCAGTGTCTCTTCGCCTCAGGTCCTGACCTTGCCTCAGTGTCTCTCCGCCTCAGGTCCTGACCTTGCCTCAGTGTCTCTCCGCCTCAGGTCCTGACCTTGTCTCAGTGTCTCTCCGCCTCAGGTCCTGACCTTGCCTCAGTGTCTCTCCGCCTCAGGTCCTGACCTTGTCTCAGTGTCTCTTCGCCTCAGGTCCTGACCTTGTCTCTGTATCTTTCCACCTCAGGTCCTGACCTTGTCTCAGTGTCTCTCTGCTTCAGGTCCTGACCTTGTCTCAGTGTCTCTCCGTCTCAGGTCCTGACCTTGTCTCAGTGTCTCTCCACCTCAGGTCTTGACCTTGTTTGAGTGTCTCTCCACCTCAGGTCCTAACCTTGTCTCTGTATCTCTCCACTTCAGGTCCTGACCTTGTCTCAGTGTCTCTCCACTTCAGGTCCTGACCTTGTATCAGTGTCTCTCCGCCTCAGGTCCTGACCTTGTCTCAGTGTCTCTCCGCCTCAGGTCCTGACCTTGTCTCAGTGTCTCTCTGCCTCAGGTTCTGATTTGAGTGAGATGACAAGATCTGAGGTCCTGGCCTTGTTTGTATCTTTCTTGTCACCGCCTCAAGTCTTGGCATCTCATTCCATCACCGCCTCAGGTCCTGTCCTGGTCTCAGTCTCTTTTGTCACAGACTCAGGTCTTAGCATCTCTTAGCATCTTTGCTGCAACCTCTGGATCTCATTCCACTGCCACCTCAGTTCCTGACCTTGTCTCAGTGTTTCTCCGCCTCAGGTCCTGACCTTGTCTCAGTGTCTTTCCGCCTCAGGTTCTGACCTTGTCTCAGTGTCTCTCCGCCTTAGGTCTGACCTTGTCTCAGTGTCTTTCCGCCTCAGGTTCTGAGGTGGTGGTTGAGTGAGATGACAAGACCTGAGGTCCTAACCTTGTTTTGTATCTTTCTTGTCAGTGCCTCAAGTCTTGGCATCTCATTCCGTCATCTCCTCAGATCCTAGCCTTGTCTCGTTGTTTCTCCGCCTCAGGTCCTGACCTTGTCCCAGTGTCTCTTCGCCTCAGGTTCTGACCTTGTCTCAGTGTCTCTTTGCCTCAGGTCCTGACCTTGTCTCTGTATCTTTCCACCTCAGGTCCTGACCTTGTCTCAGTGTCTCTCCGCTTCAGGTCCTGACCTTGTCTCAGTGTCTCTCCGCTTCAGGTCCTGACCTTGTCTCAGTGTCTCTCTGCCTCAGGTTCTGATTTGAGTGAGATGACAAGATCTGAGGTCCTGGCCTTGTTTGTATCTTTCTTGTCAGCGCCTCAAGTCTTGGCATCTCATTCCATCACTGCCTCAGGTCCTGACCTTGTCTCAGTGTCTTTCCGCCTCAGGTTCTGACCTTGTCTCAGTGTCTCTCCGCCTTAGGTCTGACCTTGTCTCAGTGTCTTTCCGCCTCAGGTTCTGAGGCGGTGGTTGAGTGAGATGACAAGACCTGAGGTCCTAACCTCGTTTTGTATCTTTCTTGTCAGTGCCTCAAGTCTTGGCATCTCATTCCGTCATCTCCTCAGATCCTAGCCTTGTCTCGTTGTCTCTCCGCCTCAGGTCCTGACCTTGTCCCAGTGTCTCTTCGCCTCAGGTCCTGACCTTGTCTTAGTGTCTCTTCGCCTCAGGTCCTGACCTTGCCTCAGTGTCTCTCCGCCTCAGGTCCTGACCTTGCCTCAGTGTCTCTCCGCCTCAGGTCCTGACCTTGCCTCAGTGTCTCTCCGCCTCAGGTCCTGACCTTGTCTCAGTGTCTCTCTGCCTCAGGTTCTGATTTGAGTGAGATGACAAGATCTGAGGTCCTGGCCTTGTTTGTATCTTTCTTGTCAGCGCCTCAAGTCTTGGCATCTCATTCCATCACCGCCTCAGGTCCTGTCCTGGTCTCAGTCTCTTTTGTCACAGACTCAGGTCTTAGCATCTCTTAGCATCTTTGCTGCAACCTCTGGATCTCATTCCACTGCCACCTCAGTTCCTGACCTTGTCTCAGTGTTTCTCCGCCTCAGGTCCTGACCTTGTCTCAGTGTCTTTCCGCCTCAGGTTCTGACCTTGTCTCAGTGTCTCTCCGCCTTAGGTCTGACCTTGTCTCAGTGTCTTTCCGCCTCAGGTTCTGAGGTGGTGGTTGAGTGAGATGACAAGACCTGAGGTCCTAACCTTGTTTTGTATCTTTCTTGTCAGTGCCTCAAGTCTTGGCATCTCATTCCGTCATCTCCTCAGATCCTAGCCTTGTCTCGTTGTTTCTCCGCCTCAGGTCCTGACCTTGTCCCAGTGTCTCTTCGCCTCAGGTCCTGACCTTGTCTCAGTGTCTCTTTGCCTCAGGTCCTGACCTTGTCTCTGTATCTTTCCACCTCAGGTCCTGACCTTGTCTCAGTGTCTCTCCGCTTCAGGTCCTGACCTTGTCTCAGTGTCTCTCCGCTTCAGGTCCTGACCTTGTCTCAGTGTCTCTCTGCCTCAGGTTCTGATTTGAGTGAGATGACAAGATCTGAGGTCCTGGCCTTGTTTGTATCTTTCTTGTCAGCGCCTCAAGTCTTGGCATCTCATTCCATCACTGCCTCAGGTCCTGACCTTGTCTCAGTGTCTTTCCGCCTCAGGTTCTGACCTTGTCTCAGTGTCTCTCCGCCTTAGGTCTGACCTTGTCTCAGTGTCTTTCCGCCTCAAGTTCTGAGGCGGTGGTTGAGTGAGATGACAAGACCTGAGGTCCTAACCTTGTTTTGTATCTTTCTTGTCAGTGCCTCAAGTCTTGGCATCTCATTCCGTCATCTCCTCAGATCCTAGCCTTGTCTCGTTGTCTCTCCGCCTCAGGTCCTGACCTTGTCCCAGTGTCTCTTCGCCTCAGGTCCTGACCTTGTCTCAGTGTCTCTTCGCCTCAGGTCCTGACCTTGCCTCAGTGTCTCTCCGCCTCAGGTCCTGACCTTGCCTCAGTGTCTCTCCGCCTCAGGTCCTGACCTTGCCTCAGTGTCTCTCCGCCTCAGGTCCTGACCTTGTCTCAGTGTCTCTCCGCCTCAGGTCCTGACCTTGTCTCAGTGTCTCTTCGCCTCAGGTCCTGACCTTGTCTCTGTATCTTTCCACCTCAGGTCCTGACCTTGTCTCAGTGTCTCTCTGCTTCAGGTCCTGACCTTGTCTCAGTGTCTCTCTGCCTCAGGTTCTGATTTGAGTGAGATGACAAGATCTGAGGTCCTGGCCTTGTTTGTATCTTTCTTGTCAGCGCCTCAAGTCTTGGCATCTCATTCCATCACTGCCTCAGGTCCTGACCTTGTCTCAGTGTCTTTCCGCCTCAGGTTCTGACCTTGTCTCAGTGTCTCTCCGCCTTAGGTCTGACCTTGTCTCAGTGTCTTTCCGCCTCAGGTTCTGAGGCGGTGGTTGAGTGAGATGACAAGACCTGAGGTCCTAACCTCGTTTTGTATCTTTCTTGTCAGTGCCTCAAGTCTTGGCATCTCATTCCGTCATCTCCTCAGATCCTAGCCTTGTCTCGTTGTCTCTCCGCCTCAGGTCCTGACCTTGTCCCAGTGTCTCTTCGCCTCAGGTCCTGACCTTGTCTCAGTGTCTCTTCGCCTCAGGTCCTGACCTTGCCTCAGTGTCTCTCCGCCTCAGGTCCTGACCTTGCCTCAGTGTCTCTCCGCCTCAGGTCCTGACCTTGCCTCAGTGTCTCTCCGCCTCAGGTCCTGACCTTGTCTCAGTGTCTCTCTGCCTCAGGTTCTGATTTGAGTGAGATGACAAGATCTGAGGTCCTGGCCTTGTTTGTATCTTTCTTGTCAGCGCCTCAAGTCTTGGCATCTCATTCCATCACCGCCTCAGGTCCTGTCCTGGTCTCAGTCTCTTTTGTCACAGACTCAGTGTCAGGACTATACCAAACACCCGTCTGTCTTAAGCCGATATCCCCCAATCTCCACCGCCACTTCCGCCTATAGACAAGCCCCCGCTTGTAGGAGACACGGGTAATGCCTCTCCCAGTCGGTTGCCCCCAGGACTTAAAAGGCGCAAAGGATAACGGCTTAAGGTGCAGAATGATGTTTGGCAGGGAATCCCGAATGAGGATGCCGGGTGCGAAAGTCCGTAATTCAGGCCGAGGTCAAACCAGGAGGTCACAGGCGAGGTTTCCGAGGGAGATAACGAAAGGGTAGTCGAGGGTAGCCGAGGTCAAATCCAGGAGGTCACAGGCGAGGTACAGGAGGGTCAGGCAAAAGAGTGGTCAGGCAAAGCAGATGGTCGGGGCAGGCGGCAGGCGAGAATAGTCAAAGTCCAAATCCAAAGTATTCACTAGAGACACAGCAACGCACATCCAGAACCCAGAAGCTATAACGGGCACTGGGATACTGGAGCAGTGCAGCTTTATAGGGAGTACTGGCCAGTGGGGAAAAGGGGCAATGGAGGGAACAAAGGTGATTGGTGCACACAATAAAACAGGAGTGGTCCCAGGAGCTGGACGGCCCAGGCCAGACAGGCCGACCAGTCCCTGGGTCCACTCCTCTGATCGGGTCACGGATTGGGTGTTTTTGACACTTGCCCCCGGCGGGCGCGCTGGGGAAAGCGCCGCCGGGAGGCATAAGGAAGACGTGCTCGCGCGCGCGCGCGAGCACGTTGTAGATCGGGCGCGCCCCCGCCGGGAGGGGGAAGCGCCGCATCGAGAGGGAGCCTGGCGGGCCCGCGCAGCCGCGCAGAGCGGGCTGCGGCGCGGCCGCCGACACCGTCCCGCGCCGCCGACCCCCGACCCCCACGACAACGCTGAGGAGCCGGCACACCCGGGGACCGTCGGGCAGCAGCCAACCGGGCGCCACCCGACAGCGCGTCGCGGGACCAGGGACGGCGACGAGGTAAGTGCCTAACATTACCCCCCCCCTGAGGAGGGGCCACTGGACCCTCCAAGCTGGGTTTCAAAGGATTCTCTCTATGGAACCTCTTTACCAACTTCTGCGCATGGACCTCTCTGGCCGGAACCCAAGATCTTTCTTCCGGGCCGTATCCCTTCCAGTCAATCAAATATTGAAGAGAGTTTCGAAAAAAGCGGGAATCAAGAACCCGGGCAACCTCAAACTCCTGATGCCCATCAACTAACACAGGACTAGGAGGACTATTAGACTCATGGTTTTTTGCAGGCTTAAGAAGTGAAACGTGAAAGGATTTACAGATTTTCATGGAGGAAGGGAGGGCCAATCGATACGTAACCTGATTAATTTTTCGTGTTATGGGGAAGGGGCCGATAAATTTAGGGCCTAACTTAGCGGAGGGCTGGCGTAAGGCCAAATTCTTGGTGGAAAGCCAAACCCAATCTCCCACCTCATAACCAGAATTGGAAGAACGTTTACGATCTGAAAATTTTTTGTGTTGAAAAACAGCCTTAGTCAGATGTTGCTGGATTTTATTCCATAACCCCGGCCATTTGGAAACCCAGTCATCCAAGGAGGGAACACTGGAGGGTTGATCCGAAAGGGCTGAGAATTTCAGATCTTTGCCATAAACACAATGGAAGGGAGAAACCCCTGTGGAAGAATGTGAAGCGTTGTTTAATGCAAATTCAGCAAACGGCAGGAAGAAGGCCCAATCCGTCTGAGTATCAGCCGTGAAACAACGCAAATACTGTTCTAAAGATTGATTTGTTCTTTCGGTTTGCCCATTCGACTGAGGGTGGAATGCCGAAGAAAGAGAGACGGTGAAGCCCAGCTTAGCACAGAAAGCCCTCCAAAACCGGGAGACGAATTGGACCCCCCTATCCGAAACAATATCTACCGGGATACCGTGGATTCTAAAAATGTGCGTGATAAAGAGTTGTGCTAAGATTTGAGCTGTGGGAAGCTTTTTTAAAGGGATGAAGTGGGCCATTTTGCTAAAACGGTCCACTACCACCCAAATAACGGTATATCCCTGGGAAGGGGGAAGATCCGTAACGAAATCCATGGCCAAGTGGGTCCACGGAGAGGCAGGAATGGGCAATGGTAGTAGAGGGCCTTCAGGGGAGTGTCTTAAAGCCTTACTCCGAGCACAGACCTTACAGGCTAGGACAAATTTCTGTGCATCGCTCCTAATGGATGGCCACCAGACTTGGCGGGACAATAAAGCAATAGTTTTCTTTACCCCCGGATGACCCGCTGTTTTGGTTTCGTGAAAATGAGACAAAAAGGCAGTGCGGTAAAGAGAGGGCACAAACTGGACCGAGTCAGGTTTTTCGGGTGGGGCTTCGGCCTGAAACCGAGCTAGATCAGGAAGTTGAGGTTGGATGGCGGCTACCACCAGGGAGTGGGGCAATATGGGCACATCCATCCTTTCGGGAAGGTCAGAGAAAGAAAAACTCCGAGACAGGGCATCAGCTTTAACGTTTTTGGACCCAGGTTTATAGGTTATAGAGAAGTTAAACCGGGAAAAGAATAAGGACCAGCGAGCCTGTCTTGGAGTTAGTCTTTTTGCGGATTGGATGTACTCTAGATTTTTATGGTCCGTAAAGACTGTGACTGGGTACTGAGCCCCCTCTAGCCAGTGCCTCCACTCTTGAAAGGCCAACTTGATAGCCAACAATTCTCGGTTACCGATATCATAATTCCTTTCGGCCGCCGAGAATTTCTTAGAAAAAAAAGCACAAGGATGAAGGCGCTCAGGTGACCCGCGATATTGAGATAGAACCGCCCCCACAGCAATCTCGGAGGCGTCCACTTCCACAAAAAAGGGCAATTGGCCGTCCGGATGAACCAACACTGGAGCGGAACTAAAGACCCCTTTCAATTTCTCAAAAGCCTGAACAGCTTGAACCGGCCAAACTGACGGGTACCCCCCTTTCTTGGTAAGATTTGTCAACGGGGTTACTAGGGAAGAAAAGTTTTTAATGAACCTCCTGTAAAAATTTGCGAAGCCTAAAAACCTCTGCAGGCCTTTCAGATCCCTGGGTTGCTCCCAATCTAATACTGCCTTCACCTTAGATTGATCCATGGATAGACCAGAATTAGAAATTATGTAGCCGAGAAAAGGAACCTCTGAGACTTCAAACTGGCACTTTTTTAACTTAGCATATAAACAGTTTTCTCTAAGTTTTTGCAAGACCATGCGTACATGTTGGCGATGTTCGACAAGAGACGAGGAGAAAATCAAAATGTCGTCTAAATAGACAACTACAAATCGGCCAAGGTAGTCTCTAAAAATCTCATTTACAAAACTTTGAAAGACCGCGGGGGCATTGCATAAACCAAATGGCATAACCAAATACTCATAATGCCCCTCGAGAGTATTGAAGGCCGTTTTCCACTCATCTCCCTGCCTTATCCTGATAAGGTTGTAAGCGCCCCGGAGATCCAGCTTAGAGAAGACTTGGGCCCCAGCCACCTGCGTAAACAGCCCCTCAATAAGGGGTAAGGGATATTTGTTTTTAATAGTTATATTGTTTAGACCCCGATAATCGATACATGGGCGGAGCCCCCCATCCTTCTTCTCGACAAAAAAAAATCCTGCTCCTGCTGGGGAAGAAGATGCCCTGATAAACCCCTTTTCTAGATTTTCTGCAATATATTCCCGCATAGCCTGATTCTCAGCTCGGGTTAAATTAAAAATTCTACCCCTAGGAGGCATGGTACCAGGAAGGAGTTCAATGGGGCAATCCCACGGTCTATGGGGAGGAAGTTTGTCTGCCGCCTTTTCTGAGAAGACGTCAGCAAATTCTAGGTATGGAGTGGGAACTCTAGTTGGAGATAATTGCGTGACCCGAACCGGAAGTTCCAAACAAGTCTGAAAGCATTGACGCCCCCACTTCATAATTTGTCCCGAGGCCCAGTCAATTTGGGGATTGTGCTCCTGTAACCAAGGCAATCCCAAAATTAAAGGGGTGCTAGGCATACTCAGGACTAGAAAACTGATAACTTCAGAATGATTAGCTCCCACCTTAAAATGTATAGGAGGGGTTCTAAACTGTACTAACCCCCCTGCAACAGGTGTGCCATCGATGGCTGAAACTCGGATGGGTGTGGACAAGGACTGGAGCATAATTCCTAAACTCTGGGCTAGCTCAGCGTCAAGGAAGTTCCCTGCTGCTCCAGAGTCTAAGAGAGCCTTTAAATTCAAATAATTACAATTAACTTTAAGCTGCACCGGGATAAGAACTGGTGACGATACGTGAGGTGATACCTTACAGCCTAGGAGGGCCCCCTCGAAACCCCCTAGGCTCTGAAGTTTCCCGACGGCTTCTTTGGGCACAGTCTGACCATGTGACCAGTTCCGCCACAGTACAGACACAGCCCCTCGGATAAGCGCCGACGTCTTTCAACTTCAGTGAGTTTTGTGGCGCCCAGTTGCATCGGTTCTTCAGCTGGTTGCGCTACTGGGGCCTCAGGTCTTAGAACTGACTCGGAATGTGACCCTTTCTCAAGGCGCCTTTCCCGAAGACGACGGTCAATGCGAATGGCGAGGTGCATTAACTCGTCTAGGGTCTGAGGTTCCGGATAGTTCACCAATGTATCCTTAATGGAATCGGCCAATCCAAGCCGGAATTGGCCGCAGAGGGCAGGATTATTCCAGCGTGAGTCCACTGCCCAGCGCCGGAATTCTGAGCAGTAGTCTTCGGCTGGACGGCGTCCCTGGCGAAGAGTACGTAGTTTAGCGTCAGCCGTTGCCCCTTTATCGGGGTCGTCATACAGAATTTCCATCGCGGAAAAGAAACTGTCCACGGAGAGACGAGCCGGGTCCTGAGATGATAAGCTGAAGGCCCAAGATTGTGGATCCCCTTGAAGAAGAGAGATGATCAGCCCAACCCGCTGCTCTTGAGACCCCGCAGAGACAGGCCGAAGCTGGAAATATAATTTGCAGGAGTCCCGGAAGTTGGCAAACCTTGCTCTGTCGCCATGGAATTTCTCCGGAAGTGGAATTTTGGGTTCCACAGCGGCTGCGGCCGGAGTCCCCTGAGGACTGGGGACCATAGGAGCAGGACGGTTCTCCTGGGCCGCAACCCGGTGAGCCAGGTGCTCTACAGCCGCAGTTAAGGCTTGTACCTGTTCCAGGATTTGGTCCATTCTTTCTGGCCCGTTATAATGTCAGGACTATACCAAACACCCGTCTGTCTTAAGCCGATATCCCCCAATCTCCACCGCCACTTCCGCCTATAGACAAGCCCCCGCTTGTAGGAGACACGGGTAATGCCTCTCCCAGTCGGTTGCCCCCAGGACTTAAAAGGCGCAAAGGATAACGGCTTAAGGTGCAGAATGATGTTTGGCAGGGAATCCCGAATGAGGATGCCGGGTGCGAAAGTCCGTAATTCAGGCCGAGGTCAAACCAGGAGGTCACAGGCGAGGTTTCCGAGGGAGATAACGAAAGGGTAGTCGAGGGTAGCCGAGGTCAAATCCAGGAGGTCACAGGCGAGGTACAGGAGGGTCAGGCAAAAGAGTGGTCAGGCAAAGCAGATGGTCGGGGCAGGCGGCAGGCGAGAATAGTCAAAGTCCAAATCCAAAGTATTCACTAGAGACACAGCAACGCACATCCAGAACCCAGAAGCTATAACGGGCACTGGGATACTGGAGCAGTGCAGCTTTATAGGGAGTACTGGCCAGTGGGGAAAAGGGGCAATGGAGGGAACAAAGGTGATTGGTGCACACAATAAAACAGGAGTGGTCCCAGGAGCTGGACGGCCCAGGCCAGACAGGCCGACCAGTCCCTGGGTCCACTCCTCTGATCGGGTCACGGATTGGGTGTTTTTGACACTTGCCCCCGGCGGGCGCGCTGGGGAAAGCGCCGCCGGGAGGCATAAGGAAGACGTGCTCGCGCGCGCGCGCGAGCACGTTGTAGATCGGGCGCGCCCCCGCCGGGAGGGGGAAGCGCCGCATCGAGAGGGAGCCTGGCGGGCCCGCGCAGCCGCGCAGAGCGGGCTGCGGCGCGGCCGCCGACACCGTCCCGCGCCGCCGACCCCCGACCCCCACGACAACGCTGAGGAGCCGGCACACCCGGGGACCGTCGGGCAACAGCCAACCGGGCGCCACCCGACAGCGCGTCGCGGGACCAGGGACGGCGACGAGGTAAGTGCCTAACACTCAGGTCTTAGCATCTCTTAGCATCTTTGCTGCAACCTCTGGATCTCATTCCACTGCCACCTCAGTTCCTGACCTTGTCTCAGTGTTTCTCCGCCTCAGGTCCTGACCTTGTCTCAGTGTCTTTCCGCCTCAGGTTCTGACCTTGTCTCAGTGTCTCTCCGCCTTAGGTCTGACCTTGTCTCAGTGTCTTTCCGCCTCAGGTTCTGAGGTGGTGGTTGAGTGAGATGACAAGACCTGAGGTCCTAACCTTGTTTTGTATCTTTCTTGTCAGTGCCTCAAGTCTTGGCATCTCATTCCGTCATCTCCTCAGATCCTAGCCTTGTCTCGTTGTTTCTCCGCCTCAGGTCCTGACCTTGTCCCAGTGTCTCTTCGCCTCAGGTCCTGACCTTGTCTCAGTGTCTCTTTGCCTCAGGTCCTGACCTTGTCTCTGTATCTTTCCACCTCAGGTCCTGACCTTGTCTCAGTGTCTCTCCGCTTCAGGTCCTGACCTTGTCTCAGTGTCTCTCCGCTTCAGGTCCTGACCTTGTCTCAGTGTCTCTCTGCCTCAGGTTCTGATTTGAGTGAGATGACAAGATCTGAGGTCCTGGCCTTGTTTGTATCTTTCTTGTCAGCGCCTCAAGTCTTGGCATCTCATTCCATCACTGCCTCAGGTCCTGACCTTGTCTCAGTGTCTTTCCGCCTCAGGTTCTGACCTTGTCTCAGTGTCTCTCCGCCTTAGGTCTGACCTTGTCTCAGTGTCTTTCCGCCTCAGGTTCTGAGGCGGTGGTTGAGTGAGATGACAAGACCTGAGGTCCTAACCTTGTTTTGTATCTTTCTTGTCAGTGCCTCAAGTCTTGGCATCTCATTCCATCATCTCCTCAGATCCTAGCCTTGTCTCGTTGTCTCTCCGCCTCAGATCCTGACCTTGTCCCAGTGTCTCTTCACCTCAGGTCCTGACCTTGTCTCAGTGTCTCTTCGCCTCAGGTCCTGACCTTGCCTCAGTGTCTCTCCGCCTCAGGTCCTGACCTTGCCTCAGTGTCTCTCCGCCTCAGGTCCTGACCTTGTCTCAGTGTCTCTCCGCCTCAGGTCCTGACCTTGTCTCAGTGTCTCTCCGCCTCAGGTCCTGACCTTGTCTCAGTGTCTCTCCGCTACAGGTCCTGACCTTGTCCCTGTATCTCTCCGCCTCAGGTCCTGACCTTGTCTTAGTGTCTCTCCACCTCAGGTCCTAACCTTGTCTCTGTATCTCTCCACTTCAGGTCCTGACCTTGTCTCAGTGTCTCTCCACTTCAGGTCCTGACCTTGTCTCAGTGTCTCTCCACTTCAGGTCCTGACCTTGTCTCAGTGTCTCTCCGCCTCAGGTCCTGACCTTGTCTCAGTGTCTCTCCGCCTCAGGTCCTGACCTTGTCTCAGTGTCTCTCCGCCTCAGGTTCTGATTTGAGTGAGACGACAAGATCTGAGGTCCTGGCCTTGTTTGTATCTTCCTTGTCAGCGCCTCAAGTCTTGGCATCTCATTCCATCACCGCCTCAGGTCCTGTCCTGGTCTCAGTCTCTTTTGTCACAGACTCAGGTCTTAGCATCTCTTAGCATCTTTGCTGCAACCTCTGGATCTCATTCCACTGCCACCTCAATTCCTGACCTTGTCTCAGTGTTTCTCCGCCTCAGGTCCTGACCTTGTCTCAGTGTCTTTCCGCCTCAGGTTCTGACCTTGTTTCAGTGTCTCTCCGCCTTAGGTCTGACCTTGTCTCAGTGTCTTTCCGCCTCAGGTTCTGAGGTGGTGGTTGAGTGAGATGACAAGACCTGAGGTCCTAACCTTGTTTTGTATCTTTCTTGTCAGTGCCTCAAGTCTTGGCATCTCATTCCGTCATCTCCTCAGGTCCTGGCCTAGTTTCGTTGTCTCTCCCCCTTAGGTCCTGACCTTGTTCCAGTGTCTCTTCGCCTCAGGTCCTGACCTTGTCTCAGTGTCTCTTCGCCTCAGGTCCTGACCTTGTCTCTGTATCTTTCCACCTCAGGTCCTGACCTTGTCTCAGTGTCTCTCCGCTTCAGGTCCTGACCTTGTCTCAGTGTCTCTCTGCCTCAGGTTCTGATTTGAGTGAGATGACAAGATCTGAGGTCCTGGCCTTGTTTGTATCTTTCTTGTCAGCGCCTCAAGTCTTGGCATCTCATTCCATCACTGCCTCAGGTCCTGACCTTGTCTCAGTGTCTCTCCGCCTTAGGTCTGACCTTGTCGCAGTGTCTTTCCGCCTCAGGTTCTGAGGCGGTGGTTGAGTGAGATGACAAGACCTGAGGTCCTAACCTTGTTTTGTATCTTTCTTGTCAGTGCCTCAAGTCTTGGCATCTCATTCCGTCATCTCCTCAGATCCTAGCCTTGTCTCGTTGTCTCTCCGCCTCAGGTCCTGACCTTGTCCCAGTGTCTCTCCGCCTCAGGTCCTGACCTTGCCTCAGTGTCTCTCCGCCTCAGGTCCTGACCTTGTCTCAGTGTCTCTCCGCCTCAGGTCCTGACCTTGCCTCAGTGTCTCTCCGCCTCAGGTCCTGACCTTGTCTCAGTGTCTCTCCGCCTCAGGTCCTAACCTTGCCTCAGTGTCTCTCCGCCTCAGGTCCTGACCTTGTCTCAGTGTCTCTCCGCCTCAGGTCCTGACCTTGTCTCAGTGTCTCTCCGCTACAGGTCCTGACCTTGTCCCTGTATCTCTCCGCCTCAGGTCCTGACCTTGTCTTAGTGTCTCTCCACCTCAGGTCCTAACCTTGTCTCTGTATCTCTCCACTTCAGGTCCTGACCTTGTCTCAGTGTCTCTCCACTTCAGGTCCTGACCTTGTCTCAGTGTCTCTCCACTTCAGGTCCTGACCTTGTCTCAGTGTCTCTCCGCCTCAGGTCCTGACCTTGTCTCAGTGTCTCTCCGCCTCAGGTCCTGACCTTGTCTCAGTGTCTCTCCGCCTCAGGTTCTGATTTGAGTGAGACGACAAGATCTGAGGTCCTGGCCTTGTTTGTATCTTCCTTGTCAGCGCCTCAAGTCTTGGCATCTCATTCCATCACCGCCTCAGGTCCTGTCCTGGTCTCAGTCTCTTTTGTCACAGACTCAGGTCTTAGCATCTCTTAGCATCTTTGCTGCAACCTCTGGATCTCATTCCACTGCCACCTCAATTCCTGACCTTGTCTCAGTGTTTCTCCGCCTCAGGTCCTGACCTTGTCTCAGTGTCTTTCCGCCTCAGGTTC
Organism: Gastrophryne carolinensis; assembly: GCA_027917425.1. NCBI lineage: Eukaryota > Metazoa > Chordata > Amphibia > Anura > Microhylidae > Gastrophryne > Gastrophryne carolinensis. The sequence goes on from CM051237.1 coordinate 7,169,416, forward strand.
TGACCTTGTTTCAGTGTCTCTCCGCCTTAGGTCTGACCTTGTCTCAGTGTCTTTCCGCCTCAGGTTCTGAGGTGGTGGTTGAGTGAGATGACAAGACCTGAGGTCCTAACCTTGTTTTGTATCTTTCTTGTCAGTGCCTCAAGTCTTGGCATCTCATTCCGTCATCTCCTCAGGTCCTGGCCTAGTTTCGTTGTCTCTCCCCCTTAGGTCCTGACCTTGTTCCAGTGTCTCTTCGCCTCAGGTCCTGACCTTGTCTCAGTGTCTCTTCGCCTCAGGTCCTGACCTTGTCTCTGTATCTTTCCACCTCAGGTCCTGACCTTGTCTCAGTGTCTCTCCGCTTCAGGTCCTGACCTTGTCTCAGTGTCTCTCTGCCTCAGGTTCTGATTTGAGTGAGATGACAAGATCTGAGGTCCTGGCCTTGTTTGTATCTTTCTTGTCAGCGCCTCAAGTCTTGGCATCTCATTCCATCACTGCCTCAGGTCCTGACCTTGTCTCAGTGTCTCTCCGCCTTAGGTCTGACCTTGTCGCAGTGTCTTTCCGCCTCAGGTTCTGAGGCGGTGGTTGAGTGAGATGACAAGACCTGAGGTCCTAACCTTGTTTTGTATCTTTCTTGTCAGTGCCTCAAGTCTTGGCATCTCATTCCGTCATCTCCTCAGATCCTAGCCTTGTCTCGTTGTCTCTCCGCCTCAGGTCCTGACCTTGTCCCAGTGTCTCTCCGCCTCAGGTCCTGACCTTGCCTCAGTGTCTCTCCGCCTCAGGTCCTGACCTTGTCTCAGTGTCTCTCCGCCTCAGGTCCTGACCTTGCCTCAGTGTCTCTCCGCCTCAGGTCCTGACCTTGTCTCAGTGTCTCTCCGCCTCAGGTCCTGACCTTGTCTCAGTGTCTCTCCGCCTCAGGTCCTGACCTTGTCCCTGTATCTCTCCGCCTCAGGTCCTGACCTTGTCTTAGTGTCTCTCCACCTCAGGTCTTGACCTTGTTTGAGTGTCTCTCCACCTCAGGTCCTAACCTTGTCTCTGTATCTCTCCACTTCAGGTCCTGACCTTGTCTCAGTGTCTCTCCACTTCAGGTCCTGACCTTGTCTCAGTGTCTCTCTGCCTCAGGTCCTGACCTTGTCTCAGTGTCTCTCTGCCTCAGGTTCTGATTTGAGTGAGACGACAAGATCTGAGGTCCTGGCCTTGTTTGTATCTTTCTTGTCAGCGCCTCAAGTCTTGGCATCTCATTCCATCACCGCCTCAGGTCCTGTCCTGGTCTAAGTCTCTTTTGTCACAGACTCAGGTCTTAGCATCTCTTAGCATCTTTGCTGCAACCTCTGGATCTCATTCCACTGCCATCTCAGTTCCTGGCCTCTGTCTCTGGCTTTCTAGTCAATGCCTCAGGTTTCAGCATCTCGCTTAGCCACTGCCTCATGTTCTAGTCACATGTCTCTCTTGTCACCACCTCAGGTCTCGCCATCTCACTCCACCCCAGCTCCTGTCCTATCCTTGCACATAACCCCACAGGGCACCAGTAAATCTTATTTTTACCTCAATCCCCTTTTGGGAATCCAGTGTCGTGATTGGCTGCTGGGCACTCACGTGGGCAGTGACGTTACGGCCACTGATTGTGCTGCCCGGCACTGGATTTTGAGGCCATGTTTGCACTAGGGCATGAGGCAATGCAGAGGTGATAATTAACCCAGTCTGCACTTCCTTTCTCGCTGTTGGTCTGCTTTAAATGCAAATATGGTGCATTTTAGGATGATTTGGTAGAAAAAGAAAACCAGCCCAGGCACCAGCTATGTGGGCTGGTAGACCAGGAAGCAGAGACCCGGCCCTGAAGGCTGCCAACCCGCATAGCCCATATGGGCCGCGGGCTCTTCTGAACCCCCCTGTCTTTGGGGATGCAGGAAATGGGGCAGGGGCTATGGGAAGTCATGTACTTGCCCGCAGGTGACTTGTCGGTCCCTCGTGCCCTGTGAGCTGGTATAGAGGGTCTCAAGAAGTTCACAAAGAGTTGTGTGTGTAAAAAATATAAACACACAGAAAAAAAGTATTTCAATATTTTTTCCACTGATCTCCCGAGCTGGGAGAGTCGGAGTCCGCTGCCCCCCCACACCCGGCCTTCACCGATCACACCACTTCTGCTCTCAATAAAAGGCCCCTCCCTGTGGCAGCCAGAGAGCTCACAGAAGCCGCTGTGCAGAGCAAGGAGTGGGCCTTCTCTGGTCAGCTAAAGACCCCAGAGGGATCAGAGGGCCTCTGGGAGAAGAAAAGATCCCCGATGCTGGATCGCTAAGGGCAATTTTTGGTGCAACTGGGGCAAAACACCAGTAGAAAAAGCAAATGCATAGTAGCACATAGAAAGGTAGAGAAAGAAGAATCTTTGGTGGTCGTTATGGAGTCTGGTGGCGTGTGCTATGTGGAGGTTATAGGAGTTATCTAGACCAGGTTATACGCTTGTCTGAGAAGGTTTTTAGGGCGCTTTTGCATGTTGGAATATAGAACTAAGGGGCAGTCGTGGCCTGGAGGTAAGGAAATGGCCTTGTGACCAGAAGGTTGCAGGTTTGATTTCTGACCATGGAACATGACTGAAGTGCTCTTGAGCAAGGCGGATGGGGAAATGCCGCACTGCCTATAATAGGAAATGGAACAGGAGAATGCCACACTGCCTATAATGGGGGAATGGTAGGGAATGCCACACTGCCTACAATGGGGGAATGGGGAGGGATGAATGTTAGGCTGCTCATAATGGGGGGAATGGTAGGGAATGTCACACTGCCTATAATGGGGGAGAGGAGAATGCCACATTGCCCATATTGAGGGAATGGCGAGGAATGCCACACTGCATATAATGGGGGTATGGGGAGGGATGAATGACACACTTCCTATTATGGGGGAGAATGCCACACTCCCCATAATTGGAGAATAGGGGGATTGCCACCCTATAAAGGGTGAATGAATGCCACATAACGGGTGAATGGGAGGGGGATGCCACATTACCTATAATGGGGAATGGAAGGGGAGAATGCCACACTGCCTATAATGGGGAATGGGAGGGAGGGTGAGAGAGAATGCATGCCACACTGCCTATAATGGGGGAGGGAAAAATGTCACACTGCCTATAATGGGGGGAGGGAAAAATGCTACACTGCCTATAATGGGGGAAGGGAACTGGCCACACTTCCTATAATCGTGGATTAGGAGGGGGAGAAGCCAAAAATATGAGAGATCTCCCTATTCCTACATGTAATTACAAGAGCAAATCTTTACAGACTAGAATTACTTGTAATCCCAATTCTAGGTGGATTATTGTGATTTAAAGCCCCCCCCCCCCCCCGTTAAGGAATATCAGGAGGGGTTGCGCCAACGCACTCATCTGCTCACATTGCTACTTGTCAGAATCGGGACCCAATAAGAGCGGAGACGAGCTCGCTGGTGGGCGCCTCCCCCGCTACCACCTAACAGCGCCCGCCATTCACAAATGCGCCATTGGACCGGGAAAGAAGGTGAGTTTTGGGCGACTTGAGGGGTTTCACACAGCGGGGCATCCCAATTCTGGATGCCCCGGGGGCGAGTATCAATCAGCTTACATAGTTACATATTTACATAGTTATACAGTTGCATAGTTACATAGTTATATAATTACATAGTTATATAGCTATATAGTTACATATTTATATAGTTACAGTTACATATTTATATAGTTATATAGTTACATATTTATATAGTTATATGGTTACATAGTTACATATTTATATAGTTACAGTTACATATTTATATAGTTATATAGTTACATATTTATATAGTTATATGGTTACATAGTTACATATTTATATAGTTACATAGTTGCATAGTTATATAGTTACATATTTATATAGTTACATAGTTATATATTTATATAGTTACATATTTATATAGTTACATAGTTATATAGTTACATAGTTATATAGTTACATAGTTATATAGTTACATATTTATATATTTATATAGTTATATAGTTACATATTTATATAGTTACATAGCTACATATTTATATAGTTATATAGTTACATAGTTATATAGTTACATAGTTATATAGTTACATATTTATATAATTATATATTTATATAGTTATATAGTTACATATTTATATAGTTGCATATTTATATAGTTACATAGTTATATAGTTACATATTTATATAGTTAAATAGCTACATATTTATATAGTTATATAGTTACATAGTTATATAGTTACATAGTTATATAGTTACATATTTATATAGTTATATATTTATATAGTTATATAGTTACATATTTATATAGTTGCATATTTATATAGTTACATAGTTATATAGTTACATATTTATATAGTTACATAGCTACATATTTATATAGTTATATAGTTACATAGTTGTATAGATACATAGTTATATAGTTACATATTTATATAGTTATAGAAATGGGGGAATCCACACCCTCCCCCAAAATGATGCTAGGGATAAAATGAGTGGCACTACTCATAAATATAAAAATATCAAAAATTTATTATCATCAATATTTACATAACAAACTAACATGTATACAAATACACAGCACAAGTACAACAACACATTAAAACACTAGGGGGCACCGGAGGTCTGATGAAAATAATAATACTACCCTAAAGTCCATATTCACACAAAATGCATAAACCCTAATAAATCCTATCTAATTGTGCAAAACTGCATTCAAATACACCATTATGCGATAAACAAAGCTAGATAACAATGATTATAATGATACCTGATTCAAGCAAGAAGACAGGCCCAAATATATACATATAATAAGTGAAAAAAGTAAAAAAATAGAGCAAAGAATTGTGAAATTGTGCATATACAGACCAACCGGGGGTACCCCTAAAGGGTAGGAACGCCAACGCGTGTCGTAGTGACCCTGCACTACTTCATCAGGGCGAAAGTGACTTTCGCCCTGATGAAGTAGTTATATAGTTACATAGTTGTATAGATACATAGTTATATAGTTACATATTTATATAGTTACATATTTATATAGTTACATAGCTACATATTTATATAGTTACATAGTTACATAGTTATATAGTTACATAGTTGTATAGTTACATAGTTGTATAGTTACATATTTATATAGTTACATATTTATATAGTTACATAGCTACATATTTATATAGTTACATATTTATATAGTTACATAGTTGTATAGTTACATAGTTGTATAGTTACATAGTTGTATAGTTACATAGTTGTATAGTTACATAGTTGTATAGTTACATAGTTGTATAGTTACATAGTTGTATAGTTACATAGTTGTATAGTTACATAGTTGTATAGTTACATAGTTGTATAGTTACATAGTTGTATAGTTACATAGCTACATATTTATATAGTTACATAGTTGTATAGTTACATAGTTATATAGTTACATATTTATATAGTTATATAGTTACATATTTATATAGTTATATAGTTACATATTTATATAGTTACATATTTATATAGTTAGTTACATATGTATATAGTTACAGTTACATATTTATATAGTTATATATTTATATAGTTACATAGTTAATACGGTTGAAAAAAGACATGTCCATCAAGTTCAGCAAAGGGTGTTGGGGGAGGGGAAGTTATTTTTTAATTTATAGGGGAAGCTGTTTATTTTTTTTTTTTGTTTTTATTTTTTACTGATAACAGCCAATAGTAACTGTTAATGTTATTTGCTTCTAAATAAGCATCTAATCCTTTTTTTGAAGCTGTCAGCGTTTGATGCTGTGACAAGCTTCTGTGGGAGGCTATTCCATAGATTTATAGTTCTTATGGTAAAAAAAACGATTGTCGCCTCCTGAGACTAAATTTCTTTTTTTCCAATCGAAGGCAGCGCCCCCTCGTCCTTAGAGAGGATTTTGCCTGAAATAGTGTCCCCCATATTTTTTGTATTGGCCATTTATATATTTATACAAGTTAATCATGTCCCCCCTCAATCGCCTCCTCTCAAGACTAAACAGAGGTGTAGCTGCCATGGTTTCAGCTTCCCCACATGCTGGTCAATCACCTTCTCTATGTGCTGTGGCTGTCAGTATGGCTGCACATCCCCGCCATACCTTTAGGCGTGCCGTCTCCTTTTATGGCCATGTTTTGTAGGTCAGCATCCCTACAGGTATTGCTGGGGTTATGGTGGTGGGCTGACCCTGGCCTCCTGTCCTGATTGGCTGATGGTCACATAAAACCAGGCCTCTCCCAGCAAGCATTGCCCGTTATAGCTTTTGCTGGGTGTTATAGTACCACTGTTACTGTTCTGATTACCTGTTGCCAACTTTCGCTTTATCTGACCCTCCTCTGATCGCTGCCTGGACTGATGCCGGCCTGACCTCAAACTTGTCTACTCTGTTCCGTGAACCCTCTGACAACCCCGGCTTGACTCTTGACCATTCTCCTGTGTATCCCCTTGGAACCCAGAATTGGAAGGACCGTCATTCCCATGTATGACCTCAGCCAGCCTGACCTCCACCCAGCCTGGTCCCTGGTTCATCTGCTCTCACCCTGTAAGTCCCCATCCTTTGTGTCATCTAAGTCCTGGGGGCAACCGTGTATGGTGAGGCCTATCCAGCAAATGGGGGCTTGTCTATAGTCAGAAGAAGCGGAGATTGGAGTTGCAGACTCACATGAAGGCGGGTGTCCCACGCAGAGGGAAGCCAAAACCTGCATAGGTGCCGCTGGATCAGTGTTTACGTAAGTTTTCCAGGGATCGGGGTGGGAGGTTTAAACAGCGATCAGGCTGCTTTTGGTCCACTATAAGTCTTTTAGACTCCAGGGCCAGAAAAATACATGGTTGGTCCTCTTTAATGCAGCATGCCACTTTCCGTGAAGGGATGGGGTTCTGTGCCTTCCTTTACTTTCACAGTCAATGGCGGGCTGAGCCGGCCTGAGGTCATCCTGCATAATGGGAGACAGCAGCCAGCTCAGCCTGTTTGGCGGTTGCATTTGCCAACCACTGGTAGAAGTACTTCCCTTCTTCATCATTATAGGGGCGGGGTTTTGCATCAATCTCGCCGTCCACCAGGCTGCAATCTGGCAGTACAATCCAGGCAGGCCTGTTAACTCGCCTAACTAAGCGGTTCTGGGCGGCAGTGTGCCTGGTTCAAAGGTAAGGCCCGCGACCACCTCAGCGCTGTCACTTATTGATAACAGTGTGAGAAGGGTGACAGGACTTGCAGGCCAAATCTGAGGACAGATTTTGTCATGTGTGCATTGAAATAAGTGGAGGAGCTTCTTAGTTGGTGCACTATACACAACCTCGTAATTAACCCTTCAAAAACCATAGAGATGGTTGTGGACTTCAGGAAGAATCCGGCACCCATGACACCCCTGTCCATCAAGGGGGTGGAAATCAAAAGGAAGTGAACAGCATTTCTGGGTGTGACCATCTCCAACAACCTCAGCTGGGAAAGGAACACCACAGCTCTACTGAGGAAAGCACACAAGGCAACTGAAGAAGGCCGGTCTGTCGAAAAGGTTGCTAGTGCTCTTCTTCAATGCCGTCATTGGTTGTGTACTATGTTTTTCTTTCTCTGTCTGGTTCGAGGGATCTACTAAAAGGGACAAGTGTAGACTCCAAAGAACAATTAAGACAGCGGAAAGAATAATTGGAGCCCCGTTACCATCCCTGCATGAACTGCACGAACGCAGAACCAAGACTCGGGCGGAAAAGATCCTTCGGGATCCCTCCCACTCTGGACACGCCCTATTCCATTACTTACCATCTGGGCTACGTCTCGCGGTACCAGCTGCAGGACTTCTAGGTCTAGGAAGGGTTTCTTTCCTTTGGCTGTCCGCATACTCAACAGTAGCCAGGCATCATAGGCCCCGGCTCAAGCCGGCATCACTTGCACTTTGTATCATTTGCACTTTAGAAGATTAACTGTGTCTGTTTATCTCTGTTTCTATGTTCCCCTTCCTGTGTTACGGTTTACTGTTGCACTGTGTATAGGCCAAAAAGAATTCCTTGTACTTGGTGAACAATAAATTGAATTGAATTGAAAGTGGACCAACACCCAGGATTTTGACTATCCTGAGTATTGGTCCACTTCCGCGGGGCACCCCGATCGTGGGTGCCCCACTGTGTGAAACCCCCCAGAAAGCCCCAAAAACTCACCTGACCCCGCTCCCACGTGACTCGCTCGTCCAATCGCCGCCGACGGACAAGGAGAGGCAGCGACGGACAAGCGACGGCCGGCGCGGGTGCGCGCCCTGCTAGAGGGAAGCGCGGGAGGCGGCGGCGGCCCGCGCATGCGCCGATGGAACGAGGATCAGGTAGGATTTTCGGGGATCTGGGGGGGTTTCACACAGCGAAACCGGGGTGCCCCGCAGTCAGGGAGCTGATCGGTCCGGAAATCTTATAGATTCCTGGGCCCGTCAGGCGAGGGTGTTGGTCCACTTGAAATATTAGTATATGACGATAATGGTATAACGCTGCCATCGTGAGGACAAATAGGAGAACGACGTGCTCATTATGGTGACAAGAATGTGAAGAAGAGGTAAAGGACGATTCATTACGTGAGAATTTTTTTCTCTTTTGTTTTTCTTTCCGCAGTGCAATTCAGCGCCATTTTTAGCCGTGCAAATGTTTAAATAATTTGCACAAAGTGAAAAAAATTCTCACAGTGCCGAATCAGCCGTATAGTGCGCATGTGAGCACGCAAATAACTCACTGGCTCTATATTAGAACAGGATACTGTATGTGGGGAATAGTCAATTTGATAAAGAGAGGAAGTGACTCGTATGAATAAAAACTGTATAAGTGAAATGTAGGCATTATAATAATAGTGATACATTAAGATCATCATGAACTGACTGCTAACAGATCCTGGATCACTCCACATATCACTATGCACACTATTATGAGGGGGAGGCGAGATGTGGAACTCATCCCCGCTCCTTCCTATTTTGAAGTATGGCCTGCAAGACTAAAAGCTGCAAGATGATTGGATAGTGTAGCCTGTCACTGGGAAAAGCAAGCAGGATGCTCGGCTGCATAGCTCGAGGCATCACCAGTAGGAAGAGGGAGGTTGTGATGCCGCTGTATAGAGCCCTGGTGAGGCCACAGCTAGAATACTGTGTGCAGTTCTGGAGACCTCCCCTGCAAAAAGACATTATTCAAGTAGAACGTGTCCAAAGGCCGGCAACGAAAATGGTGGAAGGACTTAAACTTAAAACTTATCAGGAGAGACTTACAGAACTTAATCTGTACAGTCTGGAGGAAAGAAGGGAGAGGGGGGACATGATTGAGACCTTTATATATGTGACAGGAGGGAAGAGACTTAATGATAGAACAAGGGGCCCAACCTGAAGCTAGTCGGGGGGGGGGGGGGGAGATCAGGAGCAATGTTAGAAAATATTATGTTACAGAAAGAGTAGTAGATACTGGGAACAAACTTCCAGCAGAGGTAGTTGAAAAATCAAGTCACTGAATTTAATTATGCCTGGGATAAGCACACATCTATCCTAACATAAAGAGAACATACAGTATACACATAAGATACAGAGAACATACAGTATACACATAAGATACAGAGAACATACAGTATACACATAAGATAAAGAGAACATACAGTATATACATAAGATACAGAGAACATACAGTATATACATAAGATACAGAGAACATACAGTATATACATATGATACAGAGAACATACAGTATACACATAAGATACAGAGAACATACAGTATATACATAAGATACAGAGAACATACAGTATATACATAAGATACAGAGAACATACAGTATACACATAAGATAAAGAGAACATACAGTATACACATAAGATACAGAGAACATACAGTATATACATAAGATACAGAGAACATACAGTATACACATAAGATACAGAGAACATACAGTATACACATAAGATACAGAGAACATACAGTATATACACATAAGATACAGAGAACATACAGTATATACATAAGATACAGAGAACATACAGTATATACATAAGATACAGGGAACATACAGTATACACATAAGATACAGAGAACATACAGTATATACATAAGATACAGAGAACATACAGTATATACATAAGATACAGAGAACATACAGTATATACATAAGATACAGAGAACATACAGTATACACATAAGATACAGAGAACATACAGTATACACATAAGATACAGAGAACATACAGTATACACATAAGATACAGAGAACATACAGTATACACATAAGATACAGAGAACATACAGTATATACATAAGATACAGAGAACATACAGTATATACATAAGATACAGAGAACATACAGTATATACATAAGATACAGAGAACATACAGTATATACACATAAGATACAGAGAACATACAGTATAAATAAGATACAGAGAACATACAGTATATACATAAGATACAGAGAACATACAGTATACACATAAGATACAGAGAACATACAGTATACACATAAGATACAGAGAACATATAGTATATACACATAAGATACAGAGAACATACAGTATATACATAAGATACAGAGAACATACAGTATATACATAAGATACAGAGAACATACAGTATACACATAAGATACAGAGAACATACAGTATATACATAAGATACAGAGAACATATAGTATATACACATAAGATACAGAGAACATACAGTATATACATAAGATACAGAGAACATACAGTATATACATAAGATACAGAGAACATACAGTATACACATAAGATACAGAGAACATACAGTATACACATAAGATACAGAGAACATACAGTATATACATAAGATACAGAGAACATACAGTATATACACATAAGATACAGAGAACATACAGTATACACATAAGATACAGAGAACATACAGTATACACATAAGATACAGGGAACATACAGTATATACACATAAGATACAGAGAACATACAGTATACACATAAGATACAGGGAACATACAGTATATACACATAAGATACAGAGAACATACAATATACACATAAGATACAGAGAACATACAGTATACACATAGGATACAGAGAGCATACAGTATATACATAAGATACAGAGAACATACAGTATACACATAAGATACAGGGAACATACAGTATACACATAGGATACAGAGAGCATACAGTATATACATAAGATACAGAGAACATACAGTATATACATAAGATACAGAGAACATACAGTATATACACATAAGATACAGAGAACATACAATATACACATAAGATACAGAGAACATACAGTATATACATAAGATACAGAGAACATACAGTATATACATAAGATACAGAGAACATACAGTATACACATAAGATACAGAGAACATACAGTATATACATAAGATACAGAGAACATACAGTATACACATAAGATACAGAGAACATACAGTATACACATAAGATACAGGGAACATACAGTATATACACATAAGATACAGAGAACATACAATATACACATAAGATACAGAGAACATACAGTATATACATAAGATACAGAGAACATACAGTATATACATAAGATACAGAGAACATACAGTATACACATAAGATACAGAGAACATACAGTATATACATAAGATACAGAGAACATACAGTATACACATAAGATACAGAGAACATACAGTATACACATAAGATACAGAGAACATACAGTATACACATAAGATACAGAGAACATACAGTATATACACATAAGATACAGAGAACATACAGTATACACATAAGATACAGAGAACATACAGTATACACATAAGATACAGGGAACATACAGTATATACACATAAGATACAGAGAACATACAGTATACACATAAGATACAGGGAACATACAGTATATACACATAAGATACAGAGAACATACAATATACACATAAGATACAGAGAACATACAGTATACACATAGGATACAGAGAGCATACAGTATATACATAAGATACAGAGAACATACAGTATACACATAAGATACAGGGAACATACAGTATACACATAGGATACAGAGAGCATACAGTATATACATAAGATACAGAGAACATACAGTATATACATAAGATACAGAGAACATACAGTATATACATAAGATACAGAGAACATACAGTATATACACATAAGATACAGAGAACATACAATATACACATAAGATACAGAGAACATACAGTATATACATAAGATACAGAGAACATACAGTATATACATAAGATACAGAGAACATACAGTATACACATAAGATACAGAGAACATACAGTATATACATAAGATACAGAGAACATACAGTATACACATAAGATACAGAGAACATACAGTATACACATAAGATACAGGGAACATACAGTATATACACATAAGATACAGAGAACATACAATATACACATAAGATACAGAGAACATACAGTATATACATAAGATACAGAGAACATACAGTATATACATAAGATACAGAGAACATACAGTATACACATAAGATACAGAGAACATACAGTATATACATAAGATACAGAGAACATACAGTATACACATAAGATACAGAGAACATACAGTATACACATAAGATACAGGGAACATACAGTATATACACATAAGATACAGAGAACATACAATATACACATAAGATACAGAGAACATACAGTATATACATAAGATACAGAGAACATACAGTATATACATAAGATACAGAGAACATACAGTATATACATAAGATACAGAGAACATACAGTATATACACATAAGATACAGAGAACATACAATATACACATAAGATACAGAGAACATACAGTATATACATAAGATACAGAGAACATACAGTATATACATAAGATACAGAGAACATACAGTATACACATAAGATACAGAGAACATACAGTATATACATAAGATACAGAGAACATACAGTATACACATAAGATACAGAGAACATACAGTATACACATAAGATACAGGGAACATACAGTATATACACATAAGATACAGAGAACATACAATATACACATAAGATACAGAGAACATACAGTATACACATAGGATACAGAGAGCATACAGTATATACATAAGATACAGAGAACATACAGTATATACATAAGATAGAGAGAACATACAGTATACACATAAGATACAGGGAACATACAGTATACACATAAGATACAGGGAACATACAGTATATACACATAAGATAAAGAGAACATACAGTATACACATAAGATACAGAGAACATACAGTATATACATAAGATACAGAGAACATACAGTATACACATAAGATACAGAGAACATACAGTATACACATAAGATACAGAGAACATACAGTATATACATAAGATACAGAGAACATACAGTATACACATAAGATACAGAGAACATACAGTATACACATAGGATACAGAGAGCATACAGTATATACATAAGATACAGAGAACATACAGTATATACATAAGATAGAGAGAACATACAGTATACACATAAGATACAGGGAACATACAGTATACACATAAGATACAGGGAACATACAGTATATACACATAAGATAAAGAGAACATACAGTATACACATAAGATACAGAGAACATACAGTATATACATAAGATACAGAGAACATACAGTATACACATAAGATACAGAGAACATACAGTATACACATAAGATACAGAGAACATACAGTATATACACATAAGATACAGAGAACATACAGTATATACATAAGATACAGACAACATACAGTATATACATAAGATACAGAGAACATACAGTATATACATAAGATACAGAGAACATACAGTATATACATAAGATACAGAGAACATACAGTATATACATAAGATACAGAGAACATACAGTATACACATAAGATACAGAGAACATACAGTATATACATAAGATACAGAGAACATACAGTATATACATAAGATACAGGGAACATACAGTATATACATAAGATACAGAGAACATACAGTATATACATAAGATACAGAGAACATACAGTATATACATAAGATACAGGGAACATACAGTATATACATAAGATACAGAGAACATACAGTATATACATAACATACAGAGAACATACAGTATACACATAAGATACAGAGAACATACAGTATACACATAAGATACAGAGAACATACAGTATATATATATAAGATACAGAGAACATACAGTATATACATAAGATACAGAGAACATACAGTATATACATAAGATACAGGGAACATACAGTATACACATAAGATACAGAGAACATACAGTATATATATATAAGATACAGAGAACATACAGTATATACATAAGATACAGAGAACATACAGTATATACATAAGATACAGGGAACATACAGTATATACATAAGATACAGAGAACATACAGTATATACATAAGATACAGAGAACATACAGTATACACATAAGATACAGAGAACATACAGTATACACATAAGATACAGAGAACATACAGTATACACATAAGATACAGAGAACATACAGTATATATATATAAGATACAGAGAACATACAGTATATACATAAGATACAGAGAACATACAGTATACACATAAGATACAGAGAACATACAGTATACACATAAGATACAGAGAACATACAGTATATATACATAAGATACAGAGAACATACAGTATATACATAAGATACAGAGAACATACAGTATATACATAAGATACAGAGAACATACAGTATACACATAAGATACAGAGAACATACAGTATACACATAAGATACAGAGAACATACAGTATACACATAAGATACAGAGAACATACAGTATATATACATAAGATACAGAGAACATACAGTATATACATAAGATACAGAGAACATACAGTATACACATAAGATACAGAGAACATACAGTATATACATAAGATACAGAGAACATACAGTATACACATAAGATACAGGGAACATACAGTATATACATAAGATACAGAGAACATACAGTATATACACATAAGATACAGGGAACATACAGTATATACATAAGATACAGAGAACATACAGTATACACATAAGATACAGAGAACATACAGTATATACATAAGATACAGAGAACATACAGTATATACATAAGATACAGAGAACATACAGTATACACATAAGATACAGAGTACATACAGTATATACATAAGATACAGAGAACATACAGTATACACATAAGATACAGAGAACATACAGTATACACATAAGATACAGAGAACATACAGTATATACATAAGATACAGGGGACATACAGTATATACATAAGATACAGAGAACATACAGTATACACATAAGATGCAGAGAACATACAGTATACACATACGATACAGAGATCATACAGTATATACACATAAGATACAGAGAACATACAGTATACACATAAGATACAGAGAACATACAGTATACACATAAGATACAGAGAACATACAGTATATATATAAGATACAGAGAACATACAGTATACACATAAGATACAGAGAACATACAGTATACACATAAGATACAGAGAACATACAGTATACACATAAGATACAGAGAACATACAGTATATACACATAAGATACAGAGAACATACAGTATATACATAAGATACAGAGATCATACAGTATACACATAAGATACAGAGAACATACAGTATATACATAAGATACAGAGAACATACAGTATACACATAAGATACAGAGAACATACAGTATACACATAAGATACAGAGAACATACAGTATACACATAAGATACAGAGAACATACAGTATACACATAAGATACAGAGAACATACAGTATATACACATAAGATACAGAGAACATACAGTATACACATAAGATACAGAGACCATACAGTATATACATAAGATACAGAGAACATACAGTATATACATAAGATACAGAGATCATACAGTATACACATAAGATACAGAGAACATACAGTATACACATAAGATACAGAGAACATACAATATACACATAAGATACAGAGAACATACAGTATATACATAAGATACAGAGAACATACAGTATACACATAAGATACAGAGAACATACAGTATACACATAAGATACAGAGAACATACAGTATATACATAAGATACAGAGAACATACAGTATACACATAAGATATAGAGAACATACAGTATATACATAAGATACAGAGATCATACAGTATACACATAAGATATAGAGAACATACAGTATACACATAAGATACAGAGAACATACAGTATACACATAAGATACAGAGAACATACAATATACACATAAGATACAGGGAACATACAGTATACACATAAGATACAGAGAACATACAGTATATACATAAGATACAGAGAACATACAATATACACATAAGATACAGAGAACATACAGTATATACATAAGATACAGAGATCATACAGTATACACATAAGATATAGAGAACATACAGTATACACATAAGATACAGAGAACATACAGTATACACATAAGATACAGAGAACATACAATATACACATAAGATACAGGGAACATACAGTATACACATAAGATACAGAGAACATACAGTATATACATAAGATACAGAGAACATACAGTATACACATAAGATACAGAGAACATACAGTATACACATAAGATACAGAGAACATACAGTATACACATAAGATACAGAGAACATACAATATACACATAAGATACAGGGAACATACAGTATACACATAAGATACAGAGAACATACAATATACACATAAGATACAGAGAACATACAGTATACACATAAGATACAGAGAACATACAGTATACACATAAGATACAGAGAACATACAGTATACACATAAGATACAGAGAACATACAGTATACACATAAGATACAGAGAACATACAGTATATACATAAGATACAGAGAACATACAGTATATACATAAGATACAGAGAACATACAGTATACACATAAGATACAGAGAACATACAGTATGTACATAAGATACAGAGAACATACAGTATACACATAAGATACAGAGAACATACAGTATATACATAAGATACAGAGAACATACAGTATATACATAAGATACAGAGAACATACAGTATACACATAAGATACAGAGAACATACAATATACACATAAGATACAGAGAACATACAGTATACACATAAGATACAGAGAACATACAGTATATACATAAGATACAGAGAACATACAGTATACACATAAGATACAGAGAACATACAGTATACACATAAGATACAGAGAACATACAGTATACACATAAGATACAGAGAACATACAGTATATACATAAGATACAGAGAACATACAGTATATACATAAGATACAGAGAACATACAGTATATACATAAGATACAGAGAACATACAATATACACATAAGATACAGGGAACATACAGTATACACATAAGATACAGGGAACATACAGTATACACATAAGATACAGAGAACATACAGTATACACATAAGATACAGAGAACATACAATATACACATAAGATACAGAGAACATACAATATACACATAAGATACAGAGAACATACAGTATATACACATAAGATACAGAGAACATACAGTATACACATAAGATACAGAGAACATACAGTATACACATAAGATACAGAGAACATACAATATACACATAAGATACAGAGAACATACAGTATATACACATAAGATACAGAGAACATACAGTATACACATAAGATACAGAGAACATACAGTATACACATAAGATACAGAGAACATACAATATACACATAAGATACAGAGAACATACAGTATATACACATAAGATACAGAGAACATACAGTATACACATAAGATACAGAGAACATACAGTATATACACATAAGATACAGAGAACATACAGTATACACATAAGATACAGAGAACATACAGTATATACATAAGATACAGAGAACATACAGTATACACATAAGATACAGAGAACATACAGTATGTACATAAGATACAGAGAACATACAGTATACACATAAGATACAGAGAACATACAGTATACACATAAGATACAGAGAACATACAGTATACACATAAGATACAGAGAACATACAGTATGTACATAAGATACAGAGAACATACAGTATACACATAAGATACAGAGAACATACAGTATACACATAAGATACAGAGAACATACAGTATATACATAAGATACAGGGAACATACAGTATACACATAAGATACAGAGAACATACAGTATATACATAAGATACAGAGAACATACAGTATATACATAAGATACAGAGAACATACAGTATATACATAAGATACAGAGAACATACAGTATACACATAAGATACAGAGAACATACAGTATGTACATAAGATACAGAGAACATACAGTATACACATAAGATACAGAGAACATACAGTATACACATAAGATACAGAGAACATACAGTATACACATAAGATACAGAGAACATACAGTATGTACATAAGATACAGAGAACATACAGTATACACATAAGATACAGAGAACATACAGTATACACATAAGATACAGAGAACATACAGTATATACATAAGATACAGGGAACATACAGTATACACATAAGATACAGAGAACATACAGTATATACATAAGATACAGAGAACATACAGTATACACATAAGATACAGAGAACATACAGTATACACATAAGATACAGAGAACATACAGTATATACATAAGATACAGAGAACATACAGTATGTACATAAGATACAGAGAACATACAGTATATACATAAGATACAGAGAACATACATTATATACACATAAGATACAGAGAACATACAGTATATACATAAGATACAGAGAACATACAGTATACACATAAGATACAGAGAACATACAGTATATACATAAGATACAGAGAACATACAGTATATACATAAGATACAGAGAACATACAGTATACACATAAGATACAGAGAACATACAGTATGTACATAAGATACAGAGAACATACAGTATACACATAAGATACAGAGAACATACAGTATATACATAAGATACAGAGAACATACAGTATACTCATAAGATACAGAGAACATACAGTATATACATAAGATACAGAGAACATACAGTATACACATAAAGGCAGACTAGATGGACTGTATGGTCTCCTTCTGCCGTCACTCGCCTATGTTTCTATATTTAAAACTACATGATTTATTGTAATTTTGTATGTGTTAATGTTGGAGCATTTAAATATGACTGTCTGCACCGGCACCCGCCACCTCTGATGACGTCAGTAGACGAAATACGTCAGGCATGTGGAGAGTGCGCATGGTGTATTTGCCTGTACACAATAAAGATATTATTTTAATCCATCACTGGCGCATTGAGTATAGTTATTCCACGTCCTTGGAAATTCTGCAGGAACTGCGGATACTTTTGGCCACAACAGCGGAATGGAGAACCATGAGGGCTTAAGAGAAGATAGCTGTTGGTGTGAGTTTCCGTAAAGCAGCCCTGGATCAGGAGGAGAATGCCACACTGCCTATATTGGGCGAATAAGAGGGGGGATAATGCCGCACTGCCTAGAATGGGGAAATGGAAGAAGGAAGAGAATGCCACACTGCCTATTATGGGGGGGGGGTGCCACACTGCCTATAAATGGCAGAGGGGAGAATGATACACTGCCTATAATGGGGAATGGGAGGGGGGAGAATGCCACACTGTCTAAAATGGGTGAAGAATGTAACATTGTCTATTATGGGGGTTGCCATACTGCCTATAACAGGTGACTGGGAGGAGGAGAGTCCCATTGGGGGGGAAGAATGCAAGAATGTCACACTGCCTATAATAGGGGAATGGGAGGGGGATGCCACACTGTCTAAAATGGGGGGGAGAATGTAACATTGTCTATTATGGGGGTGCCATACTGCCTATAATAGGTGACTGGGAGGGGGAGAGTCCCATTGGGGGAAGAATGCAAGAATGTCACACTGTCTATAATGGGGGAATGGGAGGGGAATGCCACCCTGTCTATAATGGGAGGGGGATGCCACACTGCCTATAATGGGGGAATGGGAGGGGGATGCCACACTGCCTATAATAGGGCAATGGGGGAAGAATGTCACACCCCCTGTAATGGGGCAAATGAATGTCACTTTACCTATAATGGGGGGGAATGCCACACTGCCTATAATGGGGAAAATGAGGGGGGATGAATGCCACATTGCCTATGATGACAAAATGGGGGGATGCACTCTGCCTTTTATGGGGTGATTGTGAGGCAATGTTGCACACTGCCTGTTACAGGGGGATTGGGAGGATTGTGCACCTTGCCTATTATTTGGTTTTTTTTTGGGGGGGCCGGTATTTTATCTATTTTCCCTAAACCCCCGCTGCATCATATGGGGTGAAAAAATCCGGTATTTCCATAGAACATTGGGGACGTGTTCAATATGTATTTCCCCCGCAGTGTCCCAAGGGAGTTTCTCTACAGTCTTCATTGTGCCAAACTTAAAGACCAAGGAGGAGCGGCCCATGATCCCCCCCCCCCCGTCACTTTACCTTCACCCCCTCAAAAGATTGGGGCAACAGAAGACTCCACTTCTGCCACATGGCCAGAGATTGGTAATGGTGAGATTCTAAACTGTTGGACCTGTGGCAGCTGAAGGAGACAGCAGCCTGGACCAGGGGCACTGCATGAGGGGCGTGGAATAGAGGAGCTGGTAGGTTTAAAGTGGAACAAAACCCAGAGCTACAGAACAGGAACAAGAGGAGGCAGAAGACCAGAAGTGGGCAGAGGACCATGATGTAGAAGAGGACCAAAGCTACAGAAAAAGAACAAGAGAAAGCAGAAGACCAGGAGCGGACAGAGGACCATGATATAGAAGAGGACCAAAGCTACAAAAGAGGAACAAGAGAAAGCAGAAGACCAGGAGTGGGCAGATGAACATGATGTAGAAGAGGACCAATGCTACAGAAGAAGAATGAGAAAAACCACAAGACCAGAAGTGGGCAGAAGACCATGATGTAGAGAGGACCAAAGCTACAAAAGAGGAACAAGAGGAGGCAGAAGACCAGGAGTTACAAGAGGACCATGATGTAGAAGAGGACCAAAGCTGCTGAAGAGGAATGCGAAAAAACCAAAAGACCAGGAGTGGGCAGATGACCATGATGTAGAAGAGGACCAAAGCTACAGAAAAAGAACAAGAGAAAGCAGAAGACCAGGAGCAGACAGAAGACCATGATATAGAAGAGGACCAAAGCTACAGAAAAAGAACAAGAGAAAGCAGAAGACCAGGAGCGGACAGAGGACCATGATATAGAAGAGGACCAAAGCTACAGAAGAGGAACAAGAGAAGGCAGAAGACCAGGAGCGGACAGAGGACCATGATGTAGAAGAGGACCAAAGCTACAGAAAAAGAACAAGAGAAAGCAGAAGACCAGGAGCGGACAGAAGACCATGATGTAGAAGAGGACCAAAGCTACAGAAGAGGAACAAGAGAAAGCAGAAGACCAGGAGCGGACAGAGGACCATGATATAGAAGAGGACCAAAGCTACAGAAAAAGAACAAGAGAAAGCAGAAGACCAGGAGCGGACAGAAGACCATGATGTAGAAGAGGACCAAAGCTACAGAAGAGGAACAAGAGAAAGCAGAAGACCAGGAGCGGACAGAGGACCATGATGTAGAAGAGGACCAAAGCTACAGAAGAGGAACAAGAGAAAGCAGAAGACCAGGAGTGGGCAGATGAACATGATGTAGAAGAGGACAAAAGCTACAGAAGATGAACAAGAGAAAGCAGAAAAGCGGGCAGAGGACCATGATGTAGAATAGGGCCAATGCTACAGAAGAAGAATGAGAAAGACCAGAAGTGGGCAGAGGACTATGACGTAGAGAGGACCAAAGCTACAAAAGAGGAACAAGAGGAGGCAGAAGACCAGAAGTGGGCAGAGGACCATGATGTAGAGAGGACCAAAGCTACAAGAGGAACAAGAGGAGGCAGAAGACCAGGAGTTACAAGAGGACCATGATGTAGAAGAGGACCAAAGCTGCTGAAGAGGAATGCGAAAAAACCAAAAGACCAGGAGTGGGCAGATGACCATGATATAGAAGAGGACCAGAGCTACAGAAGAGGCACATGATATAGAAGAGGACCAAAGCTACAGAAAAAGAACAAGAGAAGGCAGAAGATCAGGAGCGGACAGAGGACCATGATGTAGAAGAGGACCAAAGCTACAGAAGATGAACAAGAGAAAGCAGAAAAGCGGGCAGGGGACCATGATGTAGAATAGGACCAAAGCTACAAAAGAGGAACAAGAGGAGGCAGAAGACCAGGAGTTACAAGAGGACCATGACGTAGAGAGGACCAAAGCTACAAAAGAAGAACAAGAGGAGGCAGAAGACCAGGAGTTACAAGAGGACCATGATGTAGAAGAGGACCAAAGCTGCTGAAGAGGAATGCGAAAAACCAAAAGACCAGGAGTGGGCAGATGACCATGATATAGAAAAGGACCAAAGCTACAGAAGAGGAACAAGAGAAGGCAGAAGACCAGGAGCGGACAGAGGACCATGATGTAGAAAAGGACCAAAGCTACAGAAGAGGAACAAGAGAAAGCAGAAGACCAGGAGTGGGCAGATGAACATGATGTAGAAGAGGACCAATGCTACAGAAGAAGAATGAGAAAAACCACAAGACCAGAAGTGGGCAGAAGACCATGACGTAGAGAGGACCAAAGCTACAAAAGAGGAACAAGAGGAGGCAGAAGACCAGGAGTTACAAGAGGACCATGATGTAGAAGAGGACCAAAGCTGCTGAAGAGGAATGCGAAAAAACCAAAAGACCAGGAGTGGGCAGATGACCATGATATAGAAGAGGACCAAAGCTACAGAAAAAAAAACAAGAGAAGGCAGAAGACCAGGAGCGGACAGAGGACCATAATGTAGAAGAGGACCAAAGCTACAGAAGAGAAACAAGAGAAAGCAGAAGACCAGGAGTGGGCAGATGAACATGATGTAGAAGAGGACAAAAGCTACAGAAGATGAACAAGAGAAAGCAGAAAAGCGGGTAGAGGACCATGATGTAGAATAGGGCCAATGCTACAGAAGAAGAATGAGAAAGACCAGAAGTGGGCAGAGGACCATGACGTAGAGAGGACCAAAGCTACAAAAGAGGAACAAGAGGAGGCAGAAGACCAGGAGTTACAAGAGGACCATGATATAGAAGAGGACCAAAGCTGCTGAAGAGGAATGCGAAAAACCAAAGACCAGGAGTGGGCAGATGACCATGATATAGAAGAGGACCAGAGCTACAGAAGAGGCACATGATATAGAAGAGGACCAAAGCTACAGAAAAAAAACAAGAGAAGGCAGAAGACCAGGAGCGGACAGAGGACCATGATATAGAAGAGGACCAAAGCTACAGAAAAAGAACAAGAGAAGGCAGAAGACCAGGAGCGGACAGAGGACCATGATGTAGAAGAGGACCAAAGCTACAGAAGAGGAACAAGAGAAAGCAGAAGACCAGGAGTGGGCAGATGAACATGATGTAGAAGAGGACCAAAGCTACAGAAGAGGAACAAGAGAAGGCAGAAGACCAGGAGCGGACATAGGACCATGATATAGAAAAGGACCAAAGCTACAGAAGAGGAACAAGAGAAGGCAGAAGACCAGGAGCGGACAGAGGACCATGATATAGAAAAGGACCAAAGCTACAGAAGAGGAACAAGAGAAAGCAGAAGACCAGGAGTGGGCAGATGAACATGATGTAGAAGAGGACCAATGCTACAGAAGAAGAATGAGAAAAACCACAAGACCAGAAGTGGGCAGAAGACCATGACGTAGAGAGGACCAAAGCTAAGAGGAACAAGAGGAGGCAGAAGACCAGGAGTTACAAGAGGACCATGATGTAGAAGAGGACCAAACCTGCTGAAGAGGAATGCGAAAAAACCAAAAGACCAGGAGTGGGCAGATGACCATGATATAGAAGAGGACCAAAGCTACAGAAAAAGAACAAGAGAAAGCAGAAGACCAGGAGCGGACAGAGGACCATGATATAGAAGAGGACCAAAGCTACAGAAAAAGAACAAGAGAAAGCAGAAGACCAGGAGCGGACAGAGGACCATGATATAGAAGAGGACCAAAGCTACAGAAAAAGAACAAGAGAAGGCAGAAGACCAGGAGCGGACAGAGGACCATGATATAGAAGAGGACCAAAGCTACAAAAGAGGAACAAGAGAAAGCAGAAGACCAGGAGTGGGCAGATGAACATGATGTAGAAGAGGACCAATGCTACAGAAGAAGAATGAGAAAAACCACAAGACCAGAAGTGGGCAGAAGACCATGATGTAGAGAGGACCAAAGCTACAAAAGAGGAACAAGAGGAGGCAGAAGACCAGGAGTTACAAGAGGACCATGATGTAGAAGAGGACCAAAGCTGCTGAAGAGGAATGCGAAAAAACCAAAAGACCAGGAGTGGGCAGATGACCATGATGTAGAAGAGGACCAAAGCTACAGAAAAAGAACAAGAGAAAGCAGAAGACCAGGAGCAGACAGAAGACCATGATATAGAAGAGGACCAAAGCTACAGAAAAAGAACAAGAGAAAGCAGAAGACCAGGAGCGGACAGAGGACCATGATATAGAAGAGGACCAAAGCTACAGAAGAGGAACAAGAGAAGGCAGAAGACCAGGAGCGGACAGAGGACCATGATGTAGAAGAGGACCAAAGCTACAGAAAAAGAACAAGAGAAAGCAGAAGACCAGGAGCGGACAGAGGACCATGATGTAGAAGAGGACCAAAGCTACAGAAAAAGAACAAGAGAAAGCAGAAGACCAGGAGCGGACAGAAGACCATGATGTAGAAGAGGACCAAAGCTACAGAAGAGGAACAAGAGAAAGCAGAAGACCAGGAGCGGACAGAGGACCATGATATAGAAGAGGACCAAAGCTACAGAAAAAGAACAAGAGAAAGCAGAAGACCAGGAGCGGACAGAAGACCATGATGTAGAAGAGGACCAAAGCTACAGAAGAGGAACAAGAGAAAGCAGAAGACCAGGAGCGGACAGAGGACCATGATGTAGAAGAGGACCAAAGCTACAGAAGAGGAACAAGAGAAAGCAGAAGACCAGGAGTGGGCAGATGAACATGATGTAGAAGAGGACAAAAGCTACAGAAGATGAACAAGAGAAAGCAGAAAAGCGGGCAGAGGACCATGATGTAGAATAGGGCCAATGCTACAGAAGAAGAATGAGAAAGACCAGAAGTGGGCAGAGGACCATGACGTAGAGAGGACCAAAGCTACAAAAGAGGAACAAGAGGAGGCAGAAGACCAGAAGTGGGCAGAGGACCATGATGTAGAGAGGACCAAAGCTACAAGAGGAACAAGAGGAGGCAGAAGACCAGGAGTTACAAGAGGACCATGATGTAGAAGAGGACCAAAGCTGCTGAAGAGGAATGCGAAAAACCAAAGACCAGGAGTGGGCAGACGACCATGATATAGAAGAGGACCAGAGCTACAGAAGAGGCACATGATATAGAAGAGGACCAAAGCTACAGAAAAAAAAACAAGAGAAGGCAGAAGACCAGGAGCGGACAGAGGACCATGATATAGAAGAGGACCAAAGCTACAGAAAAAAAACAAGAGAAGGCAGAAGACCAGGAGCGGACAGAGGACCATGATATAGAAGAGGACCAAAGCTACAGAAAAAGAACAAGAGAAGGCAGAAGACCAGAAGCGGACAGAGGACCATGATGTAGAAGAGGACCAAAGCTACAGAAGAGAAACAAGAGAAAGCAGAAGACCAGGAGCGGACAGAGGACCATGATATAGAAGAGGACCAAAGCTACAAAAGAGGAACAAGAGAAAGCAGAAGACCAGGAGTGGGCAGATGAACATGATGCAGAAGAGGACCAATGCTACAGAAGAAGAATGAGAAAAACCACAAGACCAGAAGTGGGCAGAAGACCATGACGTAGAGAGGACCAAAGCTACAAAAGAGGAACAAGAGGAGGTAGAAGACCAGGAGTTACAAGAGGACCATGATGTAGAAGAGGACCAAAGCTGCTGAAGAGGAATGCGAAAAAACCAAAAGACCAGGAGTGGGCAGATGACCATGATATAGAAGAGGACCAGAGCTACAGAAGAGGCACATGATATAGAAGAGGACCAAAGCTACAGAAAAAAAACAAGAGAAGGCAGAAGACCAGGAGCGGACAGAGGACCATGATATAGAAGAGGACCAAAGCTACAGAAAAAGAACAAGAGAAGGCAGAAGATCAGGAGCGGACAGAGGACCATGATGTAGAAGAGGACCAAAGCTACAGAAGATGAACAAGAGAAAGCAGAAAAGCGGGCAGGGGACCATGATGTAGAATAGGACCAAAGCTACAAAAGAGGAACAAGAGGAGGCAGAAGACCAGGAGTTACAAGAGGACCATGACGTAGAGAGGACCAAAGCTACAAAAGAAGAACAAGAGGAGGCAGAAGACCAGGAGTTACAAGAGGACCATGATGTAGAAGAGGACCAAAGCTGCTGAAGAGGAATGCGAAAAACCAAAAGACCAGGAGTGGGCAGATGACCATGATATAGAAAAGGACCAAAGCTACAGAAGAGGAACAAGAGAAGGCAGAAGACCAGGAGCGGACAGAGGACCATGATGTAGAAAAGGACCAAAGCTACAGAAGAGGAACAAGAGAAAGCAGAAGACCAGGAGTGGGCAGATGAACATGATGTAGAAGAGGACCAATGCTACAGAAGAAGAATGAGAAAAACCACAAGACCAGAAGTGGGCAGAAGACCATGACGTAGAGAGGACCAAAGCTACAAAAGAGGAACAAGAGGAGGCAGAAGACCAGGAGTTACAAGAGGACCATGATGTAGAAGAGGACCAAAGCTGCTGAAGAGGAATGCGAAAAAACCAAAAGACCAGGAGTGGGCAGATGACCATGATATAGAAGAGGACCAAAGCTACAGAAAAAAAAACAAGAGAAGGCAGAAGACCAGGAGCGGACAGAGGACCATAATGTAGAAGAGGACCAAAGCTACAGAAGAGAAACAAGAGAAAGCAGAAGACCAGGAGTGGGCAGATGAACATGATGTAGAAGAGGACAAAAGCTACAGAAGATGAACAAGAGAAAGCAGAAAAGCGGGTAGAGGACCATGATGTAGAATAGGGCCAATGCTACAGAAGAAGAATGAGAAAGACCAGAAGTGGGCAGAGGACCATGACGTAGAGAGGACCAAAGCTACAAAAGAGGAACAAGAGGAGGCAGAAGACCAGGAGTTACAAGAGGACCATGATATAGAAGAGGACCAAAGCTGCTGAAGAGGAATGCGAAAAACCAAAGACCAGGAGTGGGCAGATGACCATGATATAGAAGAGGACCAGAGCTACAGAAGAGGCACATGATATAGAAGAGGACCAAAGCTACAGAAAAAAAACAAGAGAAGGCAGAAGACCAGGAGCGGACAGAGGACCATGATATAGAAGAGGACCAAAGCTACAGAAAAAGAACAAGAGAAGGCAGAAGACCAGGAGCGGACAGAGGACCATGATGTAGAAGAGGACCAAAGCTACAGAAGAGGAACAAGAGAAAGCAGAAGACCAGGAGTGGGCAGATGAACATGATGTAGAAGAGGACCAAAGCTACAGAAGAGGAACAAGAGAAGGCAGAAGACCAGGAGCGGACATAGGACCATGATATAGAAAAGGACCAAAGCTACAGAAGAGGAACAAGAGAAGGCAGAAGACCAGGAGCGGACAGAGGACCATGATATAGAAAAGGACCAAAGCTACAGAAGAGGAACAAGAGAAAGCAGAAGACCAGGAGTGGGCAGATGAACATGATGTAGAAGAGGACCAATGCTACAGAAGAAGAATGAGAAAAACCACAAGACCAGAAGTGGGCAGAAGACCATGACGTAGAGAGGACCAAAGCTAAGAGGAACAAGAGGAGGCAGAAGACCAGGAGTTACAAGAGGACCATGATGTAGAAGAGGACCAAACCTGCTGAAGAGGAATGCGAAAAAACCAAAAGACCAGGAGTGGGCAGATGACCATGATATAGAAGAGGACCAAAGCTACAGAAAAAGAACAAGAGAAAGCAGAAGACCAGGAGCGGACAGAGGACCATGATATAGAAGAGGACCAAAGCTACAGAAAAAGAACAAGAGAAAGCAGAAGACCAGGAGCGGACAGAGGACCATGATATAGAAGAGGACCAAAGCTACAGAAAAAGAACAAGAGAAGGCAGAAGACCAGGAGCGGACAGAGGACCATGATATAGAAGAGGACCAAAGCTACAGAAAAAGAACAAGAGAAGGCAGAAGACCAGGAGCGGACAGAGGACCATGATATAGAAGAGGACCAAAGCTACAGAAAAAGAACAAGAGAAAGCAGAAGACCAGGAGCGGACAGAGGACCATGATATAGAAGAGGACCAAAGCTACAGAAGAGGAACAAGAGAAGGCAGAAGGCCGGGAGCGGACAGAGGACCATGATATAGAAGAGGACCAAAGCTACAGAAAAAGAACAAGAGAAAGCAGAAGACCAGGAGCGGACAGAGGACCATGATATAGAAGAGGACCAAAGCTACAGAAAAAGAACAAGAGAAGGCAGAAGACCAGGAGTGGACAGAGGACCATGATATAGAAGAGGACCAAAGCTACAGAAAAAGAACAAGAGAAAGCAGAAGACCAGGAGCGGACAGGAGGCCATGATGTAGAAGAGGACCAAAGCTACAGAAGAGGAACAAGAGAAGGCAGAAGACCAGGAGTGGGCAGATGACCATGATATAGAAGAGGACCAAAGCTACAGAAAAAGAACAAGAGAAGGCAGAAGACCAGGAGTGGACAGAGGACCATGATATAGAAGAGGACCAAAGCTACAGAAAAAGAACAAGAGAAAGCAGAAGACCAGGAGCGGACAGGAGGCCATGATGTAGAAGAGGACCAAAGCTACAGAAGAGGAACAAGAGAAAGCAGAAGACCAGGAGCGGGCAGATGACCATGATATAGAAGAGGACCAAAGCTACAGAAAAAGAACAAGAGAAGGCAGAAGGCCGGGAGCGGACAGAGGACCATGATATAGAAGAGGACCAAAGCTACAGAAAAAGAACAAGAGAAAGCAGAAGACCAGGAGCGGACAGGAGGCCATGATGTAGAAGAGGACCAAAGCTACAGAAGATGAACAAGAGAAAGCAGAAAAGCGGGCAGGGGACCATGATGTAGAAGAGGACCAAAGCTACAAAAGAGGAGGCAGAAGACCAGAAGTTACAAGAGGACCATGATGTAGAAGAGGACCAAACCTGCTGAAGAGGAATGCGAAAAAACCAAAAGACCAGGAGTGGGCAGATGACCATGATATAGAAGAGGACCAAAGCTACAGAAGAAGAACAAGAGAAAGCAGAAGACCAGGAGCGGACAGAGGACCATGGTGTAGAAGAGGACCAAAGCTACAGAAAAAGAACAAGAGAAGGCAGAAGACCAGGAGCGGACAGAGGACCATGGTGTAGAAGAGGACCAAAGCTACAGAAAAAGAACAAGAGAAGGCAGAAGACCAGGAGCGGACAGAAGACCATGATGTAGAAGAGGACCAAAGCTACAGAAGAGGAACAAGAGAAAGCAGAAGACCAGGAGCGGACAGAAGACCATGATGTAGAAGAGGACCAAAGCTACAGAAAAAGAACAAGAGAAAGCAGAAGACCAGGAGTGGGCAGAGGACCATGATATAGAAGAGGACCAAAGCTACAGAAAAAGAACAAGAGAAGGCAGAAGACCAGGAGAGGACAGAGGACCATGATGTAGAAGAGGACCAAAGCTACAGAAAAAGAACAAGAGAAAGCAGAAGACCAGGAGTGGACAGAGGACCATGATATAGAAGAGGACCAAAGCTACAGAAAAAGAACAAGAGAAGGCAGAAGACCAGGAGCGGACAGAAGACCATTGTGCCAAAGTTAAAGTTAAAGACCAAGGAGGAGCGGCAGATAAACAAATGGAATGGAACAAAAAGGCAGAAGACAGAGGGGTAAAAAAGAAGCATGGGAAAACAGAGAAAGATAAACCAAAGGGTCAAAAAAAGGACCAAAGGGTGAGAAAGTGCGAAGGGGCAGAAGAGAACCAATGGAAGGTAATCAGTCAAAGAGCAGAAGAGGACAAAAGGCCCGAAAAAAACAGGGGAAAGGAAAAGGACCGAGGGGCAAAAGAGAACCAAGGTAGGTTAAATAGCCCCATGGGGCGATGGTAAAAAAGGTAAAAGGGGGGGAAATAAAGAGACCAAGAAACACCAAGAGGAGACCAGGACAAAGAAACATGGGGGGCAGGAGATAAGAGGGGCAAAAAGAGCAAAGAGCAGCAGCAGATTAAATGGTGGCAAAAGAGGATCAGAGAAAAACAGCAGCCAGTAAATAGAAACGAGCCAGTGACAGGTGGGGCAGAATGAGAAGAGCAGGGGCAAAAGGGGGCTGAAAATGGGGTAAGAGGGGGCAGAAAAATAGTAAGGCAGAGTAGAAGTAAGAGGAGCAAAGAAAGGGTAAGGAGGAGAATGAGGGGCAGAGTAGGAGTAATAGGGGGTAGAATGTGGGGTAAAAGGGAGCAAAATGAGGGGTAAGAAGGGGCAAAATGAGGGGTAAAGGGTGGCAGAATTAGTGGTAAGAGGAAGGAGAATATAGGGTAAGAATGAGGCATAAGAAGGGGTAAAACGTGGGGTTAAAAGGGGTAGAATGAGGAGTAAAAGGGGGCAGAATGTGGGGTAAGAATGAGGAATAAGAGGGGCAGAATGTGGGGTAAGAGGGAGCAGAATAACAGGTAAGAAGGGGCAGAATGTGGGGCAACAGGGGCAGAATGAAAAATAAAAGGGAGCAGAATGAAGGATAGGAGGGGCAGAATGAGAGTTAGAGGCGGGTCAGGCAGTCACGTGACGGTGGGGGGTGTGAGGAGAGATCAGGCTCCGGGTCACCTCAGCAGATGAGGCCGCAGAGCCGATCTACACCAACATGGCGGCCGCCAGCACTGAGGACATCCCGGCATCGGGCAGTGAGAAGAGGCGTGACAGCGGGGCGGGGCTAGCGACCGCCAATGAGAGCGACGCCCTTCCTTGGTTGCCCCGGTTACAGCCTGCATCGCCATTGGGATGGTATAACAAAGCCACGTCTCTCCCGCTGCTCCGGAACTTCACCCGAGAAACGTCTTTTCCGCTTCCTCCGCAGGCGGCCATTTTGTTGTGGTCCCGGCACCTCACAGAGCAGAGCCGTGTGTGGAGGCGTCTCCTCGCCATGATATGTGAGAGGCCTGTCCGGGAATAGCTCCTGGGATCGGGGCCGCTATATTGGACGAGTCTGCGGTGAGGAGAAGCAGAGGGCGCCATCTTGGTGTTGGGCGGACGAAGGTTAGAACATATATAATACTATAGAGGCCAATCACACAGCGCTGTGCTACCTTATACCTTGCTCTGCCACACCTAGGCCTGGTCACGTGACCGATACTGCCATAGAAGCCAAGGTGTGGATGGATGGGCCGGTCTGTATTCATGGTTTCTATGGTTACAGCCTGGCAGCTCTGTATTTGGGGCGGAGGGTCCCTTTCACCTCCCTCATCACCTCCTCAGGTCCTGACCTCTGTCACCGCCTCCTCCTCAGGTCCTGACCTCTGTCGCTGCCGCCTCCTCCTCAGGTCCTGACCTCTGTCGCTGCCGCCTCCTCCTCAGGTCCTGACCTCTGTCGCCGCCGCCTCCACCTCAGGTCCCGACCTCTGTCGCCGCCGCCTCCACCTCAGGTCCCGACCTCTGTCGCCGCCGCCTCCTCCTCAGGTCCCGACCTCTGTCGCCGCCGCCTCCTCCTCAGGTCCTGACCTCTGTCGCCGCCTCCTCCTCAGGTCCTGACCTCTGTCGCCGCCGCCTCCTCCTCAGGTCCTGACCTCTGTCGCCGCCGCCTCCTCCTCAGGTCCCGACCTCTGTCGCCGCCGCCTCCTCCTCAGGTCCTGACCTCTGTCGCCGCCGCCTCCTCCTCAGGTCCTGACCTCTGTCGCCGCCGCCTCCTCCTCAGGTCCTGACCTCTGTCGCCGCCGCCTCCTCCTCAGGTCCTGACCTCTGTCGCCGCCGCCTCCTCCTCAGGTCCTGACCTCTGTCGCCGCCGCCTCCTCCTCAGGTCCTGACCTCTGTCGCCGCCGCCTCCTCCTCAGGTCCTGACCTCTGTCGCCGCCGCCTCCTCCTCAGGTCCTGACCTCTGTCGCCGCCTCCTCCTCAGGTCCTGACCTCTGTCGCCGCCTCCTCCTCAGGTCCTGACCTCTGTCGCCGCCTCCTCCTCAGGTCCTGACCTCTGTCGCCGCCTCCTCCTCAGGTCCTGACCTCTGTCGCCGCCGCCTCCTCCTCAGGTTCTGACCTCTGTCGCCGCCGCCTCCTCCTCAGGTCCTGACCTCTGTCGCCGCCGCCTCCTCCTCAGGTCCTGACCTCTGTCGCCGCCGCCTCCTCCTCAGGTCCTGACCTCTGTCGCCGCCGCCTCCTCCTCAGGTCCCGACCTCTGTCGCCGCCGCCTCCTCAGGTCCTGACCTCTGTCGCCGCCGCCTCCTCAGGTCCTGACCTCTGTCGCTGCCGCCTCAGGTCCTGACCTCTGTCGCCGCCGCCTCCTCCCCAGGTCCTGGTCTCTGTCACCGCCTCCTCCTCAGGTCCTGACCTCTGTCGCTGCCGCCTCCTCAGGTCCTGACCTCTGTCGCTGCCGCCTCAGGTCCTGACCTCTGTCGCCGCCGCCTCCTCCTCAGGTCCTGACCTCTGTCGCCGCCGCCTCCTCCTCAGGTCCTGACCTCTGTCGCCGCCTCCTCCTCAGGTCCCGACCTCTGTCGCCGCCTCCTCCTCAGGTCCCGGCCTCTGTCGCCGCCGCCTCCTCCTCAGGTCCTGGCCTCTGTCGCCGCCGTCTCCTCCTCAGGTCCTGGCCTCTGTCGCCGCCGCCGCCTCCTCAGGTCCTGACCTCTGTCGCCGCCTCCTCCTCAGGTCCTGACCTCTGTCGCCGCCTCCTCCTCAGGTCCTGGCCTCTGTCGTCGCCGCCGCCTCCTCCTCAGGTCCCGACCTCTGTCGCCGCCTCCTCCTCAGGTCCTGACCTCTGTCGCCGCCTCCTCCTCAGGTCCTGGCCTCTGTCGCCGCCGCCGCCTCCTCCTCAGGTCCTGGCCTCTGTCGTCGCCGCCGCCTCCTCCTCAGGTCCCGACCTCTGTCGCCGCCTCCTCCTCAGGTCCTGACCTCTGTCGCCGCCGCCTCCTCCTCAGGTCCTGGCCTCTGTCGCCGCCGCCGCCTCCTCAGGTCCCGACCTCTGTCGCCACCTCCTCAGGTCCCGACCTCTGTCGCCGCCGCCTCCTCCTCAGGTCCCGACCTCTGTCGCCGCCGCCTCCTCAGGTCCTGACCTCTGTCGCCGCCGCCTCCTCAGGTCCTGACCTCTGTCGCTGCCGCCTCAGGTCCTGACCTCTGTCGCCGCCGCCTCCTCCTCAGGTCCTGGTCTCTGTCACCGCCTCCTCCTCAGGTCCTGACCTCTGTCGCTGCCGCCTCCTCAGGTCCTGACCTCTGTCGCTGCCGCCTCCTCAGGTCCTGACCTCTGTCGCTGCCGCCTCAGGTCCTGACCTCTGTCGCCGCCGCCTCCTCCTCAGGTCCTGACCTCTGTCGCCGCCGCCTCCTCCTCAGGTCCTGACCTCTGTCGCCGCCGCCTCCTCCTCAGGTCCTGACCTCTGTCGCCGCCTCCTCCTCAGGTCCTGACCTCTGTCGCTGCCGCCTCCTCCTCAGGTCCTGGCCTCTGTCGCTGCCGCCTCCTCCTCAGGTCCTGACCTCTGTCGCTGCCGCCTCCTCCTCAGGTCCTGACCTCTGTCGCTGCCGCCTCCTCCTCAGGTCCTGGCCTCTGTCGCCGCCGCCTCCTCCTCAGGTCCTGGCCTCTGCCGCCGCCTCCTCCTCAGGTCCTGGCCTCTGTCGCCGCCGCCTCCTCCTCAGGTCCTGACCTCTGTCGCTGCCGCCTCCTCCTCAGGTCCTGGTCTCTGCCGCCGCCTCCTCCTCAGGTCCTGACCTCTGTCGCCGCCGCCTCCTCCTCAGGTCCTGACCTCTGTCGCCGCCGCCTCCTCCTCAGGTCCTGACCTCTGTCGCCGCCGCCTCCTCCTCAGGTCCTGACCTCTGTCGCCGCCGCCTCCTCCTCAGGTCCTGACCTCTGTCGCCGCCGCCTCCTCCTCAGGTCCTGGTCTCTGCCGCCGCCTCCTCCTCAGGTCCTGACCTCTGTCGCCGCCGCCTCCTCCTCAGGTCCTGGCCTCTGTCGCCGCCGCCTCCTCCTCAGGTCCTGGCCTCTGTCGCCGCCGCCTCCTCCTCAGGTCCTGACCTCTGTCGCTGCCGCCTCCTCCTCAGGTCCTGACCTCTGTCGCTGCCGCCTCCTCCTCAGGTCCTGACCTCTGTCGCCGCTGCCTCCTCCTCAGGTCCTGACCTCTGTCGCCGCCGCCTCCTCCTCAGGTCCTGGCCTCTGTCGCCGCCGCTTCCTCCTCAGGTCCTGGCCTCTGTCGCCGCCGCCTCCTCCTCAGGTCCTGACCTCTGTCGCTGCCGCCTCCTCCTCAGGTCCTGACCTCTGTCGCCGCTGCCTCCTCCTCAGGTCCTGACCTCTGTCGCTGCCGCCTCCTCCTCAGGTCCTGACCTCTGTCGCTGCCGCCTCCTCCTCAGGTCCTGACCTCTGTCGCCGCTGCCTCCTCCTCAGGTCCTGACCTCTGTCGCCGCTGCCTCCTCCTCAGGTCCTGACCTCTGTCGCCGCCGCTTCCTCCTCAGGTCCTGACCTCTGTCGCCGCCGCCTCCTCCTCAGGTCCTGGCCTCTGTCGCCGCCGCCTCCTCCTCAGGTCCTGACCTCTGTCGCTGCCGCCTCCTCCTCAGGTCCTGACCTCTGTCGCTGCCGCCTCCTCCTCAGGTCCTGACCTCTGTCGCCGCTGCCTCCTCCTCAGGTCCTGACCTCTGTCGCCGCTGCCTCCTCCTCAGGTCCTGGCCTCTGTCGCCGCCGCTTCCTCCTCAGGTCCTGGCCTCTGTCGCCGCCGCCTCCTCCTCAGGTCCTGGCCTCTGTCGCTGCCGCCTCCTCCTCAGGTCCTGACCTCTGTCGCCGCCGCCTCCTCCTCAGGTCCTGACCTCTGTCGCCGCCGCCTCCTCCTCAGGTCCTGACCTCTGTCGCCGCCGCCTCCTCCTCAGGTCCTGACCTCTGTCGCTGCCGCCTCCTCAGGTCCTGACCTCTGTCGCTGCCGCCTCAGGTCCTGACCTCTGTCGCCGCCGCCTCCTCCTCAGGTCCTGACCTCTGTCGCCGCCGCCTCCTCCTCAGGTCCCGACCTCTGTCGCCGCCTCCTCCTCAGGTCCCGGCCTCTGTCGCCGCCGCCTCCTCCTCAGGTCCTGGCCTCTGTCGCCGCCGCCTCCTCCTCAGGTCCCGACCTCTGTCGCCACCTCCTCCTCAGGTCCCGACCTCTGTCGCCGCCTCCTCCTCAGGTCCTGGCCTCTGTCGCCGCCGCCTCCTCCTCAGGTCCTGGCCTCTGTCGCCGCCGCCTCCTCCTCAGGTCCTGGCCTCTGTCGCCGCCGCCTCCTCCTCAGGTCCTGACCTCTGTCACTGCCGCCTCCTCCTCAGGTCCTGGCCTCTGTCGCCGCCGCCTCCTCCTCAGGTCCTGGCCTCTGTCGCCGCCGCCTCCTCCTCAGGTCCTGGCCTCTGTCGCCGCCACTTCCTCCTCAGGTCCTGGCCTCTGTCGCTGCCGCCTCCTCCTCAGGTCCTGACCTCTGTCACTGCCGCCTCCTCCTCAGGTCCTGACCTCTGTCGCTGCCGCCTCCTCCTCAGGTCCTGACCTCTGTCGCTGCCGCCTCCTCCTCAGGTCCTGGCCTCTGTCGCCGCCGCCTCCTCCTCAGGTCCTGGCCTCTGCCGCCGCCTCCTCCTCAGGTCCTGACCTCTGTCGCCGCCGCCTCCTCCTCAGGTCCTGACCTCTGTCGCCGCCGCCTCCTCCTCAGGTCCTGACCTCTGTCGCCGCCGCCTCCTCCTCAGGTCCTGGTCTCTGCCGCCGCCTCCTCCTCAGGTCCTGGCCTCTGTCGCCGCCGCCTCCTCCTCAGGTCCTGGCCTCTGTCGCTGCCGCCTCCTCCTCAGGTCCTGGCCTCTGTCGCTGCCGCCTCCTCCTCAGGTCCTGACCTCTGTCGCTGCCGCCTCCTCCTCAGGTCCTGACCTCTGTCGCCGCTGCCTCCTCCTCAGGTCCTGACCTCTGTCGCCGCTGCCTCCTCCTCAGGTCCTGACCTCTGTCGCCGCTGCCTCCTCCTCAGGTCCTGGCCTCTGTCGCCGCCGCTTCCTCCTCAGGTCCTGGCCTCTGTCGCCGCCGCCTCCTCCTCAGGTCCTGACCTCTGTCGCTGCCGCCTCCTCCTCAGGTCCTGACCTCTGTCGCCGCCGCCTCCTCCTCAGGTCCTGACCTCTGTCGCCGCCGCCTCCTCCTCAGGTCCTGACCTCTGTCGCTGCCGCCTCCTCCTCAGGTCCTGGCCTCTGTCGCCGCCTCCTCCTCAGGTCCTGGCCTCTGTCGCCGCCGCCTCCTCAGGTCCTGGCCTCTGTCGCCGCCGCCTCCTCCTCAGGTCCTGGCCTCTGTCGCCGCCGCCTCCTCCTCAGGTCCTGACCTCTGTCGCCGCCTCCTCCTCAGGTCCTGGCCTCTGTCGCCGCCGCCTCCTCCTCAGGTCCTGACCTCTGTCGCCGCCTCCTCCTCAGGTCCTGGCCTCTGTCGCCGCCGCCGCCTCCTCAGGTCCTGACCTCTGCCGCCTCCTCCTCCTCAGGTCCTGGCCTCTGTCGCCGCCGCCTCCTCCTCAGGTCCTGGCCTCTGTCGCCGCCGCCTCCTCCTCAGGTCCTGACCTCTGTCGCCGCCTCCTCCTCAGGTCCTGGCCTCTGTCGCCGCCGCCGCCTCCTCAGGTCCTGGCCTCTGTCGCCGCCGCCTCCTCCTCAGGTCCTGGCCTCTGTCGCCGCCGCCGCCTCCTCAGGTCCTGACCTCTGCCGCCGCCTCCTCAGGTCCTGGCCTCTGTCGCCGCCGCCGCCTCCTCAGGTCCTGGCCTCTGTCGCCGCCGCCTCCTCCTCAGGTCCCGGCCTCTGTCGCTGCCGCCTCCTCCTCAGGTCCTGACCTCTGTTGCTGCCGCCTCCTCCTCAGGTCCTGGCCTCTGTCGCCGCCTCCTCAGGTCCTGGCCTCTGTCGCCGCCTCCTCAGGTCCTGACCTCTGTTGCTGCCGCCTCCTCCTCAGGTCCTGGCCTCTGTCGCCGCCTCCTCAGGTCCTGGCCTCTGTCGCTGCCGCCTCCTCCTCAGGTCCTGACCTCTGTTGCTGCCGCCTCCTCCTCAGGTCCTGGCCTCTGTCGCCGCCGCCTCCTCCTCAGGTCCTGACCTCTGTCGCCGCCTCCTCCTCAGGTCCCGGCCTCTGTCGCCGCCGCCTCCTCCTCAGGTCCCGGCCTCTGTCGCCGCCTCCTCCTCAGGTCCTGACCTCTGTCGCCGCCTCCTCCTCAGGTCCTGGCCTCTGTCGCCGCCTCCTCCTCAGGTCCTGGCCTCTGTCGCCGCCTCCTCAGGTCCTGACCTCTGTCGCCGCCTCCTCCTCAGGTCCTGACCTCTGTCGCCGCCTCCTCCTCAGGTCCTGGCCTCTGTCGCTGCCGCCTCCTCCTCAGGTCCTGGCCTCTGTCGCCGCCGCCTCCTCCTCAGGTCCCGGCCTCTGTCGCCGCCGCCTCCTCCTCAGGTCCTGACCTCTGTCGCCGCCTCCTCCTCAGGTCCTGGCCTCTGTCGCCGCCTCCTCTGTCCTGGCCTCAGGTCCTGGCCTCTGTCGCTGCCGCCTCCTCCTCAGGTCCTGGCCTCTGTCGCTGCCGCCTCCTCCTCAGGTCCTGACCTCTGTCGCCGCCGCCTCCTCCTCGGGTCCTGACCTCTGTCGCCGCCGCCTCCTCCTCGGGTCCTGACCTCTGTCGCCGCCGCCTCCTCCTCAGGTCCTGGCCTCTGTCGCCGCCGCCTCCTCCTCCTCAGGTCCTGGCCTCTGTCGCCGCCGCCTCCTCCTCCTCAGGTCCTGGCCTCTGTCGCCGCCGCCTCCTCCTCAGGTCCTGGCCTCTGCCGCCTCCTCCTCAGGTCCTGACCTCTGTCGCCGCCTCCTCCTCAGGTCCTGACCTCTGTCGCCGCCTCCTCCTCAGGTCCTGGTCTCTGCCGCCGCCTCCTCCTCAGGTCCTGGCCTCTGCCGCCGCCGCCTCCTCCTCAGGTCCTGACCTCTGTCGCCGCCGCCTCCTCCTCAGGTCCTGACCTCTGTCGCCGCCTCCTCCTCAGGTCCTGGTCTCTGCCGCCGCCTCCTCCTCAGGTCCTGGCCTCTGCCGCCGCCGCCTCCTCCTCAAGTCCTGGCCTCTGTCGCCGCCGCCTCCTCCTCAGGTCCTGACCTCTGTCGCCGCCGCCTCCTCCTCAGGTCCTGACCTCTGTCGCCGCCGCCTCCTCCTCAGGTCCTGACCTCTGTCGCCGCCGCCGCCTCCTCCTCAGGTCCTGACCTCTGTCGCCGCCGCCGCCTCCTCCTCAGGTCCTGACCTCTGTCGCCGCCGCCGCCTCCTCCTCAGGTCCTGACCTCTGTCGCCGCCGCCTCCTCCTCAGGTCCTGACCTCTGTCGCCGCCGCCTCCTCCTCAGGTCCTGACCTCTGTCGCCGCCGCCTCCTCCTCAGGTCCTGGCCTCTGTCGCCGCCACCGCCTCCTCCTCAGGTCCCGGCCTCTGTCGCTGCCTCCTCCTCAGTTCCTGGCCTCTGTCGCCGCCGCCGCCTCCTCAGGTCCTGACCTCTGTCGCCGCCGCCTCCTCCTCAGGTCCTGACCTCTGTCGCCGCCGCCTCCTCCTCAGGTCCTGACCTCTGTCGCCGCCGCCTCCTCCTCAGGTCCTGGCCTCTGTCGCCGCCACCGCCTCCTCCTCAGGTCCCGGCCTCTGTCGCTGCCTCCTCCTCAGTTCCTGGCCTCTGTCGCCGCCGCCGCCTCCTCAGGTCCTGACCTCTGTCGCCGCCGCCTCCTCCTCAGGTCCTGACCTCTGCCGCCGCCTCCTCCTCAGGTCCTGACCTCTGTCGCCGCCGTCTCCTCCTCAGGTCCCGGCCTCTGTCGCCACCTCCTCCTCCTCAGGTCCTGACCTCTGTCGCCGCCGCCTCATCCGCAGGTCCTGGCCTCTGTCGCCGCCGCCTCCTCCTCAGGTCCTGACCTCTGTCGCCGCCCCCGCCTCCTCAGGTCCTGACCTCTGTCGCCGCCCCCGCCTCCTCAGGTCCTGACCTCTGCCGCTGCTTCCTCCTCAGGGAAGAGGCAGAAGCTTTGTAGAGACTTATGTGTCTCCTCCTCCCTGCTCCTGCCGCATTAATAGGCTATACAAAGTATCTGGGCACTGAGGGGAGGCCCTGCTGCACTTGTACAGGATGACGGGGGAGGTTAGTCTCCTGTATTCTCGGGGCATAGATGGCCATAGTTACTTACGAGAACTTCATGGTCTCCAGAGATGGGAACCATGATAAATTTATGAGAACGTGGTTCAGGTGGATGGATTTCACTGAGTCAGAAGAGTATAAATTAGCCCTGAGAGAGGCCTAGAGGTAACCGCAGGTGCCTCTTGCGTACATCAAAGACAGTTCTGAGCCCCTCATCCCCCCCCCTCCCCCTCTCTCTCACCCCCCCAGGTCCCCCCTTGAAGTCGACAGTGTGTATTAACTTTAATTTTGCCTTTATTTCTGTACTTCTGTATGCATAATGCTTGTATGTGTTGCAAATCATAATAAAGAATTTACAAAAAAAAAAAATCACTTCAGTCAGGTCCCATAGGCCGGGAAATGAACCTGCTGCCCTCTGGTCACATGATCGCTTCTTTAACTCTAGGCCAAGCGCTCATATTATCGGCTTCTCCTAGCAATCGGCTCAGTATCATTGTTACTGGCGGCTCTTCAGGATTCCGCGAATCACAAAGTTGGAGATAGCTGGTCCAAAGGATTAAAGGTAGATACGCGGTGAAAGGATCACAAGTGGTCTGTTTGGAATCCGGCGGTGTGTGCTGTGTGGAGGTTATACGGGTGATCAAGCACCGCTAATCTGAAAAGGTGAGTTCTTAGGGTGCTTTTCAAAGAGTTGGAGTATAGAGCTGAGCGGGGGAGGGTGTTCCAGAGGAGTAGTGAGACGTCCTGAAGGTGGGGGCGAGAGGAGGTGACCAGGGTGGAGGACAGGAGAAGGCCAGAGTGGAAGCTGTGTCCGAGTTGGTATCGCTGGATTAGAGATGAAATGCAGGGAGGGGCGTGGCTGGGGAGAGCTTTGTAAAAAGTTGGGATTTTAAACTTCTCTGAAAGAGAGGCAGCCAGTGGAGGGAGCGACAGAGAGGAGCAGCACCGGAGGATCGAGAGGTGGGTGAGGAGCAGCGTTAATAATAGATTGGAGGGGTGCCAGTCTGTTGGTAACCCACATTTGAAAAAGGATGCGGTCGAGCCCGAAACGCGTTTGATTTTATCCCTGCATTTGCACTTTTAATGATTTTTGACAATAAATGAATGTTTTATGGGAGTGCAGACCGGCATCATTATATTTTGTTGGTAAGTCCAGTCGGGATAGGATCAGGGCATGTACTAACTTTTTGATGGTTACAGGTGAGAGGAAGGGATGGATTCCGGAGATGTTTTTAAGCTGGAGATGGAAGGAGGCGGCCAGGGAGTGACTGAGGTTGGGTCCAAGAGGCATCGATCTTGAGAATTCCTAGTTTTTGTAAAGTTGTTAACAGAGGTTGTCGTGTTTGAGAGTGGTGGGGAGTTGGACTCTGTACCCATCCTCATCTCATGTGAGACATGTCTATTTAAATGAAATACGTCTTTCCCTAGGTGTGGGAGGAGCAATATCTATGGGCGTGTCATACAGTAGACATGTTCAGCTTCCGGATGCTAAATTCCCAACTGAAGGCCTAATGTGCGCCGACCCTTCAGCTGTGTTCGGGTGCTGCTGGGATATGTCGCCACCCAGCTTCTTCTGTATCTCCGAGGCTCCAGAGGCTGATCTCATCTCTCCTCCCGTGTCTTCCAGAGTGACGCCTACACAGAGGACAGACAGAGCACAAGGATTGGCCGGAAAGATCTCTCCAAAGACGCCATGATGGAGGGTCAGCAGCTCCTCCCACCACAGGGTAAGAGTGGCCTCTATCACTTACAAGGTGACTTGTCTGTTCTCTCCACCCCCTTCATACTCACCCCTTATATTCACAGACCCCCGAGATGCTTTACTGACAAATGTGAAAACTGAGGAGGAGGAAGAAACATTTGTGAAGAATGAAGAGGAGGAATTTCCTTTGCAGACCTTTCCAGGTCAGTAATAAGCCAATTAAATTATTTCAGTCATTCTTCACAGACTCACGACTTCTAAGGGTCCAAATCAAGGGCAATGTGCAGGGAGCAAATAGGCAAGATCCAGCAAATGTCAGTAACAAGAAGGCAGTCTAAGGGTTCAAGGTCAGAGGAGTTCACAGCAACAGAGACTAAATCATAGAAGATCTTCTGGTGCCATCTTGACGCCAGGAAGCTCCTTTTAAAGGCTATTGTGCATGCTCAGTTATGCACAGCAATTAATGCACATGCACAGTAGTTAGCTTACACACATGCACCACAACTGAAACTTGGCATGCACGCACATTATGAGCAGAGGTTGGTGCACATTCACTGGCACTGTGAGCAGATGTTAGTGCACAGGCCTTGCAAGTAGACGGCCACACGTGCTCCACGAGCAGAAGTCCACACACACATACTGATAAGAACAGGTATTGGTGAAGAGTAAATAGTAGGAAATACCTCTACAGATCAGCCCGGCTGGATTATATGTTTGGTCTCTCATCACACTCTCGATCGGCCCGACTCGCACTCTCGATCGCCCCCGACTCGCACTCTCGATCGGCCCCGACTCGCACTCTCGATCGGCCCCGACTCGCACTCTCGATCGGCCCCGACTCGCACTCTCGATCGGCCCCGACTCGCACTCTCGATCGGCCCCGACTCGCACTCTCGATCGGCCCCGACTCGCACTCTCGATCGGCCCCGACTCGCACTCTCGATCGGCCCCGACTCGCACTCTCGATCGGCCCCGACTCGCACTCTCGATCGGCCCCGACTCGCACTCTCGATCGGCCCCGACTCGCACTCTCGATCGGCCCCGACTCGCACTCTCGATCGGCCCCGACTCGCACTCTCGATCGGCCCCGACTCGCACTCTCGATCGGCCCCGACTCGCACTCTCGATCGGCCCCGACTCGCACTCTCGATCGGCCCCGACTCGCACTCTCGATCGGCCCCGACTCGCACTCTCGATCGGCCCCGACTCGCACTCTCGATCGGCCCCGACTCGCACTCTCGATCGGCCCCGACTCGCACTCTCGATCGGCCCCGACTCGCACTCTCGATCGGCCCCGACTCGCACTCTCGATCGGCCCCGACTCGCACTCTCGATCGGCCCCGACTCGCACTCTCGATCGGCCCCGACTCGCACTCTCGATCGGCCCCGACTCGCACTCTCGATCGGCCCCGACTCGCACTCTCGATCGGCCCCGACTCGCACTCTCGATCGGCCCCGACTCGCACTCTCGATCGGCCCCCGACTCGCACTCTCGATCGGCCCCCGACTCGCACTCTCGATCGGCCCCCGACTCGCACTCTCGATGGCCCCCGACTCGCACTCTCGATGGCCCCCGACTCGCACTCTCGATGGCCCCCGACTCGCACTCTCGATGGCCCCCGACTCGCACTCTCGATGGCCCCCGACTCGCACTC
Source organism: Gastrophryne carolinensis (assembly GCA_027917425.1). Taxonomy (NCBI): domain Eukaryota; kingdom Metazoa; phylum Chordata; class Amphibia; order Anura; family Microhylidae; genus Gastrophryne; species Gastrophryne carolinensis. The sequence continues at coordinate 7,212,043 of CM051237.1, forward strand.
TCGATGGCCCCCGACTCGCACTCTCGATGGCCCCCGACTCGCACTCTCGATGGCCCCCGACTCGCACTCTCGATCGCCCCCGACTCGCACTCTCGATCGCCCCCGACTCGCACTCTCGATCGCCCCCGACTCGCACTCTCGATCGCCCCCGACTCGCACTCTCGATCGCCACTAGTTGTCGAAGGGCCACCAACCGGCCAGGTTTTGCAGCTCTTCGCACAGGTGCTCAGACAGAACTATAGACTGAGAACTAATAACTACACCGGTGCATTGGTATTGAGATCTACAAAACCTGACCTGTTCGTAGTTCCTGAGGAGTAGGGTTGAGCACCACTGCTCTAGTGTATTCCTCATACATGTATAGGTTCTCATGAAATGGAGGGCCGGGTGTTTTTAGGAAAGTCTGGACCCCCCAAGCGTCCAGCATGCATTTTTATCCGTAACCTCAGCCATAGGATAACTTGTGATGCGTTGTCTTCTGCAATGGTGTTTTTTTTTTTTTTTCCAAGCTCTCAGAGGGGCCTAATGAGGATAAGATTGAGTAGCTTACCACTTTTAACACTAAAGATCGTCACTATGAACACCTGGTGATGTCCTAACATTTTTTGGGAGTCACTCGGCACAGCAACCAACATTTTAAAGCAAGAAGGCACTGTGGAAGCATTAAAAAACAATAAAGAAAAAAATAAACCATGTAAACTACCGGTAAGGGTGGCAAAGCTGGAGACAGATAGCCAAAGAGAGTAGAAATAGCCCCAAAATGTTCTTTAGCTATGCAAACAGTATAGCTAACCAAAGAGAAGGCAACTAAAGAGGGGAATGTCAAATTACTAAACCTCTTTGCGATATGCTAGTTGAAATGCAGAGAAATTCCCAAATGTCACCTGTCTAACCAATGAAGAAGTGCAGCACTGCCTTAAACAGATTAACCTGAGCAAAGGGGGTGGGAGCAGCTCCATCACTATTATTTATTCAAAATCATCATCATTATTATTCAGGGCCTGGGAACCAGCTATGTGGAAAGACAGAGATTTGGTTGCACATATCTGCAGATACATGTGGAAGCCACACTGCCCCGGCAAGGCACTCTGTGTTTAGTGTGGTCCCTACTCTTATTTTTGAGTCCCCAAAGTTGGGACATGCAATGCAGCCAGAGCTACTCACCTGAGAAGCTGCCAGCCTCCCTTTAGAACACTTCATAGGGCGAGATCCATGGTGGCTGAATTAAACAGATTAAAATAGCCAAATCACCAGGACCAGATGGTTTTCATTCCTATGTTTTTAAGGGAATTAAACACAGTAAAAGACAAACCATTATTTGTAATATTTGAAGTTAAACAAAACCTGGGATTTTGACTATGCCGGGTTTTGCTCCTTGCCCTGGGGGCATTCCAGTTTGAGATGCCACTCTGTGGAGAACACCTCCAGATTGCCCATAAAAACTCATCTTGCCTGGCCCTACAGCACATGCATGGACTATCATCCAATCAGGAACGTTTACCATGCATATGTATTTAAATAAATTAGAAGTATGGCCAAAAATATGGCAAATTAGGTTTAATAGAAAGAATGAGGTTATACACATGGGCAGGAGCAATGTGTCCCACGTTAAAGGCTTGGCCTAAGGTGAAATCCAGGTCAGAGGGATACTGCAGACATTTCAATGCAGCTATACCCTTAATGGACAAGCCCTATTTGCCAGGATGCTGGAAATGCCTAGCAGGGTACGATTGCCCTGCCGGACTTTGACACATGCAAGATCCCCTGGGATCTGGGACCAAAAGTTGTCAAGCACTCACGGGAAGGGTTGATGGGTATGCCAGGATAGCCAAGGTCATACATGGTAAGACGGTCCAACTGAACACCAAGGTATAGGGTATGGGAGAGTTCAAGGTCAAAGGGCTGAGCCATGGGGCTCTGCATAATAATTTACCATATGAGGTCCCAGGGGAGAGAGACAAAAAGGCGGTCAGCAGGAGGTCGCATTCATACACTGGTCAACGACGTTGGAATTTGTACTCAAAGAAACTCACACAATCACTAACGGGCATCTGCAAAATTGGTCGGGTCTACTTTATAGGGGCAAGGGGCGCCACACACTGAAAATACAGTCCCTCCCGCTCCTTTATGTCGGGCTGTATGACATGCATTAATATGTCTCAGATGACATGTTCTTCAGCAAGTTACTACTCCTACCTCTTGTCTCCACCCCTATCATTTAGATTGAAAGCCCGCAAGGGCAAGGCTAAAATGCTAACACCCTACTGTTCCAATGTGTTTTGTTGCACTTGACCCATAATAATGTGTGTATTATACTCCTCCGTTGTCGTATATGACTCATAATGTCCTACTGTCAACTTACCTAGGGGTCGGTCCTGTGGTGTATCCAGGAGACTGTCCGGGGCTCGTTATGCCCAGCGGCCGTGCCGGGCAGCGTCTGCTCGTGTGGCGCCGGGCAGCGTCTGCTCTCCTCACTGCTGCGTCCCTGGCTTCTCAGAACGTGCTTGAGCGAGCATGTCTCTCTTATGACCTCCGGCGGCGCTGTACACAGCGCGCCTGCCGGAAGCTGTATTAAAGGGCCAATTAGCCCAAAGCGTTTATGGGCGAAAACGCCCTTAAGTTCAAATTGGGCACTCAGCCCAGGGATTCAGTATGCACCAATCACCACACTTCCTTCTGGCCAATCCTGTTGACTCCCATCCATTAAAGGTTGTTTCCCCACAGGTATCCCTTGCCCATTATAGCGTTTAGCTGAGTGTGCCTTTAATCCTGAATACTCCTGTTTGATTCCGTTGCCGACCTCCTTGGTTTGACCATTCTGTGATTGCCGCCTGGACTGTCCCTTGCTTGTACCCTGACCATGCTTCTGTCTTATCCCTTGTACCGCGAACCCGTGACCTCCCAGATTGACCTTTTGGCTTGACCTCGACTCTTCTTTTGTCTCTTCCTTGGTGCCGCGATATTTTAAGGATCGACTACTCATGTATGACCCCGGCTTCTCGACATTGCCCTGCCTGGCCTTTGGTTCACCCGCCTTTACCCCCCTGTAAGCTCACATCCTTTGTGCTACTAAGTCCCGGGGGCAACCGTGTCCGGCAAGGCGTGTATAGCGTCCCCGCAAACGGGGGCTTGACTAAAGGTGAAGCTAGCAGCGGAGATTGGGGGGGGTTGTGGGCTTACCTTGAAGGCGGGTGTCCCACAAGGCCTGACACCTACCCTCCTGTAATTTAGACTTTGTACATACCATGGTGTTTTATAAATAATAATACTTGTCACTCCTGGACATATCCTATTCAGTTATGATATCTGGATTATTAGGGATATGCAAGTCAATCCTTTAAAGTCAGTTCATTTACTGATGGTGTGATGCACAGTAACTACATTGTAAAGTGTTTTGGTGCCCAAATTAGTACTCTATGTCATGATTACACACTGGGGACCTTTGTTTGTGAGTTTCCTGACATTGGTTGACAATAAAGATGAGTGAACTGAACTATTAGAACCAGAGTTCGGATCGACTTTCCGGGAAAATTTGCTGTGGTCCCATATTTCCAGTTTCATTGGCTAATTTGGGTGCCAGGAAGTAACCCAGGAGCAAGGCACCAGAAGGAGCAGGGGGTCACCGATGATGCGATGCACCTCATATACCGCCAAAAGCCACCCCCTTTGATGTAACGCCATGACCTGCGGGCTATAAGTACCGGGATCCTGCACATACCCTGGAATTGCTGGTTGCTGACAGTCTAATCTGCATGGGCTTAGTTAGAGAAATGGAAAGCTGTCTTTTGATTGCTAGGGACAGAGATAGTTGGTGTGTCTCTGCCAGTGCTACTCTGATGGGAGACACTTGGCGGTATCGCGGCTGTGTGTTTTTTTTTTTTCAGAGAGCACAGCCTGAGTATTTCCGGGTTTCTTTAGAGGGGAAACCTACCTACCTACCTCTACCAGTCTAGAGTGATGTTGTCTTTCATACAGGACCCGAAAAGAAAATTAACCCACAGGGCCACTACCGTATACTGAGGTCAGAGTATTGAACTGGGCACACCTACTTACCTATCTTTTCACCTTAGTACCTGCCTACCTCTCACGGTCTCCGGGGTGGCAAGTTGGAGTTCATACAAAACACATAGAGCTTTAAATTTAACCCGCAGGGCCACTACCTTAGTGTAGTCATGGTATTGAACTGGGCCCACAGACCTCACCATGTATCTGCCTAACCATCTTTGTACACCAAATTTCCTAAAAGGCACTCGCAATGCCTGAACCATAAGGGATCTGCCCGTATGTGTACTGGAAGTGGCAGTGGCAGAACTACTGGCCCAAGGGGGAGAAGCAGTACCAGAAGGGCTGGTGGTGTTGTATTCCGTTGCAAAGGCCGCCCATTTCCTCTGGGTCTTCAACACTCCTAAAATTTTCTACCCTCCACCATCTGCCCAAGAGCTAACTGTAGGGTTTTACGCTGACACTGTACCACTGTTCAGTGATGATGAAGAGAGCAGCATTGATCCTGTGGAGACTTCTAGGCCTTGAAGCACTGCTGAGAGTCGGGGGGGGGGAGGGGGAGCAAATTTATATGGCGCCAGGGGACCAGTGCACCAGGCAGCTGGGGAAGACAGTAGTGGCAGTGAAACCTGCATAGACAATGCCGCCGACCGCACGTGGCAACCAGTCATAAAGCATGATCATCATGATGGGATAAGTGTGCCACCAACCCAGCGTGCTGCCAACTATCAAGAGATCTCGAGCAAAACATAGAAGGGGAACACCACCTGCTATTCAGCAAACAAGCTTGCAGAGACACACTGGCAGTCAACACAAACCCCAAAGCAGCAGTGGAAACCAGCCAATAGTACAAGGTGCTCTTGTAAAACCGTGGTATTCTGATGTGTGGCAGTTTTCCTACAAGCTGCCTCCCGGTTCCTATGCAGCAGACCTGGGCATTGTTCGGCCTGTGGGCCGTATATGGCCCGCTGATTGGCTTTGACTGTCCCGGGCTGAGCTGGCTGGCGGAGTCCCTCCGCTCGTGATTCGGCATCCCTCCGTTCGCAGTGGGTCGGCGCCTCCCGCACTGTACACAGGCGATCACTTAAGCAGCAGCCGATCGGCCGCTCGGCTTATCAGGTCTGGCACTGAGTGAGGAAGGGAGAACGCGCCAGACCCGACGATCTCCTGTGTACAGTGCGGGAGGTGCACTCAAGCAGCAGCCGATTGGCCGCTCGGCTCGTCGGGTCTGGCACTGAGTTAGGAAGGGAGAACGTGCCAGACTCGACCAGCCGAGAGGCCGATAGGCTGCTGCTTAAGTGAGTGCACCTCCCTCACTGTACACAGGAGATCGTCGGGTCTGGCGCGTTCTCCCTTTTTAGTTTCTCATGTGGCCCCATGGAAAAAATAATTGCTCACCCCTGCTATACGGTGTGTACACTCTGTTAGGAACATGTAAAGTTGATAAAGGGCCCTGATGTGGGCATCTATTCCATAAATGAGCACATGAAACACCAACACAATGCTACTTCGGAGAACTGTGGACAATCTGTTTTTGCTGTTGGATCCACCAACTGCAGCATTTCACAGTCGAAACCCAAGCAGGCACCTCGACTTTGCCATCATGAGTTTTCTGGATCCTCTGCCTCCTCCATCTTGTCCTCACCCTCCCATCTGTCAAGAGTTCATCTTGGTCAGATTTAATGCCACAATTGCCAGGCTCATTGTCACATTGTCCTGCACCCAGCCACATTGGGCACGAACTGATCAACTGCATATGCCAGGAAATATCCTCTTGGCTGACCCCTCTCCAAAAGGACATAAGAACCATTGTTTCTGACAATGGGAGGAACGTGTTGGCACTGCAGCAGGGAGGGCTGCGCCATGCACATTGCATGCTTTCAATTTGATTCCCAACATCCTTTAGTAGGTTCAAGCAGCTGCTCAAATTGTCATGCAAACTGTGCATTCGCTTTAGCCACTCGTGTTGTGCAAGGGACGTCCTCCTGAAGCTGCAAAGGCAGCATTGCCTACCACAACATCTCATGATATGCACCATGCCGACCCGTTGCAACCCCTCTCTGCATATTTTGGACCAGCTGTATGAAACGAGAACGGTAGTTGACTAAACCACGCTGCAATTTCCAACTGTGCCATTGGCAAACGATGCATGACTCAATACACAAAGCACAAACACAATTGGTTAAAGTGGACCAACACCGAGAGGTGATCGGCCCGGAAATCTATAAGATTCCCGGGCCGATCACCTCCCACCCCGCGGGACATCCGAGATCGGGCTCCTCTAGGCGTGTGCGCCCCTGCGCGGGCCGTCTGTGAATGGCCGGCACGCGCGCCGAAAGTGACGCGAGGGAGGCGGCGGCGGCGGAAGCCGCTTGGACGTTCCTGTTCCCCGCCTGGACGTTGGCGGGGATTGGACCGGGCAGTCACGTGGGAGCGGGGAGAGGTGAGTTTATTGGGGTTTCTGGGGGGTTTCACACAGCGGGGCACCCCCAATCGGGGTGCCCCGCCGAAGTGGACCAAAACCCAGGATAGTCAAAATCCTGGGTGTTGGTCCACTTTAATGGTGGGCACTGTCTCAATGGAAACCAAAATAGGAACAGGGGAAAGTACTAAATGCAAAATCAGCTTTATTGAAAAAATTATTGCACCATCCCATCTAGCACAAAAAGTACACAAAAGACTACTTAATTGTCCCCATAACATACTGTCTTGACACAGCTATTAAATACTGCGTTACATCACTTTACGCCAGTACCGGCATTCCAAAAAAGCACATTAGCTGCAGCATAGTCTCCTGATCCTTAATTGCTGCTGGCCACAGATGGTTAAATATAAGCAGTCACGGCCATTCATTTGCGCTTGTAATAGCTGTATAGCTGCATAGGTGAAGCCGTCTGTCACGCGGATACGCATCCATCCTATCTGACTTGGCGATGCTCCAAAACAACAACAAGCCGGTGAGCCGGTTACTGGCAGCACGTGGTTGAGGGACGTGAGGTGATGTGGGGCCTCCCCTTCCGACGCGCGTTTCGCCCCGCCCACCGGGGCTTCGTGCATGACTCCTGCCATTTGCTGAGGCCACACTGCTCGTCAGCCGGAAGACTATGGGCTTAGCTATGTAATTCCCTTGCTCCATGTACTGGAGGATGTCCTGCAATGTAACGTTGACAAGGGGACCCAGCCCAGTGCTCACATGTATCGCATCCAACTGAGCCCGGAGCTGGATGAAGTGGTGGTGGAGGAGGATCTCAATGCCCGGGCTCTGCTTACACCACTGGGTGGCTTATCTGATGGAGAGGATCATCAGGAGGTGGAGGAGGAGGACACCAGCACCCCTGGCAGTATTTAGTGGTGAGTGAGGAGAACAGGCGTTCAGAGTCTGCTTTTTGCCAGAGGGATGGCTGGCAACAATAATAGACCCTCGGTTCTGCAGCAAAATGTCTCATCTATTTTTACACTTGCCGAGCGGGACGCCAAAATGGCCTATTACAGTGATAGCTCTCGTTACCACGAGGTCATCAGGGGGACCATGTGCACTTACTCTCCACTCCCCCGATTGCTTGGGGTGTCAGGCAGTAGCCAAGCTAGCCGCCTAAGCCTGGAGTCCTTAATTAGCAGTTTTATGCAGCCACCCGCTGAGCAAAGTGGCCAGCTGCCTACCAACGGCACTGCACAGCAGTAGTTCAACCACCAAGTGGTGGCATGTCTGGAGTTTACCATGTCCCTTGACAACATGGACCCCGTTGAGTTCTGGCCAGGGAAATTGGTCATCTGGCCACAATGCGCCGTGTTAATGGCTTGACCAACCAGCAGTGTGGAATCGTTGAGGGTATTCGGTGCGGCAGGGGCTATTGTGGCCCCCATGGAGAATTTGTCTTTTGCCAAAATGTGGAGATTCTCACATTCATTAAGATGGATCAGACATGGATAATGCCAGAGTTCACCACCCCCGTGCTTGATGTTAGTTAACTAGCAGCAGCTACCCCCCCTCAACTGGCCGTCATAGGCCTTTAGGCACTCGGACAACTGATGCTGTTACACACCCTCCATTAGTTGTCACAGATGTTTAGTGACTCTGAGAGACTGCTGATCCCCCTGCTACCCACGTCCATTGGCTTTCACAGGCCTTAGGCTCTTAAGAGAAATGACTGATGCTGATACCTACCTCCAGTGGCTGTCATGGGCGTTTAGGGACTCGTAGAGACTGCTGATGTTGTTACCCGCCTCTACTGCTTTCACAAATCTTAGGCACTGAGAGACTGCTGATGCCCCTGTTTCCTACCTCTACTGGCTTTCACAGGCCTTAGGTACTCCGAGAGACTGCTGCTGCTGTTACCCCCCTCCACTGGCTGTCACAGGCCGTTAGGGGCTTAATGAGACTGATGGTGCTGTAGTGTGTTTTTGTTCCCTCCTGGTCACCAGTACACTTTGGCAGAGTGGGGAATGGAATTAAGAGCTGCTAAACATCCTGTGCCCTACCCTCTCCCATCGCAGGTGAGGTGTCTCAATCAAACTAATCACGCTGTCAGACCAGGCACCAGTCATGCTCACACTCAAACTAAAAACACAAACACATTCAAGGATCTGGGGTTTTTCAAAAACTCCCAAAAATGTAAAGAACATATGATAAAAATCTGGTCTGACTTTATATACGACAATATTCAACACCTAAATAACCCCACAGTACTATGGTAAAATGCTAAAGCAATCCTACAATGGCACAATAGGCTACAACACCAAAAAAGGAGAAGCCGATGCAAAACACACAACCCTATACAATACACTTACAAAAGCATACAAAAAATACACTGAACATAACACACCAGAAAACAAAAAACAATGGCTGGAAGTCTCCCTAATACTAGACACATTTTTTGGGAACAGAAGCCAAATGCAAAGTACACTTTCAAAAGGCCAAATACTTCGTTTGGCAACAAAGCAGGTGCGCTGCTATCCAATATGGCTAAACTAAGGATCAGAAAAATAATAAACATCATAAAAGACACTGACACTGGCCAATGAACACACTGCCAACAAACAATAGTCAGAAAATTTGAAAACTACTTTAATGAGCTATATACTGGCAAAGATCAAAACAGAAAAAACTAAATACTAGAGGCAGACATACAGAACGAGAAATAGCAAACACTATTAAAGACCTAAAAAACAACAAAACACCAGGACCTGATGGTTACACGAACAAATTCTACAAACTATTAAACCCAGTAATACTCGCAATTTACAGAATCCTATACAATCTTTTTACCAAAACCAGAGAGAGACCCAGAATTAGTTAAATCTGATAGACCAATATCGCTGTTGAATACAGACTACAAAATCTAAAATGATGGTTTGACTCCAGCCTTTCCTTCCGAAATGACTCACCAAACATCAACTGGGTAAACCTATCCCCATAGGGATAAGAACAGCACTAGCAGCAATCATTGAAAAAAGAAACTGTAAAGACCTCCCTCCTTAGCTTAGATGCTGAGAAGGCTTTTGACAAAATTGCCTGGCCATGGCTGAATACACTCCTAGCCTTTGGCAGAGTGTTAACCTCTATAATACATCTATCTATCTATCGATCTCTATCATATATATAGTAAAACCAGTTACCAATGAATAGTTAATGGGCAGATCTCAGACAAAATAAGGCTGGGTAGGGAGGTTAGACTAGGGTGCCCCTGGAAGAAGAAGCTACATTTCGAGGCATAAAAGTAGGCGAGATAGGAGGAAAAAAATAAAAAGAACCGCATTTGCAGATGATGTTCTTCTGTATGTCACCAACCCCAAGACTACCCTCTCAAAGATATAGGCTATCCCCCAAATTGGCTGAGTTACAGGCTATTCGATCAACGTACAAAAGTTGCAGTCCTATATCTGAGCAACTGTAGAAAACTTAACTGGGGAAATAGCTTCCCATTTAAGTGGAATAAACAGTACATTAAATACCTTGGAGTACTACTGCCAAGGAATCCACAAAAACTCTACAATATCAGTATCAGACCTATAATCAAAGAGATCTAATGGGACCTTCAAAACTCGTTCAGTCTAACCCTCTCATACTTACGCCGAACTTTATTTCCAAAACTTTTATTCCTCGCACAAACCCTCCCAATACTCTTAAGAAACAAGGAAATCATAGAACTGAGCAAAAAATGTAAAGAATTTACTGAGGGAATTTGAATGGGGACACAACCCCCCCCCCCCCCCCATATATGGACTGGGAGAAAGCAGGAATCGCACATTTCAGACAGCTAGTACACTATGCAGAGAAAAAATGCTCATCTATGCGAAAAATAGACTAATACCCATTTATGGCTTTACAAGCCTTCACATACTTCCAAATAGCATCATATGTGAATAAAAGATCAAAAAATTATTCACAAAGGATTGGAAGAACGAGTTCGATACACTCCTGAATATTGTTCCACCGAAACACAAAGCAATATCAACACACTACAACTTTCTAAGAAATCCAATACAGTATGAGCAAATCAACACGAGCGTGATCAAATGGTGCAACCACTTTCCAGACTTAGAAATTGACGACCTATTAAGGATGCTTGGGCGACTATACAGGCATCCTCATACAGGGAAATGCTTCTTAGACTATACCACTACACCTACCCTGTTTCCCCGAAAATAAGACATCCTCCGAAAATAAGGCCTAGTGCCTGCTTTCGGAGGATATCGTTATATAAGTCATCCCCCGAAAATTGTATTGTAACCACTAGGGGGACTAATGACTAGGGGCACGTAAGGGGGGAGCTCCAGGGAGGTGGAGGAGACGCACGCTGTGCCATATTTCCGGGGAAAAATTAATATAAGACAGTGTCTTATTTTCGGGGAAACAGGGTATGTATCACCTGCTAGATTCTTACATTAGTCTGAGTCTCACAGTCCCATTTGTAACAATTGTGGGGAACGTGGCGAACCTCTTCCATTGTTTATGGGAATGCCTGGTCCTTAAAAAGTTTTGGGAAAAAAATACAAAGATACACGATCACTAAATTAATAAACTATTTGCCACTAACCTCAAGCCGGGCAAGATGACTTAATCCGGACCAGCACCCATTTTTACTTTAACGGGTGTTGGTCCCTCTGTTTGCTGATAACAAGAACGCTGGAGCCCCCTCGCACCTAACTGCACAGAACAGAACACTCGTAAAACTCACCTTTTTTTATAAGCCAGCGATGGGAAAGGAGTCCCGTGATTGCCTGCCGGGCGGTCATGTGGGCAGGTCCTGCCAGTGAGCGGCATAGAGGATGCAACTATGGCCCAAAGTAAAAACGGGTGTTGGTCCAGTTTAAGAGTGGATGGAGGCATTAAAATGTTTATACTGATTATATCAGCAATTGCTAAAAAAAAAAACTAATTCTCTATTAGTATGGATCTAAATTGGATCCATACCAACCTTCCAACATTTCATGAAAAAAAAATTCAGATTTGACTGGGCTGATTCAATACTTGACAAAAAAAAGTTACCAAATGTTATGGGAAAGTTTTATTGATACGCTACACAAAGAAATCAAACACAAACTATATCAAACCTTTAAAGACACCACATGGTACTTGATGAGAGTGTTTGAAGGAGATCACCCCGTGGATCTCTCCGGCGTGTGTAGTTGGGTCACCACAGCCCTGCCTTGACCTTTCTACATCTTCCGGGATGGGGAATGATGCGTACAGGAACACTGTAAGTAACTCAATTTGTCTGACGCAAAACTAATTGGAAAAAGAAAAATGTGATGCATTGTCGTTAAACGACACGTACTTCAATGATTAAATCTATGAAAACTGCCTTTTGTGAACACAGTACCAATATTAAAAACTCATTAAAATACATTTTTTAAAAATTGATTTCAGCGGCTTTTTCTGTTTGTCCATCTTGTAAAATAAAGTGACGTTCCTCTTTTACCTTCTCTTATCCCCTCCATTTCTTATTTTCTTCAGGTGAAAGATTGCTCCAGAATAAAGTGGACCAACATGTCAATACCTCTCCAAATGAGAAAATAAAACATGAAGATGACATCACAGCAAATCCTACAGAAGAATTCATTTCCTCAAATTTTCATCCAGCACTGCACTCTGCACATCTCTCTTCTTACCCCTCGCCACAGGAGAGTCAGGCTGTTTTTCATATCCCTCATACAGCTCCTAGATCTAAGAAGTCTTATTCATGTTCTGAATGTGGGAAATTATTTTCTAAGAAATCAAACTTTATCGCACATGAAAGAACTCATACGGGGGAGAAGCCATATTCTTGTTCTGAATGTGGGAAATGTTTTGCTCAGAAATCACACTTTATTGCACATGAAAGAACTCATACAGGCGAGAAGCCATTTTCATGTTCTGAATGTGGGAAATGTTTTTCTCATAAATCAGACCTTATCACACATGAAAGAGTTCATACAGGGGAGAGGCCGTATTCTTGTTCTGAATGTGGGAAATGTTTTTCTCACAAATCATACCTTTTCACACATGAAAGAGTTCATACAGGGGAGAGGCCGTATTCTTGTTCTGAATGTGAGAAAAGTTTTTCTTACAAATCAGGCCTTATCAACCATAAAAGAGTCCATACAGGGAAGAAACCATATTCTTGTTCTGAATGTGGGAAATGTTTTTCTCATAAATCAGTCCTTATCACACATGAAAGAGTTCATACAGGGGAGAAGCCGTATTTTTGTTCTGAATGTGGGAAATGTTTTTGTCGGAAATCGGGCCTTGTCGCACATGAAAGAGTTCATACAGGAGAGAAGCCTTATTCTTGTTCTGAATGTGGGAAGTGTTTTTCTAACAAAACAGGCCTTATACACCATGAAAGAGTCCATACAGGGGAGAAGCCTTATTCATGTTCTGAATGTGGGAAATGTTTTTCTCACAAATCGGGCCTCATCCACCATGAAACGGTTCATACAGGGGAGAAGCCATATTCTTGTTCTGAATGTGGGAAATGTTTTTCTCAGAGATCTGCCCTTATCACACATGAAAGAGTTCATACAGGGGAGAAGCCATATTCATGTTGTTTATGCGGGAAATGTTTTTCTATGAAATCAGACCTTATCAGACATGGAAAAACTCATACAGAGGAGAAGCCATTTTCATGCTCTAAATGCGGGGAATGTTTTTCAGATGTATCTGCCTTTTTCAAACATGAAATCGTTCATACAGACGAGAAGCCCTTAATAAATTTGAAAGAGTCCATACAGGAAATAAATCATATTCCTGTTCTGAATGTGGGAACTGATCTCTTGTAAATCACACCTTATCAAATATGAGAGAGTTCCTAGGGGGGAGAAGTCACATTCCTGTTCTGAATGTGGGAAATGTTTTGGGCAGAAACCTTTGAATATGTGGGATGAATTCCAATTATTTTCTTATCATTATTTACAGTTGTGAGTATGTATTAAATATTTAGCTTTTTATAGAAAATGCATATCTCTCTGTACTACCTTTTAGTTATTTTTGTTTTTAACCCTGTATGAAGTTTACCTTCACACTACCTTCCTGTACCCTAATAAAACCAGACACATGAGCGAATATTGTATTTCTCATCAATAACAGTAGCAAGGCGCGGGTTAATCTCCGCCATAAACTAGCTCCTCCTGGCATATCTAAGACAGGCTGTTGCAGGATATCCTCTGTTCTTTTCTTGCAGTCACAAGGAAATATGAAGCTGTCTGGATTTTTTAGTTCAGTGCTGACCGTGATCGGGGGCTTTGTCTCCCATCCTCTCACAAGCTGCAGTGTTCCTGCAGATCCCAGTTAGATGCCTGAATTTGGTTTCCAAGCTATAGCGTGGGATCATGCAGTCCAGGTAAGCACACCAAGGCTGGTCCGACTGGGTCTGAACCCCAAGGAACAGGAACCCACTGCCCACAGTGTAGCTGATCATTAGGCTTGCATGGTGGTTCCCTCTATCCCCTGGGTCATCACTCACTCTGGCCGTGTGTGTGTGTGTGTGTGTGTGTGTGTTTTCTACTACATTCCATGCCACCCTGAGAGGCAGCCATGCTGGTCAGAGCTTGGTGCCAGCGTTTGGAATGAGGCAGCCTTGCCGCATGGACATTGTCTTTGCATATGTGGCCTGTCTATTGGCAGATTCGGAAAGAGGGTGGGTTGGCAGCATCTGTGGGGAGCATGCCTTTGGCCACTCTGGCCTTACAGTGGAGAATGATAGAAGAGGGCATGGCAACCTCTTCACAAACAGCACGAGGCAGTGCCATCTTGTGCAGTGCTGGAGGTCCCTGCGGCATTCCAGGATCAACAATTGCCAGCCCCCACACTGCCTCCCTGTTCCTGGGCTGATGATTGGAAGCCAGCGCAGTTGCCACCCCACAGATTCCATGGTCGGGCTCACTCTGGGGGGCAAAGCTTTTTGACTTTTTGTTCATGTGGGGGTCTGGAAGCAGCTGCATCCTTGATTGGTGGGTTGATTTTAGCTGCAGGAAGGTTGCTTTTCCAGTAGTGCAGGCAGGTGTGACCAGTAGTCAACAGGCAGGAGGGTGTCAACAAGCACTAGGATGCCTCTGGAGCAACTGGTGAGCAGCTTCTGGAGCAGGCACTAGGAAGCCTCTGGAGCAAGTAGTGAGCTTCTGGAGCATGCACTAGGAAGCCTCTGGGGCAGCTTCCGGCATCAGCACTGGATAACCCTTAATGCAGTTGGCACTGGGTGGCATCTGAGTCAGCTCCTGTTGCAGGCTCTAAGCCACCTCTGGAGCAGCCAATGGGCAGCTTCTGGAGCAAGCATTAGAAAGCCCCATGGATAACTGATGGGCAGCTTCAGGAACGCCCACTGGGAGGCCTCTGCAGCAGCCACTGGGCAGCATCTGGAACAAGTACTAGGGAGCTTCTGGGGCATATTCTCAAGCATGCACTTGAGAGCCTTAAATCAGCCAGTGGGTAGCTTCTGGAGCAAACACTAAGAAGCCTCTAGGGCAGTAGTCCTCAAACTTCCTCCTCAAGGGCCGAGACAGGCCAGGTTTTGCAGCTCTCTATGCTGATGCACAGATGTAATAATTAGGGCTATAGCTCTGTCTGAGCACCAGTTAATTCACCTGTGGAGTAGTGTGGAGAGCTGCAAAACCTGGCCTGTCTCGGCCCTTGAGGAGGAAGTTTGAGGACTACTGCTCTAGGGCAACCAATGAACAGCTTCTGGAAAAAGCACTAGGATGCCTCTGGGGAAGTCATAGGACAGCCTCTGAATCAGCCAATGGACTGCTTCTGGAGCAAGCACTCGGAAACATTTGGAGCAACCACTGAGCAGTCTGTGGGCAGCCTCAGGATCGCACACTGGGCAGATTCTAGAGTAGGCAGCTTCTAGAGCATGCACTGGGCAACCTCTGGAACAGCCAATGGGCAGCTTCTAGAGAAAGAAAGCTGACAGGAAGCTTATGGTGCAGGCCAGGGCCTGCTAGATGGCATCTGGATCTGTTGCAAGCTCTAGGCAGCCAATGTGACAGCCTCTGGAGCAGCCACTGGGAGGTTTCTGGAGCAGGTACTGGACAGGATCTGGGGCATACAAAAGAAGGCAGAAGACCAGAAGTAGAGACCAATGCTACCAAATAGCAACAAGAGAAGGCAGAAGACCAGGAGAGGGCAGCAGATCATGATGTAAATGAGGACCAGAGCTACAGACCCGAATTAAGGGAAGACAGAAGACCAGGAGTGGGCAGAGGACCATGATGTAGAAAAGGACCAAAGCAACAGAACATAAATAACAGAAGACAGAAGACCAGGAGTAGAGAACATCCAAAAGGCACAAGAGCAAGAGAACCGAGAAGGAAGAAGTAAGCATAGAGGCAAAAGAGAAGCCACTAAGGGCAGATAAACAAAGAGAGGAATTTAACAAAAGGGCAGAAGACAAATAGAAGGCTAAAGAGCTGTGGGAAGGCAACCAAATGAGCAATATAGAACCAAGGAGTGATAAAGTGTTAAGGGGCATAAGAGAATCAATGGAAGGTAAACAGTCAAAGGGCAGAAAAGGACCAAAGGCCCGGAAAGGAACCAGGGGTGGAAAAAGGACCAAGGGGCAAAAGAGAACCAAGAGAGGGTAAATAGCCACAAGTTAGGCAGGGGCTATGCTAAAAAAAAAAGAGGAGAGAAGTGAGAGGCAGAAGAAAACAAAGGGCAGTAGAAGATTAACTGGACACAAAAGAGGATCAAAGAAACAGCAGTTTGTAAAAATAAAAAAAAAGCAGTGACAGGAGGAGTAAGAGGGGGCAGAATGAGGGGTAAGAATGGGCAGAAGAGGAGCAGGAAAGGGTAAATCAGGAGTAAGAGGGGGCAGAGTGAGGGGCAGTGGCAGGTCGGTCACGTGATGGTGCAGGGGGTGTGAGTAGAGATTAAGCTTGTGGTCACCTCAGCAGGAGAGGCTGCAGCGCCGCTCTACACCAACATGACGTCCACCAGCACTGGGGACATCGGGATGAAGTGGGAGAGGAGGCGGGGCTACAAAGCACCAATAATAGTGGCAGCCCACCTTGGTTGCCCCAGTAACAGCCTGCATTGACATTGGGACAGTATAACAAAGCCACGCCTCTCCCACTATCCCGGATCTTCCTCTTCATGCACGCCCAGAAACGTCACTTCAGCCTCCCCTGCAGGCGGCCATTTTGCCATGGGACCAACTAGGGATGAGCAAATTGAATCTGATGAATTCGAATTCATTACGAATTTCAGATAAAATCAAATCACAACGAATCCAAATATCACTGTGATTCGATCCATCAAAATCCATTTAGTGTGTTACAGGCTATCTAAAATGGCAGTTCCACATGTCAGGGCATGGGGCAAGGAATCCTGGGAAGGTGGCAAGGCGGGATCACGCTGAATCACTTGCAGCATGCAGCTTATCAGCAGCCAGCCACCCCGGCGATGTCACAGCCCTATATAATCGGGCATCCATTTTGCGGCCACTCACTTCGGCGTTGTATTACAGAGAGAATGGGACAGAGTGAGTGACAGAGAGAGGGAAAGAGAGAGAGAGAGAGAGAGAGAGAGACAGTGGCAGTGTAGAGCAAAAGCTATTCACCACAGGGACAGTGTGCAGCAGCAGCAGCGATGCATGTGTCAGACAAATTCAAGCATAAAAGCAGTGACAGAGAAGGGAGAGAGTTTAAGACACAGTGGTAGTGTGCAGCAACAGCAATTCACCACAGGGACAGTGTGTGCAGCAGCAGCAGCAGCAGCAAATCACGTGGCAACCAAATTCAAGCATAGAAACAGTGGCAGAGAAGGAAGAGGGCTTGGGACACAGTGTGCTGCAGCACTGGTGTCTACAATTCAAAAGGCTTTTTTTTTTTACAAAAGCTAATCGTAGCACTTAAAGCGTATTGTCCTCTAGTGTAACCTGTGCATACATCTAAGTGGTGTACCAATTTGTTCCTGTTCATTGAACTGCCCTCATCCGTGCACACCACATAAGTACATCTGAGAGTTTTAGCATTTGGTTTCTGTTAAAGTATTCAAAGCCTAGTTAGTGTGAAAGGCCAGACAAAATTACACACCTGCCCAAAAGTACCCGTCTCTTGCTGTTTTACAGAAATCCTGTTTTAAAGCCTACTGGAGTGCATTTAACTGCCCTGATCAGGGCATACCACATAAGTACATCTGAGAGTTTTAGCATTTGGTTTATGTTAAAGTGTTCAGGGTCTCGTTACTGTGAAAGGCCACACATAGTCACACACATGCTGCTATTGTCCAAAAATCCCGTTTTAAAGCCTACTGGAGCACATTTAACTGCCCTCATCAGGGCATACCACATAAGTACATCTGAGAGTTTTAGCATTTGGTTTATGTTAAACTGTTCAGGGTCTCGTTATTGTGAAAGGCCACACATAGTTACACACATGCTGCTGTTGTCCAAAAATTCTGTTTTAAAGCCTACTGGAGCGCATTGAACTGCCCTAATCAGGGCATACCAAGTACATCTGAGAGTTTTAGCATTTTTTTTTTTGTTAAAGTGTTCAGGGTCTCATTAGTGTGAAAGGTCAGACAAAATTAAACACCTGCCCAAAACTACTCATCTCTTGCTGTTGTATAGAAATACTGTTTTAAAGCCTACTGGAGCACATTTAAATGTCCTAATCAGGGCATTCCACATAAGTACATATGAGAGTTGTGGGCCTAGTTAGTGTGAAAGACCAGACAAAATTACACACCTGCCCAATATTACATACCTGCTGCTTATGTCCCAAAACCCTGTTTTAAAGCCTACTGGAGCGCAATGAACTGCGCTCCAGTAGTGTTTAAAGGCCAGACAAAATAACACACCTGCCCAAAAGTACCCAACTCTTGCTGTTGTATAGAAATCCTATTTTAAAGCCTATGGAGCACATTTAACTGCCCTCATCAGGGCATACCAGATAAGTACATCTGAGAGTTTTAGCATTTGGTTTCTGTTAAAGTGTTCAGGGCCTCGTTAGTGTGAAAGGCCAGACAAAATTACACACCTGCCCAAAAGTACATACCTCCTGCTGTTGTATAGAAATCCTGTTTCAAAGCCTACTGGAGCGCATTTAACTGCCCCCATCAGGGCATACCACATAAGTACATCTAAGAGTTTTAGCATTTGTTTTCTGTTAAAAAGTTCAGGGCCTCGTTAGTGTGAAAGGCCAGACAAAATTACACACCTGCCCAAAAGTACCCGCCTCTTGCTGTTTTACAGAAATCCTGTTTGAAAGCCTATCGGAGTGCATTTAACTGCCCTGATCAGGGCATACTACATAAGTACATCTGAAAGTTTTAGGTTTCTGTTAAAAATTTCAGAGCCTCGTTAGTGTGAAAAGCCAGACAAAATTACACACCTGCCCAAAAGTACATACCTTCTGCTGTTGTATAGAAATCCTGTTTTACAGCCTACTGGAGCGCATTTAACCGCCCTCATCAGGGCATACCACATAAGTACATCTGAGAGTTTTAGCATTTCCTGTTAAAGTCTTCAGGGCCTAGTTAGTGTGAATGCCCAGACAAAATTACACACCTGACTAAATTAAATACCTGCTGCTTTTGTCCAAAACATTTTAAGGCCTAGTTACTGTGAAAGGCCAGACATAGCTACACACCTCCTGCGGTTATCTAAAAAAACTTTTAAAGCCTATTGGAGCACATTGAACTGCCCTCATCAGTGCATACCACATACATACATCTAAAAATTGTACCAATTTATTCCTGTTAAATTCTTCAAGGCCTAGTTACTGTGAAAGGCCAGGCATAGTTACACACCTGCTGCTCTTGTCGACAAATCCTGTTTTAAGTGTAGTGCAGCATATTGTCCTCCCCTTATATATGCACTAAGTATGTCAGGCAGAGAGGAGTGACAGAGGCCTAAACTCATCAGGCAGAAATCACAGCAGACTAGGGACAAGTGGCAGCAGGAGTTGGAAGTGAGAGGCCTGAGCTCCTGGTATCAGCTAGTGGTCGTGTGTCGACCAGCAACCCATCTGCCATGATTGGTTAACACAGTCATCCACTTCACAAGTGACAGCTGACACCCCCAGTCAACAGTTGGTGGCTTCCTCAGACACAACCCTCAGTTGGCATGGTGGAGGAGCAGTCCCTGTCCTCCCATTGCCTCTGTTCTATGCTGTTCCCTCCCCTAGTAAAGTATCTTATGCTTTGGCTTCAGCTCCACTATTCAGTGAGGACAATCTGATGGAGGACAGTCAGCAGCTACTACCCAGACAAGAATGGGGAGACATCCGCCGCTTCCTCCGCTAGGCGGGTAAGTAGTGATGAGGAGAGTGGCATGGGAGGTGGTGTTGTGAGCATTCCAGCTCCTGCAGCAGACATTGTTGCGGAACCTAAGGACATCAGTGACGTGCAGACACAACTCGATGATGATGAAGCCGATCACACTTGGGATCCAGCTGCAGAAGGGGCTTCATCATCAGGGGAAGAGGGTTGCAGGTTGCCCGTGAGTTGAGTCAGCAGCTGAGCCAACAAGGTGGTAGCATGGTTGGCAGTCAGCGTGGTGGCAGAAGTAAAACTTCTGGAAGCAAACGTGCCCCGGCTAGGTGTAGACCATCTGTTCTGCAGCAGGCTACCTTCCCGGGAGGTAGTGGAACAGGGGTTTGTGGAGTCAGTGGCAGTAGCAGTGAATTAGTGCGGACTATTGGGGGGGAAATCGGCTACTCAACGGTGTGGCAGTTTTTCATCAAGCATCCGCAGGAGGTTAACATGGCCACATGCAAGATGTGTAGACAGAAGGTGAATGTTGGCACCATGGCCCTGCGTCAACATATGCAGCATCACCATAAAGCAGCCAGGGAGAATCGTGGCTCTGAAGTGGTCCAGCCTGCTGCATCACCCAGTAGCACGTCGCTCCCTGTTTCAGCCAGCCAAGGCTCCACCACCTCAGCCGAAGGGATCTGTCACACCAGATGCTCCTGCTCCTCCTACTCCGAGTCAGTCATTCCACTACCAATCCATTGGTGAAGCCATGTCCAAGAGACTCGGGGGGGGCCCTTTGCATCACCTTCCACTGCCATAGCTACTGGGGAGGGGTGGGGTGGCAGGAGCAGTACCAGCTTCATCAGCAGCAGCCTGAGTCTACAGTTGTTGATGAGTAGCTCAGTGATGAGTCAGGCATGGATCAGCCAGGATTTCCATCCACCAATGCCTGATCCACCATAGTAGATTGATTATGGTGCCACACCAACAATGCACAAATATGGAAAGTGCAAAACAGATTTACAGTGCTGCTCCCCAGTTACAGACATTCCTCCGCATCAGACCACAAGTAAGTATTGAGGAAATACATTATGTAAAACTTAACTTTTAATAATATTCTTAGGAAAACATATATGTGCCCAAAAGTTTTATATGTTTTCCTCATGCTGCTGCCAACTCCAAGGTGTGTCATTGAGCAACTATATGGTCTCCTCATGCTGCTGCCCACTACACAGTATTTCAGGCAATATGTGGTCTCCTCATGCTGCTGCCAATTCCAGGCTGTGCCTTTAGGCACTATGTGGTCTCCTCATGCTGCTGCCAATTCCAGGCTGTGCCTTTAGGCACTATGTGGTCTCCTCATGCTGCTGCCAACTCCAGGGTGTGTCTTTCTTCCAATATATGGTCCAGTGGTACCATTTTAACCGGAAGAACAGAGGATTTCACACGTAATATTTTATTGACAAACTTAATTTTTTTTTTTACAAAAAAACTACAAATTGTAAAAAAAGCTATTTTTAAAAAGAAATTGCACATATTTCACCTGAAATTTTTGAAAAATGACAAACAAGACATTTCATGTTAAAGCCCAGCCCAGATTTTCCTGGGAAATCCCTTCAAAAATCATGGTTGAACATGTGTAGTGCAAAACAGTGAAATATGGCCTGGCCAGAGAGGGTGACAAAGTCTCCAGGTAGGCTGGCAGCGAAAGGGTTAAACTGAAAAAAAGTAAAACAAGGAGGTGCCAGACGTTAAATGAACATTATAAGCAATCTAACAAAATATAACATCCTGATATATTAGGTTCTAATAGGAGTGAGAACCAGCTACAAAACACAGACAATAATATTGTAAACCAATATATCGCATTAAGTGATATGAGTAACACTCGTTAACTGCTCTTGAATTTTCTCTTGAGTCTATAGATGACAATCAGCATTCAGATAGTCATCAGCGTGGTCATTTGCCAGATCACTGGTGCATATTGCCCTTGATTTGGGCTTTGGATTACCTGCCCATATGGCTTGTGTACAAATAGTCTAAAATCTGTCTCTAAATCTGTTTAAAAACAGAGGACTCGGTCACACACATCTGCAGAAGTATGCTTAAGCTGCACCACCAATCGCCAAGGTGTCTCTGTGGGGTGCAGCCCTAACTCTAATCTCTGAGAGCCCCATTTGGGACATACAATGTGTAGCGATAACCTTTATCGCCGGAGGGCTTCACCGCCCGAGACGTCCTTTTCCCAATCGTAAGAGGTGCTGCTGGAATTCCAGAGTCGTCCGTGAGGAACCAGGAACAGCCCTTACAAGGGCTAGTGAATTGTAATATAGCGTTTCCCCCAATAAGAGACAGAACTCAGTATTGAGGGTGAAGGTGAAGTCTACTTTATTAGTGCCACACTGTGCCTTATATGCAAGGCTCCATGCAAGGGAACCTCCCCCGTGGACCTCATGACAAATACACAGACCAATGGGAGCAGGGCACACAATCCCTCAACTCTGCCGGTGACGCAATCAGTAGAACAATAGCAGGCTGTAATACAATCAATCAGGACAATGCCATTGACTGTGACGTAATCAACAATACACAATGGCAGTCTGTAATACAATCCAAAATACAATGACATTGCCTGTAACAGTATCAAAATACAATGACATTGTCTGGAACCTAATTAAGAAAAGGCCAGTGAATGACCCGGTGGGCAATCGAATAGTGATGACATCCAAAAGGCAGAGAGTCTGTCACCATGCCCCCTTTTTGTGGAACACCCGGCAGACCCGGATTGACCCTGTTCGGGTTAACGTGGGGCTGTCCGGACTCTTGTTATGGGCAGAGTTCTGTTTGCCAGGATAATCCATCTGCATTACTGGTTTGTCTACAGGGCCTGTACACACACACACACACACACACACACACACACACACACACACAGTTGTACTCACAGGGTGCTGGTCTTGTACACACACAGTTGTACTCACAGGGTGCTGGTCTTGTACACACACAGTTGTACTCACAGGGTGCTGGTCTTGTACACACATACAGTTGTACTCACAGGGTGCTGGTCTTGTCGTTTCCCCCCAATAAGAGACAGAACTCAGTATTGAGGGTGAAGATGATACCCACACACACACACACATGCAGTTGTACTCACAGGGTGCTGGTCTGGTACACACACAGTTGTACTCACAGGGTGCTGGTCTTGTCATTTCCCCCCAATAAGAGACAGAACTCAGTATTGAGGGTGAAGATGATACACCCACACACACATACAGTTGTACTCACAGGATGCTGGTCTTGTACACACATACAGTTGTACTCACAGGGTGCTGGTCTTGTACACACATACAGTTGTACTCACAGGGTGCTGGTCTTGTACACACACATGTACTCACAGGGTGCTGGTCTTGTACACACACAGTTGTACTCACAGGGTGCTGGTCTTGTACACACACATGTACTCACAGGGTGCTGGTCTTGTACACACTCTCTTAGCTCCGGTTGCAAGGCATTGAGAAAATGTTCTAGTAAAAACAACTGTAGGCTTCCGGGGTGACAGCGTGCCGGGCTAACAAAGCCTCCTTTACCAGATGGTAGTGTGGTATGTCCGCATCAGGGATGGCCTGGAAAGCATCGGAAGCTTTCCCCGATAGTTTCCCTGATAATATGGTGACCCATTCCTCCGTGGGTACCCGGTGTAAAGCGCACTGCCGTTCAAAATCGGCCAAAAATCCATCAATCTCATTGTCACTTTCCTGGATGGACTTAAATGCTGCAAATGGAATCTTTTTCCCCCCAGTGTAACTGAGGCTCAGAGACACAGGGGCGCTGAGAGGCTGCTGGGTTGCGAGTCGTCGATCTTCCCTTCGCTTACTGGCCTCTGCCTCCGCTGCGGCGAAGACTTGGTCGATCAGTTCTTGTGATGGATTCGGCCATAGACCGACAATCTGTTCCGAACCGCTTGAACGAGAGCAGCGTCTTCATCGATCTCTATATTGGTTTCGGTCCTCACTGCTGCACGATCCATTTTGATCAGCTCGGCTATCAGTTCCTGACGTGGGAGGTTGCTAGCTGACCTTCCCCGGCTCACGAGTAGATCCTCCAGGTCAGCCTTTTCAACTTGTCATGCTGACTCTCCATCAGGGTAGCACTCTCTCTGGGTAGAAAGGACCATCCGACCGCTTGCCACCAATTGTAGCGATAACCTTTATCGCCGGAGGGCTTCACCGCCCGAGACGTCCTTTTCCCAATCGTAAGAGGTGCTGCTGGAATTCCAGAGTCGTCCGTGAGGAACCAGGAACAGCCCTTACAAGGGCTAGTGAATTGTAATATAGCGTTTCCCCCAATAAGAGACAGAACTCAGTATTGAGGGTGAAGGTGAAGTCTACTTTATTAGTGCCACACTGTGCCTTATATGCAAGGCTCCATGCAAGGGGACCTCCCCCGTGGACCTCATGACAAATACACAGACCAATGGGAGCAGGGCACACAATCCCCCAACTCTGCCGGTGACGCAATCAGTAGAACAATAGCAGGCTGTAATACAATCAATCAGGACAATGCCATTGACTGTGACGTAATCAACAATACACAATGGCAGTCTGTAATACAATCCAAAATACAATGACATTGCCTGTAACAGTATCAAAATACAATGACATTGTCTGGAACCTAATTAAGAAAAGGCCAGTGAATGACCCGGTGGGCAATCGAATAGTGATGACATCCAAAAGGCAGAGAGTCTGTCACACAATGCAATAGATAAATTCAGAGGAGGCTTACCTGAGGTTGCCCTAAAACCTTGAGTGCAGCCCATGGGGTGGAAGGGTCGAAGACCTTGCAGTACAGCCTAGACCCCACAGCCCATGTGCTTGCACAAATTCAAAAGAAACAAAGGAGGGGTGGCAGCCGCTCAGACCATTTTATAACTAACCTGGGAGGTGCACGTTAGCAGGGCAATTAGGATACAAAAGTTGTATACAAATAATGCTTGTTCCCTGACAGCACTTGACCCTTAGAAGTCATGAGTCTGTGCAGAATGCTTGAGATGTGCTTAGAGCAGTAAAATCCATCTGATCTCCCCTCACAGAAAAATTCCTCGTTCACGAGGAAGAAGAAAAATTAAGTAGGGCAAAAATCTGTAATTCCTCTACTGATAAGGCATAAGTTAATATTGTAAGAGAAATGTAGGCTAACTGGAAAAGGCCATTTGTATTTTATAAATTTTTCTTGCAGGATCTTGAGATGGGGTTTGAACTCCCTATGCCGTTGGATAGTCAGAATATATTTAATAAGTATTGCCATGAAAATATAATTGCTGCTTTTCTCTTGAGGATTGTAAAAGTTGCTCACTTAATCTATTCTAATGCACAAATATATCCTTCAGAGGATACCCAGGGGACCTGCGGGTAAGTGCGTAATGAATCCCCAGGGAATCATGACAAATTCCATCCAATCTATCAGGATATTGGAGCTTAGCTCTTGAAGAAGGGCTGTAACAGAAGAGCGAAGATCTTTAGTTGACACAGGTAAACCTCTAATTCTGAGATTAGATTTGTGGTTTCTGTTTTCTTGATCTTCTAATTTATTTTTAAGGAATTGAATTTCAGATTTAACCTCCCTGGCGGTGTTCCCGTGCGTGACTCGGGGTTAATTTTCGCTGCAAGTAGCGGTAACCCCGAGTCACGCTCGGGGTAGATTAGGCAGAGGAGCAGTCTCCTTACCATTTCCCTGCGATCCAGCAATGTCCCCGCTGTGATCGCAGATGAGAGCCCCGGCAGATGCGTCCGTCTGACTTCCTGGTTCCGTCTCTGTGAGCCGCAGAGGCTCATGGGGGCGGAACTGGGCGGCAGATTTAAACGTAATGGTAACGCTTTTTGTACAAAATTGCACATATAATCATAACGCCAGGGAGGTTAAAGGATTCAACATCCTCCAACTTTTGCTTGCATAATGAAACTCTCTGCCCCACCTCGTTTAAATTTTTAGAAATGTGGTTCTTATATTTATTGCCACGCTGTTTCATGTGTGCCCAAGAGTGTAGACTGCAGCATCACAGCCACTAAGAAGGCAATTATGGAGTCATGGAATTCCTATTCAGGCACACAAATCAAGCTGGCTATTTGTGACACTCCTCACCTCCCTCACAACCCTCCCGGACAAGGAGCAAACCAATAATAGGGCTCACTGCCAGCTCTAAATTACCTCACTGCATGGGCTTGCATATCACATTTCATCCCTGTAGCAGACTTAGGTGCCAGGTGTATCACAGACTCATGAAATACTAGTCTCCTTCTCAAATTTTCACAGCTCTGATTTACCTCCCACTTTCCCAGTAGACTCATGGATCAAATTCCAGCAACAGGCATGGGGGAAATGAGCCACAAAAGCTTCTAAAGTTCTGTTTATCAAGGAGCTCACCTAGCAGGCAGCCATCCAGCCAGTCAGCTAGCCCCGCCTCCCATAACGTAGTATGTAAGGCTGAATAAAGTCTTTAGTCCATCCAGTTCAGCCTTTTTATCTCCTTCCAGTGGTCTAGTAGCCATAGCTGTTATTACATGCCAGGAAGTCATCGAGGCCTCTTTTTAAAGTTCTTACTGTATCCTTCATTACTACCTCGTCTGGCAGCGAGTTCAATAGTCTCATTGCTCTTACAGAGAAGAAGCCCCTCCTATGTCGGTGGAGAAAGCACCTTTCCTCTAACCTTAGTGGATACCCTTGGGTTATGGTTACACTCTGGGGTATAAATAGATCTTTGTATTGACCTTTTACAAACTAAATAAACCTAACTGTGCCAAACTTTCAAGGTACTCTAATCCCTGCACTTCTTTTATTAACTTTGTTGCCCTTCTTTGAACGTGCTCCAGTTCTAATATGTTCTTCTTAAGCACAGGTGCCCAGAACTGTACACAGTATTCCATATGGGGTCTGACCAGTGACTTGTACAGGGGTAAAATGATGCTCTGGTCATGAGCACCTATGCTCCTCTCGATGCCCCTCAAGATCATATTTGCTTTGGCAGCTGCTGCCTGGAATTGATTACTACAGTTAAGTTTTTTGTTAACTAAAAGCCCTAGGTCCTTCTTCATTGTTTTACCAAGTGTTTCTTTATTTAGTGTTTAATCATGGCACAGATTTCTCCTTCCCATGTGCATAGCCTTACATTTATCTGCGTTACACTTCATTTGCCATTTAACTGCCCATGCTTCCAATTTATCTAAATCTGTTTGTAGCTGCCTGCTGTCCTCTTTTGTGTTAATTACTTTACACAGCTTAGTATCATCTGCTATGATTGAGACTTTACTATACAATCTGTACCCTATGTCATTAATATATATATTGAAGAGAATTGGTCCCAGAACTGTGGTACTCCGCTAGTAATGGTGACCTAATATGAGTGTGTACCATTGCTAACCACCCTCTGCTTCCGATCATTAAGCCAGTTTCTCACCCATGTGCACACGTTTTCCCCCAGTCCAAGCATTCTCATATTCTGTACCAGCCTTTTATGTGGCACAGTATCAAATGCTTTCGAAAAGTCAAGAAATATGATATCCAACGACTCCCCCAATCCAATCTTGAATTAACAGCCTCATAAAATCTGATCAGGTTTGTCTGGCAGGAGTGATTCCTCATAAACCCCTGCTAATATAGAATAATAAGGTCATTTTCCTCAAGGTGCCCTAGGATAGTATCCCTTAAAGCGAACCTTCACTCTGAATAAGAGTCTATCTTATATGTTTCCCACACCCTGTACATACAGATTGTCCACATTAAAAATCATCCTACCTGCATCTACTGCATGTTATGAGCCTTTAAACATCCAAGATGGCGGCTTATGGAAGCCGCCATCTTATCAGGCAGCCTGCAAACAGGAAGTGCCTCCTGACTGTGCTGCTCTGCATTCTGGGATTGCTGACCTTTACCTGACCCCAGCTCTGCTCTGTCTGAGCAAAGCACAGCTATAACCCGCCCCCCTTTAACTTACCCCACTCTCCTCTCCTCAGTAAGTGTGATGCTTCTGAGTCAAGATGGGGGCGCCCGTATCCTAGAGTCCTGAACAGAGTTGCAGCCCAGTGGGGGAAAGAATAATAAATTAGTGACTAAAAACGTAAAATATATTAATTTTAGATGCTGGGGAATCGTTTTTTAAGAGTTTGGGCTTTTCATTAAATCACGCTGAAGGTCCGGTTTAAGAAAGCTTCAAACAGCTTGCCCACCACAGATGTTAAACTTACCAGTCTGTAGTTCCTAGGTTCCCCCTTAGATCCCTTTTTGAATATTGGCACCACACTTGCTAAGCGCCAATCCCTCGGAACAGCCCCTGTAATTATTGAATCTACAAATATTAGATATAACAGCTTGTCTATTACTGTACATAACTTTCTTAAAAAACAGGGATGTATGTCATCTGGTCCTGGGGATTTATCGGTTTTTATCTGCTTGAGACGGCGCTGCATTCGGTTAGACCAGTGACATTTAATGGAGAGTTTGGGCAATTGCTCTGCATTTCACCTGGCATGTCACATACTTTTGTGAATATGGAAGCAAAGAAGGTGTGTAGTAAATTCCCCTCTATAGGAGCCCCCTCCTTGCTTTTCAGGGGGCCCACACCCTCAGGTTAGTATCTTTTACTGTTTATGTAGGTAAAGAATATTTTGGGGTTAGTTTTACTCTCTTTGACAATCCGTCTTTCTGTTTCCAGCTTTGCTGCCCTTATCTGTAGTTTATTTTCTTCTTTTTTCTTTTTTAATGCTTCCACTGTCCCTTCTTGCTTTAAACATTTAAATACATTTTTTGTTGTTTATTGGTCCCCTAACCTTTTTGTTTAGCCACATCGGTTTACACTTGTTTCTAACTCTTTTATTCATGTAAAGTATATATCTATCAGAATGAACATTTAGCCCATTTACAGTCCATGCTTTTGTTTTTAAGGACATTTTCTCAGTCAATGCAGTTTAGGGCATCTCTAAGCTGGTCAAACTTTGCATTTTTGAAGTTCTGTGTTTTTGTGGCCCCATGATAAGGCCCCCTAGTGATTGCTATGTGGGAATTACCGTATTTTTCGCCCTATAAGACGCACCTGCCCATAAGACGCACCTAGGATTTGGGGGAAGAAAATAAGAAAAAAAAATATTTTAAACCAAAAACGCACCATTACAGACAGTGTGGCATTCCCCTTTCCCATTGGCCGTGTGGGATGCCCCCATTCCATAGACAGTGTAGCATGCCCCCATCCCATTCCCCGTACACCCAGTGTGGCATCCCCCCTCCCATTCCCCATATACCCATTGGCTGTGTGGCATCCCCCTCTCCCCCCATTCCCATAGGCTGTGTGGCATCCACCTCTCCCCCCATTCCCATTGGCTGTGTGGCATCCCCCCTCCCCCCATTAGCATAGGCTGTGTGGCATCCCCCTCCCCCCATTAGTATAGGCTGTGTGGCATCCCTCTCTCCCCATTCCCATAGGCAGTGTGGCATCCCCCTCCCCCCATTAGTATAGGCTGTGTGGCATCCCCCTCCCCCCATTAGTATAGGCTGTGTGGCATCCCTCTCTCCCCATTCCCATAGGCTGTGTGGCATCCCCATCCCCCCATTCCCATAGGCTGTGTGGCATCCCCCTCCCCCCATTAGTATAGGCTGTGTGGCATCCCCCTCTCCCCATTCCCATAGGCTGTGTGGCATCCCCATCCCCCCATTCCCATAGGCTGTGTGGCATCCCCCTCCCCCCATTCCCATAGGCTGTGTGGCATCCCCCTCTCCCCATTCCCATAGGCTGTGTGGCATCCCCCTCCCCCTCATTAGTATAGGCTGTGTGGCATCCCTCTCTCCCCATAGGCTGTGTGGCATCCCCCTCCCCCCATTCCCATAGGCTGTGTGGCATCCCCCTCCCCCCATTCCCATAGGCTGTGTGGCATCCCCCTCTCCCCATTCCCATAGGCTGTGTGGCATCCCCCTCCCCCCATTCCCATAGGCTGTGTGGCATCCCCCTCCCCCCATTCCCATAGGCTGTGGGGTATCCCCCTCTCCCCATTCCCATAGGCTGTGTGGCATCCCCCTCCCCCCATTCCCATAGGCTGTGTGGCATCCCTCTCTCCCCATTCCCATAGGCTGTGTGGCAACCCCCTCCCCCCATTCCCATAGGCTGTGTGGCATCCCCCTCTCCCCATTCCCATAGGCTGTGTGGCATCCCCATCCCCATAGGCTGTGTGGCAACCCCCTCCCCCCATTCCCATAGGCTGTGTGGCATCCCCCTCTCCCCATTTCCATAGGCTGTGTGGCATCCCCCTCTTCCCATAGGCTGTGTGGCATCCACCTCTTCCCATTCCCATAGGCTGTGTGGCATCCACCTCTCCCCCCATTTCCATAGGCTGTGTGGCATCCCCCTCCCCCCATTCCCATAGGCTGTGTGGCATCCCCCTCCCCCCATTCCCATAGGCTGTGTGGCATCCCCCTCTCCCCATTCCCATAGGCTGTGTGGCATCCCCCTCTCCCCATTCCCATAGGCTGTGTGGCATCCCCCTCTCCCCATTCCCATAGGCTGTATGGCATCCCCCTCTCCCCATTCCCATAGGCTGTGTGGCATCCCCCTCTCCCCATTCCCATAGGCTGTGTGGCATCCCCCTCTCCCCATTCCCATAGGCTGTGTGGCATCCCCCTCCCCCATTCCCATAGGCTGTGTGGCATCCCCCTCCCCCCATTCCCATAGGCTGTGTGGCATCCCCCTCTCCCCATTTCCATAGGCTGTGTGGCATCCCCCTCCCCCCATTCCCATAGGCTGTGTGGCATCCCCCTCCCCCCATTCCCATAGGCTGTGTGGCATCCCCCTCTCCCCATTTCCATAGGCTGTGTGGCATCCCCCTCCCCCCATTCCCATAGGCTGTGTGGCATCCCCCTCCCCCCATTAGAATAGGCTGTGTGGCCCCTCTCCCCCCCATTAGTATAGGCTGTGTGGCCCCTCTCCCCCCATTAGAATAGGCTGTGTGGCCCCTCTCCCCCCATTCCCATCCCCCTCCCCCCATTAGTATAGGCAGGCGCCATGTATATATATAAAAAAAAAAAAGTTAAACTCACCTGTCCGCTGACACCGCTGCGCCGAGCGGCTGGCTCCGTGAATGTGGTGGGTCCGGCACGAAGGTCCGGGCAGCGGGTGGGCGTGGCCTGCACCGGTGCAGGCCACGCCCACCCACTGCCTGGACCTTCGTGCTCGCGTGTGCTCTGGGCCCTGAAAAGACAGCGATCGCAGCAGCGGCCGGGACAGAGCCCCCGCCGCTCCTCTGGCCTCTCGCAGTGTGGCAGACAACGCGGGAGCGCCGGGAACGGGTTTTTTTTTTTTTTACATTCGCCCGATAAGGCGCACAGACATTTTTCCCCCACTTTTGTGCGCCTTATAGGGCGAAAAATATGGTAATAATATTATGATCACCATCCCCCTTGTTGGAGCTTGTACGTGGCAAAAGGATGGGTAGCCATCTTTTGTTTTAGATAAAAAAAACCTTTTACCTTAATGAGATCCACAGGTTTCAGCATCCCAAACTATATCTGGGTAATTAAAGTCCCCCATAGTGCGGCTATATGTATTTGACTGAGGCTTGTAGAAAACCTCCATCAATATTTTATTTTTTTTCACCCTCCATGTATTTCTACCCATACAGACTCCACATGGTCATTCCCCTCACATATATCCTCCTGCAGAGCGGCCTGTAGAGAGGATTTTACAATTAAGCAGACTCCACCCCCTTTGCATTTTTTATGGTCCCTACAGTAGCCTTGTAGGTTTACTGCCCAGTCATAGTTTTCATGCAGCCAGGTCTCTATTACCCCCACTATGTCATATTGCTCTTCTGTTATTATCAGTTCTAGTTCATCCATTTTATTAGTCAAGCTTCTAGCATTTGTAAGCATGCATTTCAAATGCTTATGATAATTTTGTATATTGCCCTTACTCCTGCTAGATGTGCTAACCCCTCCCCCCTCTCCTCCCCCAGTTTCATGTCTCCACTTTCACTATCTTTCCTAACTTTGTAACTGCTTTTACCCATCCCCCCCAGGGCTTAGTTTAAACACTCCTCCAACCTTTTAGCCATCCTCTTCCCATGACAGATGCATCCTCCCCATTGAGGTGCAGCCCACTGTGTCAGCCCAGTTCTCTAAGAACCCAAACCCCTGCATTTTTACTCCAATATTTGAGCCATCTGTTTACCCCTCTAATCTCCTGTTGCCTCCCTGGTGTGGCTCTTGGTACTGGTAGTATTTCTGAAAATACTACAGTTGAGGCCTAAGTCCCTGAAATCATTTTAAGGACCTTCCACCTACTTCTTCCTTTGTCATTGGTGCCAATATGCACCATGACTGCTGGGTTTACATCAGCCCGCTCTGTGACATGCCGTACTGTTGCCCCAGGAAAAGCAATACACCTTTCGGCAATCCTAGTCCTTGTGACAGATTGCCCTGTCTGTTCCCCTAATAATTGAGTCACCCACTACCAGCACTTGTCTTGTCTGCCCTGTTCTCCCATTTCCCTTCCTTTTCTTACTGGACCAGACAGTGGTGTTGTCTTGCTGCAACTGTACGACCCCCGAGCTAACATCCTCATCTGCCAACTGGGCAAACTTGTTGGGGGTGCCTGTTCTGGACTAGCCTCCCTGTAACTTTTACCCCTACCCCACCTTCTGTTATTCAGCTAGCTGCCTCATTATTTTACTTTCCTGCCCCCCCAAACTACCACCCTCCCCTAACCCAGAGAGTGCCAGCTCAGTAAGCTCCAGACTCTTTTCCATGATACCAATGTCTCTTAGTCTTGCCAGTTGGGACTTTAGATCGTCAATGTTGGCTTCCAAAAGTACAATTCGCACACTTCCAGAACATAAGTATGCATCCTCGACCGAATGTTTAAGCAGTGCATACATAGCTGTACACTGGACAGCACTGTTAGGCATTGAGCACATTATTCCAATTTGTTGGAACACAAATCCCTTTATTAAGTGAAGAATTTACACTTACACTTAAATAACACTCTGGATTGAAAGGTAGCAACTTACAGCTTCAGCAGTTCTGCTTGTAACTCCTGCTTTAACTCACACTTACCAAGCAGCACTTCACAGAGTCAGCCTTTTAGAGCCTTTATCATTAAGCAATTTTCATTTATTGACAATCCTTACTGCTTTGTTAATAGTATTCATGTTTTTTTTGTTTCACAAACACTGGTCTACATACAACTTCACCAGATGCCTAAAAATAAGTAAATGGCACGTTTAAGTAAGCAGGTAAGTTTAAATTTGTAATGCGTATGTCCATATTACACTCTCTATGGCATGGCAGTTGTTCATTATTATAGAATGTGTTATTTCAGTATAACTAAATATAAAATACAAGTATTTATTGTTCATTATTAAATCTTTTATTTCATGGTATAATATACTTGACAAATAATTGACTTGAAATATATCTCCTGTACCATTCCCTTTTTTGTCAATCTTTGTTTTTTGTATTTCCTCCTGATTGATGGGAGAAAATGAGCGAGAACACATACCTCAATGTTCCCAAGTCTTTGCTACCGATCAACACTGAGCTTCTACATCCCCACCTTCTCTTTGGGACCATCTGCCAGCTTCTGTTTAATCTGATTTTGTACAAATCAACAACCACAAGTGATACATAATCTGGTCTATAGAGTTAAAAATAGAACAATTTTTCCAAGTTTAAACGACTCCAATAAGAAAGCCAAGCTGGGAGTTACTGGAAAAACCTTTCTCACATTAAGAACATGAATTCAGCTTGTATGGACTTTTTCATGCCTGATAAGGGCTGATTTATGAGAAAAACCTTTACCACATTCAGAACATGAATATGGCTTCTCCCCTGTATGAACCCTTTTATGTGTGATAAGGGTTGATTTCTGAGAAAAACTTTTGCCACATTCAGAACAAGCAAATGGTTTCTCCCCTGTATGAACTCTTTCATGTGCGATAAGGATTGATTTCTGAGAGAAACATTTTCCACAATCAGAACATGAATATGGCTTCTCTCCTGTATGAACTATTTTATGTATGATTAGGTCTGATTTCTGAGAAAAACGTTTCCCGCATTGAGAACATGGATAGGGGGTTTCTCCTGTATGAACTCTTTCATGTTTGATAAGAGCTGATTTCTCAGAAAAACTTTTCCCACATTCAGAACATGAATATGGTTTCTCCCCTGTATGAACTCTTTCATGTTTGCTAAGGTCTGATTTCTGAGTAAAGCATTTTCCACATGCAGAACATGAATAAGGCTTCTCTCCTGTATGAACTCTCTCATGCGAGTTAAGAGCTGATTTATGAGAAAAACATTTCCCACATTCCAAACATAAATATGGTTTCTCTTCCGTATGAACTCTTTCGTGAGAAAGAACATGTGATTTCCGAGAAAAACATTTCCCACAATTAGAACATGAATATGGTTTCTCCCCTTTGTGAAGGATTTCATGTGCTATAAGGGCTGCCTTCTGAGAAAAACATTTCCTACATTCAGAACATGAATACGGCTTCTCCCCTTTGTGAATTCTTTCATGTGTGATAAGGGCTGATTTCTGAGAAAAACATTTCCCACATTGAGAACATGAATATGGCTTCTCCCCTGTATGAACTCTTTCATATGTAATAAGGTACGATTTCTGAGAAAAACATTTTCCACACACAGAACATGTATATGGTTTCTCTCCTGTATGAAGTCTTTCATGTGCATTAAGACCCGATTTGTGAGAAAAACATTTGCCACATTGGGAACATGAATATGGCTTCTCTGCTGTGCGAGCTGTAGGATGTGTAAGGAAAACATTTTGACTTTGCTCCAGTGTAGGAGAATGAGGGGAGAGATGTTCAGGGGGTTGAGGGTTTGACATAGTCAGGTCTGCTATAGCCTTTGCTCTGATTTCATCATATTCTTTATTAGCATCTCGAGAGGTGATGCCATGTCCCAATATATTATACCAGCTGGGTCTTCCATCTGCAGAAAATAAGAAATGGAAGGGAAGAGAGAGAAGATTAGAGGACAACTCCATTCTATTTCAAAAGATAGACATAGAGCAACTTGCAAGGCAACTATTTATAATCAGCACTGAAGACACAGAAAACAGCTTATTGTTGGTGTAAAAGAAGAACAGAATAAACTCCAGCTTAGGAAAGAGGTTTTTACTGTCACACACTGCCTAATGCATCATCTTATCTAGGAGTTCCAGCTGAAAAAGAAATATATCCTAATCCTTAAATGCGAGTTATCCAGCATAACAAGGATGCCCTTTATTCTGACTGTAACGCTACAGCGTCTCCAAGCAATACATTCAATGTAACAAGTCATGAACCCTGCTTGAGACTACAGAAAAAACTGGTCCTTTGCTGTGCAAAGTGCTACAATAGCAGCCTGGTACTAGCAGGTACCCTATGGACAGGACCCACAGTACTAATAGTTTAGGATTTAGCAGGCCCACAATAACAGGATGAATGGATAGATGTTGCCACTGCACTCAAAGCGGCTAGGAAGGCTGAGGTCGGTAGTTGTGGGTAAACAACATGGCTGTCATGCCCCGTGGGACACCCGCCTTCTATGTAAGTCCACAACCCCAAATCTCCACTGCTAGCTTCACCTATAGCCAAGCCCCCAATTGCCGGGGCGCTTTACACGCCTCGCCAAACACAGCTGCCCCCAGAACATAGTAGCACAAAGGTTTTGAACTTACAGGGGTGAAGGCGGATGAACTAGAGGCAAGAATGCCGATGTTGGGTAAGCCGGGGTCATACATGGGTAATCAGTCCTTACTAAACACAGCACCACAGGGAGAGACAAAAGAAGAGTCGAAGGTCAAGCCGGGAGGTCACAGGTATGCAGCACAAGGGATGAGATGGGATTGTGGTCAGGGTACAGGCAGACGTCGGTCCAGGCAGCAGTCACGAGGTGGTGAAGCAAGATGAGGTCGGAAATGGAAACGAACAGGAATCACAGTTACTATCACACCCAGCAGCACGCTATCACGGGCAATGAGACAGTGTGGAGGGAAAACCTTAATTGGATGGGAACTAACAGAGGGAAACAGATAAGATTGGTGCTTAACAACATATAGGGGGGCGCACACGGCACCGCTCGAGTCGGCTATCGCTCGGAAGGAGTCTCCGTCAGCCACCTGACACCGTGGGACAGGTCAGTAGGTAAGATCGTCGTAAGATCATTGTTGTGACAATGGCCAGTGGTAACTGGGAAAGGAACTAAACATGGTCATAAGCCATGCAGTTTTTGGGAGGTGGCTTTTGAATCAGCTACTTGAATCAGCTTAGACAGTACGGCAGGCATCTTCTATTGATAGAAAGGGATGTCAAACTTGTTGCAGTTGAGTCTGCTCAAAACTGAAGTTTTTGTTCTTCTAAAGTTGTTGTGCTTCCATTTAAATAATAGTTGTTGTGCTTCCAGGTCATCAAACCCTCCCCGGAACTGGTTGCCAGAAGTAGCAAAGAGAGAAATCATCCAAAAGAAAAACTACCAACTATTTATATTAACAAGATAAAAATACAAGATTTGTTAAAGAGCTAAATGAACTTCTTATTCCAAACGATAAGCTGTCACAAACTGCAAAAAATAATTAACAAAAGCTGCAAAAATCAGTACAAAAATACAGTATTAGTCTTTGGTAGCCCAAAAGATGTTGTGGCCCAATACAGTGTCAGCCAACACCAAAACGTCAATCATAGAATTTTGTATGGTCTGGACCAAAGACGGGGAGGCTGATTCATTAATAGCGACAGATAGCGACTGTTGAGCGACTGTAGCGGTATTTTGACAGCGACCGCTAGTAGTCGCTGTGCTTGGCCATTGTTCGGTGGATGATAGCGACTCAGTCGGTGTGCCGTAATGTTGAATACAAGATGCTGAGTCGCTATTTGACAGGTTCGCTGTTGTATGGGAGCGCATGATAGCGACTGGACATAGCAACCGGCACCCACCATATTCATTAAAAAAATCAGCCTTAAAAATTTCTAGCGCTGTGAAATGCATGTTTAAATCCCAGAGCGCAGTAGGCGATGTGTTAAAAGTAGTTTTTTAACCCCCTAACCACCCAAAAAAAAAAAATGGAATGATTTTGAAATAATATTCAAACCTGAATAGTTTAAAATCAGACCTGTAATATCAATTCTGCAAAAAAAAAAAAATTTTTTAAAAATCCCCAAAAAATACATTTTCAAAGGAAGAAGTGTTCACAGATTTTTTTTTTGAAATTTAAAAAAAAAAAAATATATTAAAAAATAATTATTAATTAAAATACATTCTGCCATTGAAATGCATTGGAGAGCGCCAGGTAGCGAGATGTCATACCTGTCGCTGTTCAAGGATGTTCGCTGGCGCTGTGGGATGAGGCTGGAATAATGATGAATGAGTTGAAATGTGTGATTGTGGAGGGGAGCCGGCGTTCTAGTTGCGGTACCTGGCTTTACTGGCCGACTGGCCCAGTCGCTATCTGTCACTATTCCTTGATAAATAAGGCCCTAAGTCGCCAATTTGCACACTTTAATTCTGACCTGATGATTAAAAGCCAGAGAAGAACTCACTGATCTAATATGATCTGTGACCTTCATAGGAGGCTGCTTATCTTTGACCAAGTAAAAGTCAACATTCATCTTTCTAATGCATTTACTGATGTAATGGAAGCTGACTCTTTTTTTGAAGTCAGCCAGAGACAAAAAAGGGAGTAAGGGAGTAACTAAGTCCTTAGTTATGAGAAGGTACAACTTTAATGCACAAACTAAAAAGGCTGACATGGTGTGACATGCTGCCCTGCACCGCATGGTTGTTTCATGTGCCCTAGCAGCGTGGCCACCCGGAGTGGGAGCCGGGCGGAGACTTGGCATAAGTGGCAGAGGAGGACAAGGCAGCAGGGAAGGATGAGGTGGCGCCGGAGGGCAAGGCAGAAGTAGGGGACAAGCTGTCGGTAAGAGGCAGTGGTGGACCAGGAGATGGTGAGCGTGATAATGAATATCACCGCACCGTGGCTATACACTTTACCCGTGGTTCTCATATTCTCCTGTGGGGCTGCGTTGCAGTGTGGGTGGAACGCTGCATGCAGCATTTTAAAACTGCAGCGCACTGATGTGAAAGGCTGAATTACTTACATGGGTTGAGTTGTTTTGCCGCTTGTGAAACATTAGTGTCCCTACTCCAGAGCGTCGCAAGTGGCTAGGTGTGAAAGGGACCTAATGGAGATGGCCTTGGATGGGACCAAGTTTGAGGCAGCGGTGGGGGACGAGCCGACATGAAGAGGAGATGGATGAGGCGGTGGCGGACCAAAAGGTAATGAGCATGGCCATGAGTATCACCGCACCGCGGGTATTCAATTTACCCGCAGTGCCCATTATTAATAGCACTGTCGTGAAATATTAAACACGTCAGCTAATGAGAGGAGGGGTCACTTATACACTCGAACAGAATAAATCTCCCGCCGAAGCTTGTGATTTATTCTCTCATGGTGGGAATAAAATCCAGGGGTGACAGGTTTAGTCTATCTGAGGTGACAGAGCCTGTCACCCCAGTGTTGGGGTAATTCCCTGGGGTATCCTGCACCCCTGCCTGTTGAGCGTCTGCCTCTGAGAAACCCCTGCATAGCCAGGCTAGGAACTCATATGATGTGCGGATAGAGAGCAAATACAACAGCTTTCATCATACAAGTTTGACGTTTATCATTGGGTGAGCAATATATATAGTATACAGACACAGGAGAACTCTTGTCCCCCTCCCTTCGGGAACAGTTAAAGCCGTACATTCTTACATGGACAAGAACGTAAAAATATAAACATAAATCAGACACGTCTGAGAAACAGAATGAGGAATGTATGCAGTCGGCCTTGGAGTTGAGGCGAGAGGACATACAGATAGGATTCACAAGAAAGCACATCTCGTTACGCTTTACGGTAAATTAATATCTTAAAGCATAACTCTCAGCCTCTATTCTAGGTTTAAGCAAGCCTTGGCATATAATGGGTTAAATTCCCCCCCCCCCCCCCTTCACCCGGATGTACTTTTCCTTCAATTAAAAGCAAGAATAAGCCTGGCTGGATATTTCTTGATGCTGAGTGACCCCACCTCCTGCAATCCAGCAAATTTATATCACTGGTCCATTTTCTGCGACAGTGCTCCTTTAATTAATGTTTATTTATATAGCGCCATCATCTTCCGTCGAGCTTTATAAGGTATGATTACAGACAAGGTAAATCATATTAGGCTAATTTGGGGTGTCCAGTCAGAGAAAAAAATGAAAACTTGAATTAAAAAAAAACCTCCATTAGACTTACCGGTAACAGCTTTTTTAGGAATCCTTCAGCTTGACCGCTTCTTACTCCACGTGGTCAAGGTGAAGGATGACTTGGAAAAACCTCCGTTAGACTTACCGGTAACAGCTTTTTTAGGAATCCTTCAGCTTGACCGCTTCTTAATCCACGTGGTCAAGGTGAAGGATGACTTGGAAAAACCTCAGTTAGACTTACCGGTAACAGCTTTTTTAGGAATCCTTCAGCTTGACCGCTTCTCACTCCACGTGGTCAAGGTGAAGGATGATTTGGAAAAACCACCGTTAGACTAACCGGTAACAGCTTTTTTAGGAATCCTTCAGCTTGACCGCTTCTTACTCCACGTGGTCAAGGTGAAGGATGACTTGGAAAAACCTCCGTTAGACTTACCGGTAACAGCTTTTTTAGGAATCCTTCAGCTTGACCGCTTATTACTCCACGTGGTCAAGGTGAAGGATGACTTGGAAAAACCTCCGTTAGACTTACCGGTAACAGCTTTTTTAGGAATCCTTCAGCTTGACCGCTTATTACTCCACGTGGTCAAGGTGAAGGATGACTTGGAAAAACCTCCGTTAGACTTATCGGTAATGGCTTTTTTAGGAATCCTTCAGCTTGACCGCTTATTACTCCACGTGGTCAAGGTGAAGGATGACTTGGAAAATACCATTTTGTGAATACTCACCTGTAAAATGGGTATTATAGGTATGTCACACACCCCACTTCAAACATTAACAATTACAATAGGGTTAACGCACCGCTAGGTGGCAGCATTGCAGAGAATCTCCAAAAACTTCAACAGGCCCCTCCCGGTCTATACATACCTGGTACCTCCCAAGAACCTCCCAGTATTAGAACAGCAGTAAGACAAGGTACCAGAAACAAACAATGTAACCCTCAACGTAAAGAACTAAACTTCACCATATAAAGAGCCAGGATACCGAAAAGGGCGGGTGAAGTGGGGTGTGTGACATACCTATAATACCCATTTTACAGGTGAGTATTCACAAAATGGTATTATTCTAAGTATGTCACACACCCCACTTCAAACATTAATAATTACAATAGGGACATCCAACAGCAGTGTCCAGAAAAGGGTGGGTATCCGAATCAGGCAATAACGCAGAAAAAACTCAAACCACTGCAGCCTGCAAAACCTTGCGGCCAAAAACAGCATCCGCTGAGGCCCGCACATCAACCTTATAGAACTTAGAAAAAGTATGAACAGAAGACCAAGTTGCAGCCTTACACACCTGTTCAACCGAAGCCTGGTGCTGAAAAGCCCAGGACGCACCAACCGCACGAGTAGAGTGAGCAGTAACGCGGAAAGGCGGATCCTTCCCTTTAGCCGAATAAGCACCAACAATGGCCTGACGAATCCATTTACTAATGGAAGATTTGGCCGGAGCCAAACCCTCCCTAGGCCCACATGGCACAACGAAAAAGGCATCAGTCTTACGAAAAGAAGACGTAGCACGTAGATAGTACCTGACACAACGTACCACATCCAAGCAGTGCAAAGCACTCTCCTTGACATTCTTAGGCTTAGGACACAAGGAAGGAAGAACAATGTCCTGGTTAAGATGAAAAGCAGAGACCACTTTAGGGAGAAAGTCTGACTTGTATCGAAAAACCACTTTGTCCTGATGATCCTCAAAATAAGGAACCTGAATAGACAAGGCTGCCAACTCTGAAACACGCCGAACCGAAGTGATGGCCACCAGAAAGGCAACTTTCTGAGTAAGAACGGACAAAGCAACATCCCGCAAAGGCTCAAAAGGAGGAGCCTTAAGAGCAGAAAGAACCAAATTCAAATCCCACACTGGGAGCAAAGGCTTCCTAGGAGGCCGCACATGCGAAACCCCCTGGAAAAAGGTCTTGACCAAGGAATGACTAGCAAAAGACTTCTGGAAAAAAATAGACAAAGCAGAAACCTGCCCCTTCAAGGTACTCAGCTGAAGACCGGAGTCCAGCCCCGACTGAAGAAACTCCAAAATCCTAGACACAGAAAAGACCCGGCAAGGCAAAGACCTAGCCTCACACCAATCAATATAAGATCTCCAATACCTGTAATAGATGGAAGAAGAAGATCTCTTCCTGGCACTAATAAGACCGCATCCGAAAGACCCTCCTCCTTTAAGATGGAGGTTTCAGCAGCCAAGCCGTCAAAGCCAGCGTTTGTAAACTGGGGTAACATAGTTGACCCTGAGTGAGAAGATCTGGCCGAAGAGGCAGATCGAACTGATCTACGGCCAGACGAACGATGTCCGCGAACCACACCCGCCTTGGCCACCTTGGAGCCACGAGAATGGCGGGAACTCCCTCCAGAACCAACTTTCGCAGAACCCTGCCTAGCATGGGAATCGGAGGAAACAGATAAAGAAACCCCAGGTCCCTCCAGCTCAGGGTCATGGCATCCACCGCCAGAGCCAGAGGGTCCCGGGACAGGGACACAAAGGACGGAAGCTTGTGATTGTGACGAGAGGCAAACAGATCCACCTCCGGCATCCCCCACCGGAGACAAAGTGACCGAAACACCTGGGGATGGAGAGACCACTCCCCCCGATGGGACGCACACCGGCTCAGAAAATCCGCCTCTGTGTTTTCCACTCCCGGAATG
Organism: Gastrophryne carolinensis; assembly: GCA_027917425.1. Taxonomy (NCBI): domain Eukaryota; kingdom Metazoa; phylum Chordata; class Amphibia; order Anura; family Microhylidae; genus Gastrophryne; species Gastrophryne carolinensis. The sequence continues at coordinate 7,253,642 of CM051237.1, forward strand.
TAAACTGCCGAGATGCAAGGGACATGAGTCTCTGCCCAGACCAAAATCAGAGACACCTCCCTGTGGGCACCCAGACTGCAAGTCCCTCCTTGGTGATTGATGTAAGCAACCGCCGTCTGATTGTCTGAGCGAACCTGAACCGGCAGACCTTTTAAATGATGCGTCAAGCGAGACAGAACCAACCTGATGGCTCGCAATTCCAGAACATTAATGGGCAAGTGGGCCTCCTGAGGGTCCCACTGCCCCTGAAACCGAAGATCCTTCCAAAAACCTCCCCAGCCTGACAAACTGGCATCCGTGGTGACAGTTTCCCAAAGCGGGGTCAGAAACGACCTGCCCTTCAGAAGGTTGTCCGAGACCAACCACCATAGAAGGGACTGCCGAACCCGAGGGGACAACCGGAAGGACCGATCCAACGACCCCGGACACCGGTTCCAAGACGCCAAAAGATGAAGTTGAAGAGTCCTCGTATGAAACTGAGCAAAGGGAACTGCCTCGAACGAGGCCACCATCAACCCCACCAGTCTCATCCCCAGACGAATGGACGGATGAGGATGGGAGAGGAGCAGCTGGACCAATTCCTGAATCATCAGAACCTTGGCCTGAGGGAGAAACACTCTGTGCTGGCAGGAGTCCAACGACATCCCCAGAAAGGTCACCACCCTGGCCGGAACCAGCGAGGACTTGGGGTAATTGATCACCCAGCCGAACCTCTCCAACATAGACACCACCGTGCTGGTGTCCCCCTCTGCTTGACTGAAGGAAGGCGCCATGATGAGAAGATCGTCCAGGTAAGGCACAATGCGAATCCCCTGAGCTCTGAGCAGGGCCATCACCCCCGCCGAATGGAAGAGCCACAAACTGAAAGTGCCGATCCTCCACCACGAAACGAAGGAACCGCTGATGAGCAGGAAAGATCGGAACGTGCAGGTACGCATCCTTGATGTCTATGGACGTCATAAAGTCCCCCTGCCGAAGCGAACCGATCGCAGACCGCAGGGTTTCCATGCGGAACTTCCGGGGACAAATAAACCTGTTGAGAAACTTCAAATCCAGAATAGGACGGAAGGACCCGTCCTTTTTGGGAACCGTGAAGAGATTGGAGTAAAACCCGCGCCCTACCTCTGAAGAAGGAACAGGGCAAACGACAGCTAAGTCTAGAAGATTCCTTACTGCCGCCAGGAGCCCCTGCGCGGCCAAAGGATCCAAAGACACCCTAGACCTGAAGAACCTTGGAGGAGGACGGGACTCGAACTCCAACTTGTAACCGGCCGAAACCACCTCCCGGATCCATCTGTCCGAGACCTCCTGGTCCCACACCCGGGAGAAAAGTTGCAACCGTCCCCCCACCCGAACGGGTGAGGGCGCCCCCTCATTGCTGGGTGGGCTTGGCAACCGGCTTGGGCTTGGCACCCCAGACGCGAGCGGGACGGCCACGGCCTCTACCCCTATTCCAACTGGCGCCCCTGGGGGCCGAGGAGCCCGCACCCCTACCGGCTCCGACTCCCTGAAAGGACGGATTGAAGGAGACCGTCCCCCGAAAGGAACGGCGAAATTTCTTGCGCTGAGGTAACTTACCTCCCTTGGCAACAGAATCCAGCCTCTCACCAAAAAGCCTCAAACCCAAAAAGGGCAAAGTCGTGAGCGATCTTTTAGAATTAAAATCAGCCGTCCACTGTCTCAACCACACACAGCGCCGGATAGCCACCAGCAAGGCAGTAGCCCTGCCACACATCAACATGGCATCCTCTTGAGCAGCCAGGATAAAAGACAAGAAAGAATCGCAGCGCTTAAGCGCAAGGGACTCATCACTGGTGGGCTCGAGATCCACACCCAAGTCCCTGACAATAGACCTGACAGCAAAGGTCAAAAGAGCCGAAGCACAGACAGGCCTCAACACCGAACCCGCACATACAAAACCATGACGGGCAAGCTGATCAACCCGGCGATCCTCGCCGTCCCTGAGCGAAGTCGTGTCAGGGGAATGCATGACCGCCGTGTTGGACAGTCCCAAGACCGGAGTATCTACCTCAGGGGGGACAGACCAACGCTTCATCAATTCCGCCGGGAAGGGATACTTCCTATCCCAGCTAGACGGCACACCAACAAGATGTGTAGGTTGCTCCCATTGCTTGAAAACAATTTCCTCAAAATGCTGTTGGCTGGGAAACTCCAAACGCTGCTTGGACACCCCAAAAAGCTGACCCTTAGGCCTAGGAGCAACCACCGGAGGATCCAAATCCAAAACCTCAAACATCTGGGTCAGAATGGTAGAAGAATCGAGAGGGAGGCCATCAGCCTGATCCCCCTCAGAACCCAGCAACTGCTGAACATCAGAATCTTCTTCCTCAATGAGCTCACCATCTTCAAGGGGACGATCCGACCAATCCAGATCTCCCACAACTTCCTCATCTGAATCTGGCGGAGGCGGAGACAGATGCTTCCGCTTAGCTGGAGCCTTCTGAGCGGCCATAGCAGAAAACCGCTTCTCAAGGCTGGTCAAACGGGCACATACCTCAGACTGCGAATCCCCGCCCAGGACAACGTCACACGGGGTCCGGAATAAGCGAGGGGGAGAGGGAGATGGCGCGGCTGACGAAGTTCTAGGCACCGGAGTACTGGACTGCCGTGCAATGTCCTGCTGTGCACAAGGGATACACAAAATGACATCCCACAACCCCCGCACACCTTGGATTGTCCCGAAGAACCATTCCCGGTATCTGTGGCAGCCTCCATGTGGTGAAATTTATGGTATTCGCAGAACCCAGGGATTTATGCGGTACGCGACCCGGGATGCCCCTTAATAACCTAACAATTGTCTAAAGATTGTCACAAGATCCTGACCCAGGGGAATAGCATAAAAACCCTTATATATATATATATATATATATATATATATATATATATATATATATGTAGTTTAATGAAAACACCCCCCACAAGCCAGGTATATAAGACCGGGAGAGCCCTGCCAGACGGGATCCCAGGATCTGAAAGACACAAAGGAAGAAGGACAAGAGTCAATCCAGGCACAATAATACCTATACAAGCATACAAGCATAACATACAACCCCCCTCCCCCCCCTCATTAACCATAGACAAAAGGAAATGGTTAAAATACACAACCAGCACTTTAAAAGATGTGCAGGAGCGAGGAGGCGGGGACGTAATACGGGGGGCTAGGCCACCAACTTTATGTGAACATCCCCCGCAAGATATCAAAAAACGCCTACCTGAGAGAGAGCACAAGCGCAGATAGGCACCGCAGAAGATGGCGGCCCGCACACCGCTCCGAGAAGTGAGGGAGGGGAAGACGAGCCCCGGGAGCGCGGGAGCCGAGAAGGCCCCGCCCCTCCGGAACAGCCAATTAGTGCGCGGCCCGCACGGTCCCGCCCCCTTGCAGCGCCAGCGCCAGCAGACAGAGACCGCGCTCAGCCTCCAAGACGGGACCGGCGGAGCAACCTGCCGGTCCCAAGTGCGCACACAAAACAGACCCACACACTCATCTCCTCTGTTCCCCCCTGTGCAGACCGGACACGCCAGGCTGCAAGCGCCGAGCACGGCGCTCAGCCACAGGCGGGACCGCGGCGCAGCGCGCCGCGAGGCCCCGCCCCCCCGGCTCCTGAGGGGAGAGACGCCATTCACGCAAACAGCAGTGACAAAAAAGACACACAAGGCAGATCCTCAATAAAAGATCGCCACAGTAAACAGCGCATAAGCCCTCACAATACAGCAGCGCAGCAGCCACACTCACACAACCATGTCACCGGTCCCAAAGCGCGCCCCACACCCCGGAATGTGGAATAACTAAAGTCCCAGGGCTAGGCACATCCTGACCGCTAACCTACTATTAAATGGGGGCATCCCACATCCGGATCACCACTCCGGGAATCCCGCTATGCCCCGCAATGAAGGGTCGAGCGGAGGAGCTAATCTCCTAGGCACCAAGGGTGCCGGCTACCTTTTGCCCGGCCTACAGCCGAAGCTGGGAGGCTGCCAGTAAACAGATATACTACCAAACAAGAGCCGGGCAGAAATAGACCACGGGGGGGGGGCCGGGGGGATACCCCGGCTACCTGCAAGCAGGAGACTTCTTTCTTCTGTCTTGTCGCCACCTTGCAGAGAACAACACTGGGAGGTTCTTGGGAGGTACCAGGTATGTATAGACCAGGAGGGGCCTGTTGAATGTTTTGGAGATTCTCTGCAATGCTGCCACCTAGCGGTGCGTTAACCCTATTGTAATTATTAATGTTTGAAGTGGGGTGTGTGACATACTTAGAATAAACCTCCGTTAGACTTACCGGTAACGGCTTTTTTAGGAATCCTTCAGCTTGACCGCTTATTACTCCACGTGGTCAAGGTGAAGGATGACTTGGAAAAACCTCCTTTAGACTTACCGGTAACAGCTTTTTTAGGAATCCTTCAGCTTGACCGCTTATTACTCCACGTGGTCAAGGTGAAGGATGACTTGGAAAAACCTCCGTTAGACTTACCGGTAACAGCTTTTTTAGGAATCCTTCAGCTTGACCGCTTATTACTCCACGTGGTCAAGGTGAAGGATGACTTGGAAAAACCTCCGTTAGACTTACCGGCAACAGCTTTTTTAGGAATCCTTCAGCTTGACCGCTTCTTAATCCACGTGGTCAAGGTGAAGGATGACTTGGAAAAACCTCAGTTAGACTTACCGGCAACAGCTTTTTTAGGAATCCTTCAGCTTGACCGCTTATTACTCCACGTGGTCAAGGTGAAGGATGACTTGGAAAAACCTCCGTTAGACTTACCGGTAACAGCTTTTTTAGGAATCCTTCAGCTTGACCGCTTCTCACTCCACGTGGTCAAGGTGAAGGATGACTTGGAAAAACCTCCGTTAGACTTACCGGTAACAGCTTTTTTAGGAATCCTTCAGCTTGACCGCTTATTACTCCACGTGGTCAAGGTGAAGGATGACTTGGAAAAACCTCCGTTAGACTTACGGGTAACAGCTTTTTTTAGGAATCCTTCAGCTTGACCGCTTATTACTCCACGTGGTCAAGGTGAAGGATGACTTGGAAAAACCTCAGTTAGACTTACCGGTAACAGCTTTTTTAGGAATCCTTCAGCTTGACCGCTTATTACTCCACGTGGTCAAGGTGAAGGATGACTTGGAAAAACCTCCGTTAGACTTACCGGTAACGGCTTTTTTAGGAATCCTTCAGCTTGACCGCTTATTACTCCACGTGGTCAAGGTGAAGGATGACTTGGAAAAACCTCAGTTAGACTTACTGGTAACAGCTTTTTTAGGAATCCTTCAGCTTGACCGCTTCTTACTCCACGTGGTCAAGGTGAAGGATGACTTGGAAAAACCTCCGTTAGACTTACCGGCAACAGCTTTTTTAGGAATCCTTCAGCTTGACCGCTTCTTACTCCACGTGGTCAAGGTGAAGGATGACTTGGAAAAACCTCAGTTAGACTTACCGGTAACAGCTTTTTTAGGAATCCTTCAGCTTGACCACGTGGAGTAATAAGCGGTCAAGCTGAAGGATGACTTGGAAAAATGTTCACCAGAAAAGGTCAATAGAGACAAAGCAGCTAAACCAGGCCAGACGTTCGGGTCTTCCATTACAGCAGTGACATAAACCTATAATGCCCATTCTGCTTTAAAGACTGCCCCTAGACGAAACTAACCAGGGGTTCACTCTGACAGCAGCCTATCAGGTTTACCCATATTCCTCCTATCAGCATTATGAGGAAATTAGAAATTGTTATGTATGAATTGTCTCTTCTTGGACTCCCCGGTATAGAAAATCCTGGCAGTGTAGATGTATGAACACAAGAATGCACGTGTAGTGGCCAAAGAGATAGGAAAAGAATGATACTCACTTGGACTGATGTGTAAAAAAAATTCTTCCTCATCATCAATTTCCACTTTTCTCACTATGATATCTCTAAGGTCTGTGAATAAAGACTGAGATGGATGAGACACACCAAAAAGTGACCGAACAGGGAAATAGCTTCACTACAGAAAGTACAGAAGTTAGGCCGGCCCCGAAAGAAAAACCAATGGGAGCTCTAGAGGACCTTACCTCGCGTATGCACACAAACTTACAAAAATGTACAGAGAATTTGTACAGATATAAAACATATCAAAATTTTATTACAATGAAATTTTTAAAATACAGGCACTCCCAATGGCATGAATAATTGTACAAACGTATTTACAATCACGCTTAAGTTGATCATGGGTATCAACGGGCAGGCTGACTCATTACTAGCGCCAGGTAGCGACAGATGAGCATCTGTAGCACCAATTTCAGAGCTCGGCCATGGATCTTTGTTTCAGAGCGCCTCAGTCGCTGTCCGGCATTGATGAATATTATGGGATACCTTAAGATACCTTGATAAAGTGGCCTGTGAGCGGGGGGGTCACGAAACGCGTTGGGGGGGGTCGTCACTCGACCTTCGCATTCTTGGGGGGGACACTCAGAGTTATACACTCAGGTGATGTGTTTGTTTATGATTTAAATTAATTGTTGCATTCTGATACTTGAATCTGTTCTTCTCTTGCCACATTTAATATTAATTGTATTGTGTTTGCACAAATCTCAGCACTAATGCACTTTATGGATTGTTTATAGTATTGGCACTTTATTGAAATATAATGTTTACAGAGTTGGGATTATGGGTGTAATTGGGATGCCCCGGGAATGTGCGGTCTAGTGTTATATATGAACAAAAGGGGGTGGGAGCAGCTCAATCCCTCTTATTTATACGAGATTGTTCCTTCATACCAGATTATTCTTATTATATAACCCCTTATCATCCCAAATCATTATTATATATCCTCTTATCATCCAAAATTATTATTATTATATATCCTCTTATCATACAAAAATATCATTAATATAATTCAGGGCCTGGGAACTCGCCCAGTTTAACCCTCTCATCATCAATCTCATCTGATTATTCAGCACCAAACATGTCTAGCTATGTGGAAAGACAGAGATTTGGTTGCATATATCTGCAGATACATGTGGAAGCCACAATGCCCCGGCAAGGCACTCTGTGTTTAGTGTGGTCCCTACTCTTAATTCTGAGTCCCCAAAGTTGGGACATGCAATGCAGACAAATATCTGAGAGCTACTCACCTGGGAAGCGGCCAGCTTGATGATGAGAGGGTTAAACTGGGCGAGTTCCCAGGCCCTGAATTATATTAATGATATTTTTGTATGATAAGAGGATATATAATAATAATATTGGATGATAAGAGGATATATAATAATGATTTTGGATGATAAGGGGTTATATAATAAGAATAATCTGGTATGAAGGAACAATCTCGTATAAATAAGAGGGATTGAGCTGCTCCCACCCCCTTTTGTTCTAGTGTTATATATTTTTTAATTGTCTGTTATGTGATTTTTATGTGTATTTTCCAATAAATAATCTATGAATTCATGATATATATTTGGTTGATGCATTGATTGCCGTGGAGGGGGTGCGGTGGTTTGGAGCTATTTTGGGTGAACTGCTGGATTCACCATTTCAATATTAGGATGAATATTATGTGAGTCGCTGTACTACGCTGTATGGGAGCGAACGGTAGCGCCAGCTCAGTGCGACTGAATCACACCACGTTCATCAAAAAAACATCCTCACACAGCGCCGGCGCTGAAAATCATGTAGTTGTAGCCCATAGCGCCAGAAGCTGCGTGATTAAAGTCTGTTTATGAACACGTCCACCAGTAACGAAGCGAAAACACATGGAATGACATTGTTATAACATTGTAACATTAACACTTTAATACCAGACATGTCAGGACAATTCTGCATAAAAATATTATTAATCCAAAAATTTCATTTTCTTGGCCAGAATACATGTCAGAAGGTTTTGTGTTTTTATTTTTTAGGGAAAAAAAAATTGGGATCAGGAAAGGGATTTAAGGATCATCCATAGAAATTTATGGGAGAGCGCCAGGTAGCGAGAGGTAAGACGTGGCGCTCTGCAAGGCTGAACGCCGAGCCTGGGATAATGATGAATCGTACGCTACATGCCGTTGTTCCAGTCGCTCACCAGATTCGGCTTCGTAAATGTGGAATTGCTGCCTCGCCCGGCGTTTACCTGCCGCTACCCGTCACTGTACTACCTGGCGCTATCCCTTCACGAATAAGGCACTTAATCGCTGGTGGACGGTTGTGTTGCAATGGGCAGACTAGTTTTGCCAACGTTTGGCTTCTTCAGCGCCCTTTAGCAGCATATGCATCTGTGTTTATACAAGTGCATTAATAATTGTTATACTGTCATTTGGTATTTGTCATTAATAAATGATTAGGCCCCTCACAACTTTTGAAGAAATCTGCACAAGCAACAACCCGGAGACACACATACTCTCCCGCATGTATAAGCTACTTATCTCCTCCATGTCGGAAAAGGTGCCGTCCTACATTGGAAAGTGGGAGCGAGACTTGGGTGTCACCCTGTCACCGGACCAGATTGGGAGGCTTCTCTCCGCACCACATAAAACCTCCATTTGCACTAAATTCCAGGAGTGTAATTACAAGCTGCTCACCCGGTGGTACGCAGTCCCCACCGTGGTCGGTAAGTGGGCGCCTGGCTCGTCGATTGACTGCTGGAGATGTGGTGCGGAGCGGGGTGACCTTCTACATACTTTCTGGTCGTGCCCCAAGATACGTCCCTTTTGGGAAGCCGTTAGGAGGATAATAAATGATATATCGGAATATCACCTGCCTGACGACCCGGGCGCGTGTCTGCTCCACCTAACCAATGCCCCCTTTAAGGTTTATAAGAAGTCTCTCCAGTGTCAATTATTGAATGCAGCAAAAGCCTGCATCCCGCTTATGTGGAGGCAGGAAGGTCCCCCATCGCTGGCAACCTGGGTTTTAAAGGTGAACGATATCATGCGCTTTGAGAGCCTCATACTGACGAGAGATGGAGGGTCCGAAAAGTTCACCACCACCTGGTACAGCTGGATGCTGTTTCTAGACTCCGATGCCTGTAAGGCAATCTTGGAGTCTTCCTAGGAACGTAAATCCCCACGCCATGGATACCACAAATGCCCGAGCAGGAAGTTCTACAACTCCCCCCGGTCCTGTTTCCTTGCTTGTCCCCTCCCCCCCCCCGCGCCTTCGTTTGGGAGCCCAAACATACCCTCTTCCCTGCCCCTATAACCCGCCATACCCCCTTGTTTTTGCCTTATAGGTTCTTAGTACCATGGATCGAGTTATTATCTGAGCCAATAGGTTTGATTTGAGCCTACATGTGAAACACATGATTGTAGAAACATATTCTTTATTTTGAACCCTACTGCTTTCGGCTATTATTGAATTTTCTCTGTATTTTGTTGAAAATCCTTAAATAAAGAATTTATAAAAAAAATTAATAAATGATTAACTACCTGATATTCCACCATTGGTGTGATTTACATATAACAAAGAAAGAGAGAAACTACAGGTTTATTGCTCACCTGGACTGACCTCGTTTGTCACCAACCCGTCCTCCTCCTCCTCAGTCTTTACATTTCTCACTATAATGTCTTCAGCATCTGTAAATGAACATGTTAATGATGCCCCTGTAGTTTCTCATTCAATATTTTTTATTTTGTAAAGCAGTAATACAGGCACAATCGACTGCACAGGCAAAGCAGCCAGGCATGAACGACGTGTGTCGCACCATAAGTCGCATAAGAAAAAAAAATATTCTGAACCAGATAGTGTGCTAAAATCCCTTCCTCCCAATCACCCCATTACAGACAGTGTGCGGAATCCCCCCCCCCATCACCCCATACAGGCAGTGTGCGGGCATCCGAAATACCACCAGTGTGCAGCATGCCCCAAAAACAAGCAAAAAAAAACCTACATTCCCCGGCGTTCCTGACGCTGCCCGCCGCCGAAGTCATAGACAACTAGGAGTCATAAAGGAGCCACAGCTCTAAATCTAGTTAAAAACAGAGGACTCTGTCCACAAACATCTGCAGAAGTATGATGAAGCTGCACCACCAAGCGCCAAGGTGCCTCTGTAAGGTGCAGCCCTAACTCTAATCGCTGAGAGACCCATTTGGGACATACAATGCAATAGATAGGCCTCCCAATTTATCTATTGCATACTTCTGCAGATGTTTGTGGACAGAGTCCTCTGTTTTTAACCAGATTTAAAGCTGTGGCTCCTTTATGACTTGAGTATCCTAGTTGTCTATGACTGCGGCGGCAGGCGGCAACAGGAACGGCGGGGAATGTAGGTTTTTTTTACTTGTTTTGGGGGCATGCTGCACACTGCTGGTATTTCGGATGCCCGCACACTGCCTGTAGGCGGTGATGGGGGGGGGGGATTCTGTAATGGGGTGATTGTGAGGGAGGTATTTTAGCAAACTATCTGGTTCAGAATATTTTTTTTTTCTTATTTTTCCTCTCCAAATCCTGGGTGCGTCTTATGGTACAATACGCGTCGTTCATGCCTCCCCTGCGGGGGATGGCTGCTTTGCCTGTGCAGTCGATTGTGCCAGGATTACTGCTTTACAAAATAAAACATATTAAAAGAGAGATTTTAGGTTGGTTTGCAAGCTAACAGGGTTGAGTGCTGTGGCTCCTTTAAGTCATAGACAACGTCCACCTAGAAACCGGAACTGACTCTGAACTTGCGGTGGCTACAGAAGAAGTTTAGAGCGAGCTGGTTGCGGCTTCTGGGTGGGCATGACTCCTGCCAGCGTGACTGGATGCTGACGCAACTCACAAGTCACGCCCCACCCGGAGCAGGAAGTGGCTCGCTCTGAACTTGCGGTGGCTACAGAAGAAGTTTAGAGCGAGCTGGTTGCGGCTTCTGGGTGGGCATGGCCCATGACTCCTGCCAGCGTGACTGGATGCTGACGCAACTCACAAGTCACGCCCCGCCCGGAGCAGGAAGTGGCTCGCTCTGAACTTGCGGCAGCTACAAAGGGGGAGCCAGGGAATGTAAGTTTTTTTTTAAAAACATTCAGCCGATAAGATGCACTTTAGGAGAAAAATAAGCGCGTCTTATAGGGCGAAAAATGCGGTAGTTGACAATTCGTATCTTGTTAGAAATCCAGCCTGATTACATTTGTACAGCATTAAAGAAAAGGAAGAATAAAAGTATAATGGAGACAATCGGAGTCCTGTCTTCTGTTTCGCTTCCTGTTATGCATAAGTTATAGCAAATATTAGCGCACGCGGGATGTTCAGTGTCCGCACACCTTCAACAGTAGTGAAATAGTACGAATACTACGAATACTTTATTGGTCGCCAAGTATGTGCAGAATACAAACAAGGAATACTTTTTGGAAGGGGGGTTCTCCATAGAGCTTGAACATTTGCTAGACGCACAGCTATATACATCAACACACTATATACACAACTATATACATCAACACACATGCTATATACTTAAATGGGGGTATAAACATTAGTTTGTTTTAGCTAGTTATACATATTTACAAAGGATTTTGTTACATGCGATATTCCTCAAAATAACAGGTGATGCGCCAGGGATCGAAAGTTTTCTGGGATTCTTAGAGTTTATTATTTAGTGCTTTAACTGCAAGTGGGAAGAAACTGTTTTTATACCGTGAGGTTCTGGACGAGATAGCCCGATACCTTCGTCCAGATGGTAGTAGATTGAAGAAGGGGTGACCTGGGTGTGTGGGGTCACCTACTATTCTTTTTGCCCTAGAGCGGATCCTTTCCTTGAAAGGTGCGTCTTGGACTGCGAGTCGAAGGTAAAGGTTTCAGAGGTTAGAAAGGATGGCGTGTAGAGAGAAGGAGAAGGGAGGGAGGCTGGGAGAGAGTAGGAAGGGGAAAGAAAGAAAAAAGGAGACTAGGGAAGGAAAAAAAAAACTCTGCCTCACACCGAGAATGGTCAGTTCACTGCCCCATGAGGAACGCCGGGCCAGGCATACAGTCTCCAGGGCTCCCATGATGCCCCTGTATTTTCAAGAGTTTCAGAGTAACTGAGTAGGGGGCAACGAGGGAGTTTGTCCTATAGCAGGTTTATTACTCACCCTCTTCTTCCTCTTTATTCGCCACACATTCTCCTTCCTCCTCCAGCTCCTAAGTTTTCACATTTCTAACTATAGCGTCTCTGGGATCTGAAAGAAAAATACGAGAGTGAGGACATTAGAGACAGAGTGTATGTGGTAATGGGGGGGGGCTGGTCTGTGAAGAGATGCCCCTTGTAACCGGAAACCCCCCTCTTACCCTGTGATGGGAGGAGCAGGTGATCCTCCATCATGGTGTCCTTGTAGCGATCTTTGTCTCCTTCTGCCTGATTTTGTGTCCTGTCTGTCCGCTCTGTAGGTGTCACCCTGGAAGACATGAGATGAGATTTGATGTCACCTTCTGTGGCCTCAGAGATAGATAAGAAGCCGGGTGGTGAGATATCCCAACTTTATTGAAAATTAACTGTAAGGGCACCACTTCTAATTTTCTAAGAAATAGCTTCACCTTGGTGGGTGCACCATGAATTCTAAAACCACCATGAATCAACCCCCCCCCCCAAAAAAACATATAGAATCCAAAAGACTTTATAGGGCACACCACCAAGCTATATAAAATAAATCTCTTTTATTTTATTCAAGAATCACCAGCTAAAACCACATATACACACAATACGTATTAAAAACATTCTTACAGCCTCCAGGTCTTATAACAAATAATCAAAAATACATGTAAATACAATCAATGTGATAATCAACCTTAATAAGCAATGAGATAATCCAACTACTGGCGGAAAATACTTAATGGATAATTGTGTTAATAATGTATATACAAAAAGCCCTCCGTGATATTACTACCCCTTTAAAACAGACAAAAGTATATATGTAAACTCACCCACCAATAAATAATATAAATGGTGATGTATTCAATAATTAATAAGAAACGCGAGATATTACACAGTACGACCCACTAATAGTGCAGATAATAGAAAAAGATATATCCAAAATCCAATTACCAGATTTTTCGCCCTATAAGACGCACTTATTTTTCCCAAAAAGTTGGGGGAAAATATCCGTGCGTCTTATCGGGCGAAGGTGTCTTATCGAGCGTCGGCCACGCCCACCGCTATTCCAAGCCAATGTGTCTGTGTGAAGACGGCGAGGAGAGCGGGGAGGATTGAAAGGTGAGTTTACTTTTTTTTTTCTCTTTTTACTTTTGCCTATGGGGGAATGGGAGGGGGGATGAATGTCACACTGCCTATATGGGATGGGGAGGGGGGGATGAATGCCACACTACCTATATGGGGTGGGGAGGAGGGGGATGAATGCCACACTACCTATATGGGATGGGGAGGGGGGATGAATGCCACACTACCTATATGGGATGGGGAGGGGGGATGAATGCCACACTACCTATATGGGATGGGGAGGAGGGGGATGAATGCCACACTACCTATATGGGATGGGGAGGGGGGGATGAATGCCACACTACCTATATGGGGTGGGGAGGAGGGGGATGAATGCCACACTACCTATATGGGATGGGGAGGGGGGATGAATGCCACACTACCTATATGGGATGGGGAGGAGGGGGATGAATGCCACACTACCTATATGGGATGGGGAGGGGGGGATGAATGCCACACTACCTATATGGGGTGGGGAGGAGGGGGATGAATGCCACACTACCTATATGGGATATGGAGGAGGGGATGAATACCACACTGCCTATATGGGGTAGGGAGGAGGGGGATGAATACCACACTGCCTATATGGGATATGGAGGAGGGGATGAATACCACACTGCCTATATGGGATATGGAGGAGGGGATGAATACCACACTGCCTATATGGGATATGGAGGAGGGGATGAATACCACACTGCCTATATGGGATATGGAGGAGGGGGATGAATACCACACTGCCTATATGGGATGGGAATGATGAATGCCACACTACCTATATGGGAATTGGAGGGGGGAGTACCACACTGCCTATATGGGGAATGGTTTGGGGGGAATGCCACACTGCATATATGGAGAATAGGAAGGGGGGAATACAACACTGCCTATGGGAATGGGATGAAGGCATCCAACACTGTCTATGGGAAGGGGATATGGGCATGCCACACTGCCTATGGGAATGGGATAGGGGTATGCCACACTGCCTATGGGAATGGGATAGGGGTATGCCACACTGCCTATGGGAATGGGATAGGGGTATGCCACACTGCTTATGGGATGGGGGCATCCAACACTGCCTATGGGAGGGGAGAATGCCACACTCCCCATTAGGAATGGGATGGGGGATGCCACACTGCCTATGGGTAATGAGATGGGGGAATACCACACTGCCTGTAACGGGGTTTTTTAGCACAAATTTAGCTTAGAATATTTTTTTTCTTATTTTTCTCCTCCAAATCCTAGGTGCGTCTTATGGGCAGGTGCGTCTTATGGTGCGAAAAACATGGTAATTTAACCTCAAAAGTGTCCGATATAAATACACATGGCGGTATTTACCTTGCTTTACAGATTTTTAGTTATGTTCGATTGCATGCTGTAATTGGTTTTACAAGCCTTTGTTTTGCACTGGTTGATGTATGGTTCAAGCTTTGGCACTTTAGTACATCCATGTGGCATGTCCATATTACGGCACTAGGCACTTTAGTAGGATAGTTATGGGTTGTATTTATATCGGACACTTTTGAGGTTAAATTAATTGGATTTTGGATATATGTTTTTCTATTGAAAAGTAAACTCACCTTTCAATCCTCCCCGCTCTCCTCGCCGTCTTCACACAGACACATTGGCTTGGAATAGCGGTGGGCGTGGCCGACGCTCGATAAGACACCTTCACCCGATAAGACGCACGGATATTTTCCCCCAACTTTTTGGGAAAAAAATAAATGCGTCTTATAGGGCGAAAAATACGGTAATTGGATTTTGGATATATCTTTTTCTATTATCTCCACTATTAGTGGGTCGTACTGTGTAATATCTCGCGTTTCTTATTAATTATTGAATACATCACCATTTATACTATTTATTGGTGGGTGAGTTTACATATATACTTTTGTCTGTTTTAAAGGGGTAGTAATATCACGGAGGGCTTTTTGTATATACATTATTAACACAATTATCCATTAAGTATTTTCCGCCGGTAGTCGGATTATCTCATTGCTTATTAAGGTTGATTATCACATTGATTGTATTTACATGTATTTTTGATTATTTGTTATAAGACCTGGAGGCTGTAAGAATGTTTTTAATACGTCTTGTGTGTATATGTGGTTTTAGCTGGTGATTCCTGAATAAAATAAAAGAGGTTTATGGTGATTTTATATAGCTTGGTGGTGTGGCCTATAAAGTTTTTTTGGATTCTATATGTTTTTTTTTCTGTGTTGATTTATGGTGAGATATCCCAGCAGCACCCGCACACAGCTGAAGTGTTTCAGTACCATCATCAAATACAATACCTAAGTGATTGCACTGATCAAAAAACAACAATGAAATGGACTGCCTAGAGCAGCGGGGACCCAACTTCGGCACCAGGAGTCTGTCGCAGGCCACATTTAGCGCCAAGAGGCCGTAGAAGCGCCCTAAAGAGAAGTACAGACAATACAGAACAGGAGCCATCCAGCAATGTGTGGCAGTGTCGCAACATATCGGCTACTGGCAAACAAATGGACATCCAGATTTGGGGGTCCAGGAGGGGGGTGAGAGGAGCAGGAGAGGTCCAGGAGGGGGGTGAGAGGGGCAGGAGAGGTCCAGGAGGGAGGTGAGAGGGGCAAGAGAGGTCCAGGAGGGGGGTGAGAGGGGCAAGAGAGGTCCAGGAGGGGGTGAGAGGGGCAAGAGAGGTCCAGGAAGGAGGTGAGAGGAGCAGGAGAGGTCCAGGAAGGAGGTGAGAGGAGCAGGAGAGGTCCAGGAGGGAGGTGAGAGGGGCAGGAGAGGTCCAGGAGGGGGGTGAGAGGGGCAGGAGAGGTCCAGGAAGGAGGTGAGAGGAGCAGGAGAGGTCCAGGAGGGAGGTGAGAGGGGCAGGAGAGGTCCAGGAGGGGGGTGAGAGGGGCAGCAGAGGTCCAGGAGGGGGGTGAGAGGGGCAGCAGAGGTCCAGGAGGGAAGTGAGAGGGGCAGGAGAGGTCCAGGAGGGAGGTGAGAGGGGCAGGAGAGGTCCAGGAGGGGGGTGAGAGGGGCAGGAGAGGTCCAGGAAGGAGATGAGAGGGGCAGGAGAGGTCCAGGAAGGAGGTGAGAGGAGCAGGAGAGGTCCAGGAAGGAGGTGAGAGGGGCAGGAGAGGTCCAGGAGGGGGGTGAGATGGGCAGCAGAGGTCCAGGAGGGGGGTGAGAGGGGCAGCAGAGGTCCAGGAAGGAGGTGAGAGGGGCAGGAGAGGTCCAGGAGGGGGGTGAGAGGAGCAGGAGAGGTCCAGGAGGGGAGTGAGAGGAGCAGGAGAGGTCCAGGAAGGAGGTGAGAGGAGCAGGAGAGGTCCAGGAAGGAGGTGAGAGGAGCAGGAGAGGTCCAGGAGGGGGGGTGAGAGGGGCAGGAGAGGTCCAGGAGGGGGGTGAGAGGAGCAGGAGAGGTCCAGGAGGGGGGTGAGAGGAGCAGGAGAGGTCCAGGAGGGGAGTGAGAGGAGCAGGAGAGGTCCAGGAGGGAGGTGAGAGGGGCAGCAGAGGTCCAGGAGGGGGGTGAGAGGGGCAGGAGAGGTCCAGGAGGGGGGTGAGATGGGCAGCAGAGGCCCAGGAAGGAGGTGAGAGGAGCAGGAGAGGTCCAGGAGGGGGGTGAGAGGGGCAGGAGAGGTCCAGGAAGGGAGTGAGAGGGGCAGGAGAGGTCCAGGAAGGGAGTGAGAGGGGCAGGAGAGGTCCAGGAGGGGGGTGAGAGGGGCAGGAGAGGTCCAGGAAGGGAGTGAGAGGGGCAGGAGAGGTCCAGGAAGGGAGTGAGAGGGGCAGGAGAGGTCCAGGAGGGGGGTGAGAGGGGCAGGAGAGGTCCAGGAAGGGAGTGAGAGGGGCAGGAGAGGTCCAGGAAGGGAGTGAGAGGGGCAGGAGAGGTCCAGGAAGGGAGTGAGAGGGGCAGGAGAGGTCCAGGAGGGGGGTGAGAGGGGCAGGAGAGGTCCAGGAAGGGAGTGAGAGGGGCAGGAGAGGTCCAGGAGGGGGGTGAGAGGGGCAGGAGAGGTCCAGGAAGGGAGTGAGAGGGGCAGGAGAGGTCCAGGAAGGGAGTGAGAGGGGCAGGAGAGGTCCAGGAAGGGAGTGAGAGGGGCAGGAGAGGTCCAGGAGGGGGGGTGAGAGGGGCAGGAGAGGTCCAGGAAGGGAGTGAGAGGGGCAGGAGAGGTCCAGGAAGGGAGTGAGAGGGGCAGGAGAGGTCCAGGAGGGGGGTGAGAGGGGCAGGAGAGGTCCAGGAAGGGAGTGAGAGGGGCAGGAGAGGTCCAGGAGGGGGGTGAGAGGGGCAGGAGAGGTCCAGGAAGGGAGTGAGAGGGGCAGGAGAGGTCCAGGAAGGGAGTGAGAGGGGCAGGAGAGGTCCAGGAAGGGAGTGAGAGGGGCAGGAGAGGTCCAGGAGGGGGGTGAGAGGGGCAGGAGAGGTCCAGGAAGGGAGTGAGAGGGGCAGGAGAGGTCCAGGAAGGGAGTGAGAGGGGCAGGAGAGGTCCAGGAGGGGGGTGAGAGGGGCAGGAGAGGTCCAGGAAGGGAGTGAGAGGGGCAGGAGAGGTCCAGAGGAGGGGGGTGAGAGGGGCAGGAGAGGTCCAGGAAGGAGGCGAGAGGAGCAGGAGAGGTCCAGGAAGGAGGTGAGAGGAGCAGGAGAGGTCCAGGAAGGAGGTGAGAGGGGCAGGAGAGGTCCAGGAAGGAGGTGAGAGGAGCAGGAGAGGTCCAGGAAGGAGGTGAGAGGGGCAGGAGAGGTCCAGGAGGGGGGTGAGAGGGGCAGGAGAGGTCCAGGAGGGGGGTGAGAGGGGCAGGAGAGGTCCAGGAGGGGGGGTGAGAGGAGCAGGAGAGGTCCAGGAAGGAGGTGAGAGGAGCAGGAGAGGTCCAGGAAGGAGGTGAGAGGAGCAGGAGAGGTCCAGGAAGGAGGTGAGAGGGGCAGGAGAGGTCCAGGAGGGGGAGTGAGAGGAGCAGGAGAGGTCCAGGAGGGGGGTGAGAGGGGCAGGAGAGGTCCAGGAGGGGGGTGAGAGGGGCAGGAGAGGTCCAGGAGGGGGGTGAGAGGAGCAGGAGAGGTCCAGGAGGGAGGTGAGAGGAGCAGGAGAGGTCCAGGAGGGGGGTGAGAGGGGCAGCAGAGGTCCAGGAGGGGGGTGAGAGGGGCAGGAGAGGTCCAGGAAGGAGGTGAGAGGGGCAGGAGAGGTCCAGGAAGGAGGTGAGAGGGGCAGGAGAGGTCCAGGAGGGGGTGAGAGGGGCAGGAGAGGTCCAGGAGGGGGGTGAGAGGGGCAGGAGAGGTCCAGGAGGGGGGTGAGAGGAGCAGGAGAGGTCCAGGAGGGAGGTGAGAGGGGCAGGAGAGGTCCAGGAGGGAGGTGAGAGGGGCAGGAGAGGTCCAGGAGGGAGGTGAGAGGGGCAGGAGAGGTCCAGGAGGGAGGTGAGAGGGGCAGGAGAGGTCCAGGAGGGAGGTGAGAGGGGCAGGAGAGGTCCAGGAGGGAGGTGAGAGGGGCAGGAGAGGTCCAGGAGGGGGGTGAGAGGGGCAGGAGAGGTCCAGGAGGGGGGTGAGAGGGGCAGGAGAGGTCCAGGAGGGGGGTGAGAGGGGCAGGAGAGGTCCAGGAGGGAGGTGAGAGGGGCAGGAGAGGTCCAGGAGGGAGGTGAGAGGGGCAGGAGAGGTCCAGGAGGGAGGTGAGAGGGGCAGGAGAGGTCCAGGAGGGAGGTGAGAGGGGCAGGAGAGGTCCAGGAGGGAGGTGAGAGGGGCAGGAGAGGTCCAGGAGGGAGGTGAGAGGGGCAGGAGAGGTCCAGGAGGGGGGTGAGAGGGGCAGCAGAGGTCCAGGAGGGGGGTAAGAGGGGCAGGAGAGGTCCAGGAGGGAGGTGAGAGGGGCAGGAGAGGTCCAGGAGGGGGGTGAGAGGGGCAGGAGAGGTCCAGGAGGGAGGTGAGAGGGGCAGGAGAGGTCCAGGAGGGAGGTGAGAGGGGCAGGAGAGGTCCAGGAGGGGGGTGAGAGGGGCAGGAGAGGTCCAGGAGGGAGGTGTGAGGAGCAGGAGAGGTCCAGGAGGGAGGTGAGAGGAGCAGGAGAGGTCCAGGAGGGGGGTGAGAGGGGCAGGAGAGGTCCAGGAGGGGGGTGAGAGGGGCAGCAGAGGTCCAGGAGGGGGGTAAGAGGGGCAGGAGAGGTCCAGGAGGGAGGTGAGAGGGGCAGCAGAGGTCCAGGAGGGAGGTGAGAGGGGCAGCAGAGGTCCAGGAGGGAGGTGAGAGGGGCAGCAGAGGTCCAGGAGGGAGGTGAGAGGGGCAGGAGAGGTCCAGGAGGGAGGTGAGAGGGGCAGGAGAGGTCCAGGAGGGAGGTGTGAGGAGCAGGAGAGGTCCAGGAGGGAGGTGAGAGGAGCAGGAGAGGTCCAGGAGGGGGGTGAGAGGGGCAGGAGAGGTCCAGGAGGGGGGGTGAGAGGGGCAGCAGAGGTCCAGGAGGGGGGGTAAGAGGGGCAGGAGAGGTCCAGGAGGGAGGTGAGAGGGGCAGGAGAGGTCCAGGAGGGGGGTGAGAGGGGCAGGAGAGGTCCAGGAGGGAGGTGAGAGGGGCAGGAGAGGTCCAGGAGGGAGGTGAGAGGGGCAGGAGAGGTCCAGGAGGGGGGTGAGAGGGGCAGGAGAGGTCCAGGAGGGAGGTGAGAGGGGCAGGAGAGGTCCAGGAGGGAGGTGAGAGGGGCAGCAGAGGTCCAGGAAGGAGGTGAGAGGGGCAGGAGAGGTCCAGGAGGGGGGGTGAGAGGGGCAGGAGAGGTCCAGGAGGGAGGTGTGAGGAGCAGGAGAGGTCCAGGAGGGGGGGTGAGAGGGGCAGGAGAGGTCCAGGAGGGGGGTGAGAGGGGCAGCAGAGGTCCAGGAGGGGGGTGAGAGGGGCAGCAGAGGTCCAGGAGGGGGGTAAGAGGGGCAGGAGAGGTCCAGGAGGGAGGTGAGAGGGGCAGCAGAGGTCCAGGAGGGAGGTGAGAGGGGCAGCAGAGGTCCAGGAGGGAGGTGAGAGGGGCAGCAGAGGTCCAGGAGGGAGGTGAGAGGGGCAGGAGAGGTCCAGGAGGGAGGTGAGAGGGGCAGGAGAGGTCCAGGAAGGAGGTGAGAGGGGCAGGAGAGGTCCAGGAGGGGGGTGAGAGGGGCAGCAGAGGTCCAGGAGGGAGGTGAGAGGGGCAGCAGAGGTCCAGGAGGGAGGTGAGAGGGGCAGGAGAGGTCCAGGAGGGGGGTGAGAGGGGCAGCAGAGGTCCAGGAGGGGGGTAAGAGGGGCAGGAGAGGTCCAGGAAGGAGGTGAGAGGTCCAGGAGGGGGGTAAGAGGGGCAGGAGAGGTCCAGGAAGGAGGTGAGAGGGGCAGGAGAGGTCCAGGAGGGGGGTAAGAGGGGCAGGAGAGGTCCAGGAGGGGGGTAAGAGGGGCAGGAGAGGTCCAGGAGGGGGGGTGAGAGGGGCAGGAGAGGTCCAGGAGGGGGGTGAGAGGGGCAGGAGAGTTCCAGGAACGAGGTGAGAGGGGCAGGAGAGGTCCAGGAAGGAGGTGAGAGGGGCAGGAGAGGTCCAGGAGGGGGGTGAGAGGGGCAGGAGAGGTCCAGGAGGGGGGTGAGAGGAGCAGGAGAGGTCCAGGAAGGAGGTGAGAGGGGCAGGAGAGGTCCAGGAGGGAGGTGAGAGGGGCAGGAGAGGTCCAGGAAGGAGGTGAGAGGGGCAGGAGAGGTCCAGGAGGGGGGTGAGAGGGGCAGGAGAGGTCCAGGAGGGGGGTGAGAGGAGCAGGAGAGGTCCAGGAAGGAGGTGAGAGGGGCAGGAGAGGTCCAGGAGGGAGGTGAGAGGGGCAGGAGAGGTCCAGGAAGGAGGTGAGAGGGGCAGGAGAGGTCCAGGAGGGGGGTGAGAGGGGCAGGAGAGGTCCAGGAGGGGGGTGAGAGGAGCAGGAGAGGTCCAGGAAGGAGGTGAGAGGGGCAGGAGAGGTCCAGGAGGGGGGTGAGAGGGGCAGGAGAGGTCCAGGAAGGAGGTGAGAGGGGTAGGAGAGGTCCAGGAGGGGGGTGAGAGGGGCAGGAGAGGTCCAGGAAGGAGGTGAGAGGGGTAGGAGAGGTCCAGGAAAAAGGTGAGAGGGGCAGCAGAGGTCCAGGAGGGGGGTGAGAGGGGCAGGAGAGGTCCAGGAGGGAGGTGAGAGGGGCAAGAGAGGTCCAGGAGGGGGGTGAGAGGGGCAGCAGAGGTCCAGGAGGGGGGGTGAGAGGGGCAGGAGAGGTCCCGGAGGGGGGTGAGAGGGGCAAGAGAGGTCCAGGAGGGGGGTGAGAGGGGCAGGAGAGGTCCAGGAGGGGGGTGAGAGGGGCAGGAGAGGTCCAGGAGGGGGGTGAGAGGGGCAGGAGAGGTCCAGGAGGGAGGTGAGAGGGGCAGGAGAGGTCCAGGAGGGGGGTGAGAGGGGCAGGAGAGGTCCAGGAGGGGGGTGAGAGGGGCAGGAGAGGTCCAGGAGGGGGGTGAGAGGGGCAGGAGAGGTCCAGGAGGGGGGTGAGAGGGGCAGGAGAGGTCCAGGAGGGGGGTGAGAGGGGCAGGAGAGGTCCAGGAGGGGGGTGAGAGGGGCAGGAGAGGTCCAGGAGGGGGGGTGAGAGGGGCAGGAGAGGTCCAGGAGGGAGGTGAGAGGGGCAGGAGAGGTCCAGGAGGGAGGTGAGAGGGGCAGGAGAGGTCCAGGAGGGGGGTAAGAGGGGCAGGAGAGGTCCAGGAGCGGGGTAAGAGAGGTCCAGGAGGGGGGTAAGAGGGGCAGGAGAGGTCCAGGAGCGGGGTAAGAGAGGTCCAGGAGCGGGGTAAGAGGGGCAGCAGAGGTCCAGGAGGGGGGTGAGAGGGGTAGGAGAGGTCTAGTAAGGGGTGAGAGGTCCAGGAGGGGGTGAGAGGGGCAGGAGAGGTCCAGGAGGGGTTTGTAGGTAAGGCAGGGAAGTACTTCCGGTTGTGGCAGCTTTGTAATGTAGTGACCCTGATACAGCAGCAGGGGGTGCTCCCCTTTATACACAGAACATATATAATGGCTGCAGCACTCACCATACAGCGCCCGTCCCCCACAAAAAATATCGCTCCCGCCTCCCGAGACACCGCCCCTCCCCCGAGACACCGTTCCTCCTCACCTCAGCTCGTCCCTCCCGCGCCCGCCATTTTGTTGTAGCCTCACATCTGACACAAAGGCGGTCACGCAGCACACGGAATGACCGGAACCTCGTCGACATTGTGACAGAGCTTTTGATAACCGTAATAACGGCTCTAAAATGGCGGGACATTTTTTCGTAGCGTGTGAGAGAAAAGAGTCCTCGCTAGTGGAGGCGGCCATATTGTCGTGGCTATAATGTGGCTCTGGGTTGAGTCGGGGCTTTATTTCTGCTTCTCACACAGCAATATTCTACTTTAGAAAGAATGAGTCACTTTAGCTCACCATGGCCGTAATATATTCATACACCCTTTGCAATATAAGTTTCCTATAGAAAGCTAACAAGACTACCACCTCTTCGGCCCTCTGTTGTCTCTCTTTTGCCCCCTTTCTCCTCTTCTGCCCCCTCTTGGTCTACTTATGCTCCCTCTTGTCTCTCCTTTGCCCCTTATTGTCTCTCTTCTGCCCCCTCTTGTCTTTCTTTTGCACCCTTTCTACTCTTTTGCCCCCTTTCTCCTCTTCTGCCCCCTCTTGTCTCTCTTTTGCCCCCTTTCTCCTCTTCTGCCCCCTCTTGGTCTACTTATGCTCCCTCTTGTCTCTCCTTTGCCCCTTATTGTCTCTCTTTTGCCCCCTTTCTCCTCTTCTGCCCCCTCTTGTCTTTCTTTTGCACCCTTTCTACTCTTTTGCCCCCTGTCTCTCTTTTGCCCCCTTTCTCCTCTTCTGCCCCCTCTTGTCTCTCTTTTGCCCCCTTTCTCCTCTTCTGCCCCCTCTTGTGTCTCTTTTGCATCCTCTTGCCTCTCTTTTGCCCCCGTTCTCTTCTTCTGAACCCTCTTGTCTTTCTTTTGCCCCCTCTTGTCTCTCTTTTGCACCCTTTCTACTCATTTGTCGCCTTTCTCCTCTTCTGCCCCCTCTTGTCTCTCTTTTGCCCCCTTTCTCCTCTTCTGCCCCCTCTTGTCTCTCTTCTGCCCCCTCTTATGTCTCTTTTGCATCCTCTTGCCTCTCTTTTGCCCCCGTTCTCTTCTTCTGAACCCTCTTGTCTTTCTTTTGCCCCCTCTTGTCTCTCTTTTGCACCCTTTCTACTCATTTGTTGCCTTTCTCCTCTTCTGCCCCCTCTTGTCTCTCTTTTGCACCCTTTCTCCTTTTCTGCCCCCTCTTGTCTCTCTTCTGCCCCTTTCTCCTCTTCTGCCCCTCTTGTCTCTCTTTTGCACCCTTTTTCCTTTTCTGCCCCCTCTTGTCTCTCTTCTGCCCCTTTCTCCTTTTCTGCCTCCTCTTGTCTCCTCTTCTGCCTCCTCTTGTCTCTCTCTCTTCTGCCTCCTCTTGTCTCTCTCTTCTGCCTCCTCTTGTCTCTCTCTTCTGCCTCCTCTTGTCTCTCTCTCTTCTGCCTCCTCTTGTCTCTCTCTTCTGCCTCCTCTTGTCTCTCTCTCTTCTGCCTCCTCTTGTCTCTCTCTTCTGCCTCCTCTTGTCTCTCTCTTCTGCCCCCTCTTGTCTCTCCTCTTCTGCCTCCTCTTGTCCTCTCCTCTTCTGCCTCCTCTTGTCTCTCCTCTTCTGCCTCCTCTTGTCTCTCTCTTCTGCCTCCTCTTGTCTCTCTCTTCTGCCCCCTCTTGTCTCTCCTCTTCTGCCTCCTCTTGTCTCTCCTCTTCTGCCCCCTCTTGTCTCTCCTCTTGTCTCTCCTCTTCTGCCTCCTCTTGTCTCTCCTCTTCTGCCTCCTCTTGTCTCTCTCTTCTGCCTCCTCTTGTCTCTCTCTTCTGCCTCCTCTTCTGCCTCCTCTTGTCTCTCTCTTCTGCCTCCTCTTGTCTCTCCTCTTCTGCCCCCTCTTGTCTCTCCTCTTCTGCCTCCTCTTGTCTCTCCTCTTCTGCCTCCTCTTGTCTCTCCTCTTCTGCCTCCTCTTGTCTCTCCTCTTCTGCCTCCTCTTGTCTCTCCTCTTCTGCCTCCTCTTGTCTCTCTCTTCTGCCTCCTCTTGTCTCTCTCTTCTGCCCCCTCTTGTCTCTCCTCTTCTGCCTCCTCTTGTCTCTCCTCTTCTGCCCCCTCTTGTCTCTCCTCTTCTGCCTCCTCTTGTCTCTCCTCTTCTGCCTCCTCTTGTCTCTCCTCTTCTGCCTCCTCTTGTCTCTCCTCTTCTGCCTCCTCTTGTCTCTCCTCTTCTGCCTCCTCTTGTCTCTCCTCTTCTGCCTCCTCTTGTCTCTCTCTTCTGCCTCCTCTTGTCTCTCTCTCTTCTGCCTCCTCTTGTCTCTCTCTCTTCTGCCTCCTCTTGTCTCTCTCTTCTGCCCCCTCTTGTCTCTCTCTTCTGCCCCCTCTTGTCTCTCTCTTCTGCCTCCTCTTGTCTCTCTCTTCTGCCTCCTCTTGTCTCTCTCTCTTCTGCCTCCTCTTGTCTCTCCTCTTCTGCCTCCTCTTGTCTCTCTCTTCTGCCTCCTCTTGTCTCTCTCTTCTGCCTCCTCTTGTCTCTCTCTTCTGCCCCCTCTTGTCTCTCTCTTCTGCCTCCTCTTGTCTCTCTCTTCTGCCTCCTCTTGTCTCTCTCTTCTGCCCCCTCTTGTCTCTCTCTTCTGCCTCCTCTTGTCTCTCTCTCTTCTGCCTCCTCTTGTCTCTCTCTCTTCTGCCTCCTCTTGTCTCTCTCTTCTGCCTCCTCTTGTCTCTCTCTCTTCTGCCTCCTCTTGTCTCTCTCTTCTGCCTCCTGCCTCCTCTTGTCTCTCCTCTTCTGCCTCCTCTTGTCTCTCTCTTCTGCCCCCTCTTGTCTCTCTCTTCTGCCCCCTCTTGTCTCTCCTCTTCTGCCCCCTCTTGTCTCTCCTCTTCTGCCTCCTCTTGTCTCTCCTCTTCTGCCTCCTCTTGTCTCTCCTCTTCTGCCTCCTCTTGTCTCTCTCTTCTGCCTCCTCTTGTCTCTCTCTTCTGCCTCCTCTTGTCTCTCTCTTCTGCCTCCTCTTGTCTCTCTCTTCTGCCTCCTCTTGTCTCTCTCTCTTCTGCCTCCTCTTGTCTCTCTCTCTTCTGCCTCCTCTTGTCTCTCTCTTCTGCCCCCTCTTGTCTCTCTCTTCTGCCCCCTCTTGTCTCTCTCTTCTGCCTCCTCTTGTCTCTCTCTTCTGCCTCCTCTTGTCTCTCTCTTCTGCCTCCTCTTGTCTCTCTCTCTTCTGCCTCCTCTTGTCTCTCCTCTTCTGCCTCCTCTTGTCTCTCTCTTCTGCCTCCTCTTGTCTCTCTCTTCTGCCTCCTCTTGTCTCTCTCTTCTGCCCCTCTTGTCTCTCTCTCTTCTGCCTCCTCTTGTCTCTCTCTCTTCTGCCTCCTCTTGTCTCTCTCTCTTCTGCCTCCTCTTGTCTCTCTCTCTTCTGCCTCCTCTTGTCTCTCTCTTCTGCCTCCTCTTGTCTCTCTCTTCTGCCTCCTCTTGTCTCTCTTCTGCCTCCTCTTGTCTCTCTCTCTTCTGCCTCCTCTTGTCTCTCTCTTCTGCCTCCTCTTGTCTCTCTCTTCTGCCTCCTCTTGTCTCTCTCTTCTGCCTCCTCTTGTCTCTCTCTTCTGCCTCCTCTTGTCTCTCTCTTCTGCCTCCTCTTGTCTCTCTCTTCTGCCTCCTCTTGTCTCTCTCTTCTGCCTCCTCTTGTCTCTCCTCTTCTGCCCTCTCTTGTCTCTCCTCTTCTGCCCCCTCTTGTCTCTCTCTTCTGCCTCTTGTCTCTCCTCTTCTGCCTCCTCTTGTCTCTCCTCTTCTGCCTCCTCTTGTCTCTCTCTTCTGCCTCCTCTTGTCTCTCCTCTTCTGCCTCCTCTTGTCTCTCCTCTTCTGCCTCCTCTTGTCTCTCTCTTCTGCCTCCTCTTGTCTCTGTCTTCTGCCTCCTCTTGTCTCTCCTCTTCTGCCTCCTCTTGTCTCTCCTCTTCTGCCTCCTCTTGTCTCTCCTCTTCTGTCTCCTCTTGTCTCTCCTCTTCTGTCTCCTCTTGTCTCTCCTCTTCTGCCTCCTCTTGTCTCTCCTCTTCTGCCTCCTCTTGTCTCTCCTCTTCTGCCTCCTCTTGTCTCTCCTCTTCTGCCTCCTCTTGTCTCTTCTCTTCCTCTTGCCTCTCTCTTCTGCCTCCTCTTGTCTCTCATCTTCCTCTTGTCTCTCCTCTTCTGCCTCCTCTTGTCTCTCCTCTTCTGCCTCCTCTTGTCTCTCCTCTTCTGCCTCCTCTTGTCTCTCCTCTTCTGCCTCCTCTAGTCTCTTCTCTTCCTCTTGTCTCTCTCTTCTGCCTCCTCTTGTCTCTCTCTTCTGCCTCCTCTTGTCTCTCCTCTTCTGCCCTCTCTTGTCTCTCCTCTTCTGCCCCCTCTTGTCTCTCTCTTCTGCCTCTTGTCTCTCCTCTTCTGCCTCCTCTTGTCTCTTCTCTTCCTCTTGCCTCTCTCTTCTGCCTCCTCTTGTCTCTCATCTTCCTCTTGTCTCTCCTCTTCTGCCTCCTCTTGTCTCTCCTCTTCTGCCTCCTCTTGTCTCTCCTCTTCTGCCTCCTCTTGTCTCTCCTCTTCTGCCTCCTCTAGTCTCTTCTCTTCCTCTTGTCTCTCTCTTCTGCCTCCTCTTGTCTCTCCTCTTCTGCCCTCTCTTGTCTCTCCTCTTCTGCCCCCTCTTGTCTCTCTCTTCTGCCTCTTGTCTCTCCTCTTCTGCCTCCTCTTGTCTCTTCTCTTCCTCTTGCCTCTCTCTTCTGCCTCCTCTTGTCTCTCATCTTCCTCTTGTCTCTCCTCTTCTGCCTCCTCTTGTCTCTCCTCTTCTGCCTCCTCTTGTCTCTCCTCTTCTGCCTCCTCTTGTCTCTCCTCTTCTGCCTCCTCTAGTCTCTTCTCTTCCTCTTGTCTCTCTCTTCTGCCTCCTCTTGTCTCTCTCTTCTGCCTCCTCTTGTCTCTCCTCTTCTGCCCTCTCTTGTCTCTCCTCTTCTGCCCCCTCTTGTCTCTCTCTTCTGCCTCTTGTCTCTCCTCTTCTGCCTCCTCTTGTCTCTCCTCTTCTGCCTCCTCTTGTCTCTCTCTTCTGCCTCCTCTTGTCTCTCCTCTTCTGCCTCCTCTTGTCTCTCCTCTTCTGCCTCCTCTTGTCTCTCCTCTTCTGCCCCCTCTTGTCTCTGTCTTCTGCCTCCTCTTGTCTCTCCTCTTCTGCCTCCTCTTGTCTCTCCTCTTCTGCCTCCTCTTGTCTCTCCTCTTCTGCCTCCTCTTGTCTCTCCTCTTCTGCCTCCTCTTGTCTCTCCTCTTCTGCCTCCTCTTGTCTCTCCTCTTCTGCCTCCTCTTGTCTCTCCTCTTCTGCCTCCTCTTGTATCTCCTCTTCTGCCTCCTCTTGTATCTCCTCTTCTGCCTCCTCTTGTCTCTCTCTTCTGCCTCCTCTTGTCTCTCTCTTCTGCCCCCTCTTGTCTCTCCTCTTCTGCCCCCTCTTGTCTCTCATCTTCCTCTTGTCTCTCCTCTTCTGCCTCCTCTTGTCTCTCCTCTTCTGCCTCCTCTTGTCTCTCCTCTTCTGCCTCCTCTTGTCTCTCCTCTTCTGCCTCCTCTTGTCTCTCCTCTTCTGCCTCCTCTAGTCTCTTCTCTTCCTCTTGTCTCTCTCTTCTGCCTCCTCTTGTCTCTCCTCTTCTGCCTCCTCTTGTATCTCCTCTTCTGCCTCCTCTTGTATCTCCTCTTCTGCCTCCTCTTGTATCTCCTCTTCTCTCTCTCTTCTGCCTCCTCTTGTCTCTCTCTTCTGCCTCCTCTTGTCTCTCTCTTCTGCCTCCTCTTGTCTCTCCTCTTCTGCCTCCTCGTCTCTCCTCTTCTGCCTCCTCTTGTCTCTCCTCTTCTGCCTCCTCTTGTCTCTCCTCTTCTGCCTCCTCTTGTCTCTCTCTTCTGCCTCCTCTTGTCTCTCCTCTTCTGCCTCCTCTTGTCTCTCTTCTGCCTCCTCTTGTCTCTCTTCTGCCTCCTCTTGTCTCTCCTCTTCTGTCTCCTCTTGTCTCTCCTCTTCTGCCTCCTCTTGTCTCTCTCTTCTGCCTCCTCTTGTCTCTCTTCTGCCTCCTCTTCTGCCTCCTCTTGTCTCTCTTCTGCCTCCTCTTGTCTCTCTTCTGCCTCCTCTTGTCTCTCTTCTGCCTCCTCTTGTCTCTCCTCTGCTGCCTCCTCTTGTCTCTCCTCTTCTGCCTCCTCTTGTCTCTCTTCTGCCTCCTCTTGTCTCTCTTCTGCCTCCTCTTGTCTCTCTTCTGCCTCCTCTTGTCTCTCCTCTTCTGCCTCCTCTTGTCTCTCCTCTTCTGCCTCCTCTTGTCTCTCTTCTGCCTCCTCTTGTCTCTCTTCTGCCTCCTCTTGTCTCTCTTCTGCCTCCTCTTGTCTCTCCTCTTCTGTCTCCTCTTGTCTCTCCTCTTCTGCCTCCACTTGTCTCTCCTCTTCTGCCCCCTCTTGTCTCTCCTCTTCTGCCCCCTCTTGTCTCTCTCTTCTGCCTCCTCGTCTCTCCTCTTCTGCCTCCTCTTGTCTCTCCTCTTCTGCCTCCTCTTGTCTCTCCTCTTCTGCCTCCTCTTGTCTCTCCTCTTCTGCCTCCTCTTGTCTCTCCTCTTCTGCCTCCTCTTGTCTCTCCTCTTCTGCCTCCTCTTGTCTCTTCTCTTCCTCTTGTCTCTCTCTTCTGCCTCCTCTTGTCTCTCCTCTTCTGCCTCCTCTTGTCTCTCCTCTTCTGCCTCCTCTTGTCTCTTCTCTTCCTCTTGTCTCTCTCTTCTGCCTCCTCTTGTCTCTCCTCTTCCTCTTGTCTCTCCTCTTCTGCCTCCTCTTGTCTCTCCTCTTCTGCCTCCTCTTGTCTCTCCTCTTCTGCCTTCTCTTGTCTCTCCTCTTCTGCCTCTTCTTGTCTCTCCTCTTCTGCCTCCTCTTGTCTCTCCTCTTCTGCCTCCTCTTGTCTCTCCTCTTCTGCCTCCTCTTGTCTCTCCTCTTCTGCCTCCTCTTGTCTCTCCTCTTCTGCCTCCTCTTGTCTCTCCTCTTCTGCCTCCTCTTGTCTCTCTCTTCTGCCTCCTCTTGTCTCTCCTCTTCTGCCTCCTCTTGTCTCTCTCTTCTGCCTCCTCTTGTCTCTCTTCTGCCTCCTCTTGTCTCTCTCTCTTCTGCCTCCTCTTGTCTCTCTCTTCTGCCTCCTCTCTCTCTTCTGCCTCCTCTTGTCTCTCTCTTTTGCCTCCTCTTGTCTCTCTCTTCTGCCTCCTCTTGTCTCTCCTCTTCTGCCTCCTCTTGTCTCTCCTCTTCTGCCTCCTCTTGTCTCTCCTCTTCTGCCTCCTCTTGTCTCTCTCTTCTGCCTCCTCTTGTCTCTCCTCTTCTGCCTCCTCTTGTCTCTCTCTTCTGCCTCCTCTTGTCTCTCTTCTGCCTCTTGTCTCTCTCTCTTCTGCCTCCTCTTGTCTCTCCTCTTCTGTCTCCTCTTGTCTCTCCTCTTCTGTCTCCTCTTCTGCCTCCTCTTGTCTCTCCTCTTCTGCCTCCTCTTGTCTCTCCTCTTCTGTCTCCTCTTGTCTCTCCTCTTCTGTCTCCTCTTGTCTCTCCTCTTCTGCCTCCTCTTGTCTCTCCTCTTCTGTCTCCTCTTGTCTCTCCTCTTCTGCCTCCTCTTGTCTCTCCTCTTCTGCCTCCTCTTGTCTCTCTCTTCTGTCTCCTCGTCTCTCCTCTTCTGCCTCCTCTTGTTTCTCCTCTTCCTCTTGTCTCTCTCTCCTGCCTCCTCTTGTCTCTCCTCTTCTGCCTCCTCTTGTCCTTGTCTCTCTCTCTTCTGCCTCCTCTTGTCTCTCTCTTCTGCCTCCTCTTGTCTCTCCTCTTCTGCCTCCTCCTGTCTCTCCTCTTCTGCCTCCTCTTGTCTCTCTCTTCTGCCTCCTCTTGTCTCTCTCTTCTGCCTCCTCTTGTCTCTCCTCTTCTGCCTCCTCCTGTCTCTCCTCTTCTGCCTCCTCTTGTCTCTCTCTTCTGCCTCCTCTTGTCTCTCTCTTCTGCCTCCTCTTGTCTCTCCTCTTCTGCCTCCTCCTGTCTCTCCTCTTCTGCCCCCTCTTGTCTCTCTCTTCTTCCCCCTCTTGTCTCTCTCTTCTGCCTCCTCTTGTCTCTCCTCTTCTGCCTCCTCCTGTCTCTCCTCTTCTGCCTCCTCTTGTCTCTCTCTTCTTCCCCCTCTTGTCTCTCTCTTCTGTCTCCTCTTGTCTCTCCTCTTCTACCTCCTCTTGTCTCTCTCTTCTGCCTCCTCTTGTCTCTCCTCTTCTGCCTCCTGTCTCTCTCTTCTGCCTCCTCTTGTCTCTTTCTTCTGCCTCCTCTTGTCTCTCCTCTTCTGCCTCCTCTTGTCTCTCCTCTTGTCTCTCTCTTCTGCCTCCTCTATTCTCTCTTCTGCCTCCTCTTGTCTCTCTTCTGCCTCCTCTTGTCTCTCCTTTTCTGCCTCCTCTTGTTTCTCCTCTTCCTCTTGTCTCTCCTCTTCTGCCTCCTCTTGTCTCTCTCTTCTGCCTCCTGTCTCTTCTCTTCTGCCTCCTCTTGTCTCTCTTCTGCCTCCTTATGTCTCTCTTTTCTGTCTCCTCGTCTCTCTTTTGCCCCTTCCTATCTCTCCTCTGTCCCTCCGGTCTCCTGCCCCCTCTTGTCTCTCCTCTGTCCCTCCGGTCTCCTGCCCCATCTTGTCTCTCTTTTGCCTCTTCCTATCTCTCCTCTGTCCTTCCGGTTTCCTGTCCCCTCTTGTCTCTCTACTGCTCCCTCTTGTCTGCCCCCCACAATCTGAAACTTCCTGCAGCCCGCAGAAAGGATTAACATCAGCAAAGGAGGGGCAATCAATGAGAAATCTCCATTCTAGTTGGGACCCCTCCGCTGCAACCCAGAGAAGACTTCCCTTGACTTGGCTGGTAGCCCCTCCTCCCTCCATGGCTTAACCTAAACTGGCTAGAAAACAAGATGGAGGAGCTGGACCACAGCAGGGGCCTCCACACAGGGCACATGTTCTGCTGAGGCGGAGTCGGGAGAAGGCAGAATATGGCTGATGTCGCCTGCCTGTCCTGTTTTAGGCTGAAGGACTAGTACCAAGGGTAGGTGGGATCTGGGGGGGGGGAGATGAGGTGCTCTCAGGTGTTTTGAAGGGGCGGGGTCTTGTTTGGACCTGCTGATTTTTGCTTGGCTCTTTCCTGCTCCACATTTCTTCTCTTTTGGTCTCCTTGGTCCCCTTCTGCCACCTTTGTCCTCCTCCTGAACCCATCAGTCTTCTCAGCACTGGGACATCTGCAAGGGTTCCCTATCACCTTTCAGTTTTTTTGCTTCTCGCTCCCCTTTGCTTTTCCAGGGCTTACAGAGGGAGTTGTATAGATTCTAACAAAAGCGTAACAAAACTCCCTCAGCATTGCTTAGCAATATTTTTAGCCAAGGAGGAGCACAGAACCTGCAGGGCTGTAATTTTTGGATATTTATGGCCATTGTATGCTTGCTGTCAGGGACCGCCGGACACCCTTATTGCGTGAGCCAACAAGCCCCAATCCCCACCACCTTTTGTGCCTATAGACAAGCCCCCGCTCGCTGGAGACACGGGTTATGCCTCTCCAGACTCGGTTGCCCCCAGGACTTACTGGCGCAAAGATTGCTGGCTCACGGTAAAGACGGATGGACTGCGGGGTATCCCCAAAACAGGAGCTCAGACGACAAAAGTCTGAAACGTCAAAACCAAGGGGTAAGGCAAAGAGTAGTCGGGACTAGCAAGAGGTCAAAGTCGGGTGGTCAAAGAAGCGCGGTATCCAAGGGGTAAACTGAAGCGAAGTCAGACAGGCAGAAGGTCGGTGCGGGCAGCGGACAGGAGAAGTCAAAGACAGAGCCGGATCAAAACACTAAGACTTAATTCCAAAAGAACACCCAAGCTAGTAATGGCTATAATGGGCACTGGTGGTCAGGGCAGGGACATATTTAAAGGGGAACTGGCCAATAGGAAGGGGAAATGTATTGATTGGTGCAACTTGTGTTTGGTGCAACTATGATCCTGCTCCTGATAGGAGCAACCCCAGGGACTGGACCGCCCTGGCCAGTCAGGTTGTCCAGTCCCTGGGTTCATCAGAACCAAGGAACCCCTGGACCAGGATTGGTCCTATTCAAATCTGCCCCTGGCGAATGCGCTGGGAGCAGCGCCACCAGAGGGCATAACATGAACGTGCGCGAGCACGTGACTGAATGGCGGGCGCGCCCCCCGAGAAGGAGGGAGAGGACGTCGCGCCGGCCGATGAGGCGGAGGAGGCGCCCGAGACGCCGGGGACCCCAGCCGCCGATGCCGAGGGGGAGGCCGAAGCTCCAGCGGAGGATGAGGAGGCGGCCGCCGGAGGACCCGGGCTGGCCGAGACCGTGCGGAGGCGCTGCGGGACCGGCCCCCAGGTAAGTTTCTAAAACTTGCACACTCAAAGGATTTTTTTCTCTGCATTTAACCCAATGCACATGTGCCCAGAGCAGTAAGCTGCTGTAGAAACAGCACCTGGGGAGCAGTTAGGGGGTTGAGTGCATTGCTCAAGAGCACTTCAGTCATGTCCCGGCTGGAAATAGAAACTGCAATCCTCCGTTGGTCACAAGGTTGCTTCCTTATCTCTATTTACACATGAGTTTGGCCTTTTGGGAGGGGCATATTTACCCTCCGGAAAAGTGGGGCAAATTTACCCTCTGGAAAGGGTTCCCATGTGTATTTTTATACACATGGGAGCCATTTCCAGAGGGTAAATTTGCCCCACCGATGTGTCAGTGTGACTGCAAGACTCAATGACACACCTATCTCTACACGCTCTAGTTTAACTATGGCTGGCCAGCCAGTGTGTGTGTGTGTGTGTGTGTGTGTGTGTGTGTGTGTGTTTTATGCCCTGTTTTACAGGGGGCTGGTGTCAAAGTGTTGGGGGCGAGGGGGAGTGGCCCATAAAATTGTGGTAGACAGTGTTCCAAAAAATTGATACAATGGATTCCATGCCTAACAATGCTGTCCAGTGTACATCTTGTGCTATGTATGCACTTTTTGATCAATCGGTCGATGGTGGATATTTATGCCCCGGATGTCTGAGAATCGCTGATTTGGAAGCCGTCATTCACAATCTAAATAGGCGATTGGCAACACTGAGAGACATTGTTGTCATGGAAAAGAGTCTGGATCTCACTGAGCTGGAACTCAATGGGTCAGGGGAGGGGGAGGGTGGTAGTATGGGGGGAGAGGAGGAAAAGCAGGAAAATGAGGCAGCTAGCTGGATAACAGTTAGAAGGGGGGGTAGGGGTAAAAGTTACAGGGAGGCTAGCCCTGAACAGGCACCTCCAAAAAAGTTTGCCCGGTTGGCAGATGAGGAGGATGTTAGCTCAGGAATGGCAGAGCTGCAGCAAGACACATCTGTCGGCTCCAGTAAGAAAGGGAGGGGAAATGGGAGAACAGGGCAGGCAAGACAGGTGCTGGTAGTGGGTGACTATTATTAGGGGAACAGACAGGGCAATTTGTCACAAAGACCGGGATTGCCGAACAGTGTGTTGCCTTCCTGGGGCAAGAGTACAGCATGTAGCGGAGCGGGCTGACAGATTATTGGGAGGGGCTGGCGTGAACCCAGCGGTCATGGTGCATATTGGCACAAATGACATAGGAAGAAGTAGGTGGAAGGTCCTTAAAAATGATTTCAGGGACTTAGGCCATAAACTTAAGGCAAAGGACCTCAACTGTAGTATTCTCAGAAATACTACCAGTACCAAGAGCCACACCAGAGAGGCAGCGGGAGATTAGAGGGGTAAACAGGTGGCTCAAAAATTGGAGTAAAAAGGAGGGGTTTGGGCCGACTTGACAGTGGGCGACAGGTTCTTTGGCAGGGATGGGTTGCACCTCAAGGGGGGGGGGGGCGTCTGTTCTGGGGGAGAGGATGGATAAAAAGTTGTAGGAGTGTTTAAACTAAGCACTGGGGGGGAGGGTAATAGCAGTTACAAAGGGGAAGTTAGGAAAGAAAGTACCAGTGGGTGTAGACATGAAACTGGGGTGGAGAGGGGGGGGGGTTTAGCACATCTAGGAGGAAAAAGGGCAATATACAAAATTATCATAAGCAATTGAAATGCATGCTTACAAATGCTAGAAGCTTGACTAATAAAATGGATTAACTAGAACTGATAATAACAGAAGAACAATATGATATAGTGGGGGTAACAGAGACCTGGCTGGATGAAAGCTATGACTGGGCAGTAAATTTACAGGGATACTGTGTGTTTAGGAGGAACCGTAACAAACGCAAAGGGGGTGGAGTCCGGTTAATTGTAAAATCCTCTCTACAACCCTCTCTGCGGGAGGATATATGTGAGGGGAATGACCATGTGGAGTCTGTATGGGTAGAAATACATGGAGGGAGAAACAAAAATAAAATACTGATGGGGGTTTGCTATAAACCTCCAGATATATCCGAATCCATAGAAAATATGATGCTAAGGCAAATAGATATAGCCGCTAAACTAAATGAGGTAGTGATTATGGGGGACTTTAACTACCCAGATATAGACTGGGATGCTGAAACATGTGTTTCGCATAAAAGTAATAGTTTTTTATCTAAAACAAAAGATGGCTACCTTTCCCAACAAGTACAAGCTCCAACAAGGGGGAGAGCCATATTGGACCTAATACTAACCAATGTACCAAAGTAATAAAGGTACAGTTTGGGGGACACCTTGGAAGCAGTGATCATAATATCATTAATTTCCACTTAGCAGTCACTAGGGTGCCTTATCGAGGATCCACAAAAACGCGGGACTTCAAAAAGGCAAAGTTTAACCAACTTAGAGATGCCCTAAACTGCATTGACTGGGAAAATGTCCTTAAAAACAAAAGCATGGACGCTAAATGGGATACTTTCAAAGGAATCATTAATTTTCATTGTGTCAGATATATACCTTACAGGAATAAAACTATTATACACACATGTAAACCGATGTGGCTAAACAAAAAGGTTAATGGGGGCAATAAGCAACAAAAAGGCATTTAAACGTTTAAAGCAGGAAGGGACAGCGGAAGCGTTAAAAAACTATAAAGAAGAAAATAAACAATGTAAACAACAGATAAGGGCAGCTAAGCTGGAGACAGAAAGACTGGTCGCGAAAGAGAGTAAAACTAACCCCAAATTATTCTTTAGCTACATAAACTGAAAAAGGTAAAAACCTGAGGGTGTGTGCCCCCTGAAAAGCAAGGAGGGGACCCCTATAGAGGGAAATGAGGAGAAAGCAAATTTACTAAACAACTTATTTGCTTCTATATTCACAAAAGAATGTGACGTGCCGAGTGAAATGCAGGGGAATAACCGAAACCCTCCATTAAATGTCACTGGTCTAACCAAGGAAGAAGTCCAGCACCGTCTCAAGCAGATAAAAATCGATAAATCACCGGGACCAGATGACATACATCCTCGTGTTTTAAGGGAGTTATGTACAGTAATAGACAAGCCGTTATTTCTAATATTTGTGGATTCCATAACTACAGGGTCTGTTCCGAGGGATTGGCGCTTGGCAAATGTGGTGCCAATATTCAAAAAGGGATCTAGGGGGGAACCTGGGAACTACAGACCGGTAAGCTTAACATCTGTGGTGGGCAAGCTGTTTGAAGGTTTCTTAAGGGATACTATCCTGGAGCACCTTGGGGAAAATGACCTTATTACTCCATATCAGCATGGATTTATGAGGAATTGCTCCTGCCAGACAAACCTAATCAGCTTTTATGAGGAGGCAAGTTCAAGATTGGATCAGGGGGGAGTCATTGGATATCATATATCTTGACTTTTCTAAAGCATTTGATACTGTGCCACATAATACAATTCTGTGAAGTACTCACCTGTAGAATTGGTATTATACGTATACAGTACGTCCTGCTCCATATAATACTTACACTTGGGTTATCCTCCGCCAGATGGCGCTGTGCACTGCAGACATGCAAAAACAGGCTCCTCCCGGCCCTTCATATACCCAGGGACCTCCCACAAATCCCCAGCATTGAAAAGCAGTGAACAAGAAGCCAGGAGAATTAAACCACCGAAACTGGTAACAACAACAACAATGGCAAAAATCACCATACAGGGGATCCAGAATAATGCAAAAACCAGGGTGGGGTGGAGCAGGATGTACTGTATACGTATAATACCAATTCTACAGGTGAGTACTTCACAGAATTGTATCATTCTAAGTATACAGTACGTCCTGCTCCAGATATAATTCTTACACTTGGGACATCCAATAGCAGTGTCCATAAAAGTAGGGTGGGATCCCCAACAAAAAAGGCAACAGCACGCAGCTTAAACTACTGCCGCCTGCAAAACCTTGCGGCCAAACACAGCATCAGCTGAGGCCCGAACATCAACCTTGTAAAACTTTGAAAAGGTATGAACAGAAGACCAAGTAGCGGCCTTGCAAACTTGTTCAACAGAAGCCTGGTGCTGGATGGCCCAGTAGGCCCCAATAGCACGAGTAGAATGAGCAGTAAGACGGAAAGGAGGACTCTTCCCCTTAGCAGAATAGGCCTGAATCACAGCCTGACAGACCCACTTGCTGATAGTAGACTTGGCAGGAGCCAAGCCCTTCCTAGGGCCAGAAGGGACCACAAAAAGAGCATCAGTCTTCCTGAAGGCCGCAGTGACTACCAGGTAGTACTTCAGACCCCTTACCACATCCAACAAATGCAAAACCCTTTCCTTAGCGTTGCTAGGATTAGGACACAATGAAGGAAGGACAATATCCTGATTCAAATGAAAGGCAGACACCACCTTTGGCAGAAAATCTGGCTTAAAGCGGAACACCACCTTGTCTTGGTGTCTCTCGTAGTACGGGGGCTGAATAGACAGAGCCGCCAGCTCAGACACGTGCTGTCATGAATGACTTGCCTTCTACCCGTGCCCGTGAGGTCCCTAGGCAACGGGTTCGGGTTCCTCCTGCCCAGCAGCCGCTTCTGCCTCGGGTGCCATCC
This sequence comes from Gastrophryne carolinensis, assembly GCA_027917425.1. NCBI lineage: Eukaryota > Metazoa > Chordata > Amphibia > Anura > Microhylidae > Gastrophryne > Gastrophryne carolinensis. The sequence continues at coordinate 7,290,571 of CM051237.1, forward strand.
CCAGCGGCGCGTGTGCCGCCGAGTAAGTCCTCCCCCCTTGCCCATTGTCACTCAGCTTGTGCTTGCTGGCCTATACAATCAGCTCATGTCCTCCGGTGGTGCAATACTCAGAATGGCCACCGGAGGCTGTTTAAAAGAACGAAGTCTAGAAGGTGCAGCTCTGAGCAGTTTGCCTGGGAAGCTCAGCTGGAGCAATCAGCCCAGAGTTCACCAATCAGACCACAGGGCCAGTGCTCCAATCTGCCGCCAGATCCTAAGTGCACCAATCCCAGCCACTGTCTCCCTGTCCAATCCTGCCAGTTTTCCCACTATAAAGGGATTTCCACTGCAGTGTGTCATTGCCTGTTATAGCGCCTAGTACCAAGCTTGTCTTGTGCATTGAAGCTCGATTGATTTCCAGTTGCCAACCTCTGCCTTGCTGACACCTCTTGATCTGAAACCCTGTTGCCGACCTCTGCCTGAACCGACTATTCTGATCTCCGTTGCCGACCTCTGCCTGAACCGACCAATCTCGATCTGATCTCCGTTGCCGACCTCTGCCTTGTACCTAGACCTCGAGCTATCTCTCCCCTCTGTACCGCTGCAAACTCTGACTCCCCGTGTTAACCTCTGGCCTGCCTCTGGACTTCCGCTACACCCGCTCTTAGCCATTGGTTCTTCAGACCTCTATACCTGTAAGCTCTCATCCTTTGAGCCATTGAAGTCCTGGGGGCAACCGATCCTGGGCAGGCGTATTCTGCGTCCCGGCAAGCGGGGGCTCCTACAGGTGAAGCTGGCTGCGGAGATTGGGGGTTGAGGGCTTACCTAGAGGGCTGGAGTTACCAGAGCGTGACACGCGCCTGACCGAAGTAATAGCCACCAGAAAGACAACTTTGATGGTAAGTACAGCCAGAGCAGCATCCTGAATAGGCTCAAAGGGAGAACCCTGTAAGGCAGACAAAACCAGGTTCAAGTCCCAAACAGGGACCGTAGGCTTACGCAGGGGACGCACGTGAGTGACCCCCTGAAAGAAGGTCTTAACCAAGGAATGCTGTGCAAAAGACCTCTGAAAGAAGGCAGACAGGGCAGAAACCTGACCCTTCAGAGTACTGAGTTTTAAACCCAACTCCAATCCATGCTGTAAAAACTCCAGAATTCTAGGGATTAAGAATTCCCTGCAGGTGAGAGACCTAGACTCACACCAGTCAATGTATGAACGCCATACCCTATAATAGATGGCAGAAGAAGTTTTTTTCCTAGCCTGTACCATGGTATCCACCACTGAGGCAGACAAGCCTTTCTCCATCAAGATGGAGGTTTCAGCAGCCAGGCCGTCAAAGCCAGAGTTTGTAAACTGGGATGGCGTAGGGAGCCCTGAGTCAGCAGATCTGGCACCTCTGGCAGGACGCACTGGTCTACTGCCATTTGTACCACGTCTGCGAACCACACTCTTCTTGGCCACCTTGGGGCCACCAGAATGACTGGCACCCCTTCCAGAGCAATCCTGCGCAGAACCCTGCCCAGCAGGGGAAACGGGGGGAAGGCATACAGAAGCCGGAATTTCTTCCAAGATAGTGACAGAGCATCCGTGGCCAAGGCCAGAGGATCCTGCGACAGGGAGACAAAGGCCGGGAGCTTGTGATTGTGACGGGATGCAAACAGATCCACATCCGGTAGGCCCCACCGGTAACACAGGGACTGGAATACCCTGTTGCAGAGGGACCACTCCCCCTGACGGGAAGTCCCCCTGCTCAGAGAGTCTGCAAGAAGATTCTCTACCCCCGGGATATAAACAGCCGTGATGCATTGAACATTGGACTCCGCCCATGTCAGAATCCGCGACACTTCCTGGAGGGCACCCTTGCTCCGGGTCCCTCCCTGATGGTTGATGTAGGCAACCGCCGTCCTGTTGTCTGAGCGCACCTGCACAGACAGACCCTGCAGGTGATCGGTCAATTGCTCCAAAACCAACCTGACCGCCCGTAGTTCCAGAATGTTGATGGGTAAATGGGCCTCCTGAGGGCCCCACCTCCCCTGGAACCTCAGGGATATCCAGAATCCCCCCCCAACCTGACAGACTGGCATCCGTGGTGACCGTCTCCCAGGAGGGGGCTAGAAAGGACCTTTCCTTTAGCAAGTTCTTGTGGTCCAGCCACCACGAGAGGGACCTTCTGACCAATGGGGGAAGCACACAAACCCCGTCCAAGGACGCGGGGTCCTTGTCCCACACTGATAGGAGGTGAAGCTGCAGAGGCCTCAAGTGGAACTGAGCGAAAGGCACCGCCTCGAAGCTCGCCACCATCAGGCCCACCAGCCGCATTCCCTGTCTGAGGGAGAGCTGGGGGCACGAGAGCAGGGACCGCACCTGCGTAGTCAGATCTTCCACCTTCTGTTGGGGAAGGAATATTCGTGACTGAACCGTATCCAGAATCATCCCCAGGAATGGGGTCACCGGTGAAGGGGACAGGGAGGACTTGGGATGATTGATCACCCATCCGAAGGACTCCAAGGTGGACACCACCAGCTGAGTGTCCAGCTCCGCCTGCTGTAGAGGCCATGAGGCGATGAGAATGTCGTCCAGGTAGGGCAGCAATCGAATGCCCCCTGACCTTAGCAAGGACATCACACCCGCCAATACCTTGGTGAACACTCTGGGAGCTGAAGTGAGGCCAAAGGGAAGAGCCACAAATTGGTAGTGTTGATCTTTCAACTCGAACCTGAGAAACCTTTGATGCCCGGGGAACACAGGGATGTGAAGGTAAGCATCTTTGATGTCCACAGACGTCATAAAATCCCCTGGTCGTAGAGAGCCAACGGCCGAGCGCAGGGTTTCCATGCGAAAGCGCTTGCTCTTGACAAATTTGTTGAGGATCTTTAAATCCAGAATGGGCCTGACTGACCTGTCTCTTTTGGGTACTGTGAAAAGGTTGGAGTAGAAACCTTCTCCCAATTCTCTTAAGGGAACTTTGCAAATAACTCCCAGCTCCAGAAGTCCTTGTACTGCATGCATCAGGACCTGAGCTGACACCGGGTCCTGGGATATCTGGGACCTGACAAATCTTGAGGGGGGCCGCACAGCAAACTCTATCTTGTAGCCGGAGGTAACTACCTCCTGAATCCACCGGTCTGAGAATTGACGCCTCCTGACGTGCGCGAAGTGCTGTAGTCGTCCCCCCACCCTGGCGGGTGAGGGCGCCCCATCATGCCTGAGGGGTCTTGGGAGGGAGTTTGGATTTGGTCCCCCAGGAGGAGCCAGGGCGTCGCCCCCTGCTCCTATGCCAGGAGTCTGTGCGAGCCCCCGCGAAGGACACCCCTTTACCCTGCTTAGCGCCTCTGTAGGAGGCTGAAAGGGGGGCCCTGGTTGCGAAAGGGCTGAGGCTGCCGCCTGCGCTGTGGTAACTTACCTCCTTTAGCAAAGAGGTCTAGGCGATCCCCAAACAGGCGTAGTCCCTTGAAGGGGAGCCCGGTAAGGGCTTTCTTAGCAGCATTGTCGGCCGCCCACTGTCTCAGCCATATCGCGCGGCGTATAGCTATCGCCAAGGCGGAAGATCTGGCACACAGCCTAATAGCATCGTCCGATGCAGACAGGATAAAGTTCACAAATACATCACAGTTAGACAGTGCATTAATAGTATCAGCAGGCAACTCGTCTGGGGCGTCAAGTGCATTCCTGATCATGGCCCTGAGCGCCACAGCAGTAATGGCCAGAGTGCAGACCGGGCGCAGTGCCGCCCCTCCAAACGCAAAGGCATGGCACGCCAATTGATCAATGCGCCGGTCCTCTGAATCCCGCAGCGTGGTAGTGTCGGGAGAGTGCATAATATAGCCCTAGAATAGGAGCATCGACCTCGGGGGGCGATGACCAGCACTTGACCATGTCAGCAGGAAATGGATACTTCCTGTCCAGGGATCCCGGGAAGTCTACTGGGATGTTCCCATTCCTTAAGCACGAGGTTATTGAAATGGGTCTGCTCAGGAAATTCCAATCGAGCCTTAGCCGTATGGAATAGCTCACCCCTTTGCCTGGGAGCCGCAACAGGGGGAGAGATGGACAGAACCTCAAAAATCTGAAGCAACAGCTTATCAGTATCATCCGGGGTCCAGTGGTCAGAACCAGAATCGTCATGACCCCTAGACTTACTATCAGAGGACTCTGAGTCAGAGATCAGCTCCCCTTCGTCCGAAAGGGTATGGTCATATAGATGAGTAAACTCATCAGGCTCCGTAGGGAATGGAGCAGAGTCAGGGCAATGTGCTGCTTTTTTGCGGTAGCCTTGTGCGCTAGAGTACTAGCAAGCAATTTTTCAACACTGGCCAGTCTAGTAGCCACATCAGGATGAGAATCCCCGCTTGTATTGGGGGTTAGACTCAGGCTTGGGGGAGTAGGTGAAGTGAGGCGAGGTGCAGACTCAGCCCCAGAAGGGGCGGGAAGTACCAGTAACGCCTGCTGTGCACAAGGGACGCAGACCCGAGCATTGTCATCGTTGATAGCTGAGACCCCACAAGCTACACACAGCCGGGCTTGTCCCGAGGGAACCCCATTAACAATATCCTGGTGTCACGGTCAGCTTACCTGTGCCGCGTTCCAGCGGTGTCCCTGTCGCTCCGCCATCCGGGCGGCTGCTCGCGTGGCTGCGGGCGCGCCCCCTCCTTCTCCTTCTGCCGGCGTATCCGGCATTAGCACAGCACCCGCGCGAGCACGTTCCCTCTATGCCCTCCGGCGGCGCTGCTCTCAGCGCGGCCGCCGGAGGAAGTGAATATTAATTCAAAGGGGCACGCCCCCTTTTCAGTTAAAGGGCCGATGAGCCCAGCTGGGCAGTACGCCCTCTGCTGTGTTTTGGGCCAATGAGCCCAATAGGGGTTGCTGGGCTGTACGCCCTATATCCAATCAGGTGCTGGATCTTGTAAACACCAATCACACACCCAGCCCTAATCATATCCGTTCCCTATAAAGGTTTACCCCACCAGTTGCTCAGTGCCTGTGATAGCGCCTAGACCCTAGTAGTTGTTTATTCCTGATATTGATCCTGACTCCTGTTGCCGACCCTTGCTTGCCTTTGACCATCCTCGATCTCCATTCCAGTTGCCGACCTTTGCCTGTTTGACCATCCTCGATCTCCACTCCTGTTGCCGACCCTTGCTTGCCTTTGACCATCCTCGATCTCCATTCCAGTTGCCGACCCTTGCCTGTCCTTGGACTTCCACCTTACGCTCACATACTGGCTACCCAATTCCACTTCCAGCCGCGGGCTCTCCAGTCCTCTGTACCGTAAGATTTCATCCTTTGAGCCATAAAGTCCTGGGGGCAACCGATCTCGAGCAGGCGTCTTCTGCGTCTCGGCAAGCGGGGGCTCCTATAGGTGAAGCTGGCTGCGGAGATTGGGGGTTGAGGTCCTTACCAAGAGAGCTGGAGTTGTCCAAGTGGTAAATTGTGGTTCCTGGAGTGTGATATTATCACAGGCCTTCATGGATGACCTGGTACAGCAAGTACAGGCTATGGCCACAGCTATAAATCAACTTGCCCAGAGAGTGGCCAATCAAGAAACCAGGCAAATTCCTGCATCCGCTGTACCACCTCACGTGTCGGAGCCGAAGGTCCCGTTACCGGAGAAATTTTTTGGAGACCGAGCCAGATTCTCCAATTTTAAAAATTCCTGCGAGCTGTACTTCAGATTGAGGCCCGGATCCTCGGGCACCGAGACCCAACGGGTGGGGTTAGTTATCTCCCTTTTGCAAGGAGATCCCCAATCATGGGCTTTTAGCCTGCCTCCCGATGATGCTGCCCTGCACTCCGTTACTTCCTTTTTTCAGGCTATGGGTGTGTTATATGCCGACCCAGACCAGCAGTCCACAGCCGAAAATAGGCTTTGGGCCTTGAAGCAAGGTCGGAATACTGCCGAAGATTACAGTTCTGAATTCCGGCGGTGGGCAGTAGACTCCAGATGGAATGAACCAGCCCTGTGTAGCCAGTTCCGTATGGGTCTATCAGAGGGTATCAAGGACGCTTTGGTCAATTTCCCTACACCAGCAGATCTAGACCAGCTAATGCAGGTCTCCATCAAAATAGATCGGCGTCTTAGGGAAAGAGCCAGGGAAAGGGTTAGGAATTCCTCGTCCTTTAAGCCATCTCAGACCCCCAACCCACTCCCTTCCCCTGGGGCAAACACACCTTCTTCCTCATTGGAAGAACCCATGCAGATCGGTAGAGCTCGTCTTACCCAGGACGAGAAGCAGCGTAGACGCTCCATGGGTCTCTGCTTATATTGTGGGAATCCGGGACATTTTGCTAGGTTCTGTCCTAACAAGGGATACCCGGCGGGAAACTTCCTCGCCTAGATCAGGAGGGGAGTACTGATCTAGGTGAGTCCGTTAATTACTCTCACTTGAATAAAATGTTAATCCCCATAGAGCTTTCTTGGGGTCCTTCCAAACGGGCAGTATCCGCCTTTATCGACAGTGGAGCTGCGGGTAATTTCCTGGATCGGAGCATGATCTCCGTCCTGGGGATTCCGCTGGTACCCCTTGGAAAATCTCTACAGGTTCTAGCCATAAATGGGAAGGCCATCCAGGGAGGTCCGGTTAGTACCAAGACCCCACCTCTCAATTTAATCGTTGGCTCTTCTCACTCTGAATATATCGAGTTCTTGGTTTTTGACTGTCCAGAAACCCCGGTAGTACTGGGATATCCCTGGTTAAAACTCCACAACCCCATTTTAGACTGGCAGACTGGGGATTTAGTGAGGTGGAGTAATTACTGAAAGACACATTGTTTTTCCACTGCCCTCAAAAGTTTTCAGATGCTGCCACAGGGATTGCCTCAGCCTTACGCAGATTGGGCTGATGTTTTTTCCGAACGTTCTGCAGATTCCCTTCCCCCTCATAGGCCCTATGACTGCCCCATTGACCTGCTCCCCGGGACCATCCCTCCTAGAGGGAAGATTTATAATCTCACCCGGCCGGAAGAACTGGCCATGAAGGAGTACATCTCCGAGAATTTAAGCAAGGGGTTCATCCATCCTTCAACATCACCTGCGGGGGCTGGCTTCTTTTTTGTGGAGAAAAAAAGATGGTGGTTTAAGGCCTTGCATAGACTGCAGAGCCCTGAATAAGATCACGGTAAAAAAACAGTATCCCCTTCCCTTGATTGGGGATTTATTTAATCAAGTAGTAGGTGCTCGGGTGTTCTCCAAGTTAGACCTAAAGGGGGCCTACAACCTGATTCGTATTCGGCAAGGGGATGAGTGGAAAACTGCATTCAATGTTAAAGATGGTCATTACGAATATCTAGTCATGCCCTTTGCCCTTTGTAATGCCCCTGCGGTCTTCCAAGACTTTGTTAATGACGTCTTCCGAGACTATTTGGGCAGATTCATGGTAATTTATTTGGTTGATATCCTCATTTTCTCTAAGTCTTTGTCCGAACATAGACTGCATGTGAAAATGGTACTTCAAAAACTAAGAGAGAATAACTTGTATGCAAAGATTTCTAAATGTATGTTTGAGGTCACCACCGTTCCCTTTTTGGGTTATATAATCTCTAGCCAGGGGTTAGAGATGGATGCGGAGAAAGTTTCGGCGGTGCGGGATTGGGTACAACCCAAGACTTTAAAAGAATTACAGCGTTTTTTAGGTTTCGCTAATTTCTATCGACGCTTTATTAAGGGTTTCTCCAAGATTGTTGCTCCTCTCACCAACCTTACTCGCAAGGGCGCCTTCACTGTAAACTGGTCATCTTCGGTCAATGAGGCCTTCCTGACTCTAAAACAGGCTTTTACTTCGGCGCCAGTTTTAGTTCACCCTGACGATAATAAACCTTTTACCATTGAAGTAGATGCATCTGAGTTGGGTGTGGGGGCGGTGTTGTCGCAATACTCTGGTCATCCTGATCGTTTGCATCCTTGCGCCTACTTCTCACGGAAATTTAGTACCGCGGAACAGAACTATGATGTTGGAAACAGGGAGTTATTGGCGATTAAACTGGCTTTTGATAAATGGCGTCACTGGTTGGAGGGGTCATTGTATCCGATCACGGTCTATACTGATCACAAAAACCTCGAGTACATTAGCTCAGCTAAGAGACTGAACTCTCGTCAGGCTCGTTGGGCATTATTTTTCTTGCGTTTTAATTTTATAATTACATTTAAGCCTGGATTAAAAAATTCTAAAGCGGATGCTCTGTCCCGCTTGTTTGGGGATTGTAAGGATCGGGGTGATATGGGTGAACCTATTTTTCCTGTGGGATGTGTGATTGGGGCCTTGCTTCCTGATCTTTCGAATGCCTTGGCGCCATTTCAAAATGAATCCCCTGTAGATATACCTTTAGGGTGTCAGTTTGTACCACCGCATCTGCGTTCCGATGTAATTCGCGAGTTTCACGATGCTAAAACTGCTGGACATCTAGGAAATCGTAAAACTTTCATTTTAGCCCGACGCCTTGTATGGTGGCCTACTATGCGACGCGATATAACTACCTTTATCGACGCATGTTCTGTTTGTGCACGAAGTAAGGGGGTTCACAAGGCCCCTAGTGGGTGTTTAGTCCCACTTGAGATTCCTAAAGAACCATGGACTCATATCTCTATGGATTTTATTGTAGATTTGCCTCTCTCACATGGGAACACTGTGATTTGGGTGGTCGTCGACCGTTTCAGTAAGATGGCACATTTTATTCCTTTATCTAAGCTACCTTCAGCTCCTGAGCTTTCGCGATTATTTATCTTGCACATTTTTCGTATCCATGGCATACCATCTAATATAGTTTCTGATCGGGGTGTGCAATTTACTTCGCGTTTTTGGAAGAACTTCTGTTCTCGCTTGGGGATTCAGATATCTTTGTCTTCTGCTTACCATCCTCAAACCAATGGACAGACAGAGAGAACCAATCAAAGTCTAGAACAGTGTTTGCGGTATTACATTTCCGACGCTCTAGAACAGTGGTCAGAATATATTGACTTCGCGGAATTTGCATACAATAATGCGCCGAGTGAAAGTACCAAAGTTTCTCCGTTTTTCTGCAATTTTGGGAGGAATCCCAGGGCTTCCTCTCTCTCTGGGTCCCCTTCCAATTTACCGGCATTGGAAGAGTGGCTCCAAGAGCGGAAGAACACCTGGACCCGCGTCCAGCAGACTTTGAAAGAAACTATTCTTAGATACAAAAGGTTTGCCGATCGCCACAGGTCTCAAGAACCCGCGCTTCAGATTGGGGACTTTGTTTGGGTTTCTACAAAAAATATTTCTCTCCGGCAACCGTCCAGTAAGTTAGGGCCCAAGTTTATTGGCCCTTTCCCCATTATTCAGAAATTAAGCAACGTATCCTTTAAGGTTCAACTCCCGCAAACCATGAGAATCCCAAATTCTTTTCACGTGTCACTGCTAAAACCAGCCAAGAATGTACCGCGTCCATCATCGCCGCCTATTCTAGTAGATAACGAACCAGAATATGAAGTGAACAAAATTCTTGACTCACGCAAGCTCCGTAATTCTTTACAATATTTAATTGACTGGGTCGGTTACGGTCCTGAGGAGAGATGTTGGGTTGCGGCAAAAGATGTGCATGCTAAAGTTCTTATTAAAAAATTCCATCGTGACAATCCGGGGAAACCTGGTGAGGGTCCGGAGGCCCCTCATGAAGGGGGGGGGGTAGTGTCACGGTCAGCTTACCTGTGCCGCATTCCAGCGGTGTCCCTGTCGCTCCGCCATCCAGGCGCTGGGCGGCTGCTCGCGTGGCTGCGGGCGCGCCCCCTCCTTCTCCTTCTGCCGGCGTATCCGGCATCAGCACACGTGCTCGCGCGGGTGCGCGAGCACGTTCCCTCTATGCCCTCCGGCGGCGCTGCTCTCAGCGCGGCCGCCAGAGGAAGTGAATATTAATTCAAAGGGGCACGCCCCCTTTTCAGTTAAAGGGCCGATGAGCCCAGCTGGGCACCACGCCCTCTGCTGTGTTTTGGGCCAATGAGCCCAATAGGGGTTGCTGGGCTGTACGCCCTATATCCAATCAGGTGCTGGAAAACACCAATCACACACCCAGCCCTAATCATATCCGTTCCCTATAAAGGTTTACCCCACCAGTTGCTCAGTGCCTGTGATAGCGCCTAGACCCTAGTAGTTGTTTATTCCTGATATTGATCCTGACTCCTGTTGCCGACCCTTGCTTGCCTTTGACCATCCTCGATCTCCATTCCAGTTGCCGACCTTTGCCTGTTTGACCATCCTCGATCTCCACTCCTGTTGCCGACCCTTGCTTGCCTTTGACCATCCTCGATCTCCATTCCAGTTGCCGACCCTTGCCTGTCCTTGGACTTCCACCTTACGCTCACATACTGGCTACCCAATTCCACTTCCAGCCGCGGGCTCTCCAGTCCTCTGTACCGTAAGATTTCATCCTTTGAGCCATAAAGTCCTGGGGGCAACCGATCTCGAGCAACCGATCTCTTCTGCGTCTCGGCAAGCGGGGGCTCCTATAGGTGAAGCTGGCTGCGGAGATTGGGGGTTGAGGTCCTTACCAAGAGAGCTGGAGTTGTCCAAGTGGTAAATTGTGGTTCCTGGAGCGTGATACCTGGGAAGCCTCCATATGGTAATTAATGGGCACAATAGGCCAGTAGGGATTGACGCTATAAGCTACCCTGGATGCCCCAAAGACCCGCAGGGAAGTGGGAGTAATTATACTAGGTCCAACTGGGAATACACCGGGCCGGGAGAGGCCACTGGATTCGACCGTCTGAAAGACATAATGGGAATAGGGATGTCAGAGCCATGCGCAGTAGGTAAGACAAATGAAAAATCGCCCGCGAGGGCACTTACAGATCGAGGGAGGAGGAGGACCGTTACCACGCGCGCGCGATGAGTATCGAAATGGCGCCAAGCGGACCTCGAAGGGCGGGCCAGAGCGGGCTGTGACGCGGAGCGCGCCAAGCCAGGTCTCCTCCCCCCCGAAGAGCGCGAAGCTCTGAAAACAGTAGTCAGCGCAGACAGGAAAGTGAATGACACACTGTAGAAGTCAAAACACGGGGATTGCTTCCCGATGCGCCCGACAACTAAACCAATAACGACGCCGCAGCGTCTGAGGCGCCGCCGCCGCCTGTTTACGCGCCCGTCAGTAAGGGCAGATAATCGCCCGGCGGCGGCCGACAATTGAAAAACAACAGCGCGGCTCTGACACCAGGTGTATAAGTCAAGACAATACTAAGGCCATAACGTGTACTGAATACACCAGACCACCACACACACCCCCCCTTTCTTTCCCCCCGAGCTACGGGGGGAACGAGGGAGAATGGCGACCCTTTGAACAGGGTCCACCGCTACACGGGGTATGGGGCAATAGCGCGGGAGGGGCATCCACAAGAGGCTCACTATTAGCCTAAACCGCCTACCCTTTGGTGGGGGACTGCGGTGGAGCATGGCTCCATAAGCACGCATGGTGCTGCCTACCTTCACCCGACCAGCACAGCCCAGGCTGGGAGGCACATCACAGGGAGGACGGGTGGGAGTAGTCCAACAGGGCCGCAGGCTTTAATAGCCCCGCTCACCTGCGAGAGAGTGACACATCATGTCTTCGCAGTCAGCACTGCAGAGAAATCTGGGGATTCGTGGGAGGTCCCTGGGTATTTGAAGGGCTGGGAGGAGCCTGTTTTTCCATGTCTCTGCAGTGCAGCGCCATCTGGTGGAGGATAACCCAAGTGTAAGTATTATATCTGGAGCAGGACATACTGTATACTAAGAATATCAGGCTTGCCAGGTGTAGTGGGTTGAACTAATGTTGGGGTACCCACATGTGGCTCCCCTTTGTAACTCTGGGATAGAGCTCCCTAAAGAATATCTAGGTCCCCCCAGCTGGCAAAGAATATCCCCCAAAAATTGGTTGTACAGTAGATTCTGATCTACAATATAGCACAGCAAACATGCATTACAGTGAGGCAACTGTCAAACCCTGGGGACACCCATCTTCTTCAATCTCTACAGCGAGCTTCACCTATACCCAAGCCCCCGTTTGCCGGGAAGCTTAAAACGCCTCACCAGATGCGGTTGCCACCAGGACTAGATATCTCAAAGGTTGTAAACTCACCGGGGTGAAGACGGATGAACCAAAGGTAAGACTGGGCATTATACACAGAGTAATAGTGTCAGGCTCCGCGCCTTTTGGGTGTCTTCCATTGATCTCTGCACACAGCCACAGAAGTGCTTTGGGTGTTTGTTCTAGACCTGGCTATTCATCCATTGCACTGCTCAACAGCTCCACCTGGTGTTCAGCTCACTGCAACTGCACGAAACCTAGAGCATAAGCTCTTGGGCTTGTATTTTACTTCCGGGTTTTCCTTGACCTGTGCACAGGAAGTGACCTTGCTCAGACTCACTGCTTTAATTGACAACACTATTTAAATGGACAGCTGGCCTGTATTCATTGCTGTGTTATAAGCTCAGTTCCTAGAAGCTGTGACCTGCAACTCCTGACTTATACTGGATTGACCTGGACTGCTTACCGATCAGCTATTGGATTAACCCTTGCACGGATCATATGGTTAGAGTTTTGGATTGTTTAATGGATTTGTTTGTTTTCTGCCAGCTTATGATCTCGGATTGTTTAATGGACCTTGTCTGTCTGTCGCCAGCCCTGGAGTCTGTATTTAGTTAATTGCCAGCCTCTGAACACAGATTGTTTATAGACTTTGCTCCTCTGCCGCCAACCTTGGAATTTGTATGTTTTCAGTCTTTATTAAACCCCTGAACTCTGTTCTGTCTCATTTGACCTTCATTTCCATGCTTCACCCCACATCTGGAGCTCTGCCCAGCCCTCACTTCTTACCTTGGTTGTAGCTGGGAAGCCTGACAAAATACAATTCTGTGAAATACTCACCTGTAGAATTGGTATTATTGGTATACAGTACGTCCTGCTCCAGATAGATTACTTACACTTGGGTTATCCTCCGCCAGATGGCGCTGCACTGCAGAGACATGCAAAACAGGCTCCTCCCGGCCCCTCAAATACCCGGGGACCTCCCACAAATCCCCAGCATTGAAAAGCAGTGAAAAAGAAGCCGGGAGAATTTAACAACCAAAAACTGGTAACTATAACAATGATAACAATCACCATACAGGGGATCCAGAATAATGCAAAAACCAGGGTGGGGTGGAGCAGGACGTACTGTATACGTATAATACCAATTCTACAGGTGAGTATTTCACAGAATTGTATTATTCTTAGTATACAGTACGTCCTGCTCCAGATAGATTACTTACACTTGGGACATCCAATAGCAGTGTCCATAAAGTAGGGTGGGATCCCCAACAAAAAGCAGCAGACCTGCAAAACCTTGCGGCCAAAAACAGCAACAGCTGAGGCCTTAACATCAACCTTGTAAAACTTTGAAAAGGTATGAGCAAAAGACCAAGTAGCGGCCTTGCACACTGGTGCAATAGAAGCCTGGTGCTGGAAGGCCCAAGGGGCACCAACAACACGATAAGAAAGAGCAATAAAGCGAAGGGAAGATTCTTCCCCTTAGCAGAGTAGGCCTGAATCACAGCCTGACGAATCCACTTGCTGATAGTAGACTTGGCAGGAGCCAAAACCCTTCCTAGGACCAGAAGGGACCACAAGAAGAGCATCAGTGTTCTTGAAAGGTGCAGTAGCCACCAGATAGTACTTCAGACACCTAACCACATCCAAAGAGTGCAAAACTCTCTCCTTAGCATTGCTAGGGTTAGGGCACAAAGAAGGAAGAACAATATCCTGATTCAAATGCCTATACCTATAGGCAGAAATTCAGGTTCGAACGAAACAACACCTTGTCCTGGTGCCAGCACCGCCAACTCAGACACACGCCTGACAGAAGTGATAGCTACCAGAAACACAACCTTGAGCGTAAGAATGGCCAAGGCAGCATCCTGCACAGGTTCAAAGGGAGCACCCTGCAAAGCAGGCAAGACCAATTCCAAATCCCAAAAACAGGGACCATAGGTTGTCGTGGGGAACGCACATGAGCAACCCCCTGAAAGCAGTCTTAATCAAGGAATGCGGAACAAAAGACTTCTGAAAGAAGACAGACAGGGTAGAAACCTGACCCTTCAAGTACTGAGTTAGAGATCGACTCCAACCCATGCAGTAAAACTCCAGATCCCTGGGAACTGAGAACACCCAACAGGGAAGAGACCAAGACTCAACCAGTCAATGTAGGTACGCCATACCATATAACAGATGGAAGAAGAAGTCATCTTCCTAGCCTTCACCATGGACTCAACCAACGAGGTAGACAAACCTTTCTCCATCAAGATGGAGGTTTCAGCAGTCAGGCCGTCAAGGCCAGAGTTTGTAATTGGGACAGCGTAAGTGGTCCTAAGTGAGCAGATCTGGCACTGATCTACTGCCATCTGCACCACGTCTTCTTGGCCACCTGAGGCCACCAGAACCACTGGCACCCCTTCCAGAGCAATTTTGCGCAGAACCCTGCCTAGCAGGGGAAATGTAGAAGACATACAGAAACTGAATGTCCTGCCATGACATTACTAAGGCATCCATGGGCACGGCCAGAGGATCCTGGGACAGGGAGACAAAGGCCGGGAGCTTGTGATTGTGACGGAACGCAAACAGATCCAAATCAGGTTGGCCACAACAGTGATACAGAGATTGGAACACCCTGTTGCAGAGGGACCCGCCCCCCAGAATGTATACCGCTGAAATGCAAGGAACATTGGCCTCCACCCAGATCAGAATCAGAAACACTTCCAGGAGGATCCACTTGCTCCGGGTCCCTCCCTGATAATTGATGTAGGCAACTGCCATCAGAATGACCATGCGCCCCTGAGCAGGCAGGCCCTGAAATGAGTAGTCAAACGAATCAGAACTAACCTGATCGCTCACAGCTTCAAGACATTGATAGGTGAATAGGCCTCCTAAGGGCCCCACCTCCCCTGGAACCGCAGGGACCTCCAGAAGAAACCCCCCAACCTGATAGACTGGCATCCGTGGTGACCGTCTCCCAGGAAGGAGCAAGAAAGTTCCGCCCCCCAATAGGTTCCTTGAGTCCATCCACTACAAGAGGGACCTCCTCACCAGGGGGGAAGACACCCAGACCCTGTCCAGGGATGCTGGGTCCTTGTCCCATACAGACAATAGGAGAAGTTGCAGAAGCCCCAAGAGGGACTGAGCACAAGGTGCCGCTTCGAAGCACGCCACCATCAGACCCACCAGCTGCATCCCCTGCCTGGTGACGGGACTGGGAAAGCTAGGAGGAACTGAACTTGTGCAAACAGATTGTCCACCTTCTGCTGAGGAAGGAATATCCTTGCCTGAATTGTGTCCAGATTCATTCCTAGGAATGAAGTTGCCAAGGAAGGGGACAGTGAGGACTTGGGGTGGCTGATCACCCATCCAGATGACTCCAGGATGGACACCACCAGCTGAGTATCCAACTTTGCCAGATGTAGAGGCTGGGAAGTGATGAGGACGTCCAGGTAGTGCAGCACGCGGACGCCCCTTGGCCTCATCAGAGACATCACCCCCGCCAGCACCTTGGTGAGCACTCTGGGAGCTGAAGAGAGGCCAGATGGCAAGGCCACAAATTGTCAGTGTTGATCTTCCAACGTGGATCTAAGGAATCTTGGTGTCCTGAAAACACAAGGATGTGAAAGTAAGCATCATTTATATCCACAAACGGCATGAAGCCCCCGGGTCGCAAGGAGCAGATGGCCGAGCGCAGAGTTTCCATGAGGAAAGCGCCTGTACTTGACAATTTACTGAAGATCTGTGCATCCAGAATGGGCCAGACTGACCCATCATTTTTGGGAACTGTGGTTGGAGTAGGGTCCCTTGCCTCTGTCTGTTAAGGGAAATCTGCAAATGACCCCCAAACCCAGCAGACCTTGCACGGCCTGCGCCAGCACCTGAGCAGAAGCAGGGACCAGGAGTACACGGGACCAGGTAATCTTACGGGAAGGGCGCACAGCAAACACCATCTTGTAGCCGGAGGACACTACCTCCTAAATCCACCGGTCTGAGGCGTGATGCCTCCAAACTTAAGCAAGGTGCCGCAGCCGTCCCCTCACCCAGGCGGGTGAGGGCGCCCCATCATGCTTGAGGGGACTTGGGAGAGGATTTGGGCATAGCCCCCCCAGAGGAGCCAGGGTGTTGTCTTCTGCTCCTGGGACAGGGAGCTGCGCGAGCCCCCTCGAAGGACGCCCCTGGTTCCTGTTTAACACCATGGTGGAGGGTGGAAGGGGGGCCCTGGCCCCGAAGGACCCAAGACAGCCGTCTGCGCTGGGGTAACTTACCTCTCTTACCAAACAGGTCTAGGCGGGCCCCAAACAGATGTAGCCCCTTAAAGGGGAGCCCGGTAAGGGCCTTCTTCGCAGCATTGTCAGCACCCCACTGTCACAGCCAGACCAAGCGACGTATAGCCACCACAAGGGCAGAAGTTCTTGCACACATTCTAATGGTGTCATCCAATGCTAATAGGAAAAATTTTACAAACACATCACAATTGGAGAGTGCATTAAACACATCCCAAGGGAGATCATCAGGGGCACGATCAAGCATTTTTCTGATGAGGGTTCTAGCGGCCACAGCAGTAATGGCAGAGGCACAGACCGGGCGCAGCGCCGTCCCCGCACATGCAAAGGCATGGGAGGCCAGCAGGTCAATGCGCCGGTCCTCAGCATCCCGAAGGGTAGTATAATCGGGGGAATGCAAGAAAGGGGTGTTAGATAGCCCTATGATCAGGACATCCACCTCAGGGGGGGATGACCAACATTTAACCACCTCAGGGGGAAAAGGATACTTCCTATCCCAATCCCCTGGAACCCCGGGAAGTTTACTAGGGCACTCCCATTCCTTGAGCACAAGGTCATGGAAATGTGCCTGCTCTAGAAATTCCAAACGCGATGTTGCTGTATGGAAACGCTCCCCTCTTTGCCTGGGAGCCTCACCAGGGAGAGAGATAGACAGAACCTCAAAGATCTGGATCAATAATCTGTCGGTGTCATCCTGAGCCCAGGGGTCAGGGCCAGAGTCTTCATGACCCTTCGGTCTCTCATTAGATGAGCCTGAGTCAGAAAAGAGCTCTCCTTCATCAGAAGGGGTATAGCCACACAGATTCAGAAACTCCTCGGTTCCCATAGGGAAAACAGTAACATTAGGCGTCAAGTGCCGCTTCTTAGCAGGGCCCTAACGCTCAAAAGATCTCGCAATAATCTGTTCAGCCTTAGGCAGTCTAGGGGACAAATCAGGCTGAGAATCCCCACTTGTGTGCGACTCAGCAGGAGTGAGATTTAAGCCTGGGGTAGCAGGTGAAGTGAAACGAGGTGCAGCCACTGGCAGGCCAGAATGCAAAGCCAGCACTTGCTCAGCACAGGGTACGCAGACCCGTGCCCTGTCAGCGTCAGCATGGGGTTGTCCACACGCCATACACAGCCGGTCTTGCCCCAGGGGGACCCCGGTCACATTATCCTGAGATGCCTCCATATGGTGATTGTTAGGCACAATATGCCAGTAGGGATTGAAGCTATAAAGCAACCCTGGATGCCCCAATGATCCGTGGGAGTAATTTTACAAGGCCCGCTATCAATTACACCGGCCTGGGAGAAGCCAATGGATTCACCCTCTGAAAGACACAATGAGCAGAAGGGTGTCAGAACCGAAACACACTACAGTGAATTATAAAGCCGCCCGCTAGGGCACTTACGGACCACAGTAAGAACGTCACACGCGCGCGCGACCAGACAATATGGCGCGAGTACCTTGAAGGGCGGGCCAGAACGAGCCGTGACGCAAGGCGCGCCATGCCAGGCGCCGCCCCCCTGAAGAGTGCGAAGTCCACAAACAAGCAGCCAATGAGGACGCAGAAGCATCTGAGGTAACGCCGCCGCCCGGCGCGGAACATTCCTTAAACTTATGCTCTAACCGCTGGGCCATGCAGCCGGCTAACGGCAGGTGCTACTCAATAATGTTACAATCTGAAGTAACGTTCCAATGAAGGAAAAGGCGTGCACGGCGGCGGCATTTACAGTGTAAAAAGACAAGTTGACACCACATATACCAGTCCAAGCAGACATTACAAAGAGGGCCATATGCATGTAATCACAATACACTGATATCCACACCCCCCCCCCCCCCTTCTTTTCCTCCCGAGGGCTATGGGGAGAATGAGGGAGGATGGTGGCCCTTTGTACAGGGCCCACCGCTACCGGGGCATGGGACAATAATGCGGGAGGGGCATCCCATAAAGGCTCACCATCAGCCTATACCGCCTACCCTTTGGTGGGGGACTGCGGTGGAGCAGCGCTCCTTAAGCACACATGGTGCTGCCTACCTTCACCCGACCAGCGCATCCCAGGCTGGGAGGCACATCACATCAAGGACGGGTGGGAATAGTCCAACAGGGCCGCAGGCTTTAATAGCCCCGCTCACCTGCGACAGAGTGATAATTTCATGTCTTCGCAGTAAGCACTGCAGAGAAATCTGTGGGGTTTGTGGGAGGTCTCCGGGTATTTGAGGGGCCGGAAGGAGCCTGTTTTGCATGTCTCTGCAGTGCAGCGCCATCTGGCAGAGGATAACCCAAGTGTAAGTAATCTATCTGGAGCAGGACGTACTGTATACTAAGAATATAGTTCTTATGATTACTGCTCCAAGGGAGAAACACGGGATGGGTCAAAGGTCATGCCAAGGGTCAAACCGGGAATTCAGAGAGCTTAGCAGTACCAGGGATGAAATTAAACGGGTTCGTAGTCAGAATTCAGACAGAGGTCGGTTCAGGCAGCGGTGAGGGAATAGACTAACAAGGTCGGTAACGGATGATCAAACAGGAGTCAGGACTATTCATACCTAGTTATAAGCTTTGATGGGAAATGGCATGGGAGTACTTTTATAGAGCATGGGTGCAGGGGACTGGACAGGAAGAAAATGGGCTCATTGGTTCACTAATAACATATGGGCTGCAGCACCGGCGGAGGGCATAAGTCAGCTGTGCTCGTGCATGCGCACATGCAGAGGTGCAGGGGAAGCGGCAAGGAGGAGGTGGAAGTGCTCGGCACTGCCCAAGCCGACTGCTGCTGGGAGGAAGGGAACGCCGGCCAGCCGCCCGAGCGCACCCGGAGACATCGCGGGACCGTCTTCTGCCAATCCGCTGTGGAAGGGAAGAATGCCGCAGTCTGTCCCCCACTGGGAGACAGAGACTAAGAGCCCCCAAGCCAAAGCATGGCTATTGCCAAACCGGAGCAGCCGCCAATGGTCGAGGAGTCCAGCCTCCAGCACTGCTGCAGCCCAAGGAGAGAAGCCTCCAAGCCACATGGAGGACAGAGAGTAGGGGTGGCATGACTTATGATCATACACATGTGCTCCATCCTCTAACCTCCTGCTGTTCCTTGCGGCAGGAAATTCAAATTCCCAGTGGTGGAGTTACATCAGCGGCTGGGGCAAAGGGATTGCCAACAGGCAGCCATGCGGTGCCCCCCTTCAACGCATCCCAAGGATCAGCTTCTCCAGTGATAACTAAATGCAGCCAATGTATGCCTCTCTATGGAAAAATCACACATTCCACATACTTAATAACAGCCTTACACTGGACACTGTTCCCCAGGGAGGAGGTTAGAACCTTCATGAGGTTGTTCCTGTTCACCTAGCACTCCATCCCTTATGGCACCATGGGACCCTAAGGATGGAGTTTCACTCTCAGGGAGAGAGCTCTGGCATTCAGTGCCACCAACCCCTCCCCCCCCAAAAAATAGGGTGCATCTCAGCCATATGCCTACTTTGACCCTGCCACGATACCCTTAACACACACAACACAATATCAGCTTGTAAAAGACTTTAAGCACTCAGACATGGGACCCTCCAGAGAGATGTCCTGTAAGGCCCAGAAGACAAAGGGGTTAAAACGCCTGATTTCCCCAAAACATGTGCGACAAAAATTTTCTGAGTACTCACCTTTAAAACGTGTATTATGAGTGTGCCATACACTCCACTTCCTTCTTCATGACATCTGGGTAATCTCCAGTAGAGGGCGAACTTCTGCAGAGATGAAAATGCAAAAAAGAAAGCCCCTCCCGGTCCATATATACCAGGGACCTCCCACCAATTCCCCAGTGTATAAAAGCAGTAAAGGGACCAGGAAGAACCAAATATAACTGTAACAATCAAAACTAATTGTTCACCATATAAAAGCCCCAGAATACCTGAAACAAACAAGGGTGGGTTGAAGTGGAGTGTATGGCACACTCATAATACCCGTTTTAAAGGTGAGTACTCACAAAACGGTATTATTCTAAGTGTGCCATAAACTCCACTTCCTTCTTCATGACATCTGGGACATCCAATAGCAGTGTCCGTCATGGGTGGGAACCAGAAACAGTAAAGAATGTACCAACTTCAAGCCACTGCAGCTTGCAGAACCTTGCGGCCAAAAACAGCATCCGCTGAAGCCCGCACATCAACCTTGTAAAACTTGGAAAAGGTATGAACGGAAGATCAAGTAGCAGCCTTACAAACTTGCTCAACAGAAGCCTGGTGCTGAAAAGCCCAGGATGCACCAACAGCACGAGTAGAGTGCGCAGTAACCCTAAAAGGGGGAGTCCTCCCCTTGGCAGAATAGGCCCCAACAATGGCCTGACGAATCCATTTGCTAATCGTAGATTTAGCAGGTGCCAAACCTTTCCTGGGCCCGCAGGGCACCACGAAAAAAGCGTCCGTCTTGCGGAAGGAAGAAGTAATCACCAAATAGTACATCACACAGCGAACAACATCCAAATTGTGCAAAACCCTCTCCTTGTCATTGCTAAGCTTAGGACACAAGGAAGGGAGAACAATGTCCTGATTGAGGTGGAAAGCAGACACCACCTTAGGAAGGAAATCCGGCTTAAAACGAAAAACCACCTTATCCTGGTGTCTCTCAAAGTAAGGGGCCTGAATCGACAGGGCCGCCAACTCAGAGACACGCCGAACACAGGTAATAACCACCAAGAAAGCAACCTTCTGAGTGAGAACCGAAAGAGCAATATCTTGTAACGGCTCAAAAGGAGGACCCTGCAGAGCCGAAAGAACCAAATTCAAATCCCAAACAGGGACTACAGCCTTCCGAGGGGCCGCACATGCGCAACCCCTTGGAAAAAAGTCTTAACCAGCGGGTGTAAAGCAAAAGACCTCTGGAAGAAAACCAACAGAGCAGAAACCTGTCCTTTCAAAGTACTAAGCTGGAACCCAAGATCCAGATTATGCTGAAGAAACTCCAAAATCCTGGGTATAGAAAAAACCCTGCAAGGCAAGGTCCTAGCCTCACACCAATCAATGTAGGACCTCCAAGTCCTATAGTAAATGCCCGAAGAGGACCGCTTCCTAGCCCTAATCAGGGTCTGAACAACAGCCTCAGACAAACCTTCCTCTTTCAAGATGAAGTTTTCAGCAGCCAAGCCGTCAAAGCCAGCGTTTGTAAATTGGGGTAAAGTAGATGACCTTGAGATAGCAGGTCCGGTAGCAAGGGAAGGCGGTACTGGGCTACGGCCATCCTTACAACGTCTGCGTACCGAACTCTTCTTGGCCACCAGAATCGCTGGTGCCCCTTCTAGAACCAGTTTGCGAACTACCTTGCCCAGCATGGAGACAGGTGGAAACAGGTACAGAAAACCCAGGTCCTTCCAAGCCAGTGACAAGGCATCCACTGCCAAGGCCAGGGGATCCTGAGAAAGAGACACAAAGGCCGGAAGTTTGTGATTGTGCCTCGAGGCAAAGAGATCCACCTCCGGAGTCCCCCACCTGCGGCAAAGATCCAGAAAACCTCGGGGTTGAGAGACCACTCTCCGTGGCGAGAGGATCCCCTGCTCAGGGAATCCGCCTCCATATTCTCCACTCCCGGAATGTAGACTGCCGAAAGGCAAGGAACATTGCTCTCCGCCCAGTGCAGGATCAGAGAGACTTCCCTGAGGGCACTCCTGCTGCGAGTCCCTCCTTGGTGATTTATGTAAGCCACTGCCGTTCGGTTGTCCGAACGCACCTGAACCGGAAGACCCTGCAACTGTGTGGTCAGCCGAGCCAGAACCAGTCGAATGGCTCTGAGCTCCAATACATTGATGGGGGTGTGAGCCTCCTGGGGACCCCACACCCAGCTGAACTGATGACTCTACCAATAACCACCCCAGCCCGACAGGCTGGCATCCGTGGTAACCGTCTCCCAACAAGGGACCAGAAAGGATCTGCCCTTCACCAGAATGCTCGAGTCCAGCCACCACCGAAGGGACTGCCGAACCCTGGGAGACATCTTGAAAGGTTGATCCAATGACTGTGGGCTCCTGTCCCAATACGTCAATAGGAGAAGTTGAAGAGATCTCATGTGAAACTGTGCAAACGGCACCGCCTTGAAGGAGGACACCATCAGACCCATCAGTTTCATCCCCTGTCGGATAGAGGGACAAGGACTGGCCAGAAGAAGACGGATCAGGCCCTGAATCCCCTGCACTTTGGCCTGGGGCAGAAACACTCTGGCCCAACTGGTATCCAGATTCATGCCCAGAAATGAAATCACTCGAGACGGGGAGAGAGAAGACTTGGTGCGGTTGATCACCCACCCGAACCTCTCCAGGGTCGACACCACCTAGTGGGTGTCCAGTTCCGCCTGTTGAAGGGAAGAAGCTGAAATCAACAGATCGTGCAGATAAAGCACAATGCGAATGCCCTGAGATCTGAGCAGAGCCATTACACCCGCCAAAACCTTGGTGAAGACCCTCGGTGCTGAGGTCACGCTGAAGGGAAGAGCTACAAATTGATAATGTTGATCCTCCACCGCAAACCGGAGGAATCTCTGATGTTCCTGAAAAATTGGAACATGCAGATACGCATCCTTGATGTCTATGGATGTCATAAAATCCCCTTGGCGAAGGGAATTGATAGCCGAGCGCAGAGTCTCCATGCGGAACTTCTTGGCTCTGAGAAACCTGTTGAGAACTTTGAGATCTAGAATGGGTCTCACCGAACCCTCCTTTTTGGGAACCGTGAAAAGGTTGGAGTAGTAACCCCTGCCTCTTTCCAACGGAGGCACCGGGCATATAACCCCCCATGTCCAGAAGGTTTTTTACTGCTAACAGGAGCCCCTGTGCAGCCTGGGGGTCCGAGGGCACCCGAGACCTTAAGAATCTTGGGGGCGGCCAGAACTCAAACTCCAGTTTGTACCCGGAGGAGACCACTTCCAAAATCCAATTGTCTGTGACCTCCCGGGCCCAGACCTGGAAGAAGAGCCGCAGCCGTCCCCCCACCCTTGCGGGTGAGGGCGCCCCTTCATTGCTGAGCCGGTTTAACGGCAGGCTTGGGCTTGGAACCCCAGGCAGCCATGGGACGTGCCCAACCTCTGCCTCTGTTCCAGGACGAGCCCCTGACACCTGAGAAGGCCAGACCCCTAGAGGCTCTGGCCCCTCGAAAGGAAGGAGTGAACGAGCCCGCCCCCCGAAAGGGACGGCGCTGTTTCCTCCGCTGAGGTAACTTAGCTCCTTTAGCAACAGCATCCAATTTATCTCCAAACAGCCGCGCACCCAAGAAGGGGAGAGCTGTGAGCGACTTCTTGGCTCCCACGTCCACTGTCCACTGACGGAGCCAGACCAGTCTGCGCATGGCCACCAGCAAGGCTGACGTCCTACTACACACGACAATGGAGTCTTCCATCGCAGCCATGACAAAATCCATGAACAATTCGCACTTCTTAAGTACAGCGAACTCAGCGCCAGCTGGATCAAGCTGAGCGTTATTCAGCCAGTCCCTGATAAGAGACCTGGTAGCAAGCGACACCAGGGCAGATGCACTAACAGGCCGCAGGGCCGAGCCCACATTGGCAAATGCGTGGCACGCCATCTGATCAAGGCGCTTATCCTCACCATCCTTAAGGGAGGTGGCGTCAGGGGTGTTCAGCACAGAAGAGTTGGTCAAACCTAAAACAGGCACGTCGACCTCGGGAGGAGAAGACCAGCGCTTGACCGCCTCCACCGGAAAAGGATACTTCTTATCCCATCCCTGAGGCACACCAGGAAGCCGGCAGGGCCTCTCCCATTCTCTAAGTATCAGCACATCAAAATGACCCTGGGTAGGGAATTCCAGATGGGGCTTGTGGGCCCCAAAAAATTCTCCCTTCTTAAGAGGGGGAGCCTCAGGTGGATCAATATCCAACACCTCCAATAAATATTACAAAACAGTGGCCGTATCAACGGCATCTCCCAGCGCCTGCCCGACATTGGAATTCCCAGGCTGACCGTAGTCAGCCTCTGAATCCTGATACAATTCCCCCTACTCTAACGGGGAATAATCGGACAAATCAGCGGACTCGTCGTCAATATCCCACAAAGGCTGGGCCGACGACAAGTGTCTCTTTTTAGCCTGGGCCTTCTTGCCCACTGTGCTAGCAATCATTTTCTCTATGCTGGCCAACCGAGCCCAAACATGAGAAAGCGACTCCCCACTGGCACCAATGTCACTTGGGGTGCGGTTCAGGTGTGGAGGGGAAGGCGATGAAGCGGGAGGAGCCGACCCAGAAGGCTGGGTACCAGACTGCTGCGTTATGGCCTTTTGTGCGCATGGTATACAAATCAGCACATTCTCCCCCGTAAGGGATATCCCACACATGGCCCGGATTGTCCCGAAGAGATCCCGGGCCCGGTATCCTGCAGAGCATCCATATGGTGAATTTTTGCGGTCAGTTGCAAGACCGCAGGGAATTACGCATAAGCAACCCGGGATGCCCCTTAAAAGTCGCGGTGGGAGGATTTTTGGGTGACAATTTTTATAACTAGGGACCCCAGGACCAGGAGGGACCCCTTAGTATGCACATATACAGGGCCTGTAACACACAAAATAAGCCACATAAGAGCAGAGCAGTGTAAAAATGCAACAGCATATGATCTAACAGCCACACAGTGGAAAAATATATATATATTTATTATACCCCACACAGCCAAAACAGAGACCAGTGGGGGCCCCCATGCACACACAAGCTGAAGAAAATGGCCATCAGGCCCTTACCACCCCGAGTGCAATTTGCCTGCCAGGAAAGATGGCCCCCACGCTGCCTCGTGCCTGGGAAAGGAGAGCAGGGGGAGGGCGGGCCAGCGCAGAACGCACGTTTCCCGAGGCCACGCCCCCCTCCCAGCAACGCGGACCCCTAGCCAACGAGCACTGTCATTGCGCCAAATAAGGGGGCGGGGCTACCTCGGTTGCGCTGAGAGCCCGGCCCCGCCCCCTTCCCGAACGCAGCCTGAGGGGGAGAAGCTCCCCCAGGTTGAAGTCATGCATTGTGGCCAGTAACAGCAAGCACTCACACACACACACACACACACACAAGTAAAACACTCACACTGACTAAGTCTGGGTAAAACGAAATATAGGCCAAAACGAAATATAGGCCCGGCCCCCCACCCCCCCGGAGGGGAATCAGGGACCCGGAAGGGGGGAAATCCAGCCAGGAGCTGGCCATAAGCCTAACGGGATGGGGCATCCCACATCAGGAACACCAAGAAACCTGGATAACCGCCTACCCCATAGTGAGGTCTCACGGTGGAGCAGTGCTCCTGCTGCATCCATAAGGTGCTCCTACCTTCACCAGGACCTGCAGCCTAAGCTGGGAGGCTCAATATAGGGCAATTTAGAAGGGTCCTGGCAGTAACAGGGATAATTAGAAGGCCCGGCTTACCTGTAAGTAAAGAAGTCCTCATCTTCTGTCTTGTCGCCTTCTCTGCAGAGAAGAAACTGGGGAATTGGTGGGAGGTCCCAGGTATATATGGACCGGGAGGGGCTTTCTTTTTTGCATATTCATCTCTGCAGAAGTTCGCCCTCTACTGGAGATTACCCAGATGTCATGAAGAAGGAAGTGGAGTGTATGGCACACTTAGAATAAAGGTAAAAGATATGCAAGGAAAGAAAAAAGATGACAGGATGCTAGGTGGGTGCAGCCTATGTACTTAATTTTAGATGTCTTGCAGTCCCTCTTGTAGTTTAACCCCCAAGTAACTGATGCCCTGGAGTGGAATAAGAGAAAAAATACAATCTCCTCATGTGTGTTTAACCCTTTAACTTCCAGCCTACATAGAGATGACGTCCCCCGTCTGTTGCCAGACTATTTTTCACCATTTTACGCTATATACATGTTTAACTGTGGTTCTTGCAGGAAAGTCTAGAGATTTCTAGGAATTTTTTCAGCAGAGTTCGGGCTATAACATGAAATGTTTTGTCAGTGATTTTTTTTAAATATTTTCATGTGAAAAAAAATCTTTTATTTACATTTGTAGAGTTTTTGGAAATAAAAAATTTAGTTTATACTGCGCGTAAAAGTCCAATTCCCCCACCGCCCCCGACATACTGTTACACATATATTTCGGTAGACAAACTTTCCTGCACAGGAGCCATCCCAAACTGAAAAGAGCATTTTATGTGATTTTCAAAGAAAATAGAACTGCAGTTTGCAATTAACTATCAATGGTTAAACCCTTTAAAAAAAGATTAAATGGTGTAGGGCCCCCCTCTCCAGGAGGGGACCCCACGCTATGTTTTCTCAAAACATTCTCCGGGCAGCATACACTGAGACTTCCAAGTCCCTCCCCCAAGAGGGGAACACGTGACCACCAGAATAGAATAAAAACTTGACTCCACCTCCAATCCCCAGTTGTTTTTGTGTTCCTCCATGAGGATAGGAGCCAGACCACTATCTCCTGAACCAGGAAGGTTTAGGTAAGTATTCCAGCAAAGTGGACCTTTTGCAGGGGGGTCCATTTCTCGGTCCTGGAGGTTTTTCATTGCCAGGGGCCAGTGATTCCCTCTGGATTTTAGGCCAGAATCGTTCTCTTTGATCGGTTGAACAAATGAGGGTATGCATTTAAATTTCCCTCTTACTGAGGATGATTATGTGGAAGAAGCCAGGGTTGCCGGACCCAATTAATTTTTATATTTCTAGGGAATTTTATATGGCACATAGGAAGTAATCCCTGGAGGTTTGGCTGCAGTAGGGATTTTTTACTTTATTGTATGTGTTCCCCAGCAATGGGGGATGGAGACCAGCGCATGGAGGCCAAGCAGCAACCTCCGACACTGAAGGCTACCAGCCCACATAGTCCATAAGGGCTGAGGGCCCTTCCGCATCCCCTGGAGCTGGGAGTGATCGTCGGAAGCCAGGAAAGGGGCATAGGATCAGTGCCCCCTGACCCCCTCTCTGATTCTGATGATCACTCCGGCTTCTGACTCTCACTCCTGCTGCAGACAGGAGCCTTTTATACAAGTGAGCTGACGTCATCTGATTTGCAGGTTAAAAAGGCGCCTCCCTGTGGCTTATTCAAAATATAATTATGGCTTCTCCCCGGTATGAACTCTTTCATGCCTGATAAGGGTTGATTTATGGGAAAAATATTTCCCACATTTAGAACATAAATATGGCTTCTCCCCTGTATGAACTCTTTCATGTCTGATAAGGTAAGATTTCTGAGTAAAACCTTTCCCACATTCAGAGCATGAATATCGCTTCTGCGCAGTATGGTCCTTTACATGTCTGATGAGATACGATTTCATATAAAAACCTTTCCCACATTCAGAACACAAATACGGCATCTTCCCTGTATGAACTTCTTGATGTCGAACAAGAGATGATTTAAAACAAAAACCTTTTCCACATGCAGAACAGGGATATGGCTTCGATCCTGTATGCACGCTATGATGGGCGATAAGAGATGATTTGTCAGAAAAACGCTTTGCACATTCTGAACATGAAAATTTCTTCCCATGAACTGTTTGATGTCTGATAAGGGAAGATTTGAGAGAAAAACATTTCCCACAATCAGAACAGGAATACGGCTTTTCCCCAGTATGAGCTCTTTCATGTTGGAGAAGGTCTCGTTTGTCAGGAAAACTTTTCCCACATTCTAAACAGGAAAATGGATTGTCCCCTCTATGAAACTTTTGATGTCTAATAAGGGACGATTTGATAAAAAAACATTTCCCACAATCAGAACATGAATATGGCTTCTCCCCAGTATGAACTATTTCATGTTTGATAAGGTTTCGTTTGTCAGGAAAACCTTTCCCACATTCTAAACAGGAAAATGGATTCTCCCCTCTATGAAACCTTTGATGTCTGTTAAGGGACGATTGTGAAGAAAAACATTTCCCACAATCAGAACATGAATATGGCTTCTCCCCAGTATGAACTCTTTCATGTCTGATAAGGTCTCGTTTGTAAGGAAAGCTTTTCCCACATTCTAAACAGGAAAATGGATTCTCCCCTCTATGAAACCTTTGATGATTGATAAGGGATGATTTGGTAGAAAAACATTTCCCACAATCAGAACAGGAGTATGGCTTTTCCCCAGTATGAACTCTTTCATGTTTGAGAAAGTCTCGTTTGTCAGGAAAACTTTTCCTGTTCCATGAAAATGGCTTTTTGGAGCCATGAGATGCATCACTGGTAATTAAACCAATATCACTCTCTTGTGTAGAGGGCAAAGGAGAAGGATGTGTGGAGTGCAACGCTGTAAAAGGGTTTGAAGTAGTAGGGTTTCCTGTAGGCTCTACCGTGATGTCATAATCTTCCATTTTAGGAGAAATAACAGCATGTTTGGCCATATTATTCTGGCTGGACCTTTCACCTGGAGAGGGTGGGAAAAAAAAACAGGTTAAAAAGAGATGCTCAAATCATTCGAAAATAAACTGTTAAAGATTCCCCTGGTTTATAACCCACATTACCAGGCAGCCATTCCAAGGAGCCACTTGGGAGGAGTTCTGGTGCGGGAAGTGTATAGTACGTAGTCTGGGATTGAGGGGTTCTGCGTAGTTAGTAACCACTTAAAAGCTAGAACATGGATATCCACAGGCTCAGGAACGTTCTGCCCAGAAAACTAATTTCAAGGAGGAGTCTCCATAAATAGTAGGACAGTTGTTGCAAAGCATAAATTTAAGGTTGAGAGATTAAAGTGAACCTTTAATGAAAAGTCCAAACCCTTAAAAAAACGATTCACCAGCATCTAAAATTAATATATTTTAAGTTTTTAATCACTTACTTATTATTCTTTCCCCCGCCGGGCTGCAACTCAGCACTCTAGGATACGGGCGCCGCCATCTTGGCTCAGTAGCATCACATACTGAGGAGCGGAAAGGGGTCAAAAGTGCAGCAGGAGGGGTTATAGCTGTGCTTTGCACAGACAAGAGCAGAGCTGAGGTCAGGAAAAGGTCATCAATCCCAGAATGCAGACCGGCACAGTCATAAGACACTTCTTGTTTGCAGGAAGCCTGATCCATCTTGGATGTTTAAAGGCTCAGAAAGTAGATACAGGTAGGATGATTTTTAATGTGAATGTATGTACAGGGGGGAGACATACAAGATAGGCTCTTATTCAGGGTGAAGGTCCGGATTAATGTGGGCAATCTATATGTACGGGGGGGAACATACAAGAAAGGCTCTTATTCAAGGTGAGGGTCCGGATTAATGTGGCAATCTGTACAGGGGGGGGGGGGACATACAAGATAAGCTCTTATTCAGGGTGAAGGTCCGGATTAATGTGGGCAATCAATATGTACAGGGGGAGGGGGGAACATACAAGATATGCTCTTATTCAGGGCGAGGGTCCGGATTAATGTGGCTAATCTGTATGTACGGGGGGGGAACATACAAGATAGGCTCTTATTCAGGGTGAACGTCCAGATTAATGTGGGCAATCTGTATGTACAGGTGGGAAACATACAAGATAGGCTCTTATTCAGGGTAAAGGTCCGGATTAATGTGGGCAATCTGTATGTACAGGGGGAAACATATAAGATAGGCTCTTATTCAGGTAGAAGGGAACCTTTTAGGCTGCTATTTACCAAGCCATTTCGGACATCTATAGGGTTAATTCAGCACCGTATTGTTTTACTCATGTTTTTTGTGAGTAAACACTTTTTCTTTTCACTTTTTTTTTCTTTCATTCCCTTTCCCTCTCCTTTTCCTTTCTTTGTTTATGTCGTTCATTCTCTTTTTTCTTTTACAAAGATTTTATTGGGTTTTACAAGAAATTGACATAAAAGTCAGGCAGTACTATATGCACTGGTGATGAGTGTACAAGCTTTAGAGAAAATAGACCTTAATACAAAAGTGGACAGCAGTTATAAGAATTATAAAGAAAAAAAAAAAAAAAGTTGACAAATCTTATAAAAAGGACAACTGTTTCCTGATTAAATTCCTTCTCATATAAAATAACAGCAGGCATTTGGATTACGTTATGCACTGATCCACTAGTTCACTACACCTTATGTGGATGTTGCGTGGAGTGCGCATTAATTCACCGGTGCAGGGGATAGACGATCCTGTAAGATAACTAATGTATATACTCTGACTTTGAATGAGTAAGATAAGAGAAGTACAAAGAAAGGGGGGGAAATGGGGTGGGGGGGACAGGGGGGGGAGACTAGGTTGGGAACCCAGGCCCTTTGTGGAGGATAATAGTGTCGCCATTTCAGACCGGGTGGATCGGGTCTGATTGATGCCGCCCGAAGCCTGTGTACTCTAACCAGGGATCCCAAACGTTGAGGTAGCTGTCATATGTGTCGTTTTTGATAGCTGTTATTTTCTCGTTACATAGGGTATCTGAGATTCTATTCATTATTTCTTGCCATGGGATCCTGGGGGACCTCCAGTTTCTGGCTATGGTGGCTCTGACTGCTGCTAGAATGTGCTGAGTCAATTTCCATTCATTATTAGTATATTAGTATATCTCCCCGACTTGTGGGAGAACAGGGCTTCCCAGGGATTTTTGCTTATTGGGGCGTGTGTGATGTCGGAAATCAATTTATAGGTCTTGTTCCAAGTGGCAATTGCTATTGGGCAGTCCCACCAAATGTGGGTCATTGTCCCCGGGGATGTGCATCCTCTAAAACAGAGTGGAGAGTCCGTGGAAGAAAACTTATGAATACAATCTGGGGTGAGGTACCACCTCAGGAGTACTTTGTAGGCATTTTCCAGTACGGCAGTGTTACAAGATATTTTCTTTATGTTGCCCCACAATCTCTGCCAATCCTCCTCCTCCATGCCAGAGCCCAACTCCCTCTCCCAGTGGGACATATATTTATGCCTGACTGGGGATAGGGGAGACACTAAGGTGTCATACAGGCTAGATATCAGGCCTCCACGAAAGTGATCTCTGATGCACCTAATTTCAAAATCAGTGCTCTGGTACAGTGGAGGGGAACGCTTCAGCAGACTCTTTATAAAATGCTGGATTTGTAAATATCTAAAGGTTTCAGAGGGAGGTAGATTTTCCCCTGGGGTGATGTCCTGACAGGCTTTCATGCCTCTCAGGGTGCAAAGGCTGGCAACCATAGTATAACCTCCCTGTGACCACCACTTATAGTTAGTTGGGTGGGTGATACTAGGAGGGAACAGGGGATTCCCCAGCAATGGGGAGGCCGGCAAAGAGGGGGAAGTAAATTTGGATTTCACCTTATCCCAGACTGATAAAGAAAAAGCTACGATTGGAGGTAGGATTTTGGGCCTAAGGAGTCCAGATTAACGATGCTGGGGAGATAGGTGAGCAGTTTAGTGTATCATTAATCGCCCAAAGGGGTTTATCTTGTATCGCGTGAAGCAGAACGAGGGGAGCCACCTGGGCTGCCAGGTAATATTTCTGAATCGAGGGGAAAGCAAGCCCCCCTTTCTCTCTTTTGCAGATCAAGGTGGCCTTATTGATTCTGGGCCTTGTTCCGCTCCACGCGAAGTGCATGAATTTCCGCTGAAGAGAGTCCAACGTCCACTGAGGGACTTGAACTGGAAGTACTCTAAAAAGATATAGGATTTTAGGTAAGATCGTCATTTTAAGGGAGGCTATCCGACCTAGACAGGAAAGCGCATTCTCTTTTTTCTGTGTCTGTGATTCATTCTTTGCTCTTGTTCTTTCTTTATCTCCTTCCATCTATTTTTTCTTTTTTTTTCATTCCTTCTATGTTTTTGATCTTTATTTCTGTCATTCCTTACTGCTTCTATACTTCACGTCATTCCTGCTGTGAAGGAACGATCCAGTTTTAAATGTGAAAACCTGCAGATACAGGTCCGGCGTTCCCCTTCATTTCCACCTAGTCATGAATATGCACAGGACCTAATCTCTCTCAGGGAGGAGAATTAGCATTTATGGGTTAAGCAGGGCAGATCACAGACTCCCTGCTGATTCTCTCACACCTCCAGCCTGGGAAGGCCCCAATGGGTCTGGAGGCGGTATGACCCCTGGCTGTGAACCCGTCACATCAAAAATGAGAATTGCAGACCAGCGGCTCCAACACAAATTGGACCGTAGCTGGGCCACCATGTGTCCGAGCACCGAGCCAGGGACAGAACCAGAACCGGCTCACAAAACCACATATAAGTTTCTCTGGGCCCTGCGACATAGGAAACCCAGAAAAATGGAGATCTAAGTTCTGACCCATTTAGGGACCCCATTTTTTGACTCATCGAATGCTTGGCATCTAGCCCAATCTTTTGGTGCCATGTTCAAAGCCATACGACCCCCACCCCGCTCGAAGTTATAACCCCTAAAGGGTTTTAGGGGCTAAAGCAGCCTACACAATGGTGGGAGGTGACAATTCATCCCACAGAAAGGAGGGAGTGAAAGGGTCCCGAGGCATAAAAAGGGGTTAACCCTGGGCCAGGCTTTGTCACTTCTCTGGAGGGGTCGTGCGGCAGCGTGCTTGGGGTGTCCAAACCAAGCTCTTGACATACCCCTTGTGGGAGCTCTTCAGCACCACTCTACAACTGCTTCTTAAGGTAACTGACTATTATATATCTGTGTGTAACTCACTGTAACTTGTAACCCACTACTCAGAACAGCATTGGTATTCATTCAAATTCCATCATAGCCAAATGTTTATCACTGCCTAGTGTGCGCTCATTGCATTAAAACCTTTATTTAACTTGAGCGATCTTTTTGCCTTAGCCAAGAATCTGTGTGTCCGCAGGCTTTTGGGCCTATTAGCCAAACAGACGGGGGTTTGGGGAAGGCAGTCTGTGTGTCCGGAGGTCCCTGATAGTTTGGATCACATGACCTGCGGTTCCCTGACACCTGCTATTACTTGTTTTCTTTCTATTCACTACAGGCAAGTCTAGCACCATGTATGGAGTGTCACACCACATTACAAGGGGCCCAATGAGAGACTATCCCCCAAGGGCCAGAATACACCTAGAGTAGGGCGTTGAGGACTGAGAGGGCTACTCATCAAGGCCGCTGTGTCAGACACCATATATATATTTTTTTATAGGTTTACTACTCACCTGGGCTGATCTGTAGAGGAACGTCCTCCTTTTTAATATTCACTGATACTTCCTCTTCCTCAGATTTCACAGGTCTCATTAAAGGGTCTCCTGCAAATAAAAACGAGGCCCCTGTACTGAGATGCAGAGACGCAGCAGAGTGTATGCGGAGTGATTCAGCACCGGGGGAAACAAGGAATCTTTTTTGTAGGTTTATTACCTGGGCTGATCTGTAGAGGAACTTCCTCCTCTTCATTCTTCACTAATGCTTCTTCCTTCTCCTCAGTCATCACATTTCTCACTATAGTGTCTCCGGGGTCTGTGTATAGAGAAGAAAACGAGGGGCGTGCACTGAGCCTGCAGGTATATGGAGTGACTGAATGGGGGGTACAAGGCGGGGCCGGCGCCAGTACCCGGAATGGCTGGTCATGTGCCAGGGGCAGTCATGGGGCCCACTGCCAGGCAGTGCAGCCAATAAATCAATGATTCATGTGAACCCGTCACATCAAAAATGAGAGCTGCAGACCAGCAGCACCAACACAAATCGGACCCTAGCTGCGCCACCATGTGTCCCAGCACCAAGCCAGGTACTGGCTCACAAAACCGCACATAGAGGTAGGTTTCTCTGGGCCCTGTGACATAGAAAACCCAGAAACCCACCCCATTTTTGGACTCACCGGATGCCCGGCATCTAGCCCAATCTTCTGGTGCCGTATCCAAAGCCATACGACCCCCCTGCTCAAAGTTATAACCCCTAAAGGATTTTAGGGGCTAAAGCAGCCTACACAATGGTGGGAGGTGACAATCCATCCCACAGAAGGCAGGGAGTGAAAGGGTCCCGAGGCATAAAATACCATTTTGTGATTACTCACCTGTAAAATGGGTATTATAAGTATGTCTCACACCCTGCTTCGGAAATATTCATTACACTTGGGTTATGTCCAGTAGAGGGCGAACTTCTGCAGAGATGAATAGAAAAAAAGAAGCCCCTCCCGGCCCATAAATACCTGGGACCTCCCAAACACATCCCAGTATAAGAAAGCAGTAAGGGGACCAGGAAGAGCAAATAAAAACTACAAGAAAACAATAACACCAAAGAGGATCCAAGATACAACTCAGGGCGGGGTGAAGCAGGGTGTGAGACATACTTATAATACCCATTTTACAGGTGAGTAATCACAAAATGGTATTATTCTAAGTATGTCTCACACCCTGCTTCGGAAATATTCATTACACTTGGGACATCCAATAGCAGTGTCCAAAAAGGGTGGGGATCCCAATAGGCAAAAATGCACAAATGAAAACCCCTGCCGCTTGTAGAACTTTGCGGCCAAAAACATCATCCGCTAAGGCCCACACATCAACCTTACAAAAACTTGCAAAAGGTATGAACAGAAGAACAAGTAGCAGTCGCACAACTTATTCCACTAAACTGAAAAGGGGAACCCTCCCCTTGGCAATATAGGCCCACACAAGGACCAGACATATCCATTAAAAATGGTAGACTTGACGGCGCCAAACCCGTCGGGGGCCAGAGGGCACCACAAACAAGACGTTCCTCCTACAGAAAAGGGGAGTAGCCAAGAAATAGAACGTCAACAAACAGCTAAAAAGTGCAGGGCCCTCTCCTCGTCAAAGCCAGACGAAGGACACAAGGAAGAAAGAACCACATCCTTAAAGAGATGGAAAACAGAAACCATTTTAGGAAGGAAATCCGGCAAAAAACGGAACATCACCTCATCCCGGCGTCTCTCAAAGTAAGAGGCCTGAATAGAAAATGCAAAATTCAAATCCCAAACAGACGCAAGGCTTTTTGAGGACAAAAGGCCCTAGAAAAAGACCACCAGAACAGAGGCCTGCCCCATCAAAGCACTTAAGCTGGAGCCCCAGGCCCAGACCGTACTGACGAAAGTCCAAAAACCTAGTGAACACAAACACCTTGCAAGGCAAGGCCCTAACCTCACACCCATCAATATAGGACCGCCAAGTCCTGTAGAAGAAGATAAAGGAAGACCACTTCCTAGCCCAAACAAGGGTCTGAAGCACAACATCAGACAAACTTCCTCTATGAAGATGGGGGAGGTTGCAGCAGCCACGCCGCCAAAGCCAGCGTTTGCAAACTGCAGAACGAACCAAACCTATCTTGGCCACCCTGGAGCCACCTGCATAGCTGACGCACCCCCAGGAGACAGCTAGCGCACCACCTTGCCCGCCATGGCGAAGGAGGGAAACAGGAACCCCAGACCCCTCCAGGCAAAAGACATGGCGACCACTGCCGGAGGAGGAGGAACCTGAGACCGAAAACCAAACGTTGGGAGCTAGTGATTGCAACGTGAGGCAAGAGAACCACCTCCGGAACCCCACTTGCGACAGAAGGACCGGAACACCTTGCGGTAAAAGGATCAACCCCCTCAGTGAGAGGATCCCCTGCTCAAGGAGTCCGCCTCCGTGTTATCCACTCCCGGAATGAATGCCGTTGAGATGCATGGAACATCGTTCTCCGCCCATGCAAGAATCAGCGAAACTTCCCTGAGGGCACTATTGCTGCGAGTCCCTCCTTGGTGATTGACGTAAGCGACCGCAGTTCAATCGTCCAAATGAACCTGAACCGGCAAAACCCGTAAATGATGCATCCAGCATGACAGAATCAAACAAATAGCTCTGAACTCCAAAAACAGAGATGGGAGCGTGAGCCTCCTGAAGACTCCCCAGCCCCTGAAACTGAAAGTCCATCCAGAAACCTCCCCAGCCCGACAGGCTGGCATTCCTGATAACCGTCTCCCAACAAGGGGCCAAAAAGGATCTGCCCCTCATCAGACTGCTAAGCTCCAGCCACCACCGAAAGGATTGCCGAACCCTGGAAGACAGCAGAAAAGATGCGAGCCAAGCACCGGGAACAGCCGTCCCAAGTCCGCAATAGACGGAGTTAGAGCTACCTCATGAGGAACTGAGGAAAAACCACCATCAATCTCACCAGTTTCATCCCCAGCCGGAAAGAGAGGCGAAGATTGTCCAGGAGAACAAATAACAGGTCCTGAACCCTCTGCACCATAGGGTGAGGAAGGAACACTCTGGCCGACTGGAATCCAGATTCATGCCAAAGAACTTGGGGTGGGTGATCACCCATCCGAACCGTTCCAGCGTCGTCACCACCCTGGAGGCCATCTCCACCCGGCATAGAAAAGATGCTGTAATGAGTAGGTCATCCAGATACGGCACAATGTAAACTCCCTGGGCTCCGAGAAGGGCCATTATGCCCGCCAGCCCCTTGGTGAACACCCTTGGCACCGAAGTCAACCAGAAAGGGAGGGCCACAAACTGAAAATGCCACTCTTCCACCCCCAAACCTGAGAAATCTCAGGCGTGTGGGGTAGATTGGTACATAAAAGTAAACAACCTTGATATCTATAAATGTCACGAAATCCCCCTGATGAAGGGAATAGATGACTGAGCGAGTCTCCATGCAGAGCTTCTGGGATCTGATAAACCTGTAGAAAGGCCTCAAAAACCAGAATGGTTCTGATGGATCCATCCCATCAGGGAACCCCAAAGAGGTTGGAACAATAGCCTCGGCCCCTGCACAGCCCGGGGGTCCGAGGAAACCCGAGAACAGAGGAATCACCACTGAAGATAGAGAAGGCAGCACCTCTGCCAGCTCTGACACCGCAAAAGGAAGGATTAGAGGAGCCTGCCCCCCAAAAGGAGCAACGTCACTTCTAGCGTGGCAGAAGCCTGCCTCCTTACGCAACTGAATCCAATATGACTCCAAACAGCCGCATACCCCGAAGGATAGCCAATGTTAGCCGCCACTGGCGCAACCAGACAGAGCGTCGTATAGCCACAAGCAAAGCTGAGGTTCCGCCATGCAGACATATAGTGTCAGCCAGACAGACAAGACCATGGTCAGGAACTATACACACCGCATAAGCGCTGCCAAATCAGCACTGGCTGGGTCCAGCTGGGACCCCTCAACAGGCCCCAAACCACAGACCTGATAACCACAACCGTGAGTACAGAAATACAAACAGGCCGCAAGGCAGAGCCCAAGCCATTAGATCAAAACGACAATCCTCATGATCCTTAATCGTGGAGGCGTCTAGAGAGTGCACCACAGATGCGTTGGACAATCCCAGTACCGGACGCATCGACCGCGGGAGGAGACGACCAGCGCTTCACCGCGATCACCGGACCGGGATACCTCCTATCCAGTTCCAGAGGAAAACCGGGAAGCCGGCTAGATCCCTCCCGATCCTAAATAATCACATATTAGAAAAGGAACTGAGTTGGGCACTCCTTACGAGGCTTAGATTGGACTCAAGTAAAAAATGTTTTCCCTTCTGCGGAGGGGACTCCGCGAATAGCCAGCACCTCAAATAAATGGCCCAGGATATTGGGGATAACCACAGCATCCCCAAGCACGGCATCAGCATCCCAAACCGCTGATCCTCATAGCCATCAGATTCCGTAAACAGTTCTTTCCGCAAGCGGAAAACAAACAAACCAGTCAAGGGAATCATAAACATCAAGAACCGGCACTGCCGGTGACAGATGTCTTCTCTTAGCCGGGGCCACCCTGGCCAGAGAGCTAGAAAACAATTTATCGATGTTGACCAAACCAGCACATACATCAGATTGCGACTCCCCGCTAGTGACCATGTCACATGGGGTACGGATAATTTAAGGTGGAGTAGGTGAAGAGGCCGGCAGCACTGACCCAGACGTCCGGGCCCCCGACTGCCGTGTTATGGCCTGCTAAACACATAGTATGCACCAGCACAGTATCCCCGACAAGGGATACCCCCCAACCCACACACTGCCGGGACTTCCCCGAAGGGAGCCAGAGCCCGGATCCAGGGGAGCCTCCAGATGGTGATTTGTATGGTAGTCGCAATGACCAGCGGGAATTACGCTAGAAGCAACCCGGGATGCCCCTTAAGTCCATTAGTGGGAGGATTTGCAAGCCCAAGGGACCCCAGGACACATTGACAAGGGGGGCCCCCGCAAATAAGGTATCAAAACAAGCACTCATACAAGCAAAAGTAAACAGAGTGTGGCTAAACATAGAAATTAAATATATATATATATATATATATATACATAACATTGAGGCAAATAGCATATAAAACTACATAGCATGCTAGTGTCATATGTAATGAAACCAGAAACCACCAGGTGGGACTAAACGATCCCACAGTGTTCTAGGCCGGCGCTGGATAAAGCGCGCCCTAACAAACAGACAAGCAAAAGCCCCACAGGGCTCTTACCTCAACATGCACTCCTCGATCTGACAGCCAGAGGAAGCAGATGAGGAGGGACGGGCCAGCGCGGATCGCACGCCTGGCCCCGCCCCCTCCCCATCCTTTCATAAAAACGTCGGGCACCGCCGAGGGCGCCAGAGAGTGGGACAGGCCGCCCCCCCGTCCCCTCCCCATCCAGATGAAGGCAATCGGGCGCCACCGAGGGCGCCAAAGAGAGAGCGGGGCGGGCCGCCGGCAGCACATAGAGCGCCCGGCCCCGCTCCCTCCCCATCCATAGTAAAAGAAACCGGGCGCCACAGGGGGCGCCAGAGAGAGAGTGGGGCGGGCCGCTGCTAGCGCATAGAGCGCCCGGCCTCGCCCCCTCCCCGACCACAGTCAAGGAGACCGGGCGCCGCCGAAGGCGCCAGAGAGTGGGGCGGGCCTCCGTCAGCGCGCCGAGCGCCCGGCCCCGCCCCCTCTCCTCACAGAAAGGAGAGGAGAAGCTCCCTTCAGCCTCCTCACCAGCGCCGCCATGACAGTGCGGCCGGCTCTCACAACGGCCGCCGCATGGCAGGGCAAACTGCCAAAAGTAAAGTTACAAAGCACAGTTAAAAACACAAATCCCCAACTACAGCAGTAGAAAGCAGGGGAACGGACAAGGCATCCCAAACCGGGGTCACCAACCCGGTTAACCGCCGGTTAACCGCCCTCTACTGGACATAACCCAAGTGTAATGAATATTTCCGAAGCAGGGTGTGAGACATACTTAGAATAAGGGGGGTAACCCTGCACCAGGCTTTGTCATTTCTCTGGAGTGGGGTCGCACAGCAGCGTGCTTGGGGTGTCCAAACCATCTGTAAGCTCTTGACATACCCCTTGTGGGAGCTCTTCATCACCACTCTACAACTGCTCCTTAAGGTAACTGACTATTATATATCTGTGTGTAACTCACTGTAACCTGTAACCCACTGCTCAGAACGGCATTTGTATTCATTCATATTCCATCATAGCCAAATGTTTGTTATTAATGCCTAGTGTGCGCTCATTGCATTAATACCTATATTTAACTTGCCTTAGCCAAGAATCTGGGTGTCCGCAGGCTTTTGGTTCTATTAGCCAAACGGACGGGGGTTTGGGGAAGACGGTCTGTGTGTCCAGAGGTCCCTGATTGATAGTTTGGATCACGTGACCCGCGGTTCCCTGACACCTGCTATTACTTGTTTTCTTTCTATTCACTGCAGGCAAGTCTATCACCATGTATGGAGTGTCACACCACATTGCAAAGGGTCCATTAAGAAACTATCGCCCAAGGGCCCGCATACACCTAGAGTAGGACTGAGAGAGCTACACATCAAGGCCGCTGTGTCACCATCTATTTTTTTTTTTATAGGTTTATTACTCACCTGGGCTGATCTGTAGAGGAACGTCCTCCTTTTTAATATTCACTGATACTTCTTCCTCCTTCTCAGTTTTCACATTTGTCATTAAAGGGCCTCCTGCAATACAATTCTGTGATTACTCACCTGTAGAATTGTTATTATGAGTATACACTACGTCCTGCTCCAGATAAGAATCATTACACTTGGGAATTACTCCGCCAGATGGCGCTGGACTGCAGAGAACGCGAAATTGGCTCCTCCCGGCCCCTCAAATACCCAGGACCTCCCACAAATCCACAGCATTGAAAAGCAGTTAACAAGAAGCCGGGAGAATGATAACAGAACCAACCACTAACTAAACCAACAATGATAACAATCACCATACAGGGGATCCAAGAATAATGCAAATCAAGGGTGGGTTGGAGCAGGACGTACTGTATACGTATAATACCAATTCTACAGGTGAGTACTTCACAGAATTGTATTATTCTTAGTATACAGTACGTCCTGCTCCAGATAAGAATCATTACACTTGGGACTTCCAATAGCAGTGTCCATAAAGTAGGGTGGGATCCCCAAAGGTAACAACAGACAGGTCAGACCACTGCCGCCTGCAGAACCTTGCGGCCAAAAGCAGCATCAGCTGAGGCCCTAACATCAACCTTGTAAAACTTTGAAAAGGTATGAACAGAAGACCAAGTAGAGGCCTTGCAAACTTGTTCAACAGAAGCCTGGTGCTGGAAGGCCCAAGAGGCACCAATAGCACGAGTGGAATGAGCAGTAAGGTGGAAGGGAGGATTCTTCCCCTTAGCAGAATAGGCCTGAATCACAGCCTGACGGATCCATTTACTGATAGTAGACTTGGCAGGAGCCAAACCCTTCCTAGGACCAGAAGGGACCACAAAAAGAGCATCAGTTTTTCTGAAAGGTGCAGTAGCCAAATGACTCCAGAGTGGACACTACCAGCTGAGTATCCATCTCTGCCTGTTGGAGGGACTGAGAAGTGATGAGAATGTTGTCCAAATAGGGCAGCACGCGTATGCCCTGAGACCTGAGCAGGGACATCACTCCTGCCAGCACCTTGGTGAACACTTTGGGAGCTGAAGTGAGACCGAAGGGCAATGCCACAAATTGGTAGTGCTGATCCTCCAGAGCGAACCTGAGGAACCTTTGATGACCTGGAAAGATGGGAATATGAAGGTAAGCATTCTTGATGTCCAAAGAGGTTGTGAAGTCCCCTGGACACAGGGAACTGATGGCAGAGCGCAAAGTTTCCATGCGAAAGCGCCTGCACCTGACAAATTTGTTGAGGATCTTCAAGTCCAGGATGGGCCTGACTGACCCATCTCTTTCAGGCAAGGTGAAAAGGCTGGAATAGAGACCCTTGCCCCTTTCTCGTAAGGGGACCTAACAGGTGAACCCCAGCTCCAGAAGGCTTTGCACCGCCAGAACTAGAGCCTGAGCTGACACAGGGTCCTGAGAGATCCGGGATCTGATGAATCTTGGGGGCGGCCAGGCAGCAAACTCTATCTTGTAACTGGAGGACACTACCTCCGGAATCCACCGGTCCGAGACATGAAGCCTCCAGACCTGAGCAAAATGCTGAAGCCGTCCCCCCCCACCCGGATGGGTGCGGGCGCCCCTTCATGCCCGAGGGGGCATGGGAGAAGACTTTGTTTGGAGCCCCAGATTGAGCCAGGGCGTCCCCACCCCTACCCCAGAAATCTCCTCGGGCCCCGGTAAGGGAAACCCCCCTCCCCTGTCTGGCTCCATGGTAGGGGGAAGAAAAAGAGCCCTGTCCCCGAAAGGGCCGAGACTGCCGCCTGCTCTAGGGTAACCTGTTTCCCTTAGCAAACAGGTCCAGGCGGTCCCCAAACAGGCGTAGTCCTTTGAAGGGGAAAACCAGTGAGAGCTTTCTTGGCAGCGTTGTCAGCAGTCCACTGGCACAGCCAAACCAAGCGGCGTATAGCCACCACAAGGACAGAGGTTCTGCCACACATCCTAATGGTATCATCCAAGGCAGAGAGGACATAAGTCACAAAAAACTCACAACGAGAGAGTGCATTAAACTCCTCACTAGACACATCATCAGGGGCACCATCTAGGACACTTCTAAGCAGGGTCCTAATAGCCACCGCTGTAATGGGAGAGGCACAGACCGGGCGCAGCGCCGTCCCCACGCTGGCAAAGGCATGGGACACCAGCTGATCAGTACGCTGGTCCTCACCATCCCATAGTAGAGTCAGGGGAATGCATGACAGAGGTGTTAGACAACCCTAGGACCGGGGCATCCACCTCTGGAGGGGATGACCAGCGCTTCACCACATCAGCAGGAAAGGGATACCTCTTATCCCAACTCTTAGGGACTCCGGGAAGCCTGCTGGGACGCTCCCATTTCTTGAGCACGAGATTATTAAAATGGGCTTGCTCTGGAAATTCCAAACGTGGCTTAGCCATATGAAACAATTTCCCCTGCTGCCTGGGGGCCGCAGCCTATCAGTAATATCTGTGGCCCAGGGGTCAGAGTCAGAATCATCATGACCCCTGGGCCTCTCATCAGATGACTCAGAGTCAGAGAATAATTCCCCTTCTTCCAAGGGGGTATAACCAGACAGTTCCAAAAACTCATCAGCCTCCATAGGGAACAGAGTGACATCAGGCGTCAAATGCCGCCTCTTAGCAGAGGCCTTACGCGCCAGGGTATTAGCCAGCAACTTCTCAACACTAGCCAGTCTGGAAGACACATCAGGTTCAGAGTCCCCACTGGTATGCAACTCAATGGGAGTCAAATTTAAGCTTGGGGGAGTAGGTGAAGCCATACATGGCGCCTGCCAAGGCTGCAGCGCAAGCACCTGTTGGGCACAGGGTACACAGACCCGCACATTGTCAGCACTAGTAGGGGACACCCCACAAGCTACACACAGCTGGGCTTGTCCCAAAGGAACCCCGAGCACATTATCCTGAGACACCTCCATATGGCGATTATAGCGGCACAATAGGCCGATAGGGATTCACACTATAAAAGCAACCCGGGATGCCCCAATAGCCCGCTAGGGAAGTGGGAGAAATTTACACACTAGGCCTCACAAGTTTATTAACTAAATAGAGGGAGTAGGGCCGGGAGAAAACAATTGAGTTCGACCCGTCTGAAAAACATAAGCGAAGAGAACCCCATAAGTGACATGTATAATGACATAGGGTAAATAAAGCCGCCCGCGAGGGAACGCACGGACCGCGGTAGGTAGATGCCAGTCACGCAGCAGCCGAATCCAACGAAAAATGGCGCCGGGTATACCTCGAGGGGCGGGCCACGGAGACAGTGACGCAGAACGCGCCAACCGTGGGCCCCGCCCCCCGAAGAGCGCGAAGCAGCACACGTGACGAGCAGCCAATGAGCGCGCAACAGCGCCTGAGGTAATGCCGCCGCCAACCGCGGAGCACAAAAGGCGGCGGCATTTTCAAAACGCAACCAGTGCAACCAAGTCAGCGTGGAGACTGACACCGAAAGAAGCACACAATACAGTGAAAACACCAAGGCATATAGGGGGCAGGCGAGGGAGGGCAGCGGCCACTTTACAGAGGGCCCACCGATAGACAGAGGCAAGGGGCAATAGTGCGGGAGGGGCATCCCTTAGAGGCTCACCATATGCCTTTACCGCCTACCCTTTGGTGGGGGATTGCGGTGGAGCAGCGCTCCTAAGCACCTGACAGCGGTGCTGCCTACCATCACCCGACCAGCGCAGCCAAGGCTGGGAGGCATATTACTAATGGAACGGGTGGGAATAGTCCTTCAGGGCCGCAGGCTAATAGCCCCGCTCACCTGCGAGAGGAGAGAGCCATCTTCTTGTCCTTCGCAGCCAGACTGCAGAGAAATTCTGGGGATTTTGGGAGGTCCCGGGTATTTGAGGGGCCGGGAGGAGCCAATTTCGCTGTCTCTGCAGTCCAGCGCCATCTGGCGGAGTAATACTCAAGTGTAATGATTCTTATCTGGAGCAGGACGTACTGTATACTAAGAATAAAACGAGGCCCCTGTACTGAGATGCAGAGACGCAGCAGAGTGTCTGCGGAGTGATTCAGCACCGGGGGAAACAAGGAATCTCTTCTGTAGGTTTATTACTCACCTGGGCTGATCTGTAGA
The DNA here is from genome assembly GCA_027917425.1 of Gastrophryne carolinensis. NCBI lineage: Eukaryota > Metazoa > Chordata > Amphibia > Anura > Microhylidae > Gastrophryne > Gastrophryne carolinensis. Next base: position 7,334,501 of record CM051237.1, read on the forward strand.
GGAACTTCCTCCTCTTCATCCTTCACTAATGCTTCTCCCTCCTCCTCAGATTTCACATTTCTCACTATAGTGTCTCCGGGGTCTGTGAATAGAGAAGAAAACGAGGGGCGTGCACTGAGTCTGCAGGCATACGGGGTGACTGGGTATAGGGCGGGGCCGGCGCCAGCACCCGGAAAGGTCGGTCATGTGCCAGGGGCGATCAGGGGGCCCACTGCCACAGCACAGCCAATTAATCGATGATTCATTCAGGCTCAGACTCCCTCTCGCCCCGGCAGCCATATGCCGCAACCCCACCTATTCGATGGCTTCCTGCGGTAATGCGGGAGTAATTCATTCACTTAAGCATCTCCTGAAGAAGCCGCCTCCATTGACGAAACACAAAGAGAACAAATACCACAAGGGACATTTTAATTACCCCTGAACCGCCACTATTCAATGGCTGCTTGCGATAATGCACGAGTAACGTAATTAAGTCACTTAAGCATCTCCTGAGGAAGCCTTCTCCATTGGCGAAACGCGTCAATAACAAATACCAGAAGGGACATTTTAATTACCCCTGAACCCCCACTATTCAATGGGTGCTTGCGATAATGCGCAAGTAACGTAATTCATTCACTTAAGCATCTCCTGAGGAAGCCTCCTCCATTGGCGAAACGCGTCAATAACAAATACCACAAGGGACATTTTAATTACCCCTCCACCCATACGCTGCACCCCCACTATTCAATGGCTGCTTGCGATAATGCACGAGTAACGTAATTAAGTCACTTAAGCATCTCCTGAGGAAGCCTCCTCCATTGGCGAAACGCGTCAATAACAAATACCACAAGGGACATTTTAATTACCCCTGAACCCCCACTGTCATTGTTAACTATTCAGTAACGAAATTCATTCACTTAAGCATCTCCTGAAGAAGCCTCCTCCATTGGCGAAACGCGTCAATAACAAATACCACAAGGGACATTTCGATTACCCCGGCACCCATACGCTGCACCTCCACAATTCAATGGCTGCGCGGCTGCTTGAGTGACATAATTCACTCACTTATCCTGTGTGTGCATCTCTGCACTGCATGCGTGACTGCTGCCCCCTCTCTTTCCCTCCTGGCTGTGTCAATCTCCTGCCCCAGCTTCCTACTCACACACTTACCCAAGCAACTACCACCCTGCTCACTTACCCAGCCACCCACCTACCTAAATACAATACTTAAGCATCTCCTGAAGAAGCCACCTCCATTGGCGAAACGCGTTGAGAACAGATACCACAAGGGACATTTCACCCCCACTATTCGATGGCTGCTAGCGGTAAGGCACGAGTGACGTGTATATCTGCACTGCATGCGTGACTGCTGCCCCCTCAATTTCCTTCCTAGCCCCACCTTCCTACTCACTCACTTACCCAGCCACCGACCCCCAGCCACCCCAAGCAAGGATTCCCTCTACCCATCTACCTACCAGCCCCCTAGGGGGGGAATGCTAACCTTACTAATGGATCTTCCTATATACAGTACTTAAAGCAGTCTTTCACCCTGAATAAGAGCCTATCTTATATGTTTCCCACACCCTGTACATACAGATTGCTCACATTAATCCGGACCCTCACCCTGAATAAGAGCCTATCTTATATGTTTCCCACACCCTGTACATACAGATTGCTCACATTAATCCGGACCCTCACCCCAAATAAGAGCCTATCTTATATGTTTCCCACACCCTGTACATACAGATTGCTCACATTAATCCGGACCTTCACCCTGAATAAGAGCCTATCTTATATGTTTCCCATACCCTGTACATACAGATTGCCCACATTAATCCGGACCCTCACCCTGAATAAGAGCCTATCTTATATGTTTCCCACACCCTGTACATACAGATTGCCCACATTAATCCGGACCTTCACCCTGAATAAGAGCCTATCTTATATGTTTCCCCCACCCTGTACATACAGATTGCCCACATTAATCCGGACCTTCACCCTGAATAAGAGCCTATCTTATATGTTTCCCACACCCTGTACATACAGATTGCTCACATTAATCCGGACCCTCACCCTGAATAAGAGCCTATCTTATATGTTTCCCCCCTGTACATACAGATTGGCCACATTAAAAATCATCCTACCTGCATCTACTGCATGTTATGAGCCTTTAAACATCCAAGATGGCGGCTCATGGAACATCAGGCAGCCTGCAAACAGGAAGTGCCTTCTGACTGTGTTTCTTTTTATTCTGGGATTGCTGAGCTTTCCCTGACCCCAGCTCTGCTCTGTCTGAGCAAAGCACAGCTATAACCCGCCCCCCCCTGTACTTTATCCCACTCTCCTCTCCTCAGTAAGTGCGATGCTTCTGAGTCAAGATGGCGGCGCCCGTATCCTAAAGTCCTGAACAGAGTTGCAGCCCAGTGCGGGAAAGAATAATAAGTGACTATACTAATTTTAGATGCTGGGGAACCGTTTTATAAGGGTTTGGGCTTTTCATTAAATCACGGCGAAGGTCCGGTTTAAGCATCTCCTGAAGACGTCGCCTCCACTGGCGAAATGCGTCGAGAACAAATACCACCGGAGACATTTCAATTACCCCTGCACCCATATGCTGCACCCCCCTCCCACACTATTGGATGGCTGCTAGCGGTAATGCGCGGGTGACGTAACTCATTTACTTACCCTGTGTGAATGTGTGTGTACTCATCTATGACTAAGGACCTCTAGCATCCGAAACGTGTCAAGAGGGCTCTGTGATTTCTTTACTTACCTCGGTCTGGTATGATTGTTTTTATGGCTTCAATCTGATTGCGATTATATGGAGATGCTTTTAAATATAGGTAATAGTGATCATATTGAAGCCATAAAATCAGACCCAGGTAAGTGTCCTCTGACGCGTTTCGGATGTAGGGGTCCTTAGTCATTGATGAGTAAAAAGTATGGACTTTTAAGGAGAGGACTTTAAGGACCTTCTATCACTTTTCTTTTCTTGGTTTGGACGTGTGTGTGCATCTCTGCACTGCATCCGTGACTGCTGCCCCCTCTCTTTACTTCCTTGCTGTCCCAATCTCCTGCCCCGCCTTCCTACTCACTCACTCACCCAGCCACCTACCTGCCTACTTACTCACCTACCCTCCGACCACTCATATTCCGAGCTATTCTCTCACCTACCTACTTTTTTTTTTTCTTAATTCGTCTGTATCGCAATTCTCCAGACCATTTGGGATGCCCCGCTGTACGAACCCCCCCCAAATTGCCCACTCAGGGGCGGACTGGAGTAGGGAGACCCGGGACAATGCCCGGTGGGACGCACTGATTTGGGGCCAGTTGGGCTGCTGCTTTTAACACCCAAATTAAATCCCTGACCCCGTGTACCCTCAAATCAAGGAACCCCAGCCCCCCAGTGCTATAGCCTTAGTATAAAGGTTGAGGGGGGCTCAGCAGGGATGTCTCGGGCCGGCCAAGACCGGGTTGGAGGGGCCTCAGCAGGGATGTCTCGGGCCGACCAAGACCGGGTTGGGGGGGGGCTCAGCAGGGATGTCTAGGGCCGGCCAAGACCAGGTTGGAGGGGCCTCAGCAGGGATGTCTCGGGCCGACCAAGACCAGGTTGGGGGGCCTCAGCAGGGATGTCTTGGGACGCCCAAGTCTAGGTTTTGGGGGCCTCAGCAGGGATGTCTCGAGCCGAACAAGACCAGGTTGGGGTGTCCTCAGCAGAGATGTCTCGGGCCGACCAAGACCAGGTTGGGGGGGCCTCAGCAGGGATATCTCGGTCTGACCAAGAACAGGTTGGGAGGCCTAAGCAGGGATGTCTCGGTCTGACCAAGAACAGGTTGGGAGGCCTAAGCAGGGATGTCTCGGGCCGACCAAGTCTAGGTTAGGGGAGCCTCAGCAGGGATGTCTCGGGCCGGCCAAGTCTAGGTTGTGGGGGCCTCAGCAGGGATGTCTTGGGACGGCCAAGTCTAGGTTGTGGGGGCCTCAGCAGGGATGTCTCGGGCCGACCAAGTCTAGGTTGTGGGGGCCTCAGCAGGGATGTCTCGAGCCGAACAAGACCAGGTTGGGGTGTCCTCAGCAGAGATGTCTCGGGCCGACCAAGACCAGGTTGGGGGGGCCTCAGCAGGGATATCTCGGTCTGACCAAGAACAGGTTGGGAGGCCTAAGCAGGGATGTCTCGGGCCGACCAAGTCTAGGTTAGGGGAGCCTCAGCAGGGATGTCTCGGGCCGGCCAAGTCTAGGTTGTGGGGGCCTCAGCAGGGATGTCTCGGGCCGGCCAAGTCTAGGTTGTGGGGGCCTCAGCAGGGATGTCTCGGGCCGGCCAAGTCTAGGTTGTGGGGGCCTCAGCAGGGATGTCTCGGGCCGGCCAAGTCTAGGTTGTGGGGGCCTCAGCAGGGATGTCTCGGGCCGACCAAGACCAGGTTGGGGGGCCTCAGCAGGGATGTTACAGGCCGGCCAGGACCGGGTTAGAGGGTCTCAGCAGGGATGTCTCGGGCCGGCCAAGTCTAGGTTGTGGGGGCCTTAGCAGGGATATCTCGGGCCGACCAAGTCTAGGTTGTGGGGGCCTCAGCAGGGATGTCTCGGGCTGGCCAAGACCGGGTTGGAGGGGCCTCAGCAGGGATGTCTCGGGCCGACCAAGTCTAGGTTGTGGGGGCCTCAGCAGGGATGTCTCGGGCCGACCAAGTCTAGGTTGTGGGGGCCTCAGCAGGGATGTCTCGGGCCGACCAAGTCTAGGTTGTGGGGGCCTCAGCAGGGATGTCTCGGGCCGGCCAAGTCTAGGTTGGGGTGGCCTCAGCTGGGATGTCTCGGGCCGGCCAAGTCTAGGTTGGGGGGCCTCAGCAGGGATATCTCGGGCCGGACAAGACCAGGTTGGGGGGCCTCAGCAGGGATGTCTCGGGCCGGCCAAGTCTAGGTTGTGGGGGCCTCAGCAGGGATGTCTCGGGCCGGCCAAGTCTAGGTTGTGGGGGCCTCAGCAGGGATGTCTCGGGCCGGCCAAGTCTAGGTTGTGGGGGCCTCAGCAGGGATGTCTCGGGCCGACCAAGTCTAGGATGTGGGGGCCTCAGCAGGGATGTCTCGGGCCGGCCAAGTCTAGGTTGTGGGGGCCTCAGAAGGGATGTCTCGGGCCGACCAAGTCTAGGTTGTGGGGGCCTCAGCAGGGATGTCTCGGGCCGACCAAGTCTAGGTTGGAGGGCCTCAGCAGGGATGTCTCGGGCCGGCCAAGTCTAGGTTGGAGGGCCTCAGCAGGGATGTCTCGGGCCGGCCAAGTCTAGGTTGGGGGGCCTCAGCAGGGATGTCTCGGGCCGGCCAAGTCTAGGTTGACGTCTCTTGTGATATTTCCCCTAAACTAACTTCTATCATTAAAACGGACCCACACCCATTTCCTAGATAATGGGTGTGAGCCTAGCTCCGGCCGCAGTGAGACAGGCTCGGGGTGGGGGGGGGGGGGCATCCAGATTGCTGGAGCCCCCCATCACACATCGTCTGCCTTACCTTACCCTTGGATGGAAATGCAGCCTCGCGATTGACTGTCACGTGGGTTAGGGTTGCCAGGGCTGGCTCCGCACCCATTAGTCACATGCATAAAGCTCTCCTTGCCCGTCTTTCCTCCAGTCTGTACAAACTAACAGAGGAGCGACACCCCGCCCGAGTCAAAAAGGCCACACCTCTTAATTAGGCCCCAAATTGGAGGATGCCCTGCTTTGTGAACACGCCCCCAAATATCCCAATCTCCTCAGCGGCCCACCACACCCCTGCCGCAACCTCAGCGGCCCACCACACCCCTCCCGCAACCTCAGCGGCCCACCACACCCCTGCCGCAACCTCAGCGGCCCACCACACCCCTCCCGCAACCTCACCGGCCCACCACACCCCTCCCGCAACCTCAGCGGCCCACCACACCCCTGCCGTAACCTCAGCGGCCCACCACACCCCTCCCGCAACCTCAGCGGCCCACCACACCCCTCCCGCAACCTCAGCGGCCCACCACACCCCTGCCGCAACCTCAGCGGCCCACCACACCCCTGCCGCAACCTCAGCGGCCCACCCCACCCCTGCCGCAACCTCAGCGGCCCACCCCACCCCTGCCGCAACCTCAGCGGCCGACCACACCCCTCCCGCAACCTCAGCGGCCCACCACACCCCTCCCGCAACCTCAGCGGCCCACCCCACCCCTCCCGCAACCTCAGCGGCCCACCACACCCCTCCCGCAACCTCAGCGGCCCACCACACCCCTGCCGCAACCTCAGCGGCCCACCCCACCCCTGCCGCAACCTCAGCGGCCGACCACACCCCTCCCGCAACCTCAGCGGCCCACCACACCCCTCCCGCAACCTCAGCGGCCCACCACATCCCTCCCGCTGATTGGCTAATTGTCCCACCTGGGAACCAGGAAGAGGTGAGTTTTTGGACCATCCGTAGGAGTACACGCAGCGGGGCATCACTAATCAGGATTCTCCAACAGGGAGGAACAACATCCAAGCAAGTCATTTTTTGGAGTGTTGTTGGTTGCCGTTTTTGTTGCCCACTTTTGGACCCGTTCTATTTGCCCGGGGTCCCACACCCATTTTCTACATAATGGGGCCACATTGTGACAGCCTCTGGGGGGATCCAGATTGATCCCCATAATACTCACTTGACCCTTGATCCCCGTGCGAAATGCGGGCCCAGATTGGACCGGGGGTGGGGTCCGGCAAAGAGAAAGCAATCACAGCCCACGTGACCACCAGTGACCAATGGCAGTGTGACCAGAAAAAAGAGCCACTCCAGCCTGCCAGCACATAGTGTGACCAGAAAAAGGGGGATGAGAGATGCTGCAGGCTAAGAGCCACTCCAGCCTGCCAGCACATAGTGTGACCAGAAAAAGGGGGATGAGAGATGCTGCAGGCTAAGAGCCACTCCAGCCTGCCAGCACATAGTGTGACCAGAAAAAGGGGGATGAGAGATGCTGCAGGCTAAGAGCGTCTCCAGCCTGCCAGCACATAGTGTGAGCAGAAAAAAGGGGATGAGAGATGCTGCAGGCTAAGAGCGTCTCCAGCCTGCCAGCACATAGTGTGACCAGAAAAAGGGGGATGAGAGATGCTGCAGGCTAAGAGCGTCTCCAGCCTGCCAGCACATAGTGTGACCAGAAAAAGGGGGATAAGAGATGCTGCAGGCTAAGAGCGTCTCCAGCCTGCCAGCACATAGTGTGACCAGAAAAAGGGGGATAAGAGATGCTGCAGGCTAAGAGCATCTTCAGCCTGCCAGCACATAGTGTGACCAGAAAAAGGGGGATGAGAGATGCTGCAGGCTAAGAGCATCTCCAGCCTGCCAGCACATAGTGTAACCAGAAAAAGGGGGATGAGAGATGCTGCAGGCTAAGAGCCACTCCAGCATGCCAGCACATAGTGTGACCAGAAAAAGGGGGATGAGAGATGCTGCAGGCTAAGAGCGTCTCCAGCCTGCCAGCACATAGTGTGACCAGAAAAAGGGGGATAAGAGATGCTGCAGGCTAAGAGCGTCTCCAGCCTGCCAGCACATAGTGTGACCAGAAAAAGGGGGATGAGAGATGCTGCAGGCTAAGAGCCACTCCAGCATGCCAGCACATAGTGTGACCAGAAAAAGGGGGATGAGAGATGCTGCAGGCTAAGAGCCACTCCAGCCTGCCTGCACATAGTGTGACCAGAAAAAGGGGGATGAGAGATGCTGCAGGCTAAGAGCGTCTCCAGCCTGCCAGCGCATAGTGTGACCAGAAAAAGGGGGATGAGAGATGCTGCAGGCTAAGAGCCACTCCAGCCTGCCAGCACATAGTGTGACCAGAAAAAAGGGGATGAGAGATGCTGCAGGCTAAGAGCGTCTCCAGCCTGCCAGCACATAGTGTGACCAGAAAAAGGGGATGAGAGCTGCTGCAGGCTAAGAGCATCTCCAGCCTGCCAGCACATAGTGTGACCAGAAAAAGGGGGATGAGAGATGCTGCAGGCTAAGAGCGTCTCCAGCCTGCCAGCACATAGTGTGACCAGAAAAAGGGGGATGAGAGATGCTGCAGGCTAAGAGCCACTCCAGCCTGCCTGCACATAGTGTGACCAGAAAAAGGGGGATGAGAGATGCTGCAGGCTAAGAGCGTCTCCAGCCTGCCAGCACATAGTGTGACCAGGGAGAAGTGCGGGGTTTTCATAGCTGCAGAGAGAGGCAGCCAATCGGGATGTCTGGCCAGGGAGCGGGGGGGGGGGGGGGGGGGTGTTTCCATTCTTGGTTCACTGAAGGTTGATTGAGGGACCAAGTCAGTGTGGTGGGGACCTAAAGCAGAATGAGGAAGTGATTTCCTCACTAAGGAGACAGACCTAGCAGGAAGGACAGAGCTGGAGGGACCTGATGTAATGTAAGCTACTGATTCTGTTGCCCACTTTTGGACCCGCTCTATTTGCCGACACTCACTTTCTACATGATGGGTCTGGGGGTCACACTGTGACAGTCTCTGGGGGGGGGGGGGATCCAGATTGTGGGAGCCTCACGCCCCCTCCCCCTACTATCCTCACCTGAACCTTGATCCCTAGGCCAAAATGCGGCCAGGATTGGACCAGCGGCCCAGGTGACCACAAGAGGCCAATGGCGTCCTGGGGGATGTGGCCAGTCGGCCTTTCTACATCATCTGGACCTTTCGAGATCAGCCAATCGGCGATGCCCCGAGCTATGCAGCCGAGCATCCTGCTTCTTATCCCCGGGGGGGGGGGGGCTGGATCAGCGGAGCTCCGCCTTAAGAAATGTCTTCTTGTGGAGGAAAGCTCCAGAACTGCACACAGTATTCCAGCTGTGGCCTCACCAGGGCTCTATACAGTGGCATCACAACCTCCCTCTTCCTACTGGTGATGCCTCGAGCTATGCAGCCGAGCATCCTGCTTCTTATCCCCTGGGGGGGGGGGGCTGGATCAGCGGAGCTCCGCCTTAAGAAATGTCTTTTTGTGGAGGAAAGCTCCAGAACTGTACAGGGTTGAACCTGTGGCCTCACCAGGGCTCTATACAGCGGCATCACAACCTCCCTCTTCCTGCTGGTGATGCCTCGAGCTATGCAGCCGAGCATCCCGCTTCCTGTCCACCCTTCTTGCAGCTGTAGGTAATCCGGTCTATGACTCACCTGGGCCGATCGGTAGAGGCACTTCCTCCTCCTCAATCTTCACATCTCTCCATATAGCGTCTCGGAGGTCTGTGAATGAAGAGGAGAAAGTCGCAGTAAAGTGTGTGGTGATCAGTGGTGCTGCATGTGACGCCCGCTATGAGGCTCCTCTTACCCTGTGGTGGGAGGAGCTGCTGAGCCTCCATCGTGTCGTGTTGCTGTCTGCTCTCCAGAAGTCACCCTGGAAGATGGGATATCACCCTCTGTGAACTATGCAAGCGCCCAATGATGGTCAGCCCCGCCCCCCACCACCACCAAGAGAGGTCAGTCTGTGCTGCAGGCAAGAGCAGGGCCACGCCTCAGTACGAGGATGGAAAGGCAAGCAGCAGAAGGGTAGTGAAGCAAGCAGAGGGCACATGCTGAGGTTCATGGTGTCACAGATTGCAGCTCCGCCAGCAGAGGGCTCCACAAACACTTGAGCGACCTGTCATAAGCAAGTGCGCCTGCACCCACATTCATGGCGACAGTGCCTGACGTCCCTACGAGTTTGCATGTGTGCATGAGGAGCACGGAGGAAGGATCAGGGGCCATGAGGAGCACTGAGGAGGGATCAGGGGCCATGAGGAGCACTGAGGAGGGATGAGGGTCCATGAGGAGCACTGAGGAGGGATCAGAGGGCATAAGGACCACTGAGGAGGGATCAGGGACCATGGGGAGCACTGAGGAGGGATCAGGGGCCATGAGGAGCACTGAGGAGGGATCAGGGGCCATGAGGAGCACTGAGGAGGGATGAGGGTCCATGAGGAGCACTGAGGAGGGATCAGAGGGCATAAGGACCACTGGGGAGGGATCAGGGGCCATGAGGAGCACTGAGGAGGGATCAGGGGCCATGAGGAGCACTGAGGAGGGATCAGGGGCCATGAGGAGCACTGAGAAGGGATCAGGGTCCATAAGAAGCACTGATGAGGGATCAGGGGGCATAAGGGGCACTGAGGGGGGATCAGGGGGCATAAGGAGCACTGAGAAGGGATCAGGGGCCATGAGGAGCACTGAGGAGGGATCAGGGGCCATGAGGAGCACTGAGGAGGGATCAGGGGCCATGAGGAGCACTGAGGAGGGATTAGGGGCCATGGGGAGCACTGAGGAGGGATCAGGGGCCATGGGGAGCACTGAGCAGGGATCAGGGGCCATGTGGTACAATGTGAAGGGATCGGGGTCCATGAGGAGCACTGAGGAGGGATCAGGGGCCATGTGGAACAATGCGGAGGGATCAGGGGCCATGAGGAGCACTGAGGAGGGATCAGCGGCCATGTGGAACAATGCGAAGGGATCAGGGGCCATGAGGAGCACTGAGGAGGGATCAGGGGCCATGTGGAACAATGCGGAGGGATCAGGGTTCATGAGGAGGAGGAGCTGCTGATCAGGGTTCATGAGGAGCACTGAGGAGAAATCAGGGTCCATAAGGAGAACTGAGGAAAAATCAGGGTCCATGAGGAGCACTGAGGAGGGACGAGGGTCGATGAGGAGCACTGAGGAGGGATAAGAGTCCATGAGGAGCACTGAGGAGGATCAGGGTCCATGAGGAGCAATGAGGAGGGATCAGGGGCCATGAGGAGGGATGAAGAACCATGAGGAGCACTGAGGAGGGATAAGGGTCCATGAGGAGCACTGGGGAGAGATCAGGGTTCATGAGGATCACTGATGAGGGATCAGGGTCCATGAGGAGCACTGAGGAGGGATCAAGATCCATGAGGAGGGATCAGGGGCCATGAGGAGGGATGAGGAACCATGAGGAGCACTGAGGAGGGATAAGGGTCCATGAGGAGCACTGGGGAGGGATCAGGGTCCATGAGGAGCACTGGGGAGAGATCAGGGTCCATGAGGAGCACTGGGGAGAGATCAGGGTCCATGAGGAGCACTGATGAGGGATCAGGGTCCATGAGGAGCACTGAGGAGGGATCAGGGTCCGTGAGGAGCACTGGGGAGGAATCAGGGTCCATGAAGAGAACTGAGGAGGAATCAGGGTGCCTCAGGAGCGCTGAAGAGGATTAAAGGTCCATGTGGAACACTGCAAGTCTATGAGGAGCGCTGAGGAGGTATCAGGGTCTATGAGGAGCACTGAGAAGGGATCAGGGTCTATGAGAAGCACTGAGGAGGGATCAGGGGCCATAAGGAGGGATCAGGGTCAGGGTCTATGAGGAGCACTGAGGAGGGATCAGGGTCCATGAGGAGGGATCAGGGTCCATGAGAAGGTATCAGGGTCTATGAGGAGGGATTAGGGGCCATGAGGAGGGATCAGGGACCATGAGGAGGGATATGGGTCCATAAAGAGCACTGAGGAGGGATAATGGTCCATGAAGAACACTGGGGAGGGATCAGGGTCTATGAGGAGCACTGAGAAGGGATCAGGGTCTATGAAGAGCACTGAGGAAGGATTAGGGTACATGAGGAGCACTGAGAAGGGATCAGGGTCCATGAGGAGCACTGAGGAGGGATCAGGGTCCATGAAGAGCACTGAGGAGGGATCAGGGTCCATGAGAAGCAATGAGGAGGGACCAGGGTCCATGAGGAGAACTGAGGAGGGATAAGGGGCCATGAGGAACACTGGGGAGGGATCAGGGTCCATGAGAAGCAATGAGGAGGGACCAGGGTCCATGAAGAGCCCTGAGGAGGGATCAGAGTTATTGGGGAGCACTGAGGATGGATCAGGGTTCATGAGGAGCACTGAGGAGAGATCAGGGTCCATGAAGAGAACTGAGGAGGAATCAGGGTCCCTCAGGAGCGCTGAAGAGGATTAAAAGGTCCACGTGGAACACTGCTGGACTATGAGGAGCACTGAGGAGAGATCAGGGGCCATGAGGAGGGATCAGGGTCCATGAGAAGGTATCAGTGTCTACGAGGAGGGATCAGGGGCCATGAGGAGGGATATGGGTCCATAAAGAGCACTGAGGAGGGATAAGGGGCCATGAGGAACACTGGGGAGGGATCAGGGTCCGTGAGGAGCACTGGGGAGGGATCAGGGTCCATGAGGAGCACTGAGGAGGGATCAGGGTCCATGAGGAGCACTGAGGAGGGATCAGGGTCCGTGAGGAGCACTGGGGAGGGATCAGGGTCCATGAGGAGCACTGAGGAGGGATCAGGGTCCATGAGGAGCACTGGGGAGAGATCAGGGTCCATGAGGAACACTGGGGAGGGATCAGGGTCCATGAAGAGAACTGAGGAGGAATCAGGGTCCCTCAGGAGCGCTGAAGAGGATTAAAGGTCCACGTGGAACACTGCAAGTCTATGAGGTGCACTGAGGAGGTATCAGGGTCTATGAGGAGCACTGAGAAGGGATCAGGGTCTATGAGAAGCACTGAGGAGGGATCAGGGGCCATAAGGAGCACTGAGGAGGGATCAGGGGCCATGAGGAGGGATCAGGGTCCATGAGAAGGTATCAGGGTCTATGAGGAGGGATTAGGGGCCATGAGGAGGGATCAGGGACCATGAGGAGGGATATGGGTCCATAAAGAGCACTGAGGAGGGATAAGGGTCCATGAGGAACACTGGGGAGGGATCAGGGTCTATGAGGAGCACTGAGAAGGGATCAGGGTCTATGAAGAGCACTGAGGAAGGATTAGGGTCCATGAGGAGCACCGAGGAGGGATCAGGGTCCGTGAGGAGCACTGAGGAGGGATCAGGGTCCGTGAGGGGCACTGAGGAGGGATCAGGGTCCATGAAGAGCACTGAGGAGGGATCAGGGTCCATGAGAAGCAATGAGGAGGGACCAGGGTCCATGAGGAGCACTGAGGAGGGATCAGGGTCCGTGAGGAGCACTGAGGAGGGATCAGGGTCCGTGAGGAGCACTGAGGAGGGATCAGGGTCCGTGAGGAGCACTGAGGAGGGATCAGGGTCCATGAAGAGCACTGAGGAGGGATCAGGGTCCATGAGAAGCAATGAGGAGGGACCAGGGTCCATGAGGAGCACTGAGGAGGGATCAGGGTCCATGAGGAGAACTGAGGACGGATCAGGGTTCATGAGGAGCACTTAGGAGGGATAAGGGTCCATGAGGAGAACTGAGGAGGAATCAAGGTCCCTCAGGAGCACTGAGGGGAATTAAAGGTCCACGTGGAACACTGCAGCGGGATTAGGGTCCATGAGGAGCACTGAGGAGGGATCAGGGGCCATAAGGAGGGATCAGGGGCCATGAGGAGCACTGAAGAGCGATCAGGGTCCATGAGAAGGTATCATGGTCTATGCCATGAGGAGAGATATGGGTCCATGAGGAGCACTGGGGAGGGATCAGGGTCTATGAAGAGCACTGAGGAAGGATTAGGGTCCATGAGGAGCACCGAGGAGGGATCAGGGTCCGTGAGGAGCACTGAGGAGGGATCAGGGTCCATGAGGAGCACTGGGGAGGGATCAGGGTCCATGAGGAGCACTGGGGAGGGATCAGGGTCCATGAGGAGCACTGGGGAGGGATCAGGGTCCATGAGGAGCACTGGGGAGGGATCAGGGTCCATGAGGAGCACTGGGGAGGGATCAGGGTCCATGAGGAGCACTGGGGAGGGATCAGGGTCCATGAGGAGCACTGAGGAGGGATCAGGGTCCATGAGGAGCACTAAGGAGGGATCAGGGTCCATGAGGAGCACTGAGGAGGGATCAGGGTCCATGAGGAGCACTGAGGAGGGATCAGGGTCCACGAGGAGCACTGAGGAGGGATCAGGGTCCACGAGGAGCACTGAGGAGGGATCAGGGGCCACGAGGAGCACTGAGGAGGGATCAGGGGCCACGAGGAGCACTGAGGAGGGATCAGGGGCCACGAGGAGCACTGAGGAGGGATCAGGGTACATAAGGAGCACTGAGGAGGGATCAGGGGCCATACGGAGGGATCGGGTACATGAGGAACACTGAGAAGGGACCAGGGTTGAGGGTCCATGAGGAGCACTGGGAAGGGAATAGGGCCCATGACGAGCACTGAGGAGGGATACGTGTCCATCAGGAGAACTGAGGAGGGGTCAGTGCCCATGAGGAGCAAGGAGGAGGGGTCAGGGTCCATTAGAAGGTATCAGGGTCCATGAGGAGCACTGAGAAGGGATCATGGTCTATGAGGAGCACTGAGTAGGGATAATGGTCTATGAGGAGCACTGATAAGGGATAATGGTCCATGAGGAGCACTGAGAAGGGATAATGGTAAATGAGGAGCACTGAGGAGGGATCAGGGTCCATGGAGAGCACTGAGGAGGGGTCAAGGTCCATGAGGAGCATTGAGGAGGGATCAGGGGCCATGAGAATGTATCAGGGTCTATGAGGAGCACTGAGGAGGGATCAGAAACCACGAGGAGCACTGAGGAGGGATCAGAAACCATGAGGAGCAGTGAGGAGGGATCAAGGTCCATGAGGAGCACTGAGGAGGGATCAGAAACCATGAGGAGCAGTGAGGAGGGATCAAGGTCCATGAGGAGTACTGAGGAGGGATCAAGGTCCATGAGGAGCACTGAGGAGGGATCAGGGGCCATGAAAAGGTATCAGGGTCTATGAGGAGCACTGAGGAGAGATCAGAAACCATGAGGAGCACTGAGGAGGGATCAAGGTCCATGAGGAGCACTGAGGAGGGATCAGGGGCCATGAGAAGGTATCAGGGTCTATGAGGAGCACTGAGGAGAGATGAGGGTCCATGAGGAGCACTGAGGAGGGATCAGGGGCCATGAGAATGTATCAGGGTCTATGAGGAGCACTGAGGAGGGATGATGGTCCATGAGGAGCACTGAGGAGGGATCAGGGGCCATGAGAAGGTATTAGGGTATATGAGGAGCACTGATGAGGGATGAGGGCCCATGAGGAGGGATCAGGGTCTATGAGGAGCACTGAGGAGGGATCAGGGGCCATGAGAAGGTATCAGGGCCCATGAGGAGCACTGAGGAGGGATCAGGGTCTATGAGGAGACCTGAGGAGGGATCAGGGTCTATAAAGGAGCACTGAGGAGGGATCAGGGGTCATGAGAAGGTATCAGGGTCCGTGAGGAGCACTGAGGAGGGATGAGGGTCTATGAGGAGCACTGAGGAGGGATAAGAGGCCATGAGAAGGTATCAGGGTCTATGAGGAGCACTGAGGAGGGATGAGGGCCCATGAGGAGCACTGAGGAGGGATCAGGGTCTATAAGGAGCACTGAGGAGGGATCAGGGGCCATGAGAATGATCAGGGTCTATGAGGGGCACTGAGGAGGGATGAGGGTCTATGAGGAGCACTGAGGAGGGATGAGGGTCTATGAGGAGCAATGAGGAGGGACCAGGGTCCATGAGGAGCACTGAGGAGGGATCAGGGTCCGTGAGGAGCACTGAGGAGGGATCAGGGTCCGTGAGGAGCACTGAGGAGGGATCAGGGTCCATGAAGAGCACTGAGGAGGGATCAGGGTCCATGAGAAGCAATGAGGAGGGACCAGGGTCCATGAGGAGCACTGAGGAGGGATCAGGGTCCATGAGGAGAACTGAGGACGGATCAGGGTTCATGAGGAGCACTTAGGAGGGATAAGGGTCCATGAGGAGAACTGAGGAGGAATCAAGGTCCCTCAGGAGCACTGAGGGGAATTAAAGGTCCACGTGGAACACTGCAGCGGGATTAGGGTCCATGAGGAGCACTGAGGAGGGATCAGGGGCCATAAGGAGGGATCAGGGGCCATGAGGAGCACTGAAGAGCGATCAGGGTCCATGAGAAGGTATCATGGTCTATGCCATGAGGAGAGATATGGGTCCATGAGGAGCACTGGGGAGGGATCAGGGTCTATGAAGAGCACTGAGGAAGGATTAGGGTCCATGAGGAGCACCGAGGAGGGATCAGGGTCCGTGAGGAGCACTGAGGAGGGATCAGGGTCCATGAGGAGCACTGGGGAGGGATCAGGGTCCATGAGGAGCACTGGGGAGGGATCAGGGTCCATGAGGAGCACTGGGGAGGGATCAGGGTCCATGAGGAGCACTGGGGAGGGATCAGGGTCCATGAGGAGCACTGGGGAGGGATCAGGGTCCATGAGGAGCACTGGGGAGGGATCAGGGTCCATGAGGAGCACTGAGGAGGGATCAGGGTCCATGAGGAGCACTAAGGAGGGATCAGGGTCCATGAGGAGCACTGAGGAGGGATCAGGGTCCATGAGGAGCACTGAGGAGGGATCAGGGTCCACGAGGAGCACTGAGGAGGGATCAGGGTCCACGAGGAGCACTGAGGAGGGATCAGGGGCCACGAGGAGCACTGAGGAGGGATCAGGGGCCACGAGGAGCACTGAGGAGGGATCAGGGGCCACGAGGAGCACTGAGGAGGGATCAGGGTACATAAGGAGCACTGAGGAGGGATCAGGGGCCATACGGAGGGATCGGGTACATGAGGAACACTGAGAAGGGACCAGGGTTGAGGGTCCATGAGGAGCACTGGGAAGGGAATAGGGCCCATGACGAGCACTGAGGAGGGATACGTGTCCATCAGGAGAACTGAGGAGGGGTCAGTGCCCATGAGGAGCAAGGAGGAGGGGTCAGGGTCCATTAGAAGGTATCAGGGTCCATGAGGAGCACTGAGAAGGGATCATGGTCTATGAGGAGCACTGAGTAGGGATAATGGTCTATGAGGAGCACTGATAAGGGATAATGGTCCATGAGGAGCACTGAGAAGGGATAATGGTAAATGAGGAGCACTGAGGAGGGATCAGGGTCCATGGAGAGCACTGAGGAGGGGTCAAGGTCCATGAGGAGCATTGAGGAGGGATCAGGGGCCATGAGAATGTATCAGGGTCTATGAGGAGCACTGAGGAGGGATCAGAAACCACGAGGAGCACTGAGGAGGGATCAGAAACCATGAGGAGCAGTGAGGAGGGATCAAGGTCCATGAGGAGCACTGAGGAGGGATCAGAAACCATGAGGAGCAGTGAGGAGGGATCAAGGTCCATGAGGAGTACTGAGGAGGGATCAAGGTCCATGAGGAGCACTGAGGAGGGATCAGGGGCCATGAAAAGGTATCAGGGTCTATGAGGAGCACTGAGGAGAGATCAGAAACCATGAGGAGCACTGAGGAGGGATCAAGGTCCATGAGGAGCACTGAGGAGGGATCAGGGGCCATGAGAAGGTATCAGGGTCTATGAGGAGCACTGAGGAGAGATGAGGGTCCATGAGGAGCACTGAGGAGGGATCAGGGGCCATGAGAATGTATCAGGGTCTATGAGGAGCACTGAGGAGGGATGATGGTCCATGAGGAGCACTGAGGAGGGATCAGGGGCCATGAGAAGGTATTAGGGTATATGAGGAGCACTGATGAGGGATGAGGGCCCATGAGGAGGGATCAGGGTCTATGAGGAGCACTGAGGAGGGATCAGGGGCCATGAGAAGGTATCAGGGCCCATGAGGAGCACTGAGGAGGGATCAGGGTCTATGAGGAGACCTGAGGAGGGATCAGGGTCTATAAAGGAGCACTGAGGAGGGATCAGGGGTCATGAGAAGGTATCAGGGTCCGTGAGGAGCACTGAGGAGGGATGAGGGTCTATGAGGAGCACTGAGGAGGGATAAGAGGCCATGAGAAGGTATCAGGGTCTATGAGGAGCACTGAGGAGGGATGAGGGCCCATGAGGAGCACTGAGGAGGGATCAGGGTCTATAAGGAGCACTGAGGAGGGATCAGGGGCCATGAGAATGATCAGGGTCTATGAGGGGCACTGAGGAGGGATGAGGGTCTATGAGGAGCACTGAGGAGGGATGAGGGTCTATGAGGAGCACTGAGGAGGGATAAGAGGACATGAGAAGGTATCAGGGTCTATGAGGAGCACTGAGGAGGGATGAGGGCCCATGAGGAGCACTGAGGAGGGATCAGGGTCTATAAGGAGCACTGAGGAGGGATCAGGGGCCATGAGAATGTATCAGGGTCTATGAGGGGCACTGAGGAGGGATGAGGGTCTATGATGAGCACTGAGGAGGGATGAGGGTCTATGATGAGCACTGAGGAGGGATGAGGGTCTATGATGAGCACTGAGGAGAGATGAGGGTCTATGATGAGCACTGAGGAGGGATGAGGGTCTATGATGAGCACTGAGGAGGGATGAGGGTCTATGATGAGCACTGAGGAGGGATGAGGGTCTATGATGAGCACTGAGGGATGAGGGTCTATGAGGAGCACTGAGGAGGGATCAGGGTCTTTAAAGTGGACCAACACCCAGGATTTTGACTATCCTGGGTTTTGGTCCACTTCGGTGGGGCACCCTGATCGGGGGTGCCCTGCTGTCTGAAACCCCCCAGAAAGCCCCAAAAAACTCACCTCTCCCCGCTCCGTGACCGCGCCAGCCAATCACAGCGCTCAGAGCCGCTGTGGTACGCGCGTCCAAGGCCGCCTGGACGCGCATACCAGCTCAGCTGGCTCTGAGCGCTGGAGGCCGCGTCTCGCGCTTCCCTCTAACAGGGAGCGCGCCTGC
This sequence comes from Gastrophryne carolinensis, assembly GCA_027917425.1. Lineage (NCBI taxonomy): Eukaryota > Metazoa > Chordata > Amphibia > Anura > Microhylidae > Gastrophryne > Gastrophryne carolinensis. Next base: position 7,352,976 of record CM051237.1, read on the forward strand.
ACCGGCCATTCACAAACGGCCGGCGCGGGTGCGCGCCCTGCTAGAGGGAAGCGCGAGCCGATGGAACGGGGCTGAGGTAAGGTTTGTGGGCCTCCTGGGGGGATCTGATCAGTCCGGGAATCTTATAGATTTCCGGGCCGATCCCCCCTGGGTGTTGGTCCACTTTAAGGAGCACTGAGGAGGGATCAGGGGCCATGAGAATGTATCAGGATCCATGAGGAGCACTGAAGAGGGATGAGGGTCCATGAGGAGCACTGAGGAGGGATGAGGGTCCATGAGGAGCACTGAGGAGGGATGAGGGTCCATGAGGAGCACTGAGGAGGGATGAGGGTCCATGAGGAGCACTGAGGAGGGATGAGGGTCCATGAGGAGCACTGAGGAGGGATGAGGGCCTATGAGGAGCCCTGAGGGTCCATTAGGAGCACTGAGGAGGGATCAGGGGCCATGAGAAGGTATCAGGGTCCATGAGGAGCACTGAGGAGGGATCAGGGGCCATGAGAAGGTATCAGGGTCCATGAGGAGCACTCAGGGCCTATGAAGAGCACTGAGGAGGGATGAGGGCCTATGAGGAGCACTGAGGAGGGATGAGGGTCCATGAGAAGGGATGAGGGCCTATGAGGAGCACTGAGGAGGGATGAGGGTCCATGAGGAGCATTGAGGAGGGATGAGGGTCCATGAGGAGCATTGAGGAGGGATGAGGGCCTATGAGGAGCACTGAGGAGGGATGAGGGTCCATGAGGAGCATTGAGGAGGGATGAGGGCCTATGAGGAGCACTGAGGAGGGATGAGGGTCCATGAGGAGCATTGAGGAGGGATGAGGGCCTATGAGGAGCACTGAGGAGGGATGAGGGTCCATGAGGAGCATTGAGGAGGGATGAGGGCCTATGAGGAGCACTGAGGAGGGATGAGGGTCCATGAGGAGCATTGAGGAGGGATGAGGGCCTATGAGGAGCACTGAGGAGGGATCAGGGGCCATGAGAAGGTATTAGGGAAACCACCCCTCCCCCACTAAAAATAGCTCGGAGGGGAGGGGCACATAAAGGGTTAATGCCTCCCCCTCCCACACTTACCAAAGCTTTCTGCTGCCTGCACCGGAAATACCTCAACTGCTGCTTTACCGGACATGCATCTTCCCGCCTTTCGTCTCCGTGGTAACTAGGAGCGGCCGCCATGTTGTTGTAGTCATAGCAGGCGGCGGGTCGGTGTATAAACACTAAGGCAGAGATAATATTGTATCGGAAATAAGTTGTTACATCTGGTTCATAAGCTGACATGAATCGCATGCATAGCAAAGTATTGCAGCGAGGAGTGAAAGATGGAGAGTGAGGAATGTCCTCAAATTCGGCGGCCGCCATCTTGCCGTAGCCCGTGTGAGGATAAAGAGGCCTTTGCTATTTGTGTGACCGGCGCTGCTGGCTATAAAACCTGATATAAGGATAATATATAATATATGCCTCTCTATACCGCCTTTCACTCTTCTGATGCCCCGCTATTCCTCCTGCTGTACTTCTAATGCCCCGCTATTCCTCCTGCCGCTCTTCTAATGCCCCTCTATTCCTCCTGCCGCTCTTCTAATGCCCCTCTATTCCTCCTGCCGCTCTTCTAATGCCCCTCTATTCCTCCTGCCGCTCTTCTAATGCCCCTCTATTCCTCCTGCCGTTCCTCTAATGCCCCTCTATTCCTCCTGCCGCTCTTCTAATGCCCCTCTATTCCTCCTGCCGCTCTTCTAATGCCCCTCTATTCCTCCTGCCGCTCTTCTAATGCCCCTCTATTCCTCCTGTGCTCCTCTAATGCCCCTCTATTCCTCCTGCTGTTCTTCTAATGCCCCTCTATTCCTCCTGCTGTTCTTCTAATGCCCCTCTATTCCTCCTGCCACTCTTCTAATGCCCCTCTATTCCTCCTGCTGTTCTTCTAATGCCCCTCTATTCCTCCTGCTGTTCTTCTAAAGCCCCTCTAGTCCTCCTGCTGTTCTTCTAATGCCCCTCTAGTCCTCCTGCTGTTCTTCTAATGCCCCTCTATTCCTCCTGCTCTTCTAATGCCCCTCTATTCCTCCTGGTGTACTTCTAATGCCCCTCTATTCCTCCTGCCGCTCTTCTAATGCCCCTCTATTCCTCCTGTGCTCCTCTAATGCCCCTCTATTCCTCCTGCCGCTCTTCTAATGCCCCTCTATTCCTGCCGCTCTTCTAATGCCCCTCTATTCCTCCTGCCGCTCTTCTAATGCCCCTCTATTCCTCCTGCCGCTCTTCTAATGCCCCTCTATTCCTCCTGCCGTTCTTCTAGTGCCCCTCTATTCCTCCTGCCACTCTTCTAATGCCCCTCTATTCCTCCTGCCGCTCCTCTAATGCCCCTCTATTCCTCCTGCTGTTCTTCTAATGCCCCTCTATTCCTCCTGCTGTTCTTCTAATGCCCCTCTATTCCTCCTGCTGTTCTTCTAATGCCCCTCTATTCCTCCTGCTGTTCTTCGAATGCCCCTCTATTCCTCCTGCTGTTCTTCGAATGCCCCTCTATTCCTCCTGCTGTTCTTCTAATGCCCCTCTATTCCTCCTGCTGTTCTTCTAATGCCCCTCTATTCCTCCTGCCGCTCCTCTAATGCCCCTATATTCCTCCTGCCGCTCTTCTAATGCCCCTCTATTCCTCCTGGTGTACTTCTAATGCCCCTCTATTCCTCCTGCCGCTCTTCTAATGCCCCTCTATTCCTCCTGCTGTTCTTCTAGTGCCCCTCTATTCCTCCTGCCACTCTTCTAATGCCCCTCTATTCCTCCTGCTGTTCTTCTAATGCCCCTCTATTCCTCCTGCTATTCTTCTAATGCCCCTCTATTCCTCCTGCTGTTATTCTAATGCCCCTCTATTCCTCCTGCTGTTTTTCTAATGCCCCTCTATTCCTCCTGCTGTTCTTCTAATGCCCCTCTATTCCTCCTGCTCTTCTAATGCCCCTCTATTCCTCCTGGTGTACTTCTAATGCCCCTGTATTCCTCCTGGTGTACTTCTAATGCCCCTCTATTCCTCCTGCCGCTCTTCTAATGCCCCTCTATTCCTCCTGTGCTCCTCTAATGCCCCTCTATTCCTCCTGCCGCTCTTCTAATGCCCCTCTATTCCTCCTGCTGTTCTTCTAATGCCCCTCTATTCCTCCTGTGCTCCTCTAATGCCCCTCTATTCCTCCTGCCACTCTTCTAATGCCCCTCTATTCCTCCTGCTGTTCTTCTAATGCCCCTCTATTCCTCCTGCCACTCTTCTAATGCCCCTCTATTCCTCCTGCTGTTCTTCTAATGCCCCTCTATTCCTCCTGCTGCTCTTCTAATGCCCCTCTATTCCTCCTGCTGTTCTTCTAATGCCCCTCTATTCCTCCTGCTGTTCTTCTAATGCCCCTCTATTCCTCCTGCTGTTATTCTAATGCCCCTCTATTCCTCCTGCTGTTTTTCTAATGCCCCTCTATTCCTCCTGCTGTTCTTCTAATGCCCCTCTATTCCTCCTGCTGTTCTTCTAATGCCCCTCTATTCCTCCTGGTGTACTTCTAATGCCCCTCTATTCCTCCTGCTGTTCTTCTAATGCCCCTCTATTCCTCCTGCTATTCTTCTAATGCCCCTCTATTCCTCCTGCTGTTATTCTAATGCCCCTCTATTCCTCCTGCTGTTCTTCTAATGCCCCTCTATTCCTCCTGCTCTTCTAATGCCCCTCTATTCCTCCTGGTGTACTTCTAATGCCCCTCTATTCCTCCTGCCGCTCTTCTAATGCCCCTCTATTCCTCCTGTGCTCCTCTAATGCCCCTCTATTCCTCCTGCCGCTCTTCTAATGCCCCTCTATTCCTCCTGCCACTCTTCTAATGCCCCTCTATTCCTCCTGCTGTTCTTCTAATGCCCCTCTATTCCTCCTGCCACTCTTCTAATGCCCCTCTATTCCTCCTGCTGTTCTTCTAATGCCCCTCTATTCCTCCTGCTGCTCTTCTAATGCCCCTCTATTCCTCCTGCTGTTCTTCTAATGCCCCTCTATTCCTCCTGTGCTCCTCTAATGCCCCATCTATTCCTCCTAATGCCCCTCTATTCCTGCCGCTCCTCTAATGCCCCTTTATTGCTGCTGCTCCTCTAATGCACCTCTATTCCTCCTGCAGCTCCTCTAATGCCCCTATATTCCTGCTGTGCTCCTCTAATGCGCCTCTAGTCCTCCTAATGCCCCTCTATTCCTCCTGCCGCTCCTCTAATGCCCCTCTATTCCTCCTGCCGCTCCTCTAATGCCCCTCTATTGCTGCTGCTCCTCTAATGCCTCTCTATTCCTGCTGTGCTCCTCTAATGCACCTCTAGTCCTCCCGCAGCTCCTCTAATGCCCCTCTATTCTTCCTGTGCTCCTCTAATGCCCCTCTATTCTTCCTGTGCTCCTCTAATGCGCCTCTATTCCTGCTGTGCTCCTCTAATGCCCCTCTATTCCTCATGCCGCTCTTCTAATGCCCCTCTATTCCTCATGCCGCTCCTTTAATGCCCCTCTATTGCTAGTGCTCCTCTAATGCCCCTATTTCCATTCCGCTGTTCCTCTAATGCCCCTCTATTGCTGCTGCTCCTCTAATGCCCCTCTATTCTTCCTGTACTCCTCTAATGCCCCTTTATTCCTGCTGCTGCTCTAATGCCCCTCTATTCCTCCTGTGCTTCTCTAATGCCCCTCTATTCCTCCTGTGCTTCTCTAATGCCCCTCTATTCCTGCTGCTCCTCTAATGCCCCTCTATTGCTCCTGCCACTCCTCTAATGCCCCTCTGTTGCTGCTTCTCATCTAATGCCCCTCTATTCCTCCTGCCGCTCCTCTAATGCCCCTCTTTTCATCCCGCTGCTCCTCTAAGGCCCCTCTTTTTATACTGCTGCTCCTCTAATGCCCCTCTATTCCTCCTGTGCTCCTCTAATGCCCCTCTATTCCTGCCGCACCTCTAATACCCCTCTATTGCTGCTGCTCCTCTAATCCCCCTCTATTCCTCCTGCCACTCCTCTTATGCCCCTCTATTCCCCCAAATGCCCCTCAACTTCTCCTGCCACTCCTCTAATGCCCCTCTATTCCTCCTGCTGCCCCTCTATTCCTCCTGTCGCTCAGGCAACACCCTCTCCCCGTCTTGCTCTTTGTTGGGGTTCTCCTTATGATTCAGTTTCACCCTTTCTCCCTCTTCTGCCCCCTTGTATCTACCCCTCCGGCCTCTGGTTCTCTCCCTAACTTTGATACCCCTGCCCCAGTGGTTTGCTGCCGCTCCATGTTTTTGTTTGGCCTCTGCTTTTCCGTAATGGTTATCTCTTGCCCTCTACCTGCATTTTGCCCCTTGGTGCTTTTTTGCCCCACACTTCTCTTGTGTTTGGAATCCAGATCTTGTTTAGATGGCAGATTAACACTTCTACAAACACTGGGGCAAATCGCCACAGGGAGGAGGAGCCAGTATGGGGTACACTGCTGGAGGTGAGTATTCACCAGAAACTACCCCCCAAGTCACCCCATAGAGGAGTCCTGGTACTGGTGGGTGGGTGGTTGGCCCATTTGGCGTGGCTTTCAGGTAGAGGGTATTTGGATGTATAACATAGGGCTAAGGGGTGTGTGTTTAAAGTGGACCAAAACCCACCAATCGGCTGGCCTTAGACGAGCTGACATGAGTGGATCCGAGCGTGCTGATTGGAGCGTAGGACCGAGAAGAGGTGAGTTTGTTCGGGCGACCTGGGGGGTCTCACACAGCGCCATGCTTAAAGAGGAACATCGGGGAGGTCAGAATGGTTTTACATTTGGGCACTTTCTACTCGCCTCACCTTTTTCTGGGTTGACCCGGATCCCAGGCGACCTCCCAACGGGCTGCGCCATTTTGTATCCCATCAGGCACTGTGCTCGGCCCCTGATCTCGCTCCTGCACAGTGCATATGAATGGGATGCAAGGGAGGCACCAATAAGCTGCGACTTCACTGAGCGGGGCGGGACTTTGAAGGGCACGGCTGAAGCCACGCTGTTATTTAGCGTACAGCGGGGGCGAGGATTGGGCCTCAAGATGCTGTGACATCACACACAGGGGTGGGAGGGTCTATGACATCGCAGAAGCTGCTGCAGAATCAGCGCGCTCAGCTCCGTTCAGATATATGAGATGCTGTGACATCACACACGGGTGGGAGGGTCTATGACATCACAGAAGCTGCTGCAGAATCAGCGCGCTCAGCTCCATTCAGACATATGAGATGCTGTGACATCACACACAGGGATGGGAGGGTCTATGACATCACAGAAGCTGCTGCAGAATCAGCGCGCTCAGCTCCATTCAGATATATGAGATGCTGTGACATCACACACAGGGGTGGGAGGGTCTATGACATCACAGAAGCTGCTGCAGAATCAGCGCGCTCAGCTCCATTCAGATATATGAGATGCTGTGACATCACACACAGGGGTGGGAGGGTCTGTGACATCACAGAAGCTGCTGCAGAATCAGCGCACTCTTCTCCATTCAGTGATAGAAGATGCTATGACATCACACACAGGGGTGGAAGGGTCTATGACATCACAGCAGCTGCTGCAGAATCAGCGCGCTCAGCTCCATTCAGTGAAGGAAGATGCTGTGACATCACACACAGGGGTGGGATGGTCTGTGACATCACACACAGGGGTGGGGGGGTCTGTGACATCACACACAGGGGTGGGAGGGTCTGTGACATCACACACAGGGGTGGGAGGGTCTATGACATCACAGAAGCTGCTGCAGAATCAGCGCACTCAGCTCCGTTCAGATATATGAGATGCTGTGACATCACACACAGGGGTGGGAGGGTCTGTGACATCACAGAAGCTGCTGCAGAATCAGCGCACTCTTCTCCATTCAGTGATAGAAGATGCTATGACATCACACACAGGGGTGGAAGGGTCTATGACATCACAGCAGCTGCTGCAGAATCAGCTCTCTCAGCTCCATTCAGTGAAGGAAGATGCTGTGACATCACACACAGGGGTGGGATGGTCTGTGACATCACACACAGGGGTGGGGGGGTCTGTGACATCACACACAGGGGTGGGAGGGACAATGACATCACAGCAGCTGCTGCAGAATCAGCGCGCTCAGCTCCATTCAGTGATAGAAGATGCTGTGACATCACACACAGGGGTGGGGGGGTCTGTGACATCACACACAGGGGTGGGAGGGTCTGTGACATCACACACAGGGGTGGGGGGGTCTGTGACATCACACACAGGGGTGGGAGGGTCTGTGACATCACACACAGGGGTGGGAGGGTCTATGACATCACAGAAGCTGCTGCAGAATCAGCGCACTCAGCTCCGTTCAGATATATGAGATGCTGTGACATCACACACAGGGGTGGGAGGGTCTATGACATCGCAGAAGCTGCTGCAGAATCAGTGCGCTCAGCTCCATTCAGTGATGCAAGATGCTGTGACATCACACACAGGGGTGGGAGGGTCTATGACATCACAGCAGCTGCTGAAGAATCGGCTCTCTCAGCTCCATTCAGTGATACGAGATGCTGTGACATCACACACAGGGGTGGGAGGGTCTGTGACATCACAGCAGCTGCTGCAGAATCGGCTCTCTCAGCTCCATTCAGTGAAGGAAGATGCTGTGACATCACACACAGGGGTGGGAGGGTCTGTGACATCACACACAGGGGTGGGAGGGTCTATGACATCACAGAAGCTGCTGCAGAATCAGCGCACTCAGCTCCATTCAGTGATAGAAGATACTGTGACATCACACACAGGGGTGGGAGGGTCTATGACATCACAGCAGCTGCTGCGGAATCAGCCCGCTCAGCTCCATTCAGTGAAGGAAGATGCTGTGACATCATACACAGGGGTGGGAGGGTCTGTGACATCACACACAGGGGTGGGAGGGTCTGTGACATCACACACAGGGGTGGGAGGGTCTGTTACATCACACACAGGGGTGGGAGGGTCTGTGACATCACACACAGGGGTGGGAGGGTCTGTGACATCACACATAGGGGTGGGAGGGTCTGTGACATCACACACAGGGGTGGGAGGGTCTGTGACATCACACACAGGGGTGGGAGGGTCTGTGACATCACACACAGGGGTGGGAGGGTCTGTGACATCACACACAGGGGTGGGAGGGTCTGTGACATCACACACAGGGGTGGGGGGGGTCTGTGACATCACACACAGGGGTGGGAGGGTATGTGACATCACACACAGGGGTGGGAGGGTCTGTGACATCACACACAGGGGTGGGAGGCTCTGTGACATCACACACAGGGGTGGGAGGGTCTGTGACATCACACACAGGGGTGGGAGGGTCTGTGACATCACACACAGGGGTGGGAGGGTCTGTGACATCACACACAGGGGTGGGAGGGTCTGTGACATCACACACAGGGGTGGGAGGGTCTGTGACATCACACACAGGGGTGGGAGGGTCTGAACTATCTGAACAATAGGATCCAGGGCAGCAGGGCAGACACTAAATACTTTATTGACCACCAAGTAAGTGGCAGGAGATTTACCATTAGAGCTATAAACAATGACATATAATATATATAATACAATGTAGTGACACAGTAGTGACTGGTAAAATGTCAGAGCAGGTTATTTAGTGCAGGTTGTTCAGTGCCCTAACAGCCAAAGGAAAAAAGCTAGTTTTGTGCCTGGAGGTTCTAGTTGAAAGCGCCAGGTACCTGCGGCCAGAGGGTAAGAGTCTGAAGAAAGAATGTCCTGGGTGTGCGGGGGCCATAGCTATTTTTTGGCCTTTGTGCAAATTCTGCTCTTGAATTGTCCCTCTAGAGATGGTAAGGGGCATCCTATGATCCGCTCGGCAGTCCTGGTAATCCTCCGGTAAGGGGCATCCTATGATCCGCTCGGCAGTCCTCCGGTAAGGGGCATCCTATGATCCGCTCGGCAGTCCTGGTTATCCTCCGGTAAGGGGCATCCTATGATCCGCTCGGTAGTCCTGGTTATCCTCCGGTAAGGGGCATCCTATGATCCGCTCGGCAGTCCTCCGGTAAGGGGCATCCTATGATCCGCTCGGCAGTCCTGGTAATCCTCCGGTAAGGGGCATCCTATGATCCGCTCGGCAGTCCTCCGGTAAGGGGCATCCTATGATCCGCTCGGCAGTCCTGGTTATCCTCCGGTAAGGGGCATCCTATGATCCGCTCGGTAGTCCTGGTTATCCTCCGGTAAGGGGCATCCTATGATCCGCTCGGCAGTCCTGGTAATCCTCCAGTAAGGGGCATCCTATGATCCACTCGGCAGTCCTGGTAATCCTCCGGTAAGGGGCATCCTATGATCCGCTCGGCAGTCCAGGTAATCCTCCGGTAAGGGGCATCCTATGATCCGCTCGGCAGTCCTGGTAATCCTCTGGTAAGGGGCATCCTATGATCCGCTCGGCAGTCCTGGTAATCCTCCGGTAAGGGGCATCCTATGATCCGCTCGGCAGTCCTCCGGTAAGGGGCATCCTATGATCCGCTCGGCAGTCCTGGTTATCCTCCGGTAAGGGGCATCCTATGATCCGCTCGGTAGTCCTGGTTATCCTCCGGTAAGGGGCATCCTATGATCCGCTCGGCAGTCCTGGTAATCCTCCAGTAAGGGGCATCCTATGATCCACTCGGCAGTCCTGGTAATCCTCCGGTAAGGGGCATCCTATGATCCGCTCGGCAGTCCTCCGGTAAGGGGCATCCTATGATCCGCTCGGCAGTCCTGGTAATCCTCCAGTAAGGGGCATCCTATGATCCGCTCGGCAGTCCTGGTAATCCTCCAGTAAGGGGCATCCTATGATCCGCTCGGCAGTCCTCCGGTAAGGGGCATCCTATGATCCGCTCGGCAGTCCTCCGGTAAGGGGCATCCTATGATCCGCTCGGCAGTCCTGGTTATCCTCCGGTAAGGGGCATCCTATGATCCGCTCGGTAGTCCTGGTTATCCTCCGGTAAGGGGCATCCTATGATCCGCTCGGCAGTCCTGGTAATCCTCCAGTAAGGGGCATCCTATGATCCACTCGGCAGTCCTGGTAATCCTCCAGTAAGGGGCATCCTATGATCCGCTCGGCAGTCCTCCGGTAAGGGGCATCCTATGATCCGCTCGGCAGTCCTGGTAATCCTCCGGTAAGGGGCATCCTATGATCCGCTCGGCAGTCCTGGTAATCCTCCGGTAAGGGGCATCCTATGATCCGCTCGGCAGTCCTGGTAATCCTCCGGTAAGGGGCATCCTATGATCCGCTCGGCAGTCCTGGTAATCCTCCGGTAAGGGGCATCCTATGATCCGCTCGGCAGTCCTGGTAATCCTCCGGTAAGGGGCATCCTATGATCTGCTCGGCAGTCCTCCGGTAAGGGGCATCCTATGATCCGCTCGGCAGTCCTGGTTATCCTCCGGTAAGGGGCATCCTATGATCCGCTCGGCTGTCCTGGTAATCCTCCGGTAAGGGGCATCCTATGATCCGCTCGGCAGTCCTGGTAATCCTCCGGTAAGGGGCATCCTATGATCCGCTCGGCAGTCCTGGTAATCCTCCGGTAAGGGGCATCCCATGATCCGCTTGGCAGTCCTAGTAATCCTCCGGTAAGGGGCATCCTATGATCCGCTCGGCAGTCCTGGTAATACTCCGGTAAGGGGCATCCCCTGATCCGCTCGGCAGTCCTGGTAATCCTCCGGTAAGGGGCATCCTATGATCCGCTCGGCAGTCCTGGTAATCCTCCGGTAAGGGGCATCCTATGATCCGCTCGGCAGTCCTGGTTATCCTCCGGTAAGGGGCATCCTATGATCCGCTCGGCAGTCCTGGTTATCCTCCGGTAAGGGGCATCCTATGATCCGCTCGGCTGTCCTGGTAATCCTCCGGTAAGGGACATCCTATGATCCGCTCGGCAGTCCTGGTTATCCTCCGGTAAGGGGCATCCTATGATCCGCTCGGCAGTCCTGGTAATTCTCCGGTAAGGGGCATCCTATGATCCGCTCGGCAGTCCTGGTAATCCTCCGGTAAGGGGCATCCCATGATCCGCTTGGCAGTCCTAGTAATCCTCCGGTAAGGGGCATCCTATGATCCGCTCGGCAGTCCTCCGGTAAGGGGCATCCTATGATCTGCTCGGCAGTCCAGGTAATCCTCCGGTAAGGGGCATCCTATGATCTGCTCGGCAGTCCTGGTTATCCTCCGGTAAGGGGCATCCTATGATCCGCTCGGCAGTCCTGGTAATCCTCCGGTAAGGGGCATCCTATGATCCGCTCGGCAGTCCTGGTAATCCTCCGGTAAGGGGCATCCCATGATCCGCTTGGCAGTCCTAGTAATCCTCCGGTAAGGGGCATCCTATGATCCGCTCGGCAGTCCTCCGGTAAGGGGCATCCTATGATCTGCTCGGCAGTCCAGGTAATCCTCCGGTAAGGGGCATCCTATGATCTGCTCGGCAGTCCTGGTTATCCTCCGGTAAGGGGCATCCTATGATCCGCTCGGCAGTCCTGGTAATCCTCCGGTAAGGGGCATCCTATGATCCGCTCGGCAGTCCTGGTAATCCTCCGGTAAGGGGCATCCTATGATCCGCTCGGCAGTCCTGGTAATCCTCTCCAGCTTATTCATGTCTTTGGCTGTAGCCCCGGCTATAGTACCAGACAGTGAAGGAGGAGATCAGTATCGATCCTATGGCAGCATTGTAAAAGGTTTTTAGGATCCTTTTAGACATACCGTATCTTTCTAATTGTCTCAGGAAGTATAGCCTTTGTTGGGCCTTCTTTAAGATGATGGTAGCTTGCATGCTCCACTTCAGGTCCTGCGTAATCACGGTACCAAGAAATTTTGTGCTGGTAACGATTTTGACCTCTTCATCACCAATCAAAATGGGATGGTGCGTTAGGTGGGATCGACCGAAGTCAATTATGAATTCAACTGTTTTCTGGGTGTTCAGGATACGGTTGTTTGCACTGCACCAGGATTCCAGGGTTTTGACTTGGGTCCGGTAGGTAGACTCATCGTTGTCGTTGATGAGGATACTGCATACTTGATGATCTTGATTGAAGGATCTGAGGAGGTGAAGTCATTTGTGTAAAGTGAAAAGAGAAGGGGAGACATAACACATCCCTGAGGTGCACCAATATTCGTGATCCTAGATGAGAAAATAAAGGGGCCCAGTTTTGACTCTCTGGGTCCTGCGAGTAAGAAAGCTAATAATCCAACCAGACAACCTTGAAGAGATGCCCAGAAAAAGCAGCTTCCCATGGAGAATTTGGGGATCAATGGTGTTAAAGGCAGATGAGAAATCCACAAATAGCAATCTGGTGTATTACTTGGGTCGATCAACATGATCTAATGTGAACTTGATTGCCAGATTAACTTCGTAACACATGTAAATAAGTTAGGTTAATTTTAGAGGTAGGTCATAGCACACCATAGCATATCAGTTAATAGCAGGTACCGAAATTTAGCGCAGGGGTTCTGTATAATCCGGTACACCATACTCCACGTGACATATGCATTATCTATGATAAACGAACTCCCAATACCATGTTATGCAAAGTAATTAGTGATTTAATCAAGGTAGTGCATATATATATATATATATATATATATATATATATATTGTAATTACCAGTAATTGCAATCCTATCCCAAGCATGGGATTTCTCAGAACGCAGAAATAGAGTCTATAAGCAGGTAATATGGCATAGTCCAGGTATGCAATTAGTACAAGCTGAATAGATGAATCTAGCAGTAATGATTCAGTAGTAAGGTGAAGTCTTGGAAAATGTCCATTCCCTACTATTCAATTGCATAACAAACAAAGGTTCAAAAGAGGCAGACAGGCTGACCGCTGGTTGAAAGAAAACCTCGACGTTTTGATCAATAAGATCTTTCTCCTCTTGAGAAAGATCTTATTGATCGAAACGTCGAGGTTGAAGCTGAATAGATAAATCTAGCAGTAATGATTCAGTAGTAAGGTGAAGTCCCGGAAAATGTCCATTCCCTACTATTCAATTGCATAACAAACAAAGGTTCAAAAGAGGCAGACAGGCTGACCGCTGGTTGAAAGAAAACCTCGACGTTTTGATCAATAAGATCTATCTCCTCTTGAGAAAGATCTTATTGATCGAAATGTCGAGGTTGAAGCTGAATAGATAAATCTAGCAGTAATGATTCAGTAGTAAGGCGAAGTCCTGGAAAATGTCCATTCCCTACTATTCAATTGCATAACAAACAAAGGTTCAAAAGAGGCAGACAGGCTGACCGCTGGTTGAAAGAAAACCTCGACGTTTTGATCAATAAGATCTATCTCCTCTTGAGAAAGATCTTATTGATCGAAACGTCGAGGTTGAAGCTGAATAGATAAATCTAGCAGTAATGATTCAGTAGTAAGGCGAAGTCCTGGAAAATGTCCATTCCCTACTATTCAATTGCATAACAAACAAAGGTTCAAAAGAGGCTGACAGGCTGACCGCTGGTTGAAAGAAAACCTCGACGTTTTGATAAATAAGATCTTTCTCCTCTTGAGAAAGATCTTATTGATCGAAACGTCAAGGTTTCGACGTTTCGATCAATAAGATCTTTCTCCTCTTGAGAAAGATCTTATTGATCGAAACGTCGAGGTTGAAGCTGAATAGATAAATCTAGCAGTAATGATTCAGTAGTAAGGCTAAGTCCCGGAAAATGTCCATTCCCTACTATTCAATTGCATAACAAACAAAGGTTCAAAAGAGGCAGACAGGCTGACCGCTGGTTGAAAGAAAACCTCGACGTTTTGATCAATAAGATCTTTCTCCTCTAGAGAAAGATCGTATTGATCGAAACGTCGAGGTTTCGACGTTTTGATCAATAAGATCTTTCTCCTCTTGAGAAAGATCTTATTGATCGAAACGTCGAGGTTTTCTTTCAACCAGCGGTCAGATCTTTTTCCTCTTGAGAAAGATCTTATTGATCGAAACGTCGAGGTTTCGACGTTTCGATCAATAAGATCTTTCTCCTCTTGAGAAAGATCTTATTGATCGAAAAGTCGAGGTTTCGACGTTTCGATCAATAAGATCTTTCTCCTCTTGAGAAAGATCTTATTAATCGAAACGTCGAGGTTTTCTTTCAACCAGCGGTCAGCCTGTCTGCCTCTTTTGAACCTTTGTTTGTTATGCAATTGAATAGTAGGGAATGGACATTTTCCGGGACTTAGCCTTACTACTGAATCATTACTGCTAGATTTATCTATTCAGCTTCAACCTCGACGTTTCGATCAATAAGATATTTCTCAAGAGGAGAAAGATCTTATTGATCGAAACGTCTAAACCTCGACGTTTCGATCAATAAGATCTTTCTCAAGAGGAGAAAAATCTTATTGATCGAAACGTCGAGGTTTTCTTTCGACCAGCGGTCAGCCTGTCTGCCTCTTTTGAAACTCTGCTTGTTATGCAATTGAATAGTAGGGAATGGACATTTTCCGGGACTTCGCCTTACTACTGAATCATTACTGCTAGATTCATCTATTCAGCTTGTACTAATTGCATACCTGGACTATGCCATATTACCTGCATATAGACTCTATTTCTGCGTTCTGAGAAATCCCATGCTTGGGATAGGATTGCAATTACTGCTAATTACACTGTATATATATGTGCACTACCTTGATTAAATCACTATTTACTTTGCATAACATGGTATTGGGAGTTCGTGTATCATAGATATTGCATATGTACTATAAGTTAGGGTAAGCAGTGCATCTAATATGAATATAAAAGATAACATTAGGTATAGCATTAGCCACAAGTATGAGCACATAATTGTGTCAGTCATACGCCTTAAGGTAGACCATAACAACTAGTGATAAGGAAATATAATTTAACAGGTAAAATACCTGATAGGAAGAAACGAGTTACGGGTGTTTAACCAGTCCAGCGGCATCTGGATCATTACATTGCTTATTCAAGTATTTCTTCTACACATTTTGGCTTTTTAAATCAGATTATTAAAAGTTATATTTTAACGAGAGGCTGGGCAAGATACTGATCCTTCTGCCCCTTTAAAGTGGACCAAAACTCAGTATTTTGATTATCCTGGGTTTTGGTCCTTTCCCCAATCGGAGATGCCTCGCTGTGTGAAGCCTCCCAGATCACTGAGCGCAACTCACCCAACTCCAATCAGCGCGTCGGCCATTCACAAATGCCTGGCCCTGCTAAAGGGATAGTGGGGATGCGGCCACTGCTCACGCATGAGTTGTTAGAGCTGGAAAAAAGGTAAGTGAATAGAGTGACCCTCCCCCATATCACACAGTGGGACATCCCGATATTGGATGTATCGGGGGCAGGGAATCGATTGGCCCAGGAATGAGCCCCCCCCGCCCAGTTGGTCAGTGTGGTAATAAGGTCTGTACCCCATCCAGCCTCATGGTGAGCTTCATTCCTAGGGTGGTGCTGAGCAGCTACAACGGTGTCCCCCCCAGGATTTAATGGCACCCCATGCAGGGGACCGTGGCTGTCACTCCCAGCATGCTCAGCGTGGTAGTGGGCTGGCGGCAGCTCCTCTCCACTTCTGCAGTCTTTGTAGCTGGCGCCAGCTCAGACAATGGAGGCGGTGGCTCGGGAGCCGCTACTAAAGCCAATTTTGACAAAGAGGGATAAATGAGAACGGGGGCTCAAAAGAGGGACAGTCCCTCCAAGCACACCTCCCATTCATCTGTCAATTAGGGTCTGTGGCTTTATTTACATATTGTCCCTCTTTAAGATGTAACATGCAGATCTGCAGCAATAAATGATTCATTAGCCTATTCATTGTGTTTCTATTGCTGTAACTGTTACATCCTATTTCCGATCCATCCCTCAATGAGGGGGTGTGGCTTCATCCATCCCTCAATGAGGGGGCGTGGCTTCATCTATCCCTCAATGGGGGTGTGTGGCTTCACCCATCCCACAACAAGGGGGCATGGCTTCATCCATCCCTCAATGAGAGAGTGTGGCTTCATCCATCCCTCAATGAGGGGGCGTGGCTTCATCCATCCCTCAATGAGGGGACGTGGCTTCATCTATCCCTCAATGAGGGGGCGTGGCTTCACCCATCCCACAACAAGGGGGCATGGCTTCATCTATCCCTCAATGAGAGAGTGTGGCTTCATCCATCCCTCAATGAGAGAGTGTGGCTTCATCTATCCCTCAATGAGAGAGTGTGGCTTCATCTATCCCTCAATGAGGGGGCGTGGCTTCATCTATCCCTCAATGAGAGAGCGTGGCTTCATCTATCCCTCAATGAGAGAGCGTGGCTTCATCTATCCCTCAATGAGAGAGCGTGGCTTCATCTATCCCTCAATGAGAGAGTGTGGCTTCATCTATCCCTCAATGAGAGAGCGTGGCTTCATCCATCCCTCAATGAGAGAGTGTGGCTTCATCTATCCCTCAATGAGGGGGCGTGGCTTCATCTATCCCTCAATGAGAGAGCGTGGCTTCATCTATCCCTCAATGAGAGAGTGTGGCTTCATCTATCCCTCAATGAGGGGCGTGGCTTCATCTATCCCTCAATGAGAGAGTGTGGCTTCATCCATCCCTCAATGAGGGGGCGTGGCTTCATCTATCCCTCAATGAGAGAGCGTGGCTTCATCTATCCCTCAATGAGAGAGCGTGGCTTCATCTATCCCTCAATGAGGGGGCGTGGCTTCATCCATCCCTCAATGAGGGGGCGTGGCTTCATCCATCCCTCAATGAGGAGGCGTGGCTTCATCCATCCCACAATGAGAGAGCGTGGCTTCATCCATCCCTCAATGAGAGAGCGTGGCTTCATCTATCCCTCAATGAGGGGGCGTGGCTTCATCCATCCCTCAATGAGGAGGCGTGGCTTCATCCATCCCACAATGAGAGAGCGTGGCTTCATCCATCCCACAATGAGGGGGCGTGGCTTCATCCATCCCTCAATGAGGAGGCGTGGCTTCATCCATCCCACAATGAGAGAGCGTGGCTTCATCATCCCACAATAAGGGGCGTGGCTTCATCCATCCCTCAATGAGAGAGCGTGGCTTCATCCATCCCACAATAAGGGGGTGTGGCTTCATCCATCCCTCAATGAGGGGGCGTGTCTTCACCCATCCATCAATGAGAGTGTGTGGCTTCATCTATCCCTCAATGAGGGGGTGTGGCTTCATCTATCCCTCAATGAGGGGGCGTGGCTTCATCCATCCCACAATGAGAGAGCGTGGCTTCATCCATCCCACAATAAGGGGGTGTGGCTTCATCCATCCCTCAATGAGGGGGCGTGGCTTCATCTATCCCTCAATGAGAGAGCGTGGCTTCATCTATCCCTCAATGAGAGAGCGTGGCTTCATCTATCCCTCAATGAGGGGGCGTGGCTTCATCCATCCCTCAATGAGGGGGCGTGGCTTCATCCATCCCTCAATGAGGAGGCGTGGCTTCATCCATCCCACAATGAGAGAGCGTGGCTTCATCCATCCCTCAATGAGAGAGCGTGGCTTCATCTATCCCTCAATGAGGGGGCGTGGCTTCATCCATCCCTCAATGAGGAGGCGTGGCTTCATCCATCCCACAATGAGAGAGCGTGGCTTCATCCATCCCACAATGAGGGGGCGTGGCTTCATCCATCCCTCAATGAGGAGGCGTGGCTTCATCCATCCCACAATGAGAGAGCGTGGCTTCATCATCCCACAATAAGGGGCGTGGCTTCATCCATCCCTCAATGAGAGAGCGTGGCTTCATCCATCCCACAATAAGGGGGTGTGGCTTCATCCATCCCTCAATGAGGGGGCGTGTCTTCACCCATCCATCAATGAGAGTGTGTGGCTTCATCTATCCCTCAATGAGGGGGTGTGGCTTCATCTATCCCTCAATGAGGGGGCGTGGCTTCATCCATCCCACAATGAGAGAGCGTGGCTTCATCCATCCCACAATAAGGGGGTGTGGCTTCATCCATCCCTCAATGAGGGGGCGTGTCTTCACCCATCCATCAATGAGAGTGTGTGGCTTCATCTATCCCTCAATGAGGGGGTGTGGCTTCATCTATCCCTCAATGAGGGGGCGTGGCTGCATCCATCCCTCAATGAGGGGGTGTGGCATCATCCATCCGTCAATGAGGGGGCGTGTCTTCACCCATCCCTCAATGAGGGGGCGTGTCTTCACCCATCCATCAATGAGAGAGTGTGGCTTCATCTATTCCTCAATGAGAGAGTGTGGCTTCATCCATCCCTCAATGAGGGGGCGTGGCTTCATCCATCCCACAATGAGGGGGCGTGGCTTCACCCATCCATCAATGAGAGAGCGTGGCTTCATCTATTCCTCAATGAGAGAGTGTGGCTTCATCCATCCCTCAATGAGGGGGCGTGGCTTCATCCATCCCACAATGAGGGGGCGTGGCTTCATCCATGCGGCGGCCATTTTGCTGTAGCCTGCATGCTGGGTGAAGACGTCCCGCTGATTTGCGGCGGCCATTTTGCTGTAGCCTGCATGCAGACGTCGCGCTGATTTGCGGCGGCCATTTTGCTGTAGCCTGCATGCTGGGTGATGACGTCTTGCTGATTTTGCGGTGGCCATTTTACTGTAGCCTGCATGCTGGGTGATGACGTCTTGCTGATTTGCGGCGGCCATTTTGCTGTAGTCTGCATGCAGAGTGATGACGTCTCGCTGAATTGCGGTGGCCATTTTGCTGTAGCCTGCATATTCAGTGATTACGTTCTCGGTAACGGCGGCCATTTTGCTGTAGAGCATTCTGGCTTGCCGGGTAACGGAGGTGAGTGGGTGTATTTCTCTTCATATAACGGGACCGGGGCTGTAATATGCGGCTGCTGCAGCCTCTGCAGATATCACAGAGGGCCTAGGCCCCTCTCTCACCAATTTTCTCCCCCTTGTGCCCACAGGCTTCGGTTGAGTCCGTTTCTCCCTATCCTGCCAGTCACATGACCCCTGTACGGGGGTAATTTGCGTTTCCATGGTGACCCAGACTCTGAGGAACAAGCCCCGCCCCTCTGTTTTATCTCCTGCAGCCTGGGGAAGGGTTACTGGGAGGGGGAGGGGCTATTCTTGAGAGAGCTCCTCACTCGCATCCCAGGGGGAGGAGCCTTACACTGCTCAGGGGAGGGACATGAAGCTGCAACCCTAGGGGAGGAGCCTTACACTCAGGGGAGGGACATAACACTGCAATCCTAGGGGAGGAGCCTTACACTCGGGGGAGGGACATAACACTGCAATCCTAGGGGAGGAGCCTTACACTCAGGAGGGGGGGCAATAAAACTGCAACCCTAGGGGAGGAGCCTTACACTGGGGAGGGACATAACACTGCAACTCTAGGGGAGGAGCCTTACACTTGGGGAGGGGCAATAAAACTGCAACCCTAGGGGAGGAGCCTTACACTCAGGGGAGGGACATAAAACTGTAACCCTAGGGGAGGAGCCTTACACTCAGGGGAGGGGCATAAATCTGTAAACCTAGCGGAGGGGCCTTACACTCCTCAGGGGAGGGGCATAAAACTGCAACCCTAGGGGAGGAGCCTTAAACTCCTCAGGGGAGGGACATAAAATTGCAACCCTAGGGGAGGAGCCTTACACTCAGGGGAGGGACATAAAATTGCAACCCTAGGGGAGGAGCCTTAAACTCCTCAGGGGAGGGACATAAAATTGCAACCCTAGGGGAGGAGCCTTACACTCAGGGAAGGGACATAAAATTGCAACCCTAGGGGAGGAGCCTTACACTTCTCAGGGGAGGGACATAAAACTGGAACCCTAGGGGAGGAGCCTTACACTTCTCAGGGGAGGGACATAAAATTGCAACCCTAGGGGAGGAGCCTTACACTCAGGGGAGGGACATAAAACTGCAATCCTAGGGGAGGAGCCTTACACTCCTCAGGGGAGGGACATAAAATTGCAACCCTAGGGGAGGAGCCTTACACTCAGGGGAGGGACATAAAATTGCAACCCTAGGGGAGGGGCCCTACACTCAGGGGAGCGACATAAAACTGTAAACCTAGGGGAGGAGCCTTACACTCCTCAGGGGAGGGACATAAAACTGCAATCCTAGGGGAGGAGCCGTACACTCAGGGGAGGGACTTAAAACTGCAATCCTAGGGGAGAAGCCTTATACTCAGGGGTGGGACATAAAACTGCAACCCTGGGGGAGGAGCCGTACACTCAGGGGAGGGACATAAAACTGTAAACCTAGGGGAGGAGCCTTACACTCAGGGGAGGAAAATAAAACTGCAACCCTAGGGGAGGAGCCTTATACTCCTCAGGGGAGGGACATAAAATTGCAACCCTAGGGGAGGAGCCTTACACTCCTCAGGGGAGGGACATAAAACTGCAATCCTAGGGGAGGGGCCTTACACTCAGGGGAGGGACATAAAACTGCAATCCTAGGGGAGAAGCCTTATACTCAAGTGTGGGACATAAAACTGCAACCCTAGGGGAGGAGTCTTACACTCCTTAGGGGGGGGGAGCATAAAACTGCAATCCTAGGTGAGGAGCTTATACTCAGGGGTGGGACATAAATTTGCAACCCTAGGGGAGGAGCCGTACACTCAGGGGAGGGACATTAAACTGCAACCCTAGAGGAGGAGCCTTACACTCCTCAAGGGAGGGACATAAAACTGCAATCCTAGGGGAGGAGCCTTACACTCCTCAAGGGAGGGACATAAAACTACAATAACACCCTGTGTGTCAGTCTCTGTGCACTGACCCCTTTTAAATTGGACCAATCACTTTTCGGCCCCTCCAAGTACCCCTGGGGGGGCATCCCAATTTGGGACACCTCACTGCGCGAGCCCCTTCAGATCGCCCCGCAATCACCTTACCTTTCCCTCACCGCCATTGTGGGGTGCGGCCAATCTGGGACATTTACCTCTTTAATGGAGGGCGAGAGCTGAGAGGAGGGGCATCCAACAGCGCGTGCGCACACTCCTGCCCCAGCCTGTCTGAATGGAGCGCACAGCCCGAGGATGCCGGCGGGGGGTGTGCCCGCTCTTGCTCCCCATTCTAAACAATCAGCAAATCTGATTGTCTGGGCACAGGGGGGAGGGGGGGGGGGGAGCACTGCTACAGGGAAGCCGGGGATGTGGCCGCCGCGGTCAGGTAAGATTACAGACACCCTCCCCGGGGGGGGGGGGGGGGGGGTTGACGCAGCGGGGGCATCCCAATAAGACCGGCCCTGGAATCTCTTTAGATTGAATGGTCCACTTTAAATGGATTTTTCATGCAATAGTTTAAAGTGGCCCGAAACCAATCCTGACTATCCTGGATTTTGGTCCTTGCCCCAGGGGATCGGGGGGGGGGTGCCCTGCTGTGTGAAACCCCCCAGATCGGCCCAAACAAACTCACCTCTTCCCGCCCGGTCCTACGGCACATGTGCGTCCGCTTGTTCAATCAGTGCGGCCGCATCCCCCGCTTCCCTCTAACAGGGAGCGTGCCCGCGCCGGCCATTCACAAATGCCTGGCATGCACCCTGCTAGAGGGATAGCGGGGATGCGCCGTGGCTAGGCAAGGTGTATGGGGCGACCTGGGGGGTATCACATAGCGGGGCATGCTGATTTTGGATGCCTTGGGGGGAGGGATTCGATCAGCCCTGGAATCTTATAGATTCCCGGGCCGATCACACTGGGTTTTTGAGCCATTTTAAAGAGGAACATTGGAGGCCTTGGAGTCTTTTAGACTCCAGGACCTCCCGAGTTCCAGTCCTTGGGACATTCCGAATCGGGATGCTATTTGAAACCCACCAGAACACTCACCCTCTCTGCATCCCCGGTCACCCATAGCCGTGCGCGCGCTCGACCTTCCTGAATGGGCGGTGCGGTCACGCCACGGCTGCCAGGTGGGCGGAGGAAGCTGAGTGACAGCAAGCGTGCCGATTGGCTTAGCGCCAATCAGCGCACTCGCCCAAGTCTTTGCCATGGGAGCGGAAGGAAGGCGAGTGAAACCCGCAACCTGGGGGAGGGGTACACACAGCGGGGCATTGGGATGCCGCCGAAGAGAGGAACAGCACACAGCCAAGTGAAATTCATGTGTGTTGTTCCTTAAAGCGGATCAAAACGCACACAGCCAGGCCGTGAAATAAGATTCCAGGGCCAGATGCTACCACCGAGGCCTTTAGCAGGATGCGCCAACTGTGTAAAAAAACCCTCTGGGTTTTGCCGGTGAACTCGCCTTTACCGGGCCACTACTGCAACATAGGGAACGCCAGCTCCGGCTCCCCTGTAGCTGTGCACGCTCCTGCGTCCAGCCTTTCTGAATGGCAGAGTTTAGCTGAGCGGAGCCGGGTGCCTCTAACAAGAAGCGTGCCCGCGCCGGCCGTTCAGAAGTACCTGGTGCAGGTGTGCGCCCTGCTAAACAGGTGGCAGCCGCTGCTAGCGCATGCGCCAATGGATAGGGGGAGAAGGGGAGTTCTCTGGCCGACCTGGAGGGTTTCACACAGCGGGGCCTCCCGATTTTGGATGCCCTGGGGGGGAGGGAATCAGACGGCCCTGGAATCTATACGATTCACCCCGTCAACCATGGCTTTTGGTTCACTTTAAAGTGGACTGAAACCGAGGGGGATCGATCCATTTCCTCCCCCCGGGGCATCCATAGCTCAGCGGCTCCGGGTGCGCAGATTGGACGAGCGCCCGCGCATGCCGTAGGACCGGCGTGAGGTGAGTTGATGTGGGGGGAAGGACCGAAACCCAGGATAGTCAAAATCCTGGGTTTTGCTGCACTTTAAGGGTGAAGCATCTTGGGTATTTGGATGTTTTTCCTCTGAAGTAAAGCCTAATTCTAGGAGACCCTAAACCGGTAGTCCTCAAACTTCCTCCTCAAGGGCCGAGACAGGCCAGGTTTTGCAGCTCTCTATGCTGATGCACAGTTGTAATAATTAGGGCTATAGCTCTGTCTGAGCAGCAGTTAATTCACCTGTGTAGTAGCGTGGAGAGCTGCAAAACCTGGCCTGTCTCGGCCCTTGAGGAGGAAGTTTGAGGACTACTGCCCTAAACCGAGCGCCATTTCACGAGCCGGACCCCTGACGCTGTGACGCCGGTCACAATCATTTTTACTGAACTGGTAAAAGTTTATGAAAGTAAATACTGATTAAAGCAGAACTTCAGTCATCTCATGCCCCCCCACCCCCCACCCCGCCACGCTACCTTGGTGTTTTGTTGGTGGCCAAAACACACCCAAATACCAGATATTTTACTAATTAATGCCCAGGGCAGGGCTACTAATATAAATGTAGGTTCCTTATATTGTTTTAAAGAGATCAGAGCATAACCAATAAAGAATATTATTTTATTCTAAGTAAGATATAAAAAGAATATGTAATATGCTTATGTACAGAAAAGAAAGCTTAACAAAGGTAAAAATATATATAAATACAGGAAAACTGTCATAAATAGCTTAAAACTTAGTGGGATACATATGACATCACCACAGAAATAACCATTGTCTGAGATTTATCAGCCACAGCAGCAGGGGAGGCGACAGACAAGGGGTTTGTGGGAAAACGGCACTATGTCCCTGACACAGGTAGCGCACACTAATATCCACACACTAATACAGCATCACCATTCAGTAACATCACCTTTCCAATGGGAAATCGGCATCACGAAACAGTTCGGGCTTCTGTCATCATCTGCCTCAGCATCAGCCAGAGGAGTACGGCGAAAAGCAGAGAGACCACACTGTGTTAAGACGTCTCAAAACACAGGTTAATTCCTCCTTCACTGCACTCTGGGTCCTTTTTTAGGAGGCAAAGTCAGCTGTTATTTGCTGACTAGACATTTGAGGATCAAATACCCTCTCAGTTTCGTATTTAGACAGCTGAGGTAAACAGTAGTAAACATATAGCAATATAAAGACCGGAGATGTAAATTTAGCAAGCAGATGTAAATAGACACATTCTCACACATAGACAATGGCAGTTTTTATGACAAGGACAGAGCTGTATCTCTCAATGTTTGAGTCAACCCAGTAAAACCAAGTCAGCAACTTAAAAGCTTATATACCATGTCATGTTTTCAATAAAATATATACATTACACCTAAAAATTCTGTTGCATAACACCTGGTGATGAGGCAGGATGGAAGCGTTACAAATAAAAAAGGCCATACCTTAGCCTGGTGCCTGCACTGCTCCACCTCTTGGCTGAGAGAGAGACAGAGCCGCATCCCACGGCTATGTGCACGCTTCCGCCAGCCCATTCAAGTAAATGAGCTTTGGGAGGGCGCGTACTGCGGTAATGTGGCTTCATCTCTTTTTCCTGCAGCAGCCACTGCTGGGGCTCGGGAGGAGCGGTGTGGGCTTCTTCCTAAGGTCTGGGCTTTTTTTCTCTCTAATCTTTCAATCTAATGACACCCCCGCCGAGATGACTGAGGTTCCGCTATAAAGAGGAACAACACACCCGATTTTCACTTTTTCAGGTGTTGTTCCTCTCAGTGGGGGGCATAACGATGTGTGGTGTGTATGCTCCTAGGTCACTCACCTTCCTGTCGGTCCCACGACGGCAAGAATGCGCTGATTGGCTGAGCGGCCCGTTCAACCAATCGGGCTGTGTAAGAATGTTCCGAGGAATAAAATGTTTATGATCTCTATTATTAATGAATTATTATTAAATTACTAATATTATTGATGCCAGTAATAAACATCCGTTTGGGCTACGGATAAGAAATGTGGGCAGCACCAGTAAATATTTCTATAGGTGCACTGCTCTGTGGGTTAATACCCAAAAAGACCCCCTGCCAAAAAGCCCAACAGAGACTCACTATTGCACTCAAACAATCAATTTATAAATCCATTTTATTGTAGCATATTGTTTAAAACCAATTTAAACCGGACCTTCACCCTGATTTAATGAAAAGCCCAAACTCTTAAAAAACAATTCCTCAGCATCTAAAATTAATATATTTTACATGTTTAGTCACTAATTTATTATACTTTCCCCCACTGGGCTGCAACTCTGTTCGGGAATTTAGGATACGGGCGCCGCCATCTTGACTCAGAAGCATCACACTTACTGAGGAGAGGAGAGTGGGATAAGGTACAGGGGGGCGGGTTATAGCTGTGCTTTGCTCAGACAGAGCAGAGCTGGGGTCAGGGAAAGGTCAGCAGTCCCAGAATGCAGAGCAGCACAGTCACTTCCTGTTTGCAGGCACTTCCTGTTTGCAGGCTGCCTGCAAAAATGGCAGCTTCCATAAGCCGCCATCTTGGATGTTTAAAGGCTTATAAAATGCAGTAGATGCAGGTAGGATGATTTTTAATGTGAGCAATCTGTATGTACAGGGTGTGGGAAACATATAAGATAGACTCTTATTTAGAGTGAAGGTCCGCTTTAAGAACAATTTTACTGAACCATATGCATGGTAAGCCACCAGGGGGCGCACTCCCTCATTAACAATACAATCTCATATACATATAAGTAATTTCAAAGTGATTCTGTGCTAATCTATCAATGAGGGGGGCCTTCCTGTCACCATACTAACAGTAAGCACTTGTTTGTTGTGTGTTGTCTGTGTGCCCTTGCTCTCTGTGAATGGGCTTAAATATTTTGCACAAGGGACTATTTGTGATGGAAGCACTGGCACCTTATTAGGGTGAGGATATTAATTGTGAATTGTATATTAAGTTTTAGAATAGTTGTATATATATTGTGGTAAGGTGCAAGGGGCCGTTATTGACGGCAGGTATGTAGCACCAATGTACCTGGCATTGGTGCAGTAAAGCCGTATAGCTTGTTTGTCCAGCATCAGCTGCTGGTGGCAGTTTGCTGCTGATGATTTAGAATAGCCGAAAGGCTAACCTGGGACGGCTTTACTGGGATGGAGTAGAGCAGGGTGGGACTCCATCCCACTACCCAGGTCCGGGTTTTGCGGGCTGTTTAAATAGCCTGGGGAATCAGCTGTGCTGGGTCCTTTGTCTAGAGCTCACATGGGAGTGAGACTCTGTGAGCCTGGCTGAAATCTCCTGTGGAGGCTGTTTCATGCGGACCTGAGGCCTAGTTGGACTGTAAACAGGACGTTTGCTCAAGGACTAAAAGCTGTTTGCCTGATTGAATCATTTATGCTGCTGTTTCCTGAAAAGGTGATGTAACCTGTTTGGACATATGCTTTTGTGGATTTATGTGTGAAATAAACACAGACTTTACTTTGAACTGCTTGCCTCTGCCTCTATACTGCTGACACCCGGTCGCCTACCAGAGCTAATCTCCACATTTGGTGTCGGATGCGGGCATAGCAGTGAGGCCGTTGCTAGGAGCAACCGACGAAAAAGTTTTTTGTTGTGCATGTCCTATATTAAACCTGCCAGGCTGCTACCTGGGACTGCAGACAAAATGGAGGCGGTCGTGAAAGCGCTCGTGGAGGCCAACAGGCAGCAGCATGAGACCAACCAGCTGTTTTTGCAACATATGATGGCGCAGCAAGCTGCAGGTGCGCCCAAAAGTATTCCTGATGCCCGGAAAGCTGTCCGCTCGGCGCTCACAAAAATGACCCCTTCAGATGACGTGGAGACTTACCTGGCGGTGTTTGAAAAGGTGGCTGCAAGGGAGAAGTTGCCGCATGACCAGTGGGCTGATGTCATCGCTCCATTTCTGGCGTCTGGACCCCAGCAGGTGTTGTTTGATCTCCCAGAGGACCAAGCCGCTGACTACCCGACTCTGAAGGGTGAGATACTGGCGAGACTGGGGGTGAATGTGTGGGTTCGGGCTCAGCGGGTGCATCAGTGGAGCTACCAGTCGGCAGAGCCCGCCCGACCCCAGTATTATAAACTGCTGCACCTGCTGCAAAAATGGCTGCAGCCGGAGTTGTTAAGCCCCACTGCCATTTTGGACCGCTTGCTGGCGGACATGTTTTGGAGGGCTTTACCGCACCCTCTTCAGCACTGGGTTGGCCAGGTATCCCCTGACAACGCACTAGGGATGGTGGACCTAGTGGAGCGATATGAGGCCACCAGGAACTTGCAAAGCGGCTCCATGAGGAGGGATTCGGGGAAACCCCGGAGGTCCCCGCCCCAGCTCAGGCGAGTGGTGTCCCCTAAACCCTCTCAGGACCTACCCCCCAAAGTCCCTGCCCAAGTGTTGTGTTGGGGATGTAAGGAGCCGGGACATATCAGAGCCAATTGTCCCCACCAGGGGGAGCCCATGGATGTAAACTTTGGTTACCGCCCTTCCATGTATGCCAGGAGGCTGTGTGCTGCCGGTATCCCTGAGCTTGTGGGGCAATGTCACCTCTGTCAGGTGAAAGTGGGAGACACCCTGGCTGTGGCCCTTTTGGACTCGGGGAGTATGGTTACCCTGGCAAGACCCGCCTTAGTACTGCCCGATGAGTACACTGGGCGGAAAACCGGGGTTTTGTGCATTCATGGGGACTTGAGAGACTATGCCACAGCACAAGCGTCTCTCACCACCGTCTCCGGCAGCTGGAAACATGAAGTCGCTGTCGCCGCTAAACTCCCATATGAACTGATTATTGGGAGAGACTTTCCAGGGTTCAGGTCACTGTGGGCCAAGCTGGCAGTTCCGGAAACCCGCGAGGCGGGTGTGTCCCCAATAGACTGGCCCTACTCAGGGGAGACCCCGGTGCCCTGGGAACCGGAATCAGGAGGCACCGTGGAAGAGGTGCCCGTCCCTAAAATGGAAGAGGGGGAGTCAACCCCACTAAATGTTATGGTTGGAGATGTGGAAGAGTTGACAACAGGTCCAGAGTTGGCAGATCTCCATGTCTCCACAACTAACTTTGGTACCGCTCAACACCAGGACCCGACCCTGTCTCGGGCCTGGGAGAATGTTCTTGAGGTGGAAGGTGAACCACAACAGCCAGGGGCGGAGTTACAGTTTCCTCGCTTTGTGGTTCACCAGGAAATGTTGTACCGAGTAAACAAGGTACGTGAAGAGGTGGTGGAACAATTGGTGGTACCCAATTCATATCGCAAATTGGTGTTGGATTTGGCCCACCAACATGTTCTGGGTGGACACCTAGGCCAGCAGAAAACACTGGACCGGGTTTTACAACGATTCTACTGGCCCAGTGTGTACAAGGAGGTGGAGAGATATTGTGAGTCCTGTCCAACATGTCAGATGACCAGCCCTCAGCCTCATTACCGTGGTCCCTTAGTTCCTCTCCCAGTTATTGAGGTACCCTTTGAGCGGATTGCCATGGATCTAGTGGGTCCAGTGCCAAAATCCGCTAGAGGGCACCAACATATTCTGGTGATCTTGGACTATGCCACGCGGTACCCTGAGGCAGTGCCCCTGCGTCACACCTCTGCCAAGCTCATTGCTAAGGAGCTTATGGAAATGTTTTCCAGAGTAGGTCTGCCTAAAGAGGTCCTGACCGATCAAGGTACCCCGTTTATGTCGAAAGTAATGAAAGAGCTCTGTAAACTGCTGCAGGAGAAACAGTTGCGGACATCCGTTTACCACCCGCAAACAGACGGCCTAGTAGAACGGTTTAATCAAACTTTAAAGACCATGTTAAAAAGGGTGGTCGCCAAGGATGGGAAGAATTGGGACTTGCTGCTGCCCTATCTGATGTTCGCAGTGCGAGAGGTGCCCCAGGCCTCTACGGGGTTCTCGCCCTTCGAACTCTTATACGGTCGACATCCACGGGGCCTGTTGGATATAGCCAAGGAGGCCTGGGAACAGCAACCCACACCCCACAAAAGTGTGGTAGAGTACGTGACTCAGCTACAGGAACGGATAGCGACCGTCTTGCCGCTTGTCAGAGAACACATGGAGGCAGCGCAGCGGGCCCAAAGCAGGGTTTATAATCGGCAAGCCAGGGTACGGAACTTTAACCCCGGTGACAGAGTTGTGGTTCTGGTACCCACGGTGGACAGTAAATTTCTAGCTAGGTGGCAGGGTCCCTATGAGGTCATTGAAAAAGTTGGGGAAGTGACTTACAAGGTACATCAGCCTGGGCGGAGGAAGCCCGAGCAGGTGTACCATGTAAACCTGCTGAAACTATGGAAAGACAGGGAGACCCCTGGGGGTGACAGTCCCCGACCAGGTATGGTGGGGGTGGAGCTTCCCATTCCTCGGTCTGTTAGTAGAGAAGTAGTAGTCGAGGTGAAAACTGGCGACAACCTCTCCTCTAAACAGACTCAGGAAGCCAGGGAGTTTATTAGCAGAAACACGGACGTGTTTTCAGAACTCCCTGGGCGCACTTCGGTCATCCAACATGATGTTGTCACGGAACCTCAGGTCAAGGTCCGGTTGAGGCCTTACCGGGTACCCGAGTCCCGGCGACAAGCTATCGCGGAGGAAGTGCAGCAAATGCTCCGGTTAGACGTGATTGAAGAATCAAAGAGTGAGTGGGCCAGCCCCATAGTCTTGATTCCCAAGCCCGATGGTACGTTGCGGTTCTGTAACGATTTCCGCAAACTTAATGAAGTTTCCAAGTTTGATGCCTACCCTATGCCCCGGGTAGATGAACTCATTGAGAAGCTAGGCCAAGCCAGGTACTTTTCGGTTTTGGACCTCACAAAAGGGTACTGGCAGGTGCCCTTGACTGAGGCTGCCAAGGAGAAAACAGCCTTTATTACACCAGAGGGACTGTTCCAATACAAGGTGTTACCCTTTGGGTTACACGGCGCTCCCGCTACGTTCCAAAGGTTAATGGATATTGTCCTCAGGCCACACCGTCGGTATGCTTCGGCATATCTGGACGATATAATTATCCATAGCACGGATTGGGAAAGTCACCTACCCAAAGTCCAGGCCGTAGTGGATTCCCTCAGGAAGGCTGGGTTGACGGCAAACCCGAAAAAATGTGCTTTAGGCCTAGAAGAAACAAAATACCTGGGCTATGTGATTGGACGAGGAGTGGTCAAGCCCCAGGTGAACAAACTAGAAGCCATCCGTAACTGGCCCCGGCCTAACACCACCCGCCAGGTAAAGTCATTTCTGGGGTTGGTGGGATATTATATGCGGTTTATTCCCAATTTTGCCACCCTAGCGGCACCATTGACAGACCTGTTAAAGGGACGCAAGTCTGTCATGGTGAAGTGGAATGAACAGGCCAAAAAAGCGTTCTCTGCTTTGAAGTCTGCCCTGTGTGGGTCTCCAGTGTTGGTGACACCCGACTTTAAGAGGGAGTTCATAGTGCAGACCGATGCCTCCGAGGTAGGTCTCGGTGCTGTACTGTCTCAGGAAGTCAACGGGGAGGAGCACCCCGTTGTCTACATGAGTCGCAAATTGACACCCGCGGAGACCCGGTATAGTATAGTGGAGAGGGAGTGTTTGGCCATTAAATGGGCCCTGGAGTCTCTTCGCTACTACTTGCTGGGGAGAAGGTTCCGTCTGATTACGGACCACTCTCCCCTCAAGTGGATGTGCCAGGCTAAGGACAGGAATGCCAGGGTCACCCGATGGTTCTTGTCATTACAAAACTTCAAGTTTACAGTAGAGAGTACAGAGCGGGACGATTGTTGGGTAACGGGGATGCCCTGTCCAGAACACATTGTTTGGCATGTGTCCACCCCCTCAGGGTTGAACAAAGGGGGGGGGGGGGTATGTGGTAAGGTGCAAGGGGCCGTTATTGACGGCAGGTATGTAGCACCAATGTACCTGGCATTGGTGCAGTAAAGCCGTATAGCTTGTTTGTCCAGCATCAGCTGCTGGTGGCAGTTTGCTGCTGATGATTTAGAATAGCCGAAAGGCTAACCTGGGACGGCTTTACTGGGATGGAGTAGAGCAGGGTGGGACTCCATCCCACTACCCAGGTCCGGGTTTTGCGGGCTGTTTAAATAGCCTGGGGAATCAGCTGTGCTGGGTCCTTTGTCTAGAGCTCACATGGGAGTGAGACTCTGTGAGCCTGGCTGAAATCTCCTGTGGAGGCTGTTTCATGCGGACCTGAGGCCTAGTTGGACTGTAAACAGGACGTTTGCTCAAGGACTAAAAGCTGTTTGCCTGATTGAATCATTTATGCTGCTGTTTCCTGAAAAGGTGATGTAACCTGTTTGACATATTCTTTTGTGGATTTATGTGTGAAATAAACACAGACTTTACTTTGAACTGCTTGCCTCTGCCTCTATACTGCTGACACCCGGTCGCCTACCAGAGCTAATCTCCACAATATGAATTTATTGATAGATTAGCACAGAATCACTTTGAAATTACTTATATGTATATGAGATTGTATTGTTAATGAGGGAGTGCGTCCCCATCTTATCGCCATCTTATCAGGCAGCCTGCAAACAGGAAGTGCCTCCTGATTGTGCTGCTCTGCATTCTGGGACTGCTGACCTTTACCTGACCCCAGCTCTGCTCTGTCTGAGCAAAGCACAGCTATAACCCGCCCCTCTGTACCTTATCCCACTCTTCTCTCCTCAGTAAGTGTGATGCTTCTGAGTCAAGATGGCGGCGGCCGTATCCTAAATTCCTGAACAGAGTTGCAGCCCAGTGGGGGAAAGAATAATAAGTTAGTGACTAAAAACGTAAAATATATTAATTTTAGATGCCGGGGAACCGTTTTTTAAGAGTTTGGGCTTTTCATTAAATCACACTGAAGGTCCGGTTTAAAATACATTTATGTTAGATGCTGGAGAATAGTTTTCTAAGGGTTTGGGCTTTTCATTAAATGATGCTGAAGGTCCGGTTTAAATCCACTCATCAATTTTTTGTTTCGGCCCAATACGTGTTTCTTGAATAGCTGAGATTATATCTGGATGGCCCAATACTCTTTGTAAGGTACAAAAAAGACAATTCTGTGAGTACTCACCTGCAGAATTGTTTTTGTTCTTGCATGGCATGGCCTGCTTCAGTAGTCATAACAGTTGGGTTATTCCACCACAAGGTGGCGCAGTGTACTGCAAAAGAGCTGTGGCATCTCCCGGCTCCCTATAAAAACGGGATTAACCATAGAGTTCCCAGCGTAGACAAGCAGTGAGACAAGAAGCCGGGAGAGAATAAAGGTAAAAAAGGTAAAAAACCCCAATTAACTTGAAACAATCACCATAAAGGGGCAACCAAGAATAACGATGACAAGGGTGGCGTGAAGCAGGCCGTGCCATGCAAGAACAAAAACAATTCTACAGGTGAGTACTCACAGAATTGTCTTTTTCTTATTGCATGGCACGGCCCGCTTCAGTATTCATAACAGTTGGGACATCCAAAAGCAGTGTCCAAAAGTAGGGTGGGATCCCCAAAGAGTAACGGCAGGCAGTTCAAGTCACTACCGCCTGAAGTACCTTGCGGCCAAAAGCAGCATCCGCTGAGGCCTTAACATCAACCTTGTAAAACTTGGAAAAAGTATGAACAGAAGACCAAGTAGCGGCCTTGCAAACTTGTTCAACAGAAGCTTGATGCTGAAAAGCCCAAGAGGCACCAATAGCACGAGTGGAATGAGCAGTAACTCTAAAGGGAGGTTCCTTCCCCTTAGCAGAATAGGCTTGTACCACCGCCTGACGGATCCACTTGCTGATAGTGGATTTAGCTGGAGGCAAACCCTTCCAGGTCCAGAAGTGAGAACTAAAAGAGCATCAGATTTCCTGAAAGGCTCAGTAGCGACCACATAAAACTTCAGAGCCCTGACCACATCCAAAGAATGCAGTGTCTGCTCCTTGGAATTAGCAGAATTAGGACACAAGGAAGGCAAAACAATGTCCTGATTGAGATGAAAGGCAGACACGACCTTAGGCAAGAAATCCGGCTTAAGCCGAAACACTACCTTATCCTGATGCCTCTCAAAATAAGGAGGTTTGATGGAAAGCGCCACCAGTTTAGAAACTCACCTACAGATGTGATAGCCACCAAAAAGGCAACCTTAAGAGTCAAAATGGGCAAGATAGCCCCAAGGATAGGCTCAAAGGGAGGACCCTGCAGAGCAGACAACACCAGATTCAAGTCCCAGACTGGTAGCATAGGCTTACGAGGTGGACGCACATGGGTAACACCCTGGAAAAAGGTTTTAACCAGCCGGTGATTGGCAAAAGATCTTTGGAAAATAATTGCCAGAGCTGAAACATGGCCCTTGAGAGTACTAAGTTGAAGGCCGGAATCCAAACCATGCTGCAAAAATTTCAGAATCCTGGTGATGGAAAAAACCCGACAGGGAAGAGACTTGGACTCACACCAGGCAATGTAAGCATGCCAGACCATGTAATAGATAAAGGATGAAGACTTCTTTCTAGCCCGAATCATGGTATCCACAACAGAGACAGGCAACCCCTTTTCCATCAAGATGGAGGTTTCAGCAGCCAAGCCGTTAAAGCCAGCGTTTGTAAATTGGGATGGCGTAGCTGCCCCTGAGTGAGAAGATCTGGATCCTTGGGCAAGACGTACTGATCTACTGCCAACTGCACGACGTCTGAGAACCACACCCTTCTTGGCCAACAGGGGGCCACCAGGATGGCTGGCACTCCCTCCTGGGCTATCTTGCGCATGACCCTGCCCAACAGAGGAAAGGGAGGGAACACATAGAGAAGCCGAAACTCCGTCCAAGGCATTGCCAGTGCATCCGTGACGAAGGCCAGAGATTCCTGTGACAGGGAGACAAACTTGGGAAGTTTGTGATTGTGACGGGGCGCAAACAGGTCCACATCCGGCTGACCCCAGCGGTGACACAGGGAGAGAAACACCTGGTAGTTGAGGGACCATTCCCCCAGACGAGACGTCCCCCTGCTTAGGCAGTCCGCCACCTGGTTCTCCACCCCCGGAATGTATACCGCTGAGAAGCAGGGAACATTCTGTTTCGCCCAAGACAGTATCAGGGACACTTCCTTGAAGGCTCGCTTGCTCCGAGTCCCTCCCTGATGGTTGATGTAGGCAACCGCCGTCTGGTTGTCTGAGCGAATCTGAACAGCCTGACCCCCGAAGGTGTGTGGTCAGCTGAGAAAGAACCAACCTGATCGCCCTCAGTTCCAGTACATTGATGGGAGCATGGGCCTCCTGGGGGCCCCACCAACCCTGGAACTTCAGATACTTCTAAAAGCCCCCCCAGCCTGTCAGACTGGCATCTGTGGTGACCGTCTCCCAGCACGGGGGCAGGAAGTCCTGCCCACCAGAAGGTTCATTGAGTCCAGTCACCACGAAAGGGACTGCCTGGCCAGAGGAGACTGAGCAAATTCCTGATCCAGGGACAAAGGGTCCTGATCCCAGATTGACAAGAGGTGCAACTGAAGAGGTCTCATGTGAAACTGAGCAAAGGGGACCGCCTCGAAGAAGGACACCATCAGGCCCACCAACTGCATCCCCAGACGGATGGAGGGATGGGGACACAAGAGCAGAGCCTGTGCCTGCTTCTGAAGGTCCTCCACCTTCTGCTGAGGAAGGAACACCTTGACCTGAGAGGTATCCAGTGTCATGCCCAGAAAGGACCTCACCAAGGACGGGGACAGTGAAGACTTGGGATAGTTGACCACCCAGCCAAAGAATGTCACCACCCGGGTGTCCTGCTCAGCCCGATGAAAGGACTGGGCCACAATAAGGATGTCAACCAGGTAAGGAAGGACGCGAATATCCTGGTTCTGTAGCAGCGCCATCACCCCCGCCAGCACCTGGGTGAATACCCGAGGCGCCGAGGTGATACCAAAGGGTAAAGTTACAAACTGGTAATGCTGATCCTCCAGCGTGAACCTCAGAAATCTCTGATGACCTGGGAAGATAGGCACATGAAGATAAGCATCCTTGATGTCCACGGTGGTCATGAAGTCGCCCGGGCGAAGGGTACTGACAGCCGAGCGTAGCATCTCCATGCGAAAATGCTTGAATCTGACAAACTTGTTGAGGCCCTTTAAGTCCAGGATGGGCCTCAGAGAGCCGTCCTTTTTGGGGACCGTGAAAAGATTGGAATAGTACCCCTGACCCTTTTCTTGAGGGGGCACCAGACAAATGACCCCTGACTCCAGCAGGCATTGAACCACCGAAAGCAACCCTGGAGCTGACAGGGGGTTTAAAGACATCCGGGATCTGATGAATCTTGGGGGCGGCCAGGCTGCAGCAGAGGTGAGCAAAGAGCCGAAGCCGTCCCCCTACCCAGATGGGTGAGGGCGAAGCCGTCCCCCTACCCAGATGAGAGACCGGGACGACCACGGGATCTGCCACGGCCCCAAGAATCTCTGCGGCTACCTGAGAAGAGGGAGCCACGACCTCCTCTGGGAGTACGAAGGGAGGTGAGGGAGGCCAGGGCTGTCTCCTACACTGAGGCAGTCTGCCATCCTTGGCTAAAACATCAAGACGCTCACCGAAGAGCCGCAGCCCCGCAAAGGGGAGCCCAGTGAGAGCCTTCTTAGCAGCAGCGTCAGCTGCCCACTGACGCAACCAGAGCGGCGCATGGCCACCAAAAGAGCAGAGGCCCTACCGCCCAGCCTCACAGCACCATCCATGACAGTAAGGATAAATGCAACAAAATCAGAGCAAAGCAAGAGGGCCCTATAATCCTCCCTCCTCCTACCAGCCATAGCGCCATCACAAAGATGCTTGAGTAGTTTCTTAAGGGCAATAGCTATAATGGCAGCAGCACAGGCTGGGCGCAGTCCAGCCCCTACACAAGTAAAAGCATGGCAGGCCAGCTGATCCATGCGCCGGTCCTCGCTGTCCCTCAGAGTGGTAGTGTCAGGGGAAGGCATGACCGAGGTATTGGACAGACCTAGCACGGGAGCGTCCACCTAAGGGGGACATGACCACCACTTCATTAGATCAGCAGGAAAGGGATACCTCCTATCCAAGCCCTTGGGCACAGCGGGCAGCCTGTTAGGACGCTCCCACTCCTTAAGCACCATAGTAGTGAAATGTCCCTGATCAGGTAACTCAAGACGCTGTTTATCAGTGCGAAAGAGCTCACCATGCTTTTTCTTAGCCACCTCAGGGGGAGCAATGTGCAAAATTTCAAAAATGTGAGACAGCAGATTATCAGTGTCCTCAGGGCACCATGATTCCTCCCCGGACGCAGACCCAGGGTCACTATCGCAACCCTCCTGCCGGTCCCCAGAGGAGTAAGAGTCCTGGAACAGTTCCCCTTCCTCTAGGGAATAACGTCCACCAGTGGCATCAAACTCCTCATACTCCTGTGGAGCGCGAGGGAGTGGAAGTCAGGTGCCGCTTCTTGCCAGAGGCCTTCCTAGGAATAGGCCCAGCAAGCTGCCTCTCAATGTTGGCCACACGAAGTGCCAGATCAGACTGTGGCCCCCTGCCATTATCCCCCTCACTGGGAGCTAATTGCAGCAGTGGGGGGGTAGGCGACCCTGAAGTGGGCGCAGAGCTGGGAAGCGATGCAGGCAAACCAGATTGAAGCGCAAGGACACGGCACGCACACCCTAAAACTGTCACTCACAGGGGATACCCCACACATGACACACAGCCGGGTTTGCCCCGAAGGACCCCCAAGCACGCTATCCCCGGAAGCCTCCATATGGTGATTAACACAGGCGCAATAGGCCAGCACTGGGCAAAGGCTAATACAAAAGCCACCCGGGATGCCCTCCCATGGGATGCCCCCAGAAGTCAGTAAAGGGGGAGGAAGGAGTAGAGCCATGAGAAACCACAACCCACAGGTATCCTGCCTGAAAGACATAAGTAAAAAGGACACATGAGCATCCCGCAGCACATGCCCCACGAGACCAATAAAAAAAACCCCAAGGGGGACTCACGGACCAAGGAAATCGCGGGACCATCAAGCCTCAGACCGCTGGATGAAGCGACACACAGGAGGACACAGCACCGCATCCAGAAAGGAAGAAAACCAGATGCGCAGCTAATCCAAAATGGTGCCGGCAGAGGTACCTCGAGGGGCGGGCCGCGGGGGGGACGACGCGATATGCGTCATCCCCCGGCCCCACCCCCTTCAAAGAGCGTGAAAATGGCGCCCACGTGACCCCGCCGGCGCCATGACCATGCAAAAACGCCACAGGTTATAGCGCTACCCACTGCGGAGCGCAGTACAAAGCGGTGCGGCGGCTAAAAAACACCAAAAACACACTGTAAACAGCAAAATACACCACAACTAACACTACTCGCCGCTACCACTTGCCCCCGAACAAAAGTCAGAGAGGGGGGGAGAGAGAGGAAAGACAGCGGCGAGTATCCGGGCCAGGGGGGGGGAACCCCTGAAGGAAAGAAGGGGACACAGTCCCCAAAACACTCACCCCTTCAGAAGCCAGGACAGGAAATCCGCATCCCTAGTAGGCTCACCATAAAGCCTATGGCCGGCTACCCTTTGTGGTACAGGGTCTTCGGCTTGGAGCAGCGCTCCTGGAGCACTTGACCCTAGTGCTCCTCTACCCTCACCCGATCTGTCAGCCAAGGCTGGGAGGCGTTAGGGTCCAGAAACGGGTAGAAATAGACTTGCAGGCCCGCAGGCTTGGTTGCCCTGCTCACCTGCGCACAGAGAGAGAGCCATCTTCTATCTTCGCAGTTTCACTGCAGAGGAAACACTGGGAACTCTATGGTTAATCCTGTTTTTATAGGGGGCCGGGAGATGCCACAGCTCTTCTGCAGTACACTGCGCCACCTTGTGGCGGAATAACCCAACTGTTATGAATACTGAAGCAGGCAGTGCCATGCAATAAGAAAACAAGGAACGAAACTTCTTACAGGGTGCTCACTTTTACTCGGCTCCCTTTGGTGCTGCTGTGGTGCCGGAGGAAGCCAAGTTCACTGCCGGCTGCATCCCCTGCTTACCTCCCGTGCCCCATTCAGAAAGGCCGGGTGCACGCACGGCTAGAGGCGAGCCGGGATACAGCCACTGCGCAGAGGTGCGGCGAGTGCTCCAGGGCAAGGTCAGTGGTTACGGGTGCCCCGGGGGGGTCACATAGGGGTAAGGCCAGCGGCTGCCCCTGGAATATTTTAGATTCCAGGGCCGACCCAGGTGGGTTTTGTTCCGCCTTAAAGAGATGGTTAAATCTGTTATATAATATATATATATATTATTGTAATGTCAGGGGTGGGTATGGCCCCCACAGCCATAGTTCTGGGGCTATACCTGTTGCAGGATCAAAACGTGGGCTGGGGGGTATGGCCTTGGGAGGCAGGAACCTGGGGGGAATTTGGATAAGGGTGCTAGCTTAGTTGGCCCCATAGCAGTGTAGCCCATTCTCCCTGTGCCTCTTAGGGCCTGTCGGTATCATACTATATTTCATGTCTTCCAGAGTGAGGCTTACAGGGCCGACATAAGAATCGGACAAATGGAAAGGAAGATCCTCACACGGGGCGCCATGATGGAGGGTCAGCAGCTCCTCCCATCACAAGGTAATAGGCGGGGCTATATCTGAATACAGGGGGCTTTAATGTTCTCCTAACTCACCCCCGTCACTGAGCACCTCCCATTCATACGCTCTCTCTCCTCTTTATTCACAGACCCTGGTGGTGCTGAGAAGGAGGGAGAAGTTTTTGTGAAGGATGAAGAGGAGGAATTTCAGATCAGCCCAGGTGAGTAATAAACCTTTGATAGAAAAGATTTCCTTACCCCCTCCCCTCAGTCACGCTGCACATACGTCTCATCTCTGTCACACAGACTATGGAGACATTATAGTGAGAATTGTGAAAACCGAGGAGGAGGAAGAAGCTTTGACGGAAACTAAAGAGGAGGAAGTTCCTTTACAGATCAGCCCAGGTGAGTAATATTGTTTTCCTGCTTCCTGTCTTTGTTGTCTATGTACACACCCTTGTGCGTCTCATACATCTGAACTTAGACTCTACAGTACGGTCTGTCTACTAGGATGTAGGATACACACAGATGAAGCATCACTGAATGCACTGGATCCTGCGTTAGGAGGCCTTAACCTCGAGCTGCTACCTCGCTCCCTCATGCTGTGCAATGTATCAAACAGAAACGAGTCATTCGCGTATGTTGTAAAAGCCAGCGAGCTCCCTGCTGTGCACACACTTGTAACAAGATCTACCCCTGCTGTAATACATTGTATAACAGCCATGTGTCTGCTATTAAACTCTAAACAGCTCGCAGATGACTCACAGCTTTCTGCAATGTCTGAGTGTATTTTCTGTGATTTTGGGTTTATGAAGAAGAATGCTGCATCTACACGTAGCTTGATGAGTGCGACTCCTGTGTCTTTCTTCATCTGCCTGCTCCATGGGTGGCTAAACATCTACAGATGCTCATTAGATCAAAAAACAGTCCCAGTATGCTTTAGAAAATCGCGATTATACTGATTCCAAAGAAGAACGCAGCTACAGATCCTGATGATTACAGACCAGTGGCTCTGACCCTGTAATCATTAAAGTATTTGAACGACAATAGACACTACAAACTCTTACAGAAGGATGTTATTTGTAGACTTTAGCTCTGTGTTTAACACAATAGTTCCAGATATCCTTTATGATAAACTAATATATATATCAGTCCCAGCAAACATCTGTGGTTGGATCATGGACTTTCTGACAAGGGGAAACAATAGGGCTGATTCAGCACCGTGAGTTTTTGTCTCACTTTTTTTTTTAATAGTGTTAAGCACCATATTTAGCTGTGTGAATTATCTGCACAGCTAAAAATGGTGCTGAATTGCTCTAAGCAAATCATAGAATGTTTCTTCTCTCAAAAAAAAGAGAAACACAATTCTCACCCACTAAATCAGCCCTAATATGTGAAACTGGGAGCTGTTATGTCTAGTACCAGAACCACCAACATTGGTGCCTCGCAGGGCTGTATACTCTCCCTACTTCATTTCACTATGTACACAATACCTGCACTTCTGCATTGGATTGTTTTATTAAAGAAACAACGATAAAGTAGAATACCGCAGGGAAGTGGATAGATTAGGGCAGTGGTGTAAAGGAAACAACTGCGTGCTCAACATCCGAATAAACTGTCAAAATTGTTATGGATTTCTGGAAGAATGAACCAAAGCCTCTAAAAAATGAACAAGTGGTGAAAAGCAGGAACAATATGAAGTTCCTCTGGACCATTATCTCACATGACTCCGAGTGGGACAGGAATATTGCAGTGGTACTGGACAGGGCACAAGAAATGCTCTACTTCCTGCACCAAATCAAGAGATATTGCCTGTCAAATAAGCTACTAACCCTTTTCCACAGTGGGGTAATTGCTTCAATCTTGTGTTGCTCATTCGCTATTTGGTTTTGTGGAGCTACTAAAAAAAGTTTATTGGTGCTCTCCTGCCATTTATCCAACCAGGTTTTCCTTTATTCCAGAAGCTCCAATCAGGTTTGAATTTGCTCTTTAACCTTCTCCCCCTCCATTTTCTATCTTATCTAGGTGTAAGATCCAGCCAGAATAATATGAATGAACATGCCTTTATCTCTGCAGATGCTAAAACAGAAGATGATGACACCACAGCAGAAGACCTCCCTACCACACACTCCCATCCAGCATCACACCCTGCACCTCTCTCACCTCACACCTCTACACAAGATTCGGTTAAGACTGTTCTCCTTACACGTGATAAAGCTCATATTTCTGCCAAGAAGCCATATTCATGTTCTGAATGTGGGAAATGTTTTTCTCATAAATCAAACCTTAATGCACATGAAAGAGTTCATACAGGAGAGACGCCATATTCATGTTCTGAATGTGGCAAATGTTTTCCTACGAAATCAGTGCTTGTCACACATGAACGAATTCATACAGGAGAGAAGCCGTATTCATGTTCTGTTTGTGGGAAATGTTTTTCTGATAAATCAGCCCTCTTCACGCATGAAAGACTTCATACCGGGGTGAAGCCATATTCCTGTTCTGTATGTGATAAACATTTCTCACAAAAACCACACCTTATCAAACATGAAAGGGTTCATACAGGAGAGAAGCCGTATTGTT
Organism: Gastrophryne carolinensis; assembly: GCA_027917425.1. Taxonomy (NCBI): domain Eukaryota; kingdom Metazoa; phylum Chordata; class Amphibia; order Anura; family Microhylidae; genus Gastrophryne; species Gastrophryne carolinensis. Next base: position 7,393,549 of record CM051237.1, read on the forward strand.
GTTCTGAATGTGGGAAATATTTCTCTCAAAAATCGGCCCTTATCAGACATGAAAGAATTCACACTGCGGAGAAGCCGTATTCATGTTCTCAATGTTGGAAATGTTTTTCTGATAAATCAGAACTTATCAAACATGAAATTGTTCATGCAGGAGGGAAGCCATATTGCTGTTCTGAATGCGAGAAATGTTTTTCTCGGAAATCAAACCTTATCAAGCATGAAAGAACTCATACAGGGGAGAAGCCATATTCATGTTCTCAATGTGGGAAATCTTTTTTTGATAATTCGGCCCTTCTTACACATGAAAAAATTCATGCAGCAGAGAAGCCATATTCTTGTTTTGAATGTGGGAAATGCTTTTCTGTTAAATCAGACCTCACCATACATGAAAGAATCCATACAGGGGAGAAGCCTTATTCGTGCTTGCAATGTGGGAAGCGTTTTTCTGTTAAATCTGCTGTTTTCAGACATGAAAGAGTTCATACAGGAGAGAAGCCATATTCATGCTCTGAATGTGGGAAATGTTTTTCTGATAGATCAACCCTTGTCAACCATAAAAGAGTTCATACAGGAGAGAAGCCATATTCATGCTCTGAATGTGGGAAATGTTTTTCTCGGAAATCACACCTTAACAGACACGAAATGCTTCATACAACAGAGAAGCCACCTTCATGTTCTTAATGTAGCAAAGTCAGATGTGAAAACATTTATAGAAAGAACAAGCCATATTTCTGTTCTGAATGTGGGAAATGTTTATCAAATAGATCAGCTTCTATCACACGTTGAAGAGTTAATACGGAAAAAAGCTGTGAATTATGTTCTGAATATGGTCAATGCTTTCTAATAACTTATAGCTTTGTATTTTAATAAAACGTGTCAGTTTCCTGAATCATATGTCTGTATCAGGAAGCTGCCTATATAAGGGAAAGGGAAGTACATATACATATACAGAATGGAGGGTTGACCACAGGAGAAGTAAAAAAAAATATCCTCCACTATTACAACCCCAAATGCATACATATAAATAGTGTATAACATAATTTAAGAAAAAGAATTGGACATGTGTCAGTATCTCATTCCTGTACAACAGAAGTGGTCTTCGGGTTCAGTACAACCATTTTTCGCTGTAACATATTGAAATGATTTGTCGGACCCGTTTCACTCAGTAAATGAGCTGCATCAGGGACACACAAGTATGCTGTATTTTTACGATGATCACATAACTGTATCAATATAATGTAATTAAAGCGGTCCTTCACTCTGAATAAGAGTCTATCTTATATGTTTCCCACACAATGTACATACAGATTGCTCACATTAAAAATCATCCTACCTGCATCTACTGCATGTTATAAGCCTTTAAACATTCAAGATGGCGGCTCATGGGACATCAGGCAGCCTGCAAACAGGAAGTGCCTTCTGACTGTGCTGCTCTGCATTCTGGGACTGCTGACCTATTCCAAGTATGCAGCACGCCCTGCTCCAGTAATGATTCATTACGTCTGAGATATAGTCCACAAGAGGGCGCTTTACTGCAGAGATGGCAAAAAGAGGCCCCTCCTGGTCCTTATTTACCCAGGACCTCCCACTACATTCCCCAGTTTAAGTCTCTACAGTCGGGCTGCGAAGGTCAAGATGATGGCTTCTCTCCTCGCAGGTAAGCCGGGCTACACAGCCCCTGGCCCTGTGTCCTATTCCCACCCGTACAATTAGTTACTTGCCTCCCAGCCTTGGCTGCATGGTCGTGTGATGGTAGGCAGCACCTATTAGAGGTGCTTGCTATGGAGTATTGCTCCACCGCAAATCTCCCACCAAAGGGTAGGCGGCACAGGTTTGGTGAGCCTGGATATGGGATGCCCCGTCCGCTTGACCCTCAGCACATGATCCTAATGTTAATATGGGTCCTTATCCCCCTTCTCCCGTTTCCCGGTTAGCTGGGGGGGTGTCCGGTGTTCTGTGTGTGTCTGTTTTTGAATGGCCCCCTGCCGAGTGACATCATCGGTTGCCGGGGGCTGGGTGGTTGGTTGCTTGGGCCGCTCTGCTCAGTCCCCTTCGGAGATGATCGGCGCCATCTTCCTGGGCTGCGTGTCGAGTGTGAGCACTGCGGCTCTGTGAGTGCCCTCTGCGGGCTTTTTTGTTACTACTATTATTCTTATCTTTATTGCTCTATTGTCACCTAATGTACTATACATGCCGTACTTATTGTGTGTGTCTATGCTTATGTCTTTCAGGCTGGGACAAGCTATTTAGAGGTTTCTCCCGGTCCTGGGTCCTAGGTTATACCCTTTGTAAATTGGGGGCTTAATTGCAAATCCTCCCACTAGCGGACATTTAAGGGGCATCCTGGGTAGCTGCACAGCGTAATTCCCATTGGTCATTGCGACTAAAATTTAACATATGGAGGCTTCTCAGGATATTGTGCTCGGGGTCCCCTTGCGGCAAGCCCGGCTGTGTGTGGTGTGCGGGGCATCCCATGTGGGCGATTATGTGCAGGTTTGTATACCCTGCGCCCGGCAAGCACTTGCGCGGCAATCTGGGACTCATGCAGGTGGATCGGCACCCACTGTCTCGTCCGCCATGCCCCCTAGCCTTGATTATGACACCTGGTGAAATTAACACTAGCGGGGAGTCTCAATCTGATGTTTCTGCCAGACTGGCCAACATTGAGAGACTGATTGCTATCTCTGCAGCCCGTAAGGCTCCAGCTAAAAGACGGCATGTGGTGCCTGCTGTGCCGGCCTTTTCTATGGATCAAGTTGATTTCCTTGTATTGTCTGACTATACCCCTCTTGAGGAAGGGGAATTATTCTCAGATTCAGATCTTTCTGACGATCAGCATTGCCTTGGCGCTGATGCCGGACCAGAGCATTGGGATGCTGATGACACCCATAGACTGTTGTCTCAAATTTTTGAAGTACTCTCCATTTCCCCTCCTGCAGCAGTACCTAAGCAGCAGGGGGAATTGTTTGGTACCGCAAAACCGCATTTGCAATTCCCAGAACAGACGCATTTTAATAATCTGGTTCTCAAGGAATGGGAGCGCCCTAGCCAGCTTCCCGGTATCCCTAAGGGGTGGGATAGGAGGTATCCCTTCCCCTCGGATGTGGTCAAGTGTTGGTCAACTCCCCCCGAGGTGGATGCCCCGGTCTTGGGGTTGTCTAATACGTCTGTTGTGCATTCCCCGGATTCCACTACCTTGAAGGATAGTGAGGACCGGCGTATTGATCAACTGGCTTCCCACACTTTTGCCTGTGTGGGTTCGGCCTTGCGCCCGGTGTGTGCTTCCGCTATTACGGCCGTGGTTAGGGCCTTGATCAGGGGCCTTCTGGACGGCTCCCATGAGGATCCTTCTAGTCCTGAATTTAGAGCCTTGTCACAATGTGAGATGTTCATCACCTATGTTCTCTCTGCCTTAGATGACACCATTCGGATGTGTAGCAGGAACTCGGCCTTGGTTGTCTCTATCCGCCGCTTGGTTTGGTTGCACCAGTGGGAAGCTGACAATGCTGCCAAGAAGGCTCTCACGGGGCTTCCCTTTAAAGGATTGCGCCTGTTTGGTGATCGTTTGGACCTTTTTGCTAAACGCAAAAAGCAGCCGCGACCCTTTCGGGGCTCCTTCACTCCTTTGCGGGGCAAAGGGGAGATTTCTGGGGCAAGGGCAGAGGCCGTGCCCGGCCCGGATCCTCCTGGGGTTCCAAACCCAAATCCACTGCCAAGCCCGCTCAGCAATGAAGGGTGCCCTCACCCTTGCGCGTGGGGGGACAGCTGCAGCTCTTCGCTCAGGTCTGGCCTCAACAAGTCTCAGACAATTGGATTCTGGAGGTTGTCTCCTCCAGATACAAGCTGGAGTTCACGGATTGACCTCCTCCCAGATTCCTCAGGTCACGGGTTCCTACGGACCCTCGGGCAGCTCAGGGTCTGCTTCTGGCGGTACAAAACCTTCTGGCCATGGGGGTCGTCTGTCAGGTCCCCCCGGGAGAGAGAGGTCAGTGTTACTATTCCAATCTCTTTACAGTGCCCAAAAGGGATGGTTCCATCAGACCCATCCTGGACCTCAAACTTCTCAACAAGTTCATCAGGACCAGATGTTTTCGTATGGAAACTCTGCGCTCCACTATCAGCTCCCTGCGCCCGGGGGACTTTATGACTTCAATAGACATCAAGGATGCTTACCTTCATGTGCCGGTCTTCCCAGGGCACCGGCGGTTTCTCAGGTTTGCGGTAGAGGAACAACACTACCAATTTGTGGCACTTCCCTTTGGTCTCACCTCTGCCCCCAGAGTGTTCACCAAGGTGTTGGCAGGCGTGATGGCCCTTCTCAGAGCCTGGGGTATTCACATTCTTCCTTATCTGGACGACCTCCTCATTACGTCCCCTTCACTCCAACAGGCAGAATTGGACACCCGGATGGTGGTGGCGACCCTGGAGAAGTTCGGGTCGGTGATCAATTACCCCAAATCCTTACTCTCCCCGTCCCGGGTGACCGCCTTCCTGGGTATGACTCTGGATACCATTCAGGCCAGGATTTTCCTCCCTCAGCAGAAGGTGGACTCTCTTCAAGCTCTGATTCATTTTTTGCTGTCTAGCCCTCATCCATCCATCCGGCAAGGGATGAAACTGGTGGGTCAGATGGTGGCCTGCTTCGAGGCAGTTCCCTACGCACAATTTCACATGAGGCCTCTTCAGCTCCATCTTCTTTCAGCCTGGGACAAGTGTCCCCTGTCTCTGGATCAGGCTTTTGTTCTGTCTCCTCTGGTCCGGCGGTCCCTCCTGTGGTGGCTGGACTTGAGGAAGCTTCTGGGGGGGCAGGTCATTTCTGACACCGTGTTGGGAGACGGTAACTACTGATGCCAGTCTGTCAGGTTGGGGGGGCTACTGGAGAGCCCACCAATTCCAGGGGCTGTGGGGCCCTCAGGAGGCCCACACCCCCATCAATGTTCTGGAGCTGAGGGCGGTCCGGTTGGTGCTGGCGCACCTGATGTCTCACCTCCAGGGCCTGCCGGTTCAGGTTCGCTCCGACAACCGGACTGTGGTCGCATATGCCCATGTAACAAATTGTGATTAACATTAATAAAATCTCCTCCTTTGTTGTTGTACAACCCTTATTTTTATTTGCCTTAATTCTCCATCCTTCACAGTCAGGATCTCTATATTTAACCCTTCTAGTGCCAGCTACGTGACTCTCACGTAGCTGCCTCTCCAACAGTTAAGTGCCAGCTACGTGAGAGTCACGTAGCTGACATTTTCCTACCTTAAAGCCGATCGGAAGGTCACAGCACCGCAGTTTTGGATATGTTTTGAAGAGGAGGCTTGGGGGGTCATTCAGAGGTGAGCTGAGGGTTGTACCTATGACGCGATCGCTGCAGGAGCCAATCAAAGTGCGGCTTCTGCAGATGTCATCAGCCGGCGCCGCACTGTATTTAAAGCCCAGGTCACATGGCATACGATCTTTTGCTTCCTGGATCTGAGGTAAGGAGGGTCCTGGGGGGAGCTGTTGTACTATTTTTTATTGATTCCTGCCATCCCCAACTTGGCTCCCACACTGCCTCCCTCCCCCTTCCATCATGCTGACCTCTATCAGTGACGGATCAGGGCTGCAGCGATCGATCATGCTGCATGCTGCGCTGATCTGTCACTGAAAGTGTGTTGTCCCTCTCCCCCCTCCCATCTCACCTCCTCCACTGCCCTGCTCCTCCTTCATGGTGCCGATTTTTATTGTCAGTGACAGATCAGGGCTGCATGCTGCGCTGATCTGTCACTGGATGTGTGTTGTCCCTCTCCCCCCTCCCATCTCACCTCCTCCACTGCCCTGCTCCTCCTTCATGGTGCCGATTTTTATTGTCAGTGACAGATCAGGGCTGCATGCTGCGCTGATCTGTCACTGGATGTGTGTTGTCCCTCTCCCCCCTCCCATCTCACCTCCTCCACTGCCCTGCTCCTCCTTCATGGTGCCGATTTTTATTGTCAGTGACAGATCAGGGCTGCATGCTGCGCTGATCTGTCACTGGATGTGTGTTGTCCCTCTCCCCCCTCCCATCTCACCTCCTCCACTGCCCTGCTCCTCCTTCATGGTGCCGATTTTTATTGTCGGTGACAGATCAGGGCTGCAGCGCTGATCTGTCACTGGATGTGTGTTGTCCCTCTCCCCACTGCCTCCCTCCCCCTTCCATCATGCTGACCTCTGCTATCAGTGACAGATCAGGGCTGCGCTGATCTGTCACTGGATATGTGTTGTCCCTCCCCCCTCCCATCTCGCCTCCTCCACTGCCCTGCTCCCCCTTTATTCTGCCGGACCTCCCCCCCCCCCCCCCCCGTCACACACACACAGGCAGACAGGGGACTAGGTAGGAGAACTGACCTGACACTATACAGCACAGGGATCACACACACACACACACACACACACACGGGACTAGGTAGCAGAGCTGACACTCTATACAGCACAGGGATCACACACACACAGACAGGGTTCTAGGCAGCAGAGCTGACACTCTATGCAGCACAGGGATCACACACATAGGGGACTAGGCAGCAGAGCTGACACTCTATACAGCACAGGGATCTCACACACACACACAGGGGACTAGGCAGCAGAGCTGACACTCTATACAGCACAGGGATAACACACACAGACAGGGGACTAGGTAGCAGAGCTGACACTCTATACAGCACAGGGATCACACACAGGAGACAGGGGACCAGGCAGCAGAGCTGACACTCTATACAGCACAGGGATCACATACACACACAGGGGACTAGGCAGCAGAGCTGACACTCTATACAGCACAGGGATAACTCAGTCACACGCGCACAGACATACACACTAACCTGTGTGACGATGTCCCTCCTCTGCGATCTCCAGCGAGGCTCTGTAGCCCCGCCCACCTTAGCTTAGCAACAATCTCCTACCTTGAGTTCTGCTCCCACCCACTGAACCACCAATGAAATATTGCCTACTAGACTCCCGGCCTCTCGGGGCGCCCGCTGCCGCCGGCCCAGACAGTTCATCTGAGCGCTTACACACGGGGGCGGAGGCAGCGGGCGCATGAGAGGCCGCGGCAAACCTCCGGGAGACGGCGCGGGACCGACTGGTAGAAATTGGGCTACGCAGTCACTACGGACCTGTGATTAGAAAGCAAACACATTTCCCGCCGGTTCTCGGCTGTGATGTCACCCCAGAGTGTACTACACGGGCAGGGGCATAGCTAAAGTCTTGGGGGCCCCGATGCAGCCCCCCCCTGGCTTAGGGGCCCAGTCGCAATGGCGACACCATAAATAGATCATACACCATAAATAGATCATAGAACAGGAAAGTGTTCTAAAAAATCAATGCAATAAAGAAAGGTGTGTGCATCAACCCTTGCTGCTCCAGTGAAATGTGTCCCATAAATATAACTTGAGAGCACCCCATTGCATATCTATTTGTCCTACAAACTACTCTGTGGGAGTCCCATCGGCGGAGGGGTGAGAGATTCATGCTGATCAGTGACAGGTCAGGCAGCGTGATCACCGCTGCCCTGATCTGTCACTGGGCATATGTGTTTTCCCCCCCCCCCTTCCTTCCACCTTGGCTTCCCAACTGCCTCCCTCCCCCTTCATGCTGCCGATCTCTGCTGTCAGCGACAGATCAGGGCTGCAGCGATCATGCTGCCCTGACCTGTCACTGGACATGTGTGTTGTCCCCCCCCTCCTTTTCCCCTATGTCTCCCTTGTGCCCCCCTCCCCCATCATGCATTAGGGTTAGGGCATGTGTGTTGTCTCCCCTCCCTTTACCCATGTCTCCGTCATGCCCCCCTCCCCGATCATGCATTAGGGTTGGGGCATTTTTTTTACTGTCTGAAATAAACATGGAAAAATACCACTCATAGGGCCTAACTTGAGCAAGCATTGGAGAGACACCCCTAACCCTAGCCCTAACCCTAGGTTAGGTCTAGGGCTAGGGGCGAGCACGCTGCCCCAACCTGTCACTGATCAGCACAAATCTCTCTCCCCTCCGACGATGGGCAGAGAGGGGAGAGATTTGTGCTGATCAGTGAAAGATGGGGGAGGAGAGAGATTTGCGCTGATCAGTGACAGGTCGGGCAGCTGCGACCACATGCAGGGTGTGATGCTGCTGCCCAGACCTTTCTCTGACACTGACCTGTCCACACCAAGCTTTGGCAGGCGGCTGCTCGTGTTGCCCCCCTCCCTACATATGATCCACCCGCGACTGTTCCGTTCTCTCAAGGTGTCCATCACCCTGCATGTGATCCCTCGCCTACGCTTCTGCCCTGGCCTGTCACTGATAAGTGCAAATCTCTCCACTGATCAGAGGAGGGGAAAGAGATTTGCGCTAATCAGTGATGGGTCAGGGCAGTGGTGATCACATGCAGAGAGTGATGCCGCTGCCCATGCCTGTCACTGATCAGCATGAGTGACAGATGCCCTGCCACTTGTCCCTCACTCTTGCCTGGCAAGTTCTGTTTGCCGATCGGTGTGCCCCTCAGTGGCCTCCAATCAGTGTGAGAGCTTTGGAGGGCAGCGGCTGCTCCAGACCTGGCCACCCCCGCCTGTGCCATTCCCTAGTCATTTGTGAGCTTTGGAGGGACGGCGGCTCCTCGTATTCCCCCACTCCCTGCATGTGATCGCCACTGCCCAAACCTGTCACTGATCAGGGCAAATCTCTCAGATCGCCGGAAGGGGGGAGAGATTAGCGGTGATCAGTGACAGGTCGGGACAGCGGCGATCCCTCCACCGATCCAGTGTGTAAGCGATCACATGGGTGGGGGTAACACGGCTCCTTGTGTTACCCCCATGTGATTGCCAGACCAGCTCTCTCTCTCACCTGTCTTGTACTGTCTGCCAATCGGTGTGTCCCTGAGTGGCCACCAATCGGTGTGTGAGCTTTGGTGGGAGGTAGGATGTGATCGCCGCTGCCACGACCAGTCGCTAATCAGCGCAAATCTCTCCCCTCTGAGTGGGGGGAACACAAGGAGCCGCCCCATCCCCACCTACCTCCACTGCTCGGTGTGTAAGCGATCACTGATCGCCGGGCCAGCTCCTTTCTTCCATGTTGCGCCGCTGCAATTGTCCATTCATTGTTTCTATCTTGGAGCGGCCCATGTACAGAGAGGTACAACTCCAGCATATACATATTGTGTACACACCTACTCCTCCCGCAGCCTCTCTGTACATGGGCACTACAGCTGCAGGTGGTTTCAACCATCCTTCTAATTGTAATGTTCTGTTACTTTAACTTCCTTTTAGATTGCGATTGCTCTCGAAGATTCTTGGTTCTGCAAGCTTGCTGACGTTAACTTTTGAGTATCTGCTTTTTGGCTGTTTTGTTCCCCAACTTTAGTTCTAGGCTTTAGTTTAGCTTTTAGTTACTGTAAACTTCCCCCTAGTTCCTCCCCTTTAGTGCAGTATTTTTATTGTTTTCATTTGGTTTTAGCCTTTGTTTAGCAGATTTCAGGATGGCTGGGAAAAGGTACTCTGCCCAGGAAGCAGCGGCTTACATGATGGAGTCAGACTCGGAAGAGTATAGTGTTTCAGGGTCAGATTATTTGCCCTCAGATAGTGAGTCTGACAGTGTCTCCTCTACTGAAGAGACACAGCCGTGCAGTAGTACCAGTGGTAGTGCTAGGCATCCTAGAAGGGATGGTAGCGCACAAGGAGAAGCCACGCTGGAGGAGAGTGTAGTTCAGATGGAGAGTGCTGCAGCTGGTGATGGAGTGCCTACGTGGAGGCCTCCCAATAATTATTCCCCCGAAATTCCCCCTTTCGATTCGGTCCCCGGAGTCAACGTGGACACAACAAACTTCCGTCCTGTTGACTTTTTCAAATTGTTCATCACGGAGGCCATGCTACAGGACATGGTCTACCATACAAACTGCTATGCTGAGTGGGTCCTAGCACAAAATCCCCCACAAAGGCACGCCCGCGCTCATGCATGGCAGCCCACAAACATAAGTGAGTTAAAAAAATTTTGGGGGCTCACTTTAGCCATGGGTATCTGCAAAAAATTTAGTATCGCCTCCTACTGGGATACCCGAACCCTTTTGGCAACACCATTATTTCCGGCCATAATGACCAGAAACCGCTACCAAATTTTACTGCGGTTTCTACATTTTAATGACAATTCCACTGCAATTCCCCGTGGTGAGCCCGGTCACGACAGACTTCACAAAGTACGTCCCCTGATCGATAGTCTGTCTGAGCGCTTTGCAGAAGTGTACACCCCCTCCCAAAATTTAAGTATTGACGAATCGCTTCTGCTTTATAAAGGGCGCATTGTATTTCGTCAGTATATCCCTAGTAAGCGTGCCCGCTATGGGATAAAATTTTACAAATTGTGTGAAAGCTCGACCGGCTACACCAAATTTTTTCGTCTTTACGAAGGAAGGGACACACATCTGGACCCCCCTGGTTGTCCCCTTGATTTGTCTGTCAGTGGAAAAATAGTTTGGGAACTCATGACTCCTCTACTGGGGAAAGGTTACCACTTATATGTGGATAACTTTTATACCAGCATCCCCCTATTTCGAGCCCTCTACTCATTGGACACACCGGCCTGCGGCACCATCAACCGTAATCGAAAAGGCTTGCCCAGGTCATTGCTGACACAAAAAATAAATCGTGGAGAGTCGTATGCTGTAAGAAGCAATGAGCTCCTGGCCGTGAAATACATGGACAAAAAAAATGTTTTCATGCTGACTACAATCCACGATGAGTCAGTCGTGAGATTACGGCAACGTGGTCCCCGAGCCCCTTCCCAAAAGCCACGTTGTATCAAAGATTATAATAAATTCATGGGTGGCGTTGATAAAACAGACCAAATTTTAACATATTACAACGCCACCAGAAAATCCAGAGCCTGGTACAAAAAAGTTGCTATCCATTTGGTCCAATTAGCAACTTATAACTCCTTTGTTGTCTTCAAGGCAGCAGTACCAGGCTCCAATTTGTCGTTTGTAAAATATCAGCTGCAGATACTCCCTGCTCTGTTATTTGGGGATACCGAGCAGGCACCAGTGATGGCTGGTAATGATGATGAGGCTAGATTAGTGGGGAAGCATTTCATAAAGTGCATCCCCTCCATCAATAAGAAGAGGTATCCCCAGAAGCCTTGTAGGGTTTGTAGTAGGCGTGGCTTTAGGAGAGATGTGCGCTACTACTGCCCGACATGTCCCAGCCAACCTGGTTTGTGTTTGGAAGGTTGCTTTGAAGCATACCATACTAAATTCGATTTTTAGTTGTTTTATTCTGGTTAATAGTTTTTTTATGGATTTGTAGTTGTTTTATTCTGGTTAATAGTTTTTTATGGATTTTTAGACCGTATGTAGGTTAGGTTAGGTTTTGTTCCGTGCCCTAGGGTCATCCTGGTTTGGAATACCCTGCTCTGCAACACCCCCCCAGATCTATAGTAACAGAATACATCTCCACATCTGGGTGAAGGTAAGTGGCGAGACCTGGAATCTTTTAGGCTATTTGCATATACTTTCTCTAGTTAAAAATTCAGTTAGATAATTGCATTTTCTTGTCCCTGTGTTTTTTTTATTTTTTGTACTTGCGAAGCCAAAAGATGATGGAGGAAATGGTGAAGGAGGAGCCGCTGGATACTTGTGATAGATGATGAAAACATGGGGCCCTTCATTAGGATTTCAGTGTTTACTGACGTTCACAATCTATCAGCACAAGGCTAATCCTCCCATGACTAATCCTAGCAGAACCATTATTGAGATTATTTTGCATTGCTTTTTCAGATGTTTATTCTGTGCTATTTGTCTAGCGGTCTGTGTCCACATATGCATGTTATGTATTGTTCTGTTCCAGGGACCCTGCAGTTTCAGATTTATTGAGTTTTTTCTTGTTTGCATATTGATATATTAGGAAAACTTTCTTTTATGCTGCATATTTATTAATATTTTTTAGGGAAATCCGTTGCAAACTATGAACACCTCAAGGTTTTTCATCCATAAAAAGGTTCCCACAACAAAAAACCCAGCACGCCTAGAAACCTTGAGGTATGTACTTTCCAAAAATATATAGTTTGTGGGGGGTATTTCAAATGTAAAGGGTTGTAAATTTGGAAACACTTTGTGTGCGCAGCTGATTTTTGCCAGTAAACAGACCCTCAAACGCACGCTTGACTTTGGGGTGTTTGGCAACTCTACCCTTCAAAGTACCTATGCATGTGGGGTATTATTTTGTTCAGCAGATGTTGTGCTTTCAGATTTACTGTGTGACTTCTTGCTTGCTTATTATTTTTATAGGAAAATATGGTTTTGAATCTGCTTTTTGTTTGTTTTTTTAGGGAAATCCTTTGAAACCAGAGGTTCTGCCAATGAATAGAGTCCAAATGAATGTACCCACGCCAACAAGCCCAGTAGGCTTAGAAACCTTGAGGTATGTACTTTCCAAAAATATATAGTTTGTGGGGGTTATTTCAAATGTAATGGGTTGTAAATTTGGAGAAACAGCAAGGTGCGCATTTTGTGTGCGCAGCTGATTTTTGCCAGGAAAATGACCCTCAAGTGCACACTTGACTTTGGGGTGTTTGGCAACTCTACCCTTCAAAGTACCTATGCATGTGGGGTATTATTTTGTTCAGCAGATGTTGTGCTTTCAGATTTACTGTGTTACTTCTTGCTTGCTTATTGTTTTTATAGGAAAATATGGTTTTGAATCTGCTTTTTGTTTTTTTGTTTTTAGGGAAATCCTTTGAAACAGAGGTTCTGCCAATGAATAGAGTCCAAATGAATGCACCCACGCCAACAAGCCCAGTAGGCTTAGAAACCTTGAGGTATGTACTTTCCAAAAATATATAGTTTGTGGGGGGTATTTCAAATGTAAAGGGTTGTAAATTTGGAGAAACAGCAAGATGCGCACTTTGTGTGCGCAGCTGATTTTTGCAAGTAAAATGACCCTCAAGTGCACACTTGACTTTGGGGTGTTTGGCAACTCTACCCTTCAAAGTACCTATGCATGTGGGGTATTATTTTGTTCAGCAGATGTTGTGCTTTCAGATTTACTGTGTGACTTCTTGCTTGCTTATTGTTTTTATAGGAAAATATGGTTTTGAATCTGCTTTTTGTTTGTTTTTTTAGGGAAATCCTTTGAAACCAGAGGTTCTGCCAATGAATAGAGTCCAAATGAATGTACCTACACCAACAAGCCCAGTAGGCTTAGAAACCTTGAGGTATGTACTTTCCAAAAATATATAGTTTGTGGGGGGTATTTCAAATGTAAAGGGTTGTAAATTTGGAAAAACTGCAAGGTGCGCACTTTGTGTGCGCAGCTGATTTTTGCCAGTAAAATGACCCTCAAGTGCACACTTGACTTTGGGGTGTTTGGCAACTCTACCCTTCAAAGTACCTATGCATGTGGGGTATTATTTTGTTCAGCAGATGTTGTGCTTTCAGATTTACTGTGTTACTTCTTGCTTGCTTATTGTTTTTATAGGAAAATATGGTTTTGAATCTGCTTTTTGTTTGTTTTTTTAGGGAAATCCTTTGAAACCAGAGGTTCTGCCAATGAATAGAGTCCAAATGAATGTACCTATGCCAACAAGCCCAGTAGGCTTAGAAACCTTGAGGTATGTACTTTCCAAAAATATATAGTTTGTGGGGGGTATTTCAAATGCAAAGGGTTGTAAATTTGGAAAAACTGCAAGGTGCGCACTTTGTGTGCGACGCTGATTTTTGCCAGTAAAATGACCCTCAAGTGCACACTTGACTTTGGGGTGTTTGGCAACTCTACCCTTCAAAGTACCTATGCATGTGGGGTATTATTTTGTTCAGCAGATGTTGTGCTTTCAGATTTACTGTGTTACTTCTTGCTTGCTTATTGTTTTTATAGGAAAATATGGTTTTGAATCTGCTTTTTGCTTTTTTTTTTAGGGAAATCCTTTGGAACCAGAGATTCTGCCAATCAATAGAGTTCAAACCAATGGACCCACGCCAACAAGCCTAGTATGCCTGGAAACCTTGAATTGTGCACTTTCCAAAAATATATAGTTTCTGGGGGGTATTTCAAATGTAAAGGGTTGTATTTTTTGAAAAACTGCGAGGAGCGCATAGTATTTGTATTTTATCTGAAAATCTCCTCTAGCGCTCTTTGCAGTTTCGGGGGTCTCCTGGGCAGGAAAGGGTGTCTACTAATACATGTGTGGTACCGTTGTAACCGGGAGAAATGGGGCTTTTACCCTCAATATGTTTTTATTGTAAAACCTTTATTTTTGATTAAAAAAAAACACTGCAAAATGTAAAAACGTGTGTATTTTTAATTTTCTTTCACATATTTTGCCCAAAATAATTAGGATAAGAAAATCAAAATTGATAAACAAGACATATGCTTTTAAAGCCCAGATTCTGCTGAAAAAAATGATATGTAATTTTTATGGGAAGTCCCAGAAAATCCCTTCAAAAATTACAGTTGAACATGTGTAGCTCAAAATAGTGAAAAATGCTCTGGCAACAGAGCGTGACAAAATCTCCAGGTGGGCTGGCACTTAAAGGGTTAAAAGGAAAACTCTCCTTTAGTCAGGTTTTTTGTGTTCTGCCTAATTTGGAATGTAAAATAAACATTTGCGTTTGGATTGTGCCCCCCCCCACACACTTGTGATTTACTAATCAATATGCTGTTTCCGAGTCTCATATATTCCTGTGGCTCTGAGTTGCTAAAGTAGGAGTGGCTTTCCTGGTCCTTGGTTATATTGTCTTAATTAAAATACAGATATATCCCTTGTATATGTTTAATGTGTTAGGCACCATATCTGATATTTATTCCTAAATGATAGGAACAACTGCCCAGCACGCAATCACCAAGTTTTGGTGTTCCCTTTTTGTGGAGTAACACAAGCACATTATGCACAATACGCCAATCAGAGCCAACACAATACAGAGAATGAAGGATAGGATAGAAGTAGATGAGCACCATTTTGCTTTAGGGATAGCTTGTCTGTTCAAGCCTCCGCACACATTGCATCTGGTGTTCATATTTTTTCTTGCTATGTTTCTCTGTATACTTTTCACTTTTGGCACGTACCATATTCTTTGTGCAATAAAACACACTTTCCTGTGAATTTACATGGGGCAACTGACAAAACAACTTACACTACCATGCTCTCGCACTGCTGATTGGGTTCCCGCAGCCTGGGTAACCGATCTACCGGTTAGTGGGGGAGCAGCAGGTGGATAAACAGCAGGTAACGGATTCCTGCTTTCCACGAAAACCAGTCTTCCGGACCCTGTAAAGGGTCGGCATCCATTGAAAATAGATGCTGGCCGTAGACATAAGCAATGCCCGCACATCACCCAGAACCAGCAAGGATGATCGACAACACAGAAAGCAGCGCGGTTAAGTGTGGTAGCAGCAGCTGGGTATAACCCTGCTTGCCCTCTGCTCCTCCATTGTCTGGTGTTTGGGGGGATTCTGCCACACTGCCTGTAGCTGAGTGATTCTTTCACACTTCCTGTAATGGGGGATGCTGCACACTGCCTGTAATGGGGGAGTGGGGATTTCCACACACTGCCTGTAATGGGGTGATTGGGAGGGGGGTTCAGATTAGGTGCATCTTATAGTGCTAAAAATATAGTAGCTACTTGCATTGTACCACAGCATATCTGATACTATAGTATCAGTGTATGGGCAAGTGTGGCTGCATACACTTGCGCAATTTTGATACATTTAAGAGGACCTGTTTATTGTGTTTGTATGTATGCTGACCTGACAAAGTGCTCCAGCCCAAGAAACTTATCTTTGTCACTGAGCAACAGTAATAAGTACAGGGACCAATGCCATTTGGTCTACACAAAAAGTACTAAGTGCTGTATTTTTGTGTTTAACTATGTTGTTCCATGGTTACTAAAGGAGGCCATTTAGCACCCCACTACTGTGCTGTAGATATAGCAACCAATCATTCACTTATTGTCAGACCAAACGATATGGTGGCCGGCCAGCAAATTCTCGTTCATCACTTGGTCACAGTGGGAATTTCCATGGATGCACTGGTCTGATCGTGGTCGATTTAGCAATTTCTTGCTCGCGAATTGATTTGTGGATATCATAAGACCTAAGTGGTTCTAACCAATTCTCAAATTTTTAAGAGAAGCACAAATCTGATTGACTTTAAATATCATATCAACCAGGAGTTCTGAAATCTCCTCCCTACTACAAGCAAATGTATCAGTCTCCTTCCTGATCTACAGTCTCTGCACCTAAATTTGGAGTGGTCTCTGAAGAGTCTACAGATAAAACCATAGCCTTATCACTCTCAGAAGCAGGGCTAACTCCAGGTTTATGTTGGCCCTGGACAAAAGAGCCTCACTGCAACCCTTTGCCACGTGGCATCCTTTAACTTTGTTGTTGCTAATGGGTCCTCCTCTGCTACTGATCACCCTCTAGTCCCCACTGATCATCCCCTATACTGCAAGCACTAGGTCCTTGTCATTTTGTTGACTGGTTGCTTGCTGCTTTCCCCACTGCTGCACACAACCTTGTCCTGTTCCTCAACTACAATCCTCATCTGTCAGCCCACAACCTTGTACTGTTCCTCAACTCTGATCCAGTTCTGCCAGCCCACAACCTCACCCTGTTCCTCGGCTATGATCCAGTTCTGCCAGCCCACAACCTTGTCCTGTTCCTTGACTACAATCCAGTTCAGCCAGACCACGACCTTGGCCTGTTCCTCGACTCTGAACCAGTTCTGCCAGCCCACAACCTCGTCCTGTTCCTTGACTTTAATCCAGTTCTGCCAGCCCACAACCTCGCCCTGTTTCTCAACTCTAATCCAGTTCTGCCAGCCCACAACCTCGGCCTGTTTCTCGACTCTGATCCAGTTCTGCCAGCCCACAACCTCGGCCTGTTTCTCAACTCTGATCCAGTTCTGTCAGCCCTCAACCTCGGCCTGTTTCTCAACTCTGATCCAGTTCTGCCAGCCCCAAACTTCGTCCTGTTCCTTCACTATGATCATGATCTGCCAGCCCAAAACCTCGTCCTGTTCCTCAACTATAATCTAGCTCTGCCAACCCACAACCTTGGCTTGTTCCTCAACTCTGATCTAGTTCTGCCAGCCCACAACCTGGGCCTGTTCCTTGACTCTGATCCTGTTCTGCCAGCCCACAACCTCATGCTGTTCCTTAACCATGATCCTGATCTACTAGCCCACAACCTCGTCCTGTTCCTCAACTATGATCTACTTCTGCTAACCCACAACCTCGGCTTGTTCCTCAACTCTGATCCAGTTCTGCCAGCCCACAACCTTGGCCTGCTTCTCGATTCTGATCCAGTTCTGCCAGCCCACAACCTCGGCCTGTTTCTCAACTCTGATCCAGTTCTGCCAGCCCAAAACTTAATCCAGTTCCTCGACTATGATCATGATCTGCCAGCCCACAACTTCACCCTGTTCCTCAACTCTGATCCAGTTCTGCCAGTCCACAACCTTGTCCTGTTCCTCAACTATGATCACAATCTGCCAGCCCACAAATTCACCCTTGTCATAACTCACTTACCTGGGTCCCGTTCCAGCGCTGTCTCCGGGCGGCTGGCCGCAACAGTTCCTGTTCGGCGGCCGCGCCGAGCAGCGGCGGCTCGTGCGGTGCCGAGCACGGCCGCCCTCCTCCCTCTCTTCCGCGTCCCCGGCTCCCGTGCTCGCGCGCTCATTAAAGGGCCAATGAGCCCGAAGTATGGGGGTAACGCCCCTAGTTCTAGGTTGGGGCCATACGCCCTTTTTTGTTATCTGGACCAATGTTGTGTGAGTTCTGAGTTGCACCAATCACGCAATCACTTCCCCATCCCCAATCATATCTGGTCCCTATAAAAGCTTCACCCCATCATTTACTCAGTGCCTGTGATAGCGCCTTGTACCTAGTTTGTCTTTTGAATTACTTTCTGATTGATCTTCGTTGCCGACCCCTGCCTGAACCGACCATTCTCTGCCTGATCTCCGTTGCCGACCCCTGCTTCGTACCCCGACCTCGTGCTGCCTCATCCTACTGTACCATTGCGATCTCTGCTTACCCGGTGTTGACCTCTAGCCTGTCTTTGGACTTCCTAGTGAAACCTGCTCCAACAATTGGACTCTAATTGAGCTCTAATTCCGCTCTTCGTTATTGGATCTTCAGACCTCCAACCAGTAAGCTCCCATCCTTTGAGCCATTGTGATGGGATGTCATATTTATCCAGATATATACTAATATACTAATATCCAGCTATATACCAAGGCTAAGGCTTGCTTGAACCAATTTGCTCAGGCTTAGAATAGAGGTGAAAGTTTCACTTTAAGACACTTACATTTCCATATAATCATTCACCAGAAAATGGACATTTCATTTTTATTATTATTATAACCTAGCTAATTCTCTGTGTCAACTTGTACGCTTCAGAAGACAACATCAAGGCCGTCTCTAATTTCTTCTCTTGTTTTAAGAACTTATTGTATTGTTTATGTTAATGCCTACGTGCAAAATGTCCTGCTAATAATTGCTCCCCGAAGGGAGGGGTAAGGAGCAATTCTGTATACTGCTCTATATATTCTCTACTGTGTCAGAAATAAATTAGAATCTGTATGATGAATGCTGTTGTCTGAACTTTCCTTTGCGTCATACTGGTTCTTAGCTCGAGCTAAGCAGAGACTCTCCAGGGGCAGACGCTCAACGGGATACCGACGCCCAACAGTTCTTTGGTGGAGATACGCAGGCAATTCTACCTTCTCTGGGGTAAATGACATTTTACTTTACCCCTGGGATGGCAGAATTCAAAGATCCAGGTTGGGAGGTATAATTTAGCCGCATGTGTATAGCGACAGGTAGGGTCAGGAGAGACGCAGGGAGCAGGACTCCAGGTTTAGTCGCAGGTTTTTTAGTGACAGGTTTGGTCGCAGGTTTAGTGAAAGGTATAGTCACAGGTTTTTAGTGACAGGTGCAGGCGCAGGTTTAGCGGCAGGTGCGTCTCGTGAGACGCAGGAAGTCCAGTTACGAGACTCCAGGTTAAATAGTAGCGCTACAAAGGTAGTTGAGCCTCTGCCTCGTGAAAATATCTCTGCGCTTCATTTGCTTTTCTTACTGTCGCGTAGAAGTTTAACCCTTTCAGTGCCAAGCATGTAGATTCTACATGCCTGACTTCCCCCCCTGCTAGTTAAAAAAATCAAAATCAAAAATACTCACCTGACCCCTCGTTGGATCCGGACGGGTTCTCCTCTTTAATTTGGTGCCATCTGATCCCCCGTGGGGGGTCGGATGGCTCCAGGAGAGCCCCCGAAATAGGCCCCCCCATTTCGGCAGCAGCAGCTGCTAACTGTAAAAAAAAAAATGACATTTGCTTACCTGTGGTCGCGCTGCCTCCCGCCGGGTCTTCTCTTCACTGGGGGGCCTCCGATCGTCCAGAAAATGCCCTCTCCCCCCCACTTCCTGCATCGCGACTGCTGGCCCCGCCCCCTGGGGGGACTCTGAATCAGTCTGTTTAGGGGGTTGGAGCAGAGATCAGAGGAGGAGGAGAGGGCTGTGATCGCCCCCCCTCCCCAGGCTCTCTCCTCCAAACACGCGATCAGACTGTCAGCGGAGATCGCTGGGGGACACAGGATCAGAGGTGTGTAAAGTTAAAAAAAAAAATAATAAAGATCATTTTTTTTATTTATGTGTCTGTGTTTTTTTATTCAACATTTAACCCCTTGTGAACTGGTAAGGGGTCCATGAGACCCCTTATACCAGTTCACAAGGCTGGGGGGGTGGCAAGTCACCTGCCCTAGCGGGTGACTTGCCATTAACCCCCGGCACCCCCATTACCTGCCTCCCCAAAGGCCAGGGGGGGGGGCAGAAGAGCCTAGGCCCACATAGGCTATGTGGGCTCGTAGGCTGCAGGGTGGGGGGCCACAAAAGCTGGCCCCCCCACTCTGTGCCTACAAGCCCCCATAGCTGGTCCCGGCTGGTTACTTTGGGTAAGGGGGACCCCACGTCATTTTTGGGGGGATTTTTAATGGTTTTTAACCCTTAAAAATCCCCCAAAAAATGGGGTCATTTTTTTTTTATTAACCCTTTGTGTTCTGTCATCCAGCAGCTATAAAAGGCTTCCAGCAGGTGAGCAGAAGCCAGTGATCGCCGAGGGACAGAGTGCTCCAGGATGGATGGGAGGTAAGTATTAAAAAAATAAAATAAAATAATTTTTTCTTTTTGCGTGTGGTGTGTTTTTTTTTACATTTAACCCCTTGTAAACTGGTAAGGTGTCCATGACCCCTATACCAGTTCACAAGGCTGGGGGAGGTGGCAAGTCACCTGTGACTAGCGGGTGACTTGCCATTAACCCCCGAAACCCCCATTACCTGCCTCCCCAAAGGCCAGGGGGGGCAGAAGAGCCCGGGCCCACGGGCTATGCGGTCTTGTAGCCTGCAGGGCCAGGGGCCACAACAGCTGGTTTCTACAAGCCCTGCATAGCTGGTCCCGGGCTGGTTACTTTGGGTAAGGGGGACCCTATGTCATTTTTTTCTCGATTTAACCCTTTGTAGTGTGGATGGTAGTTGTATTTTATTTGTAAATGTTATAGATTACTTGTTTCAGTTAGGGGGGTCTCCTGGGCAGGAACGGGGGGCTACCGATAAATATGTGGTACAGTTCTAATCGGTAGAAATGGGGCTTTCACATGCAATATGCTTTTCCTTAATAAAATGCATTTTTTATTTAAAATAAAGGAGTCAGTTTTCTAAAAATGTTTTTATTTATTTATTTATTTTTTTACTTAATAATATTGTAAAAAAACAAAATCAAATTTACAAACAAGACATTTCATGTTAAAGCCTAAACTCCAGCAAAAATGGCGCAAAACATGGCGCAAAATGGGGAAAAATTACCTGTCAACAGAGGGTGACAAAATCTCAAGTAGGCTGGCAATTAAAAGGGTTAAAAGTAGCTATGCATGTTGGGTATCGTTCTGTTCGGGGGACCTTGCGCTTTCAGACTTAGCTTGTTTTTTCTGGTTTGCATATTTATATTTTAGGAAAAGGTGTTTTTTATTCAGCTTTTTTATACATTTTTTAGGGAAACCCTGCGCAACCAAAGAATTCTTTGAGGGACTAATTCCAGAAAGAGGAGTCCACTACAACAAGCTGGGTACGCTTAGAAAGCTTAACATGTGTACTTTCAGGGAATATATGATTTATGGGGGATATTCCAAATGTAAAGGGTTGTTTTGGTTGAAAAATCGCAAGGTGCGCACTTTGTCTGCAGAGCTGAAATTTTCAAGTAAAATTACTGTTATGCACATGCTTTACTTTGGGGTGTTTGGCAACTCTTCCCTTGACAGAACCTATGCATGCTGGGTATTGTTCTGTTCAGGGGATGTTGCGTTTTCAGATTATATATTTTTTTTTTTTAGGAAAATGTGGCTTTGATTCTGCTTTTTTATCCTTTTTTTAGGGAAACTCTTTGCAACCAATGAATACATTGAGGAATTACTTCCAGAAAACTATGGGCACATCAACACGCCTGGTACAGCTAGAAAGCCTGAGGTGTGTACTTCCAGAGAATATATAGTTTGTTGGGGGTATTTCAGATGTAAAGGGTTGTTTTTCTGGAAAAACTGAAAGGTGCGCATATTGCATAGCATAGTTGTACTTTATCTGAAAATCCTCTAAAGCGCTATTTCAGTTTGGGGGAGTCTCCTGGGCGGGAAAGGGTGTCTACCTATACATATGTGGTATCGCTGTAACCGGGAGAAATTGAGATTTCACACGCAATAAGATTTTATTGACAAACTTACATTTTTTTTTTTTTACACCCAAAAATATTGAGAATACACCTAAAAATTACAAACAAGACATTTTATGTTAAAGCCCAGACTCTGCTGAAAAAAACAATATATCATTTTCCTGGGAAATCCCTGGAAATCCCTTTCAAAAATCACATTTGAACATGGGGAGCGCAAAATAGTGCAAAATGTTTGTGTGGATTGAAGTGTGAAGGTGAGCACGCTTTAAACCACTGACATTGTTATTTGCTAATTTGTCATTTGTTAACTGATGATGGGTAGTCAAGAGTCTAAGACCCCCTGGATAGGAGAGTCCTGTGTGCAATATGTAGAGAGAGTGGCAGGTTCAGGATTTTTTTTACAACCTTTTGTATACTGTCTGGTGGGGTGGACTGAGGGTGAAACAAGTAGTTGTCCTTTCCCCAGGGAAGGGGAAATGCTGGGATGATCAGGAAAAGGTTCCCATATTATCAAGGAGACCCAAACTTAGATAAAGATTATATGAAGAAGGGAGGTGAAAATGGGTTAAAACATGCTCCCTATTGGTTTAAAAGGGATGACTTTAGGGAAGAGTTATAGTTATAGACTAGTTATAGAGGACATCCAATTCTGGAGACAAAGACCTGGGTTTCATGCCCTGGAACACAAACTAGGAACACATTTAAAATAAAATATAAACAAGAGTTTAGGGCTGAAAGTTACTGCCCCTCACCTTACGTACCACCTAAGAAAAACAGCCTCTATCCCTCCTTTATTGAGGAAGAGATAGAAGTCAGAAAACAAGTGAGCAGCGATAGACAGAAGCTTCCTGTTGATGTTTCTCCGCTAGATAAAGAGGAACACTAAGAGAAAAAATGAACTAGATAAACTAGGAGTAAAATTAGTTGGAAAAAGTTAATATAGAAGCCTAACTGTGAAAAAAGGGCAGGATACAATGTGGGTGTCAGGAATGACTTGCCTTCAGTCCGTGCCCGTGGTGTCCCTAGGCAACTGGCCAGGGTTTCTCCTGCCCAGCAGCTGCCTCTGTGTGTCGCCGAGTAAGTCCTCCCCCCTTGCCCGTTGTCACTCAGCTTGTGCTTGCTGGCCTTTACAGTCAGCTCATGTCTTCCGGGGGTGCAATACTCAGAATGGCCACCGGAGGCTGTTTAAGAGAACAAAGTCTAGAAGGTGCAGCTCTGAGCAGTCTGCCTGGGAAGCTCAGCTGGAGCAATCAGCCCAGAGCTCACCAATCAGACTACAGGGCCAGTGCTCCAATCTGCTGTCAGATCCTAAATGCACCAATCCCAGCCACTGTCTCTCTGTCCAATCCTGCCGGTTTTCCCACTATAAAGGGATTTCCACTGCAGTGTGTCATTGCCTGTTATAGCGCCTAGTACCAAGCATTGAAGCTCGTTTGATTCCTGTTGTCAACTTCAGCCTGAACCGACCTTTTGCCTGCCTGACCACGATTTTCGCCTGACCCCTCTGATACCTCGCCCCGTGACCTCCCGGCTCTGACCTCGGCTTGTAATCGGACTTCCGCCACCCGGCATCCTCTCTTGGGACTCCCTGCCGTTCATCAGTCTCCACCTTAAGCTGATAATCTTTGCGCCCTATAAGTCCTGGGGGTAACCGAGTAGGAGAGGCATTACCCGCGTCTCCTACAAGCGGGGACTTGTCTATAGGCAGAAGAGGCGGTGGAGATTGGGGATTGTCAGCTCAAGACAGACTGGTGTCCGGTATAGTCCTTACATTATAACAGGCCCAAAAATTGATATGGAAGAACTTGTACAACAAGTGCAGGCCATGGCTACCGCCATTAACCAGCTGGCCCAACGTGTGGCTGATCAAGAAAATCGCCAGCTGCCTGCACCACCTGTATCCTCACCTCCTGTTGAACCGAAGGTTCCCCTTCCTGAGAAATTTGATGGGGATCGTACAAGATTCTCCAACTTCAAGAACTCCTGTGAACTTTATTTCAGACTACGGCCCTACTCTTCAGGCACAGAAATGCAGAGGGTGGGCCTGGTTATCTCTCTGCTCCAGGGTGATCCACAGTCCTGGGCGTTTGGCTTAGCGCCCACAGATGAGCCCTTGCAATCTGTCTCAGCCTTGTTCTCCGCTATGGAGATCCTATATTCGGACCCTGACAGGACTTCGACCGCTGATGCCAGGCTTCGAAGCCTGAAACAGGGGAAACGCTCAGCAGAGGAATATAGTGCCAAATTCCGCCGCTGGGCGATTGAATCCCGTTGGAATGATCCTGCTCTCTGTAGTCAGTATAGAATTGGTCTTTCAGAAGGTGTTAAGGATGTTCTAACAAATTTTCCTTACCCTAAAAGCCTGGATGAACTCATGCTTATGGCCATTAAAATTGACAGACGGCTACGGGAGAGACATATAGAGAAGAATCACTCTCACTTCTGGGAATCTTCCCACCAGGAGTCATCCTCTATGGGTGTTGTCTCATCTTCGCCCCCAGAAGAGCCTATGCAACTTGGTGCTACTCACCTTTCCCCGGCTGAAAAGAGTAGACGTCGCACCTTAGGCCTATGCATGTACTGCGGGGTTTCAGGTCACCTGGTTAGGACCTGCCCCAATAAAAGACCTTTGGCGGGATTGCAACGTCCTGACAAGAAAGAGAAAGTTTGTCAGGACGGTCAGGTAACTTCCCTTCATAGAAATAAAATGTTGTTACCTGCTACTGTGGGTTGGGAGTTGTCCAGGAAATCCGTCTCTGCTTTTGTCGATAGCGGAGCAGTTGGCAACTTCTTGGATAAATCCATAGTAGCCGCCTTAGGCATTCCCTTAATCCCCCTTGGGAAGCCCCTTCAGATTTTGGCAGTAAACAATACTCCTGTTCCTAGAGGAACTGTCACCTCCAAAACCCCTTTAATTAACCTAGTTGTGGGACCTTCCCATTCTGAGAACCTTGAATTTTTTGTCTTAGACAGCCCTGAAGCCCCGGTTGTCTTAGGGTTCCCCTGGTTAAAGGTGCACAACCCTACCTTTGATTGGGAAACTGGGGAATTGACAGGATGGAGCCCGCACTGTGCAGAACATTGCTATAGTATCACAGTTGGAGCAACCCAAGTCTCAGAGCTTATTTGTCCGTCTGCCTCTCCATCCATGAGGGTACCTCATGTATCTTTATTGAGGTCCGCCGGAACCATTCAGGGTGATAATCCTGTTAAGTCTGGTGAGGGTCCGGAGGCCCCTCGTGAAGGGGAGGGTACTGTCAGGAATGACTTGCCTTCAGTCCGTGCCCGTGGTGTCCCTAGGCAACTGGCCAGGGTTTCTCCTGCCCAGCAGCTGCCTCTGCCTCCGATGCCATCCCCAGCGGCGCGTGTGTCGCCGAGTAAGTCCTCCCCCCTTGCCCGTTGTCACTCAGCTTGTGCTTGCTGGCCTTTACAGTCAGCTCATGTCTTCCGGGGGTGCAATACTCAGAATGGCCACCGGAGGCTGTTTAAGAGAACAAAGTCTAGAAGGTGCAGCTCTGAGCAGTCTGCCTGGGAAGCTCAGCTGGAGCAATCAGCCCAGAGCTCACCAATCAGACTACAGGGCCAGTGCTCCAATCTGCTGTCAGATCCTAAATGCACCAATCCCAGCCACTGTCTCTCTGTCCAATCCTGCCGGTTTTCCCACTATAAAGGGATTTCCACTGCAGTGTGTCATTGCCTGTTATAGCGCCTAGTACCAAGCATTGAAGCTCGTTTGATTCCTGTTGTCAACTTCAGCCTGAACCGACCTTTTGCCTGCCTGACCACGATTTTCGCCTGACCCCTCTGATACCTCGCCCCGTGACCTCCCGGCTCTGACCTCGGCTTGTAATCGGACTTCCGCCACCCGGTATCCTCTCTTGGGACTCCCTGCCGTTCATCAGTCTCCACCTTAAGCTGATAATCTTTGCGCCCTATAAGTCCTGGGGGTAACCGAGTAGGAGAGGCATTACCCGCGTCTCCTACAAGCGGGGACTTGTCTATAGGCAGAAGAGGCGGTGGAGATTGGGGATTGTCAGCTCAAGACAGACTGGTGTCCGGTATAGTCCTTACAGTGGGAGAATTTTTCTCAGATTTCTATGAAAGATTCATAAATATATGTTTTAACTTTAACTCATAGATGCGTTGTTAGGATCCTCATAAGATTGGGCTAATATGATATTATGAGACCCATCCCATGCTGTGTGACAGTGTATGGGTTAAAAGCACGCAAGCTGGCAAGCACGGAATGTGTGTGTGTGTGTGTGTGTGTGTGTGTGTGTGTGTGTGTGTGTGTGTGTGTGGGGAGCGCTGAGAGAAGATTTCAGCAGCACAAACAATGGAGATAAATACACCGCCCTTACTAATTTCTGACCCCCTTCGGGCTAAACAGGGAATCAAACATAGTTTCACAATAAAACTTAACAGGAAAGGTTGTATGCAGACTTAAACCAGATAAGCCCCTGGATGTGGGATTTTATTACCAGAAGCCACAAAGCCAGAAAGCCACATTGAAACCATGAGATTTGTCTAAGATCTCAGGGACATAAATAGTTTAAAGATGCCAACTGCCCCTTTAGTGCCTGTCTGCCATCTCTTCTCACCTCGTGACACAGGCTGGTATAGAAACATTGATTCAAGAAATAGTTTTTTTCAGCATCCCAGTGGACAAGGAGACACGAGGAGCCCATCTTTGCCTTTGTTTCAGGTCACATTTGCCCTAGGGGACGGGAGGGATCATTTGAAATGTCTTTTTGAAAGTGATTATAAAGTGTCCAAAGAAAAGTTGCAATGGTGTCAGGAAAAGGTTGAATACCTGGGTTTTGTGCTTTCCCAGGGACAAAATGAAATAAGCCATAAGAGAATAGCTGCTGTCATGGGTCTGCCCTGCCCACTTACCAGGAAGGACATGCTAACCTTCTTTGGTATGATTGGTTGCTGCCGCCAATGGATTCTAGATTGTTCATGTTATGAGAGCATATTGAGAGCTGAAATGTATGTTAATAAACCTGACACCCTGAAATGGTCAAATAAAATGTGTAATGTGCAATGTTTTGTGTATTTGAGATATGGTGACAGCCCCAGGGTTAGGTTTTCCCGATTATGGCAAGATGTCATTTAGTTGCCAGGATTTGTACAACCGTGGGCAGGGGCCCAGCATAAGAGCATGGAGGTGCCCTGTTTTCTTTCTCAAAGGTGGTCCCTGGGCAGGTACAGGGCATGCCTGTGTGTCTCATAGCCCTGGACTTGTGTGTAGTGGTAGTAGAAATGGCAGAAACCTTTACTTTTTGTGACGTGATACAATAATTTGTTTTTCCTTCTTAAGAACAAACAGCAAACATGCAAATGCCCAAGCTAACACCACACATGCCCCTCCCTGACCAGACTTTGACTGACTTACAAATATATGCTAGTACAAAAGACAGGGAGGATTGAGGAAAGGCCAGAGTGCACAAATGTCCATAGACTTTGTGCAAAGAGGGGAGAACTAGGGAAATCGTGTAGCTGCTAGTGCTGCACCTCTTTTTAACCCACAGAAAGCAAGAAATTAGCACCTGACATTCCAACAACCCTGTTCACACATCTGCAGATTGACTTTATTCACATGCTTAGTTTAGGGAAAAGACAGGAGTACCTTTTTGTGATAGTGGATATGTTCCCAAGGTGAGTTGAACTTTTTGTGACGACGATAAATTATAAAAGCCACAGGAGGGAACTTTTGCTAAATGAAAAAGGGTATTTCCAGGAGTAGGATTGGTAGAAATTAGAATGACCCCTTCTAAGGTCACTGGGTAGTCATCATTCAAGGTTTAAATGGGAAGACCACTCCACAATACCTGGGCTAGGGTGCTCCTTTATGTTAGAAAGAGGGGACCTAGACCTGATATAGGAAGAATATGGGAGGAAGCTGATTAAAACTTTGAAGAGTGTTGAAAGAAATGTGGCTCGCACCTCTCTGTCTCGCATCTCTCTTTTTCTTCACAGATGTCCCTCATCCATCCATCCTTTTGAAGTAGGTGACGTGGTCGTGATCCAGTAGCTGAATTGCAGAAAGAAGCAAGTCTGCCACGGTATATGCAGTGACCAGAACCAGTCCTAGTGGAGGATTGCCAGTCGTGGGTGCCGAGTGAAGAAATGCCCAAGCAAGAAGCAGACACCGCTACCTAGAGCGTAGAACAAGCAGACTGTGCTACCTAGAGCACAGGACAAACATGAAGATGATGACCAATGCGGGGGATCTAGGGTCCCCGAAGAAAGAAGAACAGACGAAGAAGCCCCAGCTCTCATTTGCTTATTTGACCAGGCCTTATTTGCTGGACTCTAAGGCTGAAATGGCTAAACTTTTTATACTTGCTTTTATTATGCATTATGATTACATTGGTGGCGTCATGATTTAACTATGTATGTTCATGCTTTACTTGTACATTGAAGGTATTATTCTGGTATGATGCAGGGCGCTGATCGAATATACTGACCAGAAAGTATTGTAGCATTAATCTTTGCATGCCATTTATTATTCTCCTTGACCTATCCGATCAGCCTGCACTCTATACCATTCATCAGGTCCGTGACAGCAGCACCTCATAGATTCATGGTAATCCTTTGTTACCGTTGTATAGTAATAGTTGTCACAAGACATAGTACATGTTAGTGCTAATGATACTTGTGCTCTCTTTGCATGAGGTGTTCAAACGCTCCTGATGACATCTTGACCTTCGCTCACATAGAGCAATTTCATTGTATCCTTTTCTGACAATTTTGTTGTACACTAGCAACCTACTATTAGTCTTGTATTCTTGTATATATTTATCCTTAATACAACCTTTTTATTTGCAAAGCAAAACTTGTGTATTGGTGTGCCTTTGATCCAAAAAATCCTATTGTTGAGAAAGTGTGTTACCCCTGGTTCCCACTAGAGCTGAAAGGATGGTGCTATATGGCTGTCCTAATCCCTGTAAATGGTCTTGTTAAAGATCATGAGGGAAAGTGTTCTTTTGAAATAAGTTAATATCTATACTAGTCAATACTTTTAATACTTCTGCTTTTATATTTGCCATTTAAAATGTTTATGTGTATAATAGGGATAAATTAGGATAGGGTCCCCACCCCACACATCTGCCGCTTTCAGGCCATAGGGAGAGACCCCTGAGGGAGACCCCTGCTCAACTTTTACCCTCACTATAGAAAATCCTTCCCCCTCAGACAATGGGACCTTTTGGTTTTTTGGTTTCTGTAGTGGCTGCTCAGATTGGGGAAGAAGTTTCTACCTCTGGGATATTTCCAGTTTTAGAGGTGCGCCCCGAGACCCAATACTTCCCCCAAATGACCCCTTGGATAAGAAAACTGTCAAAGAGTCACTGCAGGAGGTCCAGGTCCAACCCTTCCCCTGAGGATACTTTTACCTCTGAGACAGGATTTGACACTAACACCAATTTATGGGTTAAATGGGCTCATTATACAGCACAGAGCCAGAACCGGGCAGATTGCTATGTTTGTGCAGCTGCCCGTCCTCATCTGGGCACTGTACCTTTGACCCTGCCCCCTGGGGAGGAGGAGTGTTTCCGTAGCATATACAGCCATAGGACTAAAAAGGGGGAATGTGAAATCTGGAAAATAAACTATCCCATACTAACCCAAACTGTATCCCCAGGACCTGGAATAGAAGGTAACCCTGAAAACTACACCTGTTATTCCCGGCCTAGTGGCACTGTGAATGTAGGCATTTTTAGTCCAGGTTTTTGTGCCAATAATGGTAGTTCCACCATCCCTGACTCTTATTTGTTTAATCAGTCACATAGTGTGGGAGATGTGTTCTGGTTATGTGGAGATGGGAAAATTAGGCATAAACTTCGGCAATCATGGAGAGGCCAATGTACCTTGGTGAAAATTATAATGCCTTTCCTTATCACCCCCTCCAATAGTGTGACAGAGCAGGTACATTTCCCCTTGCTGACCGAGGGGAGATGTAAGAAAGGCCTAGGGGGAAATTTCGCCCCCCCCACGTGTACCTGGATGCGATAGGAGTCCCAAGAGGGGTTCCTGATGAGTTCAAGGCCCGGGACCCTGTTAAGACAGGATTTGAGTCCATTATTCCCCTTATCACTGCCAATAAAAATGCTGACTGGATAAATTACCTCTACTACAACCAGCAGCGTTTTGTTAATGCAACGCGAGATGGCCTCAAGGGGATGGCAGAGCAATTGGGTTCCACGTCCACCATGGCATTCCAGAATAGAATGGCCTTAGACATGCTTTTAGCAGAGACCTATTATGCAAATTAATAGGTGAAACCTGCTGCACTTACATCCCTGATAATTTGGGACCTAATGGAAAGATTTCGGTGGCAATTAACAAATTAGACTTCTTGGCTAAGGAGAAGCAGAATGCTGGAGTCACCGACCCCTGGGACCAATACTTCCTAAATATGTTCTCAGGATGGAAGGGACTACTGGCACAAATAGGTACCATTATCCTTTCTATTCTTGCTTTGTATGTGCTTTTCAAGCTCCTTATGTGTGTCATTTCCTCCCAATGGGAGGGAACGTACACGCGATATTTAAGGGAGTGGGGAAACTCATAAATGAATCATTGTTAATAAAAAAAATGATTCATAAGAGGGGATTGAAAGGATGGGGGGTGACATTTATCCACTAATATGATATATACTAAGACTAAGGCTTGCTTTAACCAGTTTGCTTAGGCTTAGAATTGAGGTGAAAGTTTCACTTTAAGACACTTACTTTTCCATGTAATCATTTACCAGAAAATGGACATTTCATTATTATTACTAGCTAACGAGATGTGCCTTATCTATGTCAGCGTGTACGCTTCAGGAGACAGCATTTTAAGAACCTATTGTTTTGTTTTATGTTCATGCCTACGTGCAAAGTGTCCCGTCAATAATTGCTCCTCGAAGGGAGGGGTAAGGAGCAATTCTGTATACTGCTTTATATATTCTCTGCTGTGTTAGAAATAAATCAGAACCTGTACGATGAACGCTGTTGTCTGAACTTTTCGCCTCATACTGGTTACTAGCTCGAGCTAAGCAGAGACTCTCCGGAGGCAGACGCTCAACGTGATACCAACCCCCAACACCCCTCTCACCCCCCTGCTCATCAGAGGACCCCTCCTGCCCCTCTCATCCCCCACTAACCAGAGGTCCCCTCCTGCCCCTCTCACCCCCCTGCTCACCAGAGGACCCCTCCTGCCCCTCACCCCCTGCTCACCAGAGGACCCCTCCTGCCCCTCACCCCCCTGCTCACCGGAGGACTGGGTGTGTGTTTTTTTCTTTACTACCTGTGTTCAGAATGACTAACGGCAGTGGGGCTGTTAGTCGCCTTCTTCTTTTTCCTACTCGCACCCCCCCCACCCTGGCTCCGGGGAAGATCCTGGCCCCCATCAGCTTGGGCTCGCTGTTCGGGGTACCCTTGGAAAAGCACAGGATCTGTGCTGGAGAACTAACAGGCCAGGAAGCCGACTACTTAGCCTCTGGGTCTCCAGCTATCAGCTCCTTTGCCTGGTGCACCGGGCCAGTTGCCCATAGGGAAGGTTGTAAAACCTTGTGGATGATTTGACACTGGGTCTTGCCACTGTGCAGGATGCACTGGATCCTAATCTCACTAGGAAATGCAGCTCCTGCCTTCACGGGGGCATCAGTAACCCTAATAATCTGGTGTGCTCTCTGGGATGAGACCTTTGAAACGGACCTCTCATTTGCCATGGGCAATGTCTGCCTGTCCCAGGTTAAATTGTATCATAAAGCGATGGGGTGGACAGGAAACCACTGCAGTCTGCTGGATCTACCCATGTTGGTGAGTTTTGCTGCTATGCAAGGGCAATCGGATGGTTTGGAATGCCCCGGGCAGGCTGGAGGTCCTAATTTTTAAAAACATCTCCTTAATGTACAAAAGCCAATATAAAAGCAGTGACAGACAATAGGTGACGTATGCGTTTCGGAATCCAGTCCTTAATCATGATTAAAGACTGGGGTCCGAAACGCGTAAGTCACCTATGCAACACATGTGAATTGCAGGACCTTGTCTGTCACTGCTTTTATATTGGCTTTTGTACATTAAGAAGATGTTTGTAAATACTTAATTAAAGAAGAAGGTTTACTGAAGAGAAGCGTGGACCATCTATTATGCATTAGTGTTCTTTCATGGGCTTGGGACTGCCCGCGGTCGAGCACCCTCAAAAGGAGCAGGTGAGCGGATATTTTTTGTATATATCGATCAGGGGACAGGAATACACACGCACCCTGCTTTGCCTGTCTGTGACTCGTGTTAAAGTAGACCAAAACCTGGGATAGTGAAAATCCTTTTTTGGTCCTCCCTCCATGCTGCGATATAACCCCGCCATTTGCCCACTTTTCCAACAGCGCAGACACGGCTCTCCTCCAATCAGCTTCTCCAGCCACGCATATATTAATGTGAAGAAACTGAATGGAATCCTAGCTGCACTAGTGATCAACGCATTACACACCTCGGCTGTGTGTGGCCATGTTATCCATCCAGATACATCAGGTGCGGCCGCACACAGCTCGAGAATAATGCAAGAGATGCTGCAGCCGACCTTCATGCGTCTGGGCTTGTTAGATAGTTAAGAAAAGTGGGTGACTGGCAGGGTTCCTACAGAGGGGCATCCCCGATTGGGCTTGGTTGTCTAACTGAACCAAGTGTGTTATGGAGGCTAGGTGTGGTTTAGGTCCACCTTACAAGGATGGAAGCTGCTAATGATCCCACCATGATGGTCCTCTTCTTTCTATGTGGCTTTTGCCACCACATAATGTTGAACATAGAGGCCTGTGCGACTTGCAGACCCTGGCTCTGCTGTGTAGGGGAATAACGGAGGCCAATGGATTTTAGGCCCACCCCACATCGTGAGCATCTTGGGTGGCTCCTCTATTACAAACAGGGTGCTGAGGGGTGAACGGGGAGCAGGTGTGAGGCCACAGCTCCGCACCTCATCAGCACTTTAAGTCATATCCTGCCAACCAGATGGACCCCTAAGAATCAGAACTGACCCCCCCAAAAGTCCCTAGAGTGTCCAGGAAGCCCCCTATGTCAAAGGAGGCCCAGAGAGAGGAGCTGCAAGAAAACAGGCGATGAGCATGGTGGGCAAGGTGGCGACTGCGGAACAAGTACAACAACCTGCAAGCATGGAGGTAGTGGGGCTGCTGGAGGGGAGGGAGCCCATTCCGTCACCCCGGACTCCCCACTTTCTCTGGCCTCCTCCACAGGCAAGGTAATGGCTGACCTTTCCCTAAGCCAGGCTGGAGACAGTCTTCCCCATTTGAGCAGGGCAGAGAGGGCGAGGGATGAAGCCTGCTGGAGGGCATCTCAGCTATGTTAGATCAAACGCTCAATCAGAGGCACCAGGACACCTACCTTAAAAAAACTAGAGAGGACTTTCGAAGCTTTGCTAGTCGGATGGAGGCTATTGGAAAGTAAGCTGCACAAACTGTATCCTGAGGCCCATGCGGCCCTCACTGCCCTCACCTGCTGCCCCAGCACCCCTAGGGAGTTAGCGAGCAGAGCTTTCCTTGCAGTGCAAGCAGCTGACCACTAGAGAGCAGTGTGTCACCGATAAGCTGGGTGACACACATGTGCTACTGGGGGGTTGTTTGTGCTGCTGTGTCTGGAGATGCCCATGTAGACTCATCCCACCTCACATCTGCCCAACTCACCTTCGCCCACCTCTTTCCTCCTTGACATGGTTCATTTTACATTAAAAATCATCCTACCTGCACCTAGTGCATTTTCTGAACCCATGGAGTCTCAGGCTGCCTGCAGACAAGAAGTGTCTTCTGACTGTGCTGCTCTGCATTCTGGGATTGCTGTCCTTTTCCTGACCCCAGCTCTGCTCTGTCTGTGCAAAGCACAGCTATAACTCCGCCCCCTGTACTTTTGACCCCTCTCCTCAGTATGGGAGGCAAGATGGCGGCACCTGTATCCTAGAGTCCTGAACAGGGTTGCAGCCCGATGATTTAAAGAGTAAAAGGTAAGTGACTAAAAACGTAAAACATTAATTTAAGGTGCTGAGGAATAGTTTGGGCTTTTCAATATATGATGCTGAAGGTCCAGTTCAATATCCCACCTCTGCTCACCTCTTCCTGCCTCACCTCTGCCGAGTTCTCCTCTCCCTGCCTCACCTCTGCCTGCTCCTTCTCACCTCACCTCTACCCACCTCTGGTGACCTTACCTCTTCTTCTTCCACTTCATTTCACCTCACCTCTCCCTGCCTCACCTCTGCCCGCACCTTCTCACCTCATCTCTACCCACCTCTGGTGACCTTACCTCTTCCACTTCATTATGCCTCACCTCTTCCTGTCTCACGTCTGCCGAGTTCTCCTCTCCCTGCCTCACCTCTGCCCGCTCCTTCTCACCTCACCTCTACCCACCTCTGGTGACCTTACCTCTTCTTCTTCCACTTCATTTCACCTCACCTCTGCCTGCCTCACCTCTGCCCGCACCTTCTCACCTCATCTCTACCCACCTCTGGTGACCTTACCTCTTCCACTTCATTATACCTCACCTCTTCCTGCCTCACCTCTGCCGAGTTCTCCTCTCCCTGCCTTACCTCTGCCCGCACCTTCTCACCTCATCTCTACCCACCTCTGGTGACCTTACCTCTTCCACTTCATTATACCTCACCTCTTCCTGCCTCACCTCTGCCGAGTTCTCCTCTCCCTGCCTCACCTCTGCCCGCTCCTTCTCACCTCACCTCTACCCACCTCTGGTGACCTTACCTCTTCTTCTTCCACTTCATTTCACCTCACCTCTCCCTGCCTCACCTCTGCCCGCACCTTCTCACCTCATCTCTACCCACCTCTGGTGACCTTACCTCTTCCACTTCATTATACCTCACCTCTTCCTGCCTCACCTCTGCCGAGTTCTCCTCTCCCTGCCTTACCTCTGCCCGCACCTTCTCACCTCATCTCTACCCACCTCTGGTGACCTTACCTCTTTCACTTCATTATACCTCACCTCTTCCTGCCTCACCTCTGCCGAGTTCTCCTCTCCCTGCCTTACCTCTGCCTGCTCCTTCTCACCTCACCTCTACCCAACTCTGGTGACCTTACCTCTTCTTCTTCCACTTCATTTCACCTCACCTCTCCCTGCCTCACCTCTGCCCGCACCTTCTCACCTCACCTCTACCCACCTCTGGTGACCTTACCTCTTCGACTTCATTTCACCTCACCTCTTCCTGCCTCACCTCTGCCGAGTTCTCCTCTCCCCGCCTTACCTCTGTCTGCTCCTTCTCACCTCATCTCTACCCACCTCTGATGACCTTACCTCTTCCACTTCATTACACCTCTCCTCTTCCTGCCGCCTCTGCCGAGTTCTCCTCTCCCTGCCTTACCTCTGCCCGCTCCTTCTCACCTCATCTCTACCCACCTCTGGTGGCCTTACCTCTTCCACTTCATTATGCCTCACCTCTTCCTGTCTCACCTCTGCCAAGTTCTCTTCTCCCTGCCTTACCTCTGCCTGCTCCTTCTAACCTCACCTCTACCCACCTCTGGTGACCTTACCTCTTCCACTTCATTTCACCTTACCTCTTCCTGCCTCACCTCTGCCAAGTTCTCCTCTCCCTGCCTTACCTCTGCCCGCTCCTTCTCACCTCTACCCACCTTTGGTGACCTTACCTCTTCCACTTCATTTCACCCCACCTCTTCCTGTAGCCTCTGCTCACTTTTGCATATACATCAAGGCAATCCCAGCTAACATTTTTTGTGGCCCCTTGAGGTGGAACAATACGACAAAGTGGCCCCTAGACTAAAAAAAGGTTGTGTGCCCCTGAACTGGAGTGAACCAGAACTGCAAATGCCAAGATTGAAGATCCGAGAATAGATCAAGGAGGTATAACCTGAGCATTAGAGAACTCCCAGGATCAGTCACAGATCTGGAACAAGTAGCCAGAGTTATTTCAGCTTTTATTACCAGATATGGAGGAGTCCTTTTTCTCTATTGATAGAATCTATGGGTGTCACGGTGGGTGGATTCTCTGTCCTCTGCCTGAGTTGGTGAGTAACTGGAGCGCGGAGGCTAATGGACAGCTAGGCCATAGAGGAACAGTCCCGGTTGGTGGAAATCGGCCGGTGGAGAGGCTTTTCCCAGGTCATAACCACCAGGGTTTCAGGAGGAGGTGCGCCAAGAGTACCTGCAGAGACCAAGAGGAGTACTTGCCTGGCGAAGGAGGAAGACTCTCAGCAGGAGCAGCAGCCTTGCAGGAACCTGATGCAGGACCAGAGAAAGGATGCGGAGTGCATAAATGCACAGGACTGGCACGGCAGGATTTCGGGAGCCTAGGGAACACACATGTTGTTCAGGCACAGGTCTTGAGCTTGTAATGGATTTTAAACACAGACAGGAAGTGAGGTGGGCCAGTGTGCAGTTGCTCAGTGCAGGCTCTTTAGTAGGTGTCAGGCTACCGGGTGTGAACCCTGATTGGGGAGACTAAGAACCAGCTCACCTCTCGACCGGGAAGCCTGGAATCTAAGGACCAACCTGGTTTTCACTAGAGCCTCTAAAGGTGAGGATAGGCAGGGCTGCAGGAAGGCCCCAGGTCAGGCAACCTAGGAGTGGGTTTGCCAAGTTCTGGGTAGAAGAGAGACCAGAGCTGGACTGGAAGCATAGAACAAGCTGAAGTTGTGGCTGGCAAAACAGGATCAAAGTAAACAAGCCGAGGTCGTGGGCAGGCAGATCAGGATCGGAGTCTTAAAACAAGCAGAGGTCGTGGGCAGGCAGATCAGGATCTGAGTAGTAAACAGGCTGAGGTTATGGGCAGGCAGATCAGGATCTGAGTCGTAAACAGGCTGAGGTTGTGGGCAGGCAGATCAGGATCGGAGTCGTAAACAGGCTGAGGTTGTGGGCAGGCAGATCAGGATCGGAGTCGTAAACAGGCTGAGGTTGTGGTCAGGCAGATCAGGATCGGAGTCGTAAACAGGCTGAGGTTGTATGAAGGCAGATCAGAATCGGAGTCGTAAACAGGCTGAGGTTGTGGGCAGGCAGATCAGCATCGGAGTCGTAAACAAGCCGAGGTCGTGGGCAGGCAGATCAGGATTGGAGTCGTAAGCAGGCTGAGGTTGTGGGCAGGCAGATCAGGATCGGAGTCGTAAACAGGCTGAGGTTGTGGGCAGGCAGATGAGGATCGGAGTCGTAAACAGGCTGAGGTTGTGGGCAGGCAGATCAGCATTGGAGTCGTAAACAAGCCGAGGTCGTGGGCAGGCAGATCAGGATTGGAGTCGTAAACAGGCCGAGGTCATCAGAACAGGAGTGTAGTCGGGATCAAGACGAGTCAGTACACAGGAATGAAAGACTGGAACTCGTATGCACGCATAATCGCACATGCACACAAGTCCATAGAATCATACGGTGCACAAATGCGAGCACATAATCAACCGCTTACTGGCCCTACTATGTCTATTGCGAAAATACAACGGCACGAGGAATCTTGGCACCCTCTGCTCGGAAATCAGGAGGAACAGTCCTGGTTCTATGAGAGATGAGATTACACCTGTTACCAGGATGGCTGGAGTTACAGAGGTGCCAGAGCAGGATTGCTGACAATGGAACCCCGAGAAATGGTCAGGCTTCATGGGCTTCCTGAAGAACTAGTGTCAGACAGTGGATCTCAGTTCACGTTCCAACCAGACCCTTGAACAATGTCTCTGCTGTCACTTTTCCTACCTGCAGGATGACTGGATTCGCCTCCTTCCAATGGCAGGGATTCCGACAACAATTTGCGGCACTAACCTACAGGTCACTCGCTATTCTTCACCAGCCATGGATTCCATATAAGAATCCTACCTGATTTACCATCAACCATCTTAGTGCCAGGCAAGTAACCTTGCAGATATGCATGTGAAAGTCAGGAACATGCTTCTTCGTTGGCAAGTGAATCACAAGAAAGATGCTGATCACCGTCATAAAGAAAATCCCAACTATTAGGAGATCAGGTCTGCCCAGCAACTGAACATCTGCGAGTCCAGTATCCATCCAAGAAGCTTGGTTCATGCTTCATTTGCCCGTTTCTGATCAAGCGAAGGGTCAACTAGGTAGCCTTTGAGTTGGAACTCCCTGCCTCCTATCAGGCACACCCTGTGTTACATAAATCCCTGTTAAAACCAGTCTTCCAGACAAGGGTTCAGCCAAGGCCACCTGAGCCAGTGGTGGTGGATGGCTTGGAAGAATAGACATTAAAGAAGATCCTGGATTATCAGTTAAAAGTATTGAGTGTACAATATCTAAACAAGTGGAAGGGGAATGGGTGGGAATGTGCACATCAAGCCAGAGGGAAACTGTGGGTGCAGACCCTCCCTGCTCTAAATGCAAAGCTCCGGGGGTAGAGTTCTATGCTGTATATTAAAATGATTGGGTCAGAGCCCATACATGCCCCAAGAGATTTCCACCAAGGTGAATATAACCGTTATCCCAGAGGGTTTTACACAACAGGGTATCAGAAATAATGAGGCCCAAGAGACATGGACCAAAGTCGGAGATGTCCAAAATTCTGGATTGTAGGGGAAGAAGCCCTTCCTCAGGACTTTCCAAAGGACAGGGGGGTTTCCCCGAAAAATTGACCACTTGTTTTGAAGTACATGCCTAATAAAAGCAGGGACTACGCCAGCACTAAACTTAGCCTCACCTCTGCTCTGGCCTGGAGGCTGCCTGCTCTCAATCCTCTCTTGATCCTGACCAGAAAAGGATGTGTATTGCGACAGAGATGCAGAGGATGTGACATCTATGTCGACAGAGCAGCACTTAGAGAGAGAAGGCAGCTCATCCATGGAAGCATAAATGCTAAGGATCCTTAGAGACCCACAGGACAGAGTCCCCATAAGCAGGGCATTTCAACCTCCTCTAAGTATTTAGGGGGACAGACTAGTCCAAAGCAGGACCAATCTGGGACAGCTGGTCAGTTCAGGCTAGCTCCAGTTGGGGCACTTGTTTATCTCCTGGAGACATATGTAAAGGTCCTCATGCAGTTCTGAGGCATGTAGTTGCTGATATTAAATATAAACAATGATATAATGATATGAAATAAGGACCAACATTGGAATACAATTATAAATGGAACAGTAATGGTAAATGATTATAATGGTAACGGTTTATTAAAACAGAGATTGCAGCGGTAGGATTCAAGTGGAAGAAAAATATAACAGCAGACATAAAATATGGCCACATGTATAGTGATGTGATCTGAAGAATAGCAATTTCTCTGTGTTTATTTTTTTATAATGGCCTGTTAGAATGTGGCATCTGGTGTGACAGGCATTTTTTTATTGTAAGGAATTGTTAGCTACGCTTGATGGTTTTTATAGACTTTCAGAGGGGTGACAAACGTAATAAACAATGTAGAACATAAATTATGGCTATTTGGAAAACTTAGCACAACACAACACAAAACTTAACACATCTGGGAGAAGATCAACCGAGGCCACGCGAGATCAGCTTCAGAGTGCGCGCCGTGTAGGGACAGAGACGTGCGCGTCCCCCTGTTCCGCAGCATTGGAAATCCTGAATGGGCACGGCTGTATTTTCCCTCTGGTTGGAAGCTCGTTCTGCTCCTCCCACTGAGGATTGCCATACAACTTGCTTGAGACGCTCGGCGGTGTTCTTCTTACTGGTTCGTTGGTTAGGTAAGTAAACACCATACTATCAATGATTTAGGCATTACAATAATATAAAAATCAAATCAAAAGAAAACCTATGGTATTCTTATGCTCTAAGTTCATTTGAACAAAATCCAGGAGCTCAAAATCCAAAAACAGGATGCCACGCTTTGTGAAACCCCCCAGATCACCAGTAAGCATTTACCTCCTCCAGGTCTAACAATGCATGCGCGTCATTCGGCAAATAGCTCTGATCCTCTGCAATGGGGTGCGCAAGCAGAGGCATCCCCCATCTTCGAGCTGTGCTTCCTCCCCAGTAATTCACATAGGGTGGGATGGTGCTGCTGGGAATGTGGGCGCTTATGCTTCCACTGCAGGTTACAGTCATTTACCGATTTACTTTGGTACAACAAGATTTAATTGGATGAGAGCACGTGCATGTACCGCCGGACCTGGAAGAGGTAAGCTGTTACTGCCGGTCTGGGGGGTTTCACACAGCAGGGCATCCAGATTTCTGATGCCCCAGGGGAAGGCCAGCAAAGGGTTTTGTTCCATTTTAAGTGCAATTTAGGCAGCATAATATATGAATATATGTATAATATTGATTATATAATATTATATATATAATATATATATTATAATATGTTTTTGATGAAGGGTATAGAGCATGGCCTTGTCCAGCAAATGAAAAATAGTAAGTTTAAAGTGGGAGCAGATACAGCAGGCAGGGGAAATAATTCTCTCTTCCTATGCTAAAAATGTGAACAGATCACTGAGGATTGGCAAGAGAGGTTCGGAAAGTGGAGTCCTCAACAGGTAAGCACACCAAGATGTAGAAAGGCAACTGGGTAAATAGGGATTATTTGGCATGAAAGGTGCATGCATATATGTGTGCAACTTCATTGCACCCCAAGCTGTTCAGCAAGATTATGGGATGATGCTGCACAGCTAAGTGGTGCATAAATCACAAGATCTTAAAGTGTACCAAATCCGATAAGGAAACATTGGATCACTTGTAAACAATATATATGCAGCCGAGTACTCACAAGGTGAATCACGTCACCTTTA
The DNA here is from genome assembly GCA_027917425.1 of Gastrophryne carolinensis. Taxonomy (NCBI): domain Eukaryota; kingdom Metazoa; phylum Chordata; class Amphibia; order Anura; family Microhylidae; genus Gastrophryne; species Gastrophryne carolinensis. Next base: position 7,433,904 of record CM051237.1, read on the forward strand.
GCCCAGCCACACTTACAATATGATGGGAATTTGCTTCCCAGGCACTCATCGCCTTTCCTCCTTCTCTGAACAAGTTTTTTGGCTTGAATAAGAAGCAGAAACAGAAATTTTCCACTTCATTAGTAATCAAAAATGGAGCAGCCGGGACAATGGTAAGTTATGGATTACACGGGAGACATTTTGCCTGCAAAGTGAAAATAACCAAACTTGATTGCACTATATCAAGATTTTTAGTTTTATTTTAGCTTATTCACATGTCCTGTGGCTGATTGGCCCTCTTTAACTTCTACTGCATTTGCATTGCTCCCATATCACTTTCATTCAGAACATGAATATGGCTTCTCTCCTGTATGAACTCTTTCATGTCTGATAAGGTGGGATTTCTGAGAAAAACATCTCCCACATTCAGAACATGAATATGACTTCTCCCCTGTATGAACTTTTTTATGTGAGATAAGGTTTGATTTCTGAGAAAAGCATTTCCCGCATTCAGGACATGAATATGGTTTCTCTCCTGTATGAACTTTTTCATGTAAGATAAGGTATGATTTCTCAGAAAAACATTTCCCACATTCAGGACATGAATACGGCTTGTCCCCATAATGAACTTTTTTATGTGAGATAAGGGTTGATTTCTGAGAAAAGCATTTCCCGCATTCAGGACATAAATATGGCTTCTCTCCTGTATGAACTTTTTCATGTAAGATAAGGGTTGATTTCTGAGAAAAACATTTCCCACATTCAGGACATGAATATGGCTTCTCCCCTGTATGGATTTTTTCATGTGAGTTAAGGCAGGATTTATGAGAGAAGCATTTCCCACATTCAGAACATGAATATGGCTTCTCCCCTGTATGTTTTTTTTCATGTGAGTTAAGGTGGGATTTCTGAGAAAAACATTTCCCACATTCAGAACAGGAATATGGCTTCTCCCCTGTATGAACTCTTTCATGTGCGATAAGGGCTGATTTATGAGAAAAACATTTCCCACATTCAGAACATGAATATGGCTTCTCTCCTGTATGAACTCTTTCATGTGTGATAAGGTTTGATTTCTGAGAAAAACATTTCCCACATTCAGAACATGAATACAACATCTCTGTATGAACTTTTTCATGTGTGATAAGGTGTGATTTCTGAGAAAAACATTTCCCACATTCAGAACATGAATATGGCTTCTCTCCTGAATGAACTCTTTTATGTAAAATAAGGTGTGATTTCTGATAAAAACATTTCCCACATTCAGAACATAAATAGGGCTTCTCCCCTGTATGAATTCTTTCATGTGTGATAAGATATGATTTATGAGAAAAGCATTTCCCACATTCCGAACATGAATACGGGTTCTTAGACCTATGAGCTGTATGATGGGTCTGACGCTCCGGCTGTGTAGAAGGTTGAGATGAGAGAGGTGCAGGCTGCAGTGTTGGATGGCAGTTTGTGGTAGTCGGGTCTCCTGTAGCCATTGCTGTAATATCGGTATCAGCTCTTTCAGCTTCCTCTGGTTTAGCATTTTGAATGCTAACAGCATGTGCAGCCATATTATTCCAGCTAAATCTTTCACCTAGAGACAATAAGAAATAGAGAAGGTAAAAGGCTGAAGAGTAACTCCATTTTGTTTCACAAGGTGAACATAAAACAAGGTTTGCTAAAATAGCATTTTTTTATAACTTCATTTAGAGAATTTTTTTGCATTATTTACAAATAATGTAAAAGTCATACAAAGAATAAAGTGATATCAGGCATACAATTACAAGTGTTGTTATCGACTATGAGTCTAAGCATCAGGACGATTTCAAACAGAAATGTATTGCAGCCGTGTGCGTCCCCTTCTGAAAAAGCAAATCTTAAAGAGTTCACTACTCCTGCCCAAACTGCAGACATTTTAAGGCACATGACATCCAATTTTTTGCCTAGCGAGTAAAAGAGAAAGAAAGAAACAAGAATAATGACAACATTAGGGAGTGGGGGGGATGGAGGACGGGGGCTGGTTTCTCCCGAACGACCGAGCAGTCACACACACTCTGGGGATTCAGTAAATTTAATCCACCCGTACCAGGTCGTCGTGAAGCTTTCAGAATCTTCCCTCTTTGAAAGAATGAGATTCTCGAAGCTCATTATGTCGTTTACCTTTCTGACCCACAGCGTTAAGGATGGGGGATTTGTGCTTTTCCATGATAACGGGATACAGGCCTTGGCCGCGCTCAGAAGGTGGCAGAGGACCGACCTACGATACCTCTTAAGCGGGGTCTCTGTAAAATGGAGGGCTAAAATAGCTTTTAAAGAAACTAAGACCATCTCAGGAGATAAAGTTGGCACAACCATGTTTAATCTCCATCGTCGCAAATGATGGTTGGGCACATTGAAAATCTGGGATATCATCCCACATTATTTCTTTTAGCAGATACAAGAAAGACTCTTAAATCAGAACAAAACACAGCTGGACCAGCCTCTTCTCCAGGGGCATCCCAGATCAGGTTGCCTTGTTGTGTTAAACCCCCCAGATATACCGCAGCACTCCCCTATTCTTGGCGGCCGCATCTCCACTCAGGCTGATGACAGGAGCGCACGCTGCAGGGAAATCGCACACTCTCGCTCCCATTGCCAGGCTCTGCATGTAAACAGAGAACATTTGCCAAGCAATTAATATGCAGGGCGGTTGACTCTAAATGGACAAGAGCCTACGCATGCGAAGAGGTGAGTTTGAAAGGGTGATCTGGATGGTTTCACATAGTGAGGGACACCAATTCAGGATGCACCCAGGGCTCAGGGAAATTCTAATTCCTGGGTCTTGTTCTGCTTTAAGAGAGGACTGTATTTTTTACAGTGTACTATATCTACTTACAGATTTAAAAAAAGATGGATGTTGATCCCTAGATACCTTCGATAGAGCATACATGGTAAGGAAGTATTTTAAGTCAGCTGATGGTGTCTGCAAGTGTGAATTCCTCAGAGCCTCTATGTTATCATATTTTATTAAAACAGAGCAAAACCTGGGATTTTGACTATGTCCTTACCCCTGTCCATATTTGGAATGTCCTGCTCTGTGAACCTCTCAGATCAATCAGAAAAACTCACCTTTCACTAGTCCTGCGCAGCACATACTCTGGCTTTCATCCAATCAGATCCATTTGCCATGTGAATGTCTATGTTTATAGCAATACGAAGTGTAAGCGCCTGCATCACCAGCAGCATGTAAGCTCCCACCCCAAGCATATCTGAATGGCTGGGGCAGGAGCGCACACACAATCCAAAGATGCTGGGGATGCAGCCACTAATATTTACATTGGCGAGGGAGCCAGGAATTTGATACCTGCACAACACCAAGCACTCAACCAGCTAAAAGAATCCAACCTAGTAAAAAAAAGAGTGGATAAAGGGGGCAATGTAGTCATGTCCCAGGGGCATTACACAAATATGTGCAGGACAAGAGGGACCTAGACCACCTACTACAACACGGCTTCAACATACAAGCCATCAACCAAGCCAAATTTGAGTACCTCTACATCCCTTTTCCTCGTATGGCTACTTTTTATTCAATTTCCAAAATCCACAAAAATTCCACAGACCCACCAGGCAGACCCATCATTTCCGCTTGTGGATCTCTCATGGAATCCTAATCCAGATTTGTGAATGTCACTTTACACTCACACATTCTAGGCCTTCCTTCATATATTAGGGACACAGAATAAACACTTCTTTTTATGCAAGATGTAGAGGCACAATACAGCTCTATAACCTTGGCTTAAGCGCAACCAGACATATCGTCAATCAAATGGACATAGAACTCGTTGACCGAAACACTCTTATACTTCAACTTCTGGATTTCATTTTCACCCATAACAGATTCTGATTTGGCTACTCCCACTAGCTCCAGGTTTAGGGAACTGCGATGGGGTCTACTTGTGCCCCATCGTACACAAACCTGTACCTGGAGTGGTGGGAGGAGCTAATACTGTATGATGACATCCTCCAATACTATAGGGAACAGTCACTTTGATTATAGCACTTTACTATTGGGGGACAGGCACTTTGGCGCTACATTAATGATGTGTTCATCATTTGGACAGGCGCAAAAGAGGATTTACTCACTTTGGTATCACACCTTAACCAGAACAATCTCAACTTACGATTCATTCTGGATTACCATCCCCCTAGAGTGCAATTCTTCTAAAAATACAAAAAAACTAAACAGGCACCACACACACCTCTATAGAAAATGAATGGTCTCCTCCAGCAACCTTCCAGCTTCACTCATTCGCAGTATAGATGAGCGAATTTATGAAAAATTTGTTCCGGTCCGAATTTATTCGCGGTGAACCGCTATTAAAAAGGCTATTTATAGCCTTCCGAGAGCCTCAATAGGGTTGTAGAACATTTTGCCTTGCTGTAACATGCATAGGATGCGTGCTGGGTTAGTGAAATAATACTGTAAAGAACTATGACATGCAGATCAGAGGCATCGCTATTAGAACTACAATTACAGAGCTTTAAGGTGGATTCAGCATGAGGAGCCCATATATTGCCTGAAAGACACACCCTGGAGTTTGCAACAGCATGGGGAGCCCATAAATTGTGAGAAAGACACAATGGAGTTGGCAGCAGCATAAGGAACCCATATATTGCCAAAAAGATACACCCTGGAGTTTGCAGGCAGCAGCATGGGGAGCCCATATATTGCCTGAAAAACAGACCCTGGAGTTGGCAGCAGCATGAGGAGCCCATATATTGCCTGAAAAACAGACTCTGGAGTTGGCAGCAGCATTAGGAGCCCATATATTGCCAGAAGGACACACACTGGAGTTGACAGCAGCATTAGGAGCCCATATATTGCCTGAAAGACACACTGGAGTTGGCAGCAGCATTAGGAGCCCATATATTGCCTGAAAAATACACCCTGGAGTTGGCACCAGCATTAGGAGCCCATATATCGCCTGAAAAACACACCCTGAAGTTGGCAGCAGCATTAAGAGCCCATATATTGCCTGAAAGACACACTGGAGTTAGCAGCAGCATTAGGAGCCCATATATTGCCATAAGGACACAAACTGGATTAGGCAGCAGCATAAGGAACCCATATATTGCCTGAAGGACACACTAGAGTTGGCAGTAGCATTAGGAGCTCATATATTGCCAGAAGGACACACCCTAATGTTGGCAGCAGCATAAGGAACCCATACATTGCCTGACAGACACACTGGAGTTGGCAGCAGCATTAGGAGCCCATATATTGCCATAAGGACACAAACTGGAATTGCAGCAGCATTAGGAGCCCATATATTGCCTGAAAGACACACTGGAGTTGGCAGCAGCATTAGACACCCATATATTGTCAGAAGGACACACACTGGAGTCAGCAGCATTAGGAGCCCATAGATTGCCTGAAAGACACACTGGAGTTGGGAGAAGCATAAGGAACCCATATATTACCTGAAAGACACACTGGAGTTGGCAGCAGCATTAGGAGCCCATATATTGCCATAAGGACACAAACTGGATTAGGCAGCAGCATAAGGAACCCATATATTGCCTGGAGGACACAATAGAGTTGGCAGCAGCATTAGGAGCTCATATATTTCCAGAAGGACACATCCTAATGTTGGCAGCAGCATAAGGAACCCATACATTGCCTGACAGACACACTGGAGTTGGCAGCAGCATTAGGAGCCCATATATTGCCATAAGGACACAAACTGGAATTGCAGCAGCATTAGGAGCCCATATATTGCCTGAAAGACACACTGGAGTTGGCAGCAGCATTAGACGCCAATATATTGCCAGAAGGACACACACTGGAGTTAGCAGCATTAGGAGCTAATAGATTGCCTGAAAGACACACTGGAGTTGGGAGAAGCATAAGGAACCCATATATTACCTGAAAGACACACTGGAGTTGGCAGCAGCATTAGGAGCCCATATATTGCCTGAAAGACACACTGGAGTTGACAGCAGCATAAGGAACCCATATATTGCTTGAAAAACACACCCTGGAGTTGGCAGCAGCATTAGGAGCCCGTATATTGCCTGAAAGACACATTGGAGTTGGCAGCAGCATTAAAAACCCATATATTGCCTGAAAAACACACCCTGGTGATGCCAATAGCATTAGGAGCCCATATATTGCCATAAGAACACAAAATGGAGTTGGCAGCAGCATAAGGAACTCATATGTTGCCTGAAAAATACACCCTGGAGTTGGCACCAGCATTAGGAGCCCATATATTGCCAGAAGGACGCATACTGGAGTTGGCAGCAGCATTAGGAGCCCATATATTGCCAGAAGGACGCATATTGGAGTTGGCAGCAGCATTAGGAGCCCATATATTGCCATAAGGACACAAACTGGATTAGGCAGCAGCATAAGGAACCCATATATTGCCTGAAGGACACAATAGAGTTGGCAGCAGCATTAGGAGCTCATATATTTCCAGAAGGACACATCCTAATGTTGGCAGCAGCATAAGGAACCCATACATTGCCTGACAGACACACTGGAGTTGGCAGCAGCATTAGGAGCCCATATATTGCCATAAGGACACAAACTGGAATTGCAGCAGCATTAGGAGCCCATATATTGCCTGAAAGACACACTGGAGTTGGCAGCAGCATTAGATGCCAATATATTGCCAGAAGGACACACACTGGAGTTAGCAGCATTAGGAGCTAATAGATTGCCTGAAAGACACACTGGAGTTTGGAGAAGCATAAGGAACCCATATATTACCTGAAAGACACACTGGAGTTGGCAGCAGCATTAGGAGCCCATATATTGCCTGAAAGACACACTGGAGTTGACAGCAGCATAAGGAACCCATATATTGCTTGAAAAACACACCCTGGAGTTGGCAGCAGCATTAGGAGCCCGTATATTGCCTGAAAGACACATTGGAGTTGGCAGCAGCATTAAAAACCCATATATTGCCTGAAAAACACACCCTGGTGATGCCAATAGCATTAGGAGCCCATATATTGCCATAAGAACACAAAATGGAGTTGGCAGCAGCATAAGGAACTCATATGTTGCCTGAAAAATACACCCTGGAGTTGGCACCAGCATTAGGAGCCCATATATTGCCAGAAGGACGCATACTGGAGTTGGCAGCAGCATTAGGAGCCCATATATTGCCAGAAGGACGCATATTGGAGTTGGCAGCAGCATTAGGAGCCCATATATTGCCATAAGGACACAAACTGGATTAGGCAGCAGCATAAGGAACCCATATATTGCCTGAAGGACACAATAGAGTTGGCAGCAGCATTAGGAGCTCATATATTTCCAGAAGGACACATCCTAATGTTGGCAGCAGCATAAGGAACCCATACATTGCCTGACAGACACACTGGAGTTGGCAGCAGCATTAGGAGCCCATATATTGCCATAAGGACACAAACTGGAATTGCAGCAGCATTAGGAGCCCATATATTGCCTGAAAGACACACTGGAGTTGGCAGCAGCATTAGACGCCAATATATTGCCAGAAGGACACACACTGGAGTTAGCAGCATTAGAAGCTAATAGATTGCCTGAAAGACACACTGGAGTTTGGAGAAGCATAAGGAACCCATATATTACCTGAAAGACACACTGGAGTTGGCAGCAGCATTAGGAGCCCATATATTGCCTGAAAGACACACTGGAGTTGACAGCAGCATAAGGAACCCATATATTGCTTGAAAAACACACCCTGGAGTTGGCAGCAGCATTAGGAGCCCGTATATTGCCTGAAAGACACATTGGAGTTGGCAGCAACATTAAAAACCCATATATTGCCTGAAAAACACACCCTGGTGATGCCAATAGCATTAGGAGCCCATATATTGCCATAAGAACACAAAATGGAGTTGGCAGCAGCATAAGGAACTCATATGTTGCCTGAAAAATACACCCTGGAGTTGGCACCAGCATTAGGAGCCCATATATTGCCTGAAAAACACACCCTGGAGTTGGCAGCAGCATTAGGAGCCCATATATTGCCAGAAGGACGCATACTGGAGTTGGCAGCAGCATTAGGAGCCCATATATTGCCTGAAAAACACACCCTGGAGTTGGCAGCAGCATTAGGAACCCATATATTGGCTGAAAGACACACTGGAGTTGGCAGTAGCATTAGGAGCTCATATATTGCCATAAGAACACAAACTGGAGTTGGTAGCAGCATAAGGAACCCATATGTTGCCTGAAAAATACACCCTGAAGTTGGCAGCAGCATTAAGAGCCCATATATTGCCTGAAAAACACACCCTGGAGTTGGCAGCAGCATTTGGAGCTCATATATTGCCAGAAGGACACACACTGGAGTTGGCAGCAGCATTAGGAGCCCATATATTGCCTGAAAAACACACCCTGGAGTTGGCAGCAGCATTAGGAGCCCATATATTGACTGAAAAACACACCCTGGAGTTGGCAGTGGCATTAGCAGTCCATATATTGCCTGAAAGAGACACTTGAGCTGGCAGCAGCATAAGGAGCTACCATGCATCAGCTAATACGATGGATCAGCCATTGGTGGGTGGAAATCCTGGCTGATCCATGGCTGATTCATCTACACAATGGTGGGTCTCTCCACATTTTTCATGGACAGACGAGCTCTCCTTGACGTTACTATGGCCCCACCGCACTGAACACCCGCTCAGATGAAACACTACTGGCCAGGCAGGACAGCATTCCCAGGGCAAACTCTGCTAGTTGCAGCCACAAATTAGGTTTGGCTGCCCAGAAGTCCATCGGATCCTCAAGGTGCGTTTGCATGGTCATGTCAAGGTATGACATGACCTGCTGGTTCAGGGCCTGCTCCAGGTCTTCCTGCTGCTCATGAGTAGCCTCACTATGCGGGTAAAAAAAGCTACTCACTAGTGACTGTAGACTCAGGCTGCTGCTGATGGAGCTTGTACTGCTCCTGCCACCCCCCCAGCAGCCATGGCAGTGGAAGGTGAGTGCAGAGGGCCCCCCCGAGTCAGACCTGCGAGAGTATGGACCATGGCGCAGATAGGCATCGGCCAACTGACTACGTAGAATTTCTCTGTAGTAGGTCAGTTTGTCCTCCCTCTCAGTGGGTGTAAAAAATTACCCCATTTTGTGCCAGTAGCAAGGGTCCAATAAGGTGGAGAGCCAGAAGTCATCCCACTGACAATTGGAGATAATGCGGCGGTCACTACACAAGCACGTGTGCATGCATTGTGCAATTTGTGCAAGTGACTCAGAGGGACTACCTGTCTCCATCTCCACTGCATACTGCCATGGTGTGTCTGGGTCCTCTTTCTCACCTTCCTCACAACCCTCTAGCTCCTCTGGCTGCTCCTGCTCCTCCTCTCCTGTCAGATGACTAGATAAACCGCACATTTTGCCAAACCTAAACCGTGCTTCAGTGTGCCCCTCCTCCTCCTCCAGTTATGCTCATACGGGGTTCTTGTGGCTGTGAGATTTAGGCGCCATGTCTCCAATGCCCTGACCAGCCCTGGTTTCCGACATGTGTACATGAAGCAGTGGAATCGCGACTGACAAATAAAGTGGCTTCCTCAAAGTGCCTGAGCAAACCGCAGGTGTCACGTATGAGCTGCCACTAATTTACATTAAAGTTACACAGGGGAGTTCCCCTATCCACTTGGATCATCAAGAAATCAGTGATGGCTTTTCTCTGTTCGTATAGTCGATCCAACATATGGAGGGTGGAATTCCAATGGGTGGAAAATGGGTGGGGGATACCATTCTGACACTGTAGCTCAAGAAGGGTGTGTTTGGCGGTGTATGAGTGGCTGAAGTGTATGCAAAGTTTCCTTCCCATTGTTAGGATTTCTTGCAGATGGGGGGGAAGACTTCAGAAAATGCTTAATAACTAGGTTGAACATGTGTGCCATACAGGGCGCATGGCTCAGGCTTACTTGTCACAGTGCAGACAAGATGTTCCTCTCATTGTCAGTCACCATGGTTCCCATTTGCAGTTTTCGTGGAGTAAGTCATGTGTTGAATTCTTGATAAATGAATTTCAGGAGCTCCTCCACTGTGTGACTCCGTTCGGCAAGGCAAACCATGTGAAGCACAGCGTGACACTGCCGTACCTTGCACACATGGTAGGCTGGAGGGTCACTGAGACTTGACCATACAGTGGAGGCTGAGGAGATGGCAGAGGATGAGGAGGTGGAGTCGCACACTGTCACAGGCACAATGGCCTGGGAGCGTGGAGGCTGATGCGGCGTGACCTCTCCAAATTGCTGTTGTGGCTGTGCAGGAACCACATTCACCCAGTGGGCCGTAAAGGACATGTATTGCCCCTGACCATAGTTACAGCTCCAGACGTCGTTGCTGCCGTGCATTTTGGTGCACAACATCAGGCTCAAGGACTGGCCCACCTTCAGTTCAACAAATTTGTGCAGGGCTGGTACTGCCTTCTTTGCAAAGAAATGACGACTTGGGACTCTCCACCTCCGCTCGGCACAAGCCTTCAGTTCTCTCAAAGGTGCAGAGTCCACCACCTGAAAAGGGAGGGACTGCAGCACCAACAACTAGGGCAGGAGCACATTTAGCTTCTGCGCCGTAGGATGAGTGGGCGCATACTGTTGTCTCTTAGACATGGCTTCGCTGATGGATTGCTGGTGGGATGACTGACTTATAGTGGGAGGAGCGGGAGCATCTGGAGTGGCAGAGGATGGGTATGACGCACAGCTACCTACAAATAGACCACATTCAGGTGCCCAAATTAGGTTCTTATCAATACGTATTGACTGTAACGGATGTATTATCTGGTTGGCCTGAAGCTTACCCCGTAGCCAATGCAAACGCAAAAACAACGACCAAGAAGTTGCTGAATGAGATTGTATGCAGGTGAGCCGGACCACGGGACACACTTCACAGGTGAGGTAATGAAGGAGATCAGGTCAGCTTTGGGGGTGCAACAAGCCTTCCACACCCAGTACCACCCCCAGAGCAGTGGAAAGATTGAGAGACTTAATGCCCCTAGTCAGATTTAGCCCAAATAGGAAGACAGGTCTGAGACCATATGAATTACTGTTTAAATCTGCCCCAAGATGGGGTTGTAATTTTCCTCAGGTGTTCCAAATTCAGTACAGTATTGGGACAGAGTGTGCGATAAACTTACAGAAACAGCTAACATAACTTCTCGAGTGCTGTCTTCTCTTCCTTCTCCAGACAGTATACCTGAAAGTCACCCGCTGAAGCCTGGAGACTGGGTGGTGCTGAAGGGGCATGTGAGAAAGCCTCTAGAACCCAGATTTGACGGTCCTTTCCAGGTGCTGCTTACCACTGCTACTTGGGTGACAGGGAAGGCTAACTGGGTGCATGCCGGCCGCTGCAAGCGATTGTGCCAAAGACATCATGAAGCTCCTTGTGTCAGCAACCTGCCTGATACATCTGTTACATATCCTTGTGTTAAAGTGGACCAACACCCAGGATTTTGACTATCCTGGGTGTTGGTCCACTTAGGTGGGGCACCCCGATCGCCGCAAAAACTCCCCTCTCCCCGCTCCCACGTGACCTCGTCCGGCCAATGACAGCGCTCAGAGCCGCTCTGGTATGCGCGTCCAAAGCCACTTGGACGCGCATACCAGAGCGCTGTCATTGGCTGCGTCTCTCGCTTCCCTCTAACAGGGAGCGCGCCTGCACCGGCCATTCACAAAACGGCCGGCGCGGGAGCGCGCCCTGCTAGAGGGAAGCGAGAGACGCGTCTCGCGCATGCGCCGTTGGATCGCCGGTAAGGTAAGGATTGTGGGCCTCCTGGGGGGTTCCTCCCCGCGGGACATCCCGATTTCGGATGCCCCGCGGGGAGGGATCTGATCGGTCCGGGAATCTTATAGATTCCCGGGCCGATCCCCCCGGGGTGTTGGTCCACTTTAAGGCCTGGAAGTACAAACATGTCAGGGAAGGATTTACACCCACCTTTTGGTACAACGCTAGTGAACCTTATACAGTAGTAAAATTAGATTTTTGCCACATCAGCTAGTGTAGTCCACCTTTATATCAGGTGGAATACCTACGAGGTGGCAGGTGGGTAGATATACTGTATACCTAGCTGGCCAAGAGGCACATGGGAGAACAGACCATTTCTACCGGTCTGACATAATTACCAATACAGGTACAGATTGGGGTTATTTTATCAGACACACCAAGGACTGCAAAGATAAAAATAGGAAACCCCTCAAGACAAGGTTGCATCTAATGACCTAAAGTATAGTTTGGGGACATGTTAATCAATTAGTGCTAAGTCTTGAGAATCCTAGTAAGTGTGATGAAGGACTGTACTTTCTAGAAAAGGACGAGGCATTCGACTCCAGAGGGGCAATAGGTACATTTAAAATTGGGAACATGGTTAATAAACCTCCAGAGCCGACCCCAGATTCTATTAAGCATATTTAGGAAATGGTGGAAAAGATTAACTTACTATCCCATCAAACCTTTGAAGATAAATTTGCCCTAGGAACAGGGTACAGTGCATCTTTGGATCGAATGGATGGAATACATTGCCTTGACCCTGAGGAAGGATAATTGTCTAGTGTGTAGTATGGCCAGGCACCACTTCACAACTTTATTCTTGCCACACATGGACACTGAGCTCAAGTGTCTGCTAAGTGCTTATGCCAACCAGTTAGCTCCCAACTGCTCCATTGCGTATCCTATGACAAAAACGAGAGTAGGGAGCCCTCCAGAGGTGACTGTATATCCAGGGAGTGACACCTGCTTCAATCGAAGCTCACCAGGTGGGGGTGTGGGTAGTCTGGGACCAAAGTTCTGTAACACCACCTTACAGGTTGTCCAAAGAATTCCCCGATGCCTGGTTTGTAAACTGAACATTTGGCTTAGGAGATGTTTGGTGGTTATTTGGAGATAAAACGCTGTAATTCAGATTAGAAGGAGGGAAAGGCATAAAATACTGATGGCCACACACATAATACCCCTCGAGAAAGACCGAGATCTAAGATCAGAAACAGACGTGACTTGTTCTCTTCATGTTTATATAGATGCCATAGGAGTTGGCATGAATGTTAGATGAATGTAAAGCCAGAAATGAAATAGCAGATGGATTTGAGTCATTAATTTCTATCATATCCATAAAGAAGAACATGGGATGCAGTAACTATCTCTATTTCATCCAGCAGACGCGGACCTCCACGGTCAAACCCCTCACTGAAGAAACTAAAGAATGCATTCCTGCTTTCCCAGTTCATAGACCCGGGGAGGGTGCAGAACGCTAGAGCAAGGGACTACACCTTCTACCCCCCCATGACTCGTATTCAAGAATTTATTACCTCTTTATAGAACATTAACATCTACAACTTGTAGGGAAGGCCGAGACTGATCCCATCACAATCTCAGATCATGCTTTGATCACTATGACCCTGGATCTACCAGAGGTTTTATCCAGACCATGCACCTGGATTCTCAATGAATCACTCCTGCAGGACCCAATCCTTAAGTAGGAGATCAGAGGCAAGTTGAGAAATTACTTTGACTTAAACATTAGACCTGAGATGTCACCACTGAGCCTGTGGGTTGCCCATAAGTGCTACATTAGAGGGATTATTTTAAAAATCCTATCCTATCTATCCTTGTACTTATTCCCCTCTGCCTGTGTCAAAGTGAACAGGGTGCTCTCAGACCCTTTCGCAATAACAAATGGTAAGAGGCAGGGCTGGCCACTATCTCCGATAATTTTTATTTTAACACCGGAACCCTTTCTCAGGCACGTAAGAGCAAACCCAGACAAAAAAAGTTTGGAGAGCGGGCACACGGAACACAAGGTGGCGGCTTTTGCGGACAACTTAATCTTCTGCATCACCTGTTCAGTGACAACCCTAACTTACTTCTGGAGCTTAAGGAGTACACTCTCCTCTCAAATTTTAAGATTAACGTCCAGAAGTCGAGGGCGCTAAGTATCTCCCTATTGCAGAGGAACCTGGACAATATCAAAAGCAGCTTTCCTTTCCATTGGTCACCAGACTAGCTTGAGTATTTAGGAGTTCAGATAACGTCCCGGCTGAAGGACTTGTTTGCAGCAAACTTCCCTCCACTGCTTAGTGCTATAAAGAGAGATTTAAGCTCTTGGAGAGACAGAACATTATCGTGCTTCGGTAGATGCAATGTTCTCAACATGAACGTGTTACCGCGGCTCTTGTACCTGATCCAGGTGTTGCCGATTCAGGTGCCGGCGTCCTTCTTGAAATCAATTCGATTGGAATTTATAACATTTGTATGGGGAGGGAAGAGCCCCAGAATCTTACAAGCAATGCTTGCTTCCCAAAAATAGAGGGGGGTGGGACTCCCGGATATCACCCAATCATCTTGATGTGTAGAAACAAAATGGCGAAGATAATGGCCGAGGACTTGGTTAACTCTTTCCACTTGACCATTTGACTGGGGATGATAAGCAGAGGAAAAGTCCAACTTAATCTTCAGTTGTTTACAAAGAGCCCTCCAGAACTTAGAAACAAATTGTACTCCCCTGTCAGACATGATGTGTGCAGGCAGCTCATGAAGTCGAAAGATATGCATAAAGAAGTGTTTCACCAGCTGAGGAGCCGAAGGAAGGCCAGGCAAAGGTGTAAAATGCACCATCTTAGAAAACCTATCCACTACTACCCAAACAACGGTGTTGCCATGCGAAGAAGGTAGGTCAGTAAGTCCATAGCGATGTGTGATCATGGAGTATTTGGGATAGGTAGGGGAAGAAGTAAGCCAGTAGGTCTTTGGCGAGGAGTCTTGTCACGTGCACAGATGATACAAGCCTGAATGAATTCCGTCATGTCCTTCACTAGAGAGGGCCACCAATAATATCTGGAAATGAGAGAACAAGATTTTCTGATACCAGCATGGCCAGCTACATGAGAAGAATGTCCCCATTTTAATAATCTGCAACGTTGGCGAGGAGGCACGTAGGTCTTTCCAGGTGGTGCCTGTACCAGAGAAGCGGGAGCAGAGTGGACTAGGCATTCAGGAGAGATAATCTGCTGTGGAGTGGATTCTGATCCGGAGACCTTGCTGTCTGAAGAGCAAGAAAGGGCGTCCACCCTGATGTTCTTGGCGGCTGGACGGAAGTGGATTTGAAAGTTGAAACAGGCGAAAAATAACGACCATCGGGCTTGTCGAGGATTTAACTGCTGGGCAGTTTCTAAGTAAGACAGATTCTTGTGGTCGGTAAAGATGGTAACAAGATGGGCAGAACCTTCCAAGAGATGTCTCCACTCCTCCAATGCCAACTTGATCTCCAATGGAGTAATGGAGCAATTCCTCTCTGCCGGAGAAAATGTTTTCGAAAAGAAACCGCAGGTGAGAGTCCTGCCAGTAGTGGATTTTTGAGTAAGCACATCTACCTCAAGGGCAAAAGGTCTAGCTGGATCTGGTCTTGAAAGCACCGGAGCAGAAGAGAAGGCAAGTGTATTAAAGGCCTCTTCAGCCTGAGGAGGCCACGACTTGGCATTGACGTTCTTCTTCATGAGAGCCACAATAGGCGCAACTATAGTCGAAAAGTGGGGAACAAACTGGCGAATAATTAGCAAAGCCCAAGAAGCGTTGGATAGCCCGTAGGCCAGAAGGATGCGGCCAGTCCAACACTGCCTTTTACTTGCTGGGGTCCGTCTGGAGACCTCGACCAGAAACTATGTACCCAAGACATGGTAGAGTGGACTGATCAAATAGGCACTTCTCCAACTTGGCGTATAAGCGATGTAGGCAAAGGCGAGACAGAACTTGCCGGACGTGGCGGTGATGTTCTTCAGGATTAGAAGAGAAGATGAGTATATCATCCAGATACACTACCACGCAGGAGTAAAGCAAGTCCCGGAAGATGTCGTGCGGGTGCATTGCAAAGTCCAAAGAGCATCACTAAGTATTCAAAGTGGCCATTGAGGGTGTTAAAGGTGGTCTTCCACTCATCGCCCTCACGTATACGTATCAGATTATAGGCCCCTCTCAGGTCGAGTTTAGTTAAGATCCTGGCACCTGGCAGAAGTAACTCTGCTTGCTTTTTGCAAAAAACATCAGAGAAGGCCTGATAGATCGCAGGCAGGCCAGAAAATGGAGCAGAAGCAGGAACAGGTCTGGCCAGAACAGATTTCAAACACCTCTTGAAGCAGGCTGCACCCCAACTCTTGATATCGCCGGTATTCCAGTCAAGAGTGGGGTTGTGACGTTGAAGCCAGGGTAGGCCGAGAAGAATCTGAGAGGTACAATGAGGGAGCACGTAGAACTCAATATTCTCTTGGTGAAAAAGTCCAATCCTTAAAAGGAGGGGTATTGTGCGATAACGCACGGTGCAATCAAGCCTGTCACCATTAAATCGAAGCGATGAACAGAGGCTTTGCAAGGCAGTTCACAGGGATGTTATATTTATTAATCAAGGAGGCCTCGATAAAGTTCCCTGCAGAGTCTGAATCCAAAAAGGCAGGAGATGGTAGCTGCAACGGTGAGTTGCACAGGAACCGTAAGCCGTGGAGAGGTAGCACACACACCTAGGGACGCCTCTCCCACATTCACTAGGTGCGCCCGTTTCCCTGTCGTGGCGGGCGAATAGGACAGTCTTTCAGTAAGTGCTCAGAGCCAGCACAATACAAGCAAAGATTCTCATTCCTCCTGCGAGTTCTCTCCAGCTGGGTTAAGCGGGATCGATCCACCTGCATGGCCTCCTCACTGGAGGGCGCATGTGCGGTTAAAGGATGTTGAAACACAGGAGCCAAACGGGATGCCCTCCTAGGGCGCTAAGAGTCTCTTTCCAGGCGGAGTTCCTCATGTCTTTCAAAAGAAAGCATATCAATATAGGCCAAATGGATGAGATCAGTCAAAGATGAGGGCAAATCACGTGCAGCTAGAGCATCTTTAATATTGCTAGACAGTCCCTTCTTGAAAGAGGCACATAAGGGTACGGAACTGAATGGCATATTCACCAACGGACAGGTTGCCCTGGACCAAGTTCAAAAGGGCCGTTTCTGCAGACGAGGCCCGGGCTGGTTCCTCGAAGACCTGGCGGAACTCAGAAACAAAGGCGAGTACATTGGAAGTAACTGGATCCTCGCGGTCCCATAATGGGGTAGCCCAGGCCAGAGCCTTTCCTGAGAGCAGACTAATAACAAAGGCCACCTTAGCACATTCAGTGGGGAATTGGTCCGCCAGCATTTCCAAATGCATAGAACACTGGGTAAGGAAGCCTCGGCATAACTTGGCATCCCCGTCAAACTTAGCCGGCAAGGAGAGACGGATCCTAGAAGTTGATGCTACTGGAGGCTGTGGCGGCAATACTGGGGCAGCTGGTGGCAATTGCTGCTGCTGAATTGATAAGAGCTGCTGAACCATAGCGGAGAGCTGGTTAATTTGGCGGGACTGCATAGCCACTATTGCAGGTAGTTCAGTGGTATCAGGCAGTGGCACCTCAGCGGGATCCATGGCCGGATCTTACTGTCACGGACCGGGTGTGGCGGCACAGGCGTGGATCCACTGTGACTGTGTTACTGATAGCGAGTGCCGTGTCAGGGGAGTGGAGTCTAAGAGGCCACCGGTATTCACCAGAGCCCGCCTCAAAGCAGCTTGGTCTTGTAGCGGCGAGTGACCCCCAGGTCGCTACCCCACAACGGCGGCTCAGCCACACAGTCAGCCGAGGTAAAGCGTGGTACAAAGGAGGCAAGCAAAAGGCGATGTCAAAGTTCAAGCAGAGGTCAGGGCTGGCAGCACAATCTTGAGATCGAAGGTAAGTAGCCAAGGTCGGGACAGGCAGCGAAGGTTCAGAGTCGGGGACAGGCAGAAGTCGGTACACGGGTGAGCAATCCTGAAAGCAACAGACTTTCTGCATGCAAAGGAAGACCAAGATCCGGCACTGATGGAAAGGAAGTGCCCCTTTAAATAGGGGAAGTGGATGCAGGATTGGATGACCAGGCACCAATCAGTGCTGTAAACCAATAAAGTTGTTGAAAAAAAGCACACCAACTATCAAGGTCTCTTTGATTGCAATTGATACGTGTATTCAAAAAAGTGAACAAGATTTCAATATAAACAATATATACATATAAACCCGTATACAGGGTATCAGAGATTAATGCAATAGAGATATACATGCATAGGTTTGTAACACTGCTGTTTCAATACGCCGCAATATATAAATTGGCCACCAGGTGGCCCTAGAGTTCAATGTGCAATAGTTACTATACAGACAATGTACATTCCAATATGCATGACAGTGTAAACCAGGTTCCCAAATGCAGACAACAAGAGAGCCAGTATAAACATAGTTATTGGGAATCAAAACCGATACATTACAGCGTGAGCTGGCACTTTCTCCAACGTTTCAGACCCCGCTGGGTCTTTCCTCAGGGAGGCTGAAGAGCGATGCTGCAGGTGGACTGAGGGAGAGGGGTTTAATAGCACAAATGGCGGGCTTTTCCGGGCCGGCCCGTGACGTCACTAGGGGCGCGCGTACGTGCGCCAGTCAGCGGCGTCACCAGGTATGCGGGTCGGGTCCCGGCCGTCCAACCCCAAGATGGCGATTGCGCAGACGCCATGCAAGTCGGGGAGGGGCGGCGCACGGGGCCACGGCTCCGTCTCCTAGGAGATACTAGGTTGTTTGTCATTGGTAGATGGGCAGAGGGGGGCGTGGCAGTAAGCCGGGGATTTCGCCGATGTGTCATACTGCGCATTTCATTCATTGGCAGTTCTGCTGACAGTTCTGTGGTATCGTCCGCAGGTGGGAAAGGGAGACGGGAGGCGCATCTTAAGGAAGGCTCCTGCTGCCACCAAGTCATCCAATTTTGCTTTTTCAGCATGATGTCTATTTCATCAGGAGGTCCATTTTTCTTGTGCTGTCATCTGTGCTTTATTTCTTAGTAGGAAAAGCCGCCATGGTTCTTTCTTTAGGAAAAGCCGCCAGTGTCTTTTGCTATATTTTACTATATAGTAGAGGGTACAAAAATATGGTATTAATAGAGATACAAAAGAAACCCTTTTTGTCCCATAGTCCACCGTGCATCTCTTAAAGGTGTATAATGGGGAAATTTTTAAAAATCAATATAGTGAAGTGAATAAAAAGTCATATTTACATATATACATTAATAACCTCTTGCTAGGGAAAAAATAAACATTTCGGTTAGAAAACTCCTTTGGTTATGGGAGGTACGTGGCGAATCAGGCAAGCGGAGACACCCGACAAGCCTCTCAGAAACGATACGAGACACGGAGCCAATCATCCCAGCCTCGTTAGTCGTCAATCTTTCATCAAGAAATCTGACGGAGAAAGAGGAACAGGTACTTAACCGGGGTTTAGGCTTTGTGCCTACCTATACGGGTGATAAATTGGATATAGACATCAGCCTCCAAAAATTCTATAGGACACTTAGACTTAAAGCCTTCTTTGCCAATATGGGGGGTGGAGATAAGGCAGAACCTACATTAATTCCAGGAGTAGAACTCTCTAAGTGTAAACTTAAAAGTACATGGACTCCCCCCACAACAACACATAGTGTCGAAACCTTTATTAAGTTAGTCCAAAGGGATATCCAAAAACTACAGTGGGATAACTTGAACCATGGGGGACCTTCACGCTATAACCTTACTAAACAAGAAGCCCTGGCACTGAAACAATTACAACAAGACCAGAACATAGTAATTAAACAGGCGGACAAGGGCGGGGCTATAGTCATCCTGGATAAACACAAATATTATAGCGAGATCATGAGACAACTGAACGACACATCGGTGTATGAGAGAATACGGGATGACCCTACCCTAGCCATAAAGAATGAGATTGATATAATACTTACCCAGGCTAGAGAAGATCAAATCATTGACAACAAACTCCAAGCATTTCTGACAAATAAACATCCCCTGATCCCGTTATTTTACTGCTTACCTAAAATCCATAAAGATCTTACCAATCCCCCAGGCCGCCCCATAGTGGCAGGCACGGAGTCAATTTTTCAACCTCTTGCAATCTTTATAGATCAAATTTTACAACCTCTGGTATTAACCATGCCTTCATACCTTCTAGACACAACTGATTTTCTGCAACATATTGCCAACCTGGATCGACTGCCAGCAGATTGTATCCTGGCGACTATGGACGTTACCAGTCTGTATACGGCTATTCCCCATGAAGAAGGGATAGGGGTAATTAATAAACGCCTAAGGGATCTAGATATCCCAGAAGGGCTGAGGACACTCATTATCACATTATTGAGTATTATACTTAAGAAAAATTACTTCATGTTCAATAATGAATTCTATTTACAACGACAGGGCGGACTTCGAGCAAGAACATGTGTACAGTTCACCAGAATTTCAGGTACATGTACTTCTTTGGCGTCGCTATATCGACGACATATTCTTAATCTGGCAGGGACCAATCTCTTCTCTAGAAGACTTTCATTCAACCATAAATCAGGCAAGACCGACCATAACCCTTTCATTGGAAGCTAGCCGCGAGCAAGTACATTTTCTTGACGTTCTAGTCCAATTGAAGGATGGGCAAATCAGGACTGATATTTTCAGAAAACCAACAGATAAGAACACATACCTGCAAGCAGACAGCTTCCATCCTAAAGAGCTGATTGAGAACCTACCCTATAGCCAATTCTTGAGGGTGAGACGGATAGTAGACACAGATGACTTGTATGACTTAAGATCAGAACAGATGAAACAAGATTTCCTGGCCCGGGGTTATAAGGCACCCAAGGTGGAGGCAAACAGATGTAAGGCAAGGGTTAAAGCAAGACAGGACCTCCTAAAGTTTAAGCCTAAAAAGAGTGAAGCCCGAATACCACTGGTACTCACTTATTCTGAACAATCAGAGAAGGTCAAAAAGATCGTGCGACGACATTGGCCAATTCTATCTAGCGATGAGAAACTGGAAATGGTCTTTAAGGACCCCCCAATGATGGCCTATAAAAAATATAAAAGCATTAAAGATAGGCTGGTACATGCCGACTTCATGCTGAATGACCCTGTAGCTCCAGAACCCACATGGCTTACCATGGGAGCTAAACCACGGGGTATGTACCCCTGTGGACAATGTGCACAATGTAGTTTTGTCCTACGCACTAACTCGATTAGCCACCCCAGATCAGGGCAAAAATTTGAACTGTAATAATTTTTAACTGTAATAGCAAATGTGTTATATATATGATAAAATGTCCATGCGGGCTGGCGTATGTAGGACAAACCTCGCGAGCTATTAAAGTACGGATTGGGGAGCACAGGTCTGACATCAGAAGGGGAAACCTAGACTCATCCCTGACTAAACATTTCTTTGAAATGGGACATCAGATCACCCAATTGAGGTTCTGTGTAATTGAAAAGGTGTTACGCCCCCGGAGGGGGGGGGACCCGACAAAAAAATTACTACAACGGGAGACACATTGGATCTACAAGTTAGATACAATCCACCCAGCTGGACTAAATGAAGATTGTGACTATCAATGCTATTTTTAGCCCCCATTAATAGTACACATAGAATGGGTGGAGGTGCAGCTGTCTGTACCTCCCATAACCAAAGGAGTTTTCTAACCGAAATGTTTATTTTTCCCTAGCAAGAGGTTATTAATGTATATATGTAAATATGACTTTTTATTCACTTCACTATATTGATTTTTAAAAATGTCCCCGTTATACACCTTTAAGAGATGCACGGTGGACTATGGGACAAAAAGGGTTTCTTTTGTATCTCTATTAATACCATATTTTTGTACCCTCTACTATATAGTAAAATATAGCAAAAGACACTGGCGGCTTTTCCTAAAGAAAGAACCATGGCGGCTTTTCCTACTAAGAAATAAAGCACAGATGACAGCACAAGAAAAATGGACCTCCTGATGAAATAGACATCATGCTGAAAAAGCAAAATTGGATGACTTGGTGGCAGCAGGAGCCTTCCTTAAGATGCGCCTCCCGTCTCCCTTTCCCACCTGCGGACGATACCACAGAACTGTCAGCAGAACTGCCAATGAATGAAATGCGCAGTATGACACATCGGCGAAATCCCCGGCTTACTGCCACGCCCCCCTCTGCCCATCTACCAATGACAAACAACCTAGTATCTCCTAGGAGACGGAGCCGTGGCCCCGTGCGCCGCCCCTCCCCGACTTGCATGGCGTCTGCGCAATCGCCATCTTGGGGTTGGACGGCCGGGACCCGACCCGCCCCCTGGTGACGCCGCTGACTGGCGCACGTACGCGCGCCCCCAGTGACGTCACGGGCCGGCCCGGAAAAGCCCGCCATTTGTGCTATTAAACCCCTCTCCCTCAGTCCACCTGCAGCATCGCTCTTCAGCCTCCCTGAGGAAAGACCCAGCGGGGTCTGAAACGTTGGAGAAAGTGCCTGCTCACGCTGTAATGTATCGGTTTTGATTCCCAATAACTATGTTTATACTGGCTCTCTTGTTGTCTGCATTTGGGAACCTGGTTTACACTGTCATGCATATTGGAATGTACATTGTCTGTATAGTAACTATTGCACATTGAACTCTAGGGCCACCTGGTGGCCAAGTTATATATTGCGGCGTATTCAAACAGCAGTGTTACAAACCTATGCATGTATATCTCTATTGCATTAATCTCTGATACCCTGTATACGGGTTTATATGTATATATTGTTTATATTGAAATCTTGTTCACTTTTTTGAATACACGTATCAATTGCAATCAAAGAGACCTTGATAGTTGGTGTGCTTTTTTTCAACAACTTTATTGGTTTACTGTGTTATGGATCTGATTGGGGAATAGATCCTGTTGAATAGTATTGAGCACCCAGTTAAATATGCTCTTGGCTAACATGATGGTGTGCGGGCCTGCATAACTTATATATCTCAAACCAATCAGTGCTGTACAGGCCCTTTAAATTTCAGGAATCCGGCACGTGCGCCCTCTAGTGGACGGGGACGTGCGCGCACCTGATCATGGGAGGAAGCAGTACGAGGAGGAGGAAGCCGACTGGGAGCAGCCATGGAGGTTAGGGAAGTGCTGCGAGATGAGCGACGGCTGGGAGCAACCATGGAGGTGAGGGAAGTGCTGCGAGATGGGCGAGCAGCGCTCGCCCTAACAATGTACCTGCAGGACATAAATGATGGATCCAACTGGAACAGCAGTGATCCCCAGTCCCCTTGGCGGACCTCCCGTGGTCCTCTGGGAATATCCCTAAGGTGCTTAAATTGCATCCGACAATTGGCCCGACTCTCAGGGTATGGGCCAGATATGCCCCAAAGGAGAATATGTGAGAAAGCCCAAGGCACGTTGCTGCATATTTTTGGGAAATGCGGGAAGATCAGAGATTTCTCGGGGGAGGTCGTGAAATTGATCCTCAAGATAATGGGGGAGGTCGTACCTCTTGCTCCAGAGGTTCTTGTCCTGCATCTACAACCTTATCAGTAGGGAAATATAGGAAATCTCTATCTATTTACTTAATAAATGCCACCTGTGCCTGTATTCCGTAACACTGGATAGATCCAGTGCCACCTTCCCTGGGCTTTTGGGTGAGGAGAGTGGAGGATATTAGACGCATGGAGGACCTCACAGCCACCCTCAGGTGTGCGGAGGAGAGGTTCAGGCTTACCTGGACCTCGTGGAATATGTTGATTGATCAGATGAAGGCAAATCTGTACTGCGAGTCTCCTGAATCGTCAGGGAGGACCCCACTTTTTTTTCTTTCTCTCTTTTTTTTTTCCTCCATACTTTTTCCGGTCCCCTTCTACCCTATTTCCCCTCATCCCTCTCATCCCCCCCATGGCCCTATTTTTCCCTGGAACCCAATCTCCCATCTATTCTGGGTGGGACAGGGGGCTCTTTGTTCT
The DNA here is from genome assembly GCA_027917425.1 of Gastrophryne carolinensis. Classification (NCBI taxonomy): domain Eukaryota; kingdom Metazoa; phylum Chordata; class Amphibia; order Anura; family Microhylidae; genus Gastrophryne; species Gastrophryne carolinensis. The sequence goes on from CM051237.1 coordinate 7,457,669, forward strand.
TGGTCCTCCCCCTCCTTTCTGGGGGGTGTCCTCTTCCTTCTCCTGGTGCGTCAGGGCCGGGTGGGGTTGGGGGGGGCTTGGCCTGGTCGAGGGTTGCCTGCCCCTCCTCGGCCCCGTATGGCTGGGCCTCCTTTCCATCCTCCTAGTTCCACATCCACCCTTTCTGTCCCCCATGTTAGTTACTTAAAAAGGTTGGCTGCCGGAGAGAGAGGGACGCAGGTTTTGGGACAGAACAAGGGAGGAGTATAACTCGGGCAAGGGAATAGATAGGCGGAAACCCGAAATGCTTGTAACTGAAGAAAGATAAATCCATGCCGGTGTATCCTATTGTGATGTATTTGCATTTATCCGACCCTTGTGTTGGCAATGTAAATGTGATGCCCAGCGGGACACCAACCTTCTGTAAGCAGGCAACCCCCAATCTCCACCGCCTCACCGGAAACGGTGCCCCCTGGTCCTAATAGGCGCAAAGGATGGCTGCTTACGGTGAAGGCCGATGAACCACGAGGGTATCCCGAAGCCGAGGTCATTCACAGGTAGTCAATCCGGAGGGTAAGTTAGAGTACAGGGATGAGACAGGTACGTAGTCAGGGGTAGCCAAAGGGTCAAGCCGGGAGGTCAGAGATCGTGGGGTATCCAGAGGGGCAGGCAGGTTCGTGGTCAGAGAAAGCAGAGGTCGGTACAGGCAGCGGACAGGGATGGTCGATCAAGTCGGGACGGAAACAGAATCACACCCTAATCACAAGCTATCACAGGCACTGAGTGCTGAGCTGACTCCATATTTATTTGGGAATCGACCAATGGCCACCCTGGGGGGAGTGTATGTGCTGATTGGTGCAACTTACAACACTGTGAGTGATTGGAGGCACTATCCAGGGGCTGGTCAGTCTTGGCTGCAAGGCTGATCAGCCCCTGATCCCCATCAGGTGTGGAGGACTCTGTGCTGCCTGCCACTTGCAGCAGAGCACCTCCTAAAGACTGCGGGGCACGCGCCTGCACAGCTAGAGAGGGGCGAGGGAGGCTGACAGAGCGATGCGCCATACTCCCAGCAGCAGGAGCGCCGCGTTGCCCAGCAGACGCTTGCCACCGCCCCCCTGGCAGAGTTAAGTCCCTTACATTACCCCCCCATTGAGGAGGGGCCCCAGGACCCTCCACCCTGGGTTTAAGAGGATTTTCTTTATAAAATCTTCTAATTAAATGGTCCGCATGCACATCTCTAGCTGGAACCCAACTCCTGTCTTCTGGCCCATATCCCTTCCAGTTGACTAAATATTGCAAGGAATTCCAGAGGAAACGGGAATCCAGAATTTATTCAAACTCCTGCTCACCATCAACTAGAATAGGAGAGGAATCCTCTTCCACTCTCCTGGCAGGCTTAAGGAGGGAAAGTGAAAGGAATTACCAATCCTTAGAGATGGTGGAAGTTTGAGTCTGTATGTGACTTGGTTAATTTTCTGTAAAATGGGATAAAGGCCAGTATATCGTGGTCCCAATCTTACAGAGAGTTGGCGTAGCACTAAATTTTTGGTAGAGAGCCAGACCAAATCCCCCACTTTATAGTCTGGATTATTGGATCAGCGACGATCCACAAAGACCTTGTGCTGACCCGATGCCTGGACCAAATGCTGCTGAATCTTGGCCCATAAATCTGGCCACTGGGACAACCAATCATCTAGAGAAGGCAAACCAGAGGATGAGCCTGAAAGTGCTGAGAACTTAAGATCCCTCCCATATGCACACCGGAAAGGTGATACCTCCGTGGAGGAGTTAACTGCATTATTGAAAGAAAATTCGGCAAATCGAAGACAGAGAAACAGTGAAACCTTCCCGGGTACAGAATGCCCTCCAGAAGCGTGACACAAATTGGACCCCCCTATCTGAGACCACATCTTCGGGAATTCCGTGAAGTCTTGGGCTGTGGGCAGCTTTCTTAGGGGGACAAAATGCGCCATTTTGCTAAATCGATCTATCACAACCCAGATAACAGTATATCCCTGGGACTGTGGTAAATCAGTAATAAAATCCATTGCTAAGTGCGTCCAAGGCTGTGGAGGAGTGGACAGGGGCACCAGAGGTCTGGCAGGAGCTGACCTGGGGATTTTGCTATGGGCACAGATCTTACAGGCCTGAATAAAGGCCTGGGTATCTTTCCTGTAAGATGGCCACCAGACATAATGGGCTAGAAGGGCCAAAGTCTTTTAACCCCTGGATAACCCACCGTCTTGGAGTCATGAAACTGCTAAAGTACTGCCGGACGGTGGCACAGGGGTACAAAGAGGAGGTGATCGGGTTTGCCCGGAGGAGAATCTGATTGAAATTGGCTTAGCTCACTTGACAGGTCAGGTTGGATGACAGCTATGACCTTGTGTCGTGGGATTATGGGAAGGATCTCCTCTACAGGGACTTTATCAACTGTGAAACTTCTGGGGAGAGCGTCAGCTTTAATATTATATTGGTTTGTATGTTATAGTGAAATTAAATCGGGAGAAGAAAAGAGGTCATCGGGCCTGACGGGGGGGTTAACCTTTTAGCTGATTCGATGTATTCTAAATTCTTGTGATCTGTGAATACCGTAACTGGGAACTGGGCCCCCTCTAACCAATGTCTCCATTCCTGAAAGGCTAATTTCACAGCTAGAAGTTCTCGATTGCCAATATCATAGTTCCGCTCAGCGGAATTACACTTTCTAGAGAAAAAGGCACAGGGATGTAACCGTTCAGGGGACCCACTCTACTGTGAGAGAACTGCCCCTACCCCGAGCTCGGATGCATCTACTTCGACTATGATGGCTCGGTGGATATCAGGGTGGACCAACACAGGTGCCGAACTAAAGGCAGACTTAAGGTTCTCAAAGGCCTGGATGGATCAGCCCGAACAAGTAGGGGTAAATGCCCCCTTCTTAGTGAGGTCGGTGAGAGGGGCTACCAAAGTTTTTTTATAAAGCGCCTATAAAAATTTGCAAACCCCAAAAACCTCTGTAAACCCTTCCAATCTTTGGGTTGTTCCTACTGGAGGACTGCACATACTTTGGCCTGATCCATTGTTAACCCAGTTTCGGAAACAATGTATCCTAGGAACGGAACCTCAGAAACCTCAAAAACACACTTTTTTTTATCTTGGCGTAGAGGTGATTCTCTCTCAATTTCTGTAAAACCATCCATACATGCTCCCTATGCACGGTTAAGGTTGGGGAGAATATTAAGATGTCCTCTAAGTAGATGACCACAAAACGGCCCAAGTATTCTCTAAAAACTTCATTAACAAAGTCCTGGAAGACTGCCGGAGCGTTACATAGGCCGAATGGCATAACAAGATATTCATAGTGCCCTGGGTGTTGAAGGCAGTCTTCCACTCGTCTCCCTGATGGATCCTGATTAAATTGTAAGCCCCCCTCAGGTCAAGCTTAGAAAAAACCTGGGCCCCAATGACCTGGTTAAAGAGTCCCTCTATTAAGGGAAGGGGGTATTTATTTTTAACTGTAATTTTATATAGGCCCCTATAATCAATACAGGGACACAAGCCACCATCTTTCTTTTCCACAAAGAAAAATCCGGCACCCGCTGGTGAGGTAGACGGCTGAATAAAACCTTTCTGCAGATTCTCAGCAATGTATTCTTTCATGGCCTTATTCTCAGCTCGGTTTAAATTATAAATCTTTCCCCAAGGCGGCATAGTTCCAGGGAGAAGATCAATAGGGCAGTCAAAAGGCCTATGAGGAAAGAGTTTATCAGCAGCTTTTTCAGAAAACACGTCTGCGAAATCTGCATGGGGGTAGGGATTCCCTCAGCAGTCAAGCAAGTGGCACGTACAGGGAGTTCAAGACAAGACTGGAAACATTGTGGCCCGCATTTTATAACCTGCCCAGAGACCCAGTCAATTTGGGGATTGTGTTTAGACAGCCAGGGAAGTCCCAAAACCAAAGGGGTAAGAGGCATCTTAAGGAGAAGTAAGCTCATTAGCTTGGTATGTCCTGCCCCCATTCTAGCAAACACTGGTGGAGTACAGTACTGAATCAGGCGCCCGACAAGGGGAGTATTATCAATGGCTTTGACTCTAATTGGATTGACTAAAGATTGCATCAGAATCTTTAACGCTTGAGCCAGGCCCCAATCAATAAAATTCCCGGCAGGCCCACAATCCAAAAGAGCTTCTACAGATCTGGACTCAAAATCATGAGTAATCTCAACATGCAACATAATTTGTGTGCAACACAGAGGAAATACCTTGCAGCCTAGGTGGGTTTCCTCAACCCCACCTAGGCTCTGAAGTTTCCCGATGCCTGTTTCCGAGGGCAGGACCAGACCAGGTGACCGACAATAAAGGCATAGACCTTGCGACAGACGCCTCCGCCTCTCAGCTTCAGAAAGCTTGGTGGCCCCAAGCTGCATGGGTTCTTCAAAAGAAGAAGGGACTAAGGCCTCAGGCTTTATACTGACTTCAGACTGGGCCCCTTTTTCCAGGCGCCTTTCTCGTATGCGTCGGTCGATGCGGATAGCCTATTGCATGGTTTCATCCAAGGTGTTAGGTGCTGGGTGATTTACCATGACATCTTTTATGACCTCTGACAGACCTAAAATTCAAAGAAAAAATAGCCAGCTCATCAAACTCCTTAGTAAAAGCACGGACGGGGAGATCCCAGGCACAGCTCCTCCAGAATTGACAGGCGAAAATAACAGTGATTTGTCCAGCTTCATAGCTTTTAATCCATCCAGTTAAAATTAGCTTTTTGTGAAAATATTGAGGTAATTGAAATGGCCCAGTAACAACAAAAGGCAAGCACCTAGTGATGCGTTTCAAGCCTGGTCAGGCTCTTAATCATACAAAAATGTGGAGCAGGGAGCGTGGCTTGACATGGCGGCGTGAGGGAGCAATCTGAGGGAGCTCCGCACACCACATCAGCAAAGCAGCACCCAGGCGCTAATCAGCGATCCCCTGACCTAATGCCCAAGAAGGGGAAAGGACCCAGAGCACGGCGGAGGGGGCAGGAGCGCCCTATACCCACTTACTTTGAAGCTCGGGCGGGTTGCGAGACCGCGGCCGCTCCTCGCAAGATGGCGGCGATCGAGGACGCGGCGGGGAAGAGCGGAGGAGTGAGGGCCGGCCGCGCACGTGACTCCCCTCATCTGCGGCGTTCCGGAGTGGCGGCGGGAGCCGGGGAGGCGACCCAGCAGCTAAGCGGAGGTGAGGAGGCGCAGAAGCCTCAGAGCTGTGAACGGCACCTCCGCATTGTGACAGCAGAGGTGCACCAGGCGACGGGCGGGGGCGGCGGAATACCCGGCGGGCCTCGGGCTGACCCGGGTCCCTATCCTCCTCCCACGGAATCCCCACATGGAGACATTGAGAAGGGGTCCCTACCCAGGAGCAGCCCACAGGCGGAGGGGGCCCAGAGAGAGATGGAGAGAGGGGGAGAGAGCGGAGCCCAGCAGCTGAGATGCCAGCAGGAGAGGGGGATGGGGCCCAGCCTGGGGAGAGGTTCCAGGGCAAACACATGGCCAGACTCAGGGGGTGCATGTAGCCCGGACTCCCCACCTCATGTCCATACAAATGGAGCCCCTCCCCCACAGCAGAGGCTAGCGGACGGGTCCTCTGATGGAGCCTTGCTGCGCTCACCGTCCCCCGACAGAATGGTGTCCACCCCACCACCCCCAGTGAGCCCTGAACCCCTCTGGGGAACCCGGGAGGAGTCCACCTCCAGCTGCTTCGCGGAGCAATCGCTGGGCAGTGGAGCAGAGTCTGACAAAGGGGTTGCGGTGCGGCCGCTGCGCGGGTGGAGCCCCTCAGAGGAGGATTTGGGCATGGAGCTGCCGCGGGAGATGATGGTCCCCTCTCGGTGTGCTGGAAAACCTGCTTATCAAGCGGACGCCACTCCAACAGTGCCTGTAGATCTACTGTACCGCACCATAGCTGAAGAGGTAAAAATCAATATCAACGACTTCGGGGTGTCCCAGAGTCGGTGGAACCAAAAGACCTCCAAACAACAGTGACCTCCATCTTTAATGAGCTCCTCGTCTTACCAGACACAAATCATATAGAACTGGACCGAGTACATAGATCCCTTGGCCCCCGCCCCCCTGATGCAGGAAGGCCAAGAGACATAGTCTGCCAAGTTCATTTTTTCAAGGAGGTGCTCCGGAGGGCATGGGAGCGGGGCCCAATACAGTTCCGAGGGGCTCAGATCATCATCCTACAGGATCTATCGCGGAGGACATTACATATGCGGAGACTCCTAAAACCATTGCTGGAGTCCATTCAGAGGCAGGGTGCCTCATACCGTTGGGGCCATCCTTTTCAGCTTTTCAGAAACGGAGGGCTCTTCGTCCTCAGATCCCCCAACCAACTCTCGGACTTGTTCCACTTTTTGGAGGCCGCCTCGGTGGACGTCCCGGATTGGACGGCGCCCAACATGGCAGTCTTCAACAGACAACTGCCGCAGCGTCATAGTGGAGCTCTTCGCGGTGCGGGGAGGGGACTGAGAGGTCGCCAGCGGTAGATGTGTGTCACGCTGGCCATGCCGTGCCGGTCTCCCCGGCCGCCCACCTTGGACCTAAAAATAACCCTACATAACCCCTGACCTTGGCCGGTCCTGGGGGGGCGGTTGGGGAGCGCTGGTACGGCGCCTCATGGGATCTGTTCTGTCTGCGGTGGAGCTTAGCTTTCCTGGGTGCTGGCCACTCGGGCCTCATTTGCATGGCCTGGGGGCGAGTGCTCATGACTTTTTCTGGATTGTGCGCCATGTGCGCCCGCTGCATGTGGGGGGTGGGCTTGGGGGGCCTGGGGGTTGCTGCCCGCTCATTTGCCCTCATTGAGTTACCTTAGGAGGACACGCTGTGTCCCATGCGGTTTGGCATCCGCCCTCTCCCCTTATCATTGGCAGGGAGGGGCCGTCGAGGCCCCTGAATTACAGTTATAGAAGTTGTAACTCTTTATTTGAGCGGGTGGTCGCCTGCCTGCGGCCCTGGTTGCTGCTCTTTTGTGGGTTCATGTACGCACATGTTCCGTGTTCTGGCTGGGCTGTATAATGGCGCGCCTCTATTGTCCCCCCATCACTAACGCCATGGGGTGCGGCGATAAGTTAAGGTTGGGCTTGGGGGGTTCGGGGGGGCACACCCCGCTCAGTCGCCCTCACTGACTCGCGCTCTGGGGATGCATCGTGTCTCCTGTTGCGGGGCATCCGTTCCTGTATCCTCACCCCTGGCTTGGGGGGAGTGTTGGTGGCTGGGCGGGTGGGTCCTCCTGACCCGCCGAGACTCGTGAGTTGCAAATATACAAGTTGGTTGGGTCCGGCTGGGGTGGGTGGTGGCGGGCCTGTGGCCCCCGCTGCCGGCCCCCTGAGAGTTACTGCGGTTCATCTCTTCCAAGCGCGGGTTGGAATGTATCATGAAGCGCTTCTACTGCGCTCACCCTTACTAACCACGCCATGGGTTGCAACATTAGATATTTGTAGAAATAGTGCGGCTCCATCGTTGCTGCTCCGTGTTCTGATCCTCCACCCCCCCCCACGAAAACTTGGTGCCCCCCTCTGTGTAGGACATGTGACCTGCACAGACAGGGAAACGCAACGCCTGTCGGAACCACCGCTCACGGGCTCCGATTGGAGGAGGAGGAGTGGAGGGGAATAAAAAGTAGCACCAGTTACGGAGGCTCTCTGGAAGCTTTCCTCCGGTTAACTACTCCGGTAGTCTTGTTGTCGTTTAGTTTTTACCTACCTGTTTTTTCCCACCCCCTTCGTATCCCCATACATACAAGTCTCCCCTCTTTCCCACCCCTTGGTCCACCCCCCTCTTCCCCCCCAGTCCCTACCCGTTGTCCTGTCAGTTACCCCGGGGGAGGTGACGTGTTGAGATCTCAGCGCGGCATCGTGGACTGGTAGAATTGCGGTGGCGGCTGAGATATGTCTGCAATGAAGTTAATTTCTATGAACGTGAAGGGCCTCAACTCCCCGGAGAAGAGGACGATCCTAGGACAGGAGCTGCGGAGGCTCAAGGCAAAAATCGCCTTTATTCAGGAGACACATTTTAAGAGGTCGGGAGCCCCCCGGCTATGTAGCCGGCTGTTCCCACACGTGTTCACCAGCTGCGCCGCGGACGCCAAAAGGAAGCGTGTGGCGATCATGATAGCGAGTGGGGTACCGTTCACACTGCGGGATTCCTGGGGGGATGAGTCTGGGCGGCTCCTGATGGTGAAATGTTTCCTTGGCCAAAAAATCTACACCCCGGTGTCCTTATATGCCCCCAATCAGGGTCAAGTTCAGTTCCTTAGACACACACTGAATAAGATTGAGGAATTTGCTGAAGGGGAAATAGTCCTGGCGGGCGATTTTAACCTGGCCATGGAACCACTATTAGATTCTTCAACGGGCAGATCGGCGGTATCCCACCTAGCGTTGAGAACTCTACGGAAAAAGCTTCATGACATGAAGCTGGTGGACGCATGGCGGGTGCGGAATCCTGCGGTGAGGGACTACTCCTTCTACTCGAGGGTGCACGGGACATACACCAGGATAGACTACTTCTGGGTCTCACACAGCATGCTGGGCCTGATGACAGATAGTGGGATCCTTCCAACCTCCTTTTCGGACCATGCCCCGGTCTCCCTCGAACTGAACCTCACTGACAGACCCCCTCCCCCATTGACATGGAGACTCAATGAGTCCCTACTGCAGGATAAAGTAGTAGTCCAAGCAGTCAGGGAGGGAATAGAAGCATATTTTAGCAGTAATGATAATGGAGAGGTGTCGCCATTGCTGTTATGGGAGGCGCACAAAAGCGTTATTAGAGGGGTCCTGATCAGCCATGCGTCTAGGTTAAAGAGGGAAAGAATGAGGCAGCTAGAGCAGCTTATGGAGAGAGTTAAGCGCCTGGAGCTGACTCACAAACAGACCGAGGCGGCGAGGGTACTCAGGGAGCTGACACAGGCCCAGGAGGCCCTCAATGCACTGCTTAGACAGAAGGCTAAGTTCGTGATCAAGAAATGCAGGCGTAGATATTACGAGCATGGGAACAAAAGTGGCACGCTACTAGCGAGAGCCCTTAAGCAGCAATACACCCCAAATTATATATCTGAAATCATGGACAGCTCTCAACAGAAGCAGCACACTTCCAAAAAAATTGCAGCAACATTCCAGGCATATTATGCCGGGCTGTATGACCTGTCTGGTGGACGGGATGCGCGGACGCTCCCGGGGAGGATCAGGGCATATATAGAGGGCTTGGGGATGCCGGTGATACCACGGGAGGTAGCTGAGACGCTGGAGGATCCAATTAGCATGGAGGAGCTGGCGGAGGCGATTAGGCTCTCGCCGACGGGAAAGGCCCCGGGCCGGATGGATACACCATCAAATACTATAAGTCCTTTGTTGCGCTTTTGGGTCCCCGATTGGTGAGAGCCTGGAACATGATAACGGAGCGGGAGACTCCCGGCATGGTCTCGGGGAGGGATCTGGAGGCCCATATCTCAGTAATACATAAACCAGGTAAAGATCCACTATCTTGCAAGAGCTACCGCCCCGTTTCCATGCTCAACACGGACCTCAAACTATATGCGAAAATCCTGGCCATTAGATTGGCCCCTGTAGTGGCGCAGTTAGTGCATTTTGATCAAACGGGGTTCGTGTTGGGCAGGGAAGCCAGGGATAATGTGGTACGAGCCATTAATGTGATACACGGGGCCAGGGCCACCGCTACCCCTGCCATGCTCCTGTCCACGGATGCGGAGAAGGCCTTCGATAGGGTGAGCTGGTCTTTCTTCCGGGAAACCCTCCGGCATATAGGCCTTGGAGATAGGATGAGGCTGCTGATTGAGGCCCTATATACCATCCCGTCGGCCAGGGTCAGGATAAATGGCTTACATTCTGAGCCGGTGCTCATCCGGAATGGGACCCGACAGGGATGTCCGCTATCCCCCTTGCTCTTTGCCCTGTCGCTAGAGCCGTTCCTTTGCAAGGTTAGAGGCAACAGTGACATTTGTGGGGTAGACTTGGTAGAAGGCACACACAAGGTCGCTGCTTATGCAGACGACATGCTCTTTTCTGTCACAAACCCTGCAGTGTCGGTCCCAGTCCTGATGAGGGAATTCGAGATGTACGGGAGGCTGTCCTACCTCAAAATTAATTTTGATAAATCAGTGGCCCTGAATGTCTCGCTTCCTGGTGAGACTGTAAGAAACATACAACAGTCATTTCCATTTAAGTGGGCAAGGTCCTCTATTCCATACCTCGGCACACACCTGCCTAGCCAGTTGTCAAATGTCCTGGCCCTGAACTTTTGGCCTTTGGCACAGAGAATCAAGGCGGACTTATAGACCTGGGACCGCCCTGCGTTCTCCTGGATGGGTAGGGTTAACATTATTAAAATGTCTATTCTCCTGAGGCTGTTGTTCCTGTTCCAGGCTCTCCCGAATTCGAGAGGATTTGCCTAGCGGGGCAGCCGTACCCGCACTTAATCTCCAGGCTGTACTCCCTGTTAATAAACAGGCGGACCGTCCCCCCGGCCTTTTGGGGAGAATGGGAAAGGGACCTGGGTAGACTCCTAAGAGAGAAGGAGAGGGAAAAAAAAGTTAGCACATAAGTCCTCAGTGGCCTCGAAGGTGCAGGAGACGAACTACAAAATTCTTACATGCTGGTATTACACCCCTGACAAGCTTAGTAAGATGTACCCAGCAGTAGACCCAAAGTGCTGGAGATGTGGCATTGAGCGTGGCACGATGTTCCACATATTCTGGACATGCCCCAAGATCAGAGAATCTTGGGGAGAGATCTTGCCCATCATCACGCAGGTTACTGGGGTAGATATGCAGGAGGATCCGGCCCAGGTCCTACTCCATTTGACAAAACATCCGGTTGGGAAATACAAAAAAACCTTGCGGGTCCATTTACTTAACGCAGCTAAACAAGTGATCCCCAGATTTTGGAAGCGGGGTAGCGCTCCATCTGTGAGGAACTGGTTAGGTGAAGTGCTTAATATCTGTGAGATGGAGGATCTTACACTGTCGCTCCACGACAGAGAGGAACAGTTCAGGACCACATGGATGTCCTGGTTAGTGTTTCAGGAGTTGGAGGGGTTTAGAGCGCTATATGGCTGACCGAGCCCCGGGCTGCGTTCACGCTGCCTGGATCGAGTGGGATGTAGTAAAGACGGGTCGAACTCGTGCCTCGGGGGCGCTGCTCGCGACCGGGGGTTTGCTACATAGCTTTAGTCTGCCACCTCCCCCCTGTCCCTCCCCCCTTGTCCTCCTCACCCCCCCCTCCCCAGTCTCCCCCCTTGTGTGCCCCTCTCCCCGGACTCGACACGCGGAAGTGGGTGAGACGGACCTCCAGGCTCCCCAGCACCGAGGAGAGTGGCGATCACCTGGAGTCTTAACGATACAGGCAGTAGCCAACACGTCGAGAGAGTGCCTACCGCCCTAGGTGGTAGCCACGAAGTACTGATTATATTGGGCAAGAACTGCTGATCTGTGCTATCTCTGCTGGGCGTGCGACCTGGCTTCCCGTCCCCTACCCCCCCTATTTTTTCCGTCGTGTCCTGTACTGTATTTGTTTGTTGCAATGTACTTATAAAAATGCTTAATGAAATAAAGAATATTAAAAAAAAAAAAAAAATGTGGAGCAGCTTACAGCCTTATATACAGCTAAACAAAGAAAACAAAGCCAATTACCTGTAATGCATGACAGGTGCGGAGATCGGTATTGCGGGCAGATCCGGAAGAAGCTAGCATGACGTCAGCCAGTAAGAGTAAATGATTGGGCGGATAGCAACCAATCCGCACTAGGGCTGGAACAGTGCGCAGCCCTACGTTAATAGCGTACGTAACTGACGTACAATCAGAAGAAAAGCAGCCCCAGATATTCACAAGCAAACTGCGGCCGTACTGACAGACAGGCATAAAAAGCTAAATAGCTGGCCGTCAAAACGGCATATACAGCCGCACAAAGGGTTAAATTAACTACATGTAAAGCTTATAGTGGTTAAGATAATAAGTAACACCCACCAAAGTTAATGGTAATAGCATTTAGCCCTATGCAAATTCATATACTGTGCTGAGATAGCGCATACTGCAAGCGCCTGGATTACTGATAATGGCATTTAACCCTATACCAATTGATGTACTGGGCTATAGTAGCGCATATTGTAAGCGCCTTAAAAATTGATCCAGACACATTATAGCAGTACACAGCAGACATGCCCATTCTTGATTAAATCATTCTATATTACCAACAAGCTCTACTAATTCAGCTCATAACATAGATAGAAGTGATTATTATAGTTATAAATATAAGGCATATCACATCTCAGACCATAGCAAGTAAGTAATATAACACCCTCATCAATGCTTTAAAAATAACCTAGTGGGTAATGTTACCGGCCTTGAGAGAAATCTAAGAATATAAATTCATTAAATCGCTTATACTTCTCTATGAGTTATGGCCCAAGAATATCTGACTAGTTTTACTTTTATGCCTTATAGATGTAAAGGGCTGAGATATATGGTCCCAAATAATTAGCAATTTAATACAGGGGAAATAATAATATCAAAATTTAAGAATGATTGATTAATATAATAAATTCTTAATAGATCACACGCCCCTATGCCTAATAGCTAGTTCTATTTCTAAATAAAGAGGGCCAATAATTTTATGCCCATTTCCATGCTCATGGCCGCAATATCATCACCAATGTGTATTTATAAAAAGATCACAGAGTTGATTAAATTAATTAAGCTGCTCCACAATATAGAGAAGGTGCACATAGTAAAAAAAGAGAAATTAAAATAATACATGGTTATAAAAACCAGCATTTGCCTCTTTAACACATACTTATGTAAGGATTCTGATGGAGAAAAAGATTTTTTGACCTTTATGGTCATGTGGAATATGGTCCATTCTATCGTTTAAACCGTCCGGGATACGGGAGGCTAATTTTAAAATCCATTTCACCTCTGCTCGCAATAATTTTTTATATAAGTCACCTCCCCTGACATTTGGAAAAATCTTTTCAATTGCCATAACTTTAAATGTGGACGGATCTCCATTGTGCACAATCTGGCAGTGTCTAGCAATATTTGATTTCGGTTGGAGAGATTTGCATTGATACACATGTTCTAAAAAACATTGCTTTAACTTTCGAGTGGTGCATCCCACATATTGTAATCTGCAGCTAGAACAGGTGGCCAAATATACCACATAGGTAGTATTGCAGTTAAGGAGACCAGAAATACAATATCTCTTCCTAGTAGTTGTTGACTCAAAAAACATATCTTTTTGGATGAATTTACAGCAGGCACAGCATGTCCGACCACATGCAAAGGATCCTCTGCACGTCAGCCATGTAGGAGATTTCTTAATGTCTAACGTTCGACGCAAAGAGGGGGAATGTTTGTTGGCAAGTGTTGGTGCCCTTTTGGCCACTACGCGCACTCCTTCCTTCTCGATCAGAGATTGTAAATCAGGATCAGATTTCAAGATTGCCGAATTTGAGTTAATAATCTGACGTATTTTGGAAAATTCCTTAGAATATTTTGTAACTAGAGTGGAAGGACTAGGCTTTTTCATGATTTTCTTATTTTTATCGAAAAGAAGAGTTTCTCTGTTCATAGACTTAGCTTTATCCCTGGCCTCATTGATTAAATTCTCGCTATACCCTCTTTGTTGGAGCCTAGATTGAATAAATTTGAACTCATTCTCCTTGGACTCAGCTGTATTGCAATGTCTGACAGCCCTTACAAACTCACCATACGGAATAGCCTTTTTTGTATGGTGAGGATGACAGCTTGTAGCATACAGTGTTGAATTTCCAGCTGTCTTCTTACGAAAAGTTCTAGTATTTATACAACCCCCCTCACTGGGAGAAGTTAGAATGAGATCCAGGTATTCTATTTCTTTAAGTTGAAAATTCCCTGAAAATCTAAGATTAAACTCATTCTCATTGAGGTAGGTCAAAAAATCATCTGATGTCTCCGGGGGCCCCTTCCAAATACAGATCATCTATGTATCGCCCGTACCAAAAAATATGGCTACAGTAAAGATTTTTCTCTGAAAGATGAATTCTGATTCCCACCATCCCATATAAAAATTTGCTAATGACGGTGAGAAGGGTGCCCCCATAGATGCACCACATTTTTGGAGGTACAATTTCCCTTCAAAAAGGAAGTAATTATGTTGTAATAGATACTCTAGAGCGAAACAGAGAAATTGTATTTCTTCTTCCTTGAAACTAGTATATTTATGCAACATGTATGTGATGGCTTGAATCGCTTTCCTATGGGGGATACACGAATACAAGGAAGAAACATCCATTGACATCCAACTGCCCCCTAATGGCCATTGGAGCTGGTGAATAGCTTTTAATATCTCAGTGGTGTCTTTAATATATCCTGGGAGATATTTCACTATTGGCTGAAGTATGGAATCTAACCATTGACCCAACTTCTCATTTAGGCCATCAATTCCTGCCACTATGGGTCGTCCACGTGGGGGTCTTTCAGGTTTGTGTATTTTCGGTAAATGATGAAAAACTGGAATCACAGGGTGTTTTAGTCTAAGTTTTTCAACAAAATTGGCAGAGAAAAGTCCCGCTGCTATTCCTTCTTCAAACACCATATTCAGATCTTTCAAAAAAAGCCTGTGTGGGATCTCCCCTTAGCTGGACATAGGTGTCGGTGTCTTTCAGCTTCCGTTCTGCTTCATTGATATACATCTTACGATCAATGACCACAATTGAACCGCCTTTATCCGCCATTTTTATGACCAGCGCAAGATTGTCCTCAAGATCTTTTAATGCCAGTCGCTCTTTCTTTGTCAAGTTCTGATGACATGGATCCTTCTCTATTTTTCTTGAGAGATTAATCAACTCTTTCTCTACTATGGCTTGGAAGGTGCAAATGGGATCACTTCTCGATTGTAATGGATAAAAATCCGAATTTCTTCTGGGTCTGGCCGCAATACCGATCACCGCACCTGTCATGCATTACAGGTAATTGGCTTTGTTTTCTTTGTTTGGCTGTATATAAGGCTGTAAGCTGCTCCACATTTTTGTATGATTAAGAGCCTGACCAGGCTTGAAACACGTCACTAGGTGCTTGCCTTTTGTTGTTACTGGGCCATTTCAATTACCTCAATATTTTCACAAAAAGCTGTTTTTCACTGGATGGATTAAAAGCTATGTTTTAAGGAGAAGCTGGACAAATCACTGTTATTTTCACTCTGACAGACCTAGCCTGAACTGCCCACACTATGCTGGGGGTCATTCCAGCGAGAATCCCCGGCCATCGTTGGAATTCCGAGCAATATTCTTCTGCCAGTCTTCACCCCTGAGAGATCGCAGCTTGGCATCAGCAGTAGCCCCTCGGTCCAGGTCATCATACAGGATCTCTGTGGCCTTGAAGAATTCCTCGACAGATTGGCGGGTGTAATCCTGAGAGGAGAGGCTAAAAGCCCAGGATTGCGGATCCCCATGCAGAAGAGAGATGATAAGTCCCACCTGTTGCTCCTGGGAGCAAGAAGCATGAGGGCGAAGCTGAAAATAGAGCTTACAGGCATCCCGGAAATTGGCAAATTTACTCCGGTCCCCCAAAAACTTCTCTGGAAGGGGAATCTTGGGTTCAACCGGAAAGGCGGCTTTTACCCCTGGGGCACAGAGGGTGCAGGAGCTGGACGGTTCTCCTGAGCCGCCACTCGAAGTGCCAGGTGCTCCACAGCTGCGGTCAGGGCCTGCACCTGTTCCAAAATTTGGTCCATATGTGGGGCCCGTGATAATGTGATGCCCGGCGGGACACCAGCCTTCTGTAAGCAGGCACCCCCCCAATCTCCACCGCTGCTTCTGCCTATAGTCAAGCCCCCATTTGCTGGGATGCTAGGTACGCCTCACCGGACACGGTTGCCCCAGGTCTTAATAGGCGCAAAGGATGGCTGCTTACGGTGAAGGTCGATGAACCACGAGGGTATCCTGAAGCCGAGGTCGTTCACAGGTAGTCAATCCGGAGGGTGTGTCAGAGTACAGGGATGATATAGGTGCGTAGTCAGGGGTAGCCAAAGGGTCAAGCCGGGAGGTCAGAGATCGCAGGGTATCCAGAGGGGCAGGCAGGTTCATGGTCAGACAAAGCAGAGGTCGGTACAGAAAGCGGACGGTAATGGTCGATCAAGCCGGGTCGGAAACAGATAATAACTGGAATCACACCCTAATCACAAGCGACTATAACGGGGACTGAGTACTAGGCTGACTCCATATTTATTGGGGAATCAACCAATGGCCACCCTGGGGGGGGGGGGGGAGTGTATGTGCTGATTGGTGCAACTTACAACACTGTGAGTGATTCATCCAGGGGCTGGTCAGTCTTGGCTGCAAGGCTGATCAGCACCTGATTCCCATCAGGTGTGGAGGACTCTGCCTGCCACTCGCAGCACAGCGCATCCTAGTGGCAAAATTTACAGACTGCGAGGGGCGAGGGAGGCTGCCAGAGTGACGCACCATGCTCCCAGCAGCAGGAGCGCCGCAATGCCCAGCAGACGCTCGCCACCGCCCCCCTGGCAGAGGTAAGTCTCTTACAGTAAACATGACAATTCCTGTATGTCCTGACTATTCGGCCAGCTTCAAAAAAGATTTCAAGGAAACGAATGCACTCGTGATGATGCTGGAGGAGAACCCCAACATGAAACGTCGTTAGTATTAATGTTGATCATCATCATCATCATTTTAAAATGTTGATGCTCATACAAAATTAAGAAAGATTTTCAAAGCTTATCCTCTTCCTTAACAAGACAACTGATTGGTTGATAACTGAAAGCTGAGAGTACAGTAATCTGCATCCTGTGACTCAGAAGACTGCACTAAATGTAACAGGTGTTAGTAATAATAACCGGCGCTTACTATAGAATATTGTGTAGCATGTGCTACTGAGAAACCTCCACAAGGAGACCCAAACAGCTTTCAGTTATCACCCAAATGATTGAGCAATTTTGTATGGTCTCATTCTGCTGTCCCCCTTCTATGTTTCTATATGTTGCTCACTCAGCTAGATTCCCGGTGATAGATGGTAACAGCTGTTTGGGTCTTGTGGAGGTTTCTCAGTAGCACATGCTATACAATATTCTATAGTAAGCGCCGGTTATTTTTAGTAACACCTGTTACATTTAGCACAGTCTTCTGAGTCACAGGCTGCACATTACTTGATACAGAATATAGTGGAGATTTGGTCGAGCTTTAAACATAACAGAACCTGTATTTCCTTATTAACCGCGTCCCCCAGAAGCTGTAAACGGTCTGACTTCATCTGCAACTTGTAAATGGTCTGACTTGGCACAAGGCAAATGTGGGGCCTATTTATAAAAAGGGATCTGGGTCTTCTCCGGGTAATTACAGACCTGTAACATCCATTGTGGGAAAATTGCAGGAGGGACTTTTAAGGGACTACCTACAGGATCATGTGACTATGTATAATATTATAAGTGATACTAAGGGCAGAAGCTGCCAGACTAACCTGATTGGCTTCTATGGGGAGGTGAGTAGAAGCCTGGACAGAGGGGGCGCTATAGATCTGGGGTCTCTGGATGTTGCACTGTGACACTGTCCCCCATAGACGCGTATTGGGGAAATTGAGCTTTTCAGGGTTAGAAAATACAGTTTGTAATTGAAAACTGGCTGAAGGATGGTGTGCAGAGAGTTGTTGGTAATGGTCCCTACTCTGAATGGTCTCCGGGCTGCTGCCTCCCTCTACGCAGGATGACGCCACGCAGCCTCAGCCAGCCAGTGACTGTGAAAAGCAACTACGCGAGGTAAAGGAAGGCAGAGAGCCCTAACTCATCCCATCATGTGGCACGCTGCATTAAAGAGAAACGGCTCTGCACACACTGGAACCCCACACATCTAGCTCTATTTTTGCACTAACCTGGACTCTGGGCTCTGCTCCTGCACACGCTCCGTATCTAATTCGTGGTGTTGGATCGGTAGCTGTGGGACACTGGTGGCGGCAGACTGGGCACACTGAGCCTGGCTTGTTGTGTAGTGCTGCAGACATTCCCTGCTCGCCCCCTCCCAGCTCCCGGTGATAGATGGTAACAGCTGCTTTTGTCAGTAGCACATGTAATACAATATTCTATAGTAAGCGCTGGTTATTAGGCCTGATTCTGTGCCTCAAAACCGTATATGGGACATTTTGTGTATAATACAATTTTTTACCGTATGTGTATGAGCTTACGCATGATTCAGAGCCTACATCGGAAGCCTTCCGTTTACTGTTCGTAGCAGCGTAAGCCAACGAGGATAGCATTTTCTGCCTCTCGTAGCGTCCTCGACAGGACGAGGCTAACATATACGTTACCCTGTAAACCTCGTATTTTACTGTTTTTCAGTGTTTTTGAATGTAGTTTCCCACAAAGATTTTCCGTGTCCGGTTAGATTCTGCATGCATCTTCCTCCCAATATACGTCCAAACAGCATTTTCTTGGAAATCAGCTATGTTTGCATGCATGTATGCATGCGCACAGCTATTACCCTCATTCATGTCCCCGTCTTAACTATTCTCTCACTCACTTGTGCTTCCATACTTACCTTAACTCACTCGCAGTTCCATTTTAGATGTTCTCCCATCCTTCATGCTTACCTTAACTCACTCGCGGTTCCACTTTTTATGTTCTCCCATCCTTCATGCTTACCTTAACTCACTCGTGGTTCCACTTTAGATGTTCTCTCGGCCTTCATGCTTACCTTAACTCACTCGCGGTTCCACTTTAGATGTTCTCCCGTCCTTCATGCTTACCTAATGTTCGTCATTATGTTATTATTTTTTGGATCCTTCTTGATATTTTCTGCTGTATGTGATGTTTTGCCTGTGTTAATGGTTAAAAAGTCTTTTGGTTAACACAAAAAAAAAATCTAAACATGGGTCAATTTAAGAAGATTTATTTTTTTTTAATTATTTAAACTTAATTTTGTTTTTTTTTGGGGGGGGGGGGGTAAATGTTTTTATTTTTTTTTTGGTAAATACAAAAATATAAACGTTTAAAATTTTGAACCATAAAATATACAAACAAATGTGGCAGGCCCCAGGAATTTAGTCTTCACTGGTCCCCATTGAAGCAGCCAGCTCCTGGATGTCGCCCACCAGCCGATACACCGTCGCGATCGGCTTTTGCAGTCTCTCCTGTGGGGTTCCTGTGTAAAGGAAACAATAATTATTTATAGGCAAATACATGTTTGCTAGCTGTGGAATGAAATGTTATTAAGGTTCCAGCAAACGCATGAGGCCATAGTTCAATATGCTAAGGTATTATGCTAGGGATCAGGCCATAGTTCATTATGCTAAGGTATTATGCTAGGGATCAGGCCATAGTTCATTATGCTAAGGTATTATGCTAGGGATCAGGCCATAGTTCATTATGCTAAGGTATTATGCTAGGGATCAGGCCATGGGTCATTATGCTAAGGTATTATGCTAGGGATCAGGCCATGGGTCATTATGCTAAGGTATTAGGCCAAACTTTTTAAAGACCTGTGAACGAAGCTATGTTATAGGTAATTAACCCTTTAAATGCCAAGCACGTAGTTTCTACGTGGTTGCTTCTCCAACCGTTAAGTGCCAAGCACGTAGAAACTACGTGCTTGGCATTTACTTACCTTCTGGCGATCGGGGGTCCCTGGGGCCTGTGTAGCTGGCCAAAACGTGTGCAGCGCCATCTTGGGGTCAGGTCCGGGTCACAGGAATGACGCTCCTGTGACCCGGATTCTCAGGAGCCAATCACAATGCAGCCTCGACGTCATCAGCCGGCGCCTGCACTAGCTGTATAAATAGCTGGTGCAGGCGCCATTTTCCTTCAGACCGGACCGTGTGCTGAGGTAAGGAGGTTGTTCTGGGGGTGGGGGTGGTGATTGGCTGCAGCGATCGGCGGCAATCGGCGGCGATCGGCGACGATCGGCGACGATCGCTGCGGTGGGGGGGCGGCGGCGATCGTGGACCGTGTGCCCCTTAGTGTAAGTTGTGGTGGGGTGGGGTGGGGTGGTGGGTTCGTATAGGCAGTGTGGCATGCCCCTCCTCCCCATCCCCAGTGTCGCGATCGGGGGTGGGGGGGGGGCGGCGGCGGCGGCGACGATCGTGGGCCGTGTGCCCCTTAGTGTAAGTTGTGGTGGGGTGGGGTGGGGTGGTGGGGGGTATAGGTAGTGTGGCATGCCCCTCCTCCCCATCCCCAGTGTCGCGATCGGGGGTGGGGGGGGGCGGCGGCGGCGGCGACGATCGGGGGCCGTGTGCCCCTTAGTGTAAGTTGTGGTGGGGTGGGGTGGGGTGGTGGGGGTATAGGCAGTGTGGCATGCCCCTCCTCCCCATCCCCAGTGTTGCGATCGGGGGTGGGGGGGGGGCGGCGGCGGCGGCGATCGTGGGCCGTGTGCCCGTTATTGTAAGGTGGGGTGGGGTGGTGGGGGGTATAGACAGTGTGGCATGCCCCTCCTCCCCATCCCCAGTGTCGCGATCGGGGGTGGGGGGGCGGCGGCGTTCGTGGGCCGTGTGGCCATTATTGTAAGTTGTGGTGGGGGGTATAGGCAGTGTGGCATGCCCCTCCTCCCCATCCCCAGTGTCGCGATCGGCGGTGGGGGGGGGCGGCGGCGGCGATCGTGGGCCGTGTGCCCATTAGTATAAGTTGTGGTGGGGTGGGGTGGGGGGGTATAGGCAGTGTGGCATGCCCCTCCTCCCCATCCCCAGTGTCGCGATCGGGGGTGGGGGGGCGGCGGCGGCGATCGTGGGCCGTGTGCCCATTAGTATAAGTTGTGGTGGGGTGGGGTGGGGGGGTATAGGCAGTGTGGCATGCCCCTCCTCCCTATCCCCAGTGTCGCGATCGGTGGTGGGGGGCGGCGGCGATCGTGGGCGGTGTGCCCACTAGAATAAGTTGTGGGGTGGGGGGGCTTCTCGGGGGGTATAGACAGTGTGGCATGCCCTTCCTCCCCATCCCCAGTGTCGCGATCGTGGGCGGTGTGCCCACTAGAATAAGTTGTTGTGGGGGGGGTCGGTGGCGATAGGCAGTGTGGCATGCCCCTCCTCCCACTCCCCATCCCCAGTGTGGCATGCCCCTCCTCCCGCTCACCATGCGCTCTGGGGGTGGGGGGGTTGGTGCCCCTCCTCCCGCTCACCATGCGCTCTGGGGGTGGGGGGGTTGGTGCCCCTCCTCCCGCTCACCATGCGCTCTGGAGGTGGGGGGGTTGGTGCCCCTCCTCCCGCTCACCATGCGCTCTGGGGGTGGGGGGGTTGGTGCCCCTCCTCCCGCTCACCATGCACTCTGGGGGTGGGGGGGTTGGTGCCCCTCCTCCCGCTCACCATGCGCTCTGGGGGTTGGTGCCCCTCCTCCCGCTCACCATGCGCTCTGGGGGTGGGGGGGTTGGTGCCCCTCCTCCCGCTCACCATGCGCTCTGGGGGTGGGGGGGTTGGTGCCCCTCCTCCCGCTCACCATGTGCTCTGGGGGTGGGGGGGTTGGTGCCCCTCCTCCCGCTCACATGCGCTCTGGGGGTGGGGGGGTTGGTGCCCCTCCTCCCGCTCACCATGTGCTCTGGGGGTGGGGGGGTTGGTGCCCCTCCTCCCGCTCACATGCGCTCTGGGGGTGGGGGGGTTGGTGCCCCTCCTCCCGCTCACCATGTGCTCTGGGGGTGGGGGGGTTGGTGCCCCTCCTCCCGCTCCCCATGCGCAAGTGTGGCATGCCCCTCCTCCCGCTCCCCATGCGCAGTTTGTACCTGCTGCCACTGATTTTTTTTTTGGGGGGGTGATCCTGTCATGCCTGTGATGGGGGGTTGCTGCCCCATTGCCTGCAACTAATCTTTCTGTTCACTTTCTTCATAGCCTGTGGATCGCTGTCGCCTTCTGTGAATCGCTGTCGCCTTCTGTGGATCGCTGTCGCCTCCTGTGGATCGCTGTCGCCTCCTGTGGATCGCTGTCGCCTCCTGTGGATCGTCACCGCCTCCTGTGGATCGTCGCCGCCTCCTGATTGTTGCCTCTGCTGCCACTGAATCGTCTCTGCCGCCACCCTTCTAGCCTCGTTTTCCTCCCCTTTGGTACCCAGTCCCCCTCTTTTCTTCTATTCCCCTCCCTCTCCCCCCTCTTTTCTCCTATTCCCCTCCCCCACCTGAAGCTGCACCGGACTCCACCTCTTCGCATTGTAACGTATTGGACATACACATTTACACAATAAGTTTGTTTTGTTTTTTTTTTCTTACACTTTAGCTACACAGTGCACTTTTTTTTTTCTTCAATTTAGGTACACTTTTTTTTGTAATAAACTGACTGCATTTTGATTTGTTTGTTTTTCTTCCTTAACATTGTGTTTTTGTTTAGTTTTATTCTACTGTAACTGTACTGTGTAATTTTAATTTACTTTGTTTAGCCTTTAGCCTTTAGCCCTTAGCCCTTAGCGTTTAGCCCTTAGCCTTTAGCCCTTAGCCTTTAGCCCTTAGCCTTTAGCCCTTAGCCTTAGCCTTTTTTATTTTCTTTCCAATCAGAATTGAATATGGCTGGGAGGAAATTCACTGCTCAAGAAGCTGCGGCTTACTTGATGGCCTCTGACTCGGAGGACTTTAGTGAGTCAGGGTCAGAGTATCTGCCTTCTGAGTCAGAGAGTGACTCCTCTACTGAGGAGACACAGCCACGCAGTGGTACTAGTACAGGTAGCCAACGTAGAAGGGCTAGTGCCGCACAAGATGAGGCCACGCTGGGGGAGAGTGTAGGGCAGGTGGAGGCAGGGCAGGCGGAGGCATCGAGTGCTGCAGCTGGTCCAGGAGAGCCGGCGTGGAGGCCTCCTAGTAATTATTCCCCCGATATTCCCCCCTTTAATTCGGTCCCTGGAGTCAACATAGACACAAGTAACTTACGTCTTGTTGACTTCTTCTATCTGTTTGTTACAGAGGCCATCCTACAGGATATGGTCCTCTATACAAACCGCTATGCTGAGCAGGTCATGGCACAAAACCCACAACAGAGGCACGCCCGAGCTCAGGCATGGCACCCCACCAATATTAGTGAGATGAGAAAATTTTGGGGGCTCACTTTGGCAATGGGTCTTCTCAGAAAATTTAGCCTAGCATCGTACTGGGATACCCATTCCATATTGGCAACACCCTTATTTCCGGCCATAATGTCCAGAAACCGGTATCAAATTTTACTACGGTTTCTACATTTCAACGACAACGCCACTGCTGTTCCCCGTGATATGCCCGGTCATGACAGGCTTCATAAAATACGGCCCCTAGTTGAAAGCCTGTCAGAGCGCTTTGCAGATGTGTACACCCCCTCCCAAAATTTAACGATCGATGAGTCACTTCTGCTTTTTAAAGGGCGCATTATATTTCGCCAATATATCCCTAGCAAGCGTGCCCGCTATGGGATAAAGTTTTATAAATTGTGCGAAAGTACGACCGGGTACACAAAATTTTTTAGAATCTATCAAGGAAGGGACACGCAACTAGACCCACCTGGCTGTCCCCTTGATTTGAGTGTCAGTGGCCGGATCGTTTGGGACCTCATCACCCCACTGCTCGGGAGGGGGTACCACTTATATGTGGATAATTTTTATTCCAGCATCCCCCTGTTTAGAGCCCTTTACACCTTAGACACTCCCGCCTGCGGCACAGTGAACCGTAACCGGAAAGGCTTGCCAAGGGCATTACTGAATAAACAACTCAAGCGTGGGGAGTCTTACGCCCTGAGAAATGATGAGCTCCTGGCCGTTAAATTCATGGATAAAAAGAATGTGTTCATGCTGACTACCATCCACGACCAGTCAGTAACAAGTGTAAGGCAACGTGGTCCCCAAGCCCCAAGCCAAAAGCCACGTTGTATCAGAGATTACAACAAGTTCATGGGTGGCGTGGATAAAACCGACCAAATTCTCACTTACTACAACGCCACCCGAAAATCGCGAGCCTGGTACAAAAAAGTTGCAATTCATTTGATCCAGTTAGCAACTTTTAACAGCTTCATTGTCTTTAAGGCAGCCGTACCAGGCTCCAATTTGACCTTTATCCAGTACCAGCAGCAGTTACTCCCTGCTTTGCTTTTTGGGCATGGTGAGGAGCCACCAGACTTAGCTGGTAGTGACAATGAGTGCAGGCTAATTGGAAAGCACTTTATAAAGTGCATTCCCGCCACCGAGAAAAAAAAGTATTCCCAAAAGGCCTGCAGGGTATGTAGGAAGCGTGGCATTAGGAAGGATACGCGGTACTACTGCCCGACATGTCCCAGCCAACCAGGTCTGTGTTTTGATGATTGTTTTGAAATTTTTCATACTCAGTTGGATTTTTGATTTATTATTTTTCTTCTGCATACCCCTGCCCTGCCACGCTCCGCTGAAACTGAAGCAGGATACAGGTTACAAAGGCAGAAAACACTTACCTCGCCTGCAGGCAAGCGCCAGCTACTTGGTGGCCAGTACGACCGTCCCAGTGGTCTTACTGGCCCCGAGGAACGGCACTAAACGGTGGGCGTTGTAAGGATTTTTTTTTCTCTGTAACTCCCCGCCTTAGCACCAGGGGAGGGTGGCAGGGTTAGCCTGAGACTGGACACCCACTATAATGTTTACGCTCTGTGTGGTCAGTATATAAAGCGCTGGAGCAAGAGCAGCTTGGATATTTGTGACACATGATGATTAAAATGTGGGCCCAGTTTCAGGATCTTGATAACTGATCTTATAATCTGATGTCACATCTACTATATCCTAATTGCACCTCACAGCTAACCCTGACTGCGGCTCTTGGTACCATCAAGAAATGTGGGTTGTTTTGTGTGTCTTTTATAGAACAAGCTATACTTTTGGGTGTTCGGCAACCCTAACCTTGAAAGTAGCTTTGCATGTTGGGTGTTGTTCAGTGGACCTTGCGCTCTCAGATTTAGTGTGTTTTTTCTTGTTGGGATATTATTTTTTGATTAAAAAGTGGTGTGGATTGTGTTATTTTTAGTATTTTTGCAGGGAAATGCTGTGCAACCAATGAATTCTTCACACGTTTGCGTCCAGAAAGTTGCGCCCACAACTACCAGCCTGGTACGTCTAGAAAGGTTAAGATGTGTGCTTTCAGGGAATATATGGTTTGTGGGGGGTATTTTATATGTAAAGGGTCGTTTTTGTTAAAAAAGTGTAAGGTGCGCACTTTGTCAGCAAAGCTGAAAAAATGACGTGAAATGACCTTTACGCGCATGCTTTCGTTTTGGGTGTTTGGCGACCATACCCTGCGAAGTAGCTATGCATGTTGGGTGTTGTTCTGTTCAGGGGACCTTGCGCTCTCAGATTTAGTGTGTTTTTTCTTGTTGGGATATTATTTTTTGATTAAAATGTGGTGTGGATTGTGTTTTTTTAGTATTTTTGCAGGGAAATGCTGTGCAACCAATGAATTCTTCACACGTTTGCGTCCAGAAAGTTGCGCCCACAACTACCAGCCTGGTACGTCTAGAAAGGTTAAGATGTGTGCTTTCAGGGAATATATGGTTTGTGGGGGGTATTTTATATGTAAAGGGTCGTTTTTGTTAAAAAAGTGTAAGGTGCGCACTTTGTCAGCAAAGCTGAAAAAATGACGTGAAATGACCTTTACGCGCATGTTTTCGTTTTGGGTGTTTGGCGACCCTACCCTGCGAAGTAGCTATGCATGTTGGGTGTTGTTCTGTTCAGGGGACCTTGCGCTCTCAGATTTAGTGTGTTTTTTCTTGTTGGCATATTATTTTCTTTAGAAGAATGTGGTTTTGATTCTGCTTATTTTTATTTTTTTAGGAAAACTCGCTGCAATCAAGTTATTTGCCGTAGGACTACTTGAAGAAAGCTCTGCACATAACAACAAGCCTGGTACTCCTTGAAAGCTTGAGGTGTGTACTTTCATGGAATATATACTTTGTAGGGGGTATTTCAAATGTAAAGGGTCGTTTTTCTTGAAAAACTGCAAGATGCGCATAGCCGTTGTATTTTATCTGAAAATCTCCTAAAGCACTGTCTCAATTTGGGGGAGTCTTCTGGGCAGGAAAGGGTGTCTACCAATACATATGTGGTACCATTGTAACCGGGAGAAATTGGGCTTTTACACGCAATACAATTTTATTGATAAAATTTAATTTTTTACTTACAAAAAACACTACACAATGTAAAAAATAGCAATTTTTTATTTTTTTACCACATATTTCACCCCAAAATATTGCTTAAGTACTGAAAAAATTAAAAACAGGCTATTCTATGTTAAAGCCCAAATTGTGCCAAAAAAAACAATATATAATTTTCCTAGGAAATCCCCAAACATTCCTTCAAAAATTACACTTAAACATGCGGAGCACAAAATGGTGAAAAATGGTCTGGCAACAAAGGGTGACAAAATCTCCAGGTAGGCTGGCACTTAAAGGGTTAAATAAGTAGTCTGAAAACTTACCAGGCAGGTGGGCTTTAGAGGAAGGAAAAATGTTTACTTCAGATTAGGTCAAGCCAACATTGGTTTCATAAATGTCTGTGTGACAACACCCACCTTCGCCATGCACCTCAGGGGCATAATCTGGTGGCCTCTCCAAAGGATGCTCTCCACCCGCTACATCGTCATCTAAAAGAATAGAAGCAGGGAATGAGTGTATGTTGACAGTGGATGCACCTGTGTGTGCTTCACTCAGACAAACATACTGGAGTCTAGTGGCTCCGGCATCTGGTATGACTCCCTGGCGATGCGCTGTTGCCCCTCCTCTGTAGAGAGGTCTAGTGGCTGCTCGGAGCCACCTACAGAGGAGGGGGAGAACCTTGGCCCTGGAGACGCACCACTCTCACTAGCCCCAGATCCATCCCGCACTGGCCAGACTGCTCGCCTCCGGGTGGGTCGGATTCTGAAATCCCATTCGCTCACTAGAAGAGAATACCATTCATAAGCAGAGGCCTAAATATGGACTTTTGGTTAGCTTACAAGTAATAGTCATGTACTTACTTGGGAAATGTTGAGCGAAGAATCGCCTCACCCGGGGCCTATTTCTTCTCTTTAGGTCCGACCAGTGTTGAAGGTGGTGCCGCTGTCGGCTGCAATTTTGGCCTCGATCTCCAGGGCCAATGTCCTCTTCTGGAAGTCATTCGCCAGGTAGTCGTACCTGACCTCCATATTCATCTGAAAGATATAAATTAAACACATTTGATTAGTCCAAACATCATAAAAATCACAATCAGGTTGCAGGTTGCTAACTTGCAGTAAACATAACCTTTCTAGCGTTCTGCTATCCTTCTAGCTGCCATTTTGTTGTTGCGCACATGTGCTCACTAACTTTTGTTTTGGACGCTGTATACATTAAAATAGTGCCCCCAATGTTTGATCCTGCGCTGGCTAATTGCATATGCATGCATTTTGCCTGCAAATCAACGCCCTGAACCCACACTTACCAGCATAATGGTATCTTGCTGCTCACAGGTGAAGAGCGTGGGTGCCATTTTGATTGCCTTGCTCACCAGATATGTTGCGCCCCAGCGGTTTCTGGTATGCGCATGTCCGTACGCACGTTTATGTGTAAGCGTCATACACGGTCATAAGTATTTAAAACCCAGGGGTGATCGGCCCGGGAAGCTATAAGATTCCCGGGCCGATCACCTCACTCACGATCACTCACGATCTCGGATGTCCCGCGGGGTGAAACCCCCCAAAAAAAGCCCAAACTCCTTACCTGTTCCGCCGCCGCCTCCCGCGCGCCCCTCTAGACGTGCGCGCGCCCGCGCCGGCCATTCACAGACGGCCGGCGCGGGCGCGCGCACGCCGAGAGTGACGCGCGGGAGGCGGCGGCAGACGAACCCCTTGTCCGTCGCTGTCACTCCGCTTGTCCGTCGGCGGGGATTGGACGGCGCGGTCACGTGGGAGCGGGGAGAGGTGAGTTTTTGGGGGTTTCTGGGGGTTTTCACACAGCGGGGCACCCCCGATCGGGGTGCCCTGCCAAAGTGGACCAAAACCCAGGATAGTCAAAATCCTGGGTGTTGGTCCACTTTAAAGGGTACTTGGAGCAACAGCTGAGTGTCTTTACAGATATCGCTATGCCTGCAAAGAAAGCTAGTCGCAAACCCTATGACCGCCATGCGCGTCATGCCGAACGGCATGAAAAAACCTCCTCGACGCCTGCAACTAGGTCCCACAAAACCACTGGCCACTCGTATTCGACCAGAAAATCCAGTCACCACAATAAGGATCCAGTGGAACACACTCCAGCCACCTCAAAATCTGCAACATCTCGGAAGACGAAGGAGACATCCTCAAGCAAGAATGCTCCCCGGCCCACAACATCCCAAACACAAAGGAGCACTACTAGTAAGGGAAAGGGTAAGCCTCATCCTAGGAGCCCTAGCCCACCATCCACACCCTCTCCTGCTTCTTCCCAATATCAGGAATCTAATGTGGATAGCCCTGAGTCACCGTGCAGCTCCTCGCCAGTAAGTTCTTTGGCCAGCCAGCCGATGACACCCAGCCCCCATGCAAGTCCAGCCCAATCCATGTTGAGTGAAATTTCTGCCTATTAAATGCCTGCAATTCACCCATGAATGTCACCCAATATTCCTCCCACCCATCAAGAGCCATCCAGGGCAACCTTAGGGCGAAACCTACGGCATGGCACGTTGAGCAGACGCTTTAGTGAGCCCCAAAGCATGGCGTTGGCAAGTGGGGTTTCTGAGCACTTTTATGAGCTGTATGGCAGAAATTCTAAAGCCACCAGCAAGGTACGCAAGAACCAAATCTGGGAGGAGATAACCAGACAGGTCAATTGTGTGGTGATGGAAAGAAAAGATGCAGAACAGATCCAGCGGAAATTTTCTGACCTCAAATATGCAGTGAGACAGCAGAGGAATAAGCAAAGGCAGCACGGG
The DNA here is from genome assembly GCA_027917425.1 of Gastrophryne carolinensis. Lineage (NCBI taxonomy): Eukaryota > Metazoa > Chordata > Amphibia > Anura > Microhylidae > Gastrophryne > Gastrophryne carolinensis. Next base: position 7,486,470 of record CM051237.1, read on the forward strand.
TACATATGGGTGTGGGATTTGGGGGTGTGGTGGTTGTGGTCAACCTTGTAATTCATTGTGTAAATTTTATTTCAAGGTTGTAAACAGGATTCCCTACTAAACTGCAGTACACAGCAGCTGAGGAGCTTGTCCTTGGACTTATACACCCCTCGGCACTACAGGGCTTATCCGGGGCCCTAGACACTGACAACTATGAAATGCCAGAAGGTATGTATTTTAAGGTTTATTTATTTACATTTGTCTAAGAGATTTGTAGAAACAAATCCACGACACACACACAGCCGTAGCTAGGTGGAACTGGAGGGGGGGGCCCACTCACAGGGTACAGCAGTTCAGGGTTGCGCAAAAGTGTGTATGTTAAAGCGGTGGTGGAGGCCATTGAGAAACTTAGGTCCGGGTGCAATTAAAGCCTAGATAATCCTATGTTTAGCCAAATTTAGTTTAAGTGTTAACTTGACTTTACTGTAACATTCCAGCTCCTCAGAATTCTCAGGCAACTGCGCAACCCTCAACCTGTTTGCCCACTACCACCACTTCCCGGCAGCCAGTCCAAACATATTCAACACAGGGCCAGCTGGATCTGGTAAGTGCAATGTGCAAGAACTGGTGATGCATTTGAATTAAGATGACTACTTCAGCAAACATATATTTGGTCTAATATCTTACACAGTTTATTTTCTATATCCCTACAGACACCACCCCTAATGGATGAAATCCACCATCTGGAGGAGGAGGAGATCAGTAACATGGCCCCACTAATGACTACCCAGCCACATCAGGTGTCACTGCCCCAGCAGCAGCTACCCACAAATCCTCTGAGTCTAACAGGCCCTCTGCCGGCAGACCACCATGGCCAGCAGCAAGAGACACAACCAACTGTCCCACATGCTAGCTCTGCTGCAGAGGCTTTACCTACTACATCTGGTCTGTTTGCTAGGCCTAGAGCTCCAGCATCTGCACACGCCCCAACCTGGGGAAGTGAAGGACGCCCTCAGGCACACCGACATGTCAGCCAGACGAGGCGTGTGCAGATCCTGGAGACAGCATGGCGGAATGATAGCCACTTTCGGGCAGTGAACCTAAGATTAAGAGAGGAGCTGGCAGCACATTTAGTCAACTTCAATAACAACTTCACAACCCAGAAATTAGGACTAGCAATAGGCATAGGGAGGCAATGCTTCAGCAGTGGCAAATTATGAATGCCACACAACTACAGATGTTGGCCATTCTCCAAGCGCAACAAAAGACTTAGAATGTCAATCCAGCAGATTTACATTTTTACTTGTATTTCATTCTACATCTTTCCTCAACATTCCCACACTATTGACCTGTCTGGTGATCTCAAACCATATATATGGCCATTTGTGCCTAGCCTGGTGGTGTTGGAATTGCGCCCATAAACCACATGATAGTGCTCAGAAACCCCACTTGGCCATGCCATATTTATTGGCTTAGTAAAGCGCCCGCTCAAGCTCACACGCAGCAGGTTTATGTCTAATGAGATCCTGCCAACATCATCGTGGGTGGGTGGAATGCCTACATTGTAATGCAGAAATAGGGCACGAGCTGGAGAGGGTGTGGTTTTTGGCCTAGGGATTACAGCCATCATGGTCCCCTTGCGCTTAATAATAGTGCTCCCTTGTGGTCAGAATGTTCTTGTACGTGGAGCATTCTGCCTTTAGGAAGTGTCCTTGGACCTCAAGGGTGTTTGAAATTTAGAGGGGCCAAGATTGTGGCCAAATGGATCCTTACTTGGCCTACTGGATGTCCGCGTAGGCTGCGATTGGGCTTCAGCAACTAATTTCTATATCGTGGCATGAATTGTGTTCCTGAGTTTGTTGTGTGCTGTGTTCTTATTACCCATGTCTTAATTTTTGGGATAACAAATGTTTATTGTGACATCAAATATTTGCAGATTAAAATGCATTTCACACAAATCTGTTGTAATGTTTTTATGGCTACATTAGGATGTACTGATAAGCAAATTAAAGTATACATGTCATATCTTGGTTTAATGACAAATCTATAACAGATCTAATGACAAGCACATAGATTGTATGGTCATGGTTTTTAAGTTTAACCCTTCTATTGCCAGCCACGTAAATTTTACGTGGCTGCCTCTCCAACCGTTAAACGCCAGCCATTTAAAATTTACGTGCCTGATTTTCCCCAGTAATAACAAAAAAGTAAAAAAAAAAAAAAGACACTTACCTGACCCCTCGTTCGATTCGGCCGGGTCTCCTCTTCAGCCAGAGGGGCTCCGATTGCCCATCGGGGCTTCTCCGCTGCAGGGGAGTGCCCAAAATAGGGTCCCCCCCCCGTTTCAGCAGCCGCCTGGTTTCCTGCAAAAAAAAAAGACAGTTACCTACCTTTGTCCCCGCCGGCTCCTGCAGGCTCTCCTCTTCACGTGGGGGGCGGGGGGGGGCGGGCTCCGATCACCCTCCCGCTCTTCCGTCTTCTGGAGGGGGCATAACAGCCCTCCTTCCGCCGCAGCTTCCGATGGCGGCCGCCGTCTTGGATTCTGGTCAGTGACGTCACCGCCTGGTGTCATCAGGGCACCCAGCGGTTCAGCTGTCAGATGCCAGTGACGACTGGACAGAGGAGGAGGGAGGTAGGCGATCGTCCGATGGCCTGCCCCCCCTCCTCTGCCCAGCCGTCGCTGACATCAGATCGCCGCAGGACACAGGAAATGAAGATCGGAAGTGAGTAAAGTAAAACATTTTTTTTTTTTTTTTAATAAACTTATTTAAAAAAGTGTGTTTGTCTTTTTTTTTTACTTTTAACCCGTGAACTGGTAAGGGGTCCATGTGACCCCTATACCAGTTCACAGGGCTCGGGGGTCTGGCAAGTCACCTGCGCCGCCCAAATTACCTGCCTCCCCAAAGCCCAGGGGGGGGGGGCAGAAGAGCCGTGGCCCTAGGCTATGACGGCTTGTAGCCGGCAGGGCCAGGGGCCACTAAAGCTAGTTCTACAAGCCCCCAAATCTGGTCACAGGCTGGTTACGCTGGGTAGGGGGACCACACTCCATTTTTTGGGGGGACCCTATGTCATTTTTTTTTTAATTAACCCTTTGTTACCTGTAACCCAGTAGGTATAAAAGGCTTCCAGCAGCAGCAGGAGAGCAGAAGCCTAAGTGATCAGCGTGGGACACAGGGATGGATGGGGGGTATTAAAAAGTATTAAAAAAAATAATTAAAAAAAAATATTTTTTTAATAAAGTTAAAAAGTGTGTCTTTACTTGTGTGTCTTTTTTACTTTTAACCCTTTGTGAACTGGTAAGGGACCCCTTATACCAGTTCACAAGGCTCTGGGTCTGGGTCTGGCAAGTCACCTGCGGCTAGTGGGTGACTTGCCATTAACCCCCGAGACCCTCCATTACCTGCCTCCCAAAAAAAATACAATTCTGTGAAATTCTCACCTGTAGAATTGGTATTATACATATACAGTACGTCCTGCTCCAGATATAATACTTACACTTGGGTTATCCTCCGCCAGATGGCGCTGCGCTGCAGAGACATGAAAAAACAAGCTCCTCCCGGCCCCACAAATACCCAGGGACCTCCCACAAATCCCCAGCATTGAAAAGCAGTGAACAAGAAGCCGGGAGGATATAACCACCAAAACTGGTAACTATAACAATGATAACAATCACCATACAGGGGATGCAGAATAATGCAAAAACCAGGGTGGGGTGGAGCAGGACGTACTGTATACGTATAATACCAATTCTACAGGTGAGAATTTCACAGAATTGTATTATTCTAAGTATACAGTACGTCCTGCTCCAGATATAATACTTACACTTGGGACATCCAATAGCAATGTCCATAACATAGGGTGGGATCCCCCACAAAAAAAGGCAACAGCAGACAGTTAAATGCACTGTCACCTGCAAACCTTGCTACCAAGAGCAACATGAGCTAAGGCTCTAACGCCAACCTCATAAAAACCTTTGAAAAGGTATGAACAGAAAACAAGTAGCGGTCTAGCAAACTTGTTCAACAGAAACCTGGTGCTGAAAGGCCCAAAGATACCAAAGCACAAGTAGGATCAGAAGTAAAGCGAGAAGAAGATTCTTCCCCTTAAAGGAATAGGCCTGAGTAACAGCCTGACAAGTCCAAACGCTAACAGTAGCCTTGGCAGAAGCCGAAACCTTTCCTAGGACCAGAAGGTACAACCCATCCAGGTAAAGACCAGGCCAAAGGCCGCTTAACCCCTGGAGATCAGACGAGATCAGGCACATACAGGATGGAGACGCCCGCAAACCCCAAAGGGGCATCAGTTCCCCTAAGGGACAAGAGACAATCCAGGAAAACACTTCCAACACCTGTTGAGGGAATGTAGACCCCCTTTCCTCAGCGTTACTAGGAATAAGGCACAGAAGAAAGACAAGATGTCTTGAATAAATGAGCATAAGACACCACCTTAGGCAGAAGGTCTGGCGTAAAGCGGAACACCACCTTATCCTGGTGTATATCAATGAACGAGGGCTAGCTAAACAGAGCCGCCCGCTCAGGCACACGTCAGACTGAAGTAACAGCCCCCAGAAGGACAACTTTGAGGGTAAAAACAGTCAGACAGCATCCGGAATAGGTCCAAAGGGAACACCCCGCAAGGCAAACAGAATAAAATTCAAATCCCAACAGGGACCATAGAATTACATGGGGGATGCACATGAGCAATCCCCGGAAGAATGCTTAACCAAGGAAAAAGTGAGCAAAAGACTTCTACAGGAAGGCGGACAGGGCAGAACCTGAACCTTCAGAGTACAGAGTTGGGGAGCCAACTCCAACCCATGCTGTAATAACTCTAGAACCCTAGAAACAGAGAACGCCCGACAGGGGAGAGACCTAGGCTCACACCAATCAATATGGGTACGCCATACGGACGGAAGACGGAAGAAGAAGAAGAAGTTTGCTCCTAGACTTCCAATAGTCACAGTCACCGAGAAGATAAGCCCGTCTCCATCAAGATGGATGAATCAGCCGTCAGGCCGTCTAGACCAGAGCCTGTAGATTGGGGTGACATAAAAGGGGCCCTGAGTGAGCAGATCAGCACTCCTGACAGAACGTACAGGTCCGCTGTCCTCAGTACCACGTCTGCGAAACAAACTCCTCTAGGCCACCCAGGGGCCACCAGTATCACTGGTCCCCCCTTCCAGAGCAATCTTGCGCAGAACCCCACCTAGCAGGGTGAATGAAGATAAGACATACAGAATAGAATGTCCAGCCATAACGTTACTAAGCCTCATGACCACAGAATATTCTGGGACAGGGAAACGAGGGCCGAGAACATGTGATAGTGACGGGGCCCAAACAGATCCACACTAGCTGGATCTCATAGTGATACAAGGATTAGCACATCCTGTTGCAGAAGGACATCCACCAGAGCGAATACCACTGATATGCAGGGAACGTTGTCCTCCACCAGGATCAGATATGGTAGGGTTGGTTTGGTAGAAAAAGCACAAGGTGCGCACTTTGTCTGCAGAGCTGAAATTTTTAAGTAAAATTACCGTTATGCGCATGCTTTACTTTGGTGTGTTTGGCAACTCTTTCCTTGACAGAACCTATGCATGTTGGGTATCATTCTGTTTGGGGGATGATGCTTTTTCAGATTTTCTGTTTTTTCTGGTTTGCATATAGTTTTTTTTAGGAAAACCCTGTGCAACCAAAGAATACATTGAGGGATTACTTCCAGAAAACTGCACCCATGTCAACAAGCCTGGCATGCCTAGAAAGCCTGAGGTGTATACTTCTAGGTAATATATAGTTTGTGGGGAGTATTTCAAATGTAAAGGGTTGTTTTTCTTGAAAAACTGCAAGGTGCGCATATTGCATAGCATAGTTGTATTTTATCTGAAAATCTCCTAAAGCGTTGTTTCAGTTTGGGGGAGTCTCCTGGGCAGGAAAGGGTGTCTACCTATACTTATGTGGTACCGCTGTAACCGGGAGAAATTGGGGTTTCACGCTCAATAAGATTTTATTGACAAACTTACATTTTTTTATTACAAAAAAACACTACAAATTGTAAAAAATCGTTTTTTTTTTTTTTTTGCACAATTTTCACCCCAAAATATTGAGAATACACTTATAAAATGACAAACAAAATATTTCATGTTAAAGCCCAGGCTCTGCTGAAAAAAACAATATATCACTTTCCTGGGAAACCCCTTCAAAAATCACAGTTGAACATGGGGAGCGCAAAATAGTGCAAAATAATCTGGCAACAAAGGGTGACAAAATCTCAAGGTACCAAAAGATATTAGGCCCTAGATTAGCCCCAAAATGTCCCCATATAGTGCTACTGCGTCTGCGTCAGTGGATAGTTGCGGTCCTGGGGGTCCTGAGCTTTGAAAATGTGGTGATGTTATTTGCTTCTTAAAGAACTACTCCTTGTTTCAGATATATTGGTTTATATGCTGGCGTGTGTATTTTCTGCACAATCAAACTTGGTAATTCTATCATCCCATGCACACACTTTTTATGTGCAATATAAATTGCAGCACTCCTTTACTTGGCACTTTTTGCACTGTTTTCACTTTATGCACTTTGCACTTTATTATCTATTTCACTTAATTATAATCATTTTTATTTTATTTTGAGTATCTCTCTTTTACACACTTGTATCTCAACACCCTCTATTCCAACCACGCCACCATACAGCCATAGTAATATATTAACCAGTGATTACTTATCAATTCATTTATTTCATTTATTTATATACGGTGAATATTAATTATAGCTCACAATAGGACAATTTTCCCCAGCATCCTTCAATTGTGTATATGTTTTTTAATTGAGTCTTAGTGTTGTTTGTTCATGTCTTAAGAATGATTTAATAAATGTATTTATTCATTTATCTATACAAGTGTGGTGTGCAGTAGCACTATATGGGGACATTTTGGGGCTAATCTAGGGCCTAATATCTTTTGGTAGTATACAGGCATCCTTGTCCCCATCATGCTAGCACCCGATATTGAGCTTTACTCTGGGGTGATCTAGCTGTGCATACCCACAACTTTCTACTTTACATCTATAACTAAAATCTCAAGGTAGGCTGGCGGTTAAAGGGTTAAAAAAGACCTCAAAATTTGGGTAAAAAAAAAAAAAACAACCTTTGGATAAAAAGCAAAAACACCTGGCAAGAAAAAGATAAAAAAAAAAAAAAAAAGGGTGCGCTCATACAATTCCTCTGGAATGTCCGTGGTGGCTGGAGAGGGTGACTCTTCAACATACCGGGGGACCTGCTGCATTAACGCAAAGTTATGTAGGACACAGCAAGCCATTATGATCTTAATCACCTTGTTGGGGTCATATTGCAGGGCACCCCAGGCATCTAAACCTGGTTTTAAGCAGGCCGAAGGCCCTCTCCACCACAGCGCTGGTCTTGCGATGGGCCCTGTTATAGCCCTCCTGGGCCTGAGTCTGAGGGCGCAGGACGGGGGTCATCATCCATGACAGTAGTGGGTATCCCGAATCACCTAAAAACCCCCCCAAAAAAACAATTAGGGTCCACTTGTTAGCTACATTGTATATCATGTCATTAGAGGAAAATAACAGCCATACAGGCTTATAGGCAATAAAAATACAATAAAAATACAATTCTGTGAAATACTCACCCGTAGAATTGGTATTATACGCATACAGTACGTCCTGCTCCACCCCACCCTGGTTTTACATACAGTACGTCCTGCTCCATATATAATACTTACACGTGGGACATCCAATAGCAGTGTCCATAAAGTAGGGTGGGATCCCCAACAAAAAAGGCAACAGCAAGCAGTTTAAACTACTGCCGCCTGCAAAACCTTGCGGCCAAACACAGTGTCAGCTGAGGCCCTAACATTAACCTTGTAAAACTTTGTAAATGTATAAACGGAAGACCAAGTAGCGGCCTTGCAAACTTGTTCAACAGAAGCCTGGTGCTGGAAAGCCCAAGAGGCACCAATAGCACGAGTAGAATGAGCAGTAAGGCGGAAAGGGGGAGTCTTCCCTGAATCACAGCCTGACGAATCCATTTGCTGATGGTAGACTTGGCGAGAGCCAAACCCTTCCTAGGCCCAGAAGGCACAACGAAGAGAGCATCAGTCTTCCTGAAAGCCTTAGTGACAACCAGGTAATACTTCAAGCACCTGACTACGTCCAAGGAATGCAGAACCCTCTCCTTGTGGTTACTAGGATTGGGACACAACGAGGGAAGGACAATATCCTGGTTCAAATGAAATGCAGACACCACTTTAGGCAGAAAATCCGGTTTGAAGCGGAACACCACCTTGTCCTGGTGTCTCTCATAGTACGGAGACTGAATAGATAGAGCAACCAGCTCAGACACACGCCTAACCGAAGTAATAGCCACCAGGAAGACAACCTTGAGAGTGAGAACAGCAAGAGCAGCATCCTGAATAGGCTCAAAGGGAACACCCTGCAAAGCAGACAAAACCAAGTTTAAATCCGAGACAGGGACCATAGGTTTTCGAGGGGGACTCACATGAGTAACCTCCTGAAAGAAGGTCTTAATCAGGTGATGCTGGGCAAAAGTCTTCTGAAAGAAGATAGACAGGGCCGAAACCTGACCCTTTAGAGTACTAAGTTTGAGACCTAAGTCTATACCATGTTGTAAAAACTCCAGAACCCTAGGGACTGAGAATTCCCGGCAGGGAAGAGACCGGGACTCACACCAATCAATGTAGGAAAGCCATACTCTATAATAGATAGCAGAAGAAGTCTTCTTCCTGGCCTGCACCATAGAAGCCACCACAGAGGCAGACAAACCCTTCTCAAGATGGAGGTTTCAACAGCCAAGCCGTCAAAGCCAGAGTTAGTAAATTGGGAAGGCGTAGGGACCCCTGAGTTAGCAGATCTGGCTACCTTGGCAGGTCGTACTGGTCTACTGCCATTTGCACCACGTCTGCGAACCACACTCTTCTTGGCCACCTGGGGGCCACTAGAATCACGGGTACCCCTTCCAGAGCAATCTTGCGCAGAACCCTGCCCAGAAGGGGGAATGGTGGAAACACATACAGGAGTCGAAACTCCCTCCAAGACATGAAACTCCCTGAGACAGGGATACGAAGGTCGGAAGCTTGTGATTGTGACGGGATGCAAACAGATCCACATCCGGTAGACCCCAACGGTGACACAGGGACTGGAATACCCTGTTTCAGAGGGACCACTCCCCCTGCCGGGACATCCCCCTGCTCAGGGTGTCCGCTAGCAGATTCTCCACCCCCGGAATGTAGACAGCTGAAATGCATTGGACATTGGCCTCCGCCCATGTCAGAATCTGAGACACCCCCTGGAGAGCACCCTTGCTCTGGGTCCCTCCCTGATGGTTGATGTAGGCAACCGCCGTTCTGTTGTCCGAACGTACCTGGACCGCCAGACCCCTCAGGTGTTGGGTCAACCGCTCCAGTACCAACCTGACTGCCCGCAATTCCAGAATCTTGATTGGTAGATGGGCCTCCTGAGGGCCCCACCTCCCCTGGAAACGCAGGGACTTCCAGAATCCCCCCCAGCCTGACAGACTGGCATCCGTTGTGACCGTCTCCCAGGAGGGGGCCAGGAAAGACCTGCCCCCTATCAAGTTCCTGTGGTCCAGCCACCACGCAAGGGATTGTCTGACCGAGGGGGGAAGCACACAGACCTCGTCCAAGGACGCTGGGTTCTTGTCCCATACTGACAGAAGGTGAAGCTGCAGAGGTCTCAAATGGAACTGGGCAAAGGGCACCGCCTCGAAGCTCGCCACCATCAGGCCCACCAACTGCATTCCCTGCCGGATGGAGGGATGTGGACTCGAGAGCAGGAACCTCACCTGCGTTGTCAGAGCTTCCACCTTCTGCTGAGGAAGGAATATCCTTGACTGAATCGTATCCAGAATCATTCCCAGGAATGGAGTCACTGAGGAGGGGGACAGAGAGGACTTGGGGTAATTGATCACCCAGCCGAAGGACTCCAGGGTGGACACTACCAACTGAGTGTCCAACTCCGCCTGCCGCAGAGACCGAGAGGTGATGAGTATATCGTCCAGGTAGGGTAGTACCCGTATGCCCTTTAGCCTTTACAGGGACATCACCCCTGCTAGCACCTTGGTAAACACCCTGGGAGCCGAAGTGAGGCCAAATGGCAAAGCCACAAATTGGTAATGCTGATCTTTCAGTGCAAATCTGAGAAACCTTTGGTGTCTTGGAAACACCGGGACGTGAAGGTAAGCGTCCTTTATATCTACGGACGTCATAAAGTCCCCTGGGCGCAAAGAGCCGATGGCCGAGCACAGAGTTTCCATACAAAAGTGTTTGACTTTGACAAATTTGTTGAGGATTTTTAAATCCAGAATGGGCCTGACTGACCCATCCTTCTTGGGTACTGTGAAAAGGTTGGAATAGAACCCCAAGCCTCTGTCTCCTAAGGGGACCTTGCAAATGACCCCTAGGTCCAGGAGGCCCTGCACGGCCAGCAACAAGACCTGAGCTGAGACAGGATCCTGTGGAATCCTGGACCCAACAAATCTGGTGGGGGGCCGTACAGCAAATTCTATCTTGTAGCCGGAGGACACTACCTCCTGAATCCACCGGTCTGAGACGTGGCGCCTTCAGACATGCTTGAAGTGCTGCAGACGTCCCCCCACCCTGACGGGCGAGGGCGCCCCTTCATGCCTGGGGGGTCTTGGGAGGGGCTTTGGGCTTGGGACCCCAGGAGGAACCGGGACGGCATCCTCTGTTCCTGTGCCAGGAATCTGCGTGGGACCCAGCAAAGGACACCCCTCTGCCTTGTTTAGCCCCACGGTAGGGGGTCGATAGGGAGCCTTGGCCACGAAAGGGCCGAATCTGTCGCCTGCGCTGGGGCAACTTGCCATCCTTGGCAAAGATGTCTAAACGATCCCCAAACAGGCGCAGCCCCGTAAGGGCTTTCTTGGCGGCGTTGTCAGCGGCGGTCTGGCGCAACCAGACCGCACGGCGTATAGCTACCACCAGGGCAGATGATCTGGCACACATCTTTATAGCATCGTCCAATGCAGACAGGATAAAGTTCACAAACGCATCACAGGTGGAGAGAGCGTTGGCAGTATCAGAAGGCAACTCATCTGTGCCATCGAGAGCACTCCTAACCACAGTCCTGAGCGCTACTGCTGTAATAGCTAAGGCGCAAACCGGGCGCAGCGTCGCTCCCCCAAATGCAAAGGCATGGCATGCTAATCAGTCAACACGCCGGTCCTCAGAGTCCCGCAGCGTAGTAGTGTCGGGGGAGTGCATAATAGAGGTGTTGGACAAACCTAGAATAGGAGCATCGACCTCGGGTGGCGATGACCAGCACTTAACCAGGTCAGCAGGGAAGGGATATTTCCTATCCACACTCTTAGGGACCCCATGAGGTCTGCTGGGGTGTTCCCATTGTTTAAGCATGAGGCTATTGAAATGGGTTTGCTCAGGAAATTCCAAACGCGCTTTAGCGGTGTGAAAAAGATCACCCCTTTGCCGGGGAGCCGCAGCAGGGGGAGAGAGGGACAAGACCCCAAAGATCTGGGCCAGCAATCTATCAATATCATCCAAGGACCAATGTTCGGAACCAGGCTCCTCCTGACCCCTGGACTCGTCGTCATAAGACCCTGAGTCAGAGAAGAGTTCCCCTTCGTCTAAGGGGGTATGTGCATAAGAGAGCAACAAATCATCAGATTCTATAGGGAAGAGAGCCGAGTCAGGGTTCAAATGCTGCCTCTTGGCGCTGGCTTTACGCGCTAAAGAATTAGCAATCAAGTTTTCAACACTGGCCAGTCTAGTAGCCAAATCAGGATGAGAATCCCTGCTAGTATTGGGGGTTAGACTCAGACTTGGGGGAGTAGGTGAAGTGAGGCGGGGTGCAGGCCCAGCCTCAGAAGAGGCGGGAAGACCAGATAGCGCCTGCTGTGCACAAGGAACACAGACCCGTGCATTGTCACTGCAGCTAGGTAAGACCCCACAAGCTACACACATCCGGGCTTGTCCCGAAGGAACCCCGTTCACAATATCCTCAGATGCCTTCATATGGTGATTATTAGGCACAATATGCCAGTAGGGATTGACGCTATAAAGCAACCCTGGATGCCCCAATAACCCGCGGGGAAGTGGGAGTAATTTTTAATGGTCACGACCGGAAGCTACACCGGGCCGGGAGAAGCCACCGAAATCCATGGTCTGAAAGACATAAGGGGAACAAGGATGTCAGAGCCAAGCGTAAGTGACATAAAGCTAAAGAAAGAGTCGCCCGTGAGGGCACTTACAGACAGAGAGGGGAGGACGGTCTTCACCACGCACGCGTGAGTAAGAAATGGCACCAAGCAAACCTCGAAGGGCGGGCCAGAGCTGATCGCGACGCGGAACGCGCCAAGCCAGAACCACGCCCCCCCCAGAGAGCTCGAAGCTCGAAGGCGCGTGGCCAATCAGGAAAACAAGCAGTAACACCTGAAGAAACGACCGAGTGAATTACCTCAGAAGAGCCCTGAGACTAATGATGAAGAGAGAAAGAGGAAAATAGAAGAAATAGACGCCATTGCGTCCGCGAAGCCGCCGCCATACATGCCATGTTAAATACAGTAAAGGCGCTGCGGCTATCAGTACAAAACCAAATAAAGACGCGGCTCTGACACCCGTTAACCGGTGAAAGGCAAAGCTAAGGCCTAAACAAGACTGAAGTGGGCGTGTCCAATTACACACCTTTCTTCAAAAAGGAGCACCAATATCAATATGGATACAAAATTCTTTATTATGAAAAAGGAGATACTTTTAAAATACACAAAAACACACTGGACAATTAAAATCACATGGATGACCCCATGGTCACAATAATATTAATGAAAAAACCCCCTAAGGGGAACAATGCACCCTATGTGCGCTTATTAGATCCTATTATAACAGTTATTTTATGCCGGCATAAAAATTATATGTGTAAACCCTCAAAGTGTACAACCTATATCTACTACATATAAACCATGAGACATGCTAATAGTCTCCTATACAAATAAATATCAACTCTTAACAACAATACCTCATATGTGAAAATGAATAAAAAACTAAATTCCACAAAAAATATATTGGCAGACTCGCCCAGTTCAAACAGTTATAAGTGAATGGAAACAATAAAGATATACTCAAAGTGCACGTGTGCCTGCTAAAATACATCAGCAAACCTGAATATTCAAGAATAAAGAATGGCACACAGAGTCAGCATCACAGGGTCATCAAATATAAATCACCGCGCCCGCAACTCCCATGTTGCTTCAAGGTGAGGGTTCAGCTAAGGCCTAAGCGTGTAATAGGGTACACCGAGGCCGTCAAACACACAACCCCTCCCCCCCTTTCTTTTCCCCCTAATAAGGGGGGAACGAGGGAGAAAGGTGACCCGATACATGGGGTTCACCGCTCCACGGGGCGTGGGGCACTGATGCGGGAGGGGCATCCACTGAAGGCTCACCAGTAGCCTTGACCGCCTACCCTATGGTGGGGGATTGTGGTGGAGCGTGGCTCCGTAAGCACACATGGTGCTGCCTACCTTCACCCGACCAGCGCAGCCCAGGCTGGGAGGCACATGAAGGATGGGTGGAAATAGTCCCACAGGGCCGCAGGCTGTAATAGCCCCGCTCACCTGCGAGAGAGTGATACTTCATGTCTTCGCAGTCAGCACTGCAGAGAAATCTGGGGATTTGTGGGAGGTTTCTGGTAGAGATGAGCGAACTTTTGAAAAATTTGATTCGACTAATTCACCAAATTTTCCGACAAAAATCGTTTCGACCCGAATTTATTCGCGATGAATCGCTATTAAAAATGGCTATTTCTGAGCTTCCTAGAGCCTCAATAGGGTTGTAAACCATTCTGCCTTGCTATAACAAGCATAGGATGCGTGTTGGGTTACTGAAATAATACTGTAAATAATTAGGACATGCAGATTAGAGGCATCGCTATTAGAATCACAGAGTGGCACAATTAAAGAGAGTTGAGGTGGCATCACTATGAGGGGCCCCTATATTGCCTGAAAAACACACCCTGGAGCTTGCAGTGGCAGGAGCCCAAACATTGGATTTGGCTCAAAGAGACATTGGAGTTGGCAGCAGGAGCCCAAAAATTGGCTGAATGACACCCTGGAGTTGCAAGCAGCAGCAGGAGCCCAAACATAGCTTGAAAGAGACACTGGAGTTGGCAACAGGAGCCCAAAAATTGGATGAATCACACCCTGGAGTTGCAAGCAGCAGCAGGAGCCCAAACATTACTTTAAAGAGACACTGGAGTTGGCAGCAGGAGCCCAACAATTGGATGAATCACACCCTGGAGTTGCAAGCAGCAGCAGCAGCCCAAACATAGCTTGAAAGAGACACTGGAGTTGGCAGCAGGAGCCCAAAAATTGGATGAATCACACCCTGGAGTTGCAAGCAGCAGCAGGAGCCCAAACATTACTTTAAAGAGACACTGGAGTTGGCAGCAGGAGCCCAACAATTGGATGAATCACACCCTGAAGTTGCAAGCAGCAGCAGCCCAAACATAGCTTGAAAGAGACACTGGAGTTGGCAGCAGGAGCCCAAAAATTGGATGAATCACACCCTGGAGTTGCAAGCAGCAGCAGCAGGAGCCCAACATTGGCTGAAAGAGACACTGGAGTTGGCAGCAGGAGCCCAAAAATTGGATGAATCACACCCTGGAGTTGCAAGCAGCAGCAGCAGGAGCCTAAACATTGGCTGAAAGAGACACTGGAGTTGGCAGCAGGAGCCCAAAAATTGGATGAATCACACCCTGGAGTTGCAAGCAGCAGCAGCCCAAACATAGCTTGAAAGAGACACTGGAGTTGGCAGCAGGAGCTCAAAAATTGGATGAATCACACCCTGGAGTTGCAAGCAGCAGCAGCCCAAAATATAGCTTGAAAGACACACTGGAGTTGGCTTCAGGAGCCCAAAAATTGGATGAATCACACCCTGGAGTTGCAAGCAGCAGCAGCAGGAGCTCAACATTGGCTGAAAGAGACACTGGAGTTGGCTTCAGGAGCCCAAAATTTGGATGAATCACACCCTGGAGTTGCAAGCAGCAGCAGGAGCCCAAACATTACTTTAAAGAGACACTGGAGTTGGCAGCAGGAGCCCAAAAATTGGATGAATCACACCCTGGAGTTGCAAGCAGCAGCAGCAGCAGCAGCCCAAACATAGCTTGAAAGAGACACTGGAGTTGGCAGCAGGAGCTCAAAAATTGGATGAATCACACCCTGGAGTTGCAAGCAGCAGCAGCAGGAGTCCAACATTGGCTGAAAGAGACACTGGAGTTGGCTTCAGAAGCCCAAAAATTGGATGAATCACACCCTGAAGTTGCAAGCAGCAGCAGCAGGAGCCCAACATTGGCTGAAAGAGACACTGGAGTTGGCAGCAGGAGCCCAAAAATTGGATGAATCACACCCTGAAGTTGCAAGCAGCAGGAGCCCAAACATTGCTTTAAAGAGACACTGGAGTTGACAGCAGCAGGAGCCCAAAAATTGACTGACACACCCTGGAGTTGCAAGCAGCAGCAGCAGCAGCCCAAACATAGCTTGAAAAACACACTGGAGTTGGCTTCAGGAGCCCAAAAATTGGATGAATCACACCCTGGAGTTGCAAGCAGCAGCAGCAGGAGCCCAAACATTGGCTTAAAGAGACACTGGAGTTGGCTTCAGGAGCCCATAAATTGGATGAATCACACCCTGGAGTTGCAAGCAGCAGGAGCCCAAACATAGCTTGAAAGACACAATGGAGTTGGCTTCAGGAACCCAAAAATTGGATGAATCACACCCTGGAGTTGCAAGCAGCAGCAGCAGGAGCCCAATATTGGCTGAAAGAAACACTGGAGTTGGCAGCAGGAGCCCAAAAATTGGATGAATAACACCCTGGAGTTGCAAGCAGCAGCAGCAGGAGCCCAATATTGGCTGAAAGAAACACTGGAGTTGGCAGCAGGAGCCCAAAAATTGGATGAATAACACCCTGGAGTTGCAAGCAGCAGCAGCAGGAGCCCAAACATTGGCTGAAAGAGACACTGGAGTTGGCAGCAGGAGCCCAAAAATGGGATGAATCACACCCTGGAGCTGCAAGCAGCAGCAGGAGCCCAAACATTGGCTGAAAGGCACACCCTGAAGTTGGCATCAGCAGGAGGCCAAAAATTGGTTGGAAGGCACACCCTGAAGTTGGCATCAGCAGGAGCCCAAAAATTGGCCTAAAGACATAAATATGTTTTGCACCATTTGGAAAGTGTAAAACGTGGCACCATGCTGAATCTAGTCGCATGCATCAGGCATTGGTGGGTGGAAATTCTGTCTGATCCATCCCTGATTCATTTTGACAAAGGTGAGTCTCTCCACATTTTTAGTTGACAGACGAGTTCTCCTCGCCGTAACTTTGGCCCCCGCCGCACTAAACACCCGCTCAGATGGCACGCTACTTGCCGGGCAGGACAGCTTTTCCAGGTAGTTTGGCTGCCCAGAAATCCAGCGGATCCTCAAGGTGTGTTGGCATGGTCATGTCAAGGTATGACATGACCTGCTGGTTGAGGTCCTGCTCCAGGTCTTCCTGCTGCTCATGAGTAGCCTCACTATGCAGGTGTAGAAAGCTACTCATTAGCGACTGAAGACTGAGGCTGCTGCTGATGGAGCTGCTGCTGCTGCTCCTGCCAACCCCCCCAGCAGCCATGGCAGTGGAAGGTGAGCGCAGAGGTCCCCTCGAGTCAGACCTGCGAGAGTATAGACCATGGCGCAGATAGGCATCGGCCAACTGACTACGTAGAATGTCTTTGTAGTAGTTCAGTTTGTCCTCCCTCTCGGCGGGTTTAAAAAAATGCCCCCATTTTGTGCCGGAAGCGAGGGTCCAATAAGGTGGAGAGCCAGAAGTCATCCCGCCGACAAATGGAAACAATTCTGGGGTCACTACGCAAGCACGTGAGCATGCTTCCTGCCATTTGCGCAAGCGACTCAGATGGACTACCTGTCTCCATCTCCACTGCATACTGCCACGGTGTGTCCGGGTCCTCTGTCTCGCCTTCCTCAAAACCCTCTAGCTCCTCTGGCTGCTCCTGCTCCTCCTCTCCTTTCCGCTGACTAGATAAACCAGCCATTTCGCCAAGCCTAAACTGTGCTTCACTGTGCCCCTCCTCCTCCTCTTCCTCCTCCTCCAGTTCAGCTCCAACGGGGTTCATGTGGCCATAAGATGTAGACGCCATGTCTCCAGTGCCCTGACTAGCCATGGTTTCCAACATGTGCTGTAGTACATGAAGCAGTGGAATCACGTCGTTCATCCCGTAATCCTGCCGACTGACAAATAAAGTGGCTTCCTCAAAGGGTCTGAGCAAACGGCAGGTGTCACGTATGAGCTGCCACTGGTTGACATTGAAGTTACACAGGGGAGTCCCCCTATCCTCTTGGATCATCAGGAAATCAGTGATGGCTTTTCTCTGTTCATATAATCGGTCCAACATGTGAGGGGTAGAATTCCAACGGGTGGAAACATCGCAAATCAGACTATGTTGGGGGATACCGTTCTGACGCTGTAGCTCAAGAAGGGTGTGTTTGGCGGTGTATGAGTGGCTAAAGTGCATGCAAAGTTTCCTTGAAGTTGTTAGGATGTCTTGCATATGGGGGGAACACTTCAGAAACCGCTTAACAACCAGATTTAAGACGTGAGCCATGCAGGGGACATGGGTCAGCCTTCCTTGGCGCAGCGCAGGCAAAATGTTCTTCCCATTGTCGGTAACCATGATTCCCATTTTAAGTTTTCTTGGAGTAAGCCATGTTTGGATTTCCTGATGAATAAATTTAAGCAGTTCCTCCCCTGTGTGACTCCGTTCGCCAAGACAAACCATGTGAAGCACTGCGTGACACCTCCGTGCCCTGCACACATGGTAGACTGGAGGGGCACTGAGACTTGAGCCTACAGTGGAGGGTGAGGAGATGGCGGAGGATGAGGAGGCCGAGTCGCACAGTGTCACAGGCCCAACGGGCAGGGAGCGCGGAGGCCGAAGCGGCGTGACCTGTCCAAGTTGCTGCTGCTGCTGCTGCAAAGGGACCACATTCACCCAGTGGGCCGTAAACGACATGTACTGTCCCTGACCGTAGTTACAGCTCCAGACGTCGGTGCTGCCATGCACTTTGCTACACAGGCTCAAGGACTGGCCCACCTTCTGTTCAACAAAAGTGTGCAGCGCTGGTACTGCCTTCTTGGCAAAGAAATGACAGCTTGGGACTCTCCACCTCGGCTCGGCACAAGCCATCAGTTCTCTGAAAGGTGCAGAGTCCACCACCTGTACTGTCCCTGACCGTAGTTACAGCTCCAGACGTCGGTGCTGCCATGCACTTTGCTACACACCGACAGGCTCAAGGACTGGCCCACCTTCTGTTCAACAAAAGTGTGCAGCGCTGGTACTGCCTTCTTGGCAAAGAAATGACGGCTTGGGACTCTCCACCTCGGCTCGGCACAAGCCATCAGTTCTCTGAAAGGTGCAGAGTCCACCACCTGAAAAGGGAGCGACTGCAGCACCAGCAACTTGGACAGGAGCACATTCAGCTTCTGCGCCGTAGGATGAGTGGGCGCATACTGCTGTCTCTTGGACATGGCTTCGCTAATGGATTGCTGGCAGGATGCATGACTTGGAGGAGGAGGAGGAGGAGCAGGAGCGACAGAGGATGGGTATGATGCACAGTTGCCTTCGGCTGAGGTGCTGGAGCCTTGGCTGGCAGAAATTGGGAGCACTTGGGAGCCTCGGTTCTCCCAGGTCGCTTTATGGTGACGCATCATATGTTGACGCAGGGCCGTGGTGCCAACATTTGGACCCTGGCCACGCTTCACCTTCTGCCTACATATCTTGCATTTGGCCATGTTACCCTCCTGCGGATGCTTCAGGAAAAACTGCCACACTGCTGAGTAGCTACTTTTCCCACCAACAGGCTTCACTGATTCGCTGCTATTGTCGCCAACTCCAGGAACCCCTGCCCCACTACCTCCCGATAAGGTAGCCTGCTGCGCAGCAGGTGCTCTACCCCGGCGCCGGCCCCGTTTGGCTCCAGGCTTTACAATTGTGCCCCCATGCTGACTGCCAATGATGCTGCTAACACCTTGCTGCCTGAGCTGCTGAGTCCGGGGCAACCTGCGCCCCTCTTCTCCTGATGATGACGATGAAGCCCCTTCATCACCCGGCTCCCAAGTGCGATCGGCTTCATCATCATCATCATCATCACAGAGTTGTGGCTGTACGTCACTGATGTTCTCGGTTTCCTCAACAGTGTCTGGCGCAGAAGCTGGAAATCTCGCAACACCCACGACACTGTCCACATCACTATTTGTCTGCCGAGCTAAAGAAGCCACCTCCATTTCATGGCTGGGCAGTAGCTGCTGACTGTCCTCTATCTGATCGTCCTCCTCACTAAAGAGTGGAGCTGAACCCAAAGCATAAGATACGTCGCTGGGGGAGGGAACGGCGTAGGACAGAGGCAATGGGAGGACAGGGACTGCTCTCGGGGCATGCCAACTCAGGGTTGTGTCAGAGGAACCTACCGACCCTAGACTGGGGGTCTCAGACGTAACTTGTGATGATGTTGATGAGCGCGTTAACCAATCTACCACGGCAGATGCGTTACTGGTGGAGACACGACCGCTAGCAGATACTGGCAGATCAGGTCTCTCACCGTGACTCCTGCTGCCACTCGCCCCTAGTCTGCTGCGACCTCTGCCTGCTGAATCTTGGCCTCTGCCACTCCTCTTTGAACATCCTGGTACTTGTCTGCCTGACATTTTTATGTATTTGCTTATTTAGTATAAACAGATAGGGTGCAAGGTGCAGCTTTGGGTGCCCTACGGCCTGGTTTATTAAAAGCAGTCAAAAACAAGTACAAACTGAAGTAGCCTAATAAAGCAGCTGATGCTGATCAACGCTTATGTTGTATACCAGATAGGGTGCAAGGTGCAGCTTTGGGGTGCCCTGCGGCCTGGTTTATTAAAAGCAGTCAAAAACAAGTACAAACTGAAGTAGCTTAATAAAGCAGCTGATGCTGATCAACGCTTATGTTGTATACCAGATAGGGTGCAAGGTGCAGCTTTGGGGTGCCCTGCGGCCTGGTTTATTAAAAGCAGTCAAAAACAAGTGCAAACTGAAGTAGCTTAATAAAGCAGCTGATGCTGATCAACGCTTATGTTGTATACCAGATAGGGTGCAAGGTGCAGCTTTGGGGTGCCCTACGGCCTGATTTATTAAAAGCAGTCAAAAACAAGTGCAAACTGAAGTAGCCTAATAAAGCAGCTGATGCTGATCAACGCTTATGTTGTATACCAGATAGGGTGCAAGGTGCAGCTTTGGGGTGCCCTACGGCCTGATTTATTAAAAGCAGTCAAAAACAAGTGCAAACTGAAGTGGCTTAATAAAGCAGCTGATGCTGATCAATGCTTATGTTGTATAACAGATCGGGTGCAAGGTGCAGCTTTGGGGTGCCCTGCGGCCTGGTTTATTGAAAGCAGTCAAAAACAAGTGCAAACTGAAGTAGCTTAATAAAGCAGCTGATGCTGATCAACGCTTATGTTGTATAACAGATAGGGTGCAAGGTGCAGCTTTGGGGTGCCCTGCGGCCTGGTTTATTAAAAGCAGTCAAAAACAAGTGCAAACTGAAGTGGCTTAATAAAGCAGCTGATGCTGATCAACGCTTATGTTGTATAACAGATAGGGTTAAATAGCATGTGCCTTGGGATGCCCGTGTGGCCTGGTATATTTTAAGCTGAACAAAAAGTAACAATAATCCAAGTATGAGAAATGCTTTTGCTTAACAGATAGGGTTAAATAGCATTGCCTTGGGATGCCCGTGTGGCCTGGTATATTTTAAGCTGAACAAAAATAAACAATAATCCAAGTATGAGAAATGCTTTTGCTTAACAGATAGGGTTAAATAGCATGTGCCTTGGGATGCCCGTGTGGCCTGGTATATTTTAAGCTGAACAGAAACTTTTGACACTAATCCAAGTATGAGAAATGCTTTTGTTTAACAGATAGGGTTAAAATAGCATGTGCCTTGAGATGCCCGTGTGGCCTGGTATATTTTAAGCTGAACAAAAAGTAACAATAATCCAAGTATGAGAAATGCTTTTGCTTAACAGATAGGGTTAAATAGCATGTGCCTTGGGATGCCCGTGTGGCCTGGTATATTTTAAGCTGAGCAGAAACTTTTGACACTAATCCAAGTATGAGAAATGCTTTTGTTTAACAGATAGGGTTAAATAGCATGTGCCTTGGGATGCCCGTGTGGCCTGGTATATTTTAAGCTGAACAGAAACTTTTGACACTAATCCAAGTATGAGAAATGCTTTTGCTTAACAGATAGGGTTAAAATAGCATGTGCCTTGGGATGCCCGTGTGGCCTGGTATATTTTAAGCTGAGCAGAAACTTTTGACACTAATCCAAGTATGAGAAATGCTTTTGTTTAACAGATAGGGTTAAATAGCATGTACCTTGGGATGCCCGTGTGGCCTGGTATATTTTAAGCTGAACAAAAAGTAACAATAATCCAAGTATGAGAAATGCTTTTGCTTAACAGATAGGGTTAAATAGCATGTGCTTTGGGATGCCCGTGTGGCCTGGTATATTTTAAGCTGAACAAAAAGTAACAATAATCCAAGTATGAGAAATGCTTTTGCTTAACAGATAGGGTTAATTAGCATGAGCCTTGGGATGCCTGTGTGGCCTGGTATATTTTAAGCTGAACAAAAAGTAACAATAATCCAAGTATGAGAAATGCTTTTGCTTAACAGATAGGGTTAAATAGCATGTGCCTTGGGATGCCCGTGTGGCCTGGTATATTTTAAGCTGAACAGAAACTTATGACACTAATCCAAGTATGATAAATGCTTTTGCTTAACAGATAGGGTTAAAATAGCATGTGCCTTGGGATGTCCGTGTGGCCTGGTATATTTTAAGCTGAACAAAAAGTAACAATAATCCAAATATGAGAAATGCTTTTGCTTAACAGATAGGGTTAAATAGCATGTGCTTTGGGATGCCCGTGTGGCCTGGTATATTTTAAGCTGAACAAAAAGTAACAATAATCCAAGTATGAGAAATGCTTTTGCTTAACAGATAGGGTTAATTAGCATGAGCCTTGGGATGCCTGTGTGGCCTGGTATATTTTAAGCTGAACAAAAAGTAACAATAATCCAAGTATGAGAAATGCTTTTGCTTAACAGATAGGGTTAAATAGCATGTGCCTTGGGATGCCCGTGTGGCCTGGTATATTTTAAGCTGAACAGAAACTTTTGACACTAATCCAAGTATGATAAATGCTTTTGTTTAACAGATAGGGTTGAATAGCATGTGCCTTGGGATGCCCGTGTGGCCTGGTATATTTTAAGCTGAACAAAAAGTAACAATAATCCAAGTATGAGAAATGCTTTTGCTTAACAGATAGGGTTAAATAGCATGTGCCTTGGGATGCCCGTGTGGCCTGGTATATTTTAAGCTGAACAAAAAGTAACAATAATCCAAGTATGAGAAATGCTTTTGCTTAACAGATAGGGTTAAATAGCATGTGCCTTGGGATGCCCGTGTGGCCTGGTATATTTTAAGCTGAACAAAAAGTAACAATAATCCAAGTATGAGAAATGCTTTTGTTTAACAGAAAGGGTTAAATAGCATGTGCCTTGGGATGCCCGTGTGGCCTGGTATATTTTAAGCTGAGCAGAAAATTTTAGCACTAATCCAAGTATGAGAAATGCTTTTGTTTAACAGATAGGGTTAAAATAGCATGTGCCTTGGGATGCCCGTGTGGCCTGGTATATTTTAAGCTGAGCAGAAACTTTTGACACTAATCCAAGTATGAGAAATGCTTTAGTTTAACAGATAGGGTTAAAATAGCATTCAGGCCTAAATAGCAGAAAGGGTTAAATAGCATGTGCATTGCATGCACAGTGTGCAGCTGTATTTAACAGATAGGGTTAAAATAGCATTCAGGCCTAAATAGCAGAAAGGGTTAAATAGCATGTGCATTGCATGCACAGTGTGCAGCTGTATTTAACAGATAGGGTTAAAATAGCATTCAGGCCTAAATAGCAGAAAGGGTTAAATAGCATGTGCCTTGGGATGCCCGTGTGGCCTGGTATATTTTAAGCTGAACAAAAAGTAACAATAATCCAAGTATGAGAAATGCTTTTGTTTAACAGAAAGGGTTAAATAGCATGTGCCTTGGGATGCCCGTGTGGCCTGGTATATTTTAAGCTGAGCAGAAAATTTTAGCACTAATCCAAGTATGAGAAATGCTTTTGTTTAACAGATAGGGTTAAAATAGCATGTGCCTTGGGATGCCCGTGTGGCCTGGTATATTTTAAGCTGAACAAAAAGTAACAATAATCCAAGTATGAGAAATGCTTTTGCTTAACAGATAGGGTTAAATAGCATGTGCCTTGGGATGCCCGTGTGGCCTGGTATATTTTAAGCTGAACAAAAAGTAACAATAATCCAAGTATGAGAAATGCTTTTGCTTAACAGATAGGGTTAAATAGCATGTGCCTTGGGATGCCCGTGTGGCCTGGTATATTTTAAGCTGAACAAAAAGTAACAATAATCCAAGTATGAGAAATGCTTTTGTTTAACAGAAAGGGTTAAATAGCATGTGCCTTGGGATGCCCGTGTGGCCTGGTATATTTTAAGCTGAGCAGAAAATTTTAGCACTAATCCAAGTATGAGAAATGCTTTTGTTTAACAGATAGGGTTAAAATAGCATGTGCCTTGGGATGCCCGTGTGGCCTGGTATATTTTAAGCTGAGCAGAAACTTTTGACACTAATCCAAGTATGAGAAATGCTTTAGTTTAACAGATAGGGTTAAAATAGCATTCAGGCCTAAATAGCAGAAAGGGTTAAATAGCATGTGCATTGCATGCACAGTGTGCAGCTGTATTTAACAGATAGGGTTAAAATAGCATTCAGGCCTAAATAGCAGAAAGGGTTAAATAGCATGTGCATTGCATGCACAGTGTGCAGCTGTATTTAACAGATAGGGTTAAAATAGCATTCAGGCCTAAATAGCAGAAAGGGTTAAATAGCATGTGCCTTGGGATGCCCGTGTGGCCTGGTATATTTTAAGCTGAACAAAAAGTAACAATAATCCAAGTATGAGAAATGCTTTTGTTTAACAGAAAGGGTTAAATAGCATGTGCCTTGGGATGCCCGTGTGGCCTGGTATATTTTAAGCTGAGCAGAAAATTTTAGCACTAATCCAAGTATGAGAAATGCTTTTGTTTAACAGATAGGGTTAAAATAGCATGTGCCTTGGGATGCCCGTGTGGCCTGGTATATTTTAAGCTGAGCAGAAACTTTTGACACTAATCCAAGTATGAGAAATGCTTTAGTTTAACAGATAGGGTTAAAATAGCATTCAGGCCTAAATAGCAGAAATGGTTAAATAGCATGTGCATTGCATGCACAGTGTGCAGCTGTATTCAACAGATAGGGTTAAAATAGCATTCAGGCCTAAATAGCAGAAAGGGTAAAATAGCATGTGCATTGCATGCACAGTGTGCAGCTGTATTTAACAGATAGGGTTAAAATAGCGTTCAGGGCTAAATAGCAGAAAGGGTTAAATAGCATGTGCATTGCATGCACAGTGTGCAGCTATATTAACAGTAACCCAGTAATTATGAAATATGAATTATAGCCAGCACTAGGCACCCTGTCAATGTGACTTGTATGCTGCTGGATTGTTCCGGTTTTAAACCTATCTTTCCCTAGCCTGTCTAGCACTCTAAATCTCCCTATCTGTCTCTCTCTTTACCTATCTGTAAATCTCCCTACCTATCTGTAAATCTCCCTACCTATCGCTAACTCTCTCTCCCTAGCTGCAGCAGCCACCTTTCTCTCACGAATGCAAGTCTGAAATGCGCACAAGCAAGATGGCCGCCGCTTTATATAGCGCTGTGACGTCACCGGGGCTCCTGGCTGCTGATAGGCTGCATGTGACCTTCCCATGATAACTTGCCCCAGGGGATATGTCCAGACATGTCCATCCACCATTTACAATGCCTGTAATTTAAATAAATGGAGTTTAAAGGAAAACTTTGATCGATCGAATCGCGGGGAAATTCGTATTAATTCAGAATCGAATTTTTCATGAAATTCAGAATGAATCCGGGTTCGTCCGGATCGATTCGCTCATCCCTAGTCCCTGGGTATATGAAGGGCCGGGAGGAGCCTGTTTTTGCATGTCTGCAGCGCACAGCGCCATCTGGCGGAGGATAAACCACGTGTAAGTATTATATATGAAGCAGGACGTACTGTATGCTTAGAATATAATAGTCTTACATTGAAAGTCTAATGCTATTCAATCACCAAACTTACCCAGTAGCCAGCCACCAGACAATTCTTCTGATTGAAAATGACCAAAGAGGCCTCGAATTTCTCAGGATATATGCATCGTGGGTGGATCCGGGAAAGCCAGCCATCACACTAAAGAAGCGAAGGTCAGGGCCAACCAAAGGTTGGATGTTTATGGAATGACCCAGCTACCTGGTCCTGTAAGAGCAGAAATACAGACCATTAGTACAATAAAACAATCCCCATATTTAACAAAAGACACCACACAAAAGGTATCCTTATTGTTAAAGTGTAAATTGAACATTTACAACACCAAACAATTTCATTAAAAACCTAATAAAATAGGACAGTTGGTTTGTAATCTGGTATACATGATAAGGACGAATTATGGTATGCATGAACTAATTTATTTCAGACATACATGGAAATAATTAGTTAAGGTATGCATGAAATAAGTTATTTCTGACATACATGGAAATAATTAGTTAAGGTATGCATGAAATAACTAATTATTTCCATGTATGTCAGCAATAACTTATTTCATGCATACCTTAACTAATTATTTCCATGTATGTCAGAAATAACTTAAGGTATGCAGGAAAATGATTGCTTTAAATATAAAATTGAAGATACAGAAAAACAATTAGTTAATACAAGTCATAATGTTGACCTAAACCACAAACCTAAAAAGATATTCCTCATCGGCTGGCGGAACTAACGCAACATGGGTACAATCAATCGCACCCATGACGTTGGGCATGTCAGCTATATTAAAAAACTTGTGTGGCGACAGGTGAGAGCAGGGGCCCACAAAGGAAGCGGAAACACGCAAGCTCACTTGCGTTGTCCCTTCCATATGCTCCGATTGGCCAGCAACGGAGCATTACCCCAGGCCAAGGAACCAATAGGACCCCGGCCTGGGGGACGGGCCCCCAGTGACGTTTTTCCCCCTCGCCCGTATATAACGCAAGCGCCGACATGGCGCCGCAACTGACCGCAGCACTAGGAACGCCACCACCCGCCCTCGACGGACGGGTTTGCTTCAGCTGACAGCCACACACCGACGCCACCAAGGTATTTAAGTTGACTTCCAGTTTCAGCTTTGGCATGATCGATTTTATCAAAACACGGCATGTCATTTCCCTCCTGTACAGGGAATCCAACACATTAATCTCCAGCGATTAGATGCACCATTCTACCCAAGGTACTTTATCTTACCCTTATCTCACTCTCACTACTACAACCATACACACATGCCTTTATATCTATACTTATATTTATACTGATGTATATCATTACTTACTGGGTTGTCATATTGTAATAAGAAGCACTTTATAACTACCCAACAGCCTTACTACCAACCATATAAGGTAATCCCTACCAAATACTATCTTCTATTTAAATGGTCAACTGATTCTAATTCCTACTGGGGGAGCTACCATTAAATTATTTATTTATTTATATACATATACCATAAATGTCTATATATCCTATATATTTCTATATATCTTTACATATGTTATACAACGCATGTACCCCAGAATATATACTTATATATTTCGTTTTCTGCTAAAAAAATTTTTCAATGTAAACCAATGTATTGACACACATTATTATGCTACAGATGTTAACTTTGGCCATATACACTGAGGAAGCGCTAAGCCGCGAAACGCGTCTGTATTAAGCCAATAAACAAGACCTTGCTACAAACTGCACTTGCTACAAATTGGTCAGAAAACACCTAACGGATATTCACCGTATTGTAAACGTTATTTGCTACTGATACCTGCTAAAGGACTCAATAAAAATTTCACAGACCACTGTGTGAACAACTGTACCCCAACGTGATCCACTGTTAATTACTATGTTATTTTTGAATGATTACTCATGAATTTTATTTATGCATGATATAGGAGGATTGGGACATCCTCCCAGGGTCCAAACAAGCCCCCCAACTTTTCAGGTCTCCCATATTCCACAGGGAAATCTCCCCCCCTTTTTTTGTTTATCGGGGGAGCAGGACCCCACCACCTACCCTCTACACCAAAGACACCAGACCCCTTAGGGGTTAATACCGGGCCAGCCCGATAGGAAAACCCCTCCCCCCCCCAATAAATATATTAAAAAAGCCCAACTTAACCGCGTTCCAGGCTACCATGTTGTCTGGGAAATAGATGTATTTTCGAGACAGGGTAGCCATGCCATCCAAAAACGTGTTTAGTGTGCGGCTCAGCGTAGGCTGGGACATCCCCACGGAGAGGGCACCCAGTCTCTGGAACGAGCCGTTCGCCACAAATTGCAGGCAGCCAAGCATCTTGGTCATACCGGCAATTGCTTGCTCCTTCCTTGTGGTGCAGGCTAACCATGGCCGCAGCTCACTATACAAATTATGTAGGGAAACGTGGTTAAGGTGGGTCAGCACGAACAGCTCAACGTCATGCATGCGATCGATGTCCATCTGTGCGCGGTGCGATGCACAGCATGCCGTTCAGCTGCAGGCGCTCATACGCTCAAAAACTCACAAAAAATACCCAGACACATGTGAAAGTGCATGTGTAGGAGGCTCTGAATCAGGGCTAATGTCTTGTGTACGACCCGGCCTGCTTCTGCCTACAATCCTGATCTCGGCTTGTTCATCGTTCTGATCCTTCACACCCTGCCCACGACCTGGGCTTGTTCATCATTCAGATCCTTTGCCTCCTACCCATGACCCGGACTTGTTCATCATTCTGATCCTTTGCTGCCTACCCATGACCTGGGCCATTTTTACGATCCAGTTCCGACTACCCACAACTCCGGATTGTTCCTTGACCTTCCTTCAGCTTTGGTCTGTTCATTTCCCACAGACATGGCAAAATCCACTGCTCGGTTGCCTGATCTGAGGTCTTTCTGCAGCCCAGCCTATCCCCACTATCCAGTAAAGACAAGGTCGGTCCTTAGACTCCAGGCTCCCGGGTCGAGAGGTGGGTCAGTCTGTTTATCTCTGCAATCAGACTACAACAAATTAGGGAGGCAATACTACAATCAATACTAGTACAAAAACATATTATTTTATTTGATCTTGACACAAGTTAATCACTACATATAACCCTAGACATTCTAAAACCAATTAAACATAAATCAAACAATGAAAAACAAAACAGACCAACATAGATAGGTGTGTAGGCGATAGGGAGAGCACCATCTAAATTTATATATATATATATTGCCATCACGTTCCTATATATATCTGTATACACATCATCAAAGTAGAGAAAAAGAGTTTCTGATATAAATATGAAACCGTGTGCATGTGCTGTGCAACTCCTGCCTATCATCCAGATCATAAATATATATAGATATATTGCCATCAAATTCCTATATATATATCTGCATACACATCATAATAGAAGAGAAAAAGAGTTTCTAATATAAATATAACACCATGTGCTGTGTAACACCTGAGGAAGTGGGAAGCGTGCCCACGGAACACGTGGCTCTTGGGGTAGTAGGCGGTGGGGAGACCTTCTTGGCTTCATTTGGTTGTATTTTGGTCTCATTTTGTGATCTATACTGTGGTTCACATCATAAGACATTAACACACTTTGGTTATGATGATGATGGGGGATTTATTGTTATTTGTGATTGTTTCATATAGGCAATGAATTGTGTTAGTTTTTTATTATCTTGATTGATTTGGTTCAGATCGCCAATTACAGATTGGTTACAATTTATGATCCGGATCATAGGCAGGTTTTGTAGGTATATGTAGTGATTAACTTGTGTCAAGATTAAATAAAATAATATATATGTTTTTGCACTAGTATTGATTCTAGTATTGCCTCCCTATTTTGTTGTAGTCTGATTAAGCCTTTGTAAGCTTTGGGCGTGGCACCTGTATTAATTAGAAGGGTTTGGTGCAGGTCCCCTTTGTTTGTGCCTTTTGCTATCTCTGTAATCAGGGCTCCTCCCATGATGCCATGTCACTTATACTACTTTATATCTTACACTTTCAATAACGGTGCAAGGAGATAGTCGCCGTTCTGCCATTCTCACTATAAAGAGAGGGGGTAGGGTCCACTTGGGCTCCTGTGGGTCTTTTTTTTGTAAACCCCAAGATTATGTAGGGGTAATTCCATGGGGTATCCTGCACCCCTGCCTGTTGAGTGTCTGCCCCCGGGGAGTCTTTGCGTAGCTCGAGCTAGGAACTCATATGATGCGCGAAGGGACAGCGAATACAACAGCTTTCATCATACAAGTTCAGTTTAATGAAGAGAAGATTACAATCTTATACCCTGCAGCGCGCAGCCAGTGCCCCCACCTTTCCAAAAACAAAATCTCACACAGGACACATAGATTAACAACACTTCTTAAGAAAACAGCAGGATGCGCGACCTTGTAGCTGGGCACATCCTGCTCATGGAGGAGAGATAACATACAGAGAAAGAACAATGGGCACATTCCGTTACATCATGATCTAA
Organism: Gastrophryne carolinensis; assembly: GCA_027917425.1. Lineage (NCBI taxonomy): Eukaryota > Metazoa > Chordata > Amphibia > Anura > Microhylidae > Gastrophryne > Gastrophryne carolinensis. The sequence goes on from CM051237.1 coordinate 7,516,238, forward strand.
TAACAAAAAAACATTTCTTCTATTTTACGGTAAATGAATATCTTAAAGCATAACTCTCAGCCTCTATTCTAGGTTTAAGCAAGCCTTGGCATATAATGGGTTAAATCCCCCCCCCCTCCACTTTCACATGTGATTTAGCTCACAAGACTATAACAAAGACCAGGCTAGATGACGGGACCACACTCTGGCTACAAATGTAACTAAAGGGTATCAGCTTGCTACAACAGGATCAAAGAAACCCAAAACTTGCTACAAACAAGAGGGTATTACCTCGCTACAAACTGTAGCCACCCAAATAGCTACAATGCACACAGAGGAAGCCTCACGGCGAAACGCGTCTGTGACGGGACCACACGCTTGCTACAAATGTAACTAAAGGTTATCAGCTTGCTACATCGGGATCAAAGAAACACCAAAACTTGCTACAAACAAGTGGGTACACTAGCTACAAATGTCACTAAAGGGTATCAGCTTGTTACATCGGGATCAAAGAAACCCAAAACTTACTAAAAACAAGAGGGTATTACCTCGCTACAAACTGTAGCCACCCCAATAGCTATACTGCACACTGAGGAAGCCTCGCGGTGAAACGCATTTTTTACGGGACCACACACTTGCTACAAATGTAACGAAAGGGTATCGGCTTGCTACATCGGGATAAAAGAAACCCCAAAACTCGCTACAAACAAGAGGATATTACCTCGCTACAAACTGTGGCCACCCCAATAGCTACACTACACACTGAGGAAGCCTCACAGCGAAAGGCGTCTGTGACAGGACCACACAATAGCTTCTAACACGTGTATAAATAATGTGGTGATAGAAAAGAAAAGACATGTATGCCTTACTTTTAAATTGTAAAATGAAAATGGCTCAGTCCATTTGCTGAATGGGGGGATCTGCTGTTTTTTATTTAGTGAGGTGATTGAGAGCTGCCACATTTAGGCCACTGGTCTCCTAGGAAAAGGCGCAGTAAACTTGCTTCAGCTTTCTTCCCAGGGCAGCAATGTACACGGCAGTAACAGCTCTGTGTGTGTGTGAGGGGCTGCTTCTGTGATGAGACCACCAGGTGACACATATATATATATAACATTACTACTAAATAAATGACTAAAAAAAATCTACTTTGACTACACAATCATTATATAAATAAAGGTATTAAAGTGGACCAAAATCCACCCTAGATTATATGAGACTCCCTTGCAGGCATACTTGCTCCAGATTCGGGATGCCCCGCTCTGTCAAATTCCCCAGGTCACCCAAAAACTCACCTTCTTTCCCGGTCCAACAGCGCATGCGAGAGCAGCGGCTGCATCCTCGCTACACTCTTAGCAGGGCGTGTGCCCACGCCTGGACGTTGGTGGGGATTGGACCGTCCAGTCATGTGGGAGCGGGGACAGGTAAGATTTTGGGGCTTTCTGGGGGGTTTCACACAGCGGGACACCCCCGATCGGGGTGCCCCGCCGAAGTGGACCAAAACCCAGGATAGTCAAAATCCTGGGTGTTGGTCCACTTTAACATTTGTATTAATAAATGACAAAGGCGCAAGTAAAGCTCGATCAGTTTATTAGAATAATTAGAGGTATTTTCTAGGATCCGCTGATAAACAGAGCACAGTCATGTGACAAGTCATGTGACGGCAGAGCAATAGCAGTGGAGCCTTTTCTGTAGGTATTTGTGCCACATAGTCCAGGTAAAGCTCTACACTCGTCAGGACACTACTGAAAATCCAAATACAAACACACATTAGTCCCCTCCTCCTTTTAACACTATACCTGCAGCCTGCCTCTGTCCCCCATATTTTATGTACTATTAAGCCCCGCCCATAAACCATCTGTGGAGAACCCGCCCCTCCTCCTCCACCACATAGAGCTCAGGGGGCACATGAAGGGTTAATGGCTCCCGGACCCGCAATGACCAGACACCTGCTGCCAGCACCGGAAACACCTCTGCTACTCCCGTTTCTAACGCCACTTCAGTCACCATAGCAACGTCATTGTCCTGTAGCTCGGCGTTTGTTTATGTTTTCATGTTTTTTGGCGGCCATTTTGCCGTAGTCCTGTGTGAGACGCAGCGAGTGTTGTTCTCTGTGCGGGGAGCGGCCATTTTGCCGTAGTCCATTGTGAGGTGATGAAGCGGCCATTTGCCGTAGCCGCACTGTAGAAGGAGCGGGAACAGCGATATGAGGTAATGTCGGAGCTTTCTTCTTCTCACATCCTGCGGCTGAGGCCCATCCCAATATGTCACTGCAGAGGCCACACACACCCTCTAGTGGCGGGACCCCCACATTGTATAGTCACCCCACCCCCTCCTCAGGAGTCCCCCATATACACAGGCCTCACCCCTCTGCCATAAGCCGTCACTGAGCTGTGATACTTCTTACTTTTACTCATATTGTCTCTCTTCTGCTCCATTTTGTCCCTCTTCTGCCCCTTGTCCCTGCTCTTGTCTCTCTTCTGCCCCTTGTCCCTGCTCTTGTCTCTCTTCTGCCCCTTGTCCCTCCTCTTGTCTCTCTTCTGCCTCTTGTCCCTCCTCTTGTCTCTCTTCTGCCTCTTGTCCCTCCTCTTGTCTCTCTTCTGCCTCTTGTCCCTCCTCTTGTCTCTCTTCTGCCCCTTGTCCCTCCTCTTGTCTCTCTTCTGCCCTTCTTGTCCCTTTTCTGCCCTCCCTTGTCCCTCCTCTTGTCTCTCTTCTGCTCCATTTTGTCCCTCTTCTGCCCTCCCTTGTCCCTCCTCTTGTCTCTCTTCTGCCCCTTGTCCCTCCTCTTGTCTCTCTTCTGCCCCCTCTTGTCCCTTTTCTGCCCTCCCTTGTCCCTCCTCTTGTCTCTCTTCTGCCTCTTGTCCCTCCTCTTGTCTCTCTTCTGCCCCTTGTCCCTGCTCTTGTCTCTCTTCTGCCTCTTGTCCCTCCTCTTGTCTCTCTTCTGCCCCTTGTCCCTGCTCTTGTCTCTCTTCTGCCCCTTGTCCCTCCTCTTGTCTCTCTTCTGCCCCTTGTCCCTGCTCTTGTCTCTCTTCTGCCTCTTGTCCCTCCTCTTGTCTCTCTTCTGCCTCTTGTCCCTCCTCTTGTCTCTCTTCTGCCCCTTGTCCCTCCTCTTGTCTCTCTTCTGCCCTTCTTGTCCCTTTTCTGCCCTCCCTTGTCCCTCCTCTTGTCTCTCTTCTGCTCCATTTTGTCCCTCTTCTGCCCTCCCTTGTCCCTCCTCTTGTCTCTCTTCTGCCCCTTGTCCCTCCTCTTGTCTCTCTTCTGCCCCTTGTCCCTCCTCTTGTCTCTCTTCTGCTCCATTTTGTCCCTACTCTTGTCTCTCTTCTGCCTCTTGTCCCTCCTCTTGTCTCTCTTCTGCCCCTTGTCCCTCCTCTTGTCTCTCTTCTGCCCCTTGTCCCTCCTCTTGTCTCTCTTCTGCCCCTTGTCCCTCCTCTTGTCTCTCTTCTGCCTCTTGTCCCTCCTCTTGTCTCTCTTCTGCCTCTTGTCCCTCCTCTTGTCTCTCTTCTGCCTCTTGTCCCTCCTCTTGTCTCTCTTCTGCCCCTTGTCCCTCCTCTTGTCTCTCTTCTGCCCTTCTTGTCCCTTTTCTGCCCTCCCTTGTCCCTCCTCTTGTCTCTCTTCTGCTCCATTTTGTCCCTCTTCTGCCCTCCCTTGTCCCTCCTCTTGTCTCTCTTCTGCCCCTTGTCCCTCCTCTTGTCTCTCTTCTGCCCCTTGTCCCTCCTCTTGTCTCTCTTCTGCTCCATTTTGTCCCTCCTCTTGTCTCTCTTCTGCCTCTTGTCCCTCCTCTTGTCTCTCTTCTGCCCCTTGTCCCTCCTCTTGTCTCTCTTCTGCCCCTTGTCCCTCCTCTTGTCTCTCTTCTGCCCCTTTTCCCTCCTCTTGTCTCTCTTCTGCCCCTTGTCCCTCCTCTTGTCTCTCTTCTGCCCCTTTTCCCTCCTCTTGTCTCTCTTCTGCCTCTTGTCTTTCCTCTTGTCTCTCTTCTGCCCTCCCTTGTCCCTCCTCTTGTCTCTCTTCTGCCCCTTGTCCCTCCTCTTGTCTCTCTTCTGATCCATTTTGTCCCTCCTCTTGTCTCTCTTCTGCCCCTTGTCCCTCCTCTTGTCTCTCTTCTGCCCTCCCTTGTCCCTCCTCTTGTCTCTCTTCTGCCATCCCTTGTCCCTCCTCTTGTCTCTCTTCTGCTCCATTTTGTCCCTCTTCTGCCCTCCCTTGTCCCTCTTCTGCCCCCGCTCTCCCGTTCGTCCCCCATCTCTATTACAGCTGATCCGGGCGCCATTATCTGGGATTAGAGTAAAGCAGAAGCAGTGAACATTGGCGAGAAGTTACTCTTCATAGGGGAGCGATTCAGGGCTTTGCTAGTTAGAAATGTGGGTTTTTTCTGCTTTAAGGGACCCTCCTGGGTTTTTATCTCAATTGGAGAAAGCCTTCATTCTGGCAGTGACCCATTAGAGGCAGCCATTCAAGATTCCATCTCCCAGTGAGTCTTCATGTCTGGAATTCAAAGCTGGTGTCTCCTTTATATAGTCTAGGGCTTCCCAACCATTGTATGGTGACCACTGGCGGTACACACACAGGCTGCAGAGTGATCTGTACCCCAACCTGATATTCTGTCTCTTATACTTTACTCAAACCCGATGGCTCCATAAGTACAAAAACTAAACAACCTATGGTCATGTGATGCTCCTTGCTTGTTTTGTTTGTTGGTAGCACTGTTTTAGGCTACAACCCACACATTTCCCACCTTTTTCCTTTTCCCCTCCCCCTCTATACTATTAGTTCTTTTTCGGGAAGTCATTGCCGCCAGCCATGCAGTTTATTACTTAATTTGCCTTAATTATGGTTCACAGCATGTGCGGCCACGTCTTCCTCTGTCATGCGGTTCGGAGGCTTTCGCTAATCTTCGGCCCCCCGCCGGCCTTCCCCGAGGTGCTGTGACGCACGCTTGGCTGCGTCTGCTGCCGCCAGGGTTTTCCTATTTCAGGCTGAGCGATAGGGTAGCGATAGGTTCCCCTCCGACCAATCAATAGACGGGGGGGGTGTGGTTTCCATATTCCCAGCGTAGAAGCCGGAAACAGCTTCACACCACAACACTTTGCAGCGTGCCGGCGTCTTTTATAAGCAGCGCTAGAATTAAAGTGGACCAACACCCTCCCGTGATCGGCCTATCTATAAGATTCCCGGACCGATCAGCCCCCTGACTGCGGGGCACCCCGATTGGTGAAACCTTCCAGAAACTCCTAAATCCCTACCTGCTCCTCGATCCAGCGTTTGTGAACGGCCGGCGCGGGCGCACGCCCTGTAAGAGTGACGCGCGGGAGGCGGTGGCGGGCGCGCTCTCTTGTCCGTCGGCGGGGATTGGCAGCAGTGGTCACGTGGGAGAGGTGAATCTTTGGGGGTTTCTGGGGGTTTCACACAGCAGGGCACCCCCGATCAGGGTAGTGGACCACAACGCAGGATAGTCAAAATCCTGGGTGTTGGTCCACTTTAAGGTAGGACTAAGGGGTGATGTAACCCCTGAAACGCGTAACCTTAATGCTGGGGATGCTATGGATACACACTCTGCACGGGATATGTATGAATTTAAAAGTTCTAATTAAATGTTAAGTTTTCGTGTCCCTGGAGAGCTGGGCCTGCAGCACACAACTGAATCCTAGACTTAGGTCTGTCCGTGCTCCTAGGGATCACATACCAGGGGATTTGCTTTGAGCTGTCTGAATTTCTTTTGGGGACAACACTCACGTACCACCCTGGGGAACCCTAGATCTAGGCAGTTCCTATTTAACATTGTCTCCACTTTTAATTTCAACAGATTTTTTTTTATTGAAAAGATTGTACAAACAAAATAAAGTTTCATCCGATAGACAAAACCGATGCGTTACATATAACTCAGAGGACCGCGCTTCCTAGCCCGGGAAGTCCCACGCCGAAAACCGAAGCCGATCCAAGCAACTAATCCTCTATACATATTAGTAACCTGAAGATAATAGAACAAGCCCTAACCCACCGAAGTGGGAAAGGGTTTAACCCTTCCGCTGCCAGCCTACCTGCAGCGTTTGCCACTCCCTGTCGCCAGACGATGTTTCACTATTTTGCGCTACACATGTTCAACTGTCATTTTTGAAAGGATTTCCAGGGATTTCCCAGGAAAATGATATATTGTTTTTTTTTCAGCAGAGTCTGGGCTTTTAACATGAAATGTCTTGTTTGTATTTTTTAGGTGTATTCTCAATATTTTTGGGTGAAATATGTGAAAAAAAAATTTAAAAAAATTATTTTTTTACAATTTGTAGAGTTTTTTTGTAGTAAAAAATGTAAGTTTGTCAATAAAATCTTATTGCGTGTGAAACCCCAATTTCTCCCGGTTACAGCGATACCACATATGTATAGGTAGACACCCTTTCCTGCCCAGGAGACTCCCCCAAACTGAAATAGCGCTTTAGTGGATTTTCAGAAAAAATACAACTGTGATATGCGCTATGCGCACCTTGCAGTTTTACCAGAAAAACAACCCTTTACATCTGAAATACCCCCAACAAACTATATATTCTCTAGAAGTACACACCTCAAGCTTTCTAGGTGTACCAGGCATGTTGATGTGCCCATAGTTTTCTGGAAGTAATTCCTCAATGTATTCTTTGGTTGCAAAGAGTTTCCCAAAAAAAAGGATAAAAAAGCAGAATCAAAGCCACATTTTCCTAAAAAAAACTATATACAAACAAGAAAAAACAAGTTTAATCTGAAAAAGCAACATTCCCCGAACAGAACAATACCCAACATGCATTGCTACTGTCAAGGGAAGAGTTGCCAAACACCCCAAAGTAAAGCATGTGCGTAACGGTAATTTTACTTGAAAATTTCAGCTCTGCAGACAAAGTGCGCACATTGCGATTTTTCAACCAAAACAACCCTTTACATTTGGAATATCCCCCATAAATCATATATTCCCTGAAAGTACACATGTTAAGCTTTCTAAGCATACCCAGCTTGTTGTAGTGGGCTTATCTTTCTGGAATTAATTCCTCAAAGAATTCTTTGGTTGCGCAGGGTTTCCCTAAAAAATGTATAAAAAAAGCTGAATAAAAAACACCTTTTCCTAAACTATAAATATGCAAACCAGAAAAAACAAGCTAAGTCTGAAAGCGCAAGGTCTCCCGAACAGAACAATACCCAACATGCATAGGTACTATTAACCCTTTTAATTGCCAGCCTACTTGAGATTTTGTCACCCTCTGTTGACAGGTAATTTTTCCCCATTGTGCGCCATGTTTTGCGCCATTTTTGCTGTAATTTTTTAGGAAAATTATATATATATATTTTTTGCAGCAGAGTTTAGGCTTTAACATGAAATGTCTTGTTTGTAAATTTTATTTTGTTTTTTACAATATTATTAAGTAAAAAAATAAAAAAAATAAATAAAAACATTTTTAGAAAATTGACTCCTTTATTTTAAATAAAAAATGTATTTTATTAAGGAAAATCATATTGCATGTGAAAGCCCCATTTCTACCGATTAGAACGGTACCACATATTTATTGGTAGCCCCCCGTTCCTGCCCAGGAGACCCCCCTAACTGAAACAAGTAATCTATAACATTTACAAATAAAATACAACTACCATCCACACTACAAAGGGTTAAATCGAGAAAAAAAAATGACATAGGGTCCCCGATCCCTGGGTGGGGGACCCCATTTTTTGGGGGGGATTTTTAAGGGTTAAAAACCCTTAAAAATCAAAAAAAAAATTGACATGGGGTCCCCCTTACCCAGAGTAACCAGCCCAGGACCAGGTATGCAGGGCTTGTGGAAACAGGGCACAGGGGCCAGCTTTTGTGGCCCCTGGCCCTGCAGGCTACAAGCCAGCATAGCCCGTGGGCCCGGGCTCTTCTGCACCCCCCCCTGGGCTTTGGGGAGGCAGGTAATGGGGGTGCCAGGGGTTAATGGCAAGTCACCCGCTAGTCACAGGTGACTTGCCACCTCCCCCAGCCTTGTGAACTGGTATAGGGGTCATGGACCCCTTACCAGTTCACAATGGGTTAAATGTAAAAAAAACACACACACACACACACAAAAAGAAAAAATTATTTTATTTATTTTATTTTTTTAATTTTTACCTCCCATCCATCCTGGAGCACTGTGTCCCTCGGTGATCACTGGCTTCTGCTCACCTGCTAGAAGCCTTTTTTAGCTGCTGGATGACAGAACACAAAGGGTTAATTAAAAAAAAATGACATAGGGTCCCCCTTCCCGGGGAGGGGGACCCCATTTTTTGGGGGATTTGTAAGGGTTAAAAACCCTTAAAAATCCCCAAAAAAATGGCGTGGGGTCCCCCTTACCCAAAATAAACAGCCCGGGACCAGCTATGGGGGCTTGTAGGCACAGAGTTGGGGGGGGGCCAGCTTTGGTGGCCCCCCCACCCTGCAGCCTACGAGCCCACATAGCCTATGTGGGCCCGGGCTCTTCTGGCCCCCCTGGCCTTTGGGGAGGCAGGTAATGGAGGTGCGGGGGTTAATGGCAAGTCACCCGCTAGGGCAGGTGACTTGCCACCCCCCCAGCCTTGTGAACTGGTATAAGGGGTCTCATGGACCCCTTACCAGCTCACAAAGGGTTAACTGTTAAAAAAAAAACCACACAATAAAAAGTATTTTATTAAAAAAAATATATATATTTTTACTGTACTTACCTTCGATTGCAAGCTCTTGTCCCTCGCCGCTCAGCTGACAGATGCCGGTGATCGGCGTCCAGAGAAGGGGGAGGCAGGAGATCAGAGGATCTCCTGCCACCTCCTTCCCCGGCACCGATCACCGGCATCTGACAGCTGAGAGAGCTGAAGCTGGTGATCGGGGCCGGGATGACGTCATAAGCCCCAAGGGGGCGGGGCTTAGCAACAAGATGGCGGCCGCCATCGAGAAGGAGAGAGCCTCCCGGGCTCTCTCCTGGAGATCGGTAAGTCCTGGGGGGGATCGGAGGCCCCCCCAGGTGAAGAGGAGGGACAGCAGGAGCCAGCGCACACGCAGGTAAGTGAATGTCTTTTTTTTCTTTTTTTTTTTTTACAGTTAGCAGCTTCTGCTGCCAAAGCGGGGGGGGGGAGGGCGGCCTATTCCGGGGGCTCTCCTGGAGCCATCCGACCCCCCACGGGGGATCGGATGGCACCAAATTAAAGAGGAGACCCGGCCGGATCCAACAAGGGGTCAGGTGAGTATTTTTTATTTTTCTTTTTTAAACTAGAAGCGGGGAAAGTCAAGCACGTAACACCTACGGGCTTGGCACTTAAGGCCCAGCCAAGCCAGCACGTAGGTGTTACGGGCTTGGCAACAAAAGGGTTAAACCATGAAATAAGGGAAGGGGGAGGGAAAATAGGTCGGGAAGAGAGAAAAGGGAGAAAAAAAAACCTAGAAACATAGACTAGAATAACAATCTTATTACACCCATAACAAAGTCTCATCGAAATTCCTTGGACCGAAGGCCCATATCCAAGGAGTCCACAGTTCCTGAAATCCCTCCAAGTCCCCAGACTGAACTGCAGAGAGCTTATCCATAGACATGATAAAATTCACCTTGTTAATAAGTAACCTAAATTTCAGGTCAGAGGTTTTCCATGAACCTTTTATCACTTGCTTCGGGCCTGTCAGAATATGATGGGCCAGAAGCTACTGATTTTTGGAGCTTTTTTCGATAGGACTGTTTAATAAAGCCACGCACGGGTCCAGCGGTACCTGTCTACCTAATACCCTACTTATAGCATCAAACACTGCTTTCACTTTGCCACAAACCCACCAAATATGTTTATAAGATCCTGCAACAGGGCATCCTCTAAAGCACAATCCTCGACGATCTGCCCCAAAGTGCCTAATTTGTTCCGGGACTAGATACTTAACCCCCCCTCTCTTCCAAGAAGCGAACCTGGCTGGATCTATAAGGGCCGGGAGGAACATAGGGTTATCCCAGATCTTTAGTAGCGGCAAATGAGAGGAAGCAAGACCAGCAGAAAACCGCAAGTCGTCCCAAACCCTCAAAGAGTGGTCTATTACTGGGTTTCCCAATGATCTCCTCACTTTAGGGGACAACCATAGGAGATTGTCAATCGCCACTGGGAGTCGGCCTCTATTTGAATCCAAGCTGGGGCATCCGAAGCTGTGTGATATGCTAGCACTTGAGCTAATTGTGCGGCTTGATAATATTTTTTTAATATTGGGTACCCCTAAACCGCCCTGACATTTTGGTTTCAGCATAATACCACTTGCGATTCTTGGGCGTTTGTAATCCCAAATAAAGTCCAAAATTTAGCTTTGAAGCTGTTTTAAATAGTTTGAGGGGACCCGAACTGGGAGCGTTCTTGTTAAATACAAAACTTTGGGAAACTTTATGGCCGCAATCCGGCCCAGCCAAGAAAGACCATAGGTTTTCCATTTCTTCAACAAAGCCAGAAGCTTGTGCCGAATCGGAATGAAATTGGCACCAAATAAAGATTCATAGCGTTTAGTCAAGTTCACTCCCAAATATTTAATCGTCTCTCCTTCCCAATGAAAGTCAAACCCAGCTTGAATCTGAGTCCATTGATTGTCCGGAATATTAATATTTAGCGCCCTTGATTTCGTAGTGTTCACCTGCAACCCAGAGATCAGCTCAAATTCTCCCAAAGTCCTCAGTATATTGGGAAGTGAAATTATTGGATTTGTTACTGTCAATAATACGTCGTCTGCGAACAGACACAATTTATAAACAGCCTTACCCACCGTCACTCCCGCAATGTCTGGCGAAGCCCTAATAGTCTGTGCAAGGGGTTCCATCGCCAAAGCAAATAGTAAAGGTGACAACGGGCAACCCTGCCTAGTACCTCTCATCAGAGGAAAAGTCTCTGACTTACATCCACTGTATTTCACATAAGCTACTGGTTTTGAATAAATTTCTTTCACTATCCCACAGAATTTCGGGCCAAAGCCCCACAAGTCTAGCAGATAGAAGAGCTATTCCCAGGCCACCGAATCAAATGCCTTTTGTATATCTAGTGAAAGGAGCATACACGAGAGATCCTTATTATTAGCTATCTGTGTGAGCTGAACTACTCTTCTGATGTTGTCCCCAGCTTGTCTGCCTGGGATAAAGCCCACTTGATCCCTATGGATTAACTGAGGGAGAAATTCTGCCAACCTTTTGTAAAAATTTTCATATCCAAGTTGATAAGAGATATAGGCCTAAAGTTTGACCACAGAGTATGGTCAGTATCCGGCTTAGGTATCATACTGATCGAGGCAGTTAGAGATTCCTGAGAAAAAGAACCCCCCGCTTCGGTGCCAGCACAGAACAGAAAGTCTTATAATAATAAGCTGCCACAAAACCATCTGGACCCGGCCTCTTGTTGAGCTTCAAATTTGAAATCACTTGTTCTATTCCTGGGACGCTAAATTCACTTTCCATAGCTTCTCGCAATTGGTCTGGCAGGGAAGGTAGAGAAACTCCCCTCAGAAAGTTATGCAGGTCCCCGGATCTAGGTGGGTTGCGGTTAGCATATAATTTTTTAAGTTCTTTAAAGATCTCAACAATTTTGGTGGGGTTACTAGTCAGGTCCCCCCTCCCATTTTTTTTAGTCTAACAGGGTTAAAGCACTGCTCCGGGGTTTTCAATTTTTTAGCTAGCAATGCATCAGGCTTATTGGCCTTGCAGTAATACCTATGTTTAACCCAACGAAGAGCGTTCTCCGCCTTCCCTGCCAGAGCAAGATTCAACTCATGTGTTACCCTGTGTAGCTCAGCTCGCAATGAAGAGGTCAACTGCTTTCTTGCTTCCTCTGCTACTCTTAAGTATTCCCTTTCCAAATTTTCTGTATACTTATTCCTATCCTTCTTTTTCCTGGAGGCGATCTGGATAAGTCTGCCCCTTATAGTGGGCTTATGGGCCTCCCAGCAAGTAACCGCAGAAATCTCAGGAGATTCATTGATTTAAAAAAATCCAGTCAAAACATTAGAAACCTCTGCAACCACTACTGGATCCGCTAAAAGGGAAGCATTTAGTGACCCAAGAAAATCCAGACCGTTGGCAGGATAAAAAATCGAATTTTACTAACATTCCGTCATGATCTGACCAGGAAATTGGGAGAATTTTAGCCGATCTCAACGAGGTCATAGACCCCTGGGTCAGAAAAACATTGATCAATTCTCGACCACACATTATGGAGGTGGGAAAAGTGAGTGAAGTTTTGATTGCCCGGATTAGCTTCCCTCCAACAGTCAGATAATGAGTATCTAAAAGTCCTCTGAACGCCTTAGATGCTGCTACCATTTGAGGACTCACTAAAGTATTACTCGGGGACTGTCTGTCCATGTACGGATTTATGACTAGATTAGAGTCCCCACATAGTATTGTCGTCCCTTGCGCTATATTGCCCACTTTATCAAAGAGGTCAGATAAAAAAGCTACTTGGTTTGTATTGGGTGCATAGTAGTTAGCGATTGTAATCTCTATATCTTGCATTGTCCCAACAAGGATCAAATATCCGCCATCAGGATCTTTAAGCTCCTTCTTACAGTGGAATTGAGCATCACGTCTAAACCCAATCAGGACCCCCCTCTGCTTAGAATCAGCGCGCGCCATAAATACCTGAGGGTAAGATGCATCCAGGAAACGAGGAGTGGATGATTTCAAGAAATGTGTCTCCTGCAGGCACAGGACCGCAGGTCGGAGGGTTCTAAATTTCCTAAATGCAAGACTCCTCTTATGCGGGGAATTGAAACCTTGAATATTTAAAGAAAGCACAGCAGGGCTGTGGAGTCGGTAGAAATGTGTCAACTCCAGCATAAGAAAGACAATCTCTAAATAGTATTGTATAATTAATGAAGCTTTCATAAGAAGCGTAAAATGTTATTTATAGATATATTTTATATTCTATCAATCTAAGACCCATGTTAGACGAAACATTGGCTTACCGACTCCAGATCCCTGGTAGTCATTTCAAAGTTATTTATCTGTCTGTAGTCAGACGTGACGAAACACACACAAAAAAAAGAGAAAGGTAAGAAGGGAAGGGAAAGCTAGGGAAGGCGGGAAATAGGGAGAAATTCAAACACCAAGAAAGATATATAAGAGGACTCGCCCAAAGGATACCTGATAACACTATAAGGGATGCCCCTAAGGGCACTTATACAGACCCAGGACTAAATTAAGGCCCATGTACCCAAAAGGAACACCGCATGCATCCTATTTGCGAGAGTCCTCGTCTAAACCAACTCCCTCACCTAATACCACAGAAACTCTTTTAGATCAGGTAAGCAGCCTATCTCGTAAGTAATTATTGTTAACAATTTAACAGAGTTGGTCAAAATAGCAAAGTTGACACAAAAATGTAAGAAAAATATATAATAATAAAATCAGAGGGGTAATCCCTTTGATTCAACTGGAGTACGTCATGAAAATGCCGGCAGGCAGGCGGGATTTATCAAAATCTCACACTATAAGGCGCATAACTGAGCCAATACAATTTAAAACGTTAACTATTAACATTATACAGAGCTAGTAAAAGAAAACCAAAAAAGCTTCCTCTTCCCAAACCGTGAAGGAGAGAGCAAAATATAGGGGTGAGTGAACTAAGAGACCACCGCTATAATCACTCCATAACTAATAGAGGAGCTATCCTGAGCAGCATATTGGTGGACTCATCCGGTTAAACAATTAGACAGAGACAGACCAACCGACAAACAAACAACAAAACTCACAAACAACACAAAAGTCCTGCAGCATGTCCCTTTTTCAACACAATTATTCAATATGGGCAACCTTCCCATAACGCATATAAGTCCTATTAATTAGCAAAAAAAAAAATAATTCTCTTGGCCTATCGACATCTTCACATCCACTCTTGCAGCTTGAATACTCAATGCGGAAGGGAAAGCCGCATTTATATCTGATATTGTATTCCTGTAGGATTGCTAGCAGCGGTTTTAATTCTCTTCTCCTCGCCATGGTAACCACAGAAATATCTGAGTAAACTTGGAATTTATGCCCTTGAAACATTAGGCTAGCTGATTGGCGTGCTGCTTTCTGGATCATCTCTTTAGTATTATAGAAATGGAATTTGCCTATAATTTCCCTAGGCAAATCTTCAGGGGGTCTGCAGGGGCCCAGGGATCTGTGAATGCGATTAAATTCAAGCCTTTCCATTGGAATTCCTGGGATAAGCCTCGCTGTGATTGATCACATCTAAATCCTCCAGTGTTATGTCCTCCGCCATCTTGGATTCACCTCCTTCACTGCTGACAACGGGACTCCTCTCCCCCGCTCACGCTGACAGACACCACCGCCGTCCCCGGCTTCCCCCTGGTCTCTGGTGAGTCTCACCCCCTCTCTGCTATGTATAGCTGGCTCCTGCGCTGCCTTATCTCCCGCACTATCGCCGCCGGGCACGGAGCAGACTCACACTGCCGACCCTGCGCGCATGCGCGCTCCGTCTCCACTTTTAATAAGCGAGTGCACCAATCCTTCTTTCGTCTTTTCCTTGGTGCAGCCAAAGAAAAGCGAGAGCTCACTGGGTTTAATGGTAAATGAAAGCTCCCCTTGTAGTGCCCTAGGGGCTGCACAGAGGTTTGGGTGGCAACAGTATAGTCAGCAGCAATAGATTCGGCCACTGGTAGTAAGGAAAAGGCCCTGTGGTGCATGATCAGTTCCAGCCCATAAGTTGGGGTTGCTTTGGGGCATCCCTTTAGTGACTGTTTTCAAGTATTGAGAGAGAGTGGGAGGGTGCTATTATAATGCTCCCTATGGTGGAGGAAATGGGAAGCTGCTCTAAGAATTAAATAGGTAGTGTGGGAGGCCCACCCATCAGTCTCATCTAAGTATTAAGCACCAAACATGTCTAGCTATGGGGAAAGATAGAGATTTGGTCGCATATATCTGCAGATACATGTGCACCTCCCCGACAAGGCACCTCTGTGTTTAGTGTGGTCTCTACTCTATGTGTATGAGCCCCACGACAGAGACATGTACTGCACACATGGGGGCTGAGATCTACCTGACACAAGATGACAACGATGGGTGGGCCCACATTGGGGCCTCCCACACTACCTATTTAATTCTCAGAGCAGCTTGCCATTTCCTTCGATTTGCCTGTGGGGGAGGTTATGTCCATTGGGAGGAGCATTCACTGTCCATCATCTGGTTGAAGCAGAACCATTTAGAGACTGTGTCCTCGAGAGAAGGACTTTTAATGCGTGTACACTAAAGTTCACTATCTGCAGAAAGTTCTACATTCTGAGTAAAGTCCTGTAAACCTTTGTTAATAGCAAGTTTACTTGAATTGTCACAACAAAATCAGCAGCAGCAGTTCCCCTGCTTGTGACAGTTAAAGAAAAGCTCCCCAAAACTCACCTGTCCCCCCTCTATGCATGATACTGAATCATTGTCAGCAATAACATTAGTTCCTGCACCCACTCAAACCTGAGAAGGCACCTCACCTGTTTTCTTCTGGTCACTGCCTGTTCTTGAAGCACCAGGGAGTCATACACCAGAACCAAAGTGCTAGACTTTAGGAAGACAAACTTCAAGGAAATGGCGGAGTATGTAGAAAGAAAATTAGGTGAGTGGAACAGAGTAGCAGAAGTGAGTGCCCAGTGGTCACTATTAAAAATGGCCATCTTAAAGGCAACAAAGCAATATGTGAAACTAACTAGCAAGAATAAAAGGAAGAAGAAACCATTATGGTTTACTAGGGAAGTCAGCACTATCATAAAAGATAAGAAGACGCAGGGGAATAGGGGTAGTCGCCTATTTGGACGATCTCCTACTTTTTGCTCAGTCAAGAGACAAGTTATGGGAAAATCTGCATTTCACCATGGATCTGTTAGCTCACATGGGTTGGATTATAAATTTCAACAAATCATCCCTGGTGCCCTCGTAAATAATGACATATTTGGGATTCAAGATCAATTCAGTTCGCCAAGTCCTTATTCTGCCTCATCAAAAGATTGTGGCTCTCCAGGAAGCAGTTCAGAGTTTCTGCTCGGGGTCGAATCCCTCGATAAGGCAAGCTATGAGAGTTCTCAGGCTCTTGACTTCATCCTTCCCGGCAGTAAGGTGGGGTCAGCTTGATTCCAGATTCCTTCAGGGACATATTCTGAAGAACTGAGATGGAACCCAGCTTGGACTGGATCAACAGCTACCAATTTCAGAAGAAGTAAAGGAGTCTCTGAATTGGTGGTTGGAAAAAAGAGGATTACCTTGGGCAGATCCCAGGGAGATGATTGTGACTACGGATGCTTCGGCCTGGGGCTGGGGAGCACATTGCAAGACATGGACGACTCAAGGGAAATGGTCGAAAGCCATGAGTCTTTCCTCATCCAATCTGAGGGAATTGGTTGCGGTGAAAGAGGCATTATGAGCCCTGGAGACGCACCTGCGGGGAAAACATGTACAGATCAGGATGGACAATGCTACAGCGATGGCCTACATAAACCATCAGGGAGGAACAAGATCCTCAAAGTTGATGACGATAGCTTCAGAAATTTTGTTGTGGGTAGAAATTAATCTTATGTCCCTAACGGCGGTTCAACTGAAGGGAACCCTAAATCAGGTGGCAGATTTCTTGAGCCAATCACAGATAAAGGAGTCGGAGTGGTCTCTCGATCCAGAGGTATTCAGAACTATATGCAGTCTAAACGGTGTTCCAGAGGTGGATCTGTTTGCGTCAGCAAGGAATCGCAAAGTGGAAAATTATTTTTCTCTGGATTCAAGGGATCAGTCTTTAGGGGTGGACGCGCTAGCTCATCCATGGCATTTCAATCTGGCTTACGCCTTTTCTCCAGTGCGTTTGATTCCAATTGTTCTAAAGAAGCTGTTCCGGGAACCAGCTACAGTTCTCCTGTTAGCCCCATGGTGGCCAAAGAGATCTTGGTTTTCAACTCTAGTGGAACTATCAGTACGGGACCCTTGGGAAATTCTGGTGACCCCTCATCTGTTATCACAAGGTCCAGTGTTTTGCCAAAACCCTCGTTGGTGGAGGTTGACGCTATGGACCCTGAGGTTTCTTTACTGCAAAAAAGAGGTTTTTCAGGTCCAGTGATAAATACTCTTCTTTCAAGCAGGAAGATGGTGACCAGGAAAATTCATGTATGGAAAACTTTTAAATCTTGGAAAACAGAGAATGGCAGAACTTCATTTAAGGTTCCGGTCATACTAGACTTTTTGCAACAGGGTGTTGACAAAGGACTTAGCATTAATACATTAAAGGTTCAGCTGGCGGCCTTGTCTGTGTTTTTGGATAGAAGGCTTTCTTCCATTTCTATCATCAAGAGGTTTTTGCTGGCTGTAAAGGGCTCTAAGCCAGTTCCAGTCAAGGTAATTCCGCAGTGGGATCTGGCTAAAGTATTATCAATGTTAAGTTCTCCACCTTTCTATCCAAACAATAATCTGGATATCAAGCTACTTACATGGAAGGTCTTATTTCTGGTCGCCATCACTTCAGCTCGAAGGATCAGTGACATTCAAGCATTGTCGTGTCGTCATCCATTCCTCCAAGTGTTTCCTGATCACATTGTGTTAAAAGTGGATCCTTGCTACCTTCCAAAAGTTGCGTCGGACTTTCACAGATCTCAGGAAATCGTAATTCCTTCCATCACAGAGGAAAATCCAGAATTGATGGCTTTGGATGTCAGCTCTCACCTCTTGCACTAAATCACTCTAAATCAAACCAGGGATTTCAGGAAGGTGGAAGGTTGCTTTCTCAGGCCCTAGGAAAGGACTGAGGATTTCAAAGACTTCGTTGGCAAGATGGATGAGAGGTACCATCAAGATTGCTTATGTGCACGCCAATATACCGAGTGGAGTGACAGCTCACTCTACGCGGAGTGTTTCCACATCTTGGGCAGAGCAAGCTGGGGTCTCCATTGAACAGATTTGTAAGGCGGCAACTTGGACTTCGGCTAAAACCTTCGCAAAGCATTATCGTTTGGATCTCTTGTCTCAGAAGGACCAATCCTTTGGAAGAAGTGTTCTTCGTGCAGTTCTCCCCACCCTATGAGGTATTACTCGCCTATCTCTCAGGCGTATATGCTGCCCGAAGGATGTTTTAAGAAAACCAAAAAGTTAGTTACCTGGTAACTTTTTTTCTAAACATCCGTAAGGGCAGCATACGCCAGCTTCCCTCCCTTGTTAATTTTAGACAAAAGGGTTGGATTTTGTGTATGTAGTGATTATGTGGTGGAGTCGTGGGTCTTTGTCTCTTTTTCTCTCTTTTAGATCTCTGCAACAACTGGGGAAGAGAGGGAGGAGTCAAGATTTTATTTTGGCTGGTGGTCATGTGTTCTCCTTGATGGGAGGAGCCCGGAGATCTCAGGCGTATGCTGTCCTTACGGATGTTTAGAAAAAAAGTTACCAGGTAACTAACTTAGGTTTTTTCGGCCAGACGAAGTGCAATGATAAAGCCAGCAACACTCAGGTTATCAAAAAATATCCCAAGCTCTGAACATGTCCCAGAGCACTGTGCAATCCATCATCTGTAAATAGAAAGTATATGTCACAACTGCTAACCTTCCCAGACATGTCCGCCCACCATCCACTGACAGCTCTGGCAAGGAGAGCAATAATTGCAGGAGCATCCAAGAGCCCCAGAGTCACTCTGGAGGCACTTCAGAGATCCACAGCTCAGGTGAGAGAATCTGGCCACAGGACGACTATTAGTAGTGTCCTCCACAAATCTGCCCTTTATGGAAGAGTGGTGAGAAGAAGCAAGTCATAGAAGGCCCAGATGCAGTCCAACTATGTAGGGGACACAGCAAGCATGTGGGAGATGTTCTGCTCAGATGAAACCAAAGTTGACAGTAGGCTACTTTCATGAATTTAGCTTCCAGACACTACATTCTCTATTATGGGATGGGTATGATCAGACCCTTCAGTTGTGTGTTGGTGCTGGTGAAACATCTCAGCATCTGGCTTCTTATATATCTCAAAGGATCCAGGGGGTTATATCAGATCTTCTTTCATGTCTTCTAGAGTCAGCCCGACACAGTGGACGGACGGAATTTAATACAAAGGCACAAAGATCTCTCCAGAGACGCCATGATGGAGGCTCAGCGGCTCCTCTCATCACAGGGTAAGAGGCGGGGTTTCCGGTTACAGGGGCGCATGACTGTTATTATCACAAAACCCTTCAATGTGCTTCCCCATTACTACACACACATACTCAATCTGGTGCCCGAACTCTCATCTTTCTTCACAGACCCTGGAGACTCTATAGAGAGAAATGTGAAAACTGAGAAGGAGGGAGAAGCATTAGCGAAGGATGAAGAGGAGGAATTTCCTCTACAGATCAGCCCAGGTAATAAACCTATAGAAATGATTTCCCTATTCCCCCTGTTTGGTCACCCTACACACACTCTTGTGTTACTCTCATCTTTAGCCACAGACCTTGAAGCCTGTCACAATCAGCTTACCTGTGCCACGTTCCAGCGGTGTCCCCGCCATCTCTTCGATCGGGCGCCGGGCGGCTGCTCGCTCCTCTGCGAGCGCACCCCCCTCCTCCTCTGCTGCCGGTGTCTCCGGCACTGACACACGTGCTCGCGCGTGAGCACGTTCCCTCTATGCCCTCCGACGGCGCTGCTCTCAGCGCGGCCGCCGGAGGAGGAGTTAACCTTGAGCCCAGCGGGGGCAGGAATGCCCCCTGCAGTTAAAGGGCCCTTTTTCATGTGTGGGCCAATGAGCCCGAAGGAGACTTGTGGGCTATTTGTCCTGCTGAACCTATCAGTCAGGGAATCGTAATCGCACCAATCACGCACACCTTCCTGTTTTCCCATCCTGGTTTTACCCTATATAAGCGTCATTGTTACAATGTTCAGTGCCTGTGATAGCGCCTTGAACCTAGCTTTGACTTGTGTTATACCGTGATTGATCTTCGTTGCCGACTCCTGCCTGAACCGACCATTCCCTGTCTGATACTCGTTGCCGACTCCTGCCTGAACCGACCATTCTTTGTCTGATCTCTGTTGCCGACCCCTGCCTGAATCGACCTCTCTCCGTCTGATCCTTGTTGCCGACCTCTGCCTTGTACCCTGACCTCGAGCTGCCTCATCCCTCTGTACTGCTGCTTTCTCTGAACACCCGGTGCCGACCTCTAGCCTGTCTGGACTTCCGCTACTCGCTCTAGCTTTTGGACTCGCTCTATACCGCTCCCAGCTACTGGTTCTTCAGACCTCCAAACAGTAAGCTCCCATCCTTTGAGCCATTGAAGTCCTGGTGGCAACCGATCCCGGGCAGGCGTATACTGCGTCCCGGCAAGCGGGGGCTCCTACAGGTGAAGCTGGCTGCGGAGATTGAGGGTTGAGGGCTTACCTGGAGTTACCCGAGCGTGTCATAAGAGTACCCAGAGCGTGACAAAGCCATTTCAGTGAGAAATGTGAAAACTGAGGAAAAGGAAGAAGCATTAGTGAAGGATGAAGAGGAGGAATTTCCTCTACAGATCAGCCCAGGTAATAAACCTATAGAAATGATCTCCCCAGTCACCCTGTTTGGTCACTACACACACTATTATGTGCCCCATACATACATAAGGGGCATTACTCTCATGCTCAGTCACAGACCATAAAGTCATATTTATTAATATTATTATTATTGTTTATAAAGCAACATCGTATTCCGTGGGGCTGTACAAGGTAGAAGTACAGGGGCAAGACAAGTAAATACTTATAATACAACAATGATAACAATGTGTATAAAACACACCATATTATGAATGAAATGTAATAGCCAAGTAAATAAACACAAAGATGCAGGAATACATCAGGGTAGACGGTCCTTCCCTTGCAAACTTACAATCTAAAGGGAGGGGATTTGAGACAATAGGCCATGTCACAAAGAATATGTACTAAGCAGGTGCCCAGTGTTCTGAGGGATAAGACTGTAAGATGGGTGGGTTAAGTCAGATGATAGATTCTTCTAGATAGGTGGGTTTTAAGGGCAGTTGAGTGGAGTGGAGCAGCACGTGTGAGGTCCTGGACTTGAGAGTGGGAGGAGGTGATCAAGGTAGAGGACAGGAGAAGGTCATGAGAAGACCGGACTGCATCTGGGTTGGCATTTTTGAACTAGTGATGACATGTATGAGGAAGCGTGGTTGTAGAAAGCCTTGTAGTTTAGGTTAAGTAATTTGAACTAAATTCTTTCAGAAAGTGGGAGCCAGTGGAGTGATTGACAAAGAGGAGCAGCAGAGGAAGGGCGATAGGATAAGTGGATGAGGCAGGTAGCAGCGTTGAGGATTGCAGGGGGGCCAGTCTGTGAACTGGTAGACCACTGAAGACGGTGTTGCTGTAATTTAGATGGGAGTTGATCAGGACATGCACTAGAATTTTAGTGATATCGGGTGAGTGAAAGGGACAAATGTGGGCAATTTTCCAAGTGTACAGCACGGCCTGTTTCATTTCAATCATCGAATCACCCATAGACCCCCAGTGTTTCTCTGCAGTCACACTGCGAAGACCAGAAGATGGCTCTCTATGTTTTCGCAGGCAAGCGGGGCAACCAAGCCTGCGGCCCTGTAAGCCTATTCCCACCCACTTCCGGACCCTCCTGCCTCCCAGCCTTGGCTGACGGATCGGGTGATGGTAGGGGAGCACCTGGGTCGGGTGCTCGGTGAGCTTTGCTCCAGGCCGCAGACCCTATGTACTGAAGGGTAGCCGGCCATAGGCATATGGTGAGCCTATAGAGGGTTGGGAGAAACCACTGCTGCCTGTGTGTCCCTGTGTTCGGGGGTGAGTTGTGTATTGCCTTTGGGGGTTGTGATTTTGTTCCCGGGCTCCTCTCCCTTCTTCTGTCCTTCATCCCCCCCTCTCCCTTCCCCCCCCTGTTCCCCTGGTCCGCTGCTGCCGTTCCCGCCGCTGTGTCCCCCCCTTTCCTCCTCCCCCTCTCCCTGGCGTGGCCGTTGTCGGGGCAGTGGCGGTCGGGTGATGGCGTACTGCGCTCCGTGGCGGCAGTTGTCGGGGGAGCTGCCCCCGCTCATGGCGCTGGGCGCCTTTCACAAGCTGCGAGGGCGGCTTTGCGCCCTTCGTTGGGGGCGGCGCCGCGGGATGACGCGTATCTCGTCATCTTCCCGCGGCCCGCCCCTGGAGGTTCTTTTGCTGCGGCACCGTCTTGCTGGGGAGGTCGCGAGCTGGCTGCGGGCCCCTAACCATGCTGTCTGCATCATCCTGTGTGTCTGCCTGTATCTTCTGTGCGCGCGGCGCTCGCCTTCGCAGTTGGTCCCTGAGTCTTTCTGTGGGGTTACATTGTTGGTGCATGTGCTGCGGGATACTCATGGGGTGTTCATGTTTATGTCTTACAGGCGGGATAGCAGTGTTGTGGTTTCTCCCGGTCCAATCCCTCCCCCTCCCCCTGTCCCTTCTCCGTTGGGCATCCCTTGGGGGCATCCCGGGTGGCTTTTCTTAGCCTTTACTCTGTGTTGGCCTATTGTGCCTCTGATAATCACCATATGGAGGCTTCTGGGGATAGCAAGCTTGGGGGCCCCTTGGGGCAGGCTTGGCTGTGTGTCATGTGCGGGGCATTCCCTTTGAGTGGTAGTGGCGCGGTTTGTGTTCCGTGCGCCCAAAATATTATTGCAGAACAGGTTGGGTTGAGTGCTTCTGTTTCCACTCCTGCTCTCTCTACTGCACCCTCTACTCCCCCGCGTCTGCATTTAGCCCCCAGTGAGGGGGAAGCTAGCAGGGGGTCGCAATCAGATCTGGCGCTGCGCGTAGCCAGCATTGAGCGACAGCTGGCCCGACCGACGGCGGGCAAGGCCTCTAGTAAAAAGCGTCATCTAGACGCCATCAGGGCGAGTACGACAGTGATCTAGGGTCCTCCTCGGATGAGGATACTTGGCTCCCAGATGATACAGATACACTACACATCGCCCCCCCAAAGGTGGCGAAGAAGAAGCAGGGCAAGCAACGCTTGGAGTTCCCGGAACAGGGCCATTTCTCAAATATAGTTCTTAAGGAGTGGGAACGCCCAAATAGGTTACCCTCGGTGCCCAAGGGGCTGGATAGAAGGTATCCCTTCTCGGCCGATTTGGTTAAGCGCTGGTCATGCCCACCTGAGATCTAACATTTCGGTCATGCCGTCTCCCGACACCACAACCTTGCGTAATAGCGCTGACCGGCGTATGTATCAGCTGGCTAGTCATGCCTTCACCTTTGTAGGGGCCGGTTTGCGCCCGGTCTGCGCCGCGGCTATTGTGGCCATTGCCGTTAAAAAGAAGGTCAGGTGCCTTGCTGAGGCCGCCTGTTCTGGTAGGAAAAGGGAGGGTTATAAGGACCTTTTGCTTTGCTCTGACTTTATCGCTTTTGTGTTGGCTGCCATGGACAATGCCGTCCGGCTTGGCGGTAGGACCTCGGCCCTGTTGGTGGCTATGCGTAGGTCCGTCTGGTTGCGTCAGTGGGCAGCTGACACCGCCGTTAAGAAGTCTCTCACTGGACTTCCCTTCACTGGACTCCGTCTTTTCGGTGAGCGTCTTGATGTTCTGACCAAGGATGGTAGGCTCCCCCAGCGTAGAAAGCAGGCTCGGCCCTTACAGGGATCCTCTTCCTTTTGTCCTTCAAGGGGAGGTCGTGGACCCTCCTTCTCAGGTAGTCGCAGACATTCTTGGGGTCGAGGCAGATCCCGCTGTCGCCCCGGTCTCTCCTGGGGAACCAAGCCCAAACCCTCTCCCAAGGCCCCTCAGGCATGAGAAGGAGCCCTCACACGACCGGGTGGGGGGACGACTTCGGCTTTTTGCTCACGTCTGGAGACTGCTTGTCCCAGACCGGTGGATTCAGGAGGTGGTTTCCTCCGGATACAAGATAGAGTTTGCAGCCTGGCCGCCCCCAAGATTCCTCCGGTCCCGGATATCTCTAAACCCCGTGACGGCTCAGGGACTGCGTCTGGCCGTACAACGTCTTCTGGTGTCCGGAGTCATTTGTCAGATACCTCTTCAGAAACAGGGTCGGGGGTACTACTCCAACCTGTTCACGGTGCCTAAGAAGGACGGCTCCTTGAGGCCCATCCTGGACTTAAAGGGCCTCAACAAATTCGTACTTCTGAGGTCAAGGTATTTCTCCCTCGGCAAAAGATGGAGGGCACCTCACCCCTCCATCCATCAGGGGTTGCAGTTGGTGGGTCTCATGGTGTCCTGCTTCGAGGTGGTTCCCTTTGCTCAGTTCCACATAAGACCTCTTCAGTTACTTTTCCTGTTGGTTTGGGATCGGAATCAGGAGTCCCTGGATCAGGAGTTTGCTCTATCCCTTCAGGTCAGGCAGTCCCTCTCCTGGTGGCTGGACTCGAGGAATCTTCTAGTGGGCAGGTCCTTTCTGCCTCCGCGCTGGGAGATTGTCACCACGGATGCCAGTCTGACCGGCTCGGGGGGGGGGGGGGGAGTTTGGCAATCTCTGAAGTTTCAGGGTCAGTGGGGTCCCCAGGAGGCCCACGCGCCCATCAACATCCTAGAGCTGCGGGCGATCAGGTTGGTTCTCTCCCAGTTGACACCCCACCTTCGGGGTCGTGCTGTACAGGTCCGCTCAGACAATCAGACGGCGGTTGCCTATATCAATCATCAGGGAGGGACTCGGAGCAAGCAAGCCCTCAAGGAAGTGTCCCTGATTTTGTCTTGGGTGGAGGAGACTGTTCCCTGCATCTCGGCGGTTTACATTCCAGGGGTGGAGAACGAGGAGGCGGATTTCCTGAGCAGGGGGACGTCTCGTCTGGGGGAATGGTCTCTCAGCAACAAGGTATTTCACGCCCTGTGTCGCCGCTGGGGTCTGCCGGATGTGGACCTGTTTGCGTCCCGTCACAATCACAAGCTTCCTAGATTTGTCTCTCTGTCAAAGGATCCTCTGGCTTTCACCACAGACGCGCTAGCAATTCCCTGGACAGTTTCAGCTCCTCTATGTATTTCCTCCCTTTCCTCTGCTGGGTCGGGTGCTGCGCAAGATAGACCAGGAGGGGGTACCGGCCATTCTGGTTGCCCCCCGCTGGCCGAGGAGGGTATGGTTAGCGGATGTCGTACAGATGGCAGTAGATCGGTTCGTCCTACGCGACGACCCAGAGCTTCTCACGCAGGGACAGCTGCGCCATCCCAATTTACAAACGCTGGCTTTAACGGCTTGGCTGCTGAAACCTCCATCTTGATGGGCAAGGGTTTGCCGGCCTCTGTTGTCAATACCTTGATTCAGGCTCGGAAGAAATCCTCGTCTTTTATCTACTACAGGGTCTGGCATGCTTACATTGCTTGGTGCGAGTCCAAGTCTCTATCTTGTCGGGTTTTTTCCATTCCCAGGATTCTGGAGTTATACAGCATGGTCTGGATTCGGGTCTTCAACTTAGTACTCTCAAGGGACAGGTTTCGGCTCTGGCAGTTTTTCTCCAGGAAGGTTTAGGTAAGTATTTCCGGCACTGTGGGCCTTTGCAGGGGGCTCATTTCTCGGTCCTGGAGGCTTGCATTGTTGCCTGGGGCCCGGGATACCCTCGGGATTTTTAGGCCAAGAATCCCATTCTTTGAATTTTTACAAAGGGGGGTAAACTTTATTTTCCCTCTTACTGAGGATGATTGTTTGGAAGAAGCTGGGGTGGCAGGCCTTAAAATAGTATTTATTATTTTGTGATGGCTCAGAGGAAGCTTTTTCCTGAGAATTGGTTGCACTGGATATATTTTATTCTTCATTTGTGTTTGAATGTTTATTTTCACATTGTACCTTAAGAGGCGGGGAAGAGAGGTGAATGGCGCTTCTCTCTCTCTCTTCCCCGCCTGATATTACTACATTACTACAACGCCGATGCCGCTTACCTCAGTGTCAGGGGCCAGATAGTTCGGCCCGCGGGGTCCAACAGCGGCAGTGCAGCCAACCATCATGCGTTCCTCCACAGGCGGGACGCCCTCCCCTTCCTCTTCCTCCATGGCAGCGACAGCATTCCCGGGCGTGCGCGCTGAAATTTGAACTTTGAAGGGGAGGGGAGTCTACTTCTTCCACCGGAATCCGTGAGGTTTTTCCACGTATTTCCGGGAATCCTGCCCGGGAAGAAAGACGTGTTTTGTCTTAAAGGGACAGCACCAGTGTCTTTCCATCATTGCTATTGGCCCCCCTCTTGATTTCCAGCGAATAGAGGGTTAAAAGCAATTAAGTGGATTTCGCACCTACCCTATTTAGGAGGATTCAGGAAGCTAATTCCCCTGGTGCCTCATACCAGAAAATGGCAGATCAGGCAGAGAACATTTGCATTGTGGAAATACCGGACCCAGAGGGAAAAAGCATCCACAGATGTAATAAATGCAGACCAAGATCCAGAACCAGCTAATCCGTCTGCTGCCAGTTCTGGGACGAGGAGGCACAGCTCTGCCCGGTGAGTATATATATATATATATATATATATATATATATATATATATATACCTTCCTCCTCTACTTTTTCTGCAGGAAAGGAGGATTTAAAGGTTCCACTCTGTTTGGAACTGGGCGGTCCAACCCAAGAAACAATGATGCCATGTCTCGGGTTGGGGCCTAAGAGTTTTTGTTCACAGTGTTGGGCAATACCTTGAATTGCTCTTTTGTTTCCAGGGACATAAGATGGGTTCACTTAGAATTTACTTGTACCCCTCGAAATTCTGTTTTTTCCTGTACCCATGAGGTTGGAGGAACGTCAATCAGGAAAGTCTGCTAGACATGGGGGCCAGGGGAGTCATTATCCCAATTCCCCCGTCACCAGCGAGGAATGGGTTTTTTATGCCACTGTCTTTCTGGTGAAGGAAGCCTTGAGTAGAAACTCATTTTTATTTTATAGGAATCATCTCTGGGTTGATACAGACATTTGGTATAAAACATTTATAGTAATAACAGATATAGTAATAACATGTGGGTAATCCTCCGCCTGAGGGCGCTGTTCACTGCAGACATGTAGAAAACAGGCTCCTCCCGGCCCTACATATACAGAGGGACCTCCCACAAATCCCCAGATTTCTCTGCAGTGCTAAACTGTGAAGACATGAAGTATCACACTCTCACAGGCGAGCGGGGCTTTACAGCCCGAGGCCCTGCGGGACTATTTCCACCCTTCCTCTTTGTGAAGAATATGCCTCCCAGCCTGGGCTGCGTTGGTCGGGTGAAGGTAGGCAGCACCTTGTGTGCTTAACGGAGCCATGCTCCACCGCAATCCCCCACCATAGGGTAGGCGGTTCAGGCCGATGGTGAGCCTCCAATAGATGCCCCTCCCGCATTATAGCCCCGTGCATCGGTGGACCCTGTGTTTCGGTCGCCTTCCTCACTTGTTTCCCCCATAGCTCGGGGGAAAAGAAAGGGGGGGGGGTATGTGTGTGGCGGTATCAGTATAGTGTGGTACATGCTCATGGATTTTGCCTTGTATTGGCCGGCAGACTGGATGTCAGAGCCGTGCGCTTGAGCACCCCTTCCTCGGCCAGCTGCATGAGGAGGTTGGCCACCTACGGTGGCTTGTGTCATTCATTCATTACTATTTCATGTACAGTACGCGGGCCAGAGCTTCGCGCTCTTTGTGGGAGGCGGGAACTTAGTTTGGCGCGCTCCGCGTCACGGCCAACCTGGCCCCGCCCCCCGAGGTTCGCTTGACACCATTTTGTCGATCTTCCCGCGCGCGCATGGTCACGATCCTCCTCCTCCCTTGGTCATGTAAGTGCCCTCGCGGGTGGTTTTGCTTTTTATCCTTCGTTTGCTGCGCATGGGTCTGACACCCATTCTTCTCCTTATGTCTTTCAGACGCCAAGATTCCGGTGGCTTCTCCCGGCCTGATATATATATATATCTTAACGGGTTCACACCTAAATTCTCCCACATTCCTAGCGGGTCTTGGGGCATCCAGGGTTGCTTATAGCATAAATCCCTGCTGGCATATTGCTTAGATTAATCACCATATGGAGGCATCTCAGAATTATGTGTCCGGGGTCCCGCGGGGACAAGACCGGCTGTGTACTGCGTGGGGACCACCCCATGCTGATGCTGACAGAGCACGGGTCTGCGGACCATGTGCTGATCAAGCACTGGCCCTGCAATCAGGTTTACCAGTGGCTGCACCTCGCTTCAATACACCTGTCTCCCCTTGCTTAAATCTCACTCCTCATGAGTCGCACTCGAGCGGAGATGACCAGCAGGTGGTGCTGCGCAGGCTACCTACGGCTGAGCAGGTGATTTCTGGTTTGGCGGAGCGCTTGGGCGCTGGAAAGAAGCGGTGACGCCTTCTGGTTCTATGTTTCCTGCTGAAACTGAAGAGTCTGCTGCTATGCAGGACCTTGATCCCTCTGACGAGGGTGAACTGTTCTCAGGTTCCAGTTCCTCAGACGAGATACCTTGGAGCCGTGACAATTCTGGCCCTGGTTCCTGGGGCCTGTGCGACACTGATGAATTACTTAAGATCTTTGAAGTACTATCCATCTCTCCTCCGGGAGAGTCTCCCAAGCCCAAGAGGGAGAGTTTCCACACAGCGACGCCGCGCTTGGAATTTCTGGAACAAGATCATTTCCAGGCTCTTATTTCTAAGGAATGGGAACCACCTTGTAAACTTACGGGGGTTCCAGGGGTCTGGGATTGGAAGTACCCTTTTCCCCCTGATGTGGTTGAATGTTGGTCAGCCCCTCCTGAGGTGGATGCACCTATTATTGGGGTTGCTAACCCCCCTTCATGACAGCTTCTATTCATCGTACCCTTCTGGATGCTGAGGACCGGCGCATTGACAGACTGGCTTTAGGGATGAGCGTATCGATCCGGACGAACCCGGATTCGATCCGAATTTCATGAAAAATTCGATTCGGATCGAATCCGAATTTCCCCGCGATTCGATCGCTCAAAGTTTTCCTTTAACATCCATTCATTTACATTACAGGCATTCTAAGATGGCGGACGGGACATGTCCAGACATGTAAGCTGGGGCAGTGTATGCTGGGGCAGTCACATGCAGCCTGTCAGCAGCCAGCAAGCCCGGTGACGTCACAGCGCTATTTAAGGCGGCGGCCATCTTGCTTTTCCTCATTTCTCTATTGCATTCGTGAGAGACAGGACACTGCTGTAGTGAGGGAGAGGCAGTTAGACAGGCAGGGACAGACAGGGACAGGCTGGAGACAGGCAGGAGACAGACAGAAAGTCAGCGAAAAGCAGGGAAAGTTAGGAAAAATCGGAGTCAGTCACAGGGAGATTTTTTTTTTTCCATCCAGCCTGAGTGTTACTGGCTGGCTGACTGGCTTTGTTAGCGTTTTCAGGCTGCTTATACACTAACTGTGCATATATACTGAACTGATCTCAAGTCTGCTGTGAGGCATCCCATTCTGTGACTACACCAGCCTCTATTTACTGCTGTAACCATTTGCACTTATTCTAATAGAAATTTGGCCTGATAAACACACTTGCTGTGCATAGTATTACTGCTCACAGGTGCTCTCTGGTATTTGGGGCATCCCATTCTGTGACTACACTAGCCTCTATTTAATACCATAACCATTTGCACTTATTCTAATAGAAATTTGGCCTGATAAACACACTTGCTGTGCATAGTATTACTGCTCACAGGTGCTCTCTGGTTTTTGGGGCATCCCATTCTGTGACTACACCAGCCTCTATTTAATACCATAACCATTTGCACTTATTCTAATAGAAATTTGGCCTGATAAACACACTTGCTGTGCATAGTAGTACTGCTGCCAGGTGCACTCTGGTTTTTGGGGCATCCCATTCTGTGACTACACCAGCCTCTATTTAATACCATAACCATTTGCACTTATTCTAATAGAAATTTGGCCTGATAAACACACTTGCTGTGCATAGTATTACTGCTCACAGGTGCTCTCTGGTTTTTGGGGCATCCCATTCTGTGACTACACCAGCCTCTATTTAATACCATAACCATTTGCACTTATTCTAATAGAAATTTGGCCTGATAAACACACTTGCTGTGCATAGTAGTACTGCTGCCAGGTGCACTCTGGTTTTTGGGGCATCCCATTCTGTGACTACACCAGCCTCTATTTAATACCATAACCATTTGCACTTATTCTAATAGAAATTTGGCCTGATAAACACACTTGCTGTGCATAGTATTACTGCTCACAGGTGCTCTCTGGTTTTTGGGGCATCCCATTCTGTGACTACACCAGCCTCTATTTACTGCTGTAACCATTTGCACTTATTCTAATAGAAATTTGGCCTGATAAACACACTTGCTGTGCATAGTATTACTGTTCACAGGTGCACTCTGGTTTTTGGGGCATCCCATTCTGTGACTACACCAGCCTCTATTTAATACCATAACCATTTGCACTTATTCTAATAGAAATTTGGCCTGATAAACACACTTGCTGTGCATAGTAGTACTGCTGCCAGGTGCACTCTGGTTTTTGGTGCATCCCATTCTGTGACTACACCAGCCTCTATTTAATACCATAACCATTTGCACTTATTCTAATAGAAATTTGGCCTGATAAACACACTTGCTGTGCATAGTATTACTGCTCACAGGTGCTCTCTGGTTTTTGGGGCATCCCATTCTGTGACTACACCAGCCTCTATTTAATACCATAACCATTTGCACTTATTCTAATAGAAATTTGGCCTGATAAACACACTTGCTGTGCATAGTAGTACTGCTGCCAGGTGCACTCTGGTTTTTGGGGCATCCCATTCTGTGACTACACCAGCCTCTATTTAATACCATAACCATTTGCACTTATTCTAATAGAAATTTGGCCTGATAAACACACTTGCTGTGCATAGTATTACTGCTCACAGGTGCTCTCTGGTTTTTGGGGCATCCCATTCTGTGACTACACCAGCCTCTATTTACTGCTGTAACCATTTGCCCTTATTCTAATGGAAATTTGGCCTGATAAACACACTTGCTGTGCATAGTGTTACTGCTCACAGGTGCACTCTGGTTTTTGGGGCATCCCGTTCTGTGACTACACCAGCCTCTATTTACTGATGTAACCATTTGCACTTATTCTAATAGAAATTTGGCCTGATAAACACACTTGCTGTGCATAGTATTACTGCTCACAGGTGCACTCTGGTTTTTGGGGCATCCCATTCTGTGACTACACCAGCCTCTATTTAATACCATAACCATTTGCACTTATTCTAATAGAAATTTGGCCTGATAAACACAATTGCTGTGCATAGTAGAACTGCTGCCAGGTGCTCTCTGGTTATTGGGGCATCCCATTCTGTGACTACACCAGCCTCTATTTAATACCATAACCATTTGCACTTATTCTAATAGAAATTTGGCCTGATAAACACACTTGCTGTGCATAGTAGTACTGCTCACAGGTGCTCTCTGGTTTTTGGGGCATCCCATTCTGTGACTACACCAGCCTCTATTTAATACCATAACCATTTGCACTTATTCTAATAGAAATTTGGCTTGATAAACACACTTGCTGTGCATAGTATTACTGCTCACAGGTGCTCTCTGGTTTTTGGGGCATCCCATTCTGTGACTACACCAGCCTCTATTTACTGCTGTAACCATTTGCACTTATTCTAATAGAAATTTGGCCTGATAAACTCTCTTGCTGTGTATAGTATTACTGCACACAGGAGCACTCTGGTTTTTGGGGCATCCCATTCTGTGACTACACCAGCCTCTATTTAATACCATAACCATTTGCACTTATTCTAATAGAAATTTGGCCTGATAAACACACTTGCTGTGCATAGTATTACTGCTCACAGGTGCTCTCTGGTTTTTGGGGCATCCCATTCTGTGACTACACCAGCCTCTATTTACTGCTGTAACCATTTGCACTTATTCTAATAGAAATTTGGCCTGATAAACACTCTTGCTGTGCATAGTATTACTGCACACAGGTGCACTCTGGTTTTTGGGGCATCCCATTCTGTGACTACACCAGCCTCTATTTAATACCATAACCATTTGCACTTATTCCAATAGAAATTTGGCCTGATAAACACACTTGCTGTGCATAGTATTACTGCTCACAGGTGCACTCTGGTTTTTGGGGCATCCCATTCTGTGACTACACCAGCCTCTATTTAATACCATAACCATTTGCACTTATTCTAATAGAAATTTGGCCTGATAAAAACACTTGCTGTGCATAGTATTACTGCTCACAGGTGCACTCTGATTTTTGGGGCATCCCATTCTGTGACTACACCAGCCTCTATTTAATACCATAACCATTTGCACTTATTCTAATAGAAATTTGGCCTGATAAACACACTTGCTGTGCATAGTAGTACTGCTGCCAGGTGCACTCTGGTTTTTGGGGCATCCCATTCTGTGACTACACCAGCCTCTATTTAATACCATAACCATTTGCACTTATTCTAATAGAAATTTGGCCTGATAAACACACTTGCTGTGCATAGTGTTACTGCTCACAGGTGCACTCTGGTTTTTGGGGCATCCCGTTCTGTGACTACACCAGCCTCTATTTACTGATGTAACCATTTGCACTTATTCTAATAGAAATTTGGCCTGATAAACACACTTGCTGTGCATAGTATTACTGCTCACAGGTGCACTCTGGTTTTTGGGGCATCCCATTCTGTGACTACACCAGCCTCTATTTAATACCATAACCATTTGCACTTATTCTAATAGAAATTTGGCCTGATAAACACAATTGCTGTGCATAGTAGAACTGCTGCCAGGTGCTCTCTTGTTATTGGGGCATCCCATTCTGTGACTACACCAGCCTCTATTTAATACCATAACCATTTGCACTTATTCTAATAGAAATTTGGCCTGATAAACACACTTGCTGTGCATAGTAGTACTGCTCACAGGTGCTCTCTGGTTTTTGGGGCATCCCATTCTGTGACTACACCAGCCTCTATTTAATACCATAACCATTTGCACTTATTCTAATAGAAATTTGGCTTGATAAACACACTTGCTGTGCATAGTATTACTGCTCACAGGTGCTCTCTGGTTTTTGGGGCATCCCATTCTGTGACTACACCAGCCTCTATTTACTGCTGTAACCATTTGCACTTATTCTAATAGAAATTTGGCCTGATAAACTCTCTTGCTGTGTATAGTATTACTGCACACAGGAGCACTCTGGTTTTTGGGGCATCCCATTCTGTGACTACACCAGCCTCTATTTAATACCATAACCATTTGCACTTATTCTAATAGAAATTTGGCCTGATAAACACACTTGCTGTGCATAGTATTACTGCTCACAGGTGCTCTCTGGTTTTTGGGGCATCCCATTCTGTGACTACACCAGCCTCTATTTACTGCTGTAACCATTTGCACTTATTCTAATAGAAATTTGGCCTGATAAACACTCTTGCTGTGCATAGTATTACTGCACACAGGTGCACTCTGGTTTTTGGGGCATCCCATTCTGTGACTACACCAGCCTCTATTTAATACCATAACCATTTGCACTTATTCCAATAGAAATTTGGCCTGATAAACACACTTGCTGTGCATAGTATTACTGCTCACAGGTGCACTCTGGTTTTTGGGGCATCCCATTCTGTGACTACACCAGCCTCTATTTAATACCATAACCATTTGCACTTATTCTAATAGAAATTTGGCCTGATAAAAACACTTGCTGTGCATAGTATTACTGCTCACAGGTGCACTCTGATTTTTGGGGCATCCCATTCTGTGACTACACCAGCCTCTATTTAATACCATAACCATTTGCACTTATTCTAATAGAAATTTGGCCTGATAAACACACTTGCTGTGCATAGTAGTACTGCTCACAGGTGCATTCTGGTTTTTGGGGCATCCCATTCTGTGACTACACCAGCCTCTATTTAATACTATAACCCTTTGCACTTATTCTAATAGAAATTTGGCCTGATAAACACACTTGCTGTGCATAGTAGTACTGCTGCCAGGTGCACTGCTGGCTGTTGGGGCATCCCATTCTGTAACATACCATACCCCTCTTTATTTACACTAAGCAGCTCTCTTATTTACACTAAGCAGGCCTGTTGGAGGCTGAGTGTTACTGCTCACTTTTGGTGTGCATTATATTCTGTTTCATATAGACCCACCGCTGCCCGGGGGATCTTAAAATATCACCTACTACCACGCCAGTTTGACTATGTCGGGCAGACAAGTGCCTGGAAGTGAAAAGAGGAGTGGCAGAGGCCAAGATTCCGCGGGCAGAGCTTGCAGCAGACTGGGGGTCAGTAGCAGCAGGAGTCACGCTGAGAGACCTAATCTGCCAGTATCTGCTAGCGGTCGGGTCTCCACCAGTAACGCATCTGCCGTGGTAGATTGGTTGACGCACTCATCAACAACATCATCACAACTTACGTCTGAGACCCCCAGTCTAGGGTCGGTAGGTTCCTCTGACACAACCCTGAGTTGGCATGCCCCGAGAGCAGTCCCTGTCCTCCCATTGCCTCTGTCCTACGCCGTTCCCTCCCCCAGCGACGTATCCTATGCTTTGGGTTCAGCTCCACTCTTTAGTGAGGAGGACGATCAGATAGAGGACAGTCAGCAGCTACTGCCCAGCCAAGAAATGGAGGTGGCTTCTTTAGCTAGGCAGACAAATAGTGATGTGGACAGTGTCGTGGGTGCTGCGAGCGTTCCAGCTCCTGCGCCAGACACTGTTGACGAATCCACGAACATCAGTGACGTACAGCCACAACTCGGTGATAATGATGATGACGATGAAGCCGATCGCACTTGGGAGCCGGGTGATGAAGGGGCTTCATCGTCATCATCAGGAGAAGAGGGGAGCAGGTTGCCCCGGAGTCAGCAGCTCAGGCAGCAAGGTGGTAGCAGTCAGCATGGGGGCACAATTCCAAAGGCTGGAGCCGGCCGGGGCCGGGGTAGAGCACCTGCTGTGCGGCAGCCTACCTTATCGGGAGGTAGTGGAGCAGGGGTTCCTGGAGTTGGCAACAGCAGCAGTGAATCAGTGAGGCCAGGGGGTGGGAAAAGTAGCTACTCGGTAGTGTGGCAGTTTTTCCTGAAGCATCCGCAGGAGGGTAACATGGCCACGTGCAAGATATGTAGGCAAAAGGTGAAGCGTGGCCAGGGTCCAAATGTTGGCACCACGGCCCTGCGTCAACATATGATGCGTCACCATATGATGCGTCACCATAAAGCGACCTGGGAAAACCGAGGCTCCCAAGGGGTGGTCCAGTCTGCTTCCTCACCAAGTGGCACGCCGCTCCCAATTTCTGCCAGCCAAGGCTCCAGCACCTCAGCCGAAGGCAGCTGTGTGTCATACCCATCCTCTGTCGCTCCTGCTCCTCCTCCTCCAAGTCATGCATCCCGCCAGCAATCCATCAGCGAAGCCATGTCCAAGAGACAGCAGTATGCGCCCACTCATCCTACGGCGCAGAAGCTGAATGTGCTCCTGTCCAAGTTGCTGGTGCTGCAGTCGCTCCCTTTTCAGGTGGTGGACTCTGCACCTTTCAGAGAACTGATGGCTTGTGCCGAGCCGAGGTGGAGAGTCCCAAGCCGTCATTTCTTTGCCAAGAAGGCAGTACCAGCGCTGCACACTTTTTTTGAACAGAAGGTGGGCCAGTCCTTGAGCCTGTCGGTGTGTAGCAAAGTGCATGGCAGCGCCGACGTCTGGAGCTGTAACTACGGTCAGGGACAGTACATGTCGTTTACGGCCCACTGGGTGAATGTGGTCCCTTTGCAGCAGCAGCAACTTGGACAGGTCACGCTGCTTCGGCCTCCGCGCTCCCTGCCCGTTGGGCCTGTGACACTGTGCGACTCGGCCTCCTCATCCTCCGCCATCTCCTTACCCTCCACTGTAGGCTCAAGTCTCAGTGCCCCTCCAGTCTACCATGTGTGCAGGGCACGGAGGTGTCACGCAGTGCTTCACATGGTTTGTCTTGGCGAACGGAGTCACACAGGGGAGGAACTGCTTAAATTTATTCATCAGGAAATCCAAACATGGCTTACTCCAAGAAAACTTAAAATGGGAATCATGGTTACCGACAATGGGAAGAACATTTTGTCTGCGCTGCGCCAAGGAAGCCTGACCCATGCCCCCTGCATGGCTCACGTCTTCAATCTGGTTGTCAAGCGGTTTCTGAAGTGTTCCCCCCATCTACAAGACATCCTATCAACTTCAAGGAAACTTTGCATGCACTTCAGCCACTCATACACCGCCAAACACACCCTTCTTGAGCTACAGCGTCAGAACGGTATCCCCCAACATAGTCTGATTTGGAATTCCACCCTTCACATGTTGGACCGATTATATGAACAGAGAAAAGCCATCACGGATTTCCTGATGATCCAAGCAGATAGGGGGACTCCCCTGTGTAACTTCAATGTCAACCAGTGGCAGCTCATACGTGACACCTGCCGTTTGCTCAGGCCCTTTGAGGAAGCCACTTTATTTGTCAGTCGCCAGGATTACGGGATGAACGACGTGATTCCACTGCTTCATGTACTACAGCACATGTTGGAAACCATGGCTGGTCAGGGCACTGGAGACATGGCGTTTACATCTTACGGCCACATGAACCCCGTTGGAGCTGAACTGGAGGAGGAGGAGGAGTTGCCCAGCGAAACACAGTTTAGGCTTGGCGAAATGGCTGGTTTATCTAGTCAGCGGACAGGAGAGGAGGAGCAGGAGCAGCCAGAGGAGCTAGAGGTTTTTGAGGAAGGCGAGACAGAGGACCCGGGCACACCGTGGCAGTATGCAGTGGAGATGGAGACAGGTAGTCCATCCGAGTCACTTGCGCAAATGGCGCGAAGCATGCTCACTTGCTTGCGTAGTGACCCCAGAATTGTTTCCATCTGTCGGCGGGATGACTTCTGGCTGTCCACCTTATTGGACCCTCGCTTCCTGCACAAAATGGGGGCATTTTTTAAACCCACCGAGAGGGAGGACAAACTGAACTACTACAAAGACATTCTACGTAGGCAGTTGGCCGATGCCTATCTGCGCCATGGTCCATACTCTCGCAGGTCTGACTCGAGGGGACCTCTGCGCTCACCTTCCACTGTCATGGCTGCTGGGGGGGGTTGCAGGAGCAGCAGCAGCAGCAGCTCCATCAGCAGCAGCCTCAGTCTTCAGTCGCTAATGAGTAGCTTTCTACACCCGCATAGTGAGGCTACTCATGAGCAGCAGGAAGACCTGGAGCAGGACCTGAACCAGCAGGTCATGTCATACTTTGACATGACCATGCCAACACACCTTGAGGATCCGCTGGACTTCTGGGCAGCCAAACTTGATTTGTGGCCGCAACTAGCAGAGTTTGCCCTGGAAAAGCTGTCCTGCCCGGCAAGTAGCGTGCCACCTGAGCGGGTTTTTAGTGCGGCGGGGGCCATAGTTACGGCGAGGAGAACTCGTCTGTCAACTAAAAATGTGGAGAGACTCACCTTTGTCAAAATGAATCAGGGATGGATCAGCCAGGATTTCCACCCACCAATGCCTGATGCATGCGACTAGATTCAGCATGGTGCCACGTTTTACACTTTCCAAATGGTGCAAAACATATTTATGTCTTTAGGCCAATTTTTGGGCTCCTGCTGCTGCCAACCCCAGGGTGTGAATCATCCAATTTTTGGACTCCTGAAGCCAACTCCAGTGTCTCTTTAAAGTAATATTTGGGCTCCTGCTGCTGCTGCTGCCAACTCCAGGGTGTGATTCATCCAATTTTTGGGCTCCTGAAGCCAACCCCAGTGTCTCTTTAAAGTAATGTTTGGGCTCCTGCTGCTGCTGCTGCCAACTCCAGGGTGTGATTCATCCAATTTTTGGGCTCCTGAAGCCAACCCCAGTGTCTCTTTAAAGTAATGTTTGGGCTCCTGCTGCTGCTGCTGCCAACTCCAGGGTGTGGTTCATCCAATTTTTGGGCTCCTGAAGCCAACCCCAGTGTCTCTTTAAAGTAATGTTTGGGCTCCTGCTGCTGTTGCCAACTCCAGGGTGTGATTCATCCAATTTTTGGGCTCCTGAAGCCAACCCCAGTGTCTCTTTAAAATAATGTTTGGGCTCCTGCTGCTGCCAACTCCAGGGTGTGATTCATCCAATTTTTGGGCTCCTGAAGCCAGCCCCAGTGTCTCTTTAAAGTAATGTTTGGGCTGCTGCTGCCAACTCCAGGGTGTGATTCATCCAATTTTTGGGCTCCTGAAGCCAACCCCAGTGTCTCTTTAAAGTAATGTTTGGGCTCCTGCTGCTGCTTGCTACTTCAGGGTGTGATTCATCCAATTTTTGGGCTCCTGCTGCCAACTCCAGTGTCTCTTTAAAGTAATGTTTGGGCTCCTGCTGCCAACTCCAGGGTGTGATTCATCCAATTTTTGGGCTCCTGAAGCCAACCCCAGTGTCTTTTTAAAGTAATATTTGGCCTCCTGCTGCTGCTGCCAACTCCAGGGTGTGATTCATCCAATTTTTGGGCTCCTGAAGCCAACCCCAGTGTCTCTTTAAAGTTATGTTTGGGCTCCTGCTGCTGCTGCTGCCAACTCCAGGGTGTGATTCATCCAATTTTTGGGCTCCTGAAGCCAACCCCAGTGTCTCTTTAAAGTAATATTTGGCCTCCTGCTGCTGCTGCCAACTCCAGGGTGTGATTCATCCAATTTTTGGGCTCCTGAAGCCAACCCCAGTGTCTCTTTAAAGTAATGTTTGGGCTCCTGCTGCTGCTGCTGCCAACTCCAGGGTGTGATTCATCCAATTTTTGGGCTCCTGAAGCCAACCCCAGTGTCTCTTTGAAGTAATGTTTGGGCTCCTGCTGCTGCTGCTTGCTACTTCAGGGTGTGATTAAGCCAATTTTTTGGGCTCCTGCTGCCAACTCCAGTGTCTCTTTAAAGTAATGTTTGGGCTCCTGCTGCTGCTGCTGCCAACTCCAGGGTGTGATTCATCCAATCTTTGGGCTCCTGCTGCCAACTCCAGTGTCTCTTTAAAGTAATGTTTGGGCTCCTGCTGCTGCTGCCAACTCCAGGGTGTGATTCATCCAATTTTTGGGCTCCTGAAGCCAACCCCAGTGTCTCTTTAAAGTAATGTTTGGGCTCCTGCTGCTGCTGCCAACTCCAGGGTGTGATTCATCCAATTTTTGGGCTCCTGAAGCCAACCCCAGTGTCTCTTTAAAGTTATGTTTGGGCTCCTGCTGCTGCTGCTGCCAACTCCAGGGTGTGATTCATCCATTTTTTGGGCTCCTGAAGCCAACCCCAGTGTCTCTTTAAAGTAATGTTTGGGCACCTGCTGCTGCTGCCAACTCCAGGGTGTGATTCATCCAATCTTTGGGCTCCTGCTGCTGCCAACTCCAGTGTCTCTTTAAAGTAATGTTTGGGCTCCTGCTGCTGCTGCTGCCAACTCCAGGGTGTGAATCATCCAATTTTTGGGCTCCTGAAGCCAACCCCAGTGTCTCTTTAAAGTAATATTTGGGCTCCTGCTGCTGCCAACTCCAGGGTGTGATTCATCCAATTTTTGGGCTCCTGAAGCCAACCCCAGTGTCTCTTTAAAGTAATGTTTGGGCTCCTGCTGCTGCTGCTGCCAACTCCAGGGTGTGATTCATCCAATTTTTGGGCTCCTGAAGCCAACTCCAGTGTCTCTTTAAAGTTATATTTGGGCTGCTGCTGCTGCCAACTCCAGGGTTGGGATTCATCCAATTTTTGGGCTTTTGAAGCCAACCCCAGTGTCTCTTTAAAGTAATGTTTGGGCTCCTGCTGCTGCTGCTGCTAACTCCAGGGTGTGATTCATCCAATCTTTGGGCTTTTGCTGCCAACTCCAGTGTCTCTTTAAAGTAATGTTTGGGCTCCTGCTGCTGCTGCCAACTCCAGGGTGTGATTCATCCAATTTTTGGGCTCCTGAAGCCAACCCCAGTGTCTCTTTAAAGTAATGTTTGGGCTCCTGCTGCTGCTGCCAACTCCAGGGTGTGATTCATCCAATTTTTGGGCTCCTGAAGCCAACCCCAGTGTCTCTTTAAAGTAATGTTTGGGCTCCTGCTGCTGCTGCTGCTGCCAACTCCAGGGTGTGATTCATCCAATTTTTGGGCTCCTGAAGCCAACTCCAGTGTCTCTTTAAAGTAATATTTGGGCTCCTGCTGCTGCTGCTGCCAACTCCAGGGTGTGATTCATCCAATTTTGGGCTCCTGAAGCCAAGCCCAGTGTCTCTTTAAAGTAATGTTTGGGCTCCTGCTGCTGCTGCTGCCAACTCCAGGGTGTGATTCATCCAGTTTTTGGGCTCCTGAAGCCAACCCCAGTGTCTCTTTAAAGTAATGTTTGGGCTGCTGCTGCCAACTCCAGGGTGTGATTCATCCAATTTTTGGGCTCGTGAAGCCAACTCCAGTGTCTCTTTAAAGTTATGTTTGGGCTCCTGCTGCTGCCAACTCCAGGGTGTGATTCATCCAAGTTTTGAGCTCCTAAAGCCAACCCCAGTGTCTCTTTAAAGTAATGTTTGGGCTCCTGCTGCTGCTGCTGCCAACTCCAGGGTGTGATTCATCCAATTTTGGGCTCCTGCTGCTGCCAACTCCAGTGTCTCTTTAAAGCAATGTTTGGGCCCCTGCCCCTCATAGTGATGCCACTTCAATTCTCGGCAATTGTGCCGCTCTGCGATTCTATTAGCGATGCCTCTGATCTGCATGTGATATTTATTTAAAGTATTATTTAACTAACCCAGCATGCATCCTATGCGTGTTACAGCAAGGCAGAATGGTTTACAACCCTATTGAGGCTCTAGGAGGCTCAGAAATAGCCATTTTTAATAGTGATTCATCGCGAATTAATTCGGACCGAAACGAATTTTGACGGAAAATTCGGCGAATCAGCCGAATCGAATTTTTCAAAAGTTCGCTCATCTCTAACTGGCTTCCCACGCCTTTTCGTGTGCAGGGACGGCTCTGCGCCCAGTCTGTGCCTTAGGAAGATACTTGATCACCAGCCGGAGGATCTCCCTTGGGAGGTCTTTAATGCACTTTCCAATTGTGATGTGTTTGTGAGGTTTATCCTCTCAGCGATGGATGACACCATTAAGATGTGCGCTAGAACCTCTGTTCTTGTGGTAGCTATTCGCCGCCTGCTTTGGCTGCGACAGTGGGGGGCTGACAAGGATACTAAACAGGCTCTCACTGGCCTTCCTTTTAGAGGAAAACGCTTATTTGGGGCACGTTTGGACCTTTTTG
The DNA here is from genome assembly GCA_027917425.1 of Gastrophryne carolinensis. Lineage (NCBI taxonomy): Eukaryota > Metazoa > Chordata > Amphibia > Anura > Microhylidae > Gastrophryne > Gastrophryne carolinensis. The sequence goes on from CM051237.1 coordinate 7,557,213, forward strand.
GAAAAAAGGGTAAGGCACCCTCGCGCAGAAGGCCGCCTCGGCCTCCCAGGGGCAGGGACACCCCTCCCCCTCCCTACCTTAGTGTCAAGCGCGAACCAGAAGTGTGCTTTCAGCTTTTTGGAGTGGAGGCCCGCCCCGGGGCAGGCAACGCCCTGGGACCTCCGGCAGGGTGAAGTCCAAATCTGCCAAAACCGCACAAGCATGAAGGGACGCCCTCGCCCTTTTGGGCGAGGGGACTACCGCAGCACTTGGCTCCTATTGCAGGGCGCCATGCTTCTTTCAGGTTGGTACAGGAGGTAGTCCCCCTGGATGCAGAATGGAGTTTGCTGGGCGGTCCCTTTCTGAGGTTGTCAGGGTTCTTCTAGTCCCTCTTTTCTCTTCGGGAGTTGATGCAGGCCGAGTTCGGCGTGCAGGGTCTGGGCTCTCTTACAGGTTGGCCCTTGACTTGTGATTGCATCCACATTACCTTTTCCCTCTGGGATGAGGCAGCCTGACCTGGGCTGGCTTTCTGGGCATGGCATTTATACTTTCACAGGCACTTCCTACATGGTATCTATCTGTTGGGCCGCAGGCACTCTTGTCCAGTGGGCCTCTTGATGCCTGTGAGGATCTACAATCCTTTTTTAGTTCCCTGTGCCTTCCAGACACCTAGGCCAGTATTAGCCAGTGTTGAAGGACCAACCCTACGGATTGGGGTCTTGCGTTTGGTTCCTCTCCTGCTCCCAGATGGCTCACCAAGGCGAGTATGGGAGTGATGTCTTGGACGTGTCCGTGTGGCGTCCGCGCTAGGTTTTACTTGATTGTCATGCTTTACTTCCAATTTCTGTGTCAGGCCGTGTTGGCTATTTGACCTGTGGCTCCCGTGGGAGTCTTTTGGATTGGTGCTCGGGCACCTCACTTACTTAGTGTCCCCTGGTTCGGTATCTCCCTACTGGGTTGCATTTAGATTGGTTCACTCTAGAGCCTTCCCTCTTCAATATGTGAACTTATTATGAAAAGGGCCTTGCCCTCTTTGATGTCACCTTACCTTCACCATGGCAGCTGGTGGGTCTGTTGGTGGCGGCCCAGATGCTGTCCCTTATTCTCAGAAGCCCTTTGGTCCTGCGACACCTTAGATTTCTTATCCTGGACAGGGTTCCAGCACCCCTGGAACTGGGTCAGTAGGCTTCCCCTCGTTACGGGGGTTCCTTTTGAGGTTGTAAATTCAAGGAATATGTCTGGGACCATCCCTTTCCTTCCTGCTTCTCCCTGTAGATGGTCACCACGGGTACCAAGCCTTGCAGGTTGACTGCGGGGGTTTATTTCTTCTGAAATCCCCCCGTGGTTCCTAGGTGGGGCCCCCTAGGGGGCCCGTTTTCATGCTGTTTTTCGATTGACACAGTGGGCCTAAGGTGAGCTCTAAGTTGCTGGACTTCTCCTCTTCAGGACGGGTTCTTTTTGGGGACTCTCAGTCTGAGGACAGTGGCCTGTCCTTTTTTATCTGTGATGTCTCGGAACAGGTTGATCCTTCAGGAAGGTTCTGGTTCTGATCTAAGTGGAGGTTTACATTCCTTGCACTTCATTGGTATTAGCCTCGAAGGCTGTCCTCCCGTGGCAGGAGGTTCTATTCTTGTGTCTCACTGAGTCCCTACTGGTTGGCTCTGTGGGGCCCTGTCACTATTACAGGGACTCTGCCCTGGGATATTGTCCCAGAACTCTCTGGCCTTGGCCATGGGGGCCTAGTATTTATTTTCTGTCAGGACACTATATTCTATATGTCTTATCTTCATTCACCCTGCTAGGCCGGGTTGTGCACAAGATTGCTGAAGAAAGGGAGAACTGTTATGCCGGGGGCCCCGGGTGGCCCAGTGGGGTGTGGTGCGCAGATCTTTCTGCTGAGGACAGTGGTCCTATATGCTCTCTCACGAGGGCTGTTCTGCCTATTCAGGCTCTTTACTATGTCGCCCCTATCTTCAGGCCTTTTTAGGCGATTGGACGGTTTGCTCTTCACCCGGTTGGAGATGGGTATCTCTGGGTGTCTTGTCTCTATATTGGAGGGCTAGGCTCTAGCTCCCTCCTCTTCTTCTCCCTTTTCTGTTGGCTATGTTGGGGTATGTTGTACTCGTATTGCCTTGTTTGGGCTAGCTCTCTCTCCTGCCGGATGTTCTCTGTTCCTTGGGTCCTAGTTTTATTTCAGCATGATTGAAGTTGGCTCCCCAACTCAGTTCTCTGAGGGTTTCAGGGCTCGCCCTGTTCACCGTCTGCAGAAGTCTGGTTCAATCTTCTGTGTTGAGCACTTCTCAGGGGTTGCTTAGGGCATTCCCCAAGGAATTCTATGCTCCCGTTTGGAGGGTTACTTGTCCCGATGGGTTCCAGGCGGTGTTTTTTTTATTCTCTTTTCTTCCAGACCTTTTGGCCTCTGGGCTATTGTCTTGATTACTCTGAACCAAGGGGATCTGCATCCCTCAACAAGTCTTGGAGTCTCTCCTGGCCTGTCTCTTGTCCCCAATAGGGATTTATGCCCTTGGGGTTTGCAAGTATCCTTTTCCTTAAAGTACCGGATTTTGACCGCTTCCAAGGGTGTAGGTGCCCGTTGGATTGGTATTACTCGGTTGGTTTTGTCCTTCCGATCCTAAGTAATGGTTTCGGCTCTTGCTGATTCTTGTTAGCGTTGTTTTCAGTATTTCTGCCAGTCTCGCTGAGACTAGGGTTCATATTCCTCGAGAAGGAAAGTTTTTAAGGTTACCATTGCTACCTTTTTTTGCAGTAGCGTGGTCAGGCTGTACTCTGGCCTTTTTTCTTTAGGGGAAGATTCCACTTCTCCCCTGTCTTATTTGATTCTCTTCCTACTTGTGCTTGGCTTGGGCCTTTTAGCACTAGGTTCTGTTGAGCAAGCTGACTAGTTCGCTGCTTGTGTTTCAGTTCATCCTTGCATGGTCTTCATAAGTTTGAGGTTGGAGCATTTGGTCACGTTGCTATTGGTAGCAAGGTTGCGGGTGACAGCGCTTTTACTGTTGGCTGTGCCTTTTATCATGGGGATCCCACCCTACTTTATGGACACTGCTTTTGGATGTCCCACATGTTATTACTATATCTGGAGCAGGATGTATGCAGTGCTGTATGCTTAGAATAATACAATTCTGTGAAATACTCACCTGTAGAATTGGTATTATACGCATACAGCACGTCCTGCTCCACCCCACCCTGGTTTCACTTTGTTCTGGATCCCCTGTATGGTGATTGTTATCATTGATATTATTGCCAGTTTCTTGGTGGTTGGTTTCTCCCGGCTTCTCTTTCTCACTGCTTTTCAATGCTGGGGATTTGTGGGAGGTCCCTCGGTATATGTAGGGCTGGGAGGAGCCTGTTTTCTACATGTCTGCAGTGAACAGTGCCCTCAGGCAGAGGATTACCCACATGTTATTACTATATCTGGAGCAGGGCGTGCTGTATACGTATAATACCAATTCTACAGGTGAGTATTTCACAGAATTGTATTTTTCTTTGGTGAAAAATATGCTCCCACAGAGCCCTTTCATGGTCTCAATAGATCTGAAGGATGCTTGCTGACAAGTTCCAATGAGCCTTGGGCTCAGTCCTGTTTTTAAGATTCACAGTAAAGGAATTTTTACAAAGATATTGGCAGAACCTCTGGCATATCGAAGACAGAGAGGAATCAGTATTTGGCTGATCCCGACTATCTGCTACTTTTTTACCCATTTAAGGGACAAATTGCTAAAGAGCCTCAATTACATCTTGGAGCTGTTTTCAGCCAGTTTTCAACCAGTTATTTGCAAAGGATCTTTGGAAAAAAATAGCCAGAGCTGACACCTGTCCCTTGAGAGTACCTAGTTGAAGACCCGAATCAAAGCCCTGCTGCAAAAAATCCAGAATCCTGGGGATGGAGAACACCCGACAAGGAAGGGACTTGGACTCACACCAGGCAATGTAAGCATGCCAGACCCTGTAGTAGATAAAAGACGAATACTTCTTCGTCTTGTCCATCAAGATGGAGGTTTTAGCAGCCAAGCCGCCAAAGCCAGCGTTTGTAAATTGGGATGGCGCAGCTGTCCCTGAGTGAGAAGATCTGGATCCTTGGGCAAGACGTACCGATCAACTGCCAACTGCATGACATCTGCGAACCACACCCTCCTTGGCCAACAGGGGGCCACCAGGATGGTTGGTACCCCCTCCTGGACTATCTTGCGCAATACTCTGCCCAACAGAGGAAAGGGAGGGAACACATAGAGAAGCCGAAACTCAGTCCAAGATATTGCTAGCGCATCCATGGCGAAGGCCAGAGGATTCTGCGACAGGGAGACAAACCTGGGAAGCTTGTGGTTGTGACGGGACGCAAACAGGTCCACATCCGGCTGACCCCAGCGGTGACACAGGGAGTGAAATACTTCGTTGATGAGGGACCATTCTCCCATCCGAGACGTTCCCCTGCTCAGAGAGTCTGCCTCCAGATTCTCCACCCCCGGAATGTAGACCGCCGAGATGCAAGGGACATTCTCTTCCGCCCAAGACAGAATGAGGGACACTTCCTTGAGGGCTCGCTTGCTCCAAGTCCCTCCCTGATGATTGATGTAGGCAACCTCTGTCTGGTTGTCTGAGCGGTCCGATCTGCACAGCCCGACCCCGAAGGTGTGGAGTCAACTGAGAGAGAACCAACCTGATCACCCGCAGTTCTAGAATGTTGATGGGTGCATAGGCCTCCTGGGGGCCCTACTGACACTGGAATTTCAGAGACTTCCAAACTCCCCCCCCCCCAACCAGTCAGACTGGCATCTGTGGTGACAGTCTCCCAACACGGAGGCAGAAAGGTCCTGCCCACTAGGAGATTCCTGGAGTCCAACCACCACGAGAGGGACTGCCTGGCCAGAGGGGACAGAACAAATTCCTGATCCAGGGACACAGGAAACCTGAAACCGACCGACAAGAGGTGCAACTGAAGAGGTCTCATGTGAAACTGGGCAAAGGGGACCGCCTCGAAGCAAGACACCATCAGGCCTACCAACTGCATCCCTTGCCGGATGGAGGGATGAGGACACAAGAGCAGGGCCCGTGTCTGCTTCTGAAGGCCCTTCACTTTCTGAAGAATCTTGGGGGCGGCCAGGCTGCAAACTCTATCTTGTACCCAGATCCCTACCTCCCAGCCATACAGCATCATCCATGGCAGTGAGGATAAAGGCAACAAAATCAGAGCAAAGCAAAAGGGCCCTATACTCCTCCCCCCTTCTACCAGCCGTAGCGCCATCAGCAAGACACTTGAGCAGTTTCTTAAGGGCAATAGCTGTAATGGCAGCAGCACAGGCCGGGCGCAGTCCAGCCCCCACACATGTAAAAGCATGGCAGGCCAGCTGATCCATGCGCTGGTCCTCGCTGTTCCGCAGAGTGGTAGTGTCAGGGGAAGGCATGACCGAGGTGTTGGACAGCCCTAGAACGGGAGCGTCCACCTCAGGGGGACCTGACCATCGCTTTACCAGGTCAGCAGGAAAGGGATACCTCTTATCCAATCCCTTGGGCACCGCAGGGAGTCTGTTAGGACGTTCCCACTCCTTAAGCACCATATTGGTGAAATGTCCCTGCTCAGGGAACTCCAGACGCTGTTTGTCAGGACGGAACAGCTCACCCTGCTTTTTCTTAGCCACCTCAGGAGGGACAATGTGCAAGATTTCAAAAGTATGAGACAGCAGACTATCAGTGTCCTCAGGGAACCATGGTTCCTCCTCGGATGCAGACCCTGGGTCACTCTCGCCACCCTGCTGCTGGTCCCCAGAGGAGTCGGAGTCCTGGAAAAGTTCCCCTTCCTCTAGGGAGTAGCGGCCACCAAAAGCATCAAATTCTTCATATTCCTCAATAGAGAGGGAGGGATTGGTAGCCAGGTGCCGCTTCTTGCCAGAGGCCTTCCTAGGAACAGGCCTGCCTTTCAATGCTGGCCACACGAAGTGCCAGATTAGACTGAGACCCCCTGCCATTATCCCCCTCCTGGGGAGGTAGGTGATGCCGAAGGAGGTGCAGAGCTGGGAAGAGAGGTGTTCAACCCAGCCTGGGCTGCAACGATACCCTGGGCACACGGCACGCACACCGCGGCACTGTTACTCAACGGGGATACCCCACACATGGCACACAGCCGGGATAGTCCCGAAGGACCCCCAAGCACGCTATCCCCAGAAGCCTCTATATGGTGATTACAACAGGTGCAAAATGCCAGCACAGGGTAAAGGCTAACACAAAAGCCACCTGGGATGCTCTCCCACAGGATGCCCCCAGAAGCCAGTAAGGTGAAGATGAGGGGGAGGAGTAGAGCCGGGAGAAACCACAACCCACAGGTGTCCCACCTGAAAGACATAAGTAAAAAAGGCACATGAGCACCCCGCAATACATGCCCCACGAAAGCAAAACCCCCGAGGGGGACTCACGGACCAAGCAGACAAAAGGATCACCAAGCCGCAGCCAGAAGGGAGACAGTCCCAGACACGCAGTAGACACAAAATGGCGCCGGCAGAGGAACCTCGGGGGGGGGGGGGGGGGGTGACGCAATACGCGCCACCCCCGGCCCCGCCCCCCGAAGAGCACGAAAACGGTGCCCACGTGATCTCGCCAGCGCCATGACAGTACAAGTGAAAAACGCCACAAGTTATAGCGCCACCCACCGCCAAACACAGCCAGGGAAAGGGGGGAGGAAGAGAGGTGAGCGGCAGCGGCAAGACCCAGTCCAGAAAAGAGGGGGGGGGGGGCACAGAAAAGAGAAGAAGGGTTACAGTCCCCGAAAACACTCACCCGCTCAGCCGGGACAGGAACTCCGCATCCCTCAGTAGACTCACCATAAAGCCTATGGCCGGCTACCCTTTGTGGGACAGGGTCTGCGGCCTGGAGCACTTGACCGTAGTGGTCTTCTACCCTCACCCGATCCGTCAGCCAAGGCTGGGAGGCACGGAGGGTCCGGAAACGGATGGAAATAGACTTGCAGGGCCACAGCCTTGGTTGCCCCGCTCACCTCCGCAATATAAAGAGCCATCTTCTATCTTCGCAGTGTCACTGCAGAGGAAACACTGGAAGTGGTATCAGGTGATCCTGTTTTTATAGGGTACCGGGAGGAGCCACAACTCTTCTGCAGTGCTCTGCGCCACCTTCTGGAATATCCCAGATGTTATGATTATTGAAGCAGGCCGTGCCATGCAATAGGAAAATACAATTCTGTGATTACTCACCTGTAGAATTGTTTTTACTGTGTACAGCACGGCCTGTTTCATCCCTCCCTTTTTATTGTTATCTTTGGTTGCCTCTTTATGGTGATTTGTTCAAAAGTTTATTTTGTGAGGCTGTGAATTTTCTTTTCATGTTTATCTCCCGGCTTCTTGCATAACTGCTATTCTAAGCATACAATACGTCCTGCTCCAAATATAATACTTACACGTGGGTTATCCTCCGCCAGATGGCGCTGTGCACTGCAGACATGCAAAAACAGGCTTTTCCCGGCCCTTCACATACCCAGGGACCTCCCACAAATCCCCAGATTTCTCTGCAGTGCTTAGTGCGAAGACCTGAAGTATCACTCTCTCGCAGGTGAGCGGGGCTATTACAGCCCGCGGCCCTGTGGGACTATTCCCACCCGTCCTCCTTGTGATGTGCCTCCCAGCCTGGGCTGCGCTGGTTGGGTGAAGGTAGGCAGCACCATGTGTGCTTACGGAGCTATGCTCCACCGCAGTCCCCCACCATAGGGTAGGCGGTATAGGCTGATGGTGAGCCTTCAGGGGATGCCCCTCCCGCATCATTACCCCACGCGCCGTGTAGCGGTGGACCCTGTCCAAACGGTCGCTATCCTACCTTGTTCCCTCCGTAACTCGGGGGGAAAGAAAGGGGGGGTGTGTGTGTGGCGGTCTCTGTGTACCCTATTACACGCTTATGGCCTTAGTATTGTGTTGACAGGGATGGTGTCAGAGCCACGCTGTTCGCTTTTATGTGTTCTGATCGTCGCCGCGCCTTTCCCATACGGTGTACTGCACGAACGGCGCCGGTTTTCACAGACGCTGCAGCATCGTTGGTATGCGTGTAGTGGCTTTTTTCCACTTGATCATTTCTCTTCAGGTATCACTACCCTGCTGGCTATTTAGGCTATGCGCCAAGGTTCGCTTGGCGCCATTTTTCTGCTCGCGCGCGTGTGGTGAAGACCTTCTCCCCCCTCCGCCTGTAAGTGCCCTTGCGGGCGACTTTTTATATTCCTTTATTCTACTCTTGTGCATGGCTCTGACATCCTAATTCCTTGTCCCTTTTTTGTCTTTCAGACCGTGGATCCCGGTGGCTTCTCCCGGCCCGGTTTAGCTCCCTTTTTAGACTTTTAAATTATTCCCACTTCCCCGCGGGTTATTGGGGCATCCAGGGTAGCTTACAGTGTCAATCCCTACTGGGCCATTGTGCCGATTGAATCACCATATGGAGGCATCTCAGGATATTGTGAACAGGGTTCCTTCGGGACAAGCTCGGCTGTGTGTAGCTTGTGGGGTCTTACATGGCAGCGGTGAAAATGCACGGGTCTGTGTTCCTTGTGCACAGCAGGCGCTATCGGTTCTTCCCGCCTCTTCTGAGGCTGGGCCTGCACCTCGCCTCACTTCACCTACTCCCCCAAGCCTGAGTCTAACCCCCAATACTAGTGGGGATTCTCATCCTGATATGGCCGCTAGATTAGCCAGTGTTCAAAAAATTATTGCTAATTCCTTAGCGCATAAGTCCACCGCCAAGAGGCGGCATATGGCCCCTGACTCTGCCCTGTTTCCTATGGAATCTGAAGTTATCTCTTCCTTACGGCCATACCCCCTCGGACGAGGGCGAGCTGTTCTCTGACTCTGGGTCATACGATGAGGAGTCCAGGGGTCATGACGAGTCTGGTGCCGAACACTGGACCTCGGATGACATTGACAGACTCCTGGTTCAGATCTTTGAGGTTTTGTCCCTCTCCCCCCCCCTGCTGCGGCTCCCAGGCAGAGGGGTGACCTTTTTCATACTGCTAAGGCTCGTCTGGAATTTCCAGAGTAAACTCATTTCAATAGCATCGTGCTTAAAGAATGGGAACATCCCAGTAGACTTCCTGGGATCCCTAAGAGTGTGGATAGGAAGTATCCCTTTCCGGCTGATGTGGTTAAGTGCTGGTCCTCGCCTCCCGAGGTCGATGCTCCTATTCTAGGGCTGTCCAACACCTCTATTATGCATTCCCCTGACACTACTACGCTGTGGGACTCTGAGGACCGGCGTATTGACCAATTGGCATGTCATGCCTTTGCATTTGGGGGTGCGACTTTGCGCCCGGTCTGCGCCTTAGCCATCACGGCAGTGGTGCTCAGGACCATGGTCAGGAATGCGCTTGATGGCAGACGAGTTGCCACCTGATACTATCAATGCTCTGTCTACCTGTGATGGATTTGTGAACTTTATCCTGTCTGCATCGGACGATGCTGTTAAGATGTGTGCCAGGTCTTCTGCCCTGGTGGCAGCTATACGCCGCGCGGTTTGGTTGCGCAAGTGGGCTGCTGACAATGCGGCTAAGAAAGCCCTTACTGGGCTCCCATTTAAGGGGCTGCACCTGTTTGGGGAACGTCTAGACCTCTTCGCCAAAGGAGGAAAGTTACCCCAGCGTAGACGGCAGATTCGGCCCTTTCGGGGCCAGGGCACCTCTTCAATCCCCTACCGTGGGGCTAAACAGGGAAAAGGGGTGTCCTTCGCTGGGTCCCGCGCGGATTCCTGGCACAGAAACAGAGGACGCCGTCCTGGTTCCTCCTGGGGTCCAAGCCCAAAGCCCCTCCCAAGACCCCTCAGGCATGAAGGGGCGCCCTTGCCCGTCAGGGTGGGGGGACGCCTGCAGCACTTCGAACATGTCTGGAGGCGCCACGTCTCAGACCGCTGGATTGAGGAGGTAGTGTCCTCCGGCTACAAGATAGAATTTGCTGTACGGCCCCCCACCAGATTCATCGGGTCTCGGATTCCACAGGATCCTGCCTCAGCTCAGGTCTTGTGGCTGGCCGTGCTTCTGGACCTAGGGGTCATTTGAAAGGTCCCCTTAGGAGACAGGGGCAAGGGGTTCTATTCCAACCTCTTCACGGTACCCAAGAAAGATGGGTCAGTCAGGCCCATTCTGGATTTAAAAATCCTCAACAAATTTGTCAAGAACAAGCACTTACGCATGGAAACGCTGCGCTCGGCCATTGGCTCTCTGCGCCCAGGGGACTTCATGACGTCCGTGGACATCAAAGATGCTTACCTTCACGTCCCGGTGTTTCCAGGACATCAAAGGTTTCTCAGATTTGCACTGGAAGATCAACATTTCCAATTTGTGGCTTTGCCATTCGGCCTCACTTCGGCTCCCAGGGTGTTCACCAAGGTGCTGGCAGGGGTGATGTCCCTGATAAGGTTAAGGGGCATACGTGTGCTACCCTACCTGGACGATATACTCATCACTTCTCGGTCTCTGCGGCAAGCAGAACTGGACACTCAGCTAGTGGTGTCTACCCTGGAGTCTTTCGGCTGGGTAATCAATTACCCCAATTCCTCTCTGTCCCCCTCCTCGGTGACTCCGTTCCTGGGAATGATTCTGGATACGGTTCAGTCAAGGATATTCCTTCCTCAACAGAAGGTGGAAGCTCTGACTGCGCAGGCGAGGTTCCTGCTATCGTGCCCGCAGCCCTCCATCAGGCAGGGAATGCAGCTGGTGGGCCTGAGGGTGGCGAGCTTCGAGGCGGTGCCTTTTGATCAGTTCCATCTGAGACCTCTGCAGCTTTACCTTCTGTCAGTGTGGGACAAGAACCCAGCGTCCCTGGACGGGGTCTGTGTGCTTCCCCCCTCGGTCAGACAGTCCCTTGCGTGGTGGCTGGACCACAGGAACTTGACAGGGGGCAGGTCCTTTCTGACCCCCTCCTGGGAGACGGTCACAACGGATGCCAGTCTGTCCGGATGGCGGGGATTCTGGAGCTCCCTGCGCTTCCAGGGGAGGTGGGGCCCTCAGGAGGCCCATTTACCCATCAACATTCTGGAATTGCGGGCAGTCAGGTTGGTACTGGAGCGGTTTACCCCACACCTGAGGGGTCTGGCGGTCCAGGTACGCTCGGACTACAGAACGGCGGTTGCATACATCAACCATCAGGGAGGGACCCGGAGCAAGGGTGCCCTCCAGGAGGTGTCTCAGATTCTGTCATGGGCGGAGGCCAATGTCCAATGCATCTCGGCTGTGTACATTCCGGGATCGGAGAATCTACTGGCAGATGCTCTGAGCAGGGGGACTTCCCGTCAGGAGGGTATTCCAGTCCCTGTGTCACCGTTGGGGTCTACCGGATGTGGATCTGTTTGCATCTCTTCACAATCACAAGCTCCCGGTCTTTGTATCCCTGTCTCAGGATCCTCTGGCTCTGGCCATGGATGCCCTGTCCATGTCATGGAAGGAGTTTCGGCTTCTGTATGTGTTTCCACCGTTCCCCCTTCTGAGCAGGGTGCTACGCAAGATTGCTCTGGAAGGGGTACCCGTGATTCTGGTGGCCCCCAGGTGGCCAAGAAGAGTGTGGTTCGCAGACGTAGTTCAAATGGCAGTAGACCAGTACGACCTGCCAGGGGTGCAAGATCTGCTAACTCAGGGCTCCTTACGCCATCCCAATTTACCAACGCTGGCTTTGACGGCCTGGCTGCTGAAACTTCCATCTTGATGGAGAAAGGTTTGTCTGCCTCTGTGGTAGGTACTATGGTGCAGGCTAGGAAGAAGACTTCTTCTACTATCTATTATAGAGTATGGCGTGCCTACATTGACTGGTGTGAATCTAGGTCTCTTCCCTGCAGGGAATTCTCAGTCCCTAGGTTTCTGGAGTTCTTACAGCATGGTTTGGATTTGGGTCTAAAACTCAGTACTCTGAAGGGTCAGGTTTCTGCCCTGTCCGTCTTCTTTCAGAAGTCTTTTGCTCAGCATCACTTGATTAAGACCTTCTTTCAGGGGGTCACTCATGTGCGTCCCCCTCGTAAACCTATGGTCCCTGCTTGGGATTTGAACTTGGTTTTGTCTGCCTTGCAGGGTGCTCCCTTTGAGCCGATTCAGGATGCTGCTCTGGCTGTTCTTACTCTCAAGGTTGTGTTTTTGGTGGCTATTACTTCGGTTAGGCGTGTGTCTGAGCTGGCTGCTCTGTCTATTCAGCCTCCGTACTATGAGAGACACCAGGACAAGGTGGTGTTCCGCTTCAAACCGGACTTTCTGCCGAAGGTGGTGTCTGCTTTTCATCTGAATCAGGACATAGTTCTACCTTCCTTGTGTCCCAATCCTAGTAATGATAAGGAAAGGGTTTTGCATTCTTTGGATGTGGTCAGGTGTTTAAAATACTACCTGGTAGTCACTTCAGCTTTCAGGAAGACTGCTGCTCTCTTCGTTGTGCCTTCCGGGCCTAGGAAGGGTTTGGCTCCCCCCAAGTCTACCATTAGCAAATGGATTCGTCAGGCTGTGATTCAGGCCTATTCTGCTAAGGGGAAGAGTCCTCCCTTCCGCCTTACTGCTCATTCTACTCGTGCTATTGGTGCCTCTTGGGCCTTCCAGCACCAGGCTTCTGTTGAACAAGTTTGCAAGGCCGCTACTTGGTCTTCTGTTCACACCTTTTCAAAGTTTTACAGGGTTGATGTTAGGGCCTCAGCTGATGCTGTGTTTGGCCGCAAGGTTTTGCAGGCAGCAGTGGTTTGACCTGCCTGCTGTTACCTTTTTTGTTGGGGATCCCACCCTACTTTGTGGACACTGCTATTGGATGTCCCACGTGTAGGTATTATATTTGGAGCAGGACATACTGTATGCTTAGAATAATACAATTCTGTGAAATACTCACCTGTAGAATTGGTATTATACGCATACAGTACGTCCTGCTCCACCCCACCCTGGGTTTTGCATTATTCTGGATCCACTGTATGGTGATTGTTATCTTTGTTGTTATTACCAGTTTTGGTGGTTAGTTTCTCCCGGCTTCTTTTTCACTGCTTTTCAATGCTGGGGATTTGTGGGAGGTCCCTGGGTATGTGAAGGGCCGGGAGGAGCCTGTTTTTGCATGTCTGCAGTGCACAGCGCCATCTGGCGGAGGATAACCCATGTGTAAGTATTATATTTGGAGCAGGATGTACTGCATATAATACCAATTCTACAGGTGAGTATTTCACAGAATTGTATTTTTCAACAATGGGGGTCTATGGGTGATTCCTGGCATTTTATAGGGCCGGGAGGAGCCGCAAATCTTCTGCAGTCAACTGCGCCACCTTGTGGCGGAATACCCAGAAATAATGAATGAAATGTAACAGGCCGTGCTGTACTCAGTAAAAACAATTCTACAGGTGAGTAATCACAGAATTGTATTATTTTTGAGTTGGAGGCAGCTAGTGCCTGAAAGTTTGGTGTAAATGAAAGAGAGTCCAGTATAACCCTGAGACAACATGCTTGAGGAGCTGCCGTGATAAAGAGGTCACTGACAGATATATTTATGTTGTAGTTAGCAGAATTGGATGGTGGGAAGATGACAAGATCTGTTTTGTCTATGTTCAGTTTAAGGGAGTGAGAGGACATGAATAAAGAGAAGCGCCATTAGACAGTCCGGGACCCGAGATAGGAGGAAGAAGAGTTCAGGGCCTGAGAGGTAGATTTGGGGGTCATCTGAGAGGCATAAGTATAAATTAAAGGGTATAGATTAAAAAGAGTAGGGGTCCGAGGGCAGATCCTTGTGGTACCCCAACAGATAAAGGATGAGGAGAGGATACTGTGTCAGGGTGGGATACGCTAAAAGTGCAATCTGAGAGGTAAGAAGAGCCATGAGAGATTTTTGTGAGGAATATAAAACCTGAGAAGGAAGCAGCATGAAGAATAAATAGGAATTTCCTCTACAGATCAGCCCAAATAAGACATATTTTCCTATTCCCACGTTTCGGTCTCTCCTCTCACACACTTGTGCCCCTCGAATATCTACGCTATACATTCTCATAGAACTTTTTAGATCTGGAATTATTGGAGGAGGATGGGGTCATCTGTGCCGGTGACTACAACTACATGCAAATAGTTCCCACTTACCGCACACTATAAAGACAATACGTGTGGGGGAACTATTGAGTATGAAAATAAAGATCCTTTACCCCCAATATTTCGAGACCGATTTTTAAACTTTAGAAAGATTACGTCAGAGAGGTTACACAGAATGGACACTTTGTAGATGAGATAGATATTTACTAGTAATCAATAAGAAGAAAAGAAACCTGCGGTATATAAATTGATATTTTTATCGCCTCATACAGTATGGAATATAAGAATGAGGATGAAATGAGTCATGAAAATTATGATTAAAGGTTAGAGCCTTTCCCTAGAAGGGACATTTGGAAATTAGTGAGGAGATCACCTAACTGGGGGAGGCCTCTTTCTCTAGGTTTATTTTCTACCCATCTGTCAGTGTTTGAGACCTTGTCCCTAAAAGAGCACTACACGTGTGGTAGATGTAATGCATGTGGGTATGTGGCTCATGGACATAATTTATTATTCTGTGCTGCTGAGAAATGGTATAAAATCAGTTTTTTTTAATGATTGGACAAAATGCGGGTTGTACTTGATCTCCTGTGAACATTGTCGAGTACAATAGGGTTGATTCAGAGCCTTCTATGTGCCATCTCGTTTTTTGTTCCTAAATGTGGACATTACACATAGCTTTCGTAGTATAATTGCGTTCGCATGATTCACAGCCTTCATCGGGTGCGTGTTGTACTAGTTTCGAAGCTGCGTAAGCCACCAAGAACACTGAGTACAGCTCTCAAAGCCTATTTCACAGACTATGCATACATTGTAAACGTTGCTGTGAAACGTCTCGTAGCGCTTTTCATGTACCTTGTAACCAAATGTTTCACCGAAAATTACCTGTTTATACCCTTCATTTAGCCCCTAAATTTTCAGTTTTTGTGAAATTTATACACAGACACTGGCTTGTTTGCTGGCTTGTACACATATGCGAACCTCTTTTTTTTTTTTTTAACTGTTCCCTATACCCTGGCCATGCTAATCCAATACTTACTTATTGCTGTGCCAACTCTCTTCTGTCCCAAAGTACTTAGCATGCCATGCATTCTATTTTTCTTCTCCTGCTTAATGCATACCTTAACCACTTTCCACTTTGCCATGCATTCTTCTTTACTTCTTCCTAATGCTTACCTTAACCACTTTCCACTTTGCCATGCATTCTTTGATTTTGTACCTCAATTCTTCCTGTGCCCTGTGGCTTGGTTGTTTATCTTTGGCCAGGCAGTTCCCGCACCTGGAGCCCCCCCATGTGTCACATCACAAGCACGGCCAATCCTCATTTTATACCAGTGAAACTTAGCCCCATGGACCTTACAGTACAGGACAGCCAGTGTGAGCTTTTGTGGGGGAAAAAAAGGCCTTCAATGCCTTTTTTCACCTGCTCACATTGTTCACTCTTGTGGTCCAGGATTGGCAAGAGGGACTGTCTACAGCTTCTATCCCACCCTAAAGTGCTCTAGGGTTAACTTACTCCAATCCTGGATTCAACTCCACCTGATGCCAGTGCACCAGCATCTCCAGCTCATGCTCCTGCCCAGGCTTCCAACAAGACTTTTGGTGCCGGACCCCATGAAATATTCTGTGTCTTGCAGAACTAACTTCTTTTCAGTCCTCAGTCTTGTACCTACTCTATAAAGGACGACCATATTCTCACTGCTACAATGATACAAACTTGAGAGCACCATCTGCTAGAACGGAAAAGCCCAATCCTGGCATCTCTGACTACAGTGTACAATGTTTGTGGGTAGCCTTCACCAAGTCAGCCTTCCAAGGCAAATGATGCAAGAATATATTTCACAATTTCACTGTGGGAGCACCAACACACTCTGGAATGATCCTGAAACACCAGTTCCCTTTGGCATGATCCAATCAGCTGAAAGATAAACTGGCTCAGGTCGTCTCTCCAGAGTAAATAATTTTCCTCAGTATCCAGGTGGACCATCAGTTGAGAGAACAACATGGTGAATACTGTGGAGCAGTCTGCTGGTCCTAATCTCGGCCCCTTTTGGGTAGGTTTCAATTGTTACACCAGAGAGGAGCCAGTCTGAGCCCTATCCACGAAGCATTGGATCAAATGTTTTCCTAACACATAAGCTGGGTGTAGTCAGCCATATTACTCTCTGGCCAAGCAGCCCCCCCCCCTCTTGCTTTTTTGGTGATTATCCATTTAGTTACAGTACACACAGCTTAGCACTGGGGAGCACAAACCTGCACCCCTTGCACCTGCACAAGTTTAAATACCTTTACATTTGTGAATCGTTGCTATCTTGTCTGCAAACTCCTGTTCCTGGATCCTGAGTTTTGTTCTTTGTTCCTGTTCTGCCACACCAGTCTAGACTTATCTTTCTGGAATCCTCACTACCACCTCTGACTTCTGCTAATCTAACTAGGCCTCTGCCTCTTAAATTCGGTACCATACCTCTGTACCATGTTGGTTCCTATACTATGTGGGTGCATGTCCTTGGTGGCTGAAGCCCAGCCCATCCTTCCTTTAGGGGGCTCCAGTGAAGACCAGGCCTTTCAGTAGACTTTGGGCCTTGTGGATTATTCATTTACCTTTAAGCAAATTTATCTGCCTGTCTGTGAAGCTATTCCACTATCACTCAAGCACCTCCGAAACTCCACATAAGCACTCTTCAGACAGCTGACAATATTAAAGACACTTCCAGGTATGTAACCTCTGAAAATATACAAACTCTTCATGTATTGTATGCTAGGATCTGTGTTCGAAAGTATCACTATATATGAATTTGTATTTTGTATATAAATATGTATTTATGTTTGACATATAACAGAATATTGTCTATTTGTTTATTTAAATATGTGGGCGTGACTGGTTTCAGATCAGGGTTTTGCAATCCCATTCTATGTCTTTCCTTTAGCTGGTGTTAATACTTACCTTGCTCCACTAATGTGGTAACTATTACAGGATGCCTTGCACTTGTCTGTCCTGTAGCGATTCTGGATGGGGCAGTGGGACACAGCATATAGTGACAGCTTGAGTGAGTCCCCCTCCAATGTGGGAATGCCCTGACTGCCCCTGCTGTCTGGAATGTCCCTCCCCTTCTCTTTCTCTAAAGGTTTTACTTTTTCTTGCACAACAATGGCTTCAGAGCTAATCTTAGTTTTCTTACAAGTGATCCCAGGAGCTGTTTTATATTCAGCAAGGTTTCTTTTTAACCTTCTTTAATCCCTCGATCTCTTATTTTCTTCAGGTGCTGGTTCAAGCCTGAAAAATATGGACCAACATGCAGTAATCTCTTTAAATGTTAAAAAAAAAGATGAAGACATAACAGCAAAGGCTACGGGAGACCCAGCACTGCACCCCGTACATCTCCTATTTCACCCTTCTGCACAGAAGGAAAGTCAGTCTGTGTTCCCTACACATCATACAGCTCATAGATCTAAGAAGCCATATTCATGTTCTGAATGCGGGAAGTTTTTCTCTCAGACAGCACACCTTAAAAGTCATAAAGTAATTCATACAGGGGAGAAGCCATACTCATGTTCTGAATGCGGGAAGTTTTTCTCTCAGACAGCACACCTTAAAAGTCATAAAGTAATTCATACAGGGGAGAAGCCATATTCATGTTCTGAATGTGGGAAATGTTTTTCTCAGAAATCACACCTTGTCAGACATGAAAGAGTTCATACTGGGGAGACATCATGTTCATGTTCTGAATGTGGGAAATGTTTTTCTCAAAAATCGGCCCTTATCTCACATGAAAGAGTTCATACAGGGGAGAAGCCATATTCATGTCCTGAATGTGGGAAATGTTTTTCTCAGAAATCAAACCTTATCAAACATGAAAGAGTTCATACAGGGGAGATGTATTCATGTTCTGAATGTGGGAAATGTTTTTCTGAGAAATCAGCCCTTATCACACATGAAAGAGTTCATACAGGGGAGAAGCCATATTCATGTTCTGAATGCGGGAAGTTTTTCTCTCAGACAGCACACCTTAAAAGTCATAAAGTAATTCATACAGGGGAGAAGCCATACTCATGTTCTGAATGCGGGAAGTTTTTCTCTCAGACAGCACACCTTAAAAGTCATAAAGTAATTCATACAGGGGAGAAGCCATACTCATGTTCTGAATGCGGGAAGTTTTTCTCTCAGACAGCACACCTTAAAAGTCATAAAGTAATTCATACAGGGGAGAAGCCATATTCATGTTCTGAATGTGGGAAATGTTTTTCTCATAAATCACACCTTATCAGACATGAAAGAGTTCATACTGGGGAGACATCATATTCATGTTCATGTTCTGAATGTGGGAAATGTTTTTCTCAAAAATCGGCCCTTATCTCACATAAAAGAGTTCATACAGGGGAGAAGCCATATTCATGTCCTGAATGTGGGAAATGTTTTTCTCAGAAATCAAACCTTATCAAACATGAAAGAGTTCATACAGGGGAGATGTATTCATGTTCTGAATGTGGGAAATGTTTTGCTGAGAAATCGGCCCTTATCACACATGAAAGAGTTCATACAGGGGAGAAGCCATATTCATGTCCTGAATGTGGGAAATGTTTTTCCTACAAATCAGCCCTTATCTTTCATGAAAGAGTTCATACAGGGGAGAAGCCATATTCATGTTCTGAATGTGGGAAATGTTTTTCTCAGAAATCAGCCCTTATCTCACATGAAAGATTTCACACTGGGGATACATCATATTCATGTTCTGAATGTGGGAAATGTTTTTCTCAAAAACCGGCCCTTATCACACATGAAAGAGTTCATACAGGGGAGAAGCCATATTCATGTCCTGAATGTGGGAAATGTTTTTCTCAGAAATCACACCTTATCTCACATGAAAGAGTTCATACAGGGGAGAAGCCATATTCATGTCCTGAATGTGGGAAATGTTTTTCTCAGAAATCAGTTCTTATCTCACATGAAAGAGTTCATACTGGGGAGAAGCCATATTCATGTTCTGAATGTGGGGAATGTTTTTCTAGAAAATCAGCCCTTATGAAACACAAGAGTTCATGCAGGACAGAAGCCACATTCATATGATTGTGGGAAATGAAACACATGAAAGGAGTCTCTTTAGAGAGTGGAGGTGACAAACCATGTGGTGAAATTTCGATTTCCTGTGCCTCCTGTATCTTCCCCCTCTATTCTCTAATAGCTGTAGAAAGCCATTTATCCCATCCCTGAGCATCCCAGGAAATGTATATCACACAATTATTATGTTAGATTATGGTGATAGGAAGGGAGGTAGTGTTATATAATCAAAGCAAAAAGCAATACTTTGTTATGTGTCCATAATTTATCAGCAAACCTTTCCCAAAGTGGACTTTTTTGTCAACTACAAAACCTAAAAAAAACATTTTTAACTGTTGTACTTTTTATACCCTGTATTGTATGTATTGTCTGCCATGTATTATTTCATAATAAGGACTAATGCTTAGCCGCTCTGTATATTGCATTTATTGGTCCTTATTTTCTAGCTCATAATTATATCAGTTTAACCCTTCTAGTGCCAGTAGTCTCACAAAGCTACCTCTTTAACCACTAAGTGCCAGCTACGCGAGACTCACGGAGCTGTCACTTAACGGTTGGAGAGGCAGCTACCCTTTAACGGGCAGCATACCTAGAGTTTTTATCACCAGATAATTTTTCACTATTTTGCGCTACACATGTTCAACTGTGATTTCCAGGAAAATTATATATTGTTTTTTTTAGCAGACTCTGGGCTTTTTATGTGAAATGCCTTGTTTGTAATTTTTTAATGTCAATATTTTGGGGTGACATATGTACAAAATTTTTTTTTTAATATTTTTTTATAATTTGTTGTGTTTTTTAATAAAATAATGTATGTTTTTTAAATAAAATCTTATTGCATGTAAAGGCCTATTTCTCACGGTTCTAACAGTACCACATATGTATAGGTAGACACCCTTTCCTGCCTAGGAGACTCCCCCTAACTAAAAATTAGGACATTTTTAGATAAAATATGACTGCTATGAGCACCCTGCAGTTTTATTTTTAAATAAAATTTACATCTGAAATACCCCCCACAAACTATATGTTCCCTGAAAGTACACACCTCAAGCTTTCTAGTCGTATCAGACTTGTTGATGTGGGCACAGGTTTATGGAAGTAATCCCTCAATTTATTCTTTGGTTGCACGGGGTTTTCCCCAAAAAAGAATAAAAAAGCAGAATCAAAGCTTCTTTTAGCCTAAAAACAATATGCAAATGAGTTATGTCTGAAAAAACAAGGTCCCCTGAACAAAACAATACCCAACATGCATAGGTACTGTTCATGGAAGAGTTGCCAAACACCGCAAAGTAAAGCATGTGCGTAAGGGTAATTTTACTTGAACATTACAGCTCTGCAGACAAAGTGCGCACCTGGAATACCTCCAAAACCATATATTCCCTAAAAGTACACACATTAAGCTTTCTAGGTGTACCCAGCTTATTGCAGTGGCTCCATCTTTCTGGAAGCAATGCCTCAAATGATTTCTTTGGTTGCACAGGGTTTACCTAAAAAAAAGTATAAAAAAACGAATTTTCCTAAAATATCAATATGCAAACAAGAAAACAAGGTCCCCCGAGCAGAACAATACACAACATGCATAGCTACTTTTAACTGCCAGCCTACTTGAGATTTTGTCACCCTCGGTAGCCCCTCACTCCTGTCCAGGAGACTCCCCAAACTGAAAAGAGCATTTTATAACATTTACAAATAAAATACAACTACGAATCCACACTATAAAGGGTTGAAAAAAAAATTTGGCATGGGATCACTCCTTCCCAGAAAAAATCCCCCAGAAATGGTGTGAGGTTTCCCCTACCCAGCATAACGAGCCCAGGGACCAACTACCCTACAGGCTACAAGCCTGCACAGCCTAAATGAACCCTGGGCTCTTCTGTCTCCAGGTAGTGAGAGGTAGAAGGTGGTGCTCTGCAAGGCTGACCGCTGGCGCTGTACGCTGAGCCTGGGATAATGATGAATCAGACACTACATGGTGCAGTTCCAGTCGCTCACCAGATTCGGCTTCATAAATGTGTAACCGCTGCCGTGTCTGGCATTTACCTGCCACTACCAGACCGCTTACAAGGCACTACCTGGCTCTTAAGCTTCATGAATAAGGCCCAAAGTATAAATAGCACAGAAGAAAAAAAATTGCATAGCGTGATACCATGTCTAAAAAATGTAGCTTGCTACATGTAATAGGGGGCACCTGATGGGTTCAAAAGTATCCTCCCCGTCTAATAACCGGTTAATAATAATGGAAAGGATGTCACCACCAGCTCGCACTCCACATTCAACATTGAAGCCTCCGCCAATGTGTTTCGTTGTTGAACAACTGTAACTAGTCTGGTTAGTTAGGCTGGAGCCTAGTTAAAGTTGTTCAGGAACCAAACGCATCTGCGGTGGCTTGAATGTTGAATGTTGAATGTGGAGTGCGATCTTGTGGTGAGATCCTTCCTCTACTAATAACCGGTCATTATACGGAGAAGGTTCCGCACATATGCCAGGTGCCCCTCTTACATGTATATACGCATACTACTTTTTATTATGTAAATGATCATTTAAAAAAAAACATTGGCTGCTCGTATCAATGAGGGTATGTTCTTCAAGAAGATGGAGGCCTCTATGCAGGGAGATTTTGCTCTCTTCCTAGCTACTTGGGAGGGATAGGTTGCCCACTTCCTGCCGGGGCATTTTGACCGAGACCTTTTGATGATTTAGAGTGCTGACCTGGTCGCTAGTTGGTTTGGAAGAGGCCTGGAAGCCCCTTTCTTTTCCTTCCCCTCTATTCTCATCTCTCTCTATTCTGTGTTCTTTCTTCTTTTACTGTCCTTTGTTTTTTTCTTTTTCTTCTCTAGTCCTACCGTTTGCTTCACAGTCCCACGACCTCCCCTCTCAGTACTGCGTGAGTAAATGAGAATTTGTCCATTCTCCCCCTCCCCAGTCTGTGGAGATCTGTCCCCGGGACCTGGTTGGGCAGGAGGGCAGATGAGTGGAAAGTTGCAGGGGGTGGGTAGTCGGGACGTGGTTTTGTGGTTTGTTTGCATTAGTTGTTTACCAGAGGTAATTCTTTTTTCGTATCTCTTGCATATCTCGATGTAATTGCTTTACCTCGTGAACAAAAATGATCGAATGTTGGTTTGTGATGTATGATCTTTATTCTTGCAATTATTATTGTTGAAAAAAAAAACATTAAATGTTTTTTAAATGCTATCACGCTATGCGATTTTTTCTTCTTGCATCCTTTTTTTTACTTTGCATCCTATGCCTGAGTTGAAACAGTGGTATGGGTAATGAACAAAGCATTTACTGATAATGCCCCTGTATATGCCCAGATGGACCACCCAAGGCCTAGAGGAAATTGGAAGTTAAACCCCTTCGGTTATCCCTGTTGCCAGAGCGTGATTCCGTATAGGCCACATTATCATCAGCAATGAATGGGGATAGCTCCTGGTATCAGTGCACTGGGAAACACAAAAAGCAATGTTTAATTCTCTGATTCCGGCCATTAACAACTCCAGATTTAAGAAGAAGGAGCTGATGGACAGGCTGGGAGAAGCTGAGGCTGTCCTGATTAGGGACCACTCAGTGTCCACCAGACGTTCCTGACAGCCAGCCTAGAGATTATACTCCACAACCTTATATCAGGAAACAGGAGACACCTTTCTTTTGAGTGAGCCAAGCAATGTGCGCGTCTGTTGACACACATAACACGGGAAACCCGGGGATCAAGTACAGTTTTGCCCATTAATGACTCTGACAAGGAGAAGCAAAACACATCTTACTTCACAAGATAATATGATCATTTCTATCATACTAGTATACACACAAGACGGATGTGGGTGCAGCAGTATTTGATGGACGTGGACTTCCCAGACCTTACAAACCTACAGACTGAGGAGCTTGATGCCCCTATTACATTTGGAGGGGATACAGGCCAATCACCTGGCCTAGACGGACTGCCGATTGACGTATATAATAGATACTACTATACTCAACATGGGCCAGAGTGCATCAATCTATATAATATATTGCTGGGGGCGGACTTGTTTGCTCCATCAGCATGTCGAGCACTAATTGTTATTCTACTTAAAGAGGGGAATGACTGAAAGATTGTGCTGGAGAAGTCCACGTCCATAAATTTGTACATAGTACTTGTTAATTCCCAGGTGGGTCATGGCATGTGGGGCATTGGGGCGTGGTGTCCCCCGACATTGCCAGAGCCTTCTATCCCATAGAGCGTATGCTCAGACCTGTGTTCCTTATGTGGGTCCAGCTGCTATACAGAAGCCCTAGAGCCTGTTTTGTTGTTAACAGGCTCTCTTTGCAAAGGGGGATAGGGCAACCCTGTCACTTTAACTTTTTGCTATTGCCATAGAGGCCCTGGCTTGTAGGCTGCGGCCAAATCCACTGGTCACAGGCATGAAGCTGGGGCCATATGAAGAACGACTCACCCTTTATGCAGACAATATGATACTGTTTCTACAAGACCCAGGCCCATCATTGTCGGCCGCAATATTGATGCCTTTGGTCCACTATGTGGCCTATATGCAAACTGACAAAAATCAGTAATTTACCCATTATAGAATCGGCATCTCATTGGCAGTACTATTGGGGGGCAACCTAAGGGAAAGTTTTTAAATACCAGGGAATGACCATTAAAAAAACATTGGGGACGTGGCTTGATATGCCGGCGTGAGGCAGCATCCTGCGGGAGCTCTGCACGATTGTTGGCAGAAAGACGGATGTCCAGGCGTGGGAAGAATAGAGGAGCAGCGCGGAGGCGCCCGCCCCCGTGAGGGAGATAGGCATCATCTGCAGGGTTCATTTCTTTAAAATAAAGGAAGACCTAATCCGTCGAGCATGGGAAAAAGGCCCTGTCTTATATCAGGGCGCGCAGGTGATCATCCTTCAGGATCAGTCCCGGCGGACCCTACAAATGCGCAGGCTGTTAAAACCCCTGCTGGAGACAGTGCAGCAAAGTGGAGCTGCATACAGATGGGGTCACCCGTTCCAACTGATTTGTACAAAGGAACGGGAATACCTTCGTGCTCATGTCACCCGGCCAACTACCGGATCTCTTTCACTTTCTGGAGGCGGCCGCGGTGGATATTCCTGATTGGACAGCTCCAGAACTGCCTGTCTTCGCGGGGCGGCTGCCGCAGAGGCCAAGAGGTGCTCCCCGTGGAGCGCGAAGAGGAAGAGGAGGAAGCCGAAAGTAAGGTCTAACCTCACTACTGGGAGTTATTTGATGGACTGGATTGACTTGTTGTGTTGGGTCTGGGTTGGGCCTGCGGGCCCCATATACAGACAAGCCCCCCGGACACACACACACACACACACACACACACACACACACACAGGCCCCCCGGACACACACACACACACACACACACACATACAGACAAGCCCCCAGAACACACACACACACACACACAGCGTCCTCAGCGCGGCGCTCCTTACATAGCAGTGGCAGGGAGCCATTCTCCCCCCGCACAGCACTTGGTATACCCGGAAATGATGGAGCCCGTCACTCAGCCACATTATAAAACAGCTCCCATTCTGCAGCAGCACAATCCACAACTTTTTTGGAGACACACATTGCTTTCTGATTACTATACGTTCTCACATGGAAAGTACATTTTAAATCTGTGTTCCAAGCTAAATTTCGCGATACTGCGCCTTTAACGTTTGTATTAATAAATGACAAAGGCGCAAGTAAAGCTCGATCACTTTATTAGAATAATTAGAGGTATTTTCTAGGATCTGCTGATAAACAGAGCACAGTCATGTGACAAGTCATGTGACGGCAGAGCAATAGCAGTGGAGCCTTTTCTGTAGGTATTTGTGCCACATAGTCCAGGTAAAGCTCTACACCCGTCAGGACACTACTGAAAATCCAAATACAAACACACATTAGTCCCCCCCCTCCTCCTTTTAACACTATACCTGCAGCCTGCCTCTGTCCCCCATATTTTATGTACTATTAAGCCCCGCCCATAAACCATCTGTGGAGAACCCGCCCCTCCTCCTCCACCACATAGAGCTCAGGAGGCACATGAAGGGTTAATGGCTCCCGGACCCGCAATGACCAGACACCTGCTGCCAGCACCGGAAACACCTCTGCTACTCCCGTTTCTAACGCCACTTCAGTCACCATAGCAACGTCATTGTCCTGTAGCTCGGCGTTTGTTTATGTTTTCATGTTTTTGGCGGCCATTTTGCCGTAGTCCTGTGTGAGACGCAGCGAGTGTTGTTCTCTGTGCGGGGAGCGGCCATTTTGCCGTAGTCCATTGTGAGGTGATGAAGCGGCCATTTGCCGTAGCCGCACTGTAGAAGGAGCGGGAACAGCGATATGAGGTAATGTCGGAGCTTTCTTCTCTTCACATCCTGCTGCTGAGGCCCATCCCAATATGTCACTGCAGAGGCCACACACACCCTCTAGTGGCGGGACCCCCACATTGTATAGTCACCCCACCCCCTCCTCAGGAGTCCCCCATATACACAGGCCTCACCCCTCTGCCATAAGCCGTCACTGAGCTGTGATACTTCTTACTTTTACTCATATTGTCTCTCTTCTGCTCCATTTTGTCCCTCTTCTGCCCCCTTGTCCCTCCTCTTGTCTCTCTTCTGCCCCTTGTCCCTCCTCTTGTCTCTCTTCTGCCCCTTTTCCCTCCTCTTGTCTCTCTTCTGCCTCTTGTCCCTCCTCTTGTCTCTCTTCTGCCCCTTGTCCCTCCTCTTGTCTCTCTTCTGCCCCCTCTTGTCCCTTTTCTGCCCTCCCTTGTCCCTCCTCTTGTCTCTCTTCTCCATTTTGTCCCTCTTCTGCCCTCCCTTGTCCCTCCTCTTGTCCCTCTTCTGCCCCCGCTCTCCCGTTCGTCCCATCTCTGACCTTTACAGCTAATCCGGGCGCCATTATCTGGGATTAGAGTAAAGCAGAAGCAGTGAACATTGGTGAGAAGTTACTCTTCATAGGGGAGCGATTCAGGGCTTTGCTAGTTAGAAATGTGGGTTTTTTTCTCTCCTTCTCAATTGGAGAAAGCCTTCATTCTGGCAGTGACCCATTAGAGGCAGCCATTCAAGATTCCATCTCCCAGTGAGTCTTCATGTCTGGAATTCAAAGCTGGTGTCTCTTTTATATAGTCTAGGGCTTCCCAACCATTGTATGGTGACCACTGGCGGTACACACACAGGCTGCAGAGTGATCTGTACCCCAAATTTGAATTGGAGGCGATCTGGATAAGTCTGCCCCTTATAGTGGGCTTATGGGCCTCCCAGCAAGTAACCGCAGAAATCTCAGGAGATTCATTGATTTGAAAAAATTCAGTCAAAACATTAGAAACCTCTGCAACCACTACTGGATCCGCTAAAAGGGAAGCATTTAGTGACCCAAGAAAATCCAGACCGTTTGCAGGATAAAAAATCGAATTTTACTAACATTCCGTCATGATCTGACCAGGAAATTGGGAAAATTTTAGCCGATCTCAATGAGGTCATAGACCCCTGGGTCAGAAAAACATTGATCAATTCTCGACCACACATTATGGGGGTGGGAAAAGTGAGTGAAGTTTTGATTGCCCGGATTAGCTTCCCTCCAACAGTCAGATAATGAGTATCTAAAAGTCCTCTGAATGCCTTAGATGCTGCTACCATTTGAGGACTCACTAAAGTATTACTCGGGGACTGTCTGTCCATGTACGGATTTATGACTAGATTAGAGTCCCCACATAGTATTGTCGTCCCTTGCGCTATATTGGCCACTTTATCAAAGAGGTCAGATAAAAAAGCTACTTGGTTTGTATTGGGTGCATAGTAGTTAGCGATTGTAATCTCTATATCTTGCATTGTCCCAACAAGGATCAAATATCCGCCATCAGGATCTTTAAGCTCCTTCTTACAGTGGAATTGAGCATCACGTCTAAACCCAATCAGGACCCCCCTCTGCTTAGAATCAGCGCGCGCCATAAATACCTGAGGGTAAGATGCATCCAGGAAACGGGGAGTGGATGATTTCAAGAAATGTGTCTCCTGCAGGCACAGGACCGCAGGTCGGAGGGTTCTAAATTTCCTAAATGCAAGACTCCTCTTATGCGGGGAATTGAAACCTTGAATATTTAAAAAAAGAACAGCAGGGCTGTGGAGTCGGTAGAAATGTGTCAACTCCAGCATAAGAAAGACAATCTCTAAATAGTATTGTATAATTAATGAAGCTTTCATAAAAAGCGTAAAATGTTATTTATAGATATATTTTTTATTCTATCAATCTAAGACCCATGTTAGACGAAACATTGGCTTACCGACTCCACAGCCCTGGTAGTCATTTCAAAGTTATTTATCTGTCTGTAGTCAGACGTGACGAAACACACACAAAAAAAAGAGAAAGGTAAGAAGGGAAGGGAAAGCTAGGGAAGGCGGGAAATAGGGAGAAATTCAAACACCAAGAACGATATATAAGAGGACTCGCCCAAAGGATACCTGATAACACTATAAGGGATGCCCCTGTAGATGTTCCTAAAGGCACTTATACAGACCCAGGACTAAATTAAGGCCCATGTACCCAAAAGGAACACCGCATGCATCCTATTTGCGAGAGTCCTCGTCTAAACCAACTCCCTCACCTAATACCACAGAAACTCTTTTAGATCAGGTAAGCAGCCTATCTCGTAAGTAATTATTGTTAACAATTTAACAGAGTTGGTCAAAATAGCAAAGTTGACACAAAAATGTAAGAAAAATATATAATAATAAAATCAGAGGGGTAATCCCTTTGATTCAACTGGAGTACGTCATGAAAATGCCGGCAGGCAGGCGGGATTTATCAAAATCTCACACTATAAGGCGCATAACTGAGCCAATACAATTTAAAACGTTAACTATTAACATTATACAGAGCTAGTAAAAGAAAACCAAAAAAGCTTCCTCTTCCCAAACCGTGAAGGAGAGAGCAAAATATAGGGGTGAGTGAACTAAGAGACCACCGCTATAATCACTCCATAACTAATAGAGGAGCTATCCTGAGCAGCATATTGGTGGACTCATCCGGTTAAACAATTAGACAGAGACAGACCAACCGACAAACAAACAACACAAAAGTCCTGCAGCATGTCCCTTTTTCAACACAATTATTCAATATGGGCAACCTTCCCATAATGCATATAAGTCCTATTAATTAGCAAAAAAAAATTCTCTTGGCCTATCGACATCTTCACATCCACTCTTGCAGCTTGAATACTCAATGCGGAAGGGAAAGCCACATTTATATCTGATATTGTATTCCTGTAGGATTGCTAGCAGCGGTTTTAATTCTCTTCTCCTCGCCATGGTAACCGCAGAAATATCTGAGTAAACTTGGAATTTATGCCCTTGAAACATTAGGCTAGCTGATTGGCGTGCTGCTTTCTGGATCATCTCTTTAGTATTATAGAAATGGAATTTGCCTATAATTTCCCTAGGCAAATCTTCAGGGGGTCTGCAGGGGCCCAGGGATCTGTGAATGCGATTAAATTCAAGCCTTTCCATTGGAATTCCTGGGATAAGCCTCGCTGTGATTGATCACATCTAAATCCTCCAGTGTTATGTCCTCCGCCATCTTGGATTCACCTCCTTCACTGCTGACAACGGGACTCCTCTCCCCCGCTCACGCTGACAGACACCACCGCCGTCCCCGGCTTCCCCCTGGTCTCCGGTGAGTCTCACCCCCTCTCTGCTATGTATAGCTGGCTCCTGCGCTGCCTTATCTCCCGCACTATCGCCGCCGGGCACGGAGCAGACTCACACTGCCGACCCTGCGCGCATGCGCGCTCCGTCTCCACTTTTAATAAGCGAGTGCACCAATCCTTCTTTCGTCTTTTCCTTGGTGCAGCCAAAGAAAAGCGAGAGCTCACTGGGTTTAATGGTAAATGAAAGCTCCCCTTGTAGTGCCCGAGGGGCTGCACAGAGGTTTGGGTGGCAACAGTATAGTCAGCAGCAATAGATTCGGCCACTGGTAGTAAGGAAAAGGCCCTGTGGTGCATGATCAGTTCCAGCCCATAAGTTGGGGTTGCTTTGGGGCATCCCTTTAGTGACTGTTTTCAAGTATTGAGAGAGAGTGGGAGGGTGCTATTATAATGCTCCCTATGGTGGAGGAAATGGCAAGCTGCTCTGAGAATTAAATAGGTAGTGTGGGAGGCCCACCCATCAGTCTCATCTAAGTATTAAGCACCAAACATGTCTAGCTATGGGGAAAGATAGAGATTTGGTCGCATATATCTGCAGATACATGTGCACCTCCCCGACAAGGCACCTCTGTGTTTAGTGTGGTCTCTACTCTATGTGTATGAGCCCCACAACAGAGACATGTACTGCACACATGGGGGCTGAGATCTACCTGACACAAGATGACAACGATGGATGGGCCCACATTGGGGCCTCCCACACTACCTATTTAATTCTCAGAGCAGCTTGCCATTTCCTTCGATTTGCCTGTGGGGGAGGTTATGTCCATTGGGAGGAGCATTCACTGTCCATCATCTGGTTGAAGCAGAACCATTTAGAGACTGTCCTCGAGAGAAGGACTTTTAATGCGTGTACACTAAAGTTCACTGTCTGCAGAAAGTTCTACATTCTGAGTAAAGTCCTGTAAACCTTTGTTAATAGCAAGGTTACTTGAATTGTCACAACAAAATCAGCAGCAGCAGTTCCCCTGCTTGTGACAGTTAAAGAAAAGCTCCTCAAAACTCACCTGTCCCCCCTCTATGCATGATACTGAATCATTGTCAGCAATAACATTAGTTCCTGCACCCACTCAAACCTGAGAAGGCACCTCACCTGTTTTCTTCTGGTCACTGCCTGTTCTTGAAGCACCAGGGAGTCATACACCAGAACCAAAGTGCTAGACTTTAGGAAGACAAACTTCAAGGAAATGGCGGAGTATGTAGAAAGAAAATTAGGTGAGTGGAACAGAGTAGCAGAAGTGAGTGCCCAGTGGTCACTATTAAAAATGGCCATCTTAAAGGCAACAAAGCAATATGTGAAACTAACTAGCAAGAATAAAAGGAAGAAGAAACAATTATGGTTTACTAGGGAAGTCAGCACTATCATAAAAGATAAGAAGACGCAGAGGAATAGGGGTAGTCGCCTATTTGGACGATCTCCTACTTTTTGCTCAGTCAAGAGACAAGTTATGGGAAAATCTGCATTTCACCATGGATCTGTTAGCTCACATGGGTTGGATTATAAATTTCAACAAATCATCCCTGGTGCCCTCGTAAATAATGACATATTTGGGATTCAAGATCAATTCAGTTCGCCAAGTCCTTATTCTTCCTCATCAAAAGATTGTGGCTCTCCAGGAAGCAGTTCAGAGTTTCTGCTCGGGGTCGAATCCCTCGATAAGGCAAGCTATGAGAGTTCTCAGGCTCTTGACTTCATCCTTCCCGGCAGTAAGGTGGGGTCAGCTTGATTCCAGATTCCTTCAGGGACATATTCTGAAGAACTGGGATGGAACCCAGCTTGGACTGGATCAACAGCTACCAATTTCAGAAGAAGTAAAGGAGTCTCTGAATTGGTGGTTGGAAAAAAAACGTTTTTCAAGAGGATTACCTTGGGCAGATCCCAGGGAGATGATTGTGACTACGGATGCTTCGGCCTGGGGCTGGGGAGCACATTGCAAGACATGGACGACTCAAGGGAAATGGTTGAAAGCCATGAGTCTTTCCTCATCCAATCTGAGGGAATTGGTTGCGGTGAAAGAGGCATTATGAGCCCTGGAGACGCACCTGCGGGGAAAACATGTACAGATCAGGACGGACAATGCTACAGCGATGGCCTACATAAACCATCAGGGAGGAACAAGATCCTCAAAGTTGATGACGATAGCTTCAGAAATTTTGTTGTGGGTAGAAATCAATCTTATGTCCCTAACGGCGGTTCAACTGAAGGGAACCCTAAATCAGGTGGCAGATTTCTTGAGCCGATCACAGATAAAGGAGTCGGAGTGGTCTCTCGATCCAGAGGTATTCAGAACTATATGCAGTCTAAACGGTGTTCCGGAGGTGGATCTGTTTGCGTCAGCAAGGAATCGCAAAGTGGAAAATTATTTTTCTCTGGATTCAAGGGATCAGTCTTTAGGGGTGGACGCGCTAGCTCATCCATGGCATTTCAATCTGGCTTACGCCTTTTCTCCAGTGCGTTTGATTCCAATAGTTCTAAAGAAGCTGTTCCGGGAACCAGCTGCAGTTCTCCTGTTAGCCCCATGGTGGCCAAAGAGATCTTGGTTTTCAACTCTAGTGGAACTATCAGTACAGGACCCTTGGGAAATTCTGGTGACCCCTCATCTGTTATCACAAGGTCCAGTGTTTTGCCAAAACCCTCGTTGGTGGAGGTTGACGCTATGGACCCTGAGGTTTCTTTACTGCAAAAAAGAGGTTTTTCAGGTCCAGTGATAAATACTCTTCTTTCAAGCAGGAAGATGGTGACCAGGAAAATTCATCTAAAAGTATGGAAAACTTTTAAATCTTGGAAAACAGAGAATGGCAGAACTTCATTTAAGGTTCCGGTCATACTAGACTTTTTGCAACAGGGTGTTGACAAAGGACTTAGCATTAATACATTAAAGGTTCAGCTGGCGGCCTTGTCGGTGTTTTTGGATAGAAGGCTTTCTTCCATTTCTATCATCAAGAGGTTTTTGCTGGCTGTAAAGGGCTCTAAGCCAGTTCCAGTCAAGGTAATTCCGCAGTGGGATCTGGCTAAAGTATTATCAATGTTAAGTTCTCCACCTTTCTATCCAAACAATAATCTGGATATCAAGCTACTTACATGGAAGGTCTTATTTCTGGTCGCCATCACTTCAGCTCGAAGGATCAGTGACATTCAAGCATTGTCGTGTCGTCATCCATTCCTCCAAGTGTTTCCTGATCACATTGTGTTAAAAGTGGATCCTTGCTACCTTCCAAAAGTTGCGTCGGACTTTCACAGATCTCAGGAAATCGTAATTCCTTCCATCACAGAGGAAAATCCAGAATTGATGGCTTTGGATGTCAGCTCTCACCTCTTGCACTAAATCACTCTAAATCAAACCAGGGATTTCAGAAAGGTGGAAGGTTGCTTTCTCAGGCCCTAGGAAAGGACTGAGGATTTCAAAGACTTCGTTGGCAAGATGGATGAGAGGTACCATCAAGATTGCTTATGTGGACGCCAATATACCGAGTGGAGTGACAGCTCACTCTACGCGGAGTGTTTCCACATCTTGGGCAGAGCAAGCTGGGGTCTCCATTGAACAGATTTGTAAGGCGGCAACTTGGACTTCGGCTAAAACCTTCGCAAAGCATTATCGTTTGGATCTCTTGTCTCAGAAGGACCAATCCTTTGGAAGAAGTGTTCTTCGTGCAGTTCTCCCCACTCTATGAGGTATTACTCGCCTATCTCTCAGGCGTATATGCTGCCCGAAGGATGTTTTAAGAAAACCAAAAAGTTAGTTACCTGGTAACTTTTTTTCTAAACATCCGTAAGGGCAGCATACGCCAGCTTCCCTCCCTTGTTATTTTTAGACATAAGGGTTGGTTTTTTTGTATGTAGTGATTATGTGGTGGAGTCGTGGGTCTTTGTCTCTTTTTCTCTCTTTTAGATCTCTGCAACAACTGGGGAAGAGAGGGAGGAGTCAAGATTTTATTTTGGCTGGTGGTCATGTGTTCTCCTTGATGGGAGGAGCCCGGAGGTCTCAGGCGTATGCTGTCCTTACGGATGTTTAGAAAAAAAGTTACCAGGTAACTAACTTAGGTTTTTTCGGCCAGACGAAGTGCAATGATAAAGCCAGCAACACTCAGGTTATCAAAAAATATCCCAAGCTCTGAACATGTCCCAGAGCACTGTGCAATCCATCATCTGTAAATAGAAAGTATATGTCACAACTGCTAACCTTCCCAGACATGTCCGCCCACCATCCACTGACAGCTCTGGCAAGGAGAGCAATAATTGCAGGAGCATCCAAGAGCCCCAGAGTCACTCTGGAGGCACTTCAGAGATCCACAGCTCAGGTGAGAGAATCTGGCCACAGGACGACTATTAGTAGTGTCCTCCACAAATCTGCCCTTTATGGAAGAGTGGTGAGAAGAAGCAAGTCATAGAAGGCCCAGGTGCAGTCCAGCTATGTATCAGCAAGCATGTGGGAGATGTTCTGCTCAGATGAAACCAAAGTTGACAGTAGGCTACTTTCATGAATTTAGCTTCCAGACACTACATTCTCTATTATGGGATGGGTATGATCAGACCCTTCAGTTGTGTGTTGGTGCTGGTGAAACATCTCAGCATCTGGCTTCTTATATATCTCAAAGGATCCAGGGGGTTATATCAGATCTGCTTTCATGTCTTCTAGAGTCAGCCCGACACAGTGGACGGACGGAATTTAATACAAAGGCACAAAGATCTCTCCAGAGACGCCATGATGGAGGCTCAGCGGCTCCTCTCATCACAGGGTAAGAGGCGGGGTTACCGGTTACAGGGGCGCTTGACTGTTATTACCACAAACCCCTTCAATGTGCTTCCCCATTACTACACACACATACTCAATCTGGTGCCCGAACTCTCATCTTTCTTCACAGACCCTGGAGACTCTATAGAGAGAAATGTGAAAACTGAGGAGGAAGAAGCATTAGTGAAGGATGAAGAGGAGGAATTTTCTCTACAGATCAGCCCAGGTAATAAACCTATAGAAATGATTTCCCTATTCCCCCTGTTTGGTCACCCTACACACACTCTTGTGTTACTCTCATCTTTAGTCACAGACCTTGAAGCCTGTCACAATCAGCTTACCTGTGCCACGTTCCAGCGGTGTCCCCGCCGTCTCTTCGATCGGGCGCCGGGCGGCTGCTCGCTCCTCTGCGAGCGCACCCCCCTCCTCCTCTGCTGCCGGTGTCTCCGGCACTGACACACGTGCTCGCGCGTGAGCACGTTCCCTCTATGCCCTCCGACGGCGCTGCTCTCAGCGCGGCCGCCGGAGGAGGAGTTAACCTCGAGCCCAGCGGGGGCAGGAACGCCCCCTGCAGTTAAAGGGCCCTTTTTCATGTGTGGGCCAATGAGCCCGAAGGAGACTTGTGGGCTATTTGCCCTGCTGAACCTATCAGTCAGGGAATCGTAATCGCACCAATCACGCACACCTTCCTGTTTTCCCATCCTGGTTTTACCCTATATAAGCGTCATTGTTACAATGTTCAGTGCCTGTGATAGCGCCTTGAACCTAGCTTTGACTTGTGTTATACCGTGATTGATTCGTTGCCGACTCCTGCCTGAACCGACCATTCCCTGTCTGATACTCGTTGCTGACTCCTGCCTGA
The DNA here is from genome assembly GCA_027917425.1 of Gastrophryne carolinensis. NCBI lineage: Eukaryota > Metazoa > Chordata > Amphibia > Anura > Microhylidae > Gastrophryne > Gastrophryne carolinensis. The sequence continues at coordinate 7,591,543 of CM051237.1, forward strand.
ACCGACCATTCTTTGTCTGATCTCCGTTGCCGACCCCTGCCTGAATCGACCTCTCTCCGTCTGATCCTTGTTGCCGACCTCTGCCTTGTACCCTGACCTCGAGCTGCCTCATCCCTCTGTACTGCTGCTTTCTCTGAACACCCGGTGCCGACCTCTAGCCTGTCTGGACTTCCGCTACTCTCTCTAGCTTTTGGACTTGCTCTATACCGCTCCCAGCTACTGGTTCTTCAGACCTCCAAACAGTAAGCTCCCATCCTTTGAGCCATTGAAGTCCTGGTGGCAACCGATCCCGGGCAGGCGTATACTGCGTCCCGGCAAGCGGGGGCTCCTACAGGTGAAGCTGGCTGCGGAGATTGAGGGTTGAGGGCTTACCTGGAGTTACCCGAGCGTGTCATAAGAGTACCCAGAGCGTGACAAAGCCATTTCAGTGAGAAATGTGAAAACTGAGGAAAAGGAAGAAGCATTAGTGAAGGATGAAGAGGAGGAATTTCCTCTACAGATCAGCCCAGGTAATAAACCTATAGAAATGATTTCCCCAGTCGCCCTGTTTGGTCACTACACACACTATTATGTGCCCCATACATACATAAGGGGCATTACTCTCATCCTCAGTCACAGACCATAAAGTCATATTTATTAATATTATTATTATTGTTTATAAAGCAACATCGTATTCCGTGGGGCTGTACAAGGTAGAAGTACAGGGGCAAGACAAGTAAATACTTATAATACAACAATGATAACAATGTGTATAAAACACACCATATTATGAATGAAATGTAATAGCCAAGTAAATAAACACAAAGATGCAGGAATACATCAGGAGAGAGGGTCCTTCCCTTGCAAACTTACAATCTAAAGGGAGGGGATTTGAGACAATAGGCCATGTCACAAAGAATATGTACTAAGCAGGTGCCCAGTGTTCTGAGGGATAAGACTGTAAGATGGGTGGGTTAAGTCAGATGATAGATTCTTCTAAATAGGTGGGTTTTAAGGGCAGTTGAGTGGAGTGGAGCAGCACGTGTGAGGTCCTGGACTCGAGAGTGGGAGGAGGTGATCAAGGTAGAGGACAGGAGAAGGTCATGAGAAGACCGGACTGCATCTGGGTTGGCATTTTTGAACTAGTGATGACATGTATGAGGAAGCGTGGTTGTAGAAAGCCTTGTAGTTTAGGTTAAGTAATTTGAACTAAATTATTTCAGAAAGTGGGAGCCAGTGGAGTGATTGACAAAGAGGAGCAGCAGAGGAAGGGCGATAGGATAAGTAGATGAGGCAGGTAGCAGAGTTGAGGATTGCAGGGGGGGCAGTCTGTGAACTGGTAGGCCCCCGGAAACGGTGTTGCTGTAATTTAGATGGGAGTTGATCAGGACATGCACTAGAATTTTAGTGATATCGGGTGAGTGAAAGGGACAAATGCGGGCAATTTTCCAAGTGTACAGCACGGCCTGTTTCATTTCAATCATCACTACTGGGTATTCCGCCACAAGGAGGCGCAGTTGACTGAAGAAGATTTGTGGCTCCTCCCGGCCCTATAAAATGCCAGGAATCACCCATAGACCCCCAGTGTTTCTCTGCAGTCACACTGTGAAGACCAGAAGATGGCTCTCTATGTTTTCGCAGCGGCCCTGTAAGCCTATTCCCACCCACTTCCGGACCCTCCTGCCTCCCAGCCTTGGCTGCCGAATCGGGTGATGGTAGGGGAGCGCCTGTGTCGGGTGCTCAGTGAGCTTTGCTCCAGGCTGCAGACCCTATGTACTGAAGGGTAGCCGGCCATAGGCATATGGTGAGCCTATAGAGGGATGGGAGAAACCACTGCTGCCTGTGTGTCCCTGTGTTTGGGGGTGAGTTGTGTATTGCCTTTGGGGGTTGTGATTTTCTTCCCGGGCTCCTCTCCCTTCTTCTGTCCTTCATCCCCCCCTCTCCCTTCCCCCCCCCCTGTTCCCCTGGTCCGCTGCTGCCGTTCCCGCCGCTGTGTCCCCCCCCTTTCCTCCTCCCCCTCTCCCTGGCGTGGCCGTTGTCGGGGCAGTGGCGGTCGGGTGACGGCGTACTGCGATCCGTGGCGGGAGTTGTCGGGGGAGCTGCTCCCGCTCATGGCGCTGGGCGCCTTTCACAAGCTGCGAGGGCGGCTTTGCGCCCTTCGTTGGGGGCAGCGCCGGGGGATGACGCGTATCTTGTCATCTTCCCTCGGCCCGCCCCTGGAGGTTCTTTTGCTGCGGCGCCTTCTTGCTGGGGAGGTCGCGAGCTGGCTGCGGGCCCCTAACCACGCTGTCTGCATCATCCTGTGTGTCTGCCTGTATCTTCTGTGTGCACGGCGCTCGCCTTCGCAGTTGGTCCCTGAGTCTTTCTGTGGGGTTACATTGTTGGTGCATGTACTGCGGGATACTCATGGGGTGTTCATGTTTATGTCTTGTAGCGATAACCCTTATCGCCGGAGGGCTTCACCGCCCGAGACGTCCTTTCCCAATGGTGAGAGGTGCTGCTGGAATTCCAGAGTCGTCCGTGAGGAAACAGGAACAGCCCTTACAAGGGCTAGTGAATTGTAATATAGCGTTTCCCCCAATAAGAGACAGAACTCAGTATTGAGGGTGAAGATGAAGTGTGTTTTTATTAGTGCCACTCTAGGCCTTATATACACAAGTCTCCATGCAATGACAACCACACTGACCAATAGCAGCAGGGCACACAATCCCTCAACTCTGCCAGTGACGCAATCAGTAGAACAATAGCAGGCTGTCATACAATCAATCAGGACAATGCCATTGACTGTGACGTAATCAACAATACACAATGGCAGTCAAAATACAATGACATTGCCTGTAACAGTATCAAAATACAATGACCTAATTAAGAAAAGGCCAGTGAATGACCCGGTGGGCAACTGAATAGTGATGACATCCAAAAGACAGAGCCTCTGTCACAATGCCCCCTTTTTGTGGAACACCCGGCAGACCCGGATTGACCCTGTTCGTGTTAACGTGGGGCTGTCCGGACTTGTTATGGGCAGAGTTCTGTTTGCCAGGATAATCCATCTGCATTACCGTTTTGTCTACCGGGCCTGTATACACACGCACCCACACACATACAGTTGTACTCACAGGGTGCTGGTCTTGTCTTTTCCCCCCAATAAGAGACAGAACTCAGTATTGGGGGTGAAGATGATACACACACACACACACACACACACACACACACACACACACACACATACAGTTGTACTCACAGGGTGCTGGTCTTGTACACACACATGTACTCACAGGGTGCTGGTCTTGTACACACATACAGTTGTACTCACAGGGTGCTGGTCTTGTCTTTTCCCCCCAATAAGAGACAGAACTCAGTATTGAGGGTGAAGATGATACACACACACACATACAGTTGTACTCACAGGGTGCTGGTCTTGTACACACACATGTACTCACAGGGTGCTGGTCTTGTACACACATACAGTTGTACTCACAGGGTGCTGGTCTTGTACACACACATGTACTCACAGGGTGCTGGTCTTGTACACACACTCTCTTAGCTCTGGTTGCAAGGCATTGAGAAAATGTTCTAGTAAAAACAACTGTAGGCTTCCGGGGTGACAGCGTGCCGGGCTAACAAAGCCTCCTTTACCAGATGGTAGTGTGGTATGTCCGCATCAGGGATGGCCCGGAAAGCATCGGAAGCTTTCCCCGATAGTTTCCCTGATAATATGGTGACCCATTCCTCCGTGGGTACCCGGTGTAAAGCGCACTGCCGTTCAAAATCGGCCAAAATTCCATCACTCATCGTCACTTTCCTGGAAGGACTTAAATGCTGCAAATGGAATCTTTCTCCCCCCAGTGTAACTGAGGCTCAGAGACACAGGGGCGCTGAGAGGCTGCTGGGTTGCGAGTCGTCGATCTTCCCTTCGCTTACTGGCCTCTGCCTCCGCTGCGGCGAAGACTCGGTCGATCAGTTCTTGTGATGGATTCGGCCATAGACCGACAATCTGTTCCGAACCGCTTGAACGAGAGCAGCGTCTTCATCGATCTCTATATTGGTTTCGGTCCTCACTGCTGCACGATCCATTTCGATCAGCTTGGCTATCAGTTCCTGACGTGGGCGGTTGCTAGCTGACCTTCCCCGGCTCTCGAGTAGATCCTTCAGGGTCAGCCTTTTCAACTTGTCCTACTGACTCTCCATCAGGGTAGCACTCTCTCTGGGTAGGAAGGACTATCCCACCGCTGCCACCAATTGTAGCGATAACCCTTATCGCCGGAGGGCTTCACCGCCCGAGACGTCCTTTCCCAATGGTGAGAGGTGCTGCTGGAATTCCAGAGTCGTCCGTGAGGAAACAGGAACAGCCCTTACAAGGGCTAGTGAATTGTAATATAGCGTTTCCCCCAATAAGAGACAGAACTCAGTATTGAGGGTGAAGATGAACTGTGTTTTTATTGGTGCCACTCTAGGCCTTATATACACAAGTCTCCATGCAATGACAACCACACTGACCAATAGCAGCAGGGCACACAATCCCTCAACTCTGCCGGTGACGCAATCAGTAGAACAATAGCAGGCTGTCATACAATCAATCAGGACAATGACATTGCCTGTAACAGTATCAAAATACAATGACCTAATTAAGAAAAGGCCAGTGAATGACCCGGTGGGCAACTGAATAGTGATGACATCCAAAAGACAGAGCCTCTGTCACATGTCTTACAGGCGGGATAGCAGTGTTGTGGTTTCTTCCAGTCCAATCCCTCCCCCTCCCCCCTGTCCCTTCTCCGTTGGGCATCCCGGGTGGCTTTTCTTAGCCTTTACTCTGTGTTGGCCTATTGTGCCTCTGATAATCACCATATGGAGGCTTCTGGGGATAGCAAGCTTGGGGGCCCCTTGGGGCAGGCTTGGCTGTGTGTCATGTGCGGGGCATTCGCTTTGAGTGGTAGTGGCGTGGTTTGTGTTCCGTGCGCCCAAAATATTATTGCAGAACAGGTTGGGTTGAGTGCTTCTCTTTCCACTCCTGCTCTCCCTACTGCACCCTCTACTCCCCCGCGTCTGCATTTAGCCCCCAGTGAGGGGGAAGCTAGCAGGGGGTCGCAATCAGATCTGGCGCTGCGCGTAGCCAGCATTGAGCGACAGCTGGCCCGACCGACGGCGGGCAAGGCCTCTAGTAAAAAGCGTCATCTAGACGCCGTCAGGGCGAGTACGACAGTGATCTAGGGTCCTCCTTGGATGAGGATACCTGGCTCCCAAATGATACAGATACACTACACATCGCCCCCCCAAAGGTGGCGAAGAAGAAGCAGGGCAAGCAACGCTTGGAGTTCCTGGAACAGGGCCATTTCTCAAATATAGTTCTTAAGGAGTGGGAACGCCCAAATAGGTTACCCTCGGTGCCCAAGGGGCTGGATAGAAGGTATCCCTTCTCGGCCGATTTGGTTAAGCGCTGGTCATGCCCACCTGAGATCTAACATTTTGGTCATGCCGTCTCCCGACACCACAACCTTGCGTAATAGCGCTGACCGGCGTATGTATCAGCTGGCTAGTCATGCCTTCACCTTTGTAGGGGCCGGTTTGCGCCCGGTCTGCGCCGCGGCTATTGTGGCCATTGCCGTTAAAAAGGTCAGGCGCCTGTTCTGGTAGGAAAAGGGAGGGTTATAAGGACCTTTTGCTTTGCTCTGACTTAATCGCTTTTGTGTTGGCTGCCATGGACAATGCCGTCCGGCTTGGCGGTAGGGCCTCGGCCCTGTTGGTGGCTCTGCGTAGGTCCGTCTGGTTGCGTCAGTGGGCAGCTGACACCGCCGCTAAGAAGTCTCTCACTGGACTTCCCTTCACTGGACTCCGTCTTTTCGGTGAGCGTCTTGATGTTCTGACCAAGGATGGTAGGCTCCCCCAGCGTAGAAAGCAGGCTCGGCCCTTACAGGGATCCTCTTCCTTTTGTCCTTCAAGGGGAGGTCGTGGACCCTCCTTCTCAGGTAGTCGCAGAGATTCTTGGGGTCGAGGCAGATCCCGCTGTCGCCCCAGTCTCTCCTGGGGAACCAAGCCCAAACCCTCTCCCAAGGCCCCTCAGGCATGAGAAGGCGCCCTCACCCGACCGGGTGGGGGAACGACTTCGGCTTTTTGCTCACGTCTGGAGACTGCTTGTCCCAGACCGGTGGATTCAGGAGGTGGCTTCCTCCGGATACAAGATAGAGTTTGCAGCCTGGCCGCCCCCAAGATTCCTCCGGTCCCGGATATCTCTAAACCCTGTGACGGCTCAGGGACTGCGTCTGGCCGTACAACGTCTTCTGGTGTCCGGAGTCATTTGTCAGATACCTCTTCAGAAACAGGGTCGGGGGTACTACTTCAACCTGTTCACGGTGTCCAAGAAGGACGGCTCCTTGAGGCCCATCCTGGACTTAAAGGGCCTCAACAAATTCGTCAGGTTCAAGCACTTTTGCATGGAGACATTACGTTCGGCCGTAAGTTCCCTTCGGCCAGGCGATTTCATGACCACGGTGGACATCAAGGATGCCTACCTTCACGTGCCGATTTTCCCAGGTCACCAGAGGTTCCTGAGGTTAGCTCTGGGGGATCAACACTACCAATTTGTGGCCTTGTCGTTCGGTATCACCTCGGCTCCTCGGGTTTTCACCAAGGTGCTGGCTGGTGTCAGGCCCTCCTGAGGAACCAGGGCATTCGCATCCTCCCTTACCTGGATGACATTCTGATTGCTGCTCAGTCTCTTCATCAGGCCGAGAAGGATACTCAGGTGGTGACGTCCACTCTTGAGTCCTTCGGTTCGATGATCAACTATCCCAAGTCTTCACTATCTCTGTCTTTGGTGAGGTCCTTCCTGGGCATGACGCTGGATACTTCTGAGGTCAAGGTATTTCTCCCTCGGCAGAAGATGGAGGGCATTCAGACGCAGGCGTGGACTCTGCTGTCGTGTCCTCACCCCTCCATCCATCAGGGGTTGCAGTTGGTGGGTCTCATGGTGTCCTGCTTCGAGGTGGTTCCCTTTGCTCAGTTCCACATAAGACCTCTTCAGTTACTTTTCCTGTTGGTTTGGGACCGGAATCAGGAGTCCCTGGATCAGGAGTTTGCTCTATCCCTTCAGGTCAGGCAGTCCCTCTCCTGGTGGCTGGACTCGAGGAATCTTCTAGTGGGCAGGTCCTTTCTGCCTCCGTGCTGGGAGATTGTCACCACGGATGCCAGTCTGACCGGCTGGGGGGGAGTTTGGCAATCTCTTAAGTTCCAGGGTCAGTGGGGTCCCCAGGAGGCCCACACGCCCATCAACATCCTAGAGCTGCGGGCGATCAGGTTGGTTCTCTCCCAGTTGACTCCCCACCTTCGGGGTCGTGCTGTACAGGTCCGCTCAGACAATCAGACGGCGGTTGCCTATATCAATCATCAGGGAGGGACTCGGAGCAAGCAAGCCCTCAAGGAAGTGTCCCTGATTTTGTCTTGGGTGGAGGAGACTGTTCCCTGCATCTCGGCGGTTTACATTCCAGGGGTGGAGAACGAGGAGGCGGATTTCCTGAGCAGGGGGACGTCTCGCCTGGGGGAATGGTCTCTCAGCAACAAGGTATTTCACGCCCTGTGTCGCCGCTGGGGTCTGCCGGATGTGGACCTGTTTGCGTCCCGTCACAATCACAAGCTTCCTAGATTTGTCTCTCTGTCAAAGGATCCTCTGGCTTTCACCACAGACGCGCTAGCAATTCCCTGGACAGTTTCAGCTCCTCTATGTATTTCCTCCCTTTCCTCTGCTGGGTCGGGTGCTGCGCAAGATAGACCAGGAGGGGGTACCGGCCATTCTGGTTGCCCCCCGCTGGCCGAGGAGGGTATGGTTAGCGGATGTCGTACAGATGGCAGTAGATCGGTTCGTCGACGACCCAGAGCTTCGCACGCAGGGACAGCTGCGCCATCCCAATTTACAAACGCTGGCTTTAACGGCTTGGCTGCTGAAACCTCCATCTTGATGGGCAAGGGTTTGCCGGCCTCTGTTGTCAATACCTTGATTCAGGCTCGGAAGAAATCCTCGTCTTTTATCTACTACAGGGTCTGGCATGCTTACATTGCTTGGTGCGAGTCCAAGTCTCTATCTTGTCGGGTTTTTTCCATTCCCAGGATTCTGGAGTTATACAGCATGGTCTGGATTCGGGTCTTCAACTTAGTACTCTCAAGGGACAGGTTTCGGCTCTGGCAATTTTTCTCCTGGAAGGTTTAGGTAAGTATTTCCGGCACTGTGGGCCTTTGCAGGGGGCTCATTTCTCGGTCCTGGAGGCTTGCATTGTTGCCTGGGGCCCGGGATACCCTCGTGATTTTTAGGCCAAGAATCCCATTCTTTGAATTTTTACAAAGGGGGGGAAGCTTTATTTTCCCTCTTACTGAGGATGATTGTTTGGAAGAAGCTGGGGTGGCCGGCCTTAAAATAGTATTTATTATTTTGTGATGGCTCAGAGGAAGCTTTTTCCTGAGAATTGGTTGCACTGGATATATTTTATTCTTCATTTGTGTTTGAATGTTTATTTTCACATTGTACCTTAAGAGGCGGGGAAGAGAGGTGAATGGCACTTCTCTCTCTCTCTTCCCCGCCTGATATTACTACATTACTACAACGCCGATGCCGCTTACCTCAGTGTCAGGGGCCAGGTAGTTCCGCCCACAGGGTCCAACAGCGGCAGTGCAGCCAACCATCACGCGTTCCTCCACAGGCGGGACGCCCTCCCCTTCCTCTTCCTCCATGGCAGCGACAGCATTCCCGGGCGTGCGTGCTGAAATTTGAACTTTGAAGGGGAGGGGAGTCTACTTCTTCCACCGGAATCCGTGAGGTTTTTCCACGGATTTCCGGGAATCCTGCCCGGGAAGAAAGACGTGTTTTGTCTTAAAGGGACAGCACCAGTGTCTTTCCATCATTGCTATTGGCCTCCCTCTTGATTTCCAGCGAATAGAGGGTTAAAAGCAATTAAGTGGATTTCGCACCTACCCTATTTAGGAGGATTCAGGAAGCTAATTCCCCTGGTACCTCATACCAGAAAATGGCAGATCAGGCAGAGAACATTTGCATTGTGGAAATACCGGACCCAGAGGGAAAAAGCATCCACAGATGTAATAAATGCAGACCAAGATCCAGAACCAGCTAATCCGTCTGCTGCCAGTTCTGGGACGAGGAGGCACAGCTCTGCCCGGTGAGTTAATATATATATATATATATATATATATATATATATATATATATACCTTCCTCCTCTACTTTTTCCGCAGCAAAGGAGGATTTAAAGGTTCTACTCTGTTTGGAACTGGGCGGTCCAACCCAAGAAACAATGACGCCATGTCTCGGGTTGGGGCCTGACTAAAGAGTTTTTGTTCACAGTGTTGGGCAATACCTTGAATTGCTCTTTTGTTTCCAGGGACATAAGATGGGTTCACTTAGAATTTACTTGTACCCCTCGAAATTCTGGTTTTTCCTGTACCCATGAGGTTGGAGGAACGTCAATCAGGAAAGTCTGCTAGACATGGGGGCCAGGGGAGTCATTATCCCAATTCCCCCGTCACCAGCGAGGAATGGGTTTTTTATGCCACTGTCTTTCTGGTGAAGGAAGCCTTGAGTAGAAACTCATTTTTATTTTATAGGAATCATCTCTGGGTTGATACAGACATTTGGTATAAAACATTTATAGTAATAACAGATATAGTAATAACATGTGGGTAATCCTCCGCCTGAGGGCGCTGTTCACTGCAGACATGTAGAAAACAGGCTCCTCCCGGCCCTACATATACCGAGGGACCTCCCACAAATCCCCAGATTTCTCTGCAGTGCTAAACTGTGAAGACATGAAGTATCACGCTCTCGCAGGCGAGCGGGGCTTTACAGCCCGAGGCCCTGCGGGACTATTTCCACCCTTCCTCTTTGTGAAGAATATGCCTCCCAGCCTGGGCTGCGTTGGTCGGGTGAAGGTAGGCAGCACCTTGTGTGCTTAACGGAGCCATGCTCCACCGCAATCCCCCACCATAGGGTAGGCGGTTCAGGCCGATGGTGAGCCTCCAATAGATGCCCCTCCCGCATTATAGCCCCGTGCCTCGTGTATCGGTGGACCCTGTGTTTTGGGTCGCCTTCCTCACTTGTTTCCCCCGTAGCTCGGGGGAAAAGAAAGAGGGGGGGGTATGTGTGTGGCGGTATCAGTATAGTGTGGTACATGCTCATGGATTTTGCCTTGTATTGAACGGCAGACTGGATGTCAGAGCCGTGCGCTTGAGCACCCCTTCCTCGGCCAGCTGCATGAGGAGGTCGGTCGCCTACGGTGGCTTGTGTCATTCATTCATTACTATTTCATGTACAGTACGCAGGCCAGAGCTTTGCGCTCTTTGGGGGAGGCGGGAACTTAGTTTGGCGCGCTCCGCGTCATGGCCAACCTGGCCCCGCCCCCTGAGGTTTGCTTGACACCATTTTGTCGATCTTCCCGCATGCGCATGGTCACGATCCTCCTCCTCCCTTGGTCATGTAAGCGCCCTCGCGGGCGGTTTTGCTTTTTATCCTTCGTTTGCTGCGCATGGCTCTGACACCCATTCTTCTCCTTATGTCTTTCAGACGCCACGATTCCGGTGGCTTCTCCCGGCCTGATATATATATATCTTAACGGGTTCACACCTAAATTCTCCCACATTCCTAGCGGGTCTTGGGGCATCCAGGGTTGCTTATAGCATAAATCCCTGCTGGCATATTGCTTAGATTAATCACCATATGGAGGCATCTCAGAATTATGTGTCCGGGGTCCCGCGGGGACAAGACCGGCTGTGTACTGCGTGTGGACAACCCCATGCTGATGCTGACAGAGCACGGGTCTGCGGACCATGTGCTGATCAAGCACTGGCCCTGCAATCAGGTTTACCAGTGGCTGCACCTCGCTTCAATACACCTGTCTCCCCTTGCTTAAATCTCACTCCTCATGAGTCGCACTCAAGCGGAGATGACCAGCAGGTGGTGCTGCGCAGGCTACCTACGGCTGAGCAGGTGATTTCTGGTTTGGCGGAGCGCTTGGGCGCTGGAAAGAAGCGGTCCCTGACGCCTTCTGGTTCTATGTTTCCTGCTGAAACTGAAGAGTCTGCTGCTATGCAGGACCTTGATCCCTCTGACGAGGGTGAACTGTTCTCAGGTTCCAGTTCCTCAGACGAGATACCTTGGAGCCATGACAATTCTGGCCCTGGTTCCTGGGGCCTGTGCGACACTGATGAATTACTTAAGATCTTTGAAGTACTATCCATCTCTCCTCCGGGAGAGTCTCCCAAGCCCAAGAGGGAGAGTTTCCACACAGCGACGCCGCGCTTGGAATTTCTGGAACAAGATCATTTCCAGGCTCTTATTTCTAAGGAATGGGAACCACCTTGTAAACTTACGGGGGTTCCAGGGGTCTGGGATTGGAAGTACCCTTTTCCCCCTGATGTGGTTGAATGTTGGTCAGCCCCTCCTGAGGTGGATGCACCTATTATTGGGGTTGCTAACCCCCCCTTCATGACAGCTTCTATTCATCGTACCCTTCGGGATGCTGAGGACCGGCGCATTGACAGACTGGCTTTAGGGATGAGCGAATCGATCCGGACGAACCCGGATTCGATCCGAATTTCATGAAAAATTCGATTCGGATCGAATCCGAATTTCCCCGCGGTTCGATCGCTCGAAGTTTTCCTTTAACATTCATTCATTTACATTACAGGCATTCTAAGATGGGACATGTCCAGACATGTAAGCTGGGGCAGTGTATGCTGGGGCAGTCACATGCAGCCTGTCGGCAGCCAGCAAGCCCGGTGACGTCACAGCGCTATTTAAGGCGGCGGCCATCTTGCTTTTCCTCATTTCTCTATTGCATTTCTGAGAGACAGGATGCTGCTGTAGTGAGGGAGAGGCAGTTAGACAGGCAGGGACAGACAGGGACAGGCTGGAGACAGGCAGGAGACAGACAGAAAGTCAGCGAAAAGCAGGGAAAGTTAGGAAAAATCGGAGGCAGTCACAGGGAGATTTTTTTTTTTTCATCCAGCCTGAGTGTTACTGGCTGGCTGACTGGCTTTGTTAGCGTTTTCAGGCTGCTTATACACTAACTGTGCATATATACTGAACTGATCTCAAGTCTGCTGTGAGGCATCCCATTCTGTGACTACACCAGCCTCTATTTACTGCTGTAACCATTTGCACCTATTCTAATAGAAATTTGGCCTGATAAACACACTTGCTGTGCATAGTATTACTGCTCACAGGTGCTCTCTGGTTTTTGGGGCATCCCATTCTGTGACTACACCAGCCTCTATTTAATACCATAACCATTTGCACTTATTCTAATAGAAATTTGGCCTGATAAACACACTTGCTGTGCATAGTATTACTGCTCACAGGTGCACTCTGGTTTTTGGGGCATCCCATTCTGTGACTACACCAGCCTCTATTTAATACCATAACCATTTGCACTTATTCTAATAGAAATTTGGCCTGATAAACACACTTGCTGTGCATAGTATTACTGCTCACAGGTGCACTCTGGTTTTTGGGGCATCCCATTCTGTGACTACACCAGCCTCTATTTACTGCTGTAATCATTTGCACTTATTCTAATAGAAATTTGGCTTGATAAACACACTTGCTGTGCATAGTATTACTGCTCACAGGTGCACTCTGGTTGTTGGGGCATCCCATTCTGTGACTACACCAGCCTCTATTTACTGCTGTAACCATTTGCACTTATTCTAATAGAAATTTGGCCTGATAAACACACTTGCTGTGCATAGTATTACTGCTCACAGGTGCACTCTGGTTTTTGGGGCATCCCATTCTGTGACTACACCAGCCTCTATTTACTGCTGTAACCATTTGCACTTATTCTAATAGAAATTTGGCCTGATAAACACACTTGCTGTGCATAGTATTACTGCTCACAGGTGCACTCTGGTTTTTGGGGCATCCCATTCTGTGGCTACACCAGCCTCTATTTACTGCTGTAACCATCTGCACTTATTCTAATAGAAATTTGGCCTGATAAACACACTTGCTGTGCATAGTATTACTGCTCACAGGTGCACTCTGGTTTTTGGGGCATCCCATTCTGTGACTACACCAGCCTCTATTTAATACCATAACCATTTGCACTTATTCTAATAGAAATTTGGCCTGATAAACACACTTGCTGTGCATAGTATTACTGCTCACAGGTGCACTCTGGTTTTTGGGGCATCCCATTCTGTGACTACACCAGCCTCTATTTAATACCATAACCATTTGCACTTATTCTAATAGAAATTTGGCCTGATAAACACACTTGCTGTGCATAGTATTACTGCTCACAGGTGCTCTCTGGTTTTTGGGGCATCCCATTCTGTGACTACACCAGCCTCTATTTACTGCTGTAACCATTTGCACTTATTCTAATAGAAATTTGGCCTGATAAACACACTTGCTGTGCATAGTATTACTGCTCACAGGTGCACTCTGGTTTTTGGGGCATCCCATTCTGTGACTACACCAGCCTCTAATTCAGGGGTACTCAATTACTGTCATTGGAGGTCCACTTACCAGGGTCTGCCGTGGGATGAAGGTCCGGGGGGGGGGGTGTAAGTAAGAGTGCATGACTTCATGTGTAGAGTGCAAGCTCCTCAGCCAACCTGAGCAATGAGCTTTCCTGCCCCCCCACCCACCTGTCATTTACTTCCTGATTCTCGCCCTTCTGTGTAGAGTGCAAGCTCTTCAGCTAACAACAGCTGACATGCACTCTTACTTACACCCCCCCATGTCAGCTGTTAGCTGAAGAGCTTGCACTCTACACAGAAGGGCGAGAAGCAGGAAGTAAATGACAGGTGGGTGGGGGGACTGGAAAGCTCATTGCTCAGGTTGGCTGAGGAGCTTGCACTCTACACATGAAGTAAATGGGGGACAGGAATCTCACCTCCTTGCACTTTCTCAGCAGCTCGATGAACTGGTCCCGGGTAATGGCCTCCTCGCCCCGGGCCAGCCGCTCCTCCAGCCAGCGCAGCAGTGTGCTCTGATGCCAGGCCTCCAGGTGTGTCCAGCGGGCTCTGCTTGCCGCCCGAAGCCTCCGGCAGCTCCGCGCTCTCGGCTCCTTCCTCCTCCCGCGCCTCTTCGTCTCCACTCCTCCCCCTACCCGTCTACGAGGCCCGAGACGCTTCCACCTCCCCCGGCCTGGCCACGCCCATGTGCCCGCCCCCAGCACTGACAGCCCAGGCCGGCAATTGTCACCGGCACCGCCGGATCCCGGGCTGATGTGGCAGCCCTGGGCAGCGGTCCGGACAAATGGCGTCTGCGGTCCGGATTCGGACCGCGGTCCGCCATTTGAGTACCCCTGCTCTATTTAATACCATAACCATTTGCACTTATTCTAATAGAAATTTGGCCTGATAAACACACATGCTGTGCATAGTAGTACTGCTGCCAGGTGCTCTCTGGTTGTTGGGGCATCCCATTCTGTGACTACACCAGCCTCTATTTAATACCATAACCATTTGCACTTATTCTAATAGAAATTTGGCCTGATAAACACACTTGCTGTGCATAGTATTACTGCTCACAGGTGCTCTCTGGTTTTTGGGGCATCCCATTCTGTGACTACACCAGCCTCTATTTAATACCATAACCATTTGCACTTATTCTAATAGAAATTTGGCCTGATAAACACACTTGCTGTGCATAGTATTACTGCTCACAGGTGCACTCTGGTTTTTGGGGCATCCCATTCTGTGACTACACCAGCCTCTATTTAATACCATAACCATTTGCACTTATTCTAATAGAAATTTGGCCTGATAAACACAGTTGCTGTGCATAGTATTACTGCTCACAGGTGCTCTCTGGTTTTTGGGGCATCCCATTCTGTGACTACACCAGCCTCTATTTAATACCGTAACCATTTGCACTTATTCTAATAGAAATTTGGCCTGATAAACACACTTGCTGTGCATAGTATTACTGCTCACAGGTGCACTCTGGTTTTTGGGGCATCCCATTCTGTGACTACACCAGCCTCTATTTAATACCATAACCATTTGCACTTATTCTAATAGAAATTTGGCCTGATAAACACACTTGCTGTGCATAGTATTACTGCTCACAGGTGCTCTCTGGTTTTTGGGGCATCCCATTCTGTTACTACACCAGCCTCTATTTAATACCATAACCATTTGCACTTATTCTAATAGAAATTTGGCCTGATAAACACACTTGCTGTGCATAGTATTACTGCTCACAGGTGCACTCTGGTTTTTGGGGCATCCCATTCTGTGACTACACCAGCCTCTATTTAATACCATAACCATTTGCACTTATTCTAATAGAAATTTGGCCTGATAAACACACTTGCTGTGCATAGTATTACTGCTCACAGGTGCACTCTGGTTTTTGGGGCATCCCATTCTGTGACTACACCAGCCTCTATTTACTGCTGTAACCATTTGCACTTATTCTAATAGAAATTTGGCCTGATAAACACACTTGCTGTGCATAGTAGTACTGCTCACAGGTGCTCTCTGGTTTTTGGGGCATCCCATTCTGTGACTACACCAGCCTCTATTTAATACCATAACCATTTGCACTTATTCTAATAGAAATTTGGCCTGATAAACACACTTGCTGTGCATAGTATTACTGCTCACAGGTGCTCTCTGGTTTTTGGGGCATCCCATTCTGTGACTACACCAGCCTCTATTTAATACCATAACCATTTGCACTTATTCTAATAGAAATTTGGCCTGATAAACACACTTGCTGTGCATAGTATTACTGCTCACAGGTGCTCTCTGGTTTTTGGGGCATCCCATTCTGTGACTACACCAGCCTCTATTTAATACCATAACCATTTGCACTTATTCTAATAGAAATTTGGCCTGATAAAGACACTTTTGCTGTGCATAGTAGTACTGCTGCCAGGTGCACTGCTGGCTGTTGGGGCATCCCATTCTGTAACATACCATACCCCTCTTTATTTACACTAAGCAGCTCTCTTATTTACACTAAGCAGGCCTGTTGGAGGCTGAGTGTTACTGCTCACTTTTGGTGTGCATTATATTCTGTTTCATATAGACCCACCGCTGCCTGGGGGTTCTTAAAATATCACCTACTACCACGCCAGTTAGACTATGTCGGGCAGACAAGTGCCTGGAAGTGAAAAGAGGAGTGGCAGAGGCCAAGATTCCGCAGGCAGAGCTCGCAGCAGACTGGGGGCCAGTAGCAGTCACGCTGAGAGACCTAATCTGCCAGTATCTGCTAGCGGTCGGGTCTCCACCAGTAACGCATCTGCCGTGGTAGATTGGTTGACGCGCTCATCAACAACATCATCACAACTTACGTCTGAGACCCCCAGTCTAGGGTCGGTAGGTTCCTCTGACACAACCCTGAGTTGGCATGCCCTGAGAGCAGTCCCTGTCCTCCCATTGCCTCTGTCCTACGCCGTTCCCCCCCCCAGCGACGTATCCTATGCTTTGGATTCAGCTCCACTCTTTAGTGAGGAGGACGATCAGATAGAGGACAGTCAGCAGCTACTGCCCAGCCAAGAAATGGAGGTGGCTTCTTTAGGCAGACAAATAGTGATGTGGACAGTGTCGTGGGTGCTGTGAGCGTTCCAGCACCTGCGCCAGACACTGTTGACGAATCCACGCCACGTACAGCCACAACTCGGTGATAATGATGATGACGATGAAGCCGATCGCACTTGGGAGCCGGGTGATGAAGGGGCTTCATCGTCATCATCAGGAGAAGAGGGGCGCAGGTTGCCCCGGAGTCAGCAGCTCAGGCAGCAAGGTGGTAGCAGTCAGCATGGGGGCACAATTCCAAAGGCTGGAGCCGGGGCCGGGGTAGAGCACCTGCTGTGCGGCAGTCTACCTTATCGGGAGGTAGTGGAGCAGGGGTTCCTGGAGTTGGCAACAGCAGCAGTGAATCAGTGAGGCCAGGGGGTGGGAAAAGTAGCTACTCGGCAGTGTGGCAATTTTTCCTGAAGCATCCGCAGGAGGGTAACATGGCCACATGCAAGATATGTAGGCAAAAGGTGAAGCGTGGCCAGGGTCCAAATGTTGGCACCACGGCCCTGCGTCAACATATGATGCGTCACCATAAAGCGACCTGGGAGAACAGAGGCTCCTCACCAAGTGGCACGCCGCTCCCAATTTCTGCCAGCCAAGGCTCCAGCACCTCAGCCGAAGGAAGCTGTGCGTCATACCCATCCTCTGTCGCTCCTGCTCCCCTCAGCGAAGCCATGTCCAAGAGACAGCAGTATGCGCCCACTCATCCTACGGCGCAGAAGCTGAATGTGCTCCTGTCCAAGTTGCTGGTGCTGCAGTCGCTCCCTTTTCAGGTGGTGGACTCTGCACCTTTCAGAGAACTGGTGGCTTGTGCCGAGCCGAGGTGGAGAGTCCCAAGCCGTCATTTCTTTGCCAAGAAGGCAGTACCAACGCTGCACACTTTTGTTGAACAGAAGGTGGGCCAGTCCTTGAGCCTGTCGGTGTGTAGCAAAGTGCATGGCAGCGCCGACGTCTGGAGCTGTAACTACGGTCAGGGACAGTACATGTCGTTTACGGCCCACTGGGTGAATGTGGTCCCTTTGCAGCAGCAGCAACTTGGACAGGTCACGCCGCTTCTGCCTCTGCGCTCCCTGCCCGTTGGGCCTGTGACACCATGCGACTCGGCCTCCTCATCCTCCGCCATCTCCTCACCCTCCACTGTAGGCTCAAGTCTCAGTGCCCCTCCAGTCTACCATGTGTGCAGGGCACGGAGGTGTCACGCAGTGCTTCACATGGTTTGTCTTGGCGAACGGAGTCACACAGGGGAGGAACTGCTTAAATTTATTCATCAGGAAATCCAAACATGGCTTACTCCAAGAAAACTTAAAATGGGAATCATGGTTACCGACAATGGGAAGAACATTTTGTCTGCGCTGCGCCAAGGAAGCCTGACCCATGCCCCCTGCATGGCTCACGTCTTCAATCTGGTTGTCAAGCGGTTTCTGAAGTGTTCCCCCCATCTGCAAGACATCCTAACAACTTCAAGGAAACTTTGCATGCACTTCAGCCACTCATACACCGCCAAACACACCCTTCTTGAGCTACAGCGTCAGAACGGTATCCCCCAACATAGTCTGATTTGCGATGTTTCCACCCGTTGGAATTCCACCCTTCACATGTTGGACCGATTATATGAACAGAGAAAAGCCATCACGGATTTCCTGATGATCCAAGCAGATAGGGGGACTCCCCTGTGTAACTTCAATGTCAACCAGTGGCAGCTCATACGTGACACCTGCCGTTTGCTCAGGCCCTTTGAGGAAGCCACTTTATTTGTCAGTCGGCAGGATTACGGGATGAACGACGCGATTCCACTGCTTCATGTACTACAGCACATGTTGGAAACCATGGCTGGTCAGGGCACATGGCGTTTACATCTTACGGCCACATGAACCCCGTTGGAGCTGAACTGGAGGAGGAGGAGGAAGAGGAGGAGGAGTTGCCCAGCGAAACACAGTTTAGGCTTGGCGAAATGGCTGGTTTATCTAGTCAGCGGACAGGAGAGGAGGAGCAGGAGCAGCCAGAGGAGCTAGAGGTTTTTGAGGAAGGCGAGACAGAGGACCCGGGCACACCGTGGCAGTATGCAGTGGAGATGGAGATAGGTAGTCCCTCCGAGTCACTTGCGCAAATGGCAGGAAGCATGCTCACGTGCTTGCGTAGTGACCCCAGAATTGTTTCCATCTGTCGGCGGGATGACTTCTGGCTGTCCACCTTATTGGACCCTCGCTTCCGGCACAAAATGGGGGCATTTTTTAAACCCACCGAGAGGGAGGACAAACTGAACTACTACAAAGACATTCTACGTAGGCAGTTGGCCGATGCCTATCTGCGCCATGGTCCATACTCTCGCAGGTCTGACTCGAGGGAACCTCTGCGCTCACCTTCCACTGTCATGGCTGCTGGGGGGGGTTGGCAGGAGCAGCAGCAGCATCTCCATCAGCAGCAGCCTCAGTCTTCAGTCGCTAATGAGTAGCTTTCTACACCCGCATAGTGAGGCTACTCATGAGCAGCAGGAAGACCTGGAGCAGGACCTCAACCAGCAGGTCATGTCATACTTTGACATGACCATGCCAACACACCTTGAGGATCCGCTGGACTTCTGGGCAGCCAAACTTTATTTGTGGCCGCAACTAGCAGAGTTTGCCCTGGAAAAGCTGTCCTGCCCGGCAAGTAGCGTGCCATCTGAGCGGGTGTTTTTATTGCGGCGGGGGCCATAGTTACGGCGAGGAGAACTCGTCTGTCAACTAAAAATGTGGAGAGACTCGCCTTTGTCAAAATGAATCAGGGATGGATCAGCCAGGATTTCCACCCACCAACGCCTGATGCATGCGACTAGATTCAGCATGGTGCCACGTTTTACACTTTCCAAATGGTGCAAAACATATTTATGTCTTTAGGCCAATTTTTGGGCTCCTGCTGCTGCCAACTCCAGGGTGTGAATCATCCAAATTTTGGGCTCCTGAAGCCAACTCCAGTGTCTCTTTAAAGTAATATTTGGGCTCCTGCTGCTGCTACTGCCAACTCCAGGGTGTGATTCATCCAATTTTTGGGCTCCTGAAGCCAACCCCAGTGTCTCTTTAAAGTAATGTTTGGGCTCCTGCTGCTGCTGCTGCTGCCAACTCCAGGGTGTGATTCATCCAATTTTTGGGCTCCTGAAGCCAACCCCAGTGTCTCTTTAAAGTAATGTTTGGGCTCCTGCTGCTGCTGCTGCCAACTCCAGGGTGTGATTCATCCAATTTTTGGGCTCCTGAAGCCAACCCCAGTGTCTCTTTAAAGTAATGTTTGGGCTCCTGCTGCTGCTGCTGCCAACTCCAGGGTGTGATTCATCCAATTTTTGGGCTCCTGAAGCCACCCCCAGTGTCTCTTTAAAGTAATGTTTGGGCTCCTGCTGCTGCTGCCAACTCCAGGGTGTGATTCATCCAATTTTTGGGCTCCTGAAGCCAACCCCAGTGTCTCTTTAAAGTAATATTTGGGCTCCTGCTGCTGCCAACTCCAGGGTGTGATTCATCCAATTTTTGGGCTCCTGAAGCCAACCCCAGTGTCTCTTTAAAGTAATGTTTGGGCTCCTGCTGCTGCTGCCAACTGCAGGGTGTGATTCATCCAATCTTTGGGCTCCTGCTGCCAACTCCAGTGTCTCTTTAAAGTAATGTTTGGGCTCCTGCTGCTGCTGCCAACTCCAGGGTGTGATTCATCCAATTTTTGGGCTCCTGAAGCCAACCCCAGTGTCTCTTTAAAGTAATGTTTGGGCTCCTGCTGCTGCTGCCAACTCCAGGGTGTGATTCATCCAATTGTTGGGCTCCTGAAGCCAACCCCAGTGTCTCTTTAAAGTAATGTTTGGGCTCCTGCTGCTGCTGCTGCTGCCAACTCCAGGGTGTGATTCATCCAAGTTTTGGGCTCCTGAAGCCAACTCCAGTGTCTCTTTAAAGTAATATTTGGGCTCCTGCTGCTGCTGCTGCCAACTCCAGGGTGTGATTCATCCAATTTTGGGCTCCTGAAGCCAACCCCAGTGTCTCTTTAAAGTAATGTTTGGGCTCCTGCTGCTGCTGCCAACTCCAGGGTGTGATTCATCCAAGTTTTGGGCTCCTAATTCCAACCCCAGTGTCTCTTTAAAGTAATGTTTGGGCTCCTGCTGCTGCCAACTCCAGGGTGTGATTCATCCAATTTTGGGCTCCTGCTGCTGCCAACTCCAGTGTCTCTTTAAAGCAATGTTTGGGCTCCTGCCCCTCATAGTGATGCCACTTCAATTCTCTGCAACTGTGCCGCTCTGCGATTCTATTAGCGATGCCTCTGATCTGCATGTGATATTTATTTAAAGTATTATTTAACTAACCCAGCATGCATCCTATGCGTGTTACAGCAAGGCAGAATGGTTTACAACCCTATTGAGGCTCTAGGAGGCTCAGAAATAGCCGCTTTTAATAGCGATTCGTCGCGAATAAATTCGGATCGAAATGAATTTTGTCGGAAAATTCGGTGAATCAGCCAAATCGAATTTTTCAAAAGTTCGCTCATCTCTAACTGGCTTCCCACGCCTTTTCGTGTGCAGGGACGGCTCTGCGCCCGGTCTGTGCCTTAGGAAGATACTTGATCACCAGCCGGAGGATCTCCCTTGGGAGGTCTTAATGCACTTTCCAATTGTGATGTGTTTGTGAGGTTTATCCTCTCAGCGATGGATGACACCATTAAGATGTGCGCTAGAACCTCTGTTCTTGTGGTAGCTATTCGCCGCCTGGTTTGGCTGCGACAGTGGGGGGCTGACAAGGATACTAAAAAGGCTCTCACTGGCCTTCCTTTTAGAGGAAAACGCTTATTTGGGGCACGTTTGGACCTTTTTGGAAAAAAGGGTAAGGCACCCTCGCGCAGAAGGCCGCCTCGGCCTCCCAGGGGCAGGGACACCCCTCCCCCTCCCTACCTTAGTGTCAAGCGCGAACCAGAAGTGTGCTTTCAGCTTTTTGGAGTGGAGGCCCGCCCCGGGGCAGGCAACGCCCTGGGACCTCCGGCAGGGCGAAGTCCAAATCTGCCAAAACCGCACAAGCATGAAGGGACGCCCTCGCCCTTGAGGGGACTACCGCAGCACTTGGCTCCTATTGCAGGGCGCCATGCTTCTTTCAGGTTGTTACAGGAGGTAGTCCCCCTGGATGCAGAATGGAGTTTGCTGGGCGGTCCCTTTCTGAGGTTGTCAAGGTTCTTCTAGTCCCTCTTTTCTCTTCGGGAGTTGATGCAGGCCGAGTTCGGCGTGCAGGGTCTGGGCTCTCTTACAGGTTGGCCCTTGACTTGTGATTGCATCCACATTACATTTTCCCTCTGGGATGAGGCAGCCTGACCTGGGCTGGCTTTCTGGGCATGGCATTTATACTTTCACAGGCACTTCCTACATGGTATCTATCTGTTGGGCCGCAGGCGCTCTTGTCCAGTGGGCCTCTTGATGCCTGTGAGGATCTACAATCCTTTTTTAGTTCCCTGTGCCTTCCAGACACCTAGGCCAGTATTAGCCAGTGTTGAAGGACCAACCCTACGGATTGCGGTCTTGCGTTTGGTTCCTCTCCTGCTCCCAGACGGCTCACCAAGGCGAGTATGGGAGTGATGTCTTGGACGTGTCCGTGTGGCGTCCGCGCTAGGTTTTACTTGATTGTCATGCTTTACTTCCAATTTCTGTGTCAGGCCGTGTTGGCTATTTGACCTGTGGCTCCCGTGGGAGTCTTTTGGATTGGTGCTCGGGCACCTCACTTACTTAGTGTCCCCTGGTTCGGTATCTCCCTACTGGGTTGCATTTAGATTGGTTCACTCTAGAGCCTTCCCTCTTCAATATGTGAACTTATTATGAAAAGGGCCTTGCCCTCTTTGATGTCACCTTACCTTCACCATGGCAGCTGGTGGGTCTGTTGGTGGCGGCCCAGATGCTGTCCCTTATTCTCAGAAGCCCTTTGGTCCTGCGACACCTTAGATTTCTTATCCTGGACAGGGTTCCAGCACCCCTGGAACTGGGTCAGTAGGCTTCCCCTTGTTACGGGGGTTCCTTTTGAGGTTGTAAATTCAAGGAATATGTCTGGGACCATCCCTTTCCTTCCTGCTTCTCCCTGTAGATGGTCACCACGGGTACCAAGCCTTGCAGGTTGACTGCGGGGGTTTATTTCTTCTGAAATCCCCCCGTGGTTCCTAGGTGGGGCCCCCTAGGGGGCCCGTTTTCATGCTGTTTTTCGATTGACACAGTGGGCCTAAGGTGAGCTCTAAGTTGCTGGACTTCTCCTCTTCAGGGCGGGTTCTTTTTGGGGACTCTCAGTCTGAGGACAGTGGCCTGTCCTTTTTTATCTGTGATGTCTCGGAACAGGTTGATCCTTCAGGAAGGTTCTGGTTCTGATGTAAGTGGAGGTTTACATTCCTTGCACTTCATTGGTATTAGCCTCGAAGGCTGTCCTCCCGTGGCAGGAGGTTCTATTCTTGTGTCTCACTGAGTCCCTACTGGTTGGCTCTGTGGGGCCCTGTCACTATTACAGGGACTCTGCCCTGGGATATTGTCCCAGAACTCTCTGGCCTTGGCCATGGGGGCCTAGTATTTATTTTCTGTCAGGACACTATATTCTATATGTCTTATCTTCATTCACCCTGCTAGGCCGGGTTGTGCACAAGATTGCTGAAGAAAGGGAGAACTGTTATGCCGGGGGCCCCGGGTGGCCCAGTGGGGTGTGGTGCGCAGATCTTTCTGCTGAGGACAGTGGTCCTATATGCTCTCTCACGAGGGCTGTTCTGCCTATTCAGGCTCTTTACTATGTCGCCCCTATCTTCAGGCCTTTTTAGGCGATTGGACGGTTTGCTCTTCACCCGGTTGGAGATGGGTATCTCTGGGTGTCTTGTCTCTATATTGGAGGGCTAGGCTCTAGCTCCCTCCTCTTCTTCTCCCTTTTCTGTTGGCTATGTTGGGGTATGTTGTACTCGTATTGCCTTGTTTGGGCTAGCTCTCTCTCCTGCCGGATGTTCTCTGTTCCTTGGGTCCTAGTTTTATTTCAGCATGATTGAAGTTGGCTCCCCAACTCAGTTCTCTGAGGGTTTCAGGGCTCGCCCTGTTCACCGTCTGCAGAAGTCTGGTTCAATCTTCTGTGTTGAGCACTTCTCAGGGGTTGCTTAGGGCATTCCCCAAGGAATTCTATGCTCCCGTTTGGAGGGTTACTTGTCCCGATGGGTTCCAGGCGGTGTTTTTTTTATTCTCTTTTCTTCCAGACCTTTTGGCCTCTGGGCTATTGTCTTGATTACTCTGAACCAAGGGGATCTGCATCCCTCAACAAGTCTTGGCCTGTCTCTTGTCCCCAATAGGGATTTATGCCCTTGGGGTTTGCAAGTATCCTTTTCCTTAAAGTACCGGATTTTGACCGCTTCCAAGGGTGTAGGTGCCCGTTGGATTGGTATTACTCGGTTGGTTTTGTCCTTCCGATCCTAAGTAATGGTTTCGGCTCTTGCTGATTCTTGTTAGCGTTGTTTTCAGTATTTCTGCCAGTCTCGCTGAGACTAGGGTTCATATTCCTCGAGAAGGAAAGTTTTTAAGGTTACCATTGCTACCTTTTTTTGCAGTAGCGTGGTCAGGCTGTACTCTGGCCTTTTTTCTTTAGGGGAAGATTCCACTTCTCCCCTGTCTTATTTGATTCTCTTCCTACTTGTGCTTGGCTTGGGCCTTTTAGCACTAGGTTCTGTTGAGCAAGCTGACTAGTTCGCTGCTTGTGTTTCAGTTCATCCTTGCATGGTCTTCATAAGTTTGAGGTTGGAGCATTTGCTCACGTTGCTATTGGTAGCAAGGTTGCGGGTGACAGCGCTTTTACTGTTGGCTGTGCCTTTTATCATGGGGATCCCACCCTACTTTATGGACACTGCTTTTGGATGTCCCACATGTTATTACTATATCTGGAGCAGGATGTATGCAGTGCTGTATGCTTAGAATAATACAATTCTGTGAAATACTCACCTGTAGAATTGGTATTATACGCATACAGCACGTCCTGCTCCACCCCACCCTGGTTTCACTTTGTTCTGGATCCCCTGTATGGTGATTGTTATCATTGATATTATTGCCAGTTTCTTGGTGGTTGGTTTCTCCCGGCTTCTCTTTCTCACTGCTTTTCAATGCTGGGGATTTGTGGGAGGTCCCTCGGTATATGTAGGGCTGGGAGGAGCCTGTTTTCTACATGTCTGCAGTGAACAGTGCCCTCAGGCAGAGGATTACCCACATGTTATTACTATATCTGGAGCAGGACGTGCTGTATACGTATAATACCAATTCTACAGGTGAGTATTTCACAGAATTGTATTTTTCTTCTGTGAAAAATATGCTCCCACAGAGCCCTTTCATGGTCTCAATAGATCTGAAGGATGCTTGCTGACAAGTTCCAATGAGCCTTGGGCTCAGTCCTGTTTTTAAGATTCACAGTAAAGGAATTTTTACAAAGATATTGGCAGAACCTCTGGCATATCGAAGACAGAGAGGAATCAGTATTTGGCTGATCCCGACTATCTGCTACTTTTTTACCCATTTAAGGGACAAATTGCTAAAGAGCCTCAATTACATCTTGGAGCTGTTTTCAGCCAGTTTTCAACCAGTTATTTGCAAAGGATCTTTGGAAAAAAAATAGCCAGAGCTGACACCTGTCCCTTGAGAGTACCTAGTTGAAGACCCGAATCAAAGCCCTGCTGCAAAAAATCCAGAATCCTGGGGATGGAGAACACCCGACAAGGAAGGGACTTGGACTCACACCAGGCAATGTAAGCATGCCAGACCCTGTAGTAGATAAAAGACGAATACTTCTTCGTCTTGTCCATCAAGATGGAGGTTTTAGCAGCCAAGCCGCCAAAGCCAGCGTTTGTAAATTGGGATGGCGCAGCTGTCCCTGAGTGAGAAGATCTGGATCCTTGGGCAAGACGTACCGATCAACTGCCAACTGCATGACATCTGCGAACCACACCCTCCTTGGCCAACAGGGGGCCACCAGGATGGTTGGTACCCCCTCCTGGACTATCTTGCGCAATACTCTGCCCAACAGAGGAAAGGGAGGGAACACATAGAGAAGCCGAAACTCAGTCCAAGATATTGCTAGCGCATCCATGGCGAAGGCCAGAGGATTCTGCGACAGGGAGACAAACCTGGGAAGCTTGTGGTTGTGACGGGACGCAAACAGGTCCACATCCGGCTGACCCCAGCGGTGACACAGGGAGTGAAATACTTCGTTGATGAGGGACCATTCTCCCATCCGAGACGTTCCCCTGCTCAGAGAGTCTGCCTCCAGATTCTCCACCCCCGGAATGTAGACCGCCGAGATGCAAGGGACATTCTCTTCCGCCCAAGACAGAATGAGGGACACTTCCTTGAGGGCTCGCTTGCTCCAAGTCCCTCCCTGATGATTGATGTAGGCAACCGCTGTCTGGTTGTCTGAGCGGTCCGATCTGCACAGCCCGACCCCGAAGGTGTGGGGTCAACTGAGAGAGAACCAACCTGATCACCCGCAGTTCTAGAATGTTGATGGGTGCATAGGCCTCCTGGGGGCCCTACTGACACTGGAATTTCAGAGACTTCCAAACTCCCCCCCCCCCCAACCAGTCAGACTGGCATCTGTGGTGACAGTCTCCCAACACGGAGGCAGAAAGGTCCTGCCCACTAGGAGATTCCTGGAGTCCAACCACCACGAGAGGGACTGCCTGGCCAGAGGGGACAGAACAAATTCCTGATCCAGGGACACAGGAAACCTGAAACCGACCGACAAGAGGTGCAACTGAAGAGGTCTCATGTGAAACTGGGCAAAGGGGACCGCCTCGAAGCAAGACACCATCAGGCCTACCAACTGCATCCCTTGCCGGATGGAGGGATGAGGACACAAGAGCAGGGCCCGTATCTGCTTCTGAAGGCCCTTCACTTTCTGAAGAATCTTGGGGGCGGCCAGGCTGCAAACTCTATCTTGTACCCAGATCCCTACCTCCCAGCCATACAGCATCATCCATGGCAGTGAGGATAAAGGCAACAAAATCAGAGCAAAGCAAAAGGGCCCTATACTCCTCCCCCCTTCCACCAGCCGTAGCGCCATCAGCAAGACACTTGAGCAGTTTCTTAAGGGCAATAGCTGTAATGGTGTAATGGCAGCAGCACAGGCCGGGCGCAGTCCAGCCCCCACACATGTAAAAGCATGGCAGGCCAGCTGATCCATGCGCTGGTCCTCGCTGTTCCGCAGAGTGGTAGTGTCAGGGGAAGGCATGACCGAGGTGTTGGACAGCCCTAGAACGGGAGCGTCCACCTCAGGGGGACATGACCATCGCTTTACCAGGTCAGCAGGAAAGGGATACCTCTTATCCAATCCCTTGGGCACCGCAGGGAGTCTGTTAGGACGTTCCCACTCCTTAAGCACCATATTGGTGAAATGTCCCTGCTCAGGGAACTCCAGACGCTGTTTGTCAGGACGGAACAGCTCACCCTGCTTTTTCTTAGCCACCTCAGGAGGGACAATGTGCAAGATTTCAAAAGTATGAGACAGCAGACTATCAGTGTCCTCAGGGAACCATGGTTCCTCCTCGGATGCAGACCCTGGGTCACTCTCGCCACCCTGCTGCTGGTCCCCAGAGGAGTCGGAGTCCTGGAAAAGTTCCCCTTCCTCTAGGGAGTAGCGGCCACCAAAAGCATCAAATTCTTCATATTCCTCAATAGAGAGGGAGGGATTGGTAGCCAGGTGCCGCTTCTTGCCAGAGGCCTTCCTAGGAACAGGCCTGCCTTTCAATGCTGGCCACACGAAGTGCCAGATTAGACTGAGACCCCCTGCCATTATCCCCCTCCTGGGGAGGTAGGTGATGCCGAAGGAGGTGCAGAGCTGGGAAGAGAGGTGTTCAACCCAGCCTGGGCTGCAACGATACCCTGGGCACACGGCACGCACACCGCGGCACTGTTACTCAACGGGGATACCCCACACATGGCACACAGCCGGGATAGTCCCGAAGGACCCCCAAGCACGCTATCCCCAGAAGCCTCTATATGGTGATTACAACAGGTGCAAAATGCCAGCACAGGGTAAAGGCTAACACAAAAGCCACCTGGGATGCCCTCCCACAGGATGCCCCCAGAAGCCAGTAAGGTGAAGATGAGGGGGAGGAGTAGAGCCGGGAGAAACCACAACCCACAGGTGTCCCACCTGAAAGACATAAGTAAAAAAGGCACATGAGCACCCCGCAATACATGCCCCACGAAAGCAAAACCCCCGAGGGGGACTCACGGACCAAGCAGACAAAAGGATCACCAAGCCGCAGACCGCTAGAAAGGAGTCACTTCCGCAGCCAGAAGGGAGACAGTCCCAGACACGCAGTAGACACAAAATGGCGCCGGCAGAGGAACCTCGGGGGGGGTGACGCAATACGCGCCACCCCCGGCCCCGCCCCCCGAAGAGCACGAAAACGGTGCCCACGTGATCTCGCCAGCGCCATGACAGTACAAGTGAAAAACGCCACAAGTTATAGCGCCACCCACCGCCAAACACAGCCAGGGAAAGGGGGGAGGAAGAGAGGCGAGCGGCAGCGGCAAGACCCAGTCCAGAAAAGAGGGGGGGGGGGGACCCCAGAAAAGAGAAGAAGGGTTACAGTCCCCGAAAACACTCACCCGCTCAGCCGGGACAGGAACTCCGCATCCCTCAGTAGACTCACCATAAAGCCTATGGCCGGCTACCCTTTGTGGGACAGGGTCTGCGGCCTGGAGCACTTGACCGTAGTGGTCTTCTACCCTCACCCGATCCGTCAGCCAAGGCTGGGAGGCACGGAGGGTCCGGAAACGGATGGAAATAGACTTGCAGGGCCACAGCCTTGGTTGCCCCGCTCACCTCCGCAATATAAAGAGCCATCTTCTATCTTCGCAGTGTCACTGCAGAGGAAACACTGGAAGTGGTATCAGGTGATCCTGTTTTTATAGGGTACCGGGAGGAGCCACAACTCTTCTGCAGTGCTCTGCGCCACCTTCTGGAATATCCCAGATGTTATGATTATTGAAGCAGGCCGTGCCATACAATAGGAAAATACAATTCTGTGATTACTCACCTGTAGAATTGTTTTTACTGTGTACAGCACGGCCTGTTTCATCCCTCCCTTTTTATCGTTATCTTTGGTTGCCTCTTTATGGTGATTTGTTCAAAAGTTTATTTTGTGAGGCTGTGAATTTTCTTTTCATGTTTATCTCCCGGCTTCTTGCATAACTGCTATTCTAAGCATACAATACGTCCTGCTCCAAATATAATACTTACACGTGGGTTATCCTCCGCCAGATGGCGCTGTGCACTGCAGACATGCAAAAACAGGCTTTTCCCGGCCCTTCACATACCCAGGGACCTCCCACAAATCCCCAGATTTCTCTGCAGTGCTTAGTGCGAAGACCTGAAGTATCACTCTCTCGCAGGTGAGCGGGGCTATTACAGCCCGCGGCCCTGTGGGACTATTCCCACCCGTCCTCCTTGTGATGTGCCTCCCAGCCTGGGCTGCGCTGGTTGGGTGAAGGTAGGCAGCACCATGTGTGCTTACGGAGCTATGCTCCACCGCAGTCCCCCACCATAGGGTAGGCGGTATAGGCTGATGGTGAGCCTTCAGGGGATGCCCCTCCCGCATCATTACCCCACGCGCCGTGTAGCGGTGGACCCTGTCCAAACGGTCGCTATCCTACCTTGTTCCCTCCGTAACTCGGGGGGGAAAGAAAGGGGGGGTGTGTGTGTGGCGGTCTCTGTGTACCCTATTACACGCTTATGGCCTTAGTATTGTGTTGACAGGGATGGTGTCAGAGCCACGCTGTTCGCTTTTATGTGTTCTGATCGTCGCCGCGCCTTTCCCATACGGTGTACTGCACGAACGGCGCCGGTTTTCACAGACGCTGCAGCGTCGTTGGTATGCGCGTAGTGGCTTTTTTCCACTTGATCATTTCTCTTCAGGTATCACTACCCTACTGGCTATTTAGGCTATGCGCCAAGGTTCGCTTGGCGCCATTTTTCTGCTCGCGCGCGTGTGGTGAAGACCTTCTCCCCCCTCCGCCTGTAAGTGCCCTTGCGGGCGACTTTTTATATTCCTTTATTCTACTCTTGTGCATGGCTCTGACATCCTAATTCCTTGTCCCTTTTTTGTCTTTCAGACCGTGGATCCCGGTGGCTTCTCCCGGCCCGGTTTAGCTCCCTTTTTAGACTTTTAAATTATTCCCACTTCCCCGCGGGTTATTGGGGCATCCAGGGTAGCTTACAGTGTCAATCCCTACTGGGCCATTGTGCCGATTGAATCACCATATGGAGGCATCTCAGGATATTGTGAACAGGGTTCCTTCGGGACAAGCCCGGCTGTGTGTAGCTTGTGGGGTCTTACATGGCAGCGGTGACAATGCACGGGTCTGTGTTCCTTGTGCACAGCAGGCGCTATCGGTTCTTCCCGCCTCTTCTGAGGCTGGGCCTGCACCTCGCCTCACTTCACCTACTCCCCCAAGCCTGAGTCTAACCCCCAATACTAGTGGGGATTCTCATCCTGATATGGCCGCTAGATTGGCCAGTGTTCAAAAAATTATTGCTAATTCCTTAGCGCATAAGTCCACCGCCAAGAGGCGGCATATGGCCCCTGACTCTGCCCTGTTTCCTATGGAATCTGAAGTTATCTCTTCCTTACGGCCATACCCCCTCGGACGAGGGCGAGCTGTTCTCTGACTCTGGGTCATACGATGAGGAGTCCAGGGGTCATGACGAGTCTGGTGCCGAACACTGGACCTCGGATGACATTGACAGACTCCTGGTTCAGATCTTTGAGGTTTTGTCCCTCTCCCCCCCCCTGCTGCGGCTCCCAGGCAGAGGGGTGACCTTTTTCATACTGCTAAGGCTCGTCTGGAATTTCCAGAGTAAACTCATTTCAATAGCATCGTGCTTAAAGAATGGGAACATCCCAGTAGACTTCCTGGGATCCCTAAGAGTGTGGATAGGAAGTATCCCTTTCCGGCTGATGTGGTTAAGTGCTGGTCCTCGCCTCCCGAGGTCGATGCTCCTATTCTAGGGCTGTCCAACACCTCTATTATGCATTCCCCTGACACTACTACGCTGCGGGACTCTGAGGACCGGCGTATTGACCAATTGGCATGTCATGCCTTTGCATTTGGGGGTGCGACTTTGCGCCCGGTCTGCGCCTTAGCCATCACGGCAGTGGTGCTCAGGACCATGGTCAGGAATGCGCTTGATGGCAGACGAGTTGCCACCTGATACTATCAATGCTCTGTCTACCTGTGATGGATTTGTGAACTTTATCCTGTCTGCATCGGACGATGCTGTTAAGATGTGTGCCAGGTCTTCTGCCCTGGTGGCAGCTATACGCCGCGCGGTTTGGTTGCGCAAGTGGGCTGCTGACAATGCGGCTAAGAAAGCCCTTACTGGGCTCCCATTTAAGGGGCTGCACCTGTTTGGGGAACGTCTAGACCTCTTCGCCAAAGGAGGAAAGTTACCCCAGCGTAGACGGCAGATTCGGCCCTTTCGGGGCCAGGGCACCTCTTCAATCCCCTACCGTGGGGCTAAACAGGGAAAAGGGGTGTCCTTCGCTGGGTCCCGCGCGGATTCCTGGCACAGAAACAGAGGACGCCGTCCTGGTTCCTCCTGGGGTCCAAGCCCAAAGCCCCTCCCAAGACCCCTCAGGCATGAAGGGGCGCCCTTGCCCGTCAGGGTGGGGGGACGCCTGCAGCACTTCGAACATGTCTGGAGGCGCCACGTCTCAGACCGCTGGATTCAGGAGGTAGTGTCCTCCGGCTACAAGATAGAATTTGCTGTACGGCCCCCCACCAGATTCATCGGGTCTCGGATTCCACAGGATCCTGCCTCAGCTCAGGTCTTGTGGCTGGCCGTGCTTCTGGACCTAGGGGTCATTTGAAAGGTCCCCTTAGGAGACAGGGGCAAGGGGTTCTATTCCAACCTCTTCACGGTACCCAAGAAAGATGGGTCAGTCAGGCCCATTCTGGATTTAAAAATCCTCAACAAATTTGTCAAGAACAAGCACTTACGCATGGAAACGCTGCGCTCGGCCATTGGCTCTCTGCGCCCAGGGGACTTCATGACGTCCGTGGACATCAAAGATGCTTACCTTCACGTCCCGGTGTTTCCAGGACATCAAAGGTTTCTCAGATTTGCACTGGAAGATCAACATTTCCAATTTGTGGCTTTGCCATTCGGCCTCACTTCGGCTCCCAGGGTGTTCACCAAGGTGCTGGCAGGGGTGATGTCCCTGATAAGGTTAAGGGGCATACGTGTGCTACCCTACCTGGACGATATACTCATCACTTCTCGGTCTCTGCGGCAAGCAGAACTGGACACTCAGCTAGTGGTGTCTACCCTGGAGTCTTTCGGCTGGGTAATCAATTACCCCAATTCCTCTCTGTCCCCCTCCTCGGTGACTCCGTTCCTGGGAATGATTCTGGATACGGTTCAGTCAAGGATATTCCTTCCTCAACAGAAGGTGGAAGCTCTGACTGCGCAGGCGAGGTTCCTGCTATCGTGCCCGCAGCCCTCCATCAGGCAGGGAATGCAGCTGGTGGGCCTGAGGGTGGCGAGCTTCGAGGCGGTGCCTTTTGATCAGTTCCATCTGAGACCTCTGCAGCTTTACCTTCTGTCAGTGTGGGACAAGAACCCAGCGTCCCTGGACGGGGTCTGTGTGCTTCCCCCCTCGGTCAGACAGTCCCTTGCGTGGTGGCTGGACCACAGGAACTTGACAGGGGGCAGGTCCTTTCTGACCCCCTCCTGGGAGACGGTCACAACGGATGCCAGTCTGTCCGGATGGCGGGGATTCTGGAGCTCCCTGCGCTTCCAGGGGAGGTGGGGCCCTCAGGAGGCCCATTTACCCATCAACATTCTGGAATTGCGGGCAGTCAGGTTGGTACTGGAGCGGTTTACCCCACACCTGAGGGGTCTGGCGGTCCAGGTACGCTCGGACAACAGAACGGCGGTTGCATACATCAACCATCAGGGAGGGACCCGGAGCAAGGGTGCCCTCCAGGAGGTGTCTCAGATTCTGTCATGGGCGGAGGCCAATGTCCAATGCATCTCGGCTGTGTACATTCCGGGATCGGAGAATCTACTGGCAGATGCTCTGAGCAGGGGGACTTCCCGTCAGGAGGGTATTCCAGTCCCTGTGTCACCGTTGGGGTCTACCGGATGTGGATCTGTTTGCATCTCTTCACAATCACAAGCTCCCGGTCTTTGTATCCCTGTCTCAGGATCCTCTGGCTCTGGCCATGGATGCCCTGTCCATGTCATGGAAGGAGTTTCGGCTTCTGTATGTGTTTCCACCGTTCCCCCTTCTGAGCAGGGTGCTACGCAAGATTGCTCTGGAAGGGGTACCCGTGATTCTGGTGGCCCCCAGGTGGCCAAGAAGAGTGTGGTTCGCAGACGTAGTTCAAATGGCAGTAGACCAGTACGACCTGCCAGGGGTGCAAGATCTGCTAACTCAGGGCTCCTTACGCCATCCCAATTTACCAACGCTGGCTTTGACGGCCTGGCTGCTGAAACTTCCATCTTGATGGAGAAAGGTTTGTCTGCCTCTGTGGTAGGTACTATGGTGCAGGCTAGGAAGAAGACTTCTTCTACTATCTATTATAGAGTATGGCGTGCCTACATTGACTGGTGTGAATCTAGGTCTCTTCCCTGCAGGGAATTCTCAGTCCCTAGGTTTCTGGAGTTCTTACAGCATGGTTTGGATTTGGGTCTAAAACTCAGTACTCTGAAGGGTCAGGTTTCTGCCCTGTCCGTCTTCTTTCAGAAGTCTTTTGCTCAGCATCACTTGATTAAGACCTTCTTTCAGGGGGTCACTCATGTGCGTCCCCCTCGTAAACCTATGGTCCCTGCTTGGGATTTGAACTTGGTTTTGTCTGCCTTGCAGGGTGCTCCCTTTGAGCCGATTCAGGATGCTGCTCTGGCTGTTCTTACTCTCAAGGTTGTGTTTTTGGTGGCTATTACTTCGGTTAGGCGTGTGTCTGAGCTGGCTGCTCTGTCTATTCAGCCTCCGTACTATGAGAGACACCAGGACAAGGTGGTGTTCCGCTTCAAACCGGACTTTCTGCCGAAGGTGGTGTCTGCTTTTCATCTGAATCAGGACATAGTTCTACCTTCCTTGTGTCCCAATCCTAGTAATGATAAGGAAAGGGTTTTGCATTCTTTGGATGTGGTCAGGTGTTTAAAATACTACCTGGTAGTCACTTCAGCTTTCAGGAAGACTGCTGCTCTCTTCGTTGTGCCTTCCGGGCCTAGGAAGGGTTTGGCTCCCCCCAAGTCTACCATTAGCAAATGGATTCGTCAGGCTGTGATTCAGGCCTATTCTGCTAAGGGGAAGAGTCCTCCCTTCCGCCTTACTGCTCATTCTACTCGTGCTATTGGTGCCTCTTGGGCCTTCCAGCACCAGGCTTCTGTTGAACAAGTTTGCAAGGCCGCTACTTGGTCTTCTGTTCACACCTTTTCAAAGTTTTACAGGGTTGATGTTAGGGCCTCAGCTGATGCTGTGTTTGGCCGCAAGGTTTTGCAGGCAGCAGTGGTTTGACCTGCCTGCTGTTACCTTTTTTGTTGGGGATCCCACCCTACTTTGTGGACACTGCTATTGGATGTCCCACGTGTAGGTATTATATTTGGAGCAGGACATACTGTATGCTTAGAATAATACAATTCTGTGAAATACTCACCTGTAGAATTGGTATTATACGCATACAGTACGTCCTGCTCCACCCCACCCTGCATTATTCTGGATCCACTGTATGGTGATTGTTATCTTTGTTGTTATTACCAGTTTTGGTGGTTAGTTTCTCCCGGCTTCTTTTTCACTGCTTTTCAATGCTGGGGATTTGTGGGAGGTCCCTGGGTATGTGAAGGGCCGGGAGGAGCCTGTTTTTGCATGTCTGCAGTGCACAGCGCCATCTGGCGGAGGATAACCCATGTGTAAGTATTATATTTGGAGCAGGATGTACTGCATATAATACCAATTCTACAGGTGAGTATTTCACAGAATTGTATTTTTCAACAATGGGGGTCTATGGGTGATTCCTGGCATTTTATAGGGCCGGGAGGAGCCGCAAATCTTCTGCAGTCAACTGCGCCACCTTGTGGCGGAATACCCAGAAATAATGAATGAAATGTAACAGGCCGTGCTGTACTCAGTAAAAACAATTCTACAGGTGAGTAATCACAGAATTGTATTATTTTTGAGTTGGAGGCAGCTAGTGCCTGAAAGTTTGGTGTAAATGAAAGAGAGTCCAGTATAACCCTGAGACAACATGCTTGAGGAGCTGCCGTGATAAAGAGGTCACTGACAGATATATTTATGTTGGAGTTAGCAGAATTGGATGGTGGGAAGATGACAAGATCTGTTTTGTCTATGTTCAGTTTAAGGGAGTGAGAGGACATGAATAAAGAGAAGCGCCATTAGACAGTCCGGGACCCGAGATAGGAGGAAGAAGAGTTCAGGGCCTGAGAGGTAGTTTTGGGGGTCATCTGAGAGGCATAAGTATAAATTAAAGGGTATAGATTAAAAAGAGTAGGGGTCCGAGGGCAGATCCTTGTGGTACCCCAACAGATAAAGGATGAGGAGAGGATACTGTGTCAGGGTGGGATACGCTAAAAGTGCAATCTGAGAGGTAAGAAGAGCCATGAGAGATTTTTGTGAGGAATATAAAACCTGAGAAGGAAGCAGCATGAAGAATAAATAGGAATTTCCTCTACAGATCAGCCCAAATAAGACATATTTTCCTATTCCCACGTTTCGGTCTCTCCTCTCACACACTTGTGCCCCTCGTATATCTACGCTATAGATTCTCATAGAACTTTTTAGATCTGGAATTATTGGAGGAGGATGGGGTCATCTGTGCCGGTGACTACAACTACATGCAAATAGTTCCCACTTACCGCACACTATAAAGACAATACGTGTGGGGGAACTATTGAGTATGAAAATAAAGATCCTTTACCCCCAATATTTCGAGACCGATTTTTAAACTTTAGAAAGATTACGTCAGAGAGGTTACACAGAATGGACACTTTGTAGATGAGATAGATATTCACTAGTAATCAATAAGAAGAAAAGAAACCTGCGGTGTATAAATTGATATTTTTATCGCCTCATACAGTATGGAATATAAGAATGAGGATGAAATGAGTCATGAAAATTATGATTAAAGGTTAGAGCCTTTCCCTAGAAGGGACATTTGGAAATTAGTGAGGAGATCACCTAACTGGGGGAGGCCTCTTTCTCTAGGTTTATTTTCTACCCATCTGTCAGTGTTTGAGACCTTGTCCCTAAAAGAGCACTACACGTGTGGTAGATGTAATGCATGTGGGTATGTGGCTCATGGACATAATTTATTATTCTGTGCTGCTGAGAAATGGTATAAAATCAGTTTTTTTTAATGATTGGACAAAATGCGGGTTGTACTTGATCTCCTGTGAACATTGTCGAGTACAATAGGGTTGATTCAGAGCCTTCTATGTGCCATCTCGTTTTTTGTTCCTAAATGTGGACATTACACATAGCTTTCGTAGTATAATTGCGTTCGCATGATTCACAGCCTCCATCGGGTGCGTGTTGTACTAGTTTCGAAGCTGCGTAAGCCACCAAGAACGCTGTGAGTACAGCTCTCAAAGCCTATTTCACAGACTATGCATACATTGTAAACGTTGCTGTGAAACGTCTCGTAGCGCTTTTCATGTACCTTGTAACCAAATGTTTCACCGAAAATTACCTGTTTATACCCTTCATTTAGCCCCTAAATTTTCAGTTTTTGTGAAATTTATACACAGACACTGGCTTGTTTGATGGCTTGTACACATATGCGAACCTCTTTTTTTTTTTAACTGTTCCCTATACCCTGGCCATGCTAATCCAATACTTACTTATTGCTGTGCCAACTCTCTTCTGTCCCAAAGTACTTAGCATGCCATGCATTCTATTTTTCTTCTCCTGCTTAATGCATACCTTAACCACTTTCCACTTTGCCATGCATTCTTCTTTACTTCTTCCTAATGCTTACCTTAACCACTTTCCACTTTGCCATGCATTCTTTGATTTTGTACCTCAATTCTTCCTGTGCCCTGTGGCTTGGTTGTTTATCTTTGGCCAGGCAGTTCCCGCACCTGGAGCCCCACCATGTGTCACATCACAAGCACGGCCAATCCTCATTTTATACCAGTGAAACTTAGCCCCATGGACCTTACAGTACAGGACAGCCAGTGTGAGCTTTTGTGGGGGAAAAAAAGGCCTTCAATGCCTTTTTTCACCTGCTCACATTGTTCACTCTTGTGGTCCAGGATTGGCAAGAGGGACTGTCTACAGCTTCTATCCCACCCTAAAGTGCTCTAGGGTTAACTTACTCCAATCCTGGATTCAACTCCACCTGATGCCAGTGCACCAGCATCTCTAGCTCATGCTCCTGCCCAGGCTTCCAACAAGACTTTTGGTGCCGGACCCCATGAAATATTCTGTGTCTTGCAGAACTAACTTCTTTTCAGTCCTCAGTCTTGTACCTACTCTATAAAGGACGACCATATTCTCACTGCTACAATGATACAAACTTGAGAGCACCATCTGCTAGAATGGAAAAGCCCAATCCTGGCATCTCTGACTACAGTGTACAATGTTTGTGGGTAGCCTTCACCAAGTCAGCCTTCCAAGGCAAATGATGCAAGAATATATTTCACAATTTCACTGTGGGAGCACCAACACACTCTGGAATGATCCTGAAACACCAGTTCCCTTTGGCATGATCCAATCAGCTGAAAGATAAACTGGCTCAGGTCGTCTCTCCAGAGTAAATAATTTTCCTCAGTATCCAGGTGGACCATCAGTTGAGAGAACAACATGGTGAATACTGTGGAGCAGTCTGCTGGTCCTAATCTCGGCCCCTTTTGGGTAGGTTTCAATTGTTACACCAGAGAGGAGCCAGTCTGAGCCCTATCCACGAAGCATTGGATCAAATGTTTTCCTAACACATAAGCTGGGTGTAGTCAGCCATATTACTCTCTGGCCAAGCAGCCCCCCCCTCTTGCTTTTTGGGTGATTATCCATTTAGTTACAGTACACACAGCTTAGCACTGGGGAGCACAAACCTGCACCCCTTGCACCTGCACAAGTTTAAATACCTTTACATTTGTGAATCGTTGCTATCTTGTCTGCAAACTCCTGTTCCTGGATCCTGAGTTTTGTTCTTTGTTCCTGTTCTGCCACACCAGTCTAGACTTATCTTTCTGGAATCCTCACTACCACCTCTGACTTCTGCTAATCTAACTAGGCCTCTGCCTCTTAAATTCGGTACCATACCTCTGTACCATGTTGGTTCCTATACTATGTGGGTGCATGTCCTTGGTGGCTGAAGCCCAGCCCATCCTTCCTTTAGGGGGCTCCAGTGAAGACCAGGCCTTTCAGTAGACTTTGGGCCTTGTGGATTATTCATTTACCTTTAAGCAAATTTATCTGCCTGTCTGTGAAGCTATTCCACTATCACTCAAGCACCTCCGAAACTCCACATAAGCACTCTTCAGACAGCTGACAATATTAAAGACACTTCCGGGTATGTAACCTCTGAAAATATACAAACTCTTCATGTATTGTATGCTAGGATCTGTGTTCGAAAGTATCACTATATATGAATTTGTATTTTGTATATAAATATGTATTTATGTTTGACATATAACAGAATATTGTCTATTTGTTTATTTAAATATGTGGGCGTGACTGGTTTCAGATCAGGGTTTTGCAATCCCATTCTATGTCTTTACTTTAGCTGGTGTTAATACTTACCTTGCTCCACTAATGTGGTAACTATTACAGGATGCCTTGCACTTGTCTGTCCTGTAGCGATTCTGGATGGGGCAGTGGGACACAGCATATAGTGACAGCTTGAGTGAGTCCCCCTCCAATGTGGGAATGCCCTGACTGCCCCTGCTGTCTGGAATGTCCCTCCCCTTCTCTTTCTCTAAAGGTTTTACTTTTTCTTGCACAACAATGGCTTCAGAGCTAATCTTAGTTTTCTTACAAGTGATCCCAGGAGCTGTTTTATATTCAGCAAGGTTTCTTTTTAACCTTCTTTAATCCCTCGATCTCTTATTTTCTTCAGGTGCTGGTTCAAGCCTGAAAAATATGGACCAACATGCAGTAATCTCTTTAAATGTTAAAAAAAAAGATGAAGACATAACAGCAAAGGCTACGGGAGACCCAGCACTGCACCCCGTACATCTCCTATTTCACCCTTCTGCACAGAAGGAAAGTCAGTCTGTGTTCCCTACACATCATACAGCTCATAGATCTAAGAAGCCATATTCATGTTCTGAATGCGGGAAGTTTTTCTCTCAGACAGCACACCTTAAAAGTCATAAAGTAATTCATACAGGGGAGAAGCCATACTCATGTTCTGAATGCGGGAAGTTTTTCTCTCAGACAGCACACCTTAAAAGTCATAAAGTAATTCATACAGGGGAGAAGCCATATTCATGTTCTGAATGTGGGAAATGTTTTTCTCAGAAATCACACCTTATCAGACATGAAAGAGTTCATACTGGGGAGACATCATATTCATGTTCATGTTCTGAATGTGGGAAA
The DNA here is from genome assembly GCA_027917425.1 of Gastrophryne carolinensis. Lineage (NCBI taxonomy): Eukaryota > Metazoa > Chordata > Amphibia > Anura > Microhylidae > Gastrophryne > Gastrophryne carolinensis. The sequence continues at coordinate 7,630,606 of CM051237.1, forward strand.
TGTTTTTCTCAAAAATCGGCCCTTATCTCACATGAAAGAGTTCATACAGGGGAGAAGCCATATTCATGTCCTGAATGTGGGAAATGTTTTTCTCAGAAATCAAACCTTATCAAACATGAAAGAGTTCATACAGGGGAGATGTATTCATGTTCTGAATGTGGGAAATGTTTTTCTGAGAAATCAGCCCTTATCACACATGAAAGAGTTCATACAGGGGAGAAGCCATATTCATGTTCTGAATGCGGGAAGTTTTTCTCTCAGACAGCACACCTTAAAAGTCATAAAGTAATTCATACAGGGGAGAAGCCATACTCATGTTCTGAATGCGGGAAGTTTTTCTCTCAGACAGCACACCTTAAAAGTCATAAAGTAATTCATACAGGGGAGAAGCCATACTCATGTTCTGAATGCGGGAAGTTTTTCTCTCAGACAGCACACCTTAAAAGTCATAAAGTAATTCATACAGGGGAGAAGCCATATTCATGTTCTGAATGTGGGAAATGTTTTTCTCATAAATCACACCTTATCAGACATGAAAGAGTTCATACTGGGGAGACATCATATTCATGTTCATGTTCTGAATGTGGGAAATGTTTTTCTGAAAAATCGGCCCTTATCTCACATAAAAGAGTTCATACAGGGGAGAAGCCATATTCATGTCCTGAATGTGGGAAATGTTTTTCTCAGAAATCAAACCTTATCAAACATGAAAGAGTTCATACAGGGGAGATGTATTCATGTTCTGAATGTGGGAAATGTTTTGCTGAGAAATCGGCCCTTATCACACATGAAAGAGTTCATACAGGGGAGAAGCCATATTCATGTTCTGAATGTGGGAAATGTTTTTCTCAAAAACCGGCCCTTATCACACATGAAAGAGTTCATACAGGGGAGAAGCCATATTCATGTCCTGAATGTGGGAAATGTTTTTCCTACAAATCAGCCCTTATCTTTCATGAAAGAGTTCATACAGGGGAGAAGCCATATTCATGTTCTGAATGTGGGAAATGTTTTTCTCAGAAATCAGCCCTTATCTCACATGAAAGATTTCACACTGGGGATACATCATATTCATGTTCTGAATGTGGGAAATGTTTTTCTCAAAAACCGGCCCTTATCACACATGAAAGAGTTCATACAGGGGAGAAGCCATATTCATGTCCTGAATGTGGGAAATGTTTTTCTCAGAAATCACACCTTATCACACATGAAAGAGTTCATACAGGGGAGAAGCCATATTCATGTCCTGAATGTGGGAAATGTTTTTCTCAGAAATCAGTTCTTATCTCACATGAAAGAGTTCATACTGGGGAGAAGCCATATTCATGTTCTGAATGTGGGGAATGTTTTTCTAGAAAATCAGCCCTTATGAAACACAAGAGTTCATGCAGGACAGAAGCCACATTCATATGATTGTGGGAAATGAAACACATGAAAGGAGTCTCTTTAGAGAGTGGAGGTGACAAACCATGTGGTGAAATTTCGATTTCCTGTGCCTCCTGTATCTTCCCCCTCTATTCTCTAATAGCTGTAGAAAGCCATTTATCCCATCCCTGAGCATCCCAGGAAATGTATATCACACAATTATTATGTTAGATTATGGTGATAGGAAGGGAGGTAGTGTTATATAATCAAAGCAAAAAGCAATACTTTGTTATGTGTCCATAATTTATCAGCAAACCTTTCCCAAAAAGGACTTTTTTGTCAACTACAAAACCTAAAAAAAACATTTTTAACTGTTGTACTTTTTATACCCTGTATTGTATGTATTGTCTGCCATGTATTATTTCATAATAAGGACTAATGCTTAGCCGCTCTGTATATTGCATTTATTGGTCCTTATTTTCTAGCTCATAATTATATCAGTTTAACCCTTCTAGTGCCAGTAGTCTCACAAAGCTACCTCTTTAACCACTAAGTGCCAGCTACGCGAGACTCACGGAGCTGTCACTTAACTGTTGGAGAGGCAGCTACCCTTTAACGGCCAGCATACCTAGAGTTTTTATCACCAGATAATTTTTCACTATTTTGCGCTACACATTTTCAACTGTGATTTCCAGGAAAATTATATATTTTTTTTTTAGCAGACTCTGGGCTTTTTATGTGAAATGCCTTGTTTGTAATTTTTTAATGTCAATATTTTGGGGTGACATATGTACAAAACTTTTTTTTAAATATTTTTTTATAATTTGTTGTGTTTTTTAATAAAATAATGTATGTTTTTTAAATAAAATCTTATTGCATGTAAAGGCCTATTTCTCACGGTTCTAACAGTACCACATATGTATAGGTAGACACCCTTTCCTGCCTAGGAGACTCCCCCAAACTAAAAATTAGGACATTTTTAGATAAAATACGACTGCTATGAGCACCCTGCAGTTTTTCTTTTTAAATAAAATTTACATCTGAAATACCCCCCACAAACTATATGTTCCCTGAAAGTACACACCTCAAGCTTTCTAGTCGTATCAGACTTGTTGATGTGGGCACAGGTTTATGGAAGTAATTCCTAAATTTATTCTTTGGTTGCACGGGGTCCCCAAAAAAGAATAAAAAAGCAGAATCAAAGCTTCTTTTAGCCTAAAAACAATATGCAAATGAGTTAAGTCTGAAAAAACAAGGTCCCCTGAACAAAACAATACCCAACATGCATAGGTACTGTTCATGGAAGAGTTGCCAAACATCGCAAAGTAAAGCATGTGCGTAAGGGTAATTTTACTTGAACATTACAGCTCTGCAGACAAAGTGCGCACCTGGAATACCTCCAAAACCATATATTCCCTAAAAGTACACACATTAAGCTTTCTAGGTGTACCCAGCTTATTGCAGTGGCTCTATCTTTCTGGAAGCAATGCCTCAAATGATTTCTTTGGTTGCACAGGGTTTACCTAAAAAAAAGTATAAAAAAACGAATTTTCCTAAAATATCAATATGCAAACAAGAAAACAAGGTCCCCCGAGCAGAACAATACCCAACATGCATAGCTACTTTTAACTGCCAGCCTACTTGAGATTTTGTCACCCTCGGTAGCCCCTCACTCCTGTCCAGGAGACTCCCCAAACTGAAAAGAGCATTTTATAACATTTACAAATAAAATACAATTACGAATCCACACTATAAAGGGTTGAAAAAAAAATTTGGCATGGGATCACTCCTTCCCAGAAAAAATCCCCCAGAAATGGTGTGAGGTTTCCCCTACCCAGCATAACGAGCCCAGGGACCAACTACCCTACAGGCTACAAGCCTGCACAGCCTAAATGAACCCTGGGCTCTTCTGTCTCCAGGTAGTGAGAGGTAGAAGGTGGTGCTCTGCAAGGCTGACCGCTGGCGCTGTACGCTGAGCCTGGGATAATGAAGAATCAGACACTACATGGCGCTGTTCCAGTCGCTCACCAGATTCGGCTTCATAAATGTGTAACTGCTGCCGTGTCTGGCATTTACCTGCCGCTACTAGACGCTACCTGCCGCTTACACGGCACTACCTGACTCTAAAGCTTCATGAATAAGGCCCAAAGTATAAATAGCACAGAAGAAAAAAAATTGCATAGCGTGATACCAGGTCTAAAAAATTTAGCTTGCTACATGTAATAGGGGGCACCTGATGGGTTCAAAAGTATCCTCCCCGTCTAATAACCGGTTAATAATAAAGGAAAGGATGTCACCACCAGCTCGCACTCCACATTCAACATTGAAGCCTCCGCCAATGTGTTTCGTTGTTGAACAACTCTAACTAGTCTGGTTAGTTAGGCTGGAGCCTAGTTAAAGTTGTTTAGCAACAAAACGCATCAGCAGTGGCATTGCGGTGGCTTGAACGTTGAATGTGGAGTGCGATCTGGTGGTGAGATCCTTCCTCTACTAATAACCGGTCATTATACGGAGAAGGTTCCGCACATATGTCAGGTGCCCCCCATTACTTTTTATTATGTAAATGATCATTTAAAAAAAAACATTGGCTGCTCATATCAATGAGGGTATGTTCTTCAAGAAGATGGAGGCTTCTACGCAGAGAGATTTTGCTCCCTTCCTAGCTACTTGGGAGAGATAGGTTGCCCACTTCCTGCCAGGGCTTTTTGACCGAGACCTTTTGATGATTTAGAGTGCTGACCTGGTCGCTAGTTGGTTTGGAAGAGGCCTGGAAGCCATTTTCTTTTCCTTCCCCTCTATTCTCATCTCTCTCTATTCTGTGTTCTTTCTTCTTTTACTTTCCTTTGTTTAGTTTTTTTCTTCTCTAGTCCTACCCTTTGCTTCCCAGTCCCACGACCTCCCCTCTCAGTACTGCGTGAGTAAATGAGAACTGGTCCATTCTCCTCCTCCCCAGTCTGTGGAGATCCGTCCCCGGGACCTGGTTGGGCAGGAGGGCAGATGAGTGGAAAGTTGCTGGGGGTGGGTAGTCGGGATGTGGTTTTGTGGTTTGTTTGCACTTTGTTTACCAGAGGTAATTATTTTCTTGTATTTCTTGCATATCTCGATGTCAATGCTTTACCTCATGAACAAAAATGATTGGATGTTGGTGTGTGATGTATCTTTATTCTTGCAATTATTATTGTTGAAAAAAAAAACATTAAATGTTTTTTAAACGGTATCACGCTATGTGATTTTTTCTTCTTACATCCTTTTTTATTCTTTGCATCCTATGCCTGAGTTGAAACAGTGGTATGGGTAATGAACCAAGCATTTACTGATAATGCCCCTGTATATGCCCAAATGGACCACCCAAGGCCTAGAGGAAATTGGAAGTTAAACCCCTTCGGTTATCCCAGTTGCCAGAGCCTGATCCCGTATAGGCCACATTATAATCAGCAATGAATGGGGATAGCCCCCTGGTATCAGTCCACTGGGAAACACAAAAAGCAATGTTTAATTCTCTGATTCCGGCCATTAACAACTCCAGATTTAAAAAGAAGGAGCTGATGGACAGGCTGGGAGAAGCTGAGGCTGTCCTGATTAGGGACCACTCAGTGTCCACCAGACGTTCCTGACAGCCAGCCTAGAGATTATACTCCACAACCTTATATCAGGAAACAGGAGACACCTTTCTTTTGAGTGAGCCAAGCAATGTGCATGTCTGTTGACACACATAACACGGGAAACCCGGGGATCAAGTACAGTTATGCCCATTAATGACTCTCTGACATTAATAGGGAAGCAAAACACCTCTTACTTCACAAGATAATATGATCATTTCTATCATACTAGTATACACACAAGACGGATGTGGGTGCAGCAGTATTTGATGGACGTGGACTTCCCAGACCTTACAAACCTACAGACTGAGGAGCTTGATGCCCCTATTACATTTGGAGGGGATACAGGCCAATCACCTTGCCTAGATGGACTGCCGGTTGACGTATATAATAGATACTACTATACTCAACATGGGCCAGAGTGCATCAATCTATATAATACATTGCTGGGGGCGGACTTGTTTCCTCCATCAGCATGTCGGGCACTAATTGTTATTCTACTTAAAGAGGGGAAAGACCCCCAGGCTTTCTCTTCATATAGACTCATTTAATTACTAAACAGTGATTATACGATATGAGCCAGCATACCCAGAATGCAAACTGTTATTTTACAAGTTATACACCTGGATCAGACTAGATTTGTGCTGGAGAAGTCTGCGTCCATAAATTTGTACATAGTACTTGTTAATTCCCAGGTGGGTCATGGCATGTGGGGCATTGGGGCGTGGTGTCCCCCGACATTGCCAGAGCCTTCTATCCCATAGAGCGTATGCTCAGACCTGTGTTCCTTATGCGGGTGCTATACAGAAGCCCTAGAGCCTGTTTTGTTGTTAACGGGCTCTCTTTGCAAAGGGGGATAGGGCAACCCTGTCACTTTAACTTTTTGCTATTGCCATAGAGGCCCTGACCTGTAGGCTGGGGCCAAATCCACTGGTCACAGGCATGAAGCTGGGGCAATATGAAGAACGACCCTTTATGCAGGCAATATGATACTGTTTCTACGAGACCCAGGCCCGTCATTGTAGGCAGCAATATTGATGCCTTTGGTCCACTATGTGGCCTATATGCAAACTGACGAAAATCAGTAATTTACCCATTATAGAACCGGCATCTCATTGGCAGTACTATTGGGGGGCAACCTAAGGGAAAGTTTTTAAATACCAGGGAATGACCATTAAAAAACCATTGGGGGCGTGGCTTGATATGGCGGCGTGAGGCAGCATCCTGCGGGAGATCTGCACGATTGTTGGGAGCAAACCGGGACCCAGATCGAGGAGGATTGTGCAAGACGGATGTCCAGACGTGGGAAGAATAGAGGAGCTGTTCACCGCAGAGAAGGAGAAGAAGAGCCCAGCAGCCGGATCCAAGATGGCAGCCAGACCGAAGCAGCGGAGCGAGGAGAGGCTGGAGATGCGAGGGCTGGAGAGCGCCACACCGATGAAGCCCGTGACAGAGGAGAATGCCCGGGCCGGTGAGGAGGAGGCTGCGAGCGGGCAGGCGGGCGGCTGGTTGGACAGAGAGGCACGGCGGGGACAGGTCGGTGCGCAAGTAGTGGTGGCACTGGTCCATAGGAACCCGGACTGGGGCGGAAGATCACCCGGCGGACCCCAGGTTAGTGTATCCCCGCTGGGACCCCGGAAAGACACAGCAGGGATCGGCACAGGTCCCCCCCCACATCCAGTCGCATAAGCCAGAGGAGGCACCTGAGGGGGGGAGGGGTGGAACCCTTGGAGGACAGTGTTTGGCCGCAGCTGCTGGCCTTCCAGCATATAGATCCCACTCAGATAGGGGGTCGTGCACTTGCAGCCCAGACTCCCCAGAAGGCAGACATAGCCTCACCAGCCCCAAGGAGATCCCATACAAGGGTGACAGCACCCCGCCCAGGAGGCTGCTGAGCTCTCCAAGGCACAGCGTGTTCTTGGGCTCCCCCTCACGCCCAATGAGCCCAAGCACAAATGGGGACAGGCGATCCCCCAACAGCCCGGCGTCAGATCCAGCATTCGGAGTGGAATGCTCCATGCTCCACAGATCCTGGCAGATGCTTGACCCCCCAGAGCAGCTCATGGGGAGAGAAGTGGGGAGGGAAATAAGTTCCTCTCTAAGACCTCTAGCGGCAAGAGAGGAGGACCACGAGAATGGGCATCCCGCCCTTCGGCAGAGTGCACAACAGAGGGGCCGTGGGAGCTGGAGCCGTGGGAGCTGGAGCCCTGGATCGCGGCGGAGCCAGAGGTACAGGTACAGATCAATATAAAGGAGGCCCTGAGGGGCCTACCAACACGAAGCGACTTAGACGGCTACGTGTCTAGAATGGAAGGGACAATAAAAAGAGAGCTTGCATCCCTGCAGGGGTCCGTGGCGGAGGTCATCCAGAGAGTGGATGGAGAATCCTCACAGAGGGTGTTGGAAGAGCGCATGGCAGCACTGGAAAGACAGCAAGAGGAGAACAGTAGACACTTCTCGGACCTGTACCTGGCGCACGACGACTCGGAAAACAGGAGCCGCAGGAACAATCTTCACCTCCGAGGGGTTCCAGAATCGATAGGGGGACAGGACCTGCTGAAAGCAGTTACCTCAATCTTCAATACACTTCTGGACCAACCAGACACGAATCACATCGAACTGGATCGAGTCCACAGGGCACTAGGCGCCCGCCCCCGCGAGGGAGATAGGCATCATCTGCAGGGTTCATTTCTTTAAAATAAAGGAAGACCTAATCCGTCGAGCATGGGAAAAAGGCCCTGTCTTTTATCAGGGCGCGCAGGTGATCATCCTTCAGGATCAGTCCCGGCGGATCCTACAAATGCGCAGGCTGTTAAAACCCCTGCTGGAGAAGGTGCAGCAAAGTGGAGCTGCATACAGATGGGGTCACCCGTTCCAACTGATTGTGCGAAGGAACGGGAATACCTTCCTGCTCATGTCACCCGGCCAACTCTTCTGAATCTTTCACTTTCTGGAGGCGGCCGCGGTGGCTATTCCTGATTGCTGCCTGCTCCGGAACTGCCTGTCTTCGCGGGGCAGCTGCCGCAGAGGCCAAGAGTTGCTCCCCGTGGAGCGCAAAGAGGAAGAGGAGGACTCCGAATTTAAGGTCTAACCTCACTACTGGGAGTTATTTGACGGACTGGATTGACTTGTTGTGCTGGGTCTGGGTCCGACGACCTGGCTGCAAGGTGGAGATGGGCTTTTGGGGGGCGGGGGTGGGGGGGGCCCGGGTTTGACAGTGTTCGATAGTTTGTAAGTTAGTAAGTTCCCCATTTGGGTGCCGCATAGAGCGGGAACTGAGTTCCTGGATCGCGCTGGCTTGGTGTCCCGACCCCGCTCCCTCCGTCCCCCTGGCTCCCCCACCTCCCCTCCTGCGGGGTTGCGGTTTGGCCGGCTGGCCCAGCAGGGGGGGTCATCGGGCCGTCTAGCCCGTTGTTGCCAGTTAAAGTTGAAATTAATGTTATGTATTTTGGACCAGCTGTAGAGCGATAGAGTCGTATAGTGGTCCCCCAGTTAAGAATTCTTCTTGTGCATCTCCTGCTCACCGAACGTGTGTCCAGTTCCACTTCCCCCCCCCAGTACTTAGTACTTAGCGCACCCCTCTGGGATGCCCTTTGGACCTCCCAGACGGGAAACAGGGCTACTTTTAGCCTACAGAGGTCGGGAGTTTACCTGCTCCGCTAAGGGCCTTAACTCCCCTGAGAAAAGGACCATCCTTAGAAGGCAGAAAGCAATGATAGCATTTGTACAAGAAACGCATTTTAAAAAGAAATCTTGCCCCCGTCTAAGCAACAGGAGAAAAAAAAGAAGGGTGTGGCGATTATGCTCGCGAGAGCCTTGCCATTTGAAGTTCAGGCAGAATGGGGCGATGAAGCAGGGAGGGTAGTTATGGTCAAGGGCTTACTGGGGCGCAGGAAATATACATTAGCCTCAATATATGCGCCTAACCAGGGGCAAAGCAAGTTCCTCGCCACGCCCTTGACCAGTTGTTACAATTCGCTGAGGGAGAGGTGATATTGGGCGGCGACCTCAACATAGCCATCGAGCCTTTAATAGACTCATCATCAGGCAAGTCTGCGCTCCCACAGTCAGCCCTCAGAACGATTAGGAAAAAATTGCATGAGACGCAGCTGATGGACCCGTGGCGGATTACTAATCCCACAGTGAAGGACTACTCCTTCTTTGGGACATACTCCAGGATTGATTATCTGTTGGTTTCGCATAGTCTGCTGGGCAGTGTTACGGGAAGTGGCATACACCCGATCTCCTTTTCAGACCAGGCCCCAATATATTTGGATCTGGCTATAGTAGATAGGCCCCCCACCCGCTAACATGGAGACTTAAACCGGACCTTCACCCTGATTTAATGAAAAGCCCAAACTCTTAAAAAACAATTCCTCAGCATCTAAAATTAATATATTTTACATGTTTAGTCACTAATTTATTATACTTTCCCCCACTGGGCTGCAACTCTGTTCGGGAATTTAGGATACGGGCGCCGCCATCTTGACTCAGAAGCATCACACTTACTGAGGAGAGGAGAGTGGGATAAGGTACAGGGGGGCGGGTTATAGCTGTGCTTTGCTCAGACAGAGCAGAGCTGGGGTCAGGGAAAGGTCAGCAGTCCCAGAATGCAGAGCAGCACAGTCACTTCCTGTTTGCAGGCACTTCCTGTTTGCAGGCTGCCTGCAAAAATGGCAGCTTCCATAAGCCGCCATCTTGGATGTTTAAAGGCTTATAAAATGCAGTAGATGCAGGTAGGATGATTTTTAATGTGAGCAATCTGTATGTACAGGGTGTGGGAAACATATAAGATAGACTCTTATTTAGAGTGAAGGTCCGCTTTAATGAATCCCTTCTCCAAGATGCGGTAATAACCAAGGAAACTGGGGACAGTATCAAGGCGTACTTCAAAGAGAACAATGGGTAGGTGTCGCCATTAATGCTCTGGGAAGCGCACAAAAGTGTGATTACACGCCACCAGGAAGAAAAAAGAAAGGACTGCCCAGCTGACGAAGCTCTTGGAGAGGGTCAAAAGCCTGGAGTTGTCCCATAAGCGGTCTGAGGCTGTGAAAGGGCTAGGCAAGCTGATCCAGGCACGGGAGGCCCTGAACGTGCTTCTCTTGAGTAAGGCCAAATACACGATTACAAAATACAAAAGAACTTACTATGAGCATGGAAACAAAGGCGGCGCTTTGCTCGCACGGGCGTTGAGGCAGCAACGCTCCCAAAATTTCAGAGATTCTAGATAAAGCCCAAAAAAAACCAGTTCTCCCCCGAGGTGATAGCGGACACATTTAGATCATACTATTTGGGCCTGTACAATCTGCCTTCGGGTTCCAAAGCCGGGAGTCTCCAGGCCAAGCAGAGGGAATACATAGAAAGCTCCGGTATGCCGGTGATCTCCATGGAGGAGGCCGAAACCTTAGAAGCCCCCATCACAGTCGAAGAGCTAGCAGAGGTGGAGAAGCAGTCCCCAGCTGGGAAGTCCCCCGAGCTGGACGGCTACACTGTCAAGTATTATAAGACCTTTTTAGCAGATATGGGACCACGCATGGTTAGATCATGGAACACGATTGTGGACCCTGAACACGGGGCTAATTCTCTGAAAGAGACTTAGAGGCCCATATTACAGTACTCTACAAGCAGGGTAAAGACCCCTTAGTCTGTCAGAGCTACCGACCTACTCAATTCAGATCTGAAGTTGTTTGCTAAAGTCCTAGCCTAGCAGTTTTGTCACAAGTGGTACACTTGGATCAGACTGGATTTGTCTTGGGGAGGGAGGCTAGGGATAATGTGGTCAGGGCCATTAACATGATTCATGGGGCTAAGTCATCTGGGACCCCTGCAATGCTCCTTTCCACCGATGCGGAAAAGGCCTTTGATAGGCTCAATTGGTCTTTCATGAGTGAGACACTCCGACATGTGGGATTGGGAGAAGTAATGAGGGGGTTCGTGAGGGCCCTGTACACCGCCCCGTCGGCAAGGATCAGGGTGAATGGCCTTCTGTCAGATCCAGTGCACATTCACAATGGGACGCGACAGGGATGCCCGCTGTCCCCGCTCCTTTTCGCTCTCTCCATGGAACCGTTTCTATGCAGAGTTCGGCACAATGGAGATATTAGAGGACTGGAGACACGGGATGGGATACACAAGGTTGCCGCCTACGCGGATGACCTCTTATTCTTTGTCACAAACCCGTGCATCTCCCTCCCGGTACTGATGAAGGAGATCGAATTTTATGGCCGACTCTCTTTCTATAAAATACATTTTGAAAAGTCGGAAACCTTAAATGTGACTCTTGGGGAAGATGTTAAAAGAAATCTGCAGCAATCCTTCTCCTTTAAATGGGCTAAATCTGCGATTACATACCTGGGAACGCGGCTGCCCGCTCAACTGTTGAACATCTACGCCCTTAACTTCCTCCCGCTCGTGCAGAGGATACAGGCAGACCTAGAGAAATGGGACTTGCCCACTTTCTCCTGGATAGGGAGGGTGAATATTGTCAAGATGTCGGTGCTACCAAGGCTGCTGTTCCTATTTCAGGCACTCCCAATTAGAATGCCGGCGCACTTCTTCAGGGACCTAAACAGAGCCCTCAGGAGGTTCATTTGGCAGAAAAAGAAACCCAGGCTAAAGATGCAGGTACTATGCAGATCAAAGCAACAGGGGGCGATGGCTCTCCCAGACATCAAGCGCTATTGGGTAGTGTCTCAGTTGCAGAGGGTGTGTGAGTGGCATATGTGCCAAGGGACTAAAAGATGGGTTCAAGTGGAGGGGGCAATGGCAGGGGTTCCCTTAGACGTCGTTTCCTGGAACGAGGAACCCCCCGATGCTGTGCTCAAAGCGCACCCCACATTATCGGCCACCCTGGACACTTTCTGGGGACTCAGGGAACGAGAGGAGTTGTCGCCCTGGCCCTCTCCCTCGGTGTCACTCTTGAATAACCCTCTGTTGCCCGAGTTGCTCCAGGATTGGTCTCAGAGATTGGGGAGTGATACACTCCCTCAGAAGTGGGGACCTGCTTAATGCTAATGGATGGGTCCCTTTGGAAGAGTTGAGAGCCAAGTATTCCGCGTGTAACTTGGATCCGTGGACTCTCCTGCACTTTCAGCTCTTTCTGTCACGACTGGGCTTCAGAAGAGAAAGGTGCAGACCTCCCACGGTTTATGAGAGGATGTGTCTGGGAGAGCAGGACCACTCGCACCTGATCTCTCAGATCTACGTACTCCTTTCGGGGGAACAAGAGACCCTCCCAGCATTTTGGGGTGAATGGGAGGCTGACCTGGGTAGGCGTTTCACGGATAAGCAAAGGGAGAAGATGGCAGTGTTGGCCCACAAGTCCTCTATGGAAACTAAAATACAAGAAGCCAACTATAAACTGCTAACTAGGTGGTACTATACTCCAGATAGGCTCAACAAAATGTTCCCGACGGCAGATCCACTCTGCTGGAGATGTGGTAGGGAAAGGGGCACGCTACTGCATATACTCTGGGATTGCAGGGGAGCCCGGGACTTCTGGGGAAATGTCACCCCAGTAATCACAAAGCTTACAGGAGCGGAGGTCCAAGAGGACCCAGCTCTGATCTTACTACACTTGGGGGACCGTCCAATAGGCAAATACAAAAAAATCCTTGCAAGCACAATTACTGAATGCGGCCAAGCAGGTGATACCCTGGCTTTGGAAACAGAAAAAAAACCCGGAAGTGAAAGACTGGATTACAGAGGTCTTGCATTTTAAAGAGATCGAAGACATGACATCATCCCTGCATGATAAAGATGAACAATTCAGGAACACATGGTTACCATGGCTGATGTTCCAAGAGTCGGATGAGTTCCGAGAGTTAATGAACGAGTAGACCCTTGAGGTACATTATAGCGCTATTTGGGGTTTTGGGAACCCTAACTTATAGAGAAGGTATGAAGGTTCAGAGCGATGAGGCCGAGACTCCCGAGGGAAGGGCCCTCCCCTCTCACCCCCACCCTCCTTATATGTACCCCCCTTCCCCCCAAACTCATCCCCTCCCATGCGCTAGATACCCCACTTAAGTCAGTAGTTATATCAAAATATTGCAGGAGAGAGTGTGTACATAGATAGAGCTGCAAGATGATGGAATAGACATGCCAGCGAAGGCTTCTTGCCTTTCGGCACTTAGATAAAGCAGTACCTATGGATGACAGAAGACATAGAATACTGAAATCTATGATAAGGCAAGCAATGTCCGGCTAGACTTAGAGTATGAAGCGTGGTGTGTATCTTCTGTACTGCTTGTATTGTCTAATAAGCAGAAACCTGTAAACACTGACTAATCTGTAATGTTTGTGTTGTCTATACCCTGTATTCTTTTTCCTGATTGCAAAATTGAAATAAAGAATACTGAAAAAAAAAAAAAAAAATTGGTGATCGAAATGTGGCTCCATTATGGAATACAGCAGATGACAGTGAGGGATGGTGCTGCACTGGGAGAACAGGAGATGGATGGGGCAGAGCTGGGAGAACAGGAGATGGATGGGGCAGAGCTGGGAGAACAGGAGATGGATGGGGCAGAGCTGGGAGAACAGGAGATGGATGGGGCAGAGCTGGGAGAACAGGAGATGGATGGGGCAGAGCTGGGAGAACAGGAGATGGATGGGGCAGAGCTGGGAGAACAGGAGATGGATGGGGCAGAGCTGGGAGAACAGGAGATGGATGGGGCAGAGCTGGGAGAACAGGAGATGGATGGTGCAGAGCTGGGAGAACAGGAGATGGATGGGGCAGAGCTGGGAGAACAGGAGATGGATGGGGCAGAGCTGGTAGAACAGGAGATGGATGAGGCAGAGCTGGTAGAACAGGAGATGGATGGGGCAGAGCTGGGAGAACAGGAGATGGATGGGGCAGAGCTGGTAGAACAGGAGATGGATGGGGCAGAGCTGGTAGAACAGGAGATGGATGGGGCAGAGCTGGTAGAACAGGAGATGGATGGGGCAGAGCTGGGAGAACAGGAGATGGATGGGGCAGAGCTGGGAGAACAGGAGATGGATGGGGCAGAGCTGGGAGAACAGGAGATGGATGGGGCAGAGCTGGGAGAACAGGAGATGGATGGGGCAGAGCTGGGGGAACAGGAGATGGATGGAGCAGAGCTGGTAGAACAGGAGATGGATGGGGCAGAGCTGGGAGAACAGGAGATGGATGGGGCAGAGCTGGGAGGAGAGGAGATGGATGGTGCAGAGCTGGTAGAACAGGAGATGGATGGGGCAGAGCTGGTAGAACAGGAGATGGATGGGGCAGAGCTGGGAGAACAGGAGATGGATAGGGCAGAGCTGGCAGGGCAGCAATGGATGGGGCTAAGCTAGGAGAAGAGGGATGGTGAGAGCAGACCTCGGAGAAGAGATGGATGGAGGTAGAGCACAGAGGAGAGGGGTGGATGGAGCACCCCTCCCCCCACCAGTTGATTCCCCCCATTATAAACTCTAGGGCCGGTTTGTTCCTCTGTAACAGGGGCATCTCACTTTGCAATGCCCTGTGTGTGAAACCTCAGAGATCACCGCATGAGACTAAACCCTTCTGCATCCATCACCTCTCTCCGCGCTCCCGCGGTGCATGTGCCGGCCTCCATATTTCTGCCCGGCATTCTAATATGATGCGGAAACGTGCATCATCCAATGGCGCCACAGGCTGCGTATGTGCAGCGGGATCGACATGAATTTTCCGGCAAACTGGGGGATGTCACATATTCCTGGGCCTGCAAGGGTTTAGCTCCACATTAAAGAGGAAACATAACCAGCCTAGAATCTTTAAAGTGGACCCAAACCTGGGTTGTCACTATTCCGGGTTCTGGTCAGTCCCCGGTTTGGGATGCCCCCGATCTGAGCCTCATCTACACAGTGACACCCACGGCAGCAATGTAACACTATACCTGCAGCCTGCCTCTGTCCCCCATAATTTATGTATTATTAAGCCCCGCCAATAAACCATCTGCGGAGAACCCGCCCCTCCTCCTCCACCACATAGAGCTCAGGGGGCACATGAAGGGTTAATGGCTCCCGGACCCGCAATGACCAGACACCTGCTGCCAGCACCGGAAACACCTCTGCTACTCCCGCCTCCTAACTCTGACGCCACTTCCGCCTCTTGGTCACCATAGCAACGTCATTGTGTAGCTCGGCGTTTGCTTATGTTTTCAAGTGTTTGGCGGCCATTTCGCCGTAGTCCTGTGTGAGAAGCAACGAGTGTTCTCGGTGCGGGGAGCGGCCATTTTGCCGTAGCCCATTGCGAGGTGTTGAAGCGGCCATTTTGCCGTAGCCCATTGCGAGGTGGTGAAGCGGCCAATTTGCCGTAGCCGCACTGTAGAAGGAGGGTAGAGTCTAAATCCTAGCCAGCTAAGGGACCGTCCCTCTGCTGGATAGGAAATAGCCTGTTCAATGTAAGATTGCTAAATCCTAGCCAGCTAAGGGACCTGCTCCCCCTGCTGGCCAGCTAAGGTACCTGGTCCCTCTGCTGGCTAGGAAATAGCCTGTTCAATATAAGATTGCTAAATCCTAGCCAGCTAAGGGACCTGCTCCCCCTGCTGGCCAGCTAAGGTACCTGGTCCCTCTGCTGGCTAGGAAATAGCCTGTTCAATATAAGATTGCTAAATCCTAGCCAGCTAAGGGACCTGCTCCCCCTGCTGGCCAGCTAAGGTACCTGGTCCCTCTGCTGGCTAGGAAATAGCCTGTTCAATATAAGATTGCTAAATCCTAGCCAGCTAAGGGACCTGCTCCCCCTGCTGGCCAGCTAAGGTACCTGGTCCCTCTGCTGGATAGGAAATAGCCTGTTCAATATAAGATTGCTAAATCCTAGCCAGCTAAGGGACCTGCTCCCCCTGCTGGCCAGCTAAGGTACCTGGTCCCTCTGCTGGCTAGGAAATAGCCTGTTCAATATAAGATTGCTAAATCCTAGCCAGCTAAGGGACCTGCTCCCCCTGCTGGCCAGCTAAGGTACCTGGTCCCTCTGCTGGATAGGAAATAGCCTGTTCAATATAAGATTGCTAAATCCTAGCCAGCTAAGGGACCAAGTCCCTCCACTGCCTAGGAAATAGCATATGCTATATAGGGAGGCTGGTCCTTCTGCTGGCTAGGAAATAGCATATGCTATACAGGGAGGTTGGTCCCTCTGCTGGCTAGGAAATAGCATATGCTATATAGGGAGGCTGGTCCTTCTGCTGGCTAGGAAATAGCATATGCTATATAGGGAGGCTGGTCCTTCTGCTGGCTAGGAAATAGTGTATGCTATACAGGGAGGTTGGTCCCTCTGCTGGCTAGGAAATAGCCTGTTCAATATAAGATTGCTAAATCCTAACCAGCTAAAGGACCAAGTCCCTCTACTGACTGGGAAATAGCGTATGCTATATAGGGAGGCTGGTCCCTCTGCTGGCTAGGAAATAGCATATGCTATATAGGGAGGCTGGTCCCTCTGCTGGCTAGGAAATAGCATATGCTATATAGGGAGGCTGGTCCCTCTGCTGGCTAGGAAATAGCATATGCTATATAGGGAGGCTGGTCCCTCTGCTGGCTAGGAAATAGCCTGTTCAATATAAGATTGCTAAATCCTAACCAGCTAAAGGACCAAGTCCCTCTACTGACTGGGAAATAGCGTATGCTATATAGGGAGGCTGGTCCCTCTGCTGGCTAGGAAATAGCCTGTTTAATGTGAGATTGCTAAATCCTAGCCAGCTAAAGGACCAAGTCCCTCCACTGACTAGGAAATAGCATATGCTATATAGGAAGGCTGGTCCCTCTGCTGGCTAGGAAATAGCATATGCTATATAGGAAGGCTGGTCCCTCTGCTGGCTAGGAAATAGCATATGCTATATAGGGAGGCTGGTCCCTCTGCTGGCTAGGAAATAGCATATGCTATATAGGGAGGCTGGTCCCTCTGCTGGCTAGGAAATAGCATATGCTATATAGGGAGGCTGGTCCCTCTGCTGGCTAGGAAATAGCCTGTTCAATGTGAGATTGCTAAATCCTAGCCAGCTAAAGGACCAAGTCCCTCCACTGACCGGGAAATAGCATATGCTATATAGGGAAGCTGGTCCTTCTGCTGGCTAGGAAATAGCATATGCTATATAGGAAGGCTGGTCCCTCTAATGGCTAGGAAATAGCATATGCTATATAGGAAGACTGGTCCCTCTGCTGGCTAGGAAATAGCATATGCTATATAGGGAGGCTGGTCCCTCTAATGGCTAGGAAATAGCATATGCTATATAGGAAGACTGGTCCCTCTGCTGGCTAGGAAATAGCATATGCTATATAGGGAGGCTGGTCCCTCTGCTGGCTAGGAAATAGCATATGCTATATAGGGAGGCTGGTCCCTCTGCTGGCTAGGAAATAGCATATGCTATATAGGGAGGCTGGTCCCTCTGCTGGCTAGGAAATAGCATATGCTATATAGGAAGGCTGGTCCCTCTGCTGGCTAGGAAATAGCATATGCTATATAGGAAGACTGGTCCCTCTGCTGGCTAGGAAATAGCATATGCTATGTAGGGAGGCTGGTCCCTCTAATGGCTAGGAAATAGCATATGCTATATAGGGAGGCTGGTCCCTCTGCTGGATAGGAAATAGCATATGCTATGTAGGGAGGCTGGTCCCTCTAATGGCTAGGAAATAGCATATGCTATATAGGGAGGCTGGTCCCTCTGCTGGCTAGGAAATAGCCTGTTCAATGTGAGATTGCTAAATCCTAGCCAGCTAAAGGACCAAGTCCCTCCACTGACCGGGAAATAGCATATGCTATATAGGAAGGCTGGTCCCTCTGCTGCCTAGGAAATAGCATATGCTATATAGGGAGGCTGGTCCCTCTGCTGGCTAGGAAATAGCATATGCTATATAGGGAGGCTGGTCCCTCTGCTGGATAGGAAATAGCATATGCTATATAGGGAGGCTGGTCCCCCTGCTGTCTAAGAAAATAGCATATGCTATATAGGGAAGCTGGTCCTTCTGCTGGCTAGGAAATAGCATATGCTATATAGGAAGGCTGGTCCCTCTAATGGCTAGGAAATAGCATATGCTATATAGGAAGACTGGTCCCTCTGCTGGCTAGGAAATAGCATATGCTATATAGGGAGGCTGGTCCCTCTAATGGCTAGGAAATAGCATATGCTATATAGGGAGGCTGGTCCCTCTGCTGGATAGGAAATAGCATATGCTATGTAGGGAGGCTGGTCCCTCTAATGGCTAGGAAATAGCATATGCTATATAGGGAGGCTGGTCCCTCTGCTGGCTAGGAAATAGCCTGTTCAATGTGAGATTGCTAAATCCTAGCCAGCTAAGGGACCTGCTCCCCCTGCTGGCCAGCTAAGGTACCTGGTCCCTCTGCTGGCTAGGAAATAGCCTGTTCAATGTAAGATTGCTAAATCCTAGCCAGCTAAAGGACCAAGTCCCTCCACTGACCGGGAAATAGCATATGCTATATAGGGAGGCTGGTCCCTCTGCTGCCTAGGAAATAGCATATGCTATATAGGAAGGCTGGTCCCTCTGCTGGCTAGGAAATAGCATATGCTATATAGGGAGGCTGGTCCTTCTGCTGGATAGGAAATAGCATATGCTATATAGGGAGGCTGGTCCCTCTGCTGGATAGGAAATAGCATATGCTATATAGGGAGGCTGGTCCCCCTGCTGTCTAAGAAAATAGCATATGCTATATAGGGAAGCTGGTCCTTCTGCTGGATAGGAAATAGCATATGCTATATAGGGAGGCTGGTCCCTCTAATGGCTAGGAAATAGCATATGCTATATAGGGAGGCTGGTCCCTCTAATGGCTAGGAAATAGCATATGCTATATAGGGAGGCTGGTCCCTCTAATGGCTAGGAAATAGCATATGCTATATAGGGAGGCTGGTCCCTCTGCTGGATAGGAAATAGCATATGCTATGTAGGGAGGCTGGTCCCTCTAATGGCTAGGAAATAGCATATGCTATATAGGGAGGCTGGTCCCTCTGCTGGATAGGAAATAGCATATGCTATATAGGGAGGCTGGTCCCTCTGCTGCCTATGAAATAGCCTGCTGAATGTGATACTGATAGGATAAATTACCTGGTCCTATTGCCCCTTAGGAAATAACCTTAAGTATATAAGAATGCTAGCAGTCAAAAATCTGTTCCATTAACCCCTGTCGAATAAAGCTTGTTTGACCCTTTAGAGAGATTTGATGACAAATTAAATGATAATGAAAGTAAAGAAGTATAGCGGGTGCTCACTCGATGACCCTCTGCTAACAGTAAGGATCTGAGCTGGCTCTGATCACCGCTTTATAACCCCGTCACCACGGTGTCTAAATGAATCTTCCTGATCAGTCACACCACTAAAATATTGCAGGGGGCCGAGCAGTTGCCATGCCAGCAAGTAGCTTGATGAAGGCTCCTATATATAGAATGGATTAGGGCAGAGATACTCAACTGGCAGCCCAGGGTCCGAATGCAGACCTCGGCACCAGATTGCTGGACCCCTGCCCTCAGCTGCTTCTGTGTTTGTGTTCAGAGCTGGCTCCTTGATGTAGTGCTTAGTCTCCTGCCAGTGTCATGGCTTCCTTGCACCTAGCATTTCAATACGAAGTACTGTACGGACGGGAAGTGGCTTTGCAAGGTGCACGCAAACTTTTCTGTCTCTTTGCCCCATCCATCCCTGTCCCCTCAGCTCTGCCCCATCCATCCCTGTTCTCCCAGCTTTATCCCATCCATCCCTGCTCTCCCAGCTTTGCCCCATCCATCCCTGTCCCCTCAGCTTTACCCCATCCATCCCTGTCCCCTCAGCTCTGCCCCATCCATCCCTGTCCCCTCAGCTCTGCCCCATCCATCCCTGTCCCCTCAGCTCTGCCCCATCCATCCCTGTCCCCTCAGCTCTGCCCCATCCATCCCTGTTCTCCCAGCTTTATCACATCCATCCCTGTTCTCCCAGCTTTATCACATCCATCCCTGTTCTCCCAGCTTTATCACATCCATCCCTGTTCTCCCAGCTTTATCACATCCATCCCTGTTCTCCCAGCTTTGCCCCATCCAGCCCTGTCCCCTCAGCTTTGCCCCATCCAGCCCAGTTCTCCCAACTTTGCCCCATCCATCCCTGTCCCCTCAGCTCTGCCCCATCCATCCCTGTTCTCCCAGCTCTGCCCCATCCATCCCTGTCCACCCAGCTTTGGCCCATCCATCCCTGTCCACCCAGCTTTGGCCCATCCATCCCTGTCCACCCAACTTTGCCCCATCCATCCCTGTCCCCTCAGCTCTGACCCATCCATCCCTGTTCTCCCAGCTCTGCCCCATCCATCACAGTTCTCCCAGCTTTGCCCCATCCATCCCGGTCCCCTCAGCTCTGCCCCATCCATCCCTGTTCTCCCAGCTCCGCCCCATCCATCCCTGTTCTCCCAGCTTTGGCCCATCCATCCCTGTCCACCCAGCTTTGGCCCATCCATCCCTGTCCCCTCAGCTTTGCCCCATCCATCAGTGTCCCCTCAGCTTTGCCCCATCCATCAGTGTCCTCCCAGCTTTCCCAGATCCATCCCTGTCCCCTCAGCTCTACCTATCCAATCACTGTCCTCCAAGCTCTGCCCCATCCATCCCTAACTAACTCCCCCCAAAAGGCTGTCGTGGGTAACTTAATATAGGAATATATTTCATTGTCGCCTCTACTTCTATCCCCAATCTTGAATCTTTTTCAACCCTTAAAAGATGAACTATAGGCAGGTCACTACTTCCTCATTAATGGTGTATAGCACACAATGGCAGTTAATCATGTGGCCAACAGAAACTCTTCAGGATGATGTGCAGCCCACTTTGAAATTCAGATTAGTCACCACAAGTCAGATGATTAATGGCCATTTTGTGCCATACACCATAAATGAGGAAGTGGTGACTTGCTATAGTTACTATAGTTCCCTTTTTCACTACACGAGGTGTCATTTTTCTACCTACTCTATGCAGGTATTCTCAATTCCCAATGGATGTTATTAGGGATGAGTGAATCGACTTCAGATGCTTCTTCGGAGATCGATTTGCATAAAATGTAATACTGTACGAAGTGGGAGCTCCGTACAGTATTAGAATGTATTGGCTCAGATGAGCCAAAGTTATTACTTTGTGAGATAACGTGACTTGGTGAATTACTGTAAAAACATTGATACCGAAGTCTGGTGCTAAGATAACGGCAGATACACAGGAAGTCTAAAAATAATTTTGACTCCGACGTTGACCAAAGAGCAAAGTCGGATATCAAAGCCAAACATTTTAATTTGTCTCCTAGCTAGGGTTTTAAAATATCATTTCGCGTTTTTTTTAGGTTTGTATTGGGTCTTGAACATTAAAGCCTTTTGACTTACACACAGAAACCTTATCATTGAGGTATAGGCCCAGCCCAAAGTGATCATGTTTCTACTCTATGTTTTTCATACAAATGCACAGTTAAAAATGTATTTTGACTCTGACCAGTAAGTAAAGTCAGACATCAAATTCAAACATTTCCCATTAGCTAGGGTTTAAAATATTTTTTTTGTTATTTACGGTATTTTTTGCCCTATAAGACACACCTGCATATAAGATGCACCCTGGATTTGGAAGATGAAAATGAGAAAAAAATATTCTGAACCAAATGATGTGCTAAAATACCTCCTACCAATCACTGCATTATAGACAGTGTGCAGAATTCCCCCAATCACACCATTACAGACCCCACATTACAGGCAGAAAGGGGCATCCCACATTACAGGCAGTGAGAGTTATCCCACATTACAGGAAGTGAGAGTTATCCCACATTACAGGCAGTGAGAGTAGCATCCCAAATAGTGTGCAGGTCCAATAGTGTGCAGCATCCCCCAATGGCAATCCAATAGTGCGCAGCATCCCCCAATGTGCAGCATTAAAAAAAAAAAAAAAAAAAAAAAAAAAAAGTGTACTCCCCATTCTTGTTGCTCCCTGCCGCAGGTTCACAGCGGGCACTTTCCGGTCGGGGGTGGGTGTGGCCTGTGACTCCTGCCAGCATCCAATGACGCTGGCAGGAGTCACAGGCCACACCCACCCCCGACCGGAAAGTGCCCGCTGTGAACTCTTGGCTGACTGCCACTTCCCATAGCCGTTCCCCACCGCCTCTGTAAGAGTGTAAGAGGCGGCGGCAGTCAGCCGCAAGTTAACAGTGAGCTGATATCGGGCGTGGCCTGTGTCTCCTACCAGTGTCACGCTGGTAGGAGACACAGGCCACGCCCCCCCTGCCCGATATCAGCTCACTGTTAACTTGCGGCTGACTGCCGCTCTCCGCCCCCACCGCCTCTTACACTCAGAGGCGTTGGGAAGCGGCAGTCAGCCACAAGTTCACAGCGGGCCGGCTCCAGCTTCTGGGTGGGTGTGGCCTGTGACGCCTGTCAGCATCACAGGCCACGCCCTACCCAGGGGCCAGAGCAGATGAAGGAGGAGGCAGAAAGGCAGCGGCAACTACCAAGACTGCGGGAGATCCACGGAATGTAATTTTTTTTTTTTTATTTACATTCGCCCGTTAAGACGCATGGATATCCCCCCCCCCCCACTTTTGGGGAAAAAGAAGTGCGTCTTATATGCCGAAAAAATATGGTAGTTTTCTATTGGGGTTTGAACCATAAAACCTTTGGTTTGCAATGCTGCATGTTTTACTCTGACTTATAGTCCCTTCTACAGCTCTATTTGCTCTCACAAATAATAAATCTATAACTCACTGTGATTTTGACCCTGACCTGGGAAGAAAGTCAGGTGTCAGAAACCGTATTTCGTCTCACACCGACATTATTCTGATACTTGACTATGATATCTGTCCTAAAATGAACACGGTACACTTGGATCTGCTAGTGTTTACTGGTCTAACTTTAAATAAACACTTCAAAACAATATTTCTCAGAAAAAATTTTATTGACAAGAAAATACAGCATAAACAATGTTCCTTTATTGTACTGGACATAATTTACTTTTTAAACAATAAAGAATTAAATGCGTTTGTCATTTAATTATGAACTGTAATGTCGGAGTCGAAAGCCAGAGCGGGGACAAACCATGTCCCCCACCCTGCCATTGTATCTCGTTCAGCGTGCTCTGACACAGTTGGCTGTCGGCGCGCACAGAGCCAGGAAGGGTTGGCGGCACAGGAGGCGAGAGTTAGGACGGGGTTCATGCAAGTATACTTTTTTCTTTTTCTGGGGGATTGGGGGGCATGCCACACCTATTAAGGGTATTGGAGATGCCACACTGCCTATATGGAATAGGAGGGGGTGCCTTACTACCTATATAGGGAATGGGATGAGGGCATGCCACTCTGCCTATGGAAATGGGATGGGGCATCCCACACTGCCTATAAGGGTAATGGGAGGGGGAATGCCACATTGCCTCTAAGGGGAATGGGATGAGAATATTTTTTGTTCTTATCTTTCTCCTATTTTTTAACCACTAGGTGGTTTAGTGGACACCAATTCTTTGAGTATCACCAATGTTGTTGCAATGCAGAATACGATTCAAATACACCACTTAGGCACACATGTGATTATTTCATAAGCTACCGGAGGCAAGATCACGGTCTATGACTCGCTACAGTGTTCAGGGATTGCAGAGTCTTTGAGAACAACTTCTAAAGATGTTGTGACAGACTCTCTGCCTCTTAGAATCCACAGATTCATTCCAGACAATGTCGTGCTGTTGATTGTGTTACAGGCCGCCATTGTGTGTTGATTGTATTACAGACTGCCATTGTGTTACTAATTGTGTTACCGGCAGAGTTGAGGGATTGTGTGCCCTGCTGCTATTGGTCGGTGTTTGTCATGCGGTTCTCCATCAGGTCCACCTTGCATGGAGACTTGTGTATATAAGGCCTAGAGTGGCACTAATAAAGTAAGTTCATCTTCCCCCTCAATACTGAGTTCTGTCTCTTATTGGGGGAAACGCTATATTACAATTCACTAGCCCTTGTAAGGGCTGTTCCTGTTTCCTCACGGATGACTCTGGGATTCCTGCAGCACTTCTCACCATTGGGAAAAGGACGTCTCTGGCGGGGAAGCCCTCTGGCGATAAGGGTTATCGCTACAGATGTATACTCCACTATTTACAGGGGTAGAGTAGTGACTGTTAATTACATCTGTAGCCAAAAACAGGAGGGTTGAAATTACTGGTTTATTTGCTATTGTAAATTGTTTGGCATTGGCAAATAAGCTGAAGCCATGTACAATTTGCTTTCTACAAGACAAGATGAGGCAACATTTAGGTTTGTCTAGATAGAAAAATACAATTCTGTGAGAATCTCACCTGTAGAATTGGTATTATATGCATATAGCACGTCCTGCTCCAGAATATTCATAATGTATAGGGTATACCTCCGCTTCCAGCGCCGTGCACTGCAGGTCATGAAGAAAACAAGCTCCTCCTCCCGGCCCTACATATAGCGGAGGACCTCCCACAATCCCCAGCATTGAAAAGCAGTGAGAAGAGAAGCCGGGAGAAATAAACCACCCAGAATATCTGGCAATAAATTTAGTGATTACAATCGCCATACAGAGGATCCAGAAAGTGAAACCAGGGTGGGGTGGAGCAGGACGTGCTGTATGCATATAATACCAATTCTACAGGTGAGATTCTCACAGAATTGTATTATTCTAAGCATACAGCACGTCCTGCTCCAGAATATTCATAACGTATGGGACATCCAATAGCAGTGTCCACAAATAGGGTGGGATCCCCTTGAAAAGGCACAGCCAACAGTAAAGCGCTGTCACCAAATACCATGCTATTTAAGCAACGAGAGCGAAGCTCTAACCTCAACCTTTGAACCTTGTAAAGGGAGAACCGAACACAGACAGCGGACTAGCCAGCTTGTCAACCAGAACACAGTGCTAAAAAGGCCCAAGCCAAGCACCTGTAGTAAGATAAAGAAAGGTCAATAGGGAGGAATAGTCCTCCTCCTAAAGGCATAGGCCAAGCAACAGCCTAACCATGCTACTACACTAGAAGGCAGCCATGGCAACACAAAAACGTTCCCAGCAGGAATTAAAAATCCAGGTCGCAGACGGAACCAGTAATAATGCTAACAACAATACTCGACCGAAGCCAAGAGTATTACAGGTCCAGGAGGACGACCAACAGAATATGACCAAGCCAGAGGGCCCTTAGCCCATGGCAATGATCCTCCGGCACAACAATAAGGGGGCACCGGCAGTCCCCAGAAAATACAATCCCAATCGGGGACCAGACGAGTCAGGCAGATCTCTAACCCCAGTAGAGGGGTACAGATCCCAAACATTCAATAGCATTTGGGTAGTAGCCCAAAGGATCCGGCAAGGTATAAGGGAAGCAAAATATGGAGAAAGGCGGGCACCCTACCTCATGGTATACAGCTTATACGCAGGGTATGAATGTAATTATATATATTATATAATATATAATATATATATATATAATAAATATATAATATATATATATAATAAATATATAATATATATATATAATAAATATATAATATATATATATATAATAAATATATAATATATATATATAATAAATATATAATATATATGTATATAATAAATATATAATATATATATATATAATAAATATATAATATATATATATATAATAAATATATAATATATATATATATAATAAATATATAATATATATATATATAATAAATATATAATATATATATATATAATAAATATATAATATATATATATAATAAATATATAATATATATATATAATAAATATATAATATATATATATAATAAATATATAATATATATATATAATAAATATATAATATATATATAATAAATATATAATATATATATAATAAATATATATATATATATATATAATATAATATATATATATATATATAATATAATATATATATATATATATAATATAATATAATATATATAATATAATATAATATAATATATATAATATAATATAATATATATAATATAATATAATATATATAATATAATATAATATAATATATATAATATAATATAATATAATATAATATAATATAATATATATATATATATATATATATATATATATATATAATTATAATTATAGATATATAGACTAGGATCAGCAATAGAGCCGTTCCTTAAGGCACAAATCTGACTGGAGCAAGCTCCCCAAAGGAGAAGCATGAAGGAAGAAACAGGTCAGTTAAAGGACCTGAATAAGACCCATACAAACCCTGGTAGGGCACCAGAATAAGTCATCCCCTAAAAAGGGGAACTTGGAAACCCCCAGGAAGCACCTGAGCAGACCCTGAAGAATGCTAGTAAAACATTGGGTCAGGTCTTAATAGAAGAGCGGAGCAGTCCCCAACCATAGACCGAGTCAGTTGTGAGCCACACCAAACACTGCCTATAGGACCCTAGTCCCAGGAGCAGAAATCATCCCGCAAGGAAAAAGCTTAGACCCAGCAGAACAGCGTGGGTGCAACATTATCCAACCTAGCGTGGCAGAAGGAAAAAGGCAAAAAGGAAGACCATTCCAGAGCCTCCAAGGAACAAGACACCCCAAGATGTTTCATCTCCTACAGGGTAAGCACAGAATCTGCCAACGCTCAAGCATGCCTAAGTCACAGGCACCTAAATATGATAAAAATAGGCCTAATGATAGGACAACAGTCCCATTGCCCTAAGCAGAACTCCCTGAGGACCAACTCTCCACTGGGCCACCTAGGCCCTTGGCATAAGGTGCTGCTTGCCATTAGAGACTAACGCAAGCTCTCCCCACGCCCGACAGGGCAAGGAAAAAAGTGTCTCACAGGCAACTAACCTGCCAGAACCACTAACCCCAACCGGGGCAGACCCGCCTGGCCAATAACGGTAGTAGAACTCTAATAGAGACGGGGTCCACAGGACCCTGCTAGCGTGAGCATCTGGTCTCACCGAGAAATTCCCCCGGGAGGGAAACCACCAGAGGGGCAAGTACTATTAAGTTCCCCCCAGGAATCAGTGGTGCTCTGGAATAGAACCAGGCCCGATGAGCCGCGAAGGGGCAACCGCTGTCCTACCATGGACAAAAAAGTCCCCCAATGGACAGGTGCTAAGACGGAATAGTTCCAACTAGGACCACTAAATTCATAATATGACCAAAAATCCGTCTAGGGATTTGAGCCTTCAGGATCCCTTCCTAGGACCCCCTTGGGGGCTCAGGAGTAAAAACGCCCTTCGACTTTCTGCCAGACCAGGAACCATGGTAACCAACGCAGGGCAATTAGAGAGCGAGAGGAGTGTAATGTTCCACAATAGTACTCTCGAGCAACCCATAGGAGAACAACCGCTTCCACTAGGAGCACCGTAAGCCAACCCAGACCCAGGTTGCAACCCCCTGTCCCAGGGCCAGCGGCTAAGCGCCTCAGAGCCAAATATCGCAGCACCAACTGATGTCAAAGGACAGTCACTAACCAGCACACCAACGGCAATTTTGTCTGCAAGAGACCTTACAGGACAGAGGACCAGTGGCCCCCAACCAGTAAGAACCTTATAGCCAAGGAAGGACAATAAGTGAAGCCTGATCCAGGCACAACCGTGAAACTAGAGGGTGGAACAGAGTTGAAACCGAATTCACCAGGTTCCATCCCCCAACAGCTTTTCTTGAAAGCACAGTAGGGCCTGACAGATCCCCTGGAGGACGCCCCCTGATGCAGTGTGAGCCATCAGATCCTTTAGAACCTTGTGCAAACATGGTCGTAACAGAGGGCCCAGCCTAAGCTACAACGGTGTGAGTGGTCACCAATGCCCCACAGAAGAGTGTCCAATATCCAGAAGGCTCCTTGGAATCTTATGAAACATACAAACACGCCACCAGCGGTAAATGGACCCCTGGTGCTCAAACAGCCCTGTCAAGGGCACCAGGTTGACTGCCTATGAAAACAGATACCCTACCCCCATAGGGATCAGGCAAATAGACTCTCTTGTCCTGGAAGGGCAAAAGGGGCAGACCCGCGCAGGTGTCCCTGCTTGTATATGATAGAGGCGTTCAGCAAGAAGGCCATACCTGACAGGCCTAGTCAAGCCTGCGCACATACCTGAAGAAAGGCATGAAACCAAAGTCCTCCTGACCAACTCCGGGAAGAACCACCCAGCAAATACTATCCCATCTCTGGAGGAACTATCTCCTGAAGCCACTTGGACAAGGCAGAATGTCTCCTGATAGGAGTAAGGTGCTGTGGTCATCCCCTCACCCAGATTGGTGAGGGCGTCCCATCATGCATGAGGGTTATTAGTGAATGGAAAGGAATTAGCCCGGCCAGAGGGCCCTGGGCGTTGAGCGTCACTCCTGGGACCAGGCGCCGGACCAGGCCATGCAAGGGGCACTCCTGGCTCCTGTTTAACCGTATGATATGGAGGAGGAGGGGTATCCCTTCTCCGCGGGGGGCGCAACGGTGGCCGCTGAGTGGGTGGACTATCCTGATTCTCAAATAAGTCCAGACGAGCCCCAAACAGGCGATGCCCTCTAACGGGAAGCCCCGTCAAGGTCCTCTTGTCTTCATCGTCCGCCCCCCACTGACAAAGCCAGAGTAGGCGACGTATAGCCACCACTTGGGCAGAGTTCTCGCACACATTTGGATGGTGTCATCCAGAGCCAAAAGGATAAACCTGATAAAAATATTGCAGCTAGAGAGAGTGTAAAACACCTCCCAGGGAAAATCTTCAGGCTGCTGCTCCAGCAACTTTCTTATAAGGGTCCTAGCGGCCACTGCCGTGATAGCCGCGGCACAGACAGGGCGTAGAGCCGTGCCAGCACAGGTAAAGGCGTGAGAAGCCAGCCTATCAATGCGCCGATCCTCGGCGTCCCGCAGAGAGCTGTAAGCCGGATCTGTAAGGAAGGGGGGGGTTAGGAACCCCAATAATCGGTGCATCCACCACCGGGGACGAAGACCAAATGTCTACCATCTCGGGGGGAAAAGGGTACTTCCAGACCCAGTCCTCCAGGGTCTTTTGAAGAGCAGCTGGGCATTCCCACTCTGAGTACAAGAGAATGGAAATGGGCTTGCTCGAGGAATTCCAAGCGCGCCGGAGCAGTGTGGAAATGCCCCCCTCTCGGTCCGGAGGCCGCACCCGGAGGCGAGACGGACAGAACACTAAAAATTCTGAGTAACATTCCACCAATATCAAACTGATCAGCCTGACCAGCATCATTCTGACCCCTCGGCCTCTCGTCAGAGGAACCTAGGTCAGAGACTCAACAGGAGTGAGGTTTAGGGAGGGGGAAAGGGGCGAGAAGGAGCGAGGTACAACTGCAAGCGTCGCTCGCAATTCCAGCGTCTGTTCAGAACATGACGCGCAGATCTGTGCCCCATCTGCCCCAGCATGGGGGAGACCGCACGAGATACACAGCCGGTCCTGTCCCAGAGGGACCCCGGTAACACTATCCTGAGATGCCTCCATATGGTGATTGTGTAATGACAGGATGCCAGTAGGGATTTATGCAATAAGCAACCCTGGATGCCCCACTACCCGCTGATCAATGTGGGAGATTTTTTGGGAAGGCCCGCTCCTTATACTTATGCGTATAATGTAATATGAAAAAAAAAAATATATATATATATATATATATATGGCTAAGATGGATATGAGGCTGGGAGAGGCCACCGGGAACTCAGCATCTGAAAGACACAATGGGAAAGAGATGTCAGGGTCATGCGCAGAAGGACAGACAAGGATCAGAGGGATTCGCCCGCAAGGGCACTTACAGCTCAAGTGGAGGAGGAGACCGCCACGACGCGTGAGTGTGAAGCTGACCAAAATGGCGCCCAGACAAGCCCGAAAGGCGGGCTAAATATTCCGCCATGACGCGAAGCGCGCCGAACCCCGCCCATGCAAAAAGAGCGCGAAGCTCTGAGGTAAAACGTAAGGGTAGGAAGCCGCCATTGGCCTAACCGCGCTACAGGGCCGAAGCCCACACTAAAAACGCAGACACCGCGGAAACATAATGAATGTCAAGCAACATAAAAACACACACAGCGCAGCCGAAATAAGGAGCAAGCATCGCGGCTCTGACATCTCTGAGCTAATAAAGGGCAGAATAGAAGCCACGAGCGTGACACACCGGCAATACTGAGACCGCCACACGCGTCCCCCCCCCCCCCCCCTTTCTTTTCCCCCTTAGTATACGGGGAAAAGAAGGATAATGACGACCCGGTAATAGGGTCCAGTACTAAGTGGGGAATGGGACAGTAACGTGGGAGGGGCATCCATTAGAGGCTCACCATTAGCCTAGACCGCCTACCCTATGGAGGGGGATTGCGGTGGAGTCTAGCTCCGTAAGCACACCAGGTGCTGCCTACCTTCACCCAACCAACGCAGCCCAGGCTGGGAGGCATTATGAATTCTTTCAAGAGAAAAAGGACGGGTGGGAATAGTCCCGCAGGGCCTCGGGCTATAAAGCCCCGCTCGCCTGCGAGAGTGTGATACTTCATGTCTTCGCAGTTTCAGCACTGCAGAGAAAACTGGGGATTGTGGGAGGTCCTCCGGTGTATGTAGGGCCGGGAGGAGGAGCTTGTTTTCTTCATGACCTGCAGTGCACGGCGCTGGAAGCGGAGGTATACCCTATACGTTATGAATATTCTGGAGCAGGACGTGCTGTATGCTTAGAATAAAGTTGGAACTCCTCCCATTCTTGCCATCGGAACAAAAAACTAAAATAAACAAGTTTGTTTGACAATGTTCTGCAGTTGTCATCTGTATTCTAAGGAAGCAATGATATTGTGTGACAAATGCCAGATGTGGCTACACTTTTCATGTGCAGGCATAGCCGTAACAAACTAATTAACCGCAAAAATTTTTTGGGAACATCAGCCTTAACCCCCAAATATTTGTGCTTCAGGTTGTTTTGGCTTCCCATACTTTTTGGGTGTGGTTTAAGCTCTAGTTTTTTTCTAGTTTCGGTAGGCGATGGAATAACGGGTATTCCATGGTCTTTTGGCACATATGAATTTGCCTTTAGTATTTCTTCTGCAGTGGATTGTATTGCAGTGAGACAGTCAAGGTCTTGAATCAAATACACTATCTATAACATTTTATTTAATATTTGGACACATTTTCCTACCATCTGCGTTCTTCGATTTCTTTGACGTGGTGGTAAGGAGGTTTCTGTAACAGGACTATGGACGACTTCCTGTTTGTATTTCAACCAGCAATTTGTACACTGAAACATTCACAAATGACATTGTCCAAACTAAACAAAGCATGTTTTGTGTAGTTTAGATTTTTTCCCACTGCCATAGGGCGCAGCGCAAAATTGCACATGTGTGTGCATTGAAACAGGAATTTCCTCTAGTCTACACATGTACAAGATGGCGATTTACCTGCTAAAATTACAGTGTAAATTTTTGCTCCATCAGATTCACTGTTACCAGTGAAAATGCCACTACACTCATTTACACAGGAAACATCTTTATAATCATGTGCTTGTCCACCTTTTCAAAACATGAACTACAAAATCACAAGGAGAGATGGAATTTCGTGTAGAAATTTTCAAATAATTTTCGGATCCCTGAATATACCTATAATGGAAAAACATTTAAATAATTTTATAGTACAGAAAGTTTCCAAAACTATATAATACTTTTTTATATCTTAGCACAGTACTTTGTAAACAAAAGGACTATGGGGCAAATTGTCTAACATTGTTTCATGCCTTTCATTGGAGGACAAAGAAAAACATGGGTTATACACTGCCAGTAGGAATCAAACATTGACACATAACTTATTCATTTTAAATCAGGGTCAGTATGAGGCAGACAGATTCTCTCTCAATGACTGGAATGAGGTATCCGAGCTCTTCCCATGAGCTCCCTTTAATAAACTGGGAGTGCTAAACTGTGCCCAGTTCTTAACCCTTGGGTGCAATAGAGGGAGCCCAGAAAGAACGGATATAGGTAGCACACGTGGAGTCCCCTTTCATTGGGAGCACGTGTGCCTAGCAGGGAACCCAGCAGCACATAGGAATGATGCCACCATGCCCGGGGTGGAGCCATAAGGTCTCAAGAGTATGCTGCCCTGAGAATGTTTTGAGAAAAATATATTCCAACAAAGTAAAAAAAATAAACTGTAGAAGTTATATTTAAAATTCACAAACAAGGCAAATCAAATCATTTCTGATTTCCCCCATATTTTTGTAAAGGTAAATCACAGCATTAGCTACTATTTTAAACATGAAAACAAGCAGACAAAAGCAGAAACCCAATTTTGGGGCCACCACTATTTGCCCCCCTCAACCCAAGCTAGCCGGGTCTAGTTTTCAAAGAAAAAGACAATTCTGTGAAACTCACCTGTCGAATTGTTTTTGATTATATCCAGTCCAGGTCGTGCTAGTGAGGACATGTGGGTATTCCGCCCCCGGGGGGAGCTGGACTGCAAGATCAAAAGCTGCAGCTCCTCCCGACCCCCTATAAAGGCAGGCGTCCCTCTATCTTTCTCCAGTGGATAAAACGCAGTAAATAAAAAGTAGGACAGGTTGGGAGGCCAAGAAACCATGTTACTTCACATAGCTTCAGCTTGTACTCTAACAAGACTTAAACCGGACCAACACCCATTATTACATTAACGGGTGTTGGTCCCGTTCTTTGCTGCAAAGAAGAAGCTCGAGGGGGGCATCCAGAACGCTGAAGCCCCCTCGAACCTAACTTCACATAACGCTTAAAAAACTCACCTTCCTTACGAGCCAGCACCGGGAAAGGAGTCCCGCGATTGGCCGCCCGCCAGCACAGAGGACGCGACTACAGCCCACGTGACCGGTCGGCGGCCAATCGCGGGACTCCTTTCCTGGCGCTGGCTCGTAAGGAAGGTGAGTTTTTTAAGCGTTATGTGAAGTTAGGTGCGAGGGGGCTCCAGCGTTCTGGATTCCCCCCTTGAGCTTCTTATTTGCAGCAAAAGACGGGACCAACACCCGTGTCATAACAGGTGTTGGTCCGGTCCGGTTTAAGAATACAAAGTCCAATGAATAAAAAATGGTAATCATTATTTCCTGTTTGCTTGTTATGGTGAACAAAAGGGTGGGGGGTGGGACAACCTGGACTGGATATAATCAAAAACAAATTCTACAGGCGAGTTTCACAGAATTGTATATATCCCCCCCCCCCCCCCCCCGATATCCAGTCCAGGTCGTCCCAGTGATGACATGTGGGACATCCAAAAGCAGTGTCCTTTTGGGCGGGATCCCCAGTGCGGAACAGCATGTAGTTCATCTCACTACCGCCTGAAGCACCTTTGGGACAAAAACAGCGTCAGCTGATGCCCTGACATCAACCTTGTAAGTATGAACTGAAGACCAAGTGGCGGCCTTACAAACTTGTTCAACAGATGCCTGGTGCTGAAAAGCCCAAGACGCTCCAACAGCACGAGTAGAATGAGTAGTAACACGAAAAGGGGGAACCTTCCCCTTGGCAAAATAGGCTCCTACAATAGCCTGGCGAATCCATTTACTAATGGAAGACTTAGCCGGAGCCAAACCTTTCCTAGGCCCACAAGGAACCACGAAAAAAGCATCAGTCTTACGAAAAGGAGAAGTAGTAAGCAAATAGTACTTCACGCAGCGTACCACATCCAAAGAATGCAAAACCCTCTCCTTGTCATTCCTAGGCTTAGGACACAAGGAAGGAAGAACAATGTCCTGGTTAAGGTGAAAGGAAGAAACCACCTTAGGAAGAAAATCTGGTTTGAATTGAAAAAGCACCTTGTCCTGATGCCTCTCAAAGTAAGGAGCCTGAATTGACAAGGCCGCCAACTCCGAGACACGCCGAACAGAGGTGATGGCAACCAAAAAGGCAACCTTCTGAGTCAACGTAGAAAGAGCGATATCCTGCAAAGGCTCAAAGGGAGGACCCTGAAGAGCAGAGAGAACCAAATTCAAATCCCAAACAGGGAGCATAGGTAACCCCCTGGAAGAAGGTCGTAACCAAAGGATGAAGCGCAAAAGACTTTTGAAAGAAGACAGACAGGGCAGAAACCTGCCCTTTCAAGGTACTCAGCTGGAGACCAGAGTCCAGCCCATGTTTCAGAAAATCCAAAATCCTAGAAATAGAAAACACCCTGCAGGGCAAGGCCCTGACCTCACACCAAACGATATAAGACCTCCAAGTCCTATAGTAGCTGGTAGAAGAAGAACTATTTCTAGCACTAACAAGAGTCAGAATCACAGAATCAGAGAGGCCTTCCTCCTTCAAGATGGAGGTTTCAGCAACCAAGCTGTCAAAGCCAGCGTTGGTAAATTGGGGTAAAGTAGTTGACCCCGAGTGAGCAGGTCCGGCCGAAGGGGCAGAACGAACTGATCCACTGCCAGCCGGACGATGTCTGCGAACCACACCCGCCTTGGCCACCTTGGAGCCACCAGAATGGCGGGAACCCCTTCTAGGGCCAACTTTCGCAACACCTTGCCCACCATGGGAATCGGAGGAAACAGATAAAGGAACCCCAGGTCCCTCCAGCTCAGGGACATGGCATCCACTGCCAGAGGATCCTGAGAGAGAGACACGAATGCCGGAAGTTTGTGATTGTGACGAGACGCAAACAGGTCCACCTCTGGTGTCCCCCACCGGAGGCAAAGAGACCGAAAAACTTTGCGATTGAGAGACCATTCCCCCCCCCGCGGGAAGAACACCTGCTCAGGGAGTCCGCCTCCGTGTTCTCCACCCCCCGGGATGTACACCGCCGAGATGCATGGGACATGGCTCTCCGCCCAGGCCAGAATCAGAGACACCTCTCTGAGCGCACTCCAGCTGCGAGTCCCTCCCTGGCGATTGATGTAGGCAACCGCCGTCCCATTGTCCGACCGAACTTGAACCGGCAAACCCTGTAAATGCTGTGTCAAGTGAGACAGAACCAACCTGATGGCTCTCAGCTCCAGAACATCGATAGGCAAATGGGCCTCCTGAGGCCCCCACAGCCCCTGAAACTGAAGATCCTTCCAGAAGCCTCCCCACCCCGACAGACTGGCATCCGTGGTGACTGAGGCGTCAGAAAAGACCTGCCCCTCAAGAGATTGGCTGGGACCAACCACCACTGAAGAGACTGCTGAACCCGGGAGGACATCTGAAAAGACAGATCCAACGACCTTGGACACCGGCCCCAAGCCGCCAACAGATGAAGCTGAAGCGTCATTGTGTGAAACTAAGCAAAGGGAACCGCCTCGAAGGAGGCCACCATCAATCCCACCAGTCGCATTCCCTGCCGGATAGACGGGATAGAGGGTTGGACAGAAGAAGCTGAGACAATTCCTGAATCAAAAAGGACCTTGGAGTGAGAAAGAAACACTCGGTGATGGAAGGAATCCAGAGACATTCCCAGGAAGGACACCACCCTGGAAGGAGAGAGGGAGGACTTGGGATAGTTGATCACCCAGCCGAAACTCTCCAGAGCGGACACCACGGTCCTGGTGTCTGTCTCCGATTGACTGAACGAGGAAGCCATGATGAGAAGGTAGTCCAAATAAGGCACAACGCGAATTCCCTGGGCTCTGAGGAGGGCCATCACCCCTGCCAGCACCTTGGCGAACACCCTTGGGGCCGAGGTAAGGCCGAACGGAAGAGCCACAAATTGAAAATGCTGATCTTCCACCACGAACCTGAGGAATCTCTGGTGTGCCGGGAAGATAGGGACTTGAAGATAAGCGTTCTTGATGTCTATGGACGTCATGAAGTCCCTGTGACAAAGAGAATTGATGGCTGAGCGCAGAGTTTCCATGCAGAACTTCCGGGGGCGGATAAACCTGTTGAGGAACTTCAGATCCAGAATAGGACGAACGGATCTGTCCTTTTTGGGCACCGTGAACAGATTGGAATAGCAGCCCAGGCCCGCGTCCGAGGGAGACACCGGACAAATACCTGCCATGTCCAGAAGATTCCTTACGGCCGCCCGGAGCCCCTGCGCGGCCAAAGGATCCGAAGGCACTCGAGACCTGAAAAACCTGGAAGAAGGCGGGACTCGAACTCCAGCTTGTAACCGGATGACACCACTTCCCGGATCCATCTGTCCAAGACCACCTGGTCCCAGACCTGGGAGAAGTGTCGCAACCGTCCCCCCACCCGCAAGGGTGAGGGCGCCCCCTCATTGCTGAGCGGGCTTGGCAGCGGGTTTGGACTTGGAGCCCCAGGAGTGACCAGGACGGGCATGACCTCTGCCCCTGTTCCAAGCGGCACCTCTGGTGGCGGAGAAAGCCGAACCCCTGCCAGTTCTGGTTCCCCGAAAGGACGGGTTAAAGGCAGCCGTCCCCCGAAAGGAACGGCGTTGTTTCTTGCGCTGAGGTAACTTACCTCCCTTGGCAACAGAATCCAATTTTTCTCCAAACAGGCGCAGACCCACAAAAGGGAGAGCCGTAAGAGACTTCTTTGAAACAAAATCAGCAGGCCATTGGCGCAACCAAACGGACCGCCAGATAGCCACCAACAGGGCCGTGGTCCGACTGCACATTACCATGGTGTCATCCAGAGCGGCAGGCACAAAGGACAAAAATGACTCAACGTTTGAGAGCAACGAACTCCTCACAAGCCGGGTCAAGGCCGGAAGAAGTCAACAAATGACCACAGACAAATGACCTGGAAGCCAACAACAACAGCGCCGAAGCACAAACGGGCCGCAAGGCCGACCCAACACTGGCAAAACCATGGCAAGCCAACTGGTCAATACGTCTATCTTCACCATCCTTGATGGTAGTACAGTCAGGAGAATGCAACACAGCCGTGCTAGACAACCCCAAAACCGGAGCATCAACCTCGGGAGGGGAAGACCATCGCTTAACCAGGTCAGCCGGAAAAGGATATTTCTTATCCCAACCCGGAGGAACACCAGGAAGGCGAGTAGGCTTTTCCCATTCCTTAAGAATGACATTGTCAAAATACCTTTGATGGGGAAACTCCAAGCGCGGCTTGGACACCTCAAACAACTCCCCTTTTGGCAGAGGAGCCACCTCAGGAGGAGCGATAGCCAAAACTTCAAACATCTGAGCCAGGATCGAAGGGGTGTCAAAAGTATCACCCTGAAGTATCGCCTGCTCACCAGCCGCACTAAAGAATTGCTGGTCTTCAGCCTCGTCCAATTCCTCAAAGATCTCCCCCTCCTCAAGCGGGGAGCAATCGGACCAGTCTAAAGAGTCAAACTCTTCAACGTCACACGCCGGCGCGGCTGGGGAAAGATGCTTCCGCTTAGCCGGGGCCTTCTGGGCAACCACAGTAGAAAACATTTTCTCGAGATTGGCCAATCTAGCACACACCTCAGCTTGCGACTCCCCACCCATGACAACATCACATGGGGTACGAACAGGCGGGGAGGGGTAGGTGATACAGGCGGCGAGGAGCCGGACGCCGGCGTACCGGACTGCTGCGTAATGTTCCGCTGTGCACATGGAATGCAGAGTATGACATCATCCCCTGGAAGGGAAGCCCCACACCCCAAACATTGCCTGGATTGCCCCGAGGGGCGATTTCCGGTATCGTTGGAAGCCTCCATATGGTGAAATTGTGGTAGTCGCAGTGACCCAGGGATTTATGCAATAAGCGACCCGGGATGCCCCTTAGGTGTCCCGCGTGGGAGAATTTATAGGGAAACCTAAGCCTACCCAGGTATCTAAGACCGGGGGACCCCTTTAACTTGCAACCAGGGATCTGGAAACCAAGAGACAGCAGTCACTCCAGAGCAGGGTTTCCCACACAGCAAAGGTATACATAGGCATATAATATATACATATATACACAGAATATGCACAAAATGGCAGCTGCGCTAAACCAAACTTAACTAGAAGGAACAGGATCTAAACCTGCACCTGAGCAAGCCAAAACTGCAAATACCAGGCCAATCAGCCGGCCCAAGACAAAGAAAGGGAAAAATACTCACAAGATGGCAGAGCACAAGGCACGCGGAGGCAGCAGCAGCAGCAGGAGGAAGGAGAAGGGGGGCGTGCTGGACCAACACGAGCGAAGCGTCCCCTGGCCCCGCCCCTACCAGCCACACAGCACAGCGCGGGCCACGCGATGCGCAGCCCCGCCCCTCCAGCAGAGCCCAGCAACGCTGAGCCGCCAAACCGGCAAGAGAAGGCGGCCGCCTGACGCGCGACACGTCCACCCCCCGGAGAAGAGCAAGGAGCCCACAGCGCCAATTCGGGAGCGGGTGGGCCGCCGGCTCGCGCGCTGAGACCGGCCCCGCCCCTCCCGCAGCACCACGGAGGTGGGGAAGCTCCCCATCTCCAAGGCAGCGCCGCAAAGCATAAGCACACATGCACACACACACTAATGAGGGAAGCCCCCCCCTAGCGTAGGGAGAAATGGGGACAGAGCGGGGGAAAAGTGCCAACACCCAGGGGGTGGGAACAGGGACGGGGCATCCCAAATCAGGGATCACCAGACCGGATAACCGCTTGCCCCTTAGTATGGGGCCTTGCAGTGGAGCTAGGCTCCTAGGCACCATAAGGTGCCGTCTACCATCGTCCGGCCCCGCAGCCTAGGCTGGGAGGCTTCTCTAAGGGGGAATAAAAGAGTGCCGCTCAGTAATAGAACCGAGAGGGGGGGCCGGGATTTACCCCGGCTACCTGAAATCAGGAGACTTCATTCTTCTGACTTGTCGCCGATCTGCAGAGAAGAAACACTGGGATATGGTGGAAGGTCCCAGGTATTTATAGACCGGGAGGGGCTCGCTTTTCTCCTGACTTCTCTGCAAGTTCGCCCTCTTCAGGTCAGTATAACCCAAGTGTAATTATAGTTTGAAGCGGGGTG
This sequence comes from Gastrophryne carolinensis, assembly GCA_027917425.1. Classification (NCBI taxonomy): domain Eukaryota; kingdom Metazoa; phylum Chordata; class Amphibia; order Anura; family Microhylidae; genus Gastrophryne; species Gastrophryne carolinensis. The sequence goes on from CM051237.1 coordinate 7,669,253, forward strand.
TGTGACATACTTAGAATAAGACACTTACCTTTTGATGACTTTTGCAGCCTTCTGTCCCTCGGAGCGCCTGTATTCTTCAAAAATCTCATCCGGAAGTCCCGCCCTCTTGTCCGTTCATTTGCATGCTGTCCGTCTTGCTTGTCCGTCCATTTCTTCCTTGTCCGTCTCCTCACTCGCGCGATATCTTCTCAACATCATCGGGGGGCCTGGCCTCTGTCCTCTCTATCAGAGTGTGTGCATGTCTCTTGTCTCTATTTCCTGAAAAAACAATGTGAAAAATAGAATTAACTCACCTTTCAAAGGAACTGCCCTGACTTTCAATCCCTCCGGCGTTCACCCGGCTGCAGAGCGCGCTCACCTAAAGAGAAAAAAAAAAAAAGCGGGCATGCGCAGTAGCAGCGCTTAGGTAAAGTGAAGCGCTGCTACTGCGCATGACCGTTTTTTTTCTCTTTAGGTGAGCACGTGAGCGCGCTCTGCAGCCGGGTGAACTGCGGAGGGAGCGCGCATGCGCAGTAGCGCCGATCTCTTACATTCATTTTCAAGATGGTGACGCGCAACAAAAAGTGACGCGACACCACGCGGGACAATCTAAGGTACTTTTTTTTTGGCTTATCTTTAACGGGTCCTGGGCCATGGCATGGCTTGTTATTTAGGGGAACCACTTTAAATGTGGAATTCCTTTCTCTCCCTACCCTCCTCTCCTACTGTCTACTACTGGTAGGAGGGACAGACCTGAATGTAAAATATGCAAAGCTTGATTGCCATCTCTTCTCAGTTGCTCCTTCCGTGGGAGCATATCTCCCTGCCCCATTGGTAAATAGCAGTAAATGAAGAGCACACAGAGGAATTTAACTGACCAAACCATTGCATAAACCACCAACATTTTGAACCTCTACCTTTAAGACAAATTAACAGGACCTGAGTCACCTTCAATATATGAGCCATTGATATGAAAGGCCAATAAACCTTAGGAAGAAAGTAATGTGGTAGGCTTAACCTTGTAAAAGATAATACGGCCAGTTCCAAGACTGTGCATACAGAAGTGATCGCAACAAGGAACATTACCCTCTGAGTTAGCAAAAACAAGGTAGCGTCCGCCACTGGCTAAAAGGGGGGCAATTGCAGAGCCGAAAGAGGTTCAGAACCTGGAGGTTCTAGAGGTTTGGTAGGTGGATGAACTTTGCTACACAAAGTCAAGGATTCTCAAGTTATCACATCTCTGCGTGGACAGACTCCTGCTCTCACACCAACGAAAATAGGCCTTCCAGGTTCTGTTGTAGACTTTGTAAGAAGTCAACTTTCTTGCCCTGTTAAAGGCCACCGGGGAGGACAACCCCCGCTCCCTCAAGACCCTGGTTTAAACAGCCAAGCCGTCAAAGCCAATGAGTGAATTCGTGTGGAATATCGGCCCGTGTCTGTAGATCGGGGAGATGAAAAGGTAGGTCAGTCACAAGTGCCATTACCTCCGCGTACCACAGTGTTATTGGGGGCGACCAGAATGGTCAGCACCTGCGCCATCTTTCTGATAAGCCTGGGGAGCATTGGAAGCCGCGGAAAGCCTTACACCAGGTTGAACTAAGCCCATAAGATCACAAGCTAGGGTTAGTGGGTCCTTTTTCTGGCTTCAAACTTTTACACCCTCTGGTTGTGCCTGGAGGTGAATAGTTCCACATCTGGTAGGCCCCACCTGTCACAAATGTTGGTAAAGACTTTGCCCGACAGAGCCTATTACCAGAATTGACTTGCTCTCTGCTGAAGTTCTTCTGTATGTTCAACATCCAGAATGTGGACCACTGATGGCTGGAACGTGGTGTTCCACCCATTCCAGAATATTGTAGACTTCCACCATAGCAGCCGCGCTTCTGGTGCCCACCCGATGTATAAGGCAGCCACCACATTGTCTAATTGGACCCTGAATGGCGTGCTTGTCAGGTCCAAGTCCAGTGACAGTGTGCCAGGTGAATTGCTCCAGTACATCGATGTATTCTCGACTACATGGGAGGTCCAATGACCCTGGGCTGTCTTGTCCAGAATGCCTCCCCACCCTATCAGGCTGTATTGTGTGGTCACCACCTTCCACTAAATTCACAGGAAGGATCTTTCTCGCAGGATAAGAGGGAATGATTGCCACCAGGGCAGACTGGTCATTTCTGAATGATGTATGTGGAATGCAGTGTCTCTTGGGATTTGTCCAAGGATGACATAATGGCCAGCTGGAGAGGTCTGGTGTGAAACTGGGTGAAGGGCAGAGCTTCCATTGCCAACACCATTAGCCCTGTCAATCTCATGCACTTGCGCAGAGTTGGTGTGGGTAGAGAGAGATGATGGCCTCCCCCATGTGCTGTAAGATCACCCGCTTGTCTGGTAAAAATACTTTGGCCACTTCTGTGTACAGACGCATCCCAAAAAACAAGAGGAGGGTCCTTCTTGGTGAACACTGCTGCTGTAGTGAGGCCGAATTGGAAGTGGCAATCTCCCACTCCGAACCTAGATATGCATCTTATGCTAAGAAGTCTCCCCAATATAAAGATGGCACCACCGAGCGCAGACTCAATTCAGGACTTCTGCACACGAATGAATGTGTTGAGCTTTGGGGACGAATGGGATGAACCAAGATCTCTTTCTTACAAGGTCGGAGTAGAAGTTAGACCCCCTCTGTGATGAAGGTACTGGTTGAATAATTCCCATGTTCAGAAAACTCTACTGCGCCCTGCAAAAGTGCAGCGCAAGCGGGTGAGGAAAGAGCCTTCCTTCCCCTTTACTGCAGAGTGGGTCTTATCCAGCACTGACTGTGATGCTCTGTGCAGACGAAAGGAAGGAGCTTTCATAAATAACGACTTGGTCCACCATCTCTGATGACACTTAGTAGACTAACCTCCCGTCAGCTTCTTGACCAGGTCGTAAAGTGGTTCTCTGAAGAAATGACTGCCTATAAAGGGCAAGGCAACCAGGTTACTCTTGGATACCTCGTCGTCCGACTATTACTCGAGCCAGATTGTCCTTCACAATGCGAAGCGCCTGAAGACGCAGATTGGTGCGACATCAGCCATAGCTTGTACATGAAAAGCCATGGCGTACATGCAAGTAGCTCTGAGCGTCCTCATCCTCATACGGGGTTGTGCGGCTGAGAGCATCCACCCAGATCCTACATGCTGCAAAGAGAATGTTTGTTGCAAAAATATGGCAGAGGGCTGCTCCTACCAGGACAACGGCCTGTTTGCACACTGTCTACAACTTCTTGTCTACTGGATCTTTTACTAAAGAACCCTCAGATGTTGGGATCAGGACATGCTTGCCCAGCATAGAAATGGATGCATCGACTTCTGGAAAGGCTACAAGCCTTTTAGGTGATTCCGCCTGAAAGGAGTAAAAACACTCCATTCTCCTGGCAACAGTTGGTGTCTCATCTGATTGCCCCCATTCCTCTTCTGTTCCTCAAACTGTTCGTGAAAGGAAAAGATCATGTTTGATCACTTTCATTTTTGGACCGGTACCGTGCCTGACATGGAAGTTACTTGGCCATATTCAGGGCGGACATGAGGGACTCAAATCAACACACTCGACTGAGGTTTATGTTGGTCTCGCGCAGTGAAGCTGCTGAAGTCTACGATACCTCAGGTTTTATGGAGAGTTGAGAAATCCTGGTGAGAGAAGTGTGCAGGGGAATATGCTGCTTGGCACGCATGAGCTACATTTCCCACTGCATGTTCTGCAGTATTCCCAACATTATTTCCCAAGCCAGCTGTGAGCTAGTAGACAAGAATGCTGGAGGGAACGTAGCCCCTGCTGGAGGTACAGAGCTATGGATATTGGATCTCCGCCTTTACCCTTGCCACCCTGCCCAATCAGGTCTGGATGCGGTGCCTACCGATTGTTGACATGGTGATGGACACTGTGCTGTGAAATAGTCATCTGGGATGCCTATGCCCCCGCTATATGACTACTGGTAGTCCAAAATAAACAATGACCTGGTATCTTGTGATAGCAGTCTCAGTATCCAACTGACAGGATAATCTCACGTTGCTTTCCTCAGGAAAACGCTCTGTACAATGCTACTGTCCATGTAGCTGTACAGTAGCGTGTGCTTTGCTGGCAGGGAAGAAGGGCGGGATATTCACGAACGGGAGAAGTCGCACTCTCTATTTACCAGTGCTGCCCCTATAGGAGGTCAAGGAGGCAGGCAGAGATCATGGTAACCCACCCACCTCCAATGGCCGCCACTGAGATAAGCCCAAGCTGGGAGGGAAGGAGAGTGGCGCCGAGAGACTGGTGGACAATTGCTCCCCAGCTCCACAGGAAGCAGTGTGGCCAGATGTTTGCCGCAACCGGCATCAGAGCCCAGGTTGCAGTATTGACATGTGGGGGGAGGGGGCTAGGGAGGAGGCGAACCCAACCTGCCCCAGCTCCCCACCGCACCCAAGCTGCGGAAGGACATGTTTAAAATTAAGAAATAATGGTTCTCACAGCCATAGCAGCACGAACCTGTTACTGACAGACTTTGCGCTGCTTAAAGTTGACCAAAACCCAGAATTTTGACTGTCCTTGGTTTTGGTCCTTGACCCTGGGGGAGTGAAAACCCCCACATCACCTGATCTCACTCACCCTTCCCTGGTCCTACGGCGCATGCGCAGCCTCTCGTCCAGCGATTCCATCTGCTTCCGGTCATTTGCCCAAGAGCTGGTCTAGGGTGAGCAAATCAGAGCACGCTAGTAGATGCATTCCCCTGTACCCATGTCTGCAGAGTCTCAGACTCCAGGGAGAGTTTTGCTCCACAGCTATCTAAATCTGCACGGCTATTGTCTGCTGGTGAATGGGTGGGTAACGCCTCTACTATAAAAGCATCCCTGTCTCTGCTATCCATCAGTATCTCTGGCTGGCAGCCAAGGCAGAAGCAAGGGGGGGGGGGGGCTAGAGGGGCATGCATGGGGAAAAAAATACAATTCTGTGAGAATCCCACCTGTAGAATTGGTATTATATGCATACAGCACGTCCTGCTCCAGACATATTCATAATGTATGGGTATACCTCCACCTTCAGCGCCGTGCACTGCTGATCATGAAAAAAACAAGCTCCCCCCAGCTCCACACACACTGGAGGACGTCCCACAATCCCCAGCATTGAAAAGCAGTGAGAAGAGAAGCCAGAAGAAACAAACCACCCAGAACATCTGGCAATAACACCAAGTGATTACAATCACCATACAGGACAGAACAAGTGAAATCAGGGTGGGGTGGAGCAGGACGTGCTGTATGCGTATAATACCAATTCTACAGGTGAGATTCTCACAGAATTGTATTATTCTAAGCATACAGCACGTCCTGCTCCAGACATATTCATAACGTATGGGACATCCAATAGCAGTGTCCAAAATAGGGTGGGATCCCCATGAGAAGGCACAGCCAACAGTAAAGCGCTGTCACCCCTGACCATGCTATTAACAACAAGAGCAATGCTCTAACCTCAACCTTTGAACCTTGTAAAAGGGAGAACTAAACACAAGCAGCGGACTAGCCAGCTTGTCCACCAGAACATAGTGCTAAAAAGGCAAAGCCAGCACTAACAGTAATAAAACGAAAACAAAAGGGAGGAAGAATTTCCCCCTAAAAGAATAGGCCAAGTAACTGCCTAACCATGCTACTACAAGAGAGGGTAGCCATGGCAACTCAAAACTTTTCCCATGGGAAATACATGTCCAGGTCGTAGACGGGACCGGCCGTAGTACCAACGACAATACTCAGCAGAAGCTGAAAGAGTACTACAGGTCCAGAAGGACGACCCACAGAACAGAACCAACCCAGAGGGCCCTTAGCCCATGGGAGCAATAAAATCGGTACTTCAAGAAGGGGGCCCCGGTAGGCCCCAAAAGATAAGATCCCTTTCAGGGACAAGACAGCTTCAGCAGATCTCTAACCCCAGAAGAAGGGCACAGATCCCTGTTATCTCATAGAAATTCTGGCAATAGCCCAGAGACCCGAGTATCCGGCCAAGGCAGAAGGGAACAAAATATCGCCCGGATCCAACTTGGTGTAAAGCGGGCACCCTTACCACACGGTATACAGCTATACCCAAGGGATATATATTTATATATTATATAGACCAGGACCGTCAATAGAGCCGTTCCTCATGGCGCCCCTCTGACTGGAGTAACCACTCCAGAAAATCAACCTGATGGAAGCGGCAAAGCAGGCAACGGCCTGACTAAGACCCATGGAAACCCCCAGAAGGGCATCAGAATAAATCTAGGAATCCCCCAGAAAGGCACCTGAGCAGACCCTGAGGAATGCCAACAAAAGATTGTATCAGGTCTAGCAATAGAAGAACAGGGCAGGCCTCACCCTAGACCGAGCAAAGTCGTGAGCCAATACCAAACACTGCTCATAGGATCCTAATCCCAGGAGCAGATATCGTCCCGCAAGGGAAGGAGCTTTAGACCCAGCGAAGGCATGGGTACACCATAACTTAATCTAGCGTGGCAGAAGGAAGAAATAAAGAGGAAGACAAGGTCCAGAGCCTCCAAGGAACAAGACACCCCGAGATCTGTCAACTCCACCAGGGAAGCACAAGATCCTGCCAACGCTAAAGTAGGCCTAAAATAAAGGCACCCTACTATGTTAAAAATAGTCCCCAAGAGGGAACTGTAGCGATAACCCTTATCGCCGGAGGGCTTCACCGCCCGAGACGTCCTTTTCCCAATCGTAAGAGGTGCTGCTGGAATTCCAGAGTCGTCCGTGAGGAAACAGGAACAGCCCTTACAAGGGCTAGTGAACTGTAATATAGCGTTTCCCCCAATAAGAGACAGAACTTCAGTATTGAGGGTGAAGGTGAAGTGTTTTTATTAGTGCCACTCTAGGCCTTATATACACAAGTCTCCATGCAATGGGACCTCCCCCGTGGACCTCATGACAAATACACAGACCAACTCTGCCGGTAACGCAATCAGCAAAACAATAGGCGTCTGTAATACACTCAATCAGAACAATGCCATTGCCTGTGACGTAATCAATTAACACAAAGGCAGTTTATAATACAATCCAAACTACAATGACCTAATTAAGAAAAGGCCAGTGAATGACCCGGTGGGCAACTGAATAGTGATGACATCCAAAAGACAGAGCGTCTGTCACAATGCCCCCTTTTTGTGGAACACCCGGCAGACCCGGATTGACCCTGTTCGGGTTAACGTGGGGCTGTCCGGACTCTTGTTATGGGCAGAGTTCTGTGTAAGGACAAGTCTGCACATAGTGAGTAACCGGACTAAACATTGACGTGGGCTGTACATAGGAATCGGTCATGGGTGGGGTCCAAACACTGGGATATTGTGGCGTTGGTGAGTTCAGCACCAAAGTCCTTGGTTGGATGTGTGCACAGGTGCTTTGCTTTCTTATAGCTGGCCCAAGTTTCAATCTCTTTCCATGGAAGCTGATCGGAGAATCCACAATCTTCTGCACATCTACATCATCGTAAAAGTAGACAAAACCATAACCCTTAGAAACGCCAGAGGCATCCCTAATAATTTTGACACTCTTTACAGCGCCATACTTTGAAAAAACATCCTTAATTTCAGACTGATTAATCCGACGGCCAATGTCCCCAACAAAAATAGTGTTTGGCATAAGTTTCCCTTCTGGAAGGATGTAACCTGATGGCTGATCCTCTTCTTGGCTTCTTGTAACAGACATGACGTGATGCAGACGAAACCCCTGGGTCTCCCCGACCAGTGGGCTGGAGTCGGCAGCTCGGGCTGGAGACCGGGTTGTAACAGGGTTGACGCTGGCTGGTCCAGAGGTAGCGTAGGCAGAAGTCATTGGTCCTAGATCATTTCCCAATAGTACTTCTGCTGGTAAGTTGTCCATAAGTCCCACCTGTACCCTGCCGGATCCAGCGCCCCAGTCAAGATGTACTCGGGCGGTGGGGAGTCGAAACACAGCTCCTCCCGCCACCCTTACTGCAACGGTGTGTCCAGTGCGGTCTTTGTTCTTGACCAAATGAGGTTGGAGCAAGGTAAGTGTGGCTCCGGTGTCGCGTAATCCTTGCGCGGTGCGCCCATTGACTCGTACCTCCTGGCAATGGTGCTGTCGGTTGTCTTGGATGGCCGCTTGTACGGGATCAGCTTCACACAGTACCCCCAGATACTCTTCCGAACTGCTCTCAGCTTCCAAACAGTGTGCCACAGGAGTACGGGAGGTGGAAGGTTGCTTTTGCCCCCACGTGTTTCGGGGAGGCTCTAGGGCGCAATCACTGCGATAATGTCCCCATTGTTTGCAACGATGGCACTGAACTGTGGAGCGGTTCGGTTGCTGCGCTGGCCTATGTGGCCCAGAGTCACGAGTTGGCGCTGAAGCCACAGGTGCTTGAAATTTGATGGGAGGTTGTGGTTTTGGAGCGGACTGTTCTGTCCGGCGAGCATCAGTGTACTCGTCGGCTAGACGAGCAGCCTCAGGTAGCGTTAGAGGCCTCCGGTCACGTACCCACTCTCTTAGCTCTGGTTGCAGGGCATTGAGAAAATGTTCTAGTAAAAACAACTGTAGTACATCCTCAGCGGTCGTGGCTTTGCATCCAGTGACCCAGTGTGATGCTGTACGATGGAGGCGACATGCCCACTCCGTGTAAGAATCCCCTCCCTTCTTTTGGGATTCCCGAAATCGTCGCCTGTAGGCTTCCGGGGTGACAGCGTACCGGGCTAACAAAGCCTCCTTTACCAGATGGTAGTGTGGTAAGTCCGCATCAGGGATGGCCCGGAAAGCATCGGAAGCTTTCCCAGATAGTTTCCCTGATAATATGGTGACCCATTCCTCCGTGGGTACCCGGTGTAAAGCGCACTGGCGTTCAAAATCGGCCAAAAATCCGTCAATCTCGTTGTCACTTTCCTGGAAGGACTTAAATGCTGCAAATGGAATCTTTCTCCCCCCAGTGTAACTGAGGCTGAGAGGCTGCTGGGTTGAAAGTCGCCGATCTTCCCTTCGCTTACTGGCCTCTGCCTCCGCTGCGGCGAAGACTCGGTCGATCAGTTCCTGTGATGGATTCGGGCCATAGACCGACAATCTGTTCCGAACCGCTTGAACAAGAGCAGCGTCTTCATCGATCTCTATATTGGTTTCGGTCCTCACTGCTGCATGATCCATTTCCATCAGCTCGGCTATCAGTTCCCGACGTGGGCGGTTGCTAGCTGACCTTCCCCGGCTCTCGAGTAGATCCTTCAGGGTCAGCCTTTTCAACTTGTCCTACTGACTCTCCATCAGGGTAGCACTCTCTCTGGGTACAAAGGACCATCCGACCGCTTGCCACCAATTGTAGCGATAACCCTTATCGCCGGAGGGCTTCACCGCCCGAGACGTCCTTTTCCCAATCGTAAGAGGTGCTGCTGGAATTCCAGAGTCGTCCGTGAGGAAACAGGAACAGCCCTTACAAGGGCTAGTGAACTGTAATATAGCGTTTCCCCCAATAAGAGACAGAACTTCAGTATTGAGGGTGAAGGTGAAGTGTTTTTATTAGTGCCACTCTAGGCCTTATATACACAAGTCTCCATGCAATGGGACCTCCCCCGTGGACCTCATGACAAATACACAGACCAACTCTGCCGGTAACGCAATCAGCAAAACAATAGGCGTCTGTAATACACTCAATCAGAACAATGCCATTGCCTGTGACGTAATCAATTAACACAAAGGCAGTTTATAATACAATCCAAACTACAATGACCTAATTAAGAAAAGGCCAGTGAATGACCCGGTGGGCAACTGAATAGTGATGACATCCAAAAGACAGAGCGTCTGTCACAGGAACATCTAGTCCTACTGCTCTAGGCAGGACTCCCTGAAAACCAACACCCCACTGGGCCACCCAGGCCCCTAGCATAAGGTGCTGCTTGCCATCCGAGACTAACGCAAGCTCTCCCCCCCACGCCCGGTAGGGCAAGGGTAAACGTCTTTCAAGTAACCAACCAGCCAGAACCGCTAACCCCAACCAGGGCAGACCAATCTGGCCAAGAAACAGGGGCAGGCCCCTACGACAGACAACGTAGTCCTGCAGAACCCTGCCAATGTGAGCACAGAGGCACACCACGAGCCTCCCACTAGAGGAATACAACAGGAGGACAAGGAAATTAAGTCCCCCAAGGAATCCGAGCTCCCGCGGAACAGATCCAGGCCCCCGAATGCCGCAGGAACAAGGAACAATGACTGTCTCATTATGGGCAAAAAAGTCCCCCAATGGTACAAGAAGGATTAGTCCTCAACTAGGACCCACCAGAAAGTCGTTATGACCAACAAGTACCTAGGAACCAGAGCCTGCAAGGTCCCTCCTAGGAACTCCCTGGGGTTTCGGAAGAATAAACCCCCTTTTGCCAACCTGCCAAGTTAGGTACCATGGTAACCAAACAGGGGAAAACAAAGGGTATGGAATGTTCCCCCACGGTACTCTCGAGTAACCGGTAGAAGAAAACCAACTCCACCAGGAGTAAGGTAAGCAGACCCATACCCAGAGTGCGCACCCCTCATCCAGGGCTAATGGCTAAAGCGCCTCAGAGCCGAAAGACCACAGAGACAAGTGAAGTCAAGGCCCAGCCGCCAACTAGCGTACCAGAAGCAATTCAGTCTGGAGAACAAATTATACAGAACAAAGGCCCAGAGGCCACGATCCGGTCAAGTCCTTATAGCCAAGGAAAGGACACAAGGGGAAGCCCAATCCAGGTACAACCCGGAACTAGAGGAAGGAACAGAGTAGAGCACAGGATTGCCCAGTTCCATCCCACAACTGCTTTGGTGAAGGAAAGAAGGGCCCAAAGGTCCCCTGGTAGATGCCTCCCGGAGCCGTGTCAGACATCTCACCCTTCTAGAGCCTAGCGCATACAAGGGCGCAACAGTGGCTCAGCTTAAGCTTAAGACAGAGTCAGCGATCACCACTATCCAGCAGTAGAGGGCTTAATATCCAAAAGACTCGACGGAGTCTAGAAGAAAACAGAACACGCCACCAGCGTCCAGGGGATCCCTGGAACATGGGGTACAGGCAGCCCTGTCAAGGGCGCCAGGCTGAATGCTTATGGATACAAATGCCACGCCACCCTAGGGAACAGGCAAAAGACTCCCTCATCCTTAAAAGAAGGAAAGGACAGACCCACTCAGGGGCCCCCGTCTCTATACGATAATGGCATTCTGCAAGGAAGCCATACCCGACAGGCCCATTAAGCCTGCGCCCATACTTGAAGAAAAGCATGGAACCAAAGTCCTCCTGACCAACTCAGGGAAGGGCCACACAGCAAACACTATTCCACACCTGAAGGAACTATCCCCTAAAGCCACAAGAACAAGGCAGGATGCCTCCTGAGGGGAGTAAAGTGCTGCTGCCATCCCCTCACCCAGGTGGGTGAGGGCGTCCCATCATGCATGAGGGTTTTTAGGGAAGGAAAAGGGCTTAGCCCGGCCCGAGGGCCCCGGGCATTGAGCATCACTCCTGGAACAAGATACCGAACCAGACCCTGCGGCGGGCATCCCCGGTTCCTGCCCATCAGTATGATGTGAAGAAGGAGCGGTATCTGTGCTCCGCGGGGGGCGCAACGGCCGCCTCTGACTAGGTGGACTATCCTGTTTCTCAAACAAATCCAGACGGGCCCCAAACAGGCGATGCCCTCTAAAGGGAAGCCCCGTCAAGGTCCTTTTAGCGTCATCGTCTGCCCCCCATTGACGGAGCCAGAGCAGGCGACGTATAGCTACCGCTTGGGCAGAAGTCCTTGCACACATTTTAATAGTGTCATCCAGAGCCAAAAGAATGAATTTGACAAAAATATCGCAGCTAGAGAGAGTGTAAAACACCTCCCAGGGAAAATCTTCAGGCTGATGCTCCAGCATCTTCCTTATAAGAGTCTTAGCAGCCACTGCCGTGATAGCCACGGCACAGACAGGGCGCAGCGCAGTGCCAGCACATGTAAATGCGTGAGAAGCAAGCCTATCGATGCGCCGATCCTCAGCGTCCCACAGGCAGCTATAAGCCGGAGCTGTAAGGAAGGGGGGGTTAGGAACCCCAATAATCGGAGCATCCACTAATGGGGGCGAAGACCAAATGTAACCATTTCAGGGGGAAAAGGGTATTTCCAACCCCAGTCCTCCGGGGGCTTTAGAAGAGCATCAAGACAATCCCACTCTTTAAGTACAAGAGCATGGAAGTGAGCCTGCTCGAGAAATTCCAAGCGCGCAGGCGCAGTGTGAAAGCGCCCCCCTCGCGGCCTGGAAACCGCAGCGGGAGGCGAAATGGACAATGCACTAAAAATCCGGAGTAACATGCCGCCAATATCGAGCTTGTCCCAGTCATCCTGACCAGCATCATCCTGACCCCTCCGCCTCTGTTCAGGGGAGCCTCGATCAGAGAACAGTTCCACTTCTTCCGACGTGGCGCTAGCCCGTGTGGACAGAGACTCCTCAGAGCCCATAGCACAGGCCGAAGCCGCAGGAGTCCAAGACCGTCGTCTATCAAGACCCATCCGGCCAGACAAACCTTCAACAATCTGGGCAAGCGTGGGCCGTCTAGGAGGGGAGTCTATTTGTAACTCGCCACTGGTGCCAGACTCCGCAGGAGTGAGGTTAAGAGAAGGGGAAGGGGGCAATAAGGAGCGAGGAACAGCAAGCATCGCTCGCAATTCCAGCGTCTGTTCAGAACATGACACACAGACCCGTGCCCCGTCCGCCCCAGCATGGGGGAGACCGCACGATACACACAGCCGGTCTTGTCCCAACGGGATCCCGGTAACACAATCCTGAGATGCCTCCATATGGTGATTGTTTAGAGACAAGATGTCAAATAGGGATTTATGCAGTAGCAACCCTGGATGCCCCAACTACCCGCTGATCAATGCGGGAGATTTTGGGAAAACCCGCTCTTATACTTATGAGTATAGCAAGGTACTGTTATAAAATATGAAAGGTATATAGAAATATGTGGATGTGAGGCCGGGAGAGGCCGCCGGAACTCAGCGTCTGAAAGACACAAATGGGAAAGAGATGTCAGGGACCTGCGCAGTAGGACAGACAAAAAACAAAAGGATTTGCCCGCCACGACGCGTGCGCATGAAGGTAACCAAAATGGCGCCCAGCGAAGCTCGAATGGCGGGCTAAATACTCTGCCGTGACGCGAAGCGCGCCAAACTAAAGCCCCGCCCATACTAAAGAGCGCGAAGCTCTGAGTAAAAATATACGGCACGGATGCAACCCGTAGGCCTAACAGACCATAGAGCGGATACTAACAATAAGCGCGGGCAGCGCGGCAACCATAATATGTGACAATCATGTAAAAAACACCGGCGGTAGCCGATAAAAAGGAGCAAACAGCGCGGCTCTGACATCTCTGAGCTAATAAGGGCAGAATAGAAGCCACAAGCGTGACGCACTGGTAACTAGGACCGCCACACGCATACCCCCCCCTTTCTTTTCCCTCTAAGTGGACGGGGAAAGAAGGAGAATGGCGACCCGGTAACAAGGGTCCAGCCCTACACGGGGTAAGGGACCATAATGCGGGAGGGGCATCCCTTGGAGGCTCACCATCGGCCAAAACCGCCTACCCTATGGTTGGGGAATTGCGGTGGAGTCTAGCTCCGTAAGCACACATGGTGCTGCCTACCTTCACCCGACCAACGCAGCCCAGGCTGGGAGGCATTGATGAATACAAAAAAAGGACGGGTGGGAATAGTCCCACAGGGCCTCGGGCTGTCAAGCCCCACTCGCCTGCGAGAGCGTGATACTTCATGTCTTTGCAGTTTCAGCACTGCAGAGAAATCTGGGGATTGTGGGAGGTTCTCCGGTGTGTGTGTGGAGCTGGGGGGAGCTTGTTTTCTTCATGATCTGCAGTGCACGGCGCTGAAGGCGGAGGTATACCCATACGTTATGAATATGTCTGGAGCAGGACGTGCTGTATGCTTAGAATAAAATAGTAGGGTGTGCTGCTGAATCAGCAAAGACCTGACATTCCTCCAAAAGCAAGAGACTTCGCACACAGCAAGTGTCAGAAACTTGCTCAGTGCTGAATCAGCCCCTTTGTTGATGGCTCCGTAAGGTCCTCTGCGTTCTGTATCCAGGAAAAAAGGGGGGTTTCAAAAGACTAGCATTACAGAGCTCACATTACTTCTGTTGGCCCTGGGAGACCCTTAAAAAAATTAAGGTAAAAAAAGGAAATGAAATTTAACAACTCCAGCTCACCATGGAAGGAGAAACCAAGAGGGAGGAGATCAATCTTTGCCGAAGAATAAACGCTGTAGTAAGGATTTGTTGTGTGTGACTGAGTGGGATAGGGAGAGAAACTCACCTGCTACATTGAAAGTGCTGAGAAAACAGCTCTATATGCCCCCCCCCCCCCCCCCCCCAAATGCAGAGCATTCCAGCAACCCACCCCTGCAGAGCATTACGGCAAACCAAAAGTATTCCCGGAAAAATAACAACCCCCTCATGTAGACCAGGGCCAGCACCAGAGGGCGGCAAAGTGGGGCAGCTGCCTTCGGCCCCCAGGGGGGCCCACTGAAAGCTGGCATCATCTAGATGTTGGTTTTCCTTACACCCACGCTTCCAAGCCTGCGCCCCCTCTCCCCCCCACAAGCCAGCTGGTCACTAACATGGCAGCACCCCCCCCCCTTCCGAAGCGCGAGCCAGCCTCGAGCTGCAGTCTCTTTCATTGGTGGTGCCACCTGGCGCTCCTTCCTATGACAGGAGCACCGTTGGACCGATCTGGGAGTTAGGGAGCAGGACCGCTGCACCATCAATGAAAGTATGTAGCACGAGGTCACTGGTGATAGATGTGTTGCTACTGTGAATGAAGCAGCAGGTAAGCAACTCATTCACAGAAAGGGGAGGGGAGAGAGGGGTGTGTGTATACAATACTAGGCCAGGGTGTCTGCTGCATAACCCCTCTCGTCAATTTGGAATACCCCAGGAGCAGAAAACAAAACCCAGTATAGTCAGATTCCCATGCTTAGCTCTGGAAAAAAGGCCAGGAATTTGAATTTACCAGATCTTGTTCCTTGTTTCCAGGACCTCGCAAATTAGGATCGGTATGAAAATCCCCCCAGTAAGCCCAGCAAGACTCACTTATCGCGTGTGTGTGTGTGTGTGTTTGGGGGGGGGGCACAGTGTTGATGGGGTTAAAGTGGACAAATCAGCAGGATTTTCTCTGGTGATTGATCTGCTTTCCACTATCCTGGGTTTTGGTCCTTACCCTAGGGCACCCCGACGCACAATGCTTATAGGCGGAGGGAAAGGTACCAGTGGAGAGGTTGAAAAAAGATGTTAGGGCTGGAATGACAGGAGACAGTTGAGGGATAAGGTGGGATGGAATGGGATCAAGGGAGCAGGAGGTCAGGTGAGCCTTTGAGACCTTGAGCAGTTAGCACTGTGAAATTAGTTAATGAGTGGGGCAGGGGGGATGTTGGTAGGAGAGAGAAGCCATTTTGAATCATGTCGATTTTGTCTTTGAAGTATGTGGCAAATTGCTCAGCCGTTAGCTGTGAGGATGGAGGAGGTGACAGTGGGATTTGAAAGTGGCAGAGCGTGTTTTGCGGTGCATGGAGAAATGAGAGAGATTTAGCCAGTGAAATAAATTAATGCGAGCACAGGTAGGGGGATGAGAGCAGTGATGGAGAGATATAGAGACACTTACCAGGTGCAGGAGGATGCTGGGAGTTCAGGAATTTTAGAGGAAGCAGGACTGTAAAATACCAGAGGAGCATTGTTGGGGATTCTTCAGACGAGCAGAGTCTGGTGCCTGTTCCCTTCTGGCTCAATTCGGGCCTAATTCATCGGACTTAGAAAGCCTGGACTGCAGCCATTCCCCTCAGCTATATTGCCACTTGTGAGAGAGAAGCATTGATTAGCTCAGTCACACAGCTGGGGGGGGGGGGGGGTACTAGGGCAATAAAGTGGCTTAGCTGGGGTTATCAGAGGGGGAGCTAAGGAGACACAAAACAGACAATGTTTACGTGAACAGGGTCATTGCATTAAACCTTTCCACCTCAGGCTCTCCTCCTCGCATTAACCCCCCCCATGCTCTGCCCCTCGCATTAACTCTTTCCTCCCCCTGCTCTGCCCCCCAATAGCTTAGCATGCGACAGCTGGGCCCCCAATAGCTTAGCATGCGACAGCTGGGCCCCCAATAGCTTAGCATGCGACAGCTGGGCCCCCAATAGCTTAGCATGCGACAGCTGGGCCCCCAATAGCTTAGCATGCGACAGCTGGGCCCCCAATAGCTTAGCATGCGACAGCTGGGCCCCCCAATAGCTTAGCATGCGACAGCTGGGCCCCCCAATAGCTTAGCATGCGACAGCTGGGCCCCCCAATAGCTTAGCATGCGACAGCTGGGCCCCCCAATAGCTTAGCATGCGACAGCTGGGCCCCCCAATAGCTTAGCATGCGACAGCTGGGCCCCCCAATAGCTTAGCATGCGACAGCTGGGCCCCCCAATAGCTTAGCATGCGACAGCTGGGCCCCCCAATAGCTTAGCATGCGACAGCTGGGCCCCCCAATAGCTTAGCATGCGACAGCTGGGCCCCCCAATAGCTTAGCATGCGACAGCTGGGCCCCCCAATAGCTTAGCATGCGACAGCTGGGCCCCCCAATAGCTTAGCATGCGACAGCTGGGCCCCCCAATAGCTTAGCATGCGACAGCTGGGCCCCCCAATAGCTTAGCATGCGACAGCTGGGCCCCCCAATAGCTTAGCATGCGACAGCTGGGCCCCCCAATAGCTTAGCATGCGACAGCTGGGCCCCCCAATAGCTTAGCATGCGACAGCTGGGCCCCCCAATAGCTTAGCATGCGACAGCTGGGCCCCCCAATAGCTTAGCATGCGACAGCTGGGCCCCCCAATAGCTTAGCATGCGACAGCTGGGCCCCCCAATAGCTTAGCATGCGACAGCTGGGCCCCCAATAGCTTAGCATGCGACAGCTGGGCCCCCAATAGCTTAGCATGCGACAGCTGGGCCCCCAATAGCTTAGCATGCGACAGCTGGGCCCCCAATAGCTTAGCATGCGACAGCTGGGCCCCCAATAGCTTAGCATGCGACAGCTGGGCCCCCAATAGCTTAGCATGCGACAGCTGGGCCCCCCAATAGCTTAGCATGCGACAGCTGGGCCCCCCAATAGCTTAGCATGCGACAGCTGGGCCCCCCAATAGCTTAGCATGCGACAGCTGGGCCCCCCAATAGCTTAGCATGCGACAGCTGGGCCCCCCAATAGCTTAGCATGCGACAGCTGGGCCCCCCAATAGCTTAGCATGCGACAGCTGGGCCCCCCAATAGCTTAGCATGCGACAGCTGGGCCCCCCAATAGCTTAGCATGCGACAGCTGGGCCCCCCAATAGCTTAGCATGCGACAGCTGGGCCCCCCAATAGCTTAGCATGCGACAGCTGGGCCCCCCAATAGCTTAGCATGCGACAGCTGGGCCCCCCAATAGCTTAGCATGCGACAGCTGGGCCCCCCAATAGCTTAGCATGCGACAGCTGGGCCCCCCAATAGCTTAGCATGCGACAGCTGGGCCCCCCAATAGCTTAGCATGCGACAGCTGGGCCCCCCAATAGCTTAGCATGCGACAGCTGGGCCCCCCAATAGCTTAGCATGCGACAGCTGGGCCCCCCAATAGCTTAGCATGCGACAGCTGGGCCCCCCAATAGCTTAGCATGCGACAGCTGGGCCCCCCAATAGCTTAGCATGCGACAGCTGGGCCCCCCAATAGCTTAGCATGCGACAGCTGGGCCCCCCAATAGCTTAGCATGCGACAGCTGGGCCCCCCAATAGCTTAGCATGCGACAGCTGGGCCCCCCAATAGCTTAGCATGCGACAGCTGGGCCCCCCAATAGCTTAGCATGCGACAGCTGGGCCCCCAATAGCTTAGCATGCGACAGCTGGGCCCCCAATAGCTTAGCATGCGACAGCTGGGCCCCCAATAGCTTAGCATGCGACAGCTGGGCCCCCAATAGCTTAGCATGCGACAGCTGGGCCCCCAATAGCTTAGCATGCGACAGCTGGGCCCCCAATAGCTTAGCATGCGACAGCTGGGCCCCCAATAGCTTAGCATGCGACAGCTGGGCCCCCAATAGCTTAGCATGCGACAGCTGGGCCCCCAATAGCTTAGCATGCGACAGCTGGGCCCCCAATAGCTTAGCATGCGAGAGCTGGGCCCCCAATAGCTTAGCATGCGAGAGCTGGGCCCCCAATAGCTTAGCATGCGAGAGCTGGGCCCCCAATAGCTTAGCATGCGAGAGCTGGGCCCCCAATAGCTTAGCATGCGATAGCTGGGCCCCCAATAGCTTAGCATGCGATAGCTGGGCCCCCAATAGCTTAGCATGCGATAGCTGGGCCCCCAATAGCTTAGCATGCGAGAGCTGGGCCCCCCCAATAGCTTAGCATGTGACAGCTGGGCCCCCCAATAGCTTAGCATGCGATAGCTGGGCCCCCCAATAGCTTAGCATGTGACAGCTGGGCCCCCAATAGCTTAGCATGCGACAGCTGGGCCCCCCAATAGCTTAGCATGCGACAGCTGGGCCCCCCAATAGCTTAGCATGCGACAGCTGGGCCCCCAATAGCTTAGCATGCGACAGCTGGGCCCCCCAATAGCTTAGCATGCGACAGCTGGGCCCCCAATAGCTTAGCATGCGACAGCTGGGCCCCCCAATAGCTTAGCATGCGACAGCTGGGCCCCCCAATAGCTTAGCATGCGACAGCTGGGCCCCCAATAGCTTAGCATGCGACAGCTGGGCCCCCCAATAGCTTAGCATGTGACAGCTGGGCCCCCAATAGCTTAGCATGCGACAGCTGGGCCCCCCAATAGCTTAGCATGCGAGAGCTGGGCCCCCAATAGCTTAGCATGCGACAGCTGGGCCCCCAATAGCTTAGCATGCGACAGCTGGGCCCCCAATAGCTTAGCATGCGACAGCTGGGCCCCCAATAGCTTAGCATGCGACAGCTGGGCCCCCAATAGCTTAGCATGCGACAGCTGGGCCCCCAATACAGAGTATATAGCAAAAAAGGTAAAACTCACCTGCTTCTGAAAGTCTTGCACCCACTGAAAAGCCCGGGAAATCACTGTTCTTCTTGCCGACTCTAGACTGACTGGCTGGCTCCTCCTACGTCCGGTCACATGGGCATGATGTCGTCAGAGGTCCTTTCACTGGCTAGGATTTAGCATCTACCGTAGAAGGAGCGGGAACAGTGATATGAGGTAATGTCGGAGCTTTCTTCTCCTCACATCCTGCGGCTGAGGCCCATCCCAATATGTCACTGCAGAGGCCACACACACCCTCTAGTGGCGGGACCCCCACATTGTATAGTCACCCCACCCCCTCCTCAGGAGTCCCCCATATACACAGGCCTCACCCCTCTGCCATAAGCCGTCACTGAGCTGTGATACTTTATACTTTTACCCTTCTGTCCCTCTCTTGTTGTTGCCCTTGTCCCTCTTTTGCCCCCGCTCTCCCCTTGGTCCCATCTCTGACCTTTCCTCCCTGGTACCTATCAGCTCTCTCCCCTGGCCCCTCTTCTGCCTATTTGCCCCTAACTGCCCTATTCCTCCTCCCCTGCCTCCTGGTTCCCATCTGCCCTTTTATTTCCTGTTGCCTCTTTGTTGTCCTCTGCTGGTTTAGTTCTCGGCCTCCCCTTGGTCCTCTCTTGTTTCTTCTCTTCCTAATTGTTCTCTTCCATCCCTTGAGCCTTTTCCACCCTTTGGTTCTCTGCCTCCCTTGTTCTTTTACCCATGGTGCATCTTGGCCCTTGGTCCTCTTGCTTTCTTCTGCCCCGTGGTTCTCTTCCTCTCCTCGCTCCTCCTCTGTCCTCTTGGATTTTGCATTGCTGTGCTCCTCCTCTCTGCCTCCCTTTGGTCCTATGGGTTTCCTTTTACCCATGGTGCACCTTGGTCCTCTTGCTTTCTTCTGCCCCGTGGTTCTCTTCCTTTCCTCGCTTCTCTTCTGTTTCTGCATTGCTGTGCTCCTCCTCTCTGCCTCCCTTTGGTCCTATTTTTCCCCATGGGTTTCCTTTTACCCATGGTGCACCTTGGTCCTCTTGCTTTCTTCTGCCCCGTGGTTCTCTTCCTTTCCTCGCTTCTCTTCTGTTTTTGCATTGCTGTGCCCCTCCTCTCTTCTTCCCTTTGGGCCTTTTCTGCTCCTTGGCTCTCATCGGCCTGCTCTTGGCCCTCTTCTGCCTCCCCTTAGTTCCCTGCTGCTGTTTGCCTATAGCCCCGCCCCCTATTCCCAGAGGAGGCACCGAAGATGCCCCTCCTGAGGTGAATGAGCCAATCTCCTGCAAGGCACACAGCCATTCCTGCTCCAGAGGGAGGATCCTCAGGAACCCACCAGATGCTTGTGTTAGTTGCTGACATTCATGGGGCCTCTTCTCTCATTCTCACGTCTGGTTTGGTCACCAGTGATGGAGCATAATGGGCGGGGCCTATGTGATTACAGAGAGCAGGTGGCAGCACTTAGCTGATGTTGGGAGTGCGAGTAACAGCCCCACTGGTGGCAATAATGGTCTATGGAGGGCGCTGTATAAATGTACCCCCACAGCTGGATGCCATAGTGCAGAAAGCTCCTCCTGCCCCCATAAAACCATAAAAGTGGTGAGATTGGGCGTCCTGCTCCCTCCAGGCCGTCTAGGGTCACAACCAACATCCACACCCAAACCCATGCTTCAAGCCAATCTGGAGGGGCAACTAGTAGCCACTTGGAAGTTGCAGATATGGGTCAGGGAGTGGTCATGGATGCCCCTCTTTTCTCCCCTGTGGGCTATAGGGCGAGTAAATTCCATACCAACCTTCAAGACTTGGGGTTCTTATTCCAATAGTAGCTCAGTTGTCCCAGTTTTTGTCTTTAAGCAGTTACACTGTTATGTCCAAACCGGCCCTTCAGGATGAGGAGTATCGGCGCAACAGACGTCAGCCCTTCAGGATGAGGAGAGGAGTATCGGGGCAACAGACGTCAGCCCTTCAGGATGAGGAGTATCGGCGCAACAGACGTCAGCCCTTCAGGATGAGGAGAGGAGTATCAGAGCAACAGACGTCAGCCCTTCAGGATGAGGAGTATCAGAGCAACAGACGTCAGCCCTTCAGGATGAGGAGTATTGGGGCAACAGACGTCGGCCCTTCAGGATGAGGAGTATCAGAGCAACAGACGTCAGCCCTTCAGGATGAGGAGTATTGGGGCAACAGACGTCGGCCCTTCAGGATGAGGAGTATCAGAGCAACAGACGTCAGCCCTTCAGGATGAGGAGTATCGGGGCAACAGACGTCAGCCCTTCAGGATGAGGAGTATCAGAGCAACAGACGTCAGCCCTTCAGGATGAGGAGTATCAGAGCAACAGACGTCAGCCCTTCAGGATGAGGAGTATCAGAGCAACAGACGTCAGCCCTTCAGGATGAGGAGTATCAGAGCAACAGACGTCGGCCCTTCAGGATGAGGAGTATCGGGGCAACAGACGTCAGCCCTTCAGGATGAGGAGTATTGGCGCAACAGACATCAGCCCTTCAGGATGAGGAGTATCGGGGCAACAGACGTCAGCCCTTCAGGATGAGGAGTATCAGAGCAACAGACGTCAGCCCTTCAGGATGAGGAGTATTGGCGCAACAGACATCAGCCCTTCAGGATGAGGAGTATCGGGGCAACAGACGTCGGCCCTTCAGGATGAGGAGTATCGGGGCAACAGACGTCGGCCCTTCAGGATGAGGAGTATCGGGGCAACAGACGTTGGCCCTTCAGGATGAGGAGTATCGGGGCAACAGACGTCACGCATGGCTCCAGGTTCTCCTTAGGGTTGCTGTGGCCATTCCTGCCTCACATACAGTGGAGGGTCAGGACAGGGGTCAGCACTTGAGCCAGGGGAGAGATTTTGATGGCCCAGGGAAGGGGCGTGGCATCACAAGAACATGCTCCATCCATGTGATCTTGTTTGATAAGTGTTATCATGTTCACTTCATAACTCAGTGGGGGAAAGTGTTATATAAAGGGCCAGGGACCTGTTGCCCCCTGGTGGTGCCCTGGTTGAATTTCAGGTTGGGGTATACAGAATATTGCAATAAACACTTCTTACAGCAGGAATCTTGAAGTATACGGTCAATACAGCAGGAAACGTGTGATGTACATCCATAACAGCAGGAGATAAAAAGACTGTAGACTGCCGGGAGGGAGATGGCAGTAATGTGAATCCTAAAGACAGCTTCACCTTGTCTGTGTCGGATGTGCTCTTACTCCATAAGGCTTTGCTGATGATGGAGGCGCGTAGATAAGTTCCAGAAGCTTTATTTCACTACAGAATCTTGCAATAAGCACTTCCTACAGCAGGAATCTTGAAGTGTACGGTCAGTACAGCAGGAAAACTTGTGATGTAATCCAAACAGCAGGAGTTAAAAAGACTGTAGACTGCAAGGTGGAGCAGCACGTGTGCACTGCTTAGATGCAAACTGTAAATGGCTGAGGGAGAGAGGAAGAAGGGAGGAGCTGCTTGCATCACAGCTAGATTAAGGGAGCCAGGAAGGGACAAGTGGCAGTGAAAGGCACTGTCACGAATCAGAGGTTTTATGCCTTGAGCCAGACCGGATTTTGATCGTACTGCCTACAATCGTTTTACTCACACACACAGGTCTTTGGAAAAGCTGCCACCACTGGCCCTTATTAGCCATTAGACACTACATACACACACACACACACACACACAGATCTCAAGCTAAGATCTCTCCTTATGCAGTTAATATACCCATTCGCACCATAAGGGCCTGGGTATACAGCTATAAAGACACACCCCGATTTACCAATTGTAAAGTGATCTCACACCCCTAGACCAGCACAAGTAGCGATAGACACAGGGCACAAGATTTAGCACACATACAATGTCTCTCCTGAAGTTAAGCGGGTTAGCACACAGAAGACCACTTTATAAATCTTTAGGATTTAATTCACCCATAAGGGGCAGTGCACGTAAAACAAAGATGTACAATAAAAATAACAGACATACAAAAAAAAATACGGCAAGATGCTTATAAAATAAAAGGGAGAAATAAACAGAAATCCTTTACCTCGTGTGAAGATAATGCCCTGCTGTGAGGGGTACAAGGAAAGTAATGATAACAGCCTTCTTATTAGAAGCAATCCCCTGGCATGTTATGTCATCTGTGCCCATCTCTCTCATTTTTAAACTGGTTACAGGGGCGGGCAGCATGCTGGATGTAGCCAATTGGGTTTCAGGGGAGCTCCATTGTAAAAGTTATGCTTTAATGTTTTTTCTTTGGAAGAGAGGTGTACAGCAAATGTCTCATTCACTGCTTTGTAGTAAGTAGATGTCAATTACCACATAGGGAGGTGTCACCTGACTCAGCCACAAGAGGCCTAGTTAGTGCAGGGCTGCTTGTTCTTCTGTCCTGTCATATGTAAATGGCTTCCTGTTGGTAACTCCAGACAAATGTACTAGCATGCTTCTGATTGACAAGGCAGGTTTAACAACCATAGTTTTGGTGATATTTTTATCTGGCCATATATTTTATATATCCTCACAGGCACATTGCTCCGCCCATGTAAATTAACACTATAACAGACATTTACCTCTGGGTAAATAGAGCACAGGTCGTGGAACATGACAAATATAATCTCACCAAGTGAAACCTGGATCATGGAATTTGTCAGTCTGGAGATGGGCCCCACCCCACCATTGCTTACCATAGTAACCTGATGTCACAGGGGCAGATCTGACATTCGATTAACAGTCCCTAGGTTTGGTGACACCAATCTCCTAGAGCAGAGGAGTTCTCCCCACCATGATGAGGTCATCTTAGGTGAAGGTTTAACATAGACCTACTTCTGTTTTTCTGTGTCACGGTTGCTGATTTGCCTTGAGGACACTTACAAGATTAACTCTTAAAGCAGACCAAACCCCACATTTTTACCTAGCATCCCCTGAATTGCCCCCCGCTATGAAGAGGACCACATGCCAATTCTTAGTGCTTCTGCTTCACTCCAATCCCAGATAATGGCGCCTGTTTTAGCTGTAAAGTTCCGCCTCCTCCATTCATTGCCACTGTGGTGTGTGGCAATTATGTCTTTGCCACATCTATCCAATTACTGATCACCTGCCATCTAAGAGAGGGACAGCAAAATAAACAGGATGATTCACAAAGGATAAAATATCCATTTCTATCTCTACACCCAAAGAAAGGAATATTAGCCGGGGCTTTAAACCGGACCAAAACCCACTGGAATCGTGAAATACATTAGGCCAAAGGCCTTGCCGATACTCCCCTCTTAGCTTGTAGAACTAGAAATGGATATTTTCACTTTTCAAATTGTCCTGGAACACTTGTTTTTTTGTGCTGTCGGTGTGAGATGGCGGGCGATCAGACATCGCATAGGCGTGGCAATGACATTGTTGCCACACACAACAGTGGAAATGAATGGAGGAGGCAGAGCTTTACAGCTAATACAGGAGGCATTATCTGGGATTAGAGTAAAGCAGAAGCAGTGAAAATTGGCAAAATGTAATCTTCATAGGGGGAGCGATTCAGGGGATGCTAGTTCAATTAGGGACCCTCCTCAGTTTTGTTTTCTCCTTCTCAATGGCCCTTACTTGAGAGTTAATTGGAGAAAACCTTAATTCAAGCAGTGACCCATTAGAGGCAGCCATTCAAGATTCTATCTCCCAGTGAGTCTTCATGTCTGGATTGCAGGAGACTCCTTTTGTAGATGCCGACCATTTCATTTTTAGTTGTCCTCGTCTTTGTAAAGAGGAATTCAAAGCTGGTGTCTCTTTTATATAGTCTAGGGGTTCCCAACCATTGTATGGTGACCACTGGCGGTACACACACAGGCTGCAGAGTGATCTGTACCCCAACCTGATATTCTGTCTCTTATACTTTACTCAAACCCGATGGCTACATAAGTACAAAAACTGCTCTAACTAAACAACCTATGGTCATGTGATGCTTCTTAATTGCTTGTTTTGTTTGTTGGTAGCACTGTTTTAGGCTACAACCCACACATTTCCCACCCCCGCCCCCCACCCTTTTCCCTTTCCTTTTCCCTTTCCTTTTCCCTTTCCTTTTCCCTTTCCTTTTCCTTTTCCCTTTCCTTTTCCCTTTCCTTTTCCTTTTCCCCTCTATACTATTAGTTCTTTTATAGGGAAGTAATTGGCGCCAGCCATGCAGTTTATTACTTAAACCGGACCTTCACCCTGATTTAATGAAAAGCCCAAACTCTTAAAAAACAATTCCTCAGCATCTAAAATTAATATATTTTACATGTTTAGTCACTAATTTATTATACTTTCCCCCACTGGGCTGCAACTCTGTTCGGGAATTTAGGATACGGGCGCCGCCATCTTGACTCAGAAGCATCACACTTACTGAGGAGAGGAGAGTGGGATAAGGTACAGGGGGGCGGGTTATAGCTGTGCTTTGCTCAGACAGAGCAGAGCTGGGGTCAGGGAAAGGTCAGCAGTCCCAGAATGCAGAGCAGCACAGTCACTTCCTGTTTGCAGGCACTTCCTGTTTGCAGGCTGCCTGCAAAAATGGCAGCTTCCATAAGCCGCCATCTTGGATGTTTAAAGGCTTATAAAATGCAGTAGATGCAGGTAGGATGATTTTTAATGTGAGCAATCTGTATGTACAGGGTGTGGGAAACATATAAGATAGACTCTTATTTAGAGTGAAGGTCCGCTTTAATTTGCCTTAATTATGGTTCACAGCATGTGCGGCCACGTCTGCCGCTGTCATGCGGTTCAGAGGATTTCGCTAATCTTCGGCCCCCGCTGGCCTTCCCCGAGGTGCTGTGACGCACGCTTGGCTGCGTCTGCTGCCGCCAGGGTTTTCCTATTTCAGGCTGAGCGATAGGGTAGCGATAGGTTGCCCTCCGACCAATCAATAGACGGGGGGTGGGGTTTCCATATTCCCAGTGTAGAAGCCGGAAACAGCTTCACACCACAACACTGCAGTGTGCTGGCATCTTTTATAAGCAGCGCTAGAATTAAGGTAGGACTAGGGGGTGATGTAACCCCCGAAACGCGTAACCTTATTGCTGGGGATGCTATGGATACACACTCTGCACGGGATATGTATGAATTTAAAAGTTCTAATTAAATGTTACGTTTTAGTTTACCTGGAGAGCTGGACCTGCAGCACACAATTGAATCCTAGACTTACAGAGGTCTGTCCGTGCTCCTAGGGATCACATACCAGGGGATTTGCTTTGACCTGTCTGAATTTCTTTTGGGACAACACACACGTACCACCCTGGGGAACCCTAGATCTAGGCAGTTCCTATTTAACATTGTCTCCACTTTTAATAAGCGAGTGCACAGTTCTTTCGTCTTTTCCTTGGTTCAGCCAAAGAAAAGGGAGTGCTCACTGGGTTTAATGGTAAATGAAAGCTCCCCTTGTAGTGCCCGAGGGGCTGCACAGAGGTTTGGGTGGCAACAGTATAGTCAGCAGCAATAGATTCGGCAACTGGTAGTAAGGAAATGGCCCTGTGGTGCATGATCGGTTCCAGCCCATATGTTGGGGTTGCTTTGGGGCATCCCTTTAGTGCCTGTGTTCAAGTATTGAGAGAAAAGGGGGATGGTGCTATTATACAGCTCTTGTTGTTGTGGGGGTACCCACTGAAGAATGTGGGCTATGGGGGAGGTTATGTCCATTGGGAGGAACAGTCACTGTCCGTCTTCTGATGGTTGAAGCAGAACCATTTAGAGACTGTGTCCTCGAGAGAAGGACTTTTAATGTGAATACACACGTCGTCTATCTGCAGAAAGTTCTACATTCTGAGAAAAGTCCTGTAAACCTTTGTTAATAGCAAGTTCACTTGAATTGTCATAACAAATTCAGCAGCAGCAGCAGCCGTTCCCTTGCTTGTGACAGTTAAAGAAAAACTCCCCAAAACTCACCTGCCCCCCCCTCCATGCATGATACTGAATCATTGTCAGCAATAACATTAGTTCCTGCACCCACTCAAACCTGAGACGGCACCTCACCCGTTTTCTCCTGGTCACTGCCTGGTCTTGAAGCACCCAGGAGGCATCCCAGGCTCCCAGGCTACTGCCTGGATTTAACCAACATAACCCACAAAGCAAAGCAGAAGGAAACCCAGCGGCACTTCCTCTTTGCAGGCCACTGGCAGATCCATGGGGCACCATTGAGGGGGGGAGTTGAGTTTCAAAAAGGTAAATGAATTTTTATGTGCAGCAATGTGAATTTCCCTGATTCATACGAGCACTGTTTCTTGCAAGAGTGTTGGTCCGGTTGAAGTAAATTCCAGTTTTCCGACCACACGAAGTACAATGATAAAGCCAGCAACATTCAGGTTATCAAAAAATATCCCAAGCTCTGAACATGTCCCAGAGCACTGTGCAATCCATCATCTGTAAATAGAAAGTATGTCACAACTGCTAACCTCCCAAGACATGTCCGCCCACCATCCACTGACAGCTCAGGCAAGAAGAGCAATAATTACAGGAGCAGCCAAGAGGCCCAGAGTCACTCTGGAGGCACTTCAGAGATCCACAGCTCAGGTGAGAGAATCTGGCCACAGGACGACTATTAGTTGTGTCCTCCACAAATCTGCCCTTTATGGAAGAGTGGTGAGAAGAAGCAAGTCATAGAAGGCCCAGGTGCAGTCCAACTATGTAGGGGACACAGCAAGCATGTGGGAGATGTTCTGCTCAGATGAAACCAAAGTTGACAGTAGGCTACTTTCATGAATTTAGCTTCCAGACACTACATTCTCTATTATGGGATGGGTATGATCAGACCCTTCAGTTGTGTGTTGGTGCTGGTGAAACATCTCAGCATCTGGCTTCTTATATATCTCAAAGGATCCAGGGGGTTATATCAGATCTTCTTTCATGTCTTCTAGAGTCGGCCCGACACAGCGGACGGACAGAATTTAATACAAAGACACAAAGGTCTCTCCAGAGACGCCATGATGGAGGCTCAGCGGCTCCTCTCATCACAGGGTAAGAGGCGGGGTTTCCGGTTACAGGGGAGCATGACTGTTATTATCACAAACCCCTTCAATGTGCTTCCCCATTACTACACACACATACTCAATCTGGTGCCCGAACTCTCATCTTCCTTCACAGACCCTGGAGACTCTAGAGAGAGAAATGTGAAAACTGAGGAGGAGGAAGAAGCAATAGCGAAGGATGAAGAGGAGGAATTTCCTCTACAGATCAGCCCAGGTAATAAACCTATAGAAATGATTTCCCCAGTCGCCCTGTTTGGTCACTACACACACTATTATGTGCCCCATACACACATAAGGGACATTACTCTCATCCTCAGTCACAGATCATAAAGTCATTTGTATTAATATTATTATTATTGTTTATAAAGCAACATCGTATTCCGTGGGGCTGTACAAGGTAGAAGTACAGGGGCAAGATAAGTTAATACTTATAATACAACAATGATGACAATGTGTATAAAACACACAATATTATGAATGAAATGTAATAGCCAAGTAAATAAACACAAAGATGCAGGAATACATCAGGAGAGAGGGTCCTTCCCTTGCAAACTTACAATCTAAAGGGAGGGGATTTGAGACAATAGGCCATGTCACAAAGAATATGTACTAAGCAGGTGCCCAGTGTTCTGAGGGATAAGACTGTAAGATGGGTGGGTTAAGTCAGATGATAGATTCTTCTAAATAGGTGGGTTTTAAGGGCAGTTGAGTGGAGCAGCACGTGTGAGGTCCTGGACTCGAGAGTGGGAGGAGGTGATCAAGGTAGAGGACAGGAGAAGGTCATGAGAAGACCGGACTGCATCTGGGTTGGCATTTTTGAACTAGTGATGACATGTATGAGGAAGCGTGATTGTAGAAAGCCTTGTAGTTTAAGTTAAGTAATTTGAACTAAATTCTTTCAGAAAGTGGGAGCCAGTGGAGTGATTGACAAAGAGGAGCAGCAGAGGAAGGGCGATAGGATAAGTAGATGAGGCAGGTAACAGAGTTGAGGATTGCAGGGGGGCCAGTCTGTGAACTGGTAGACCACTGAAGACAGTGTTGCTGTAGTTTAGATGGGAGTTGATCAGGAAATTTTAGTGATATCGGGTGAGTGAAAGGGACAAATGCGGGCAATTTTCTAAGTGTACAGCACGGCCTGTTTCATTTCAATCATCACTTCTGGGTATTCCGCCACAAGGTGGCGAAGTTGAATGCAGAAGATTTGTGGCTCCTCCCGGCCCTATAAAATGCCAGGAATCATCCATAGACCCCCAGTGTTTCTCTGCAGTCACACTGCGAAGACCAGAAGATGGCTCTCTATGTTTTCACAGGCGAGCTGGGCAACCAAGCCTGCGGCCCTGTAAGCCTATTCCCACCCACTTCCGGACCCTCCTGCCTCCCAGCCTTGGCTGACGGATCGGGTGATGGTAGGGGAGCACCTGGGTCGGGTGCTCGGTGAGCTTTGCTCCAGGCCGCAGACCCTATGTACTGAAGGGTAGCCGGCCATAGGCATATGGTGAGCCTATAGAGGGTTGGGAGAAACCACTGCTGCCTGTGTGTCCCTGTGTTCGGGGGTGAGTTGTGTATTGCCTTTGGGGGTCGTGATTTTGTTCCCGGGCTCCTCTCCCTTCTTCTGTCCTTCACCCCCCCTCCCTTCCTCTGTTCCCCTGGTCCGCTGATGCCGTTCCCGCCGCCGTGTCCCCCCCCTTTCCTTCTCCCCCTCTCCCCGGCATGGCCGTTGTCGGGGCGGTGGCGGTCGGGTGACGGCGTGCACTTGTCTGTTGGACTCCTTCCCCTCCGCCGCGGGCGTACTGCGCTCCGTGGTGGGAGTTGTCAGGGGAGCTGTTGCCACTCATGGCGCTGGGCGCCCTTCACAAGCTGCGAGGGCGGCTTTGCGCCCTTCGTTGGGGGCGGCGCCGCGGGATGACGCCTTATCTTCCCGCAGCCCGCCCCTCGAGGTTCTTTTGCTGCGGCGCCGTCTTGCTGGGGAGGTCGCGAGCTGGCTGCGGGCCCCTAGCCACGCTGTCTGTATCATCCTGTGTGTCTGCCTGTATCTTCTGCGCGCACGGCGCTCGCCTTCGCAGTTGGTCCGTGAGTCTTTCTGCGGGGTTACATTGTTGGTGCATGTGCTGCGGGATACTCATGGGGTGTTCATGTTTATGTCTTACAGGCGAGATAGCAGTGTTGTGGTTTCTCCCGGTCCAATCCCTCCCCCTCCCCCCTGTCCCTTTTCCGTTGGGCATGCCTTGGGAGCATCCTGGTTGGCTTTTCTTAGCCTTTACTCTGTGTTGGCCTATTGTGCCTCTGATAATCACTATATGGAGGCTTCTGGGGATAGCGAGCTTGGGGGCCCCTCGGGGCAGGCTCGGCTGTGTGTCATGTGCGGGGCATCCCCTTTGAGTGGTGGTGGCGCGGTTTGTGTATATTATTGTGTACGGCACCCCCTTCTCCCACGCGTCTGCATTTAGCCCCCAGTGAGGGGGAAGCTAGCAGGGGGTCGCAATCAGATCTGGCGCTGCGCGTAGCTAGCACTGAGCGACAGCAAGACCTCTAGTATAAAGCGTCATCTAGATGCCGTCTAGTGATCTAGGATCCTCCTCGGATGAGGATACCTGGCTCCCAGATGATACCGATAGACTCTTGTCGGCTGTTTTTGATACACTACACATCGCCCCCCCAAAGGTGGCGAAGAACAAGCAGGGCAAGCTCTTCCGCCCTGGCAAGCAACGCTTGGAGTTCCTGGAACAGGGCCATTTATCAAATATGGTTCTTAAGGAGTGGGAACACCCTAATAGGTTACCCTCTGTGCCCAAGGGGCTGGATAGAAGGTATCCCTTCTCGGCCGATTTGGTTAAGCGCTGGTCATGCCCACCTGAGGGGGACGTCCCGGTCCTGGGGCTATCTAACATTTCGGTCATGCCGTCTCCCGACACCACAACCTTGCGTGATAGCACTGACCAGCGTATGGATCAGCTGGCTAGTCATGCCTTCACCTCTGTAGGGGCCGGTTTGCGCCCGGTCTGCGCCGCGGCTATTGTGGCCATTGCCATTAAAAAGAAGGTCAGGCGCCTTGCTGAGTCTACCGGTTCTGGTAAGAAATGGGAGGGTTATAAGGACCTTTTGCTTTGCTCTGACTTTAGCGCTTTTGTGTTGCATGCCATGGACAATGCCTTCCGGCTTGGCGGTAGGGCCTCGGCCCTGTTGGTGGCTATGTGTAGGTCCGTCTGGTTGCGTCAGTGGGCAGCTGACACCGCCGCTAAGAAGTCTCTCACTGGACTTCCCTTCACTGGATGTTCTGACCAAGGATGGTAGGCTCCCCAGCGTAGAAAGCAGGCTCGGCCTGGGATCCTCTTCCCTTCGTCCTTCAAGGTCGTGGGCCCTCCTTCTCAGGTAGTCGCAGAAATTCTTAGGGTTGAGGCAGATCCCACTGTCGCCTTGGTCTCTCCTTGGGAACCAAGCCCAAACCCTCTCCCAAGGCCCCTCAGGCATGAGAAGGCGCCCTCACCTGACTGGGTGGGGGGATGACTTCGGCTTTTTGCTCACGTCTGGAGACTGCTTGTCCCAGACTGGTGGATTCAGGAGGTGGTTTCCTCCGGATACAAGATAGAGTTTGCAGCCTGGCCGCCCCCAAAATTCCTCTGGTCCCGGATATCTCTAAACCCTGTGTCAGCTCAGGGACTGCGTCTGGCCGTACAACGTCTTCTGGTGTCCGAAGTCATTTGTCAGATACCTCTTCAGGAACAGGGTCGGGGGTACTACTCCAACCTGTTCACGGTGCCCAAGAAGGATGGCTCCTTGAGGCCCATCCTGGACTTAAAGGGCCTCAACAAATTCGTCAGGTTCAAGCACTTTCGCATGGAGACATTCATAAGTTCCCATTCGGCCAGGTGATTTCCTGTCCACGGTAGACATCAAGGATGCCTACCTTCACGTGCCGATTTTCCCAGGTCACCAGAGGTTCCTGAGGTTTGCTCTGGGTGATCAACACTACCAATTTGTGGCCTTGCTGTTCGGTATCACCTCGGCTCCTCGTGTTTTCACCAAGATGCTGGCTGGCATCATGGCTCTCCTGAGGAACCAGGGCATTCGCATCCTCCCTTACTTGGACGACATTCTGATTGCTGCTCAGTCTCTTCATCAGGCCGAGAAGGATACTCAGGTGATGACGTCCACTCTCGAGTCCTTCGGTTCGGTGATCAACTATCCCAAGTCTTCACTATCTCTGTCTTTGGCGAGGTCCTTCCTGGGCAAGGTCAAGGTATTTCTCCCTCAGCAGAAGGTGGAGGGCATTCAGACGCAGGCATGGACTCTGCTGTTGTGTCTTCACCCCTCCATCCATCAGGGGTTGCAGTTGGTGGGTCTCATGGTGTCCTGCTTCGAGGTGGTTCCCTTTGCTCAGTTCCACATGAGACCTCTTCAGTTACTTCTCCTGTCTGGTCAGGCAGTCCCTCTCCTGGTGGCTGGACTCAAGGAATCTTCTAGTGGGCAGGTCCTTTCTGCCTCCGCGCTGGGAGATTGTCACCACGGATGCAAGTCTGACCGGCCTGGGGGGGGGGGGAGTTTGGCAATCTCTGAATTCCAGGGTCAGTGGGGTCCCCAGGAGGCCCATGCGCCCATCAACATCCTAGAGCTGCGGGCGATCAGGTTGGTTCTCTCCCAGTTGACTCCCCACCTTCGGGGTCATGCTGTACAGGTCCGCTCAGATGGCGGTTGCCTATATCAATCGTCAGGGAGGGACTCGGAGCAAGCAAGCCCTCAAGGAAGTGTCCCTGATTTTGTCTTGGGCGGAGGAGACTGTTCCCTGCATCTCGGCTGTTTACATTCCGGGGGTGGAGAACCAGGAGGCAGATTTCCTGAGCAGGGGGGCGTCTCGTCTGGGGGAATGGTCTCTCAGTAACAAGGTATTTCACGCCCTGTGTCGCCGCTGGGGTCTGCCGGATGTGGACCTGTTTGCGTCCCGTCACAATCACAAGCTTCCAAGATTTGTCTCTCTGTCAAAGGATCCTCTGGCTCTCACCACGGAAGCGCTAGCAATTCCCTGGACAGTTTGGCTCCTCTATGTATTTCCTCCCTTTCCTCTGCTTGGTCGGGAGCAGCGCAAGATAGCCCAGGAGGAGGTACCAGCTATTCTGGTTGCCCCCCGCTGGCCGAGGAGGGTATGGTTCGTGGACGTCGGCAGTAGATCGGTTCGTCCTGCCCGACGACCCAGAGCTTCTCACGCAGGGACAGCTGCGCAATCCCAATTTACAAACGCTGGCTTTAATGGCTTGGCTGCTGAAACCTCCATCTTGATGGGCAAAGGTTTGCCGGCCTCTGTTGTCAATACCTTGATTCAGGCTCAGAAGAAATCCTCGTCTTTTATCTATTACAGGGTCTGGCATGCTTACATTGCTTGGTGCGAGTACAAGTCTCTATCTTGTCGGGCTTTTTCCATTCCCAGGATTCTGGAGTTTTACAGCATGGTCTGGATTCGGGTCTTCAACTTAGTACTCTCAAGGGACAGGATTCGGCTCTGGCAATTTTTTTTTACCAAAGATCCTTTGCCAATCACAGGCATGTTAAAACCTTCTTCCACAGAGTTACTCATGTGCGTCCACCGCGTAATCCTCTGCTACCGGTTTGGGATTTAAACTTGGTGTTGTCTGCTCTACAGGGTCCTCCCTTCGAGCCTATGCATGAGGCTGCATTGCCCATTCTGACTCTTAAGGTAGCCTTTTTGGTCGCTTTTACTTCGGTGCGTCGAGTCTCTGAGCTGGCGGCGCTTTCCATGAAACCTCCTTATTTTGAGCGGCTTCAGGAGAAGGTAGTGTTCTGGCTTAAGCCGGATTTCTTGCCCAAGGTTGTATCTGTCTTTCATCCTAATCAGGACATTGTCTTACCTTCTTTGTGTCCGGACCCTTCATTCTCTGGATGTGGTCAGGGCGCTCAAATTTTATTTGGTCGCCACTGAGTCATTTAGGAAATCTGATGCTCTGTTTGTTCTTCCTGCTGGACCTAGGAAAGGTTTGCCTTCAGCCAAATCTACTATCAGTAAGTGGATTCGACAGGCGGTGGTGCAAGCTTATTCTGCTAAAGGGAAGAAACCTCCGTTCCATGTTACTGCTCACTCTACTTGAGCTATTGGTGCCTCTTGGGCTTTTCAGCACCAGGCTTCTGTTGAACAAGTTTGTAAGGCCACTACTTGGGCTTCTGTTCATACTTTTTCCAAGTTTTACAAGGTTGATGTTAGGGTCTCAGCTGATTTTGGCCGCAAGGTGCTTCAGGCAGTAGTGGCTTGAACTGCCTGCTGTTACTCATTGGGGATCCCACCCTACTTTTATGGACACTGCTATTGGATGTCCCAGAAGTAATGATTGAAATGAAACAGGCCGTGCTGTACACTTGGAAAAAAGACAATTCTGTGAGTTCTCACCTGTAGAATTGCTTTTACTTTGCATGGCACGGCCTACTGCAATTATCATAACATCTGGGATATTCCGCCACAAGGTGGTGCAGAGCACCAAGAGTTGTGGCTCCTCCCGGTACCCTATAAAAACAGGATCACCTGATACCACTTCCAGCGTTGACAAGCAGTGATACAAGAAACCGGGAGGTAATCAAGGTAAAAAAGGTAAAAAACCCCAACTAACTTAGAACAATCACCATAAAGAGGCGACCAAGAATAACGATAACAAGGGTGGGGTGAAGCAGGCCGTGCCATCTATAGTAAAAGCAATTCTACAGGTGAGTACTCACAGAATTGTCTTTTTCCTATTGCATCATATCATCTGGGACATCCAATAGCAGTGTCCAAAAGTAGGGTGGGATCCCCAAAGAGTAACGGCAGGCAGTTCAAGTCACTACCGCCTGAAGTACCTTGCGGCCAAAAGCAGCATCCGCTGAGGCCTTAACATCAACCTTGTAAAACTTGGAAAAAGTATGAACAGAAGACCAAGTAGCGACCTTGCAAACTTGTTCAACAGAAGCTTGGTGCTGAAAAACCCAAGAGGCACCAATAGCATGAGTGGAATGAGCAGTCACCCGAAAGGGAGGTTCCTTCCCCTTAGCAGAATAGGCTTGCACCACCGCCTGACGGATCCATTTGCTAATAGTGGATTTAGCCAGAGGCAAACCCTTCCTAGGACCAGAAGGAAGAACAAAGAGAGCATAAGATTTCCTGAAAGACTCAGTAGCAACCAAATAAAACTTCAGAGCCCTGACAACATCCAGAGAATGAAGGGTCCACTCCTTAGAACTAGTAGGGTTAGGACACAAGGAAGGCAGAACAATGTCCTGATTGAGATGAAAAGCAGACACAACCTTAGGCAAGAAATCCGGCTTAAGCCGAAAAACCACCTTATCCTGATACTGCTCAAAATATGGAGGTTTGATGGAAAGCGCCGCCAGCTCAGAAACTCGCCTGATAGAAGTAATTGCCACCAAAAAGGCCACTTTAAGAGTCAGAATGGGCAAGATAGCCCCATGGATAGGCTCAAAGGGAGGACCCTGCAGAGCAGACAACACCATATCCAAGTCCCAAACAGGCAGCATGGGCTTACATGGCGGACGCACATGAGTGACTCCCTGGAAAAAAGTCTTGACCAACCGGTGATTTGCAAAGGATCTTTGGAAAAAAATAGCCAGAGCTGACACCTGTCCTTTGAGAGTACTAAGTTGAAGACCCGAATCCAAGCCCTGCTGCAAAAATTCCAGAATCCTAGGGATGGAGAACACCCGACAAGGAAGGGACTTGGACTCACACCAGGCAATGTAAGCATGCCAGACCCTGTAGTAGATAAAAGACAAAGACTTCTTTGTCTTGTCCATCAAGATGGAGGTTTCAGCAGCCAAGCCGTCAAAGCCAGCGTTTGTAAATTGGGATGGCGCAGCTGTCCCTGAGTGAGAAGATCTGGATCCTTGGGCAAGACGTACCGATCTACTGCCAACTGCACAACGTCTGCGAACCACACCCTCCTTGGCCAACAGGGGGCCACCAGGATGGTTGGTACCCCCTCCTGGACTATCTTGCACAACACCCTGCCCAACAGAGGAAAGGGAGGGAACACATAGAGGAGAAGAAACTCAGTCCAAGATATTGCTAGCGCATTCATGGCAAAGGCCAGAGGATTCTGCGACAGGGAGAAAAACCTGGGAAGCTTGTGGTTGTGACGGGGCACAAACAGATCCACATCTGGCTGACCCCAGCGGTGACACGGAGTGAAATACTTCGTTGTTGAGGAACCATTTCCCCATCCGAGATGTCCCCCTGGTCAGAGAGTCTGCCTCCAGATTCTCCACCCCCCGGAATGTAGACCGCAGAGATGCAAGAGATATTCTCTTCCGCCCAAGACAGAATGAGGGACACTTCCTTGAGGGCTCGCTTGCTCCGAGTCCCCCCCCTGATGATTTATGTAGGCAACCGCTGTCTGGTTGTCCGAGCGGATCTGCGCAGCCCGACCCCGAAGGTGTGGGGTCAACTGAGAGAGAACCAACCTGATCGCCCCCAGTTCTAGAATGTTGATGGCTGCATGGGCCTCCTGGTGGCCTCACTGACCCTGGAATTTCAGAGACTTCCAAACTCCCCCCCAACCAGTCAGACTGGCATCTGTGTTGACAGTCTCCCAACACGTAGGCAGAAAGGTCCTGCCCACTAGGAGATTCCTGGAGTCCAACCACCACGATAGGGACTGCCTGGCCAGAGGGGACAGAACAAATTCCTGATCCAGGGACATAGGGTCCCGATCCCAAACCGAAAAGAGATGCAACTGAAGAGGTCTCATGTGAAAATGGGCAAAGGGGACCACCTCGAAGCAAGACACCACCAGGCCCACCAACTGCATCCCTTGCCGGATGGAGGGATGAGGACACAAGGGCAGGGCCCGTGCCTGCTTCTGAAGGCTCTCCACTTTCTGATGAGGGAGAAATATCTTGACCTGAGAGGTATCCAGAGTCATGCCCAGAAAGGACCTCACCAAAGACGGAGACAGTGAAGACTTGGGATAGTTGATCACCCAACCGAAGGACTCGAGAGTGGAGGTCACCACCTGAGTGTCCTCCTCGGCCTGGTGAAGAGACTGGGCCACAATCAGAATGTCGTCTAGGTAAGGAAGGATGCGTAGAACTGCTAGGCGTAGGCCCTGAGCTGACAGGATTTTGAGACATCCGGGATCTGAGGAATCTTTGGGGTGGCCAGGCTTGTACCCGGAGCCCTACTTCCCAGCCGTACAGCATCATCCATGGCAGTGAGGATAAAGGCAACAAAATCAGGGCAAAGCAAAAGGGGCCCTATACTCCTCCCCCCTTCTACCAGCCGTAGCGCCATCAGCAAGACGCTTGAGCAGTTTCTTAAGGGCAATAGCTGTAATGGCAGCATCACAGGCCGGGCGCAGTCCAGCCCCCACACAAGTAAAAGCATGGCAGGTCAGCTGATCCATGCGCCAGTCCTCGCTTTTCCACGGAGTGGTAGTGTCAGGGGAAGGCATTACCGAGGTGTTGGACAGCCCTAGAACGGGAGCATCCACCTCAGGGGGACATGACCATCGCTTTACCAGGTCAGCAGGAAAGGGATACCTCTTATCCAATCCCTTGGGCACTGCGGGCAGTCTGTTAGGACGTTCCCACTCCTTAAGCACCATAGCCTCGATTCAAAGACACATTCGTCCGGACTTCCGTAGCTGTCTGTGAAAGTTTTGGTGGGTGCTAGTCTTTTTTTTGCCTTTTTTTGTCCATTTTCTACTCGCACGAACGTTCGGGAAAATGTATATATGCTCTTTCGATGAACGGAAGCAAATCGGAACATTTCCAGTTCAGATAACTTCCGTTGTTGGGATGGTTTCTGTCTGATTCAGAGAGCTGATTTCCGACGGATCACCACCCTATACATCCGTTTCATTTCCGATCCACTTACGAGACCTTTGAGGGCTCGGATTGCTATTGTTGAACATGATTTGCGGCTATGTGGAGGAGTCTGCGCACCTTTAGCACCAAGGCATTGTATGTATCAGCATGGCCGAGGCCATAAATTGTATAGCAATGCATACCTGAATCAATACATTTCATGTATGTCTTATAGATGCATTTTAATGCTGACCTAAATTAGTCCTTAGCATGTAAACATTTATTTTTCCACACATCCATATAATTGCTATATTTTTTTAGACTTATGTCCTTTGTGAATTATATTTGGATTGTTGAACTTGAATCTTAATTTGTTGTAGGAGTTATTGTTTTAGTTGGTTACCTTTGCTTTGTGTAATTATTTTATATTTGGTTGCAGGAACTGCAAGATGTGCCACTCGCCCTTGCTCCTGATGCCAGTTCTTTGCCTGCAGAATGCGGGCCAGGGGTTCTCTAATCGGGCACTATGCAAAACCTGGGCCGTGGTGGCGAGGGCCCTCTGGCTTTTGAAGTCCAGATTTAGGTGTTTGGACCATACGGGGGGGCACTGCAGTATGACCCCCAACAAGGTTATACCAAAATTTTAATTTACGTTTTTTAACAGGGACCACACGTGCCAGAGTGGCACAACTGAGTGTCAGGGTCCTTCAGTTGGTGGGCGAGATGCAGGAGCTGCGCGACTCGTTGGGGACCACAGATGAAGAATAATGTTCTATGGCCTGCCATTGCTATGTATTTTGTTTTTTATAGTTGTAAAAATGTGAAATTTACAAAATTTTATATTTGATGGTATATAATAAAACTGTTACACCGAGAAGTCATTTGGGTAAGTTTTAGGGGGCTAAAATGGAAGAAGAACCTAACCAAGAAGTGGTTTGGGTGAGCTTTAAGGGTCCAAAAGGGAAGATGGAGGGCAGTGCTAAGTGATTTAGCTAAAAATTGTAGTAGAAGTGAGGGTGGCAAATATGTAGGCGAGCACTTTAATGAGTTAAGTTTGTAGTGCGCAGGCGCAAGATCGTAAGGATTCCGTCTGGACAAATATTTTTTGTAAAATGGAAACAGAATGTACCAGGAAATGTAAAGGATTCGTTGGAGGATACGATGGGAAAAGGGCAAAAACGAAAGCCTACGTTGTAACATGTGGAAATGAAACGGAAAAGTCTGGATGGAAAATGACATCCTCGTAATTCGTAATCTGCCGTACGAATGGACGGAAACTTTACAGAAGGTTTTCAATGCATGCATAGAATCGCTCATACGAGAACGGAAAAATTTCACAAAAAAAACAAATCGGCACGAAAACTGAAGTTTTTTTGTGTCTCTCTGAATCGAGGCTCATATTGGTGAAATGTCCCTGCTCAGGTAATTCCAGACGCTGTTTGTCAGGACCGAACAGCTCACCCTGCTTTTTTTTTACCTCAGGAGGGACAATGTGCAAGATTTCAAAAGTATGAAACAGCAGACTATCAGTGTCCTCAGGGAACCATTGTTCCTCCCCGGACGCAGACC
This sequence comes from Gastrophryne carolinensis, assembly GCA_027917425.1. NCBI lineage: Eukaryota > Metazoa > Chordata > Amphibia > Anura > Microhylidae > Gastrophryne > Gastrophryne carolinensis. The sequence goes on from CM051237.1 coordinate 7,708,564, forward strand.
CGGGGCCACTCTCGCCACCCTGCTGCTGGTCCCCAGAGGAGTCGGAGTCCTGGAAAAGTTCCCCTTCCTCTAGGGAGTAACAGCCACCAAAAGCATCAAATTCCTCATCTTCCTCAGTAGAGAGGGAGGGAGTGGAAGTCAGGTGCCGCTTCTTGCCAGAGGCCTTCCTAGGAACAGGCCTGGCAAGCTGCCTTTCAATGCTGGCCACACGAAGTGCCAGATCAGACTGAGACCCCCTGCCATTATCCATTATCCCCCTCCTGGGGGCTAACTGCAGGAGCAGGGGGTAGGTGATGCCGAAGGAGGCGCAGAGCTGGGAAGAGAGGGGTTCAACCCAGCCTGGGCCGCAACGATACCCTGGGCGCACGGCAAGCACACCACGGCACTGTTACTCAACGGGGATACCCCACACATGGCACACAGCCGGGATAGTCCCAAAAGACCCCCAAGCACGCTATCCCCAGAAGCCTCCATATGGTGATTACAGCAGGCGCAAAATGCCAGCACAGGGTAAAGGCTAACACAAAAGCCACCCAGGATGCCCTCCCACGGGATGCCCCCAGAAGCCAGTAAGGGGAAGATGAGGGGGAGGAAGGAGTAGAGCTGGGAGAAACCACAACCCACAAGTGTCCCGCCTGAAAGACATAAGTAAAAAAGGCACATGAGCTTCCCGCAATACATGCCCCAGGAAAGCAAAACCCCTGAGGGGGACTCACGGACCAAGCAGACAGAAGGATCACCAAGCCGCAGATCCCTGGAGGACATGACCGGAGGAAAGGAGTCACTGCCGCAGCCAGAAGGGAGACAGTCCCAGACCTCGAGGGGGAGAATGACGCGATACGCGTCATCCTCTGGCCCCGCCTCCGAAGAGCGCGTAAACGGCGCCCACGTGACCTCGCCAGCACCATGACAGTACAAGTGAAAAACGCCACAAGTTAAATCGCCGCCCGCCACGGAGCGTAGTACAAAGCGGCGGCAGCTAATAACACCAAAAAACACCTAGAACACAACACTCGCCGCCGCCATCTGACCCCCCAAACACCCGGCAGGGAGAGGGGGGAGGAAGAGAGGCGAGCGGCAGCAGCAAGACCCAGTCCAGAAAAGAGGGGGGGACCCCAGAAAAGAGAGGAAGGTTTACAGTCCCCGAAAACACTCAACCCCTCAGCCGGGACAGGAACTCCGCATCCCTCAGTAGACTCACCATAAAGCCTATGGCCGGCTACCCTTTGTGGTACAGGGTCTGCGGCCTGGAGAACTTGACCCTAGTGCTCTTCTACCCGATCCGTCAACCAAGGCTGGGAGGCACGGAGGGTCCGGAAACGGGTGGAAATAGACTTGCAGGGCCACAGGCTTGGTTGCCCCACTCACCTGTGCAATATAAAGAGCCATCTTCTATCTTCGCAGTGTCACTGCAGAGGAAACACTGGAAGTGGTATCAGGTGATCCTGTTTTTATACGCTAGTGCTCTGCGCCACCTTGTGGCGGAATATCCCAGATGTTATGATTATTGAAGCAGGCCGTGCCATGCAATAGGAAAATACAATTCTGTGATTACTCACCTGTAGAATTGTTTTTACTGTGTACAGCACGGCCTGTTTCATCCCTCCCTTGTTATCGTTATCCTTGGTTGCCTCTTTATGGTGATTTGTTCAAAAGTTTATTTTGTGAGGCTGTGAATTTTCTTTTCATGTTTATCTCCCGGCTTCTTGCATAACTGCTTTTCAACACTGGGGTTCTATGGGTGATTCCTGGCATTTTATAGGGCCAGGAGGACCCACGAATCTTCTGCAGTCAACTGCGCCACCTTGTGGCGGAATACCCAGAAGTAATGATTGAAATGAAACAGGCCGTGCTGTACTCAGTAAAAACAATTCTACAGGTGAGTAATCACAGAATTGTATTATTTTTGAGTTGGAGGCAGCTAGTGCCTGAAAGTTTGGTGTAAATGAAAGAGAGTCCAGTATAACCCTGATACAACATGCTTGAGGAGCTGCCGTGATAAAGAGGTCACTGACAGATATATTTATGTTGGAGATAGGAGCAGAATTGGATGGTGGAAAGATTTTTAAACTTTAGAAAGATTACGTCAGAGAGGTTACACAGAATGGACACTTTGTAGATGAGATAGATATTTACTATTAATCAATAGGAAGAAAAGAAACCTGCAGTATATAAATTGATAATTTTATCGCCTCGTACAGTATGGAATATAAGAATGAGGATGAAATGAGTCATGAAAATTATGATTAAAGGTTAGAGCCTTTCCCTAGAAGGGACATTTGGAAATTAGTGAGGAGATCACCTAACCAGGGGAGGCCTCTTTCTCCAGGTTTATTTTCTCCCCATCTGTCAGTGTTTGAGACCTTGTCCCTAAAAGAGCACTACACGTGTGGTAGATGTAATGCATGTGGGTATGTGGCTCATGGACATAATTTATTATCCTGTGCTGCTGAGAAATGGTATAAAATCAGTTTTTGTTTAATGATTGGACAAAATACGGGTTGTACTTGATCTCCTGTAAACATTGTCGAGTACAATAGGGTTGATTCAGAGCCTTCTATGTGCCATCTCGTTTTTGTTCCTAAATGTGGACATTACACATAGCTTTCGTAGTATAATTGCATTTGCATGATTCACAGCCTCCATCGGGTGCGTGTTGTACTAGTTTTGGAGCTGCGTAAGCCACCAAGAACGCTGTGAGTACAGCTCTCAAAGCCTATTTCACAGACAATGCATACGTTGCTGTGAAACGTCTCGTAGCGTTTTTTCACGTACCTTGTAACCAAATGTTTCAGTGTTCAACGAGATCCTACTAGTTCCCACCAAAAATTACCTGTTTATACCCTTGATTTAGCCCCTAAATTTTCAGTTTTTGTGAAATTTATACACAGACACTGGCTTGTTTGCTGGCTTGTACACATATGCGAACCTCTTTTTTTTACCGGTTCACTATACACTGGCCATGCTAATCCATTAATTACTTATTGCTGTGACAACTCTCTTCTGCTCCAAAGTACTTAGCATGCCATGCATTTTACTTTTCTTCTTCTGCTTAATGCATACCTTAACCACTTTCCACTTTGCCATGTATTCTTCTTTACTTCTTCCTAATGCTTACCTTAACCACTTTCCACTTTGCCATGCATTCTTTGATTTTGTACCTCAATTCCTGTGCCCTGTGGCTTGGTTGTTTATCTTTGGCCAGGCAGTTCCCGCACCTGAAGCCCCACCATGTGTCACATCACAAGCACGGCTTTTGTGGGGGGAAAAAAAGCCCTTCAATGTCTTTTTTCACCTGCTCACATTGTTCACTCTTGTGGTCCAGGATTGGCAAGAGGGACTGTCTACAGCTTCTATCCCACCCTAAAGTGCTCTAGGGTTAACTTACTCCAATCCTTGATTCAACTCCACCTGATGCCAGTGCACCAGCATCTCCAGCTCATGCTCCTGCTCAGGCTTCCAACGAGACTTTTGGTGCTGGACCCCATGAAATATTCTGTGTCTTGCAGAACTAACTTCTTTTCAGTCCTCAGTCTTGTACCTACTCTATACAGGAGGACCATATTCTCACTGCTACAATGATACAAACTTGAGAGCACCATCTGCTAGAACAGAAAAGCCCAATCCTGGCATCTCTGACTACAATGTACAATATTTGTGGGTAGTCTTCACCAAGTCAGCCTTCCAAGGCAAATGGTGCAAGAATATATTTCACAATTTCACTGTGGGAGCACCAGCACACTCTGGAATGATCCTGAAACACCAGTTCCCTTTGGCATGATCCAATCAGCTGAAAGATAAAACTGGCTCAGGTCGTCTCTCCAGAATCTTAAGAGTAACTAATTTTCCTCAGTATCCATGTGGACCATCAGTTGAGGGAACAACATGGTGAATACTGTTGAGTAGTCTGCTGGACCTCATCTCGGCCCCTTTTGGGTAGGTTTCAATTGCTACACCAGAGAGGAGCCAGTCTGAGCCCTATCCACGAAGCATTGGATCAAATGTTTTCCTAACACATAAGCTGGGTGTAGTCAGCCATATTACTCTCTGGCCAAGCAGCCCCACCCTCTGATGCTTTCTGGTGATTATCCATTAAGTTACAGTACACACAGCTCAGCACTGGGGAGCACAAACCTGCACCCATTGCACCTGCACAAGTTTAAATACCTTTACATTTGTGACCCAGCAAAAAATCGTTGCTATCTTGTCCGCAAACTCCTGTTCCTGAGTTTTGTCCTTTCTTCCTGTTCTGCCACACCAGCCTAGACTTATCTTTCTGGAATTCTCACTACCAACTCTGACTTCTGCTAATCTTAAATTCGGTACCGTACCTCTGTACCATGTTGGTTCCTATACTATGTGGGTGCATGGCCTTGGTGGCTGAAGCCCAGCCCATCCTTCCTTTAGGGGGCTCCAGTGAAGACCAGGCCTTTCAGTAGACTTTGGGCCTTGTGGATTATTCATTTACCTTTAAGCAAATTTATCTGCCTGTCTGTTAAGCTATCCCACTATCACTTAAGCACCTCCGAAACTCCACATAAGCACTCTTCAGACAGCTGACAAAATTAGAGACACTTCCGGGTAGGTAACCTCTGAAAATATACAAACTCTTCATGTATTGTATGCTAGGATCTGTGTTTGGAAGTATCACTATAATACAATTCTGTGAAATACTCACCTGTAGAATTGGTATTATACGCATAGAGTACGTCCTGCTCCATATATAATACTTACACGTGGGGTTATCCTCCGCCAGATGGCGCTGTGCACTGCAGACATGCAAAAACAGGCTCCTCCCGGCCCTTCATATACCCAAGGAACTCCCACAAATCCCCAGCATTGAAAAGCAGTGAGAAAAAGAAGTCGGGAGAAACCAACCACCAAAACTGGTAATAATAACAATGATAACAATCACCATACAGGGGATCCAGAATAATGTAAAACCAGGGTGGGGTGGAGCAGGATGTACTGTATGCGTATAATACTAATTCTACAGGTGAGTATTTCACAGAATTGTATTATTGTAAGCATACAGTACGTCCTGCTCCATATATAATACTTACACGTGGGACATCCAATAGCAGTGTCCATAAAGTAGGGTGGGATCCCCAACAAAAAAGGCAACAGCAAGCAGTTTAAACCACTGCCGCCTGCAAAACCTTGCAGCCAAACACAGCGTCAGCTGAGGCCCTAACATCAACCTTATAAAACTTTGAAAAGGTATGAACGGAAGACCAAGTAGCGGCCTTGCAAACTTGTTCAACAGAAGCCTGGTGCTGGAAAGCCCAAGAAGCAATAGCACGAGTAGAATGGGCAGAAGGACGGAAAGGGGGAGTCTTCCTCTTAACAGAATAGGCCTGAATCACAGCCTGATGAATCCATTTACTGATGGTAGACTTGGCAGGAGCCAAACCCTTCCTAGGCCCAGAAGGCACAACGAAGAGAGCATCAGTTTTCCTAAAGGCCGCAGTGACAACCAGGTAATACTTCAAGCACCTGACTACGTCCAAGGAATGCAAAACCCTCTCCTTGTCGTTGCTAGGATTGGGACACAACGAAGGAAGAACAATGTCCTGGTTCAAATGAAATGCAGACACAACTTTAGGCAGAAAATCTGGTTTGAAGCGGAACACCACCTTGTCTTTGTGCCTCTCATAGTACGGAGACTGAATAGATAGAGCAGCCAGCTCAGACACAAGCCTAACCGAAGTGATAGCCACCAAGAAGACAACCTTGAGAGTGAGAACAGCAAGAGCAGCATCCTGAATAGGCTCAAAGGTAGCACCCTGCAAGGCAGACAAAACCAAGTTTAAATCCCAGACAGGGACCATAGGTTTTCGAGGGGGACGCACGTGAGTGACCCCCTGAAAGAAGGTCTTAATCAGGTGATGTTGGGCAAAGGTCTTCTGAAAGAAGATAGAGAGGGCAGAAACCTGACCCTTCAGAGTACTAAGTTTGAGACCTAAGTCCAGACCATGCTGTAAAAACTCCAGAACCCTAGGGACTGAGAATTCCCGGCAGGGAAGAGATCTAGACTCACACCAGTCAATGTAGGTACGCCATACATAATAGATAGCAGAAGAAGTCTTCTTCCTGGCCTGCACCATAGTAGCCACCACAGAGGCAGACAAACCCTTCTCCATCAAGATGGAGGTTTCAGCAGCCAGGCCGTCAAAGCCAGAGTTTGTAAATTGGGATGGCGTAAGGACCCTTGAGTTAGCAGATCTGGCACCCCTGGCAGATCGTACTGGTCTACTGCCATTTGAACCACGTCTGCGAACCACACTCTTCTTGGCCACATGGGGGCCACTAGAATCACAGGTACCCCTTCCAGAGCAATCTTGCGCAGAACCCTGCCCAGAAGGGGGAATGGTGGAAACATACAGGAGTCGAAACTCCCTCCAAGACATGGACAGGGCATCCGTAGCCATGGCCAGAGGATCCTGAGACAGTGAGACGAAGGCCGGGAGCTTGTGATTGTGACGGGATGCAAACAGACCCACATCCGGTAGGCCCCAACGGTGACACAGGGACTGGAATACCCTGTTGCAGAGGGACCACTCCCCCTGACGGGACGTCCCCCTGCTCAGGGCGTCTGCTAGCAGATTCTCCGCCCCCGGAATGTAGACAGCCGAAATGCATTGGACATTGGCCTCCGCCCATGTCAGAATCAGAGACACCTCCTGGAGAGCACCCTTGCTCCGGGTCCCTCCCTGATGGTTGATGTAGGCAACCGCCGTTCTGTTGTCCGAGCATACCTGGACCGACAGACCCCTCAGGTGTGGGGTCAACCGCTCCAATACCAACCTGACTGCCCGCAATTCCAGAATGTTGATGGGCAGATGGGCCTCCTGAGGGCCCCACCTCCCCTGGAAACGCAGGGTCTTCCAGAATCCCCCCCAACCTGACAGACTGGCATCCGTTGTGACCGTCTCCCAGGAGGGGGCCAGAAAAGACCTGCCCCCTATCAAGTTCCTGTGGACCAGCCACCACGCAAGGGATTGTCTGACCGAGGGGGGAAGCACACAAACCTCGTCCAAGGACGCTGGGTTCTTGTCCCACACTGACAGAAGGTGAAGCTGCAGAGGTCTCAATTGGAACTGGGCAAAGGGCACCGCCTCGAAGCTCACCACCATCAGGCCCACCAGCTGCATTCCCTGCCGGATGGAGGGCTGTGGGCTCGAGAGCAGGAACCTCGCCTGCGCTGTCAGAGCTTCCACCTTCTGTTGAGGAAGGAATATCCTTGACTGAACCGTATCCAGAATCATTCCCAGGAACGGAGTCACCGAGGAGGGGGACAGAGAGGACTTGGGGTAATTGATCACCCAGCCGAAGGACTCCAGGGTGGACACTACCAGCCGAGTGTCCAACTCTGCCTGCCGCAGAGACCGAGAGGTGATGAGTATATCGTCCAGGTAGGGCAGCACGCGTATGCCCCTTAGCCTTAACAGGGACATCACCCCTGCCAGCACCTTGGTAAACACCCCGGGAGCCGAAGTGAGGCCGAATGGCAAGGCCACAAATTGGTAATGCTGATCTTTCAGTGCAAATCTGAGAAATCTTTGGTTTCCTGGAAACACCGGAACGTGAAGGTAAGCGTTCTTTATATCTACGGACGTCATAAAGTCCCCTGGGCGCAGAGAGCCGATGGCCGAGCGCAGAGTTTCCATACGAATGTGTTTGTTTTTGACAAATTTGTTGTGGATTTTTAAATCCAGAATGGGCCTGACTGACCCATCCTTCTTGGGTACTGTGAAAAGGTTAGAATAGAACCCCATGCCCCTGTCTCCTAAGGGGACCTTGCAAATGACCCCTAGGTCCAGGAGGCCCTGCACGGCCAGCAACAAGACCTGAGCTGAGGCAGGATCCTGTGGAATCCGGGACCCAACGAATCTGGTGGGGGGGCCATACAGAAAATTCTATCTTGTAGCCGGAGGACACTACCTCCTGAATCCACCGGTCTGAGACGTGGCGCCTCCAGACATGCTCGAAGTGCTGCAGACGTCCCTTCACCCTGATGGGCGAGGGCGCCCCTTCATGCCTGGGGAGTCTTGGGAGGGGCTTTAGACTTGGGTCCCCAGGAGGAACCGGGACGGCGTCCTCTGTTCCTGTGCCAGGACTCTGCGCGGGACCCAGCGAAGGACACCCCTCTGCCTTGTTTAGCCCCACGGTAGGGGGTCGATAGGGAGCCTTGGCCACGAAAGGGCCGAATCTGTCGCCTGCGCTGGGGTAACTCGCCTCCCTTGGCGAAGAGGTCTAAACGATTCCCAAACAGGCGCAGCCCCTTAAATGGAAGCCCTGTAAGGGCTTTCTTGGCGGCATTGTCGGCGGCCCACTGGCGCAACCAGACCGCGCGGCACCACCAGGGCAGATGACCTGGCACACATCTTAATAGCATCGTCCAATGCAGACAGGATAATGTTCACAAACGCATCACAGCTGGACAGAGCATTGACAGTATCAGAAGGCAACTCATATGTGCCATCGAGAGCACTCCTAACCACAGTCCTGAGCGCTACTGCCGTAATGGCTAAGGCGCAAACCGGGCGCAGAGTCGCTCCCCCAAATGCAAAGGCATGGCATGCCAATTGGTCAACACACCGGTCCTCAGAGTCCCGCAGCGTAGTAGTGTCAGGGGAGTGCATGATAGAGGTGTTTGACAACCCTAGAATAGGAGCATCGACCTCAGGTGGCGATGACCAGCACTTAACCAAATCAGCAGGGAAGGGATATTTCCTATCCACACTCTTAGGGACCCCATGAAGTCTGCTGGGATGTTCCCATTCTTTAAGCACGAGGCTATTGAAATGGGTTTGCTCAGGAAATTCCAAACGAGCTTTAGCGGTATGAAAAAGATCACCCCTTTGCCGGGGAGCCGCAGCAGGGGGAGAGAGGGACAAGACCTTAAAGATCTGAACCAGCAGTCTATCAATATCATCCGAGGACCAATGCTCGGAACCAGACTCTTCCTGACCCCTGGACTTGTCGTCATATGACCCTGAGTCAGAGAACAGTTCCCCTTCGTCTGAGGGGGTATGGGCATAAGAATGCAACAAATCATCAGATTCTATAGGGAAGAGAGCCGAGTCAGGGTTCAAATGCCGCCTCTTGGCTGTGGCTTTACGCGCTAAGGTATTGAACGAGTGGATTACCTCAGAAGAGCCACTACAGGCTAAGAAAGAAAGAAAGAGACGCCGCAGCGTCCGCGAAGCCGCCGCCGTCCATGCAATGCAAAAATATAGTAAAGGCGCGGCGGCTATCAATACAAAATGAAATAAAAGCGCGGCTCTGACACCCATTCCCGGTAAAACACAATACTAAAGCCATAAGCGTGTAATAGGGTACACTGAGGCCGCCATACACACAACCCCTCCCCCCCTTCTTTTCCCCCTGGCTAAGGAGGGAACGAGGGAGGAAGGTGACCCGTTACATAGGGTCCACCGCTACACGGGGCGTGGGGCAATGATGCGGGAGGGGCATCCCCTAAAGGCTCACCATCAGCCTTCACCACCTACCCTATGGTGGGGGACTGCGGTGGAGCATGGCTCCATAAGCACACGTGCTGCCTACCTTCACCCGACCAGTGCAGCCCAGGCTGGGAGGCACATCACAAAGAGGACGGGTGGAAATAGTCCCACAGGGCCGCGGGCTGTAATAGCCCCGCTCACCTGCGAGAGAGTGATACTTCATGTCTTCGCAGTCAGCACTGCAGAGAAATCTGGGGATTTGTGGGAGGTCCTTGGGTATATGAAGGGCCGGGAGGAGCCTGTTTTTGCATGTCTGCAGTGCACAGCGCCATCTGGTGGAGGATAACCCCACGTTTAAGTATTATATATGGAGCAGGACGTACTGTATGCTTAGAATATATTAATTTGTATATAAATATGTAATTATGTTTGACATATAACAGAATATTGGCTGTTTATTTAAATATGTGGGTGTGTGGGTTCAGATCAGGGTTTTGCCATCCCATTCTATGTCTTTCCTTTTGCTGGTGTTAATACTTACCTTGCTCCACTAATGTGGTAACTATTACAGGATGCCTTGCACTTGTCTGTCCTGTAGTGATTCTGGATGGGGCAGTGGGACACAGCATATAGTGACAGCTTGAGTGAGTCCCCCTCCAATGTGGGAATGCCCTGACTGCCCCTGCTGTCTGGAATGTCCCTCCCCTTCTCCTTCTCTAAAGGTTTTAACTTTTTCTTGCACAACAATGGCTTCAGAGCTAATCTTAGTTTTCTTACAAGTGATCCCAGGAGCTGTTTTATGTTCAGCAAGGTTTCTTTTTAACCTTCTTTAATCCCTCGATCTCTTATTTTCTCCAGGTGCTGGTTCAAGCCTGAATAATATGGACCAACATGCAGTAATCTCTTTAAATGTTAAAATAAAAGATGAAGACATAACAGCAAAGGCTATGGGAGACCCAGCACTGCACCCTGTACATCTCCTATTTCACCCTTCTGCACAGGAGGAAAGTCAGTCTGTGTTCCCTACACATCATACAGCTCATAGATCTAAGAAGCCATATTCATGTACTGAATGCGGGAAGTTTATCTCTCAGAAAGCACACCTTAAAAGTCATAAAGTAATTCATACAGGAGAGAAGCCATATTCATGTTCTGAATGTGGGAAATGTTTTTCTCACAAATTGTCCTTTATCAAACATGAAAAAGTTCATACAGGGGAGAAAACACATTTATGTTCTGAATGTGGGAAATGTTTTTCTAACAAATCAGACCTTAACACACATGAAAGAATTCATACAGGGGAGAAGAGATATTCATGTCCTGAATGTGGGAAATATTTTTCTCGGCAATCATCCCTTATCACACATGAAAGAATTCATACAGGGGAGAAGCCATATTCATGTTCTGAATGTGGGAAATGTTTTTCTCGGAAATCATCCCTTATCACACATGAAAGAGTTCATACAGGAGAAAAGTCATATTCATGTCCTGAATGTGGGAAATGTTTTTCTCGGAAATCATCCCTTATCAAACATGAAAGAATTCATACAGGGGAGAAGCCATATTCATGTTCTGAATGTGGGAAATGTTTTTCTCGGAAATCATCCCTTATCACACATGAAAGAGTTCATACAGGAGAGAAGTCATATTCATGTTCTGAATGTGGGAAATGTTTTTCTCATAAATCAAACCTTATCACACATGAAAGAGTTCATACAGGGGAGAAGTCATATTCATGTCCTGAATGTGGGAAATGTTTTTCTCATAAATCAAACCTTATCACACATGAAAGAATTCATACTGGGGAGAAGTCATATTCATGTTCTGAATGTGGGAAATGTTTTTCTAACAAATCAGACCTTAACACACATGAAAGAATTCATACAGGGGAGAAGCCATATTCATGTTCTGAATGTGGGAAATGTTTTTCTTGGAAATCAGCCCTTACCTCACATGCAAGAGTTCATACAGGGGAGAAGCCATATTCATGTCCTGAATGTGGGAAATGTTTTTCTCATATATCAGCCCTTATCACACATGAAAGAATTCATACAGGGGAGAAGCCATATTCATGTCCTGAATGTGGAAAATGTTTTTCTAGAAAATCATCCCTTATGAAACACAAGAGTTCATGCAGGAGAGAAGCCACATTCATATGATTGTGGGAAATGAAACACATGAAAGGAGTCTCTTTAGAGAGTGGAGGTGACAAACCATGTGGTGAGATTCAATTTCCTGTGCCTCCTGTATCTTCCCCCTCTATTCTCTAATAGCTGTAGAAAGCCATTCATCCCATCCCTGAGCATCCCAGGAAATGTATATCACACAATTATTATGTTAGATTATGGTGATAAGAATGGAGGTAGTGTTATATAATCAAAGCAAAAAGCAATACTTTGTTATGTGTCCATAATTTATCAGCAAACCTTTCCCAAAGTGGACTTTTTTTAACTGTTGTACTTTTTATATCTTGTATTGTGTGTATTGTCTGCCATGTATTATTTCATAATTAGGACTAATGCTTAGCCGCTCTGTATATTGCATTTATTGGTCCTTATTTTCTAGCTCATAATTATATCAGTTTAACCCTTCTAGTGCCAGTAGTCTCACAAAACTACCTCTTTAACCACTAAGTGCCAGCTACGTGAGACGGAGCGGTTGTTTTCACTATTTTGCGCTATACATGTTCAACTGTGATATCCAGGAAAATTATATATTGTTTTTTTTAGCAGACTCTGGGCGTTTTATGTTAAATGCCTTCTTTGTAATTTTTTTAATGTCAATATTTGGGGGCGACAAAAAAAATTTAAAAAATATTTTTTTTATAATTTGTAGTGTTTTTGTAATAAAATAATGTATGTTTTTTAAATAAAATCTTATTGCATGTAAAGGCCTATTTCTCCCGGTTCTAACGGTACCACATATGTATAGGTAGACACCCTTTCCTGCCCAGGAGACTCCCCCAAACTGAAAATTAGGAGATTTTAAGATAAAATACAACTGCTATGAACACCCTGCAGTTTTTCTTTTTTAAAAAAAAAGAGTTGCCAAACACCCCAAAGTAAAGCATGTGCATAAGGGTAATTTTACTTGAACATTTCAGCTCTGCAGACAAAGTGCGCACTTTGCAACCTTTCAACCAAAACAACTCTTTACATTTGGAATACCCCCACAAACCATATATTTCCTAAAAATACACACATTAAGCTTTCTAGGTGTACCCAGCTTAATGCAGTGGCTCCATCTTTCTGGAATCAATGCCTCAAAAGAATTCTTTGGTTGCACAGGGTTTACCTAAAAAAAATGTATAATTTTTTTTCCCTAAACTATCAATATGCAAACAAGAAAAAACAAGCTAAATCTGAAAGCACAAGGTCCCCCGAGCAGAACAATACCCAACATGCATAGCTACTTTTAATTGCCAGCCTACTTGAGATTTTGTCACCCTCTGTTGACAGGTCATTTTTCACCATTTTGCGCTATGTTTAACTGTGATTTTTGCAGGAATTTCTAGCAAAATTAGATAATTTCTTTTTGCAGCAGAATTTAAACTTGAACATGAAATGTCTTGCTAGTAATTATTCCACTGTTATTTTTAAAAAAACCTTCACCTTCGTACTTCCAGTAAAAATATTTTTAAAAAGTTGTCTCATTTATTTTATTAAAGAAAACCATATTGCATGTAAAAGTCCAATTTCTTCCAATTTCAACATACCACATATGTATCGGTAACCCCCTGTTCCTGTCCAGGAGACTCCCCAAACTGAAAAGAGCATGTTATAACATTTACAAATAAATACAACTCCACCACCACCATCCACACTATAAAGAGTTAAATAAAAAAAATCAGTGCTCGTTTCACTATTGGACACATGGTGTTATCAGATATGGACCTATGCTTATGGATGACACGCTCAATAGTGGGGGCGGCCTCCTTGTATGTGACCATAAATGGGACCCATTCTCCTCTTAGTTTTTCCTTACAACTATCACTGGCCCATATACTTTCTGCCCGTTGTTGGGCTTGGGTCAGTACCTGTTTGGGATACCCTCATGCCAAGAATTTTTCAAACATCTGGTGCAGCTGTTTAGTACGGGTTTCAGGGTGGGTATTAACTCTATATACTCTCAGAAATTGTGAGATTGGCAGGCTATTAACCAGTGGTCTCGGGTGTGCACTGTCATATCTCAGTAATGTGTTTCTGTCTGTAGGTTTAGAGTAAAGACCTGTTGTTACTGATCCGTGACTCTCTTTGTCAATCACCACATCTAGGAAGGTAACATGCGTCTCAGACACCTCAGGGTTAAACTTAATCGTGAGGAACACTGAGTTTATGTATTCCACAAGATCCCATCTGCTCCCATGCCAGACCATGATCACATCGTCAATGTAGCGACCCCAGTATCTTACATGTTCTGTGTATAGAGGTGAGGAGTAAATGTATCTTTCCTCAAGGAAACCAATGAATAGATTAGTGAAAGAAGGAGCTATGGCGCTCCCCATCGCTGTCCCAAGTATTTGTTTAAAGAAAGATTTTTCGAATCTGAAATTATTATTATGTAAAACGATTGCCAGACCTGTGATGATAAATTCAGTAGGTTCTTGTAGGAGGAAATGTTTAACAGCCTTGGTGCCATGGTCATTGGGGATGTTGGTGTACAATGAAGAAATGTCCATTGTGGCCAATAGATCATCTTTATCAACCTGCACATTTTGGAATTTGTTCAGCAAGTCCCCGGTGTCCTTCAGATATGAGGGTAGTCGGCACACATATGGTTGTAGGTAAAAGTCTAACCATTGGGCTAGCGGGCGGGTCTATCCCTGCCACAATGGGCTGGAATTTAAGGGGGTTACACCCCTTGTGCACCTTGGGTAGGCCATATATTACAGGTGTGATTGGATGCTGGATTTCAATTATATTTATTTATATTTTTTCAATATATTTAGCAGTATTTTCACTCAACCATCCATTGGATACTTCCAGTGAGACAAATTGCACTGTGTTTTGGATACTCCAGACAGGGTTATTGGAAATTTGTTCATAACTAATAGGGTCCATTAGCATTTCTAGGATGCTCTTCCTGTACATATCATAGTCCATAACCATGATGGCCCCGCCTTTATCGGCAGGCTTGATGATAACTGTGTTATCTTGTCTCAAGGTAGACAAAGCTGTGAGCTCACCCCTTGAAGGATTGCGGTGGTATCTTTTGGACTGCATAATGTGTACAGTTTCTGCCCTTACAGTCTTGATGTAACTGTCAATTGAGCCATAATGGTCAGGGGGCAAAAATAAAAGTCATTCTGGACTTAGTTCTGACCAATGGGGATCTGGTGTCCGAGGTCAGGGCTGAAGAAAATCTGGGTTCTAGTGACCATCAATGCTTATGGTTTAGAATAAAAACAGACATTGTGCAATCACACACCAGAACCAAAGTGCTAGACTTTAGGAAGACAAACTTCAAGGAAATGGCGGACTATGTAGAAAGGGAATTAGGTGAGTGGAACAGAGTAGCAGAAGCGAGTGCCCAGTGGTCACTATTAAAAATGTCCATCTTAAAGGCAACTAAGAAATATGTGAAACAAACTAGCAAGAATAAAAGGAAGAAGAAACCATTGTGGTTTACTAGGGAAGTCAGCACGATCATAAAAGAAAAGAAGTCTGCCTATAAGAAGTGTAAAGAAAGTGGAAGTGTAGCTGACAGAGAGGCGTATAAAATTAAACAGAGGGAAGCAAAACTGATTATAAGGGCTGCTAAAGGGCAAAAGGAGGAAGAAGTGGCCAAATCAATGAAGAGGGGAGATAAAACCTTTTTCCGATATATTGGTGAGAGAAAGAAGAAAAACAATGCAGTCTCAAAAATTAGAAATAGGGAAAATAATTATATTGACAGAGATAAGGCTGTGGCTGACCATCTGAATAGCTACTTTTGTTCGGTATTTTCAGATAGTAGCAGGCATGGCCATAGCACAGCTTCCAGCTGGGAGGGCACAGCTCCGGTGTTTCTGGAGGCTAATGTCTTAGCCGAGCTGGCACATCTAAAGGTAAGTAAGGTGATGGGTCCAGATGGAATCCACCCCAGAGTTCTAAGGGAGCTTAGATTTGTGATTGCAGCCCCTCCGACTGATTTACTTAAAGTGGACCAACACCCAGGATTTTCACTATCCTGGGTTTTGGTCCACTTCCACTGTGTGAAACCCCCCAGAACGCACCAAAAAACTCACCTCACCCCGCTCCTATGGTGCATGCGTGAGCGCTCGTCCAATCATAACGCTCAGAGCCGCTGTGGAATGTAAGGACAAGCGACGAACAACCACAGCGACTCTGAGCACGCTGGAGGCCACATCTCACACTCCCCTCTAACAGGGAGTGTGCTCTGCTAAAGAGAAGCGCGAGATGCGGCCCACACATGCGCGGTTGGAACGGGGATAAGGTAAGGTTTCTGGGCGTCCTGAGGGGTTTCACACAGCGGGAAGGGATCTGATCGGCCCGGGAATTGATCAGCCTTGGGTGTTGGTCCACTTTAACCATTCCCTTTTAACTGGTGAGGTTCCAGATGATTGGAGAATGGCCAATGTCATGCCAATCCATAAAAAGGGGAGTAGAGAAGAAGCCAGTAATTACAGGCCAGTTAGTGTAACATCTATAGTGGTCAAATTAATGGAAACACTCTTAAAAAAACTAAATATTAATGACCTGTTGGACCCAAAACAGCACGACTTTACTGAGGGCCGATCATGTCAGACCAATCTTATTGATTTCTTTGACAATGTCACTAAAGTGTTAGATGAAGGTGGTGCTGTGGATATCGTCTATCTGTATTTTAGCAAAGCCTTTGACACTGTACCACATAAGGATCATAGATAAGTTATTGAAGGTAGGACTCAATCCCTGGATAGTTCAGTGGATTTCCAGTTGGCTGAAGGATCAGTATCAGAGAGTTGTTGTTAATGGTGTGCAATCTGAACAAAGGCGAGTTACAAGTGGTGTGCCACAAGGCTCTGTCCTGGGCCCCATTCTTTTTAATATATTTGTAATTGACATAGGAGAAGGCCTGGTGGGAAAATGTGTCTGTTTGCTGATGACACAAAGGTTAGTAATAGGGTGGATATTCCTGGAGGTGTCTGCAACATGGAAAATGATTTAGCTTTACTGGATAGATGGTCAAAACTGTGGAAACTAGAGTTTAATGTCTCTAAATGTAAAATCCTGCACTTGGGTAGAAGGAATCCCTGCTCTGAGCACCGTATGGGCAGCACTGTGTTAGCCAGGACCTCGGAGGAGAGAGATTTAGGAGTACTGATTACTGATAGTGGACAGTGTAGCCAGGCAGTGGGAAAAGCAAGCAGGATGCTCGGCTGCATAGCTCGAGGCATCACCAGTAGGAAGAGGGAGGTTGTGATGCCGCTGTATAGAGCCCTGGTGAGGCCACATCTAGAATACTGTGTGCAGTTCTGGAGACCTTACCTGCAAAAAGACATTATTCAAATAGAACGGGTCCAAAGGCGGGCAACGAAAAATGGTGGAAGGACTTAAACTTAAAACTTATCAGGAGAGACTTAAAGAACTGAATTTGTACAGTCTAGAGGAAAGAAGGGAGAGGGGGGACATGATTTAGACCTTTAAATATGTGAAATGATTGAATAAGGTTCAGGAGGGGAGTGTTTTTGAGAAGAAACTTAATAATAGAACAAGGGGGCACAACCTGAAGCTAGTCGGGGGGAAGATCAAAAGCAATGTTAGAAAATATTAGTTTACAGAAAGAGTAGTAGATGCTTGGAACAAACTTCCAGAAGAGGTAGTTGAAAAATCAACAGTCACTGAATTTAAACATGCCTGGGATAAGCACACATCTATCCTAAGATAAAGAGTACATAAAGTTACTTAAGGGCAGACTAGATGGACCGTATGGTCTCCTTCTGCCGTCAAATTTCTATGTTTTAACCTTCTATGTAATTGGCTCTTGAGTCTCAGACCCATAGCAAGTCAAATATCGTTATACTGTCTCTCAGCTTTATTGCGTTGTCAGAGATACTTATACAGAGAAGGAGTGAGCTAGCCCCCACCCTTGCAAGAGTTGGGGTACAAAGTAAGTTCAGAAGCTTTTTTTGCAGGGAACAGAAACCAACTGTTTCTACAGGAAACATAACTCATGGGGTTGGCCAAGTACTCCTCGGCATCCACAGTTTAGGGAGTACTTCCTTGATACAGCAACAATCCCAGGAGAAAAGCTTTCATAGACAAAACTTGTACAAGCTCACTGCAATTAGTCGCATCCTGTGAGCAGTGACAGGAATAGAATATAAAACAGCATTTCACACAGAATTAAAGCATATTTTTTACTTATAGCTAAGTCTTCTAAAAGCAACAGCGTTTAAAGTGGACCAACACCCACGGGTGATCGGCCCGGGAATCTATAAGATTCCCGGGCCGATCACCCCCCACCCCGCGGGACATCCGAGATCGGGATGTCCCGCGGGGTGTAACCCCCCCAAAACCCCCGAAAAACCCTACCTGATCTTCGGCGGCGGCCGGCCGCCGCCGCCTCCCTCGCGCCCCTGCAGGCGTGCGCGCGCCCGCGCCGGCCGTCTGCGAATGGCCGGCGCGGGCGCGCGCGCGTCAAAAGGGACGCGCGGGAGGCGGCGGCGGCCGCAGCCGCTTAGACGTCCTTGTACGTTGGCGCTGGGAGCGCGGAGAGGTGAGTTTTTCGGGGGGTTGGGGGGGGTTTCACACAGCGGGGCACCCCGATCGGGGGTGCCCCATCGAAGTGGACCAAGACCCAGGATAGTCAAAATCCTGGGTGTTGGTCCACTTTAAGTCTTATTCCAAGAGGCCCTATCCTTTTAACCCCTTCTTCAAATCATTGTTCACACTGATTCACTGGCATAATCTCCTCTAGCCCGAGTGTCATGGTAAATAATCCTAGGCCTATTCTTTAGATAAGTCTTATACTGAGAATCCCCAGCGTCCCTGCATATGGCTATCATGCACATTAAAACTTTAAACATTATATAGTGTGAGGATCAGCTCTGGTAGACAGCAGGATGTCAGCAGTATAGAGGCTCAGAAGTTCAACTTAAAGTCCATGTTTATTCACACAAAATAAAGTCCATAACACAAAATGTCCTTTTAGGGTTACATCACCTTTGCAGGAAAAATGCCACAGGTTTGCATCAGACAGGCAACGGCCCTCTTTAGTTTATATCCAAGCTTGCACGCTTGCAGTCAAATCCACCTTGGGTCCACATGAATAGCCTGTATCAGGGCTTCAGCCAGGCACACAGAGTCTCACTCCCAAGTGAACTCTAGACACAGCCAGTGCACAGCTGACTCCCCAGGCTATTTATGCGGCCTGCAAAACCCGGACCTGGGTAGTGGGATGGAGTCCCACCCTGCTCTACTCCATCCCAGTAAAGTCGTCCCGGGTTAGCCTTTCGGCTATACTAAAATGTTAACAGCAGACTGCCATTAGCAGCTGATGCTGGAAAAAAACTATACAGCTTTACTGCACCAAGGCCAGGTACCTTGGTGCCACATACCTACCATCAATGACGGCACCTTGCACCTTACCACAATAGATAAACAATCCCAACAAACAAATTGCCACAAGGTTAACCAGCATACCCTTAACCCACTTAAAGGGGCCTTTCTAATTTCCCCAATCTCCAAAGGGGGACCAGTCTTGGGCAAAAGTCCTAATCTTTTCCTGTACTCTTCTCACTTCTTCCCTAAGCTCTTTTATAATAATCAGGTACTTCTAGGCTGGTGTTGTGGATCCAAGTGCAACACTCCTCAGGCCTGTCAGTGCTGCACTCATACTTTCAATGGCTAAGCCATGCATCTCTACCTTAGTCCTGAGTGCTTTCTGTTCCAGATTTGACTTTTCTATGTGGTCAGCATTTTTACCCATTACCTTGTTCATTAGCCCGATATAATTATTCAGCCTCTTCATCATATCTATACCCCACCCCATCCAGGATGGAAACCACGCCCATATCATGTCTTTTTTCAGGAAAATCTCCCCTTTTAAACTCTTCTTTACCCTATTCAAGGACTTCAATGGGTATTTGGGGTAAGGACTTGCTTCCATCTCATAACCTTCACCTGCTACTACCATTGCAGGAATCAGGTAGGCTAGGTGACACCACCCCATGGGCTTTCTAGGGAACCATGGGTAACATGTTTTTTCACAACAGATTAACACATTACCCAAGACTAACCCTTCTTCTGCCAGGCCCTGTTGACGGATCCTGTTGTAACTTGCTCCAACTATCTTGAAGAGAAAATCACTAAAATCAGTTTTACCATCCCCCCGTGTCAACTTCTCTTCTCTTACACCAGGGTGGAATTCCTGTTACAGCTGAATCAGTTCCCCCCCATTCAATAGCATTTATATCAGATATATTAACTATGGTGACAACCATTCCTTTTCCCTCTTACTTCCTCTTGACCCAACAAAAAACACCAATCAGGGGGGTACATTCTGGCTACGATGTGATATTCTACTTTTTTTATTCGGGGCCCATTTGTCTCCTCCCATTTAACCAGGCTATTATTCCTCACAAGATCAGTAATGTTCACGGGTACAGCAATCAGAGGGATTCTTGAGGAGGAGGGGTGCAATTTGCAACATGTCCAACATTTCTCAAAGCCTGATTGTCTAGCGTAAGCATATTTAAAATTAAGCATTAAGAATTGAGTATGGTGGGTGCCTGCCTCTCTTTGCTGGCGAGTTCTGGCATTCCCTTGAGCCGGGTCTGGAGAGGCATCCCAACACATACCTTGCAAAGGACCAAGCATTTCTCTATCATATTCACAATGTGTGATGAACCAGATCACAGTTACTATCAGAAAAGACAGTATCATTGCAGTCCAAAAGTGATCTAAGCCATAAAACCATCTCGCAATCCACGAGCCCGTCTTCGGACCCTTCGCCTGTTGGGGGTCCAGCTTCTTCTTGTCTCCTTGGTGAGATGTCTGGCTGTGGCTCTCTTGGTAGAGCGTCTGATACTTCATTCTGGTCAGGCAGTGGAGCGAGCTCAGGTATCTTCTTCACTCTGGATGCATGGATCCAGGATGGATGTCCTCCCACCAGCATGGCTGTCCTGGTGACGGCTGTCACTCTGGTCTCTGGTTCAAAAGGCAAATCAGACTTCCTTGCAGGATTCAAGACTCTAATTACCACCCGATCTCCCACCTTCAGGTTATGGAATGGTTTCTGTGAAAGAGAAGGAGAGGTCCGAGAGGCTTTTAGCTCATTTACATCAAGAGTATCAATCAATTCCCTCACATATTCATCCTGGAAAACCCAGCTTCCTCATTACCTGGCCTTGGAGGCCTATTCCAGGGTAAGGAAAATGGTCTTCCCATTAGTACTTCATAAGGGGACAATCCAGTCACCTTATTTGGAGTCATTCTGATTTCAGCTAGTATGGCAGGCAACTTCTCTTTCCAGTTAACAAAATTACCTCCTGTAGCTTTTCTAAGTTTATCTTTTATTGTCCTATTCATTCTTTCTACAAAGCTCTGTGGGTGGTAAGGAATTCGAAATCTCCATTCTATTCTGAGTTTGTCATCCAAATCCTGACATATCTTTGACACGACCGCAGGGCCATTATCGGATTGTAGGGCGATTGGGCACCCAAAAAGGGGTAAAAGGGGTATTATTTCACTGACCAGGATTTTAACTACTGTTTTGGCATCTTCTTTTGTAGTGAGAAAACATTCTACCCATCTAGAAAACATGTCTACAATCACTAACATGTATTCCTGCCTGTACCCAGTCTTAGGAATGTGTGAAAAATCTAGCTGAAGATGCGTGAACGGTGTTGTTGGGTAAACTAAATGGTTGTGCTTAGGTTTATTCGGGAAATTTGGGTTGTTCCTTACACATTCTATACAATTATTGACATATCTAAGTACTACCTCAGGTCCCTGAAAAATGAAAAAACCCTTACTTAGTGAAAGTCTGTCTCCAGCCTCTATGTCCTACCCCATGGTACTGAGCTATGAACAGAGGTGCACTATTTACAGGGATGCAGGGCTTCCCTTCTTTGCACCAGAGACCGTCTTCGGTTCTCTGTGCACCCCTTGCTTCCCACGCCTCTATCTCTGCTGCTGGTTCCTGGAGCTCCTTCAGGCCCAAAAGTGCATTCAAGATAGGTGCAGGGCCAGAGGTGGTAGGTGCATACTTAATGGTCAGATTGGGGTATGACAGTAAAATAACTTCATACCCACTGAGTCATGTGTTGGGTATGGACATTCTTTAATAAGTATGAGACATTGTGACCAGTGTGAAGGGAGGTAGGGTGCCCCAGAGTGATGGAGGTGACCTGCTCAACAACCATGGCGCACGCCGCCAATGACCTGAGACATGTGGGCATGCCCTGCACCTGGACTGGTAGGAGTTTAGAAAAAAAAGCTACCTGCCTCAATTTTCCCCCATGTTCCTGAGCCAGAACCCCCGCGATACTTGATCACCAGCCTGAGGATCTCCCCTGGGAGGTCTTTAATGCACTCTCCAATTGTGATGTGTTTGTGAGGTTTATCCTCTTAGCGCTGGACGACACCATTAAGATGTGTGCGAGAACTTCCGCCCTTGTGGTAGCTATTCGCCGCCTGATCTGGCTGCGACAGTGGGGTGCTGACCATGATACAAAAAAGGCTCTCACTGGCCTTCCCTTTAGAGGGCGACGTCTATTTTGGGCCTGTTTGGACCTTTTTGGAAAAAAGGGCAAATCACCTCTACGCAGAAGGCCGTCTCGGCCTCCTCGGGGCAGGAACACCCCTCGCCCTCCCTACGTTAGTGTCAAACACGAACCAGGGGTGTGCTTCCAACTATTCGGCGTAGATTCCCGCCCCAGGGTGGGCAGTCAACGCCCTGGGCCCTCTGGCAGGACTAAGTCCAAATCTGCCAAAACCTCCCAAGCATGAAGGGATGCCCTCGCCCTTATGGGTGAGGGGACTGCCGCAGCACCTTGCTCCTATCAGGGGGCGTCATGCCTCCTTCCGGTGGATCCAGGAGGTAGTTCCCCCTGGACGCAGGATATAGTTTGCTGGGCAGTCCTTTTCCGAGGTTGTCAGGGTGCTTCTAGTCCCTGTCTCTCTTCAGGTTTTGGGGCAGACCGTGCTCGGCCTGCAGGGTCCGGGTTCACTTGCTGCTTACCCTTAACAGGCAGGGGTGAGGGCCTCTACATTGACCTTTCCTCCTTCCCTCAAAGGGATGAGGCAGTCTGGCCATGCCAGCAGTTTGTAGGCTTGGCAATTCTACGTTCACAGGTAGTGCCTGCACGGTATGTCTGTGTTGGGCCGCTGGCACTCTGCGCCCAGTGGGCCTCTTGCCGCCTGTGGAGATCTAAGATCCTTCTTTAGTTCCCCTGTGTCTTCTGGACACCGAGGCCATTACAGGTCAGTGTTGAAGGGCCAACACTGCGGATTGTGGCCTTGTTTTTGGCCTCTCTTCTGCTCCCAGACTGCTCGCCAAGGCACGGTCGGGGGTGATGTTTCTGACGTGACCGTGGGGCGTCTGCACTAGGACCTACTTGATCGTCCTTCTTTACTTCCCAATCTCTACGTCAGGCCGAGTGGGTTATTCGGTTGGTGGTGTCCTTTGGGAGTCATTTGGATGGGTGCTCAGTCACCTCAATTCCTCATTGTCCCCTTATGCGTTATCTTCATTCCTAGGGTACATTTGGATTCGGTTCAAGCTAGAACCTTCTTCCTTGGCAATAAGTGGACTTTCTGGTTACATGGGCTCTGTCCCTCATTGCTGTCACCTTACTGTCACCAGGCAGGATTGCAGCTGATGGGCCCGTTGGTGGCTGATCAGGTGATGTTCCTTATGCTCGGTGCCCTTGGGCTCTTCGGCAACTTATATTGTTAATTCTGGACAGGGTTCCAGCACCCCTGGAGCTAGGTCTGTGCACATAACCCCCTGGTACGGTGGTTCCTCTTGAGATGGTTGAAATCAAGGAACCCGTCAGGGGGCACCCCCCCTTTCTTGCATCTTCCTGTAGATGGTCACCATGGGTACCAAGTCTAGCAGGTTGATGGGGAGGGTTTTTTTTTCTTCTAAAATCCCCCGGGGTTCCTAGGTGGGGCCCTAGGGGGTCAATTTGCCTACTGTTTTTTGAAATAGTGAGCCTTCAGTTTGGCTCTATCTTACTGGACTACTCCTCTTCAGGACCTGTCTATTTGGGGACTCTTGGTCTGTCTGAAGACAGTGGCCTGTATTGATGATCCTCCAGGAGGGTTTCTGATCCTGATCTAGGTGGGGGTCAACGTTCCCTGCATTTCAGTGGTATTCGCTCTGATGGATGTCCTTCAGTGTCAGGATGTGCTATCCTGGTGTCCCTCTGAGATCCAACTAGTGTGGCTCTGTTGGGCCCCATCACTATCACAGGGGCTCTGCCCTTGTTTTACTGTCCCAGAATATTCTGACTTTGGTCATGTGGCTTAGTAATTTTATGGCTGGACATTCTATTCTATATGTCTTATCTTCATTCACCCTGCTTGGCGGGGTTCTGCGCAAGCCTATTCTGGTAGGGGGGACCAGTGATACTGGTGGCCCCTGGCTGGCCTAGTGGAGTGTGGTTTGCAGACGTTTTTGCTGAAGACAGCGGACCTGTATATTCTATCAGGAGTGCTGTTCTGACCACTTAGGCCCCCTTCTTATGTCGTCCCAATCTACGGCCGCTGGTCTAGACAGCCTGACGGTTGATTCATCCACCCTGAAGGAGATGTGTCTGTTGGGAGTCTAGGAGCAAGCTTCTTCTTTCTCTTCCGTCTATTATAGGGTACGGCGTACCCACATTGATTGGTGTGAAACTAGGTCTCTCCCCTGTTGGACGTTCCTTGTTCTCGGTGTTCTAGAGTTGTTACAGCATGGGTTGGAGTTGGCTCCCCAACTGGGTACTCTGACGGTTCAGGTTCTGCCCTATCCTCCTTGCTGTAGAAATCTTTGTTCAGTCTTCCTTGGTTAAGCATTATTTCGGGGATTGCTCAGGGGCATCCCCCACATAACTCTATGGTCCCTGTGGGATTTGTTTCTATTCTGTTTACCTTGCGGGATGTTCCCTTTGGACCCATTACGGATGCTGTCTGATCTGTTCTTACCCTCATGGTGTCCTTCTGAGGGCTGCTGCTTCAGTCAGACGTGTGCCTGAGCGGGCGGTTCTCGTTCTTATATATACACCTTGATGTGGTGGTGTTCCGCTTTACGCTGGACCTTAGGTCTAAGGTAGTGTCGTATGCTCCTGTATTCAAGACCTTCGTTTTTCTTCTGGGCCTTATTCCTAGTAAGCTGAGGAAAGGGGGTCTACATTCCCTCAACAGGTGTTGGAAGTATTTTTCCTGGATTGTCTCTTGTCCCTTAGGGGAACTGTTGCCCCTTGGGGTTTGCGGGCGTCTCCATCCATATGTGCCTGATCTCGTCTGCTTCCAGGGGTTATGTGCCCTTTGGCCTGGTCTTTACTTGGATGGATTGTCCCTTCTGGTCCTAAGTAAGGTTTCGGCTTCTTACTGATCTTTGTTAGTGTAGTGGCCAGTATTCCCGTCTGTCACGCGGGAGACCAGGTTTCAATTCCCCGATGGGGAGAGCTCTAAGTTTTGCCATGGCTATTGTTAGCATTTGGATTGGTCAGGCTGTTACTTGGGCCTATTCTGTTAAGGGGAAGAATCTTCTTCTCACTTTATTCTGATTCTACTTGTGCTTTGGTGCCTTTGGGCACCAGGTTTCTGTTGAACAAGTTTGCTAGAACGCTGTTTGTTTTCTGTTCATACCTTTTCAAAGGTTTTTATGAGGTTGACGTTAGAGACTGCTCATGTCGCTCTTGGTAGCAAGGTTTGCAGGTGACAGCGCTTTTACTGTCTGCTGTGCCTTTTTTGTTGGGGATCCGACCCTTCTTTATGGACACTGCTATTGGATGTCCCACGTGTAAGTATTATATATGGAGCAGGACGTACTGTATGCTTAGAATAATACAATTCTGTGAAATACTCACCTGTAGAATTGGTATTATACGCATACAGTACGTCCTGCTCCACCCCACCCTGGTTTTGCATTATTCTGGATCCCCTGTATGGTGATTGTTATCATTGTTATTGTTACCAGTTTTTTGGTGGTTGGTTTCTCCCGGCTTCTTTTTTCTCACTGCTTTTCAATGCTGGGGATTTGTGGGAGGTCCCTGGGTATATGAAGGGCCGGGAGGAGCCTGTTTTTGCATGTTTGCAGTGCACAGCGCCATCTGGCGGAGGATTACCCACATGTAAGTATTATATATGGAGCAGGACGTACTGTATGCGTATAATACCAATTCTACAGGTGAGTATTTCACAGAATTGTATTTTCCATAGTCTGGGAGGCCAAGACCTGGGGTACAAACTAAAGCATTCTTTAAATAAACATAAGCATTGACAGTTTCATCAGACCAGCACAGTATGTCTGGCTTTTCAGCATGCGTTTCAGCTTTCAATATGTTGTCATAGTATGAACAATATGGTATCCACTGGCGGCACTAACCAGTCATACCCAAAAATGTCAACAGCTCTTTCTTACTATGTGTGCGGGGCATTCCCACTATGGTTGCGACTTGATTAGGACTGACTCTCTTTGTCCTTGTGACAACACAAAACCAAGGTATTCAACCTTTTCCTGGCACCATTGTAGCTTTTCTTTAGACACTTGCACATAAAGTCTTTAACAGACTAACACCATCTACCCCGGCGACCTCCCATGTGCGTGATGTGAGCAGCACATCTGCATACATCAAGGCCACTGACCCTTGCGGGGGGTTCCAAACTTTGAGAACTTCTCTGAGGACAATGGCAAACGCTACTGGCGCATTGATGAACCCCTGAGGTAACCGTCCAAAACTCAGCTGTTTGCCTAGGTACGTAAAGGTAAAGAGGGGCAAGGTCTCAGGGTCAACAGGTATCCCAAAAAATGCATTCTCTCTAAACGTGTTTGCCTCTGTAGGGATGGCGGTGAGCAGGGAAACTACATCAGGGACCACTTCGCATAGCTCCTGAATCAACCAGCATAGGATTATCCCTGCCATTGACAATTAAGAGTACACAAGGTTGCTGGGAGAAATGATAGGACACTACTGGAAAGGTTGGGAAAATATCCCCTGGGCCTCCTCATTGTTGTTGCTGACCTTAGTCCAGTTCACAGGGTACTTGGGACCAGCATTGGTCTAGCATGAAACTGCCTGTGTTTGGGGAGCCTCTTGTATCTTTTTATTCCTGGGGCACTGTGACTTCCAGTGGTCCATAGCGCCACAAATTTAACAACCCCTACTGGGTTGTGTCTGTCCCTGATAAACCCCCCTCTGAAATCCACATTGGAACCCTCCTCTCCCCCCAAATCCTCTGCCCTGATTCCATCCACCCCTTGGGTTCTGTAGGTATAATGTACCTTCCGGAGTGGTCTGATAATGCACCTGGTTAACACCTGCTCCTACTTTTATAGTGTCAAAGCAACCTGCAGCATCTAGATCTGTTCTAAATCCTGGTAACTTTGCCTCAACCCAAGTGGGAATTTTCTGTTTTATCTGCAGGCTGGTAGTGGGCAGACAATTTCCAATAAATGTCTGAATACAAAGAGTGGCCATTTTCATCATTAACCCTTTAAGTGCCAGCCTACCTAGATTTTTTGTCACACTCTGTTGCCAGACTACTTTTCACGTTTTTGCGCTACACGTGTTGAACCTGGATTTTTGAAGGGATTTCTAGGGATTTTCCAGGAAAATGATATATTGTTTTTTTCAGCAGAGTCTGGGCTTCAACATGAAATGTCTTGTTTGGCCTTTTTTATTGTATTCTCAATACTTTTGGGTGAAATATGTGCAAAAAAATAAAAAAAAATTTTTTTTTACAATTTGTAGCGTTTTTTTGTAATAAAAAATGTAAGTTTGTTAATAAAATATTATTGCATGTGAAAGCCCGATTTCTCCTGGTTACAACGGTACCACATATGTATTGGTAGACACCCTTTCCTGCCCAGGAAACTCCCCCAAACTGAAACAGCAGTTTAGGATACGACTATGCAATATGATTGCATAGTTGTAAGGGGTTAATTAAAAAAAAAAAAAAATGACGTAGGGTCCCCCCTCCCGGGGGGGACTCATTTTTTTGGGAATTTTGAGGGTTAAAAACCCTTAAAATCCCCCCAAAAAATGATATAGGGTCCCCCTTACCCAGCATTACCGACCCGGACCAGCTATGGGGGCTTGCAGAACAGGGCGCAGGGGCCCTGGTCTCCTAGTTAGTGGATTCCTATTCCTATGAGGGTACTAGTCAGGGGCAATCTCTAGCCATTTCCTGCCACAGGTTTCCATGTAGGCTCTATCCCACTGGGGGTCTCCGCTATACCATGGAAAAGCTGACACATCTCTGAGACAGAGACCTTTAATCATATCAAGATGAAAGGGATCATTTGCTCCATCTCTGGGAAATGAACTAGTACTGCCCATACCTTCGGTCCACCCTGCCATATTGTACACAAATGGTAGAGTGAAATAACTTCCTCCTGTAAGCCTTTCAATATATTGGGTACAGGTTTCTCCCACTAATGGGGGTCTTACTCTCCTGGTCTCCCATAGTAGCAGCAACTTATATTCCTATGTAAGTGATCTGAAGTGTGCTTACCTTCACACTTGTCTAGTCACACAAATAAACTTAGTACTTTACGCAGACAGATAAGACAACACAAAACAGAAATTGTGGCTACCATACAAAGGAGGATCACAAGTAAAATTTCTAACTTCTTTTTCTTTGTTTCTATTGTGCACTTCTATCCCAAGACTCTCAGTCTCGTATCCCTGCCCCAACTCAGGACCGCGGCACCTACGTCTCACTAAGTAAGGAAAATAAAATTCACTTACCTAGGAGTACGGTAGGTGCCCGCATTCTCCACCAGACTGTTGGGGTTGATTGCTTCCATCCCTGGGTTTATGGCCCCTGACGCCCTGGTCCCCTTGTGATTGTCCTTTGTCAGCGTAACCACGACTCGAGTCGGAGAGTGTACAACGAGTAATGAGACAAAGCAAGTCAAATATCGTTATACTGTCTCTCAGCTTTATTGCTTTGTCAGAGATACCTATACAGAGAAGGAGTGAGCTAGCCCCCACCCTTGCAGGAGTTGGGGTACAAAATAAGTTCAGAAGCTTTTTTAGCAGGGAACAGAAACCAACTGTTTATACAGGAAACATAACTCATGGGGTTGGCCAAGTACTCCTCGGCATCCACAGTTTAGGGAGTACTTCCTTGATACAGCCACAATCCCAGGAGAAAAGCTTTCATAGACAAAACTTGTACAAGGACACTGCAATTAGTCACATCCTGTGAGCAGTGACACGAATAGAATATAAAACAGCATTTCACACAGAATTAAAGCATATTTTTTACTCATAGCTTCTTAAAGCAACAGCGTTTAAGTCTTATTCCAAGAGGCCCTATCCTTTTATTGACAATTTAGATTGCTGACCTGGTCACTACTTGGTTTGGAAGAGGCCTGGAAGCCATTTTTTTTCCTTCCCCTCTATTCTCATCTCCCTTAATTCTGTGTTCTTTCTTCTTTTACTGCCCTTTGTTTTTTTCTTCTTTAGTCCAAACCTTTGCTTCACAGACCCACAACCTCCCCTCTCAGTACTGCGTGAGTAAATGAGAATTCGTCCATTCTCCCCCTCCCCAGTCTGTGGAGATCCGTCCCCGGAACCTGGTTGGGCAGGAGGGCAGATGAGTGGAAAGTTGCTGGGGGTGGGTTGTCGGGACGTGGTTTTGTGGCTTGTTTGCACTAGTTGTTTACCAAAGGTAATTCTTTTCTCGTATCTCTTGCATATCTCGATGTCAATGCTTTACCTCATGAACAAAAATGATCGGATGTTGGTTTGTGATGTATGATCTTTGTTCTTGCAATTACCGTATTATTGTTGGAAAAAATTAAATGTTTTTAAATGGTATCACGCTATGCGATATTTTCTTCTTGCATCCTTTGTTATACTTCGTATCCTATGCCTGAGTTGAAACAGTGGTATGGGTAATGAACCAAGCATTTACTGATAATGCCCCTGTATATGCCCAGATGGACCACCCAAGGCCTAGAGGGAATTGGAAGTTAAACTCCTTCGGTTATCCCCGTTGCCAGAGCAGGATCCCGTATAGGCCACATTATAATCAGCAATGAATGAGGATAGCTCCCTGGTATCAGTCCACTGGGAAACACAAAAAGCAATGTTTAATTCTCTGATTCTGGCCATTAACAACTCCAGATTTAAGAAGAAGGAGCTGATGGACAGGCTGGGAGAAGCTGAGGCTGTCCTGATTAGGGACCACTCAGTGTCCACCAGACGTTCCTGTCAGCCAGCCTAGAGATTATACTCCACAACCTTACACCAGGAAAACAAGAGACACCATTCTTTTGAGTGAGCCAAGCAATGTGAACGTCTGTTGACACACATAACACGGGAAACCCGGGGATCAAGTACAGTTTTGGCCATTAATGACTCTGACAAGGGGAAGCAAAACACCTCTTACTTCACAAGATAATATGATCATTTATATCATACACATATACACACACAAGAGACGGATGTGGGTGCAGCAATATTTGATGGACGTAGACTTCCCAGACCTAACAAACTTACAGACTGAGGAGCTTGATGCCCCTATTACATTTGGAGGGGATACAGGTCAATCACCTGACCTAGACAGACTGCCGTTTGACATATATAATAGATACTACTATACCTTATGTGGCCCACAGTGCATCAATCTATATAATACATTGCTGGGGGCGGACTTGTTTCCCCTATCAGCATGTCGGGCACTAATTGTTATTCTACTTAAAGAGGGGAAAGGCCCCCAGGCTTTCTCTTCATATAGACTAATTTCATTACTCAACAGTGACTATACGATATGAACCAACATATCCAGAATGCAAACTGTTATTTTTCGAGTTATACACCCGAATCAGACTAGATTTATGCTGGGGAAGTCTGCGTCCATAAATTTGCACATAGCACTTGTTAATTCCCAGGTGGGTCATAGCAATGTGGGGCATTGGGGCGTGGTGTCCCTCGACATTGCCAGGGCCTTTGATTCCATAGAGCGTATGCACAGAATGGGATTCAGACCTTTGTTTCATAAGTCCAGTTGCTATACAGAAGCCCTAGAGCCTGTTTCGTCATTAACAGACTCTCTTTCCAAAGGGGAACAGAGGATGCATAGGCCAGAGCTGGGGGAAGAGGGATGTCTGGGGCAAGGCTGAGAAGAGTGGGATGGATGGGGGCAAATCTGGGAGAAGGGGGTTGTCTGGGGCCGAGCTGGTAAGATGACGACGGATGTGGCATAGCTGGGAGAACAGTGGATGGATAGGGAAAAGCTGGGAGAAAAGGAATACAGGGGGCAGAAATGAATGGGAGCAAAGCTTGGAAGAGATGGGTGAATGGGGTAGAGCTGGGAGAACAGAAGATGGATGGGGCAGAGCTGGGAGAACAGGAGATGGATGGGGTGGAGGTGGGAGAACAGGAGATGGATGGGGCGGAGGTGGGAGAACAGGAGATGGATGGGGCAGAGCTGGGAGAACAGGAGATGGATGGGGTGGAGGTGGGAGAACAGGAGATGGATGGGGTGGAGGTGGGAGAACAGAAGATGGATGGTGCAGAGCTGGGAGAACAGGAGATGGATGGGGCAGAGCTGGTAGAATAGGAGATGGATGGGGCAGAGCTGGTAGAACAGGAGATGAATTGGGCAGAGCTGGGAGAACAGGAGATGGATGGGGCGGAGCTGGGAGAACAGGAGATGGATGGGGCGGAGGTGGGAGAACAGGAGATGGATGGGGCGGAGCTGGGAGAACAGGAGATGAATTGGGCAGAGCTGGGAGAACAGGAGATGGATGGGGCGGAGGTGGGAGAACAGAAGATGGATGGTGCAGAGCTGGGAGAACAGGAGATGGATGGGGCAGAGCTGGGAGAACAGGAGATGGATGGGGCAGAGCTGGGAGAACAGGAGATGGATGGGGCAGAGCTGGTAGAACAGGAGATGGATGGTGCAGAGCTGGGGGAACAGGAGATGGATGGGGCAGAGCTGGGAGAACAGGAGATGGATGGGGCAGAGCTGAGAGAACAGTAGATGGATGGGGCAGAGCTGGGAGAACAGGAGATGGATGGGGCAGAGCTGGGAGAACAGGAGATGGATGGGGAGAGCTGGTAGAACAGGAGATGGATGGGGCAGAGCTGAGAGAACAGTAGATGGATGGGGCAGAGCTGGGAGAACAGGAGATGGATGGGGCAGAGCTGGGAGAACAGGAGATGGATGGGGCAGAGCTGGGAGAACAGGAGATGGATGGTGCAGAGCTGGTAGAACAGGAGATGGATGGGGCAGAGCTGGTAGAACAGGAGATGGATGGGGCAGAGCTGGTAGAACAGGAGATGGATGGGGCAGAGCTGGTAGAACAGGAGATGGATGGGGCAGAGCTGGGAGAACAGGAGATAGATGGGGCAGAGCTGGGAGAACAGGAGATGGATGGGGCAGAGCTGGGAGAACAGGAGATGGATGGGGCAGAGCTGGGAGAACAGGAGATGGATGGGGCAGAGCTGGGAGAACAGGAGATGGATGGGGCAGAGCTGGGAGAACAGGAGATGGATGGTGCAGAGCTGGGAGAACAGGAGATGGATGGGGCAGAGCTGGGAGAACAGGAGATGGATGGGACAGAGCTGGGAGAACAGGAGATGGATGGGGCAGAGCTGGGAGAACAGGAGATGGATGGGGCAGAGCTGCTAGAACAGGAGATGGATGGGGCAGAGCTGGGAGAACAGGAGATGGATGGGACAGAGCTGGGAGAACAGGAGATGGATGGGGCAGAGCTGGCAGGGCAGCAATGGATGGGGCAGAGCTAGGAGAAGAGGGATGGTGAGAGCAGACCTCGGAGAAGAGATGGATGGAGGTAGAGCACAGAGGAGAGGGGTGGATGGAGCACCCCTCCCCCCACCAGTTGATTCCCCCCGTTATAGACTCTAGGGCCGGTTTGTTCCTCTGTAACAGGGGCATCTCACTTTGCAATGCCCTGTGTGTGAAACCTCAGAGATCACCGCATGAGACTAAACCCTTCTGCATCCATCACCTCTCTCCGCGCTCCCGCGGTGCATGTGCCGGCCTCCATATTTCTGCCCGGCATTCTAATCTGAATGTTGGTGACGGGAGGGGGGGCGCATGCCCGGACTGGCCAATCTGATTGGCCTGATGCGGAAACGTGCATCATCCAAAGGCGCCACAGGCTGCGTATGTGCATCGGGATCGCCGTGAATTTTCCGGCAAACTGGGGGATGTCACATATTCCTGGGCCTGCAAGGGTTTAGCTCCACATTAAAGAGGAAACATGACCAGCCTAGAATCTTTAAAGTGGACCCAAACCTGGGTTGTCACTATTCCGGGTTCTGGTCAGTCCCCGGTTTGGGATGCCCCCAATCTGAGCCTCATCTACACAGTGACACCCACGGCAGCAATGTAACACTATACCTGCAGCCTGCCTCTGTCCCCTATAATTTTTGTATTATTAAGCGCCGCCCATAAACCATATGTGGAGAACCCGCCCATAAACCATATGTGGAGAACCCGCCCCTCCTCCTCCACCACATAGAGCTCAGGGGGCACATGAAGGGTTAATGGCTCCCGGACCCGCAATGACCAGACACCTGCTGCCAGCACCGGAAACAGCTCTGCTGCTCCCGCCTCCTAACTCTGACGCCACTTCCGCCTGTCGGTCACCATAGCAACGTCATTGTCGTGTAGCTCGGCGTTTGCTAATGTTTTCAACTGTTTAGCGGCCATTTTGCCGTAGTCCTGTGTGAGAAGCAACGAGTGTTCTCGGAGCGGGGAGCCGCCATTTTGCCGTAGTCCATCGCGAGGTGCTGAAGCGGCCATTTTGCCGTAGTCCATTGCGAGGTGGTGAAGCGGCCATTTTGCCGTAGCCGCACTGTAGAAGGAGCGGGAACAGCGATATGAGGTAATGTCGGAGCTTTCTTCTCTTCACATCCTGCGGCTGAGGCCCATCCCAATATGTCACTGCAGAGGCCACACACACCCTCTAGTGGCGGGACCCCCACATTGTATAGTCACCCCACCCCCTCCTCAGGAGTCCCCCATATACACAGGCCTCACCCCTCTGCCATAAGCCGTCACTGAGCTGTGATACTTTATACTTTTACCCTTCTGTCCCTCTCTTGTTGTTGCCCTTGTCCCTCTGCTGCCTCCTTTTGTTTGTCATCTGTCCCCTTTCTGCCCCCATCTGACCCTCTTGTGCATTTTCTGCCCCCACCTGTCTCTCTTTTGTCCTCTTCAGCCCCCCCCCTTGTCCTTCTTATGCCTCCTCTTGTCCCTATTCTGCTCCTTTGTGTCCCTCTTCTGCCCCCTTCTGTCCCTCCTCTTCCCCCCCCCCTCTTGTCTCTCTCCTGCCTCTTCTTGTCTCTCTTCTGCCCCCGCTCTCCCCTTGGTCCCATCTCTGACCTTTCCTCCCTGGTACCTATCAGCTCTCTCCCCTGGCCCCTCTTCTGCCTATTTGCCCCTAACTGCCCTATTCCTCCTCCCCTGCCTCCTGGTTCCCATCTGCCATTTTATTTCCTGTTGCCTCTTTGTTGTCCTCTGCTGGTTTAGTTCTCGGCCTCCCCTTGGTCCTCTCTTGTTTCTTCTCTTCCTAATTGTTCTCTTCCATCCCTTGAGCCTTTTCCACCCTTTGGTTCTCTGCCTCCCTTGTTCTCCTTTTACCCATGGTGCACCTTGGCCCTTGGTCCTCTTGCTTTCTTCTGCCCCATGGTTCTCTTCCTCTCCTCGCTCCTCCTCTGTCCTCTTGGATTTTGCATTGCTGTGCTCCTCCTCTCTGCCTCCCTTTGGTCCTATTTTTCCCCATGGGTTTCCTTTTACCCATGGTGCACCTTGGTCCTCTTGCTTTCTTCTGCCCCGTGGTTCTCTTCCTTTCCTCGCTTCTCTTCTGTTTTTGCATTGCTGTGCCCCTCCTCTCTTCTTCCCTTTGGGCCTTTTCTGCTCCTTGGCTCTCATCGGCCTGCTCTTGGTCCTCTTCTGCCTCCCCTTAGTTCCCTGCTGCTGTTTGCCTATAGCCCCGCCCCCTATTCCCAGAGGAGGCACCGAAGATGCCCCTCCTGAGGTGAATGAGCCAATCTCCTGCAAGGCACACAGCCATTCCTGCTCCAGAGGGAGGATCCTCAGGAACCCACCAGATGCTTGTGTTAGTTGCTGACATTCATGGGGCCTCTTCTCTCATTCTCACGTCTGGTTTGGTCACCAGTGATGGAGCATAATGGGCGGGGCCTATGTGATTACAGAGAGCAGGTGGCAGTACTTAGCTGATGCTGGCAGTGCAAGTAACAGCCCCACTGGTGGCAATAATGGTCTATGGAGGGCGCTGTATAAATGTACCCCCACAGCTGGATGCCATAGTGCAGAAAGCTCCTCCTGCCCCCATGAAACCTCTCAGATAAACAAAGTGGCGAGATTGGACGTCCTGCTCCCTCCAGGCTGTCTAGGGTCACAACCAACATCCACACCCAAACCCATGCTTCAAGCCAACCTGGAGGGGCAACTAGTAGCCAGTTGGAAGTTGCAGATATGGGTCAGGGAGTGGTCATGGATGCCCCTCCTTTCACCCCTGTGGGCTATAGGGCGAGTAAATTCTATACCAACCTTCAAGACTTGGGGTTCTTATTCCAATAATAGCTCAGTTGTCCCAATTTTGGTCCTCAAGCAGTTACACTGTTATGTCCAAACCGGCCCTTCATCAGCCCTTCAGGATGAGGAGTATTGGGGCAACAGATGTCAGCCCTTCAGGATGAGGAGTATCGGGGCAACAGACGTCAGCCCTTCAGGATGAGGAGTATCGGGGCAACAGACGTCAGCCCTTCAGGATGAGGAGTATCGGGGCAACAGACGTCGGCCCTTCAGGATGAGGAGTATCGGGGCAACAGACGTCGGCCCTTCAGGATGAGGAGTATCGGGGCAACAGACGTCAGCCCTTCAGGATGAGGAGTATCGGGGCAACAGACGTCGGCCCTTCAGGATGAGGAGTATCGGAGCAACAGACGTCAGCCCTTCAGGATGAGGAGTATCGGAGCAACAGATGTCGGCCCTTCAGGATGAGTAGTATCGCGGCAACAGACGTTGGCCCTTCAGGATGAGGAGTATCGGAGCAACAGACGTCGGCCCTTCAGGATGAGGAGTATTGGGGCAAAAGATGTCACGCATGGCTCCAGGTTCTCCTCAGGGTTGCTGTGTCCATTCCTGTCTCACATACAGTGGAGGGTCAGGACAGGAGTCAGCACTTGAGCCAGGGGAGAGATTTTGATGGCCCAGGGAAGGGGCGTGGCATCACAAGATCATGCTCCAACCATGTGATCTTGTTTGATAAGTGTTATCGTGTTCACTTCATAACTCAGTGGTGGAAAGTGTTATATAAAGGCCCAGGGACCTGTTGCCCCCTGGTGGTGCCCTGGTTGAATTTCAGGTTGATGTATGCACGCCCCCCCCATTCGCACTGCCTCAGTTTTGGGGTAGTGCGGGGGATTATTATTATGACTCACCAGATGGCAGTAATGTGGATCCTGTAGACAGCTTCACCTTGTCTGTGTGCATCTGTGTCGGATGTGCTCTTACTCCATAAGGCTTGGCAGATAGCTTACTCGGCTGATGATGGAGGCTCGTAGATAAGTTCCAGAAGCTTTATTTCAGTACATAATCTTGCAATAAACACTTATTACAGCAGGAAAGTGTACGGTCAGTACAGCAGGAAAACTTGTGATGTAACCCAAACAGCAGGAGGTAAAAAGACTGTAGACTGCAAGGTGGAGCAGCACGTGTGATGCAAACTGAAAATGGCTGAGGGAGAGAGGAAGAAGGGAGGAGCTGCTTGCATCACAGCTAGACTAAGGGAGCCAGGAAGGGACAAAAGGCAGTGAAAGGCACTGTCACGAATCAAAGAGGTTTTATACCTTGTGTGTGTGTGTATGTATATAAATTTATATACATACACACACACACAGATCTCAAGCTAAGATCTCTCCTTATGCAGTTAATATACCCAATCGCACCATAAGGGCCTGGGCCGGGGTATACAGCTATAAAGTCACACCCCGATTTACCAATTGTAAAGTGATCTCACACCCCTAGACCAGTACGAGTAGCGATAGACACAGGGCACAAGATTTAGCACACATACAATGTCTCTCCTGAAGTTAAGCGGGTTAGCACACAGAAGATCACTTTATAAATCTTTAGGATTTAATTCACCCATAAGGAGCAGTGCATGTAAAACAAAGATGTACAATAAAAATAACAGACATATAAAATACGGCAAGATGCTTATAAAATAAAAGGGAGAAACAGAAATCCTTTACCTCGTGTGAAGATAATGTCCTGCTGTGAGGGGTACAAGGAAAGTAATGATAACAGCCTTCTTATGAGAAGCAATCCCCTGGCATGTCATGTCATCTGTGCCCATCTCTCTCATTTTTAAACTGGTTATAGGGGCGGGCAGCATGCTGGATGTAGCCAATTGGGTTTCAGGGGAGTTCCATTGTAAAAGTTATGCTTTAATGTCTATTTTCTTTGGAAGAGAGGTGTACAGCAAATGTCTCATTCACTGTTTTGTAGTAAGTAGATGTCAATTACCACATAGGGAGGTGTCACCTGACTCAGCCACAAGAGGCCTAGTTAGTGCAGGGCTGTAAAGTGGCTTGTTCTTCTGTCCTGTCATATGTAAATGGCTTCCTGTTGGTAACTTCAGACAAATGTACTAGCATGCTTCTGATTGACAAGGCAGGTTTAACAACCATAGTTTTGGTGATATTTTTATCTGGCCATATATTTTATATATCCTCACAGGCATATTGCTTAGACCACGTAAATGAACACTATAACAGACATTTACCTCTGGGTAAATAAAGCACAGGTCGTGGAACATGACAAATATAATCTCACCAAGTGAAACATGGATCATGGAATTTGTCAGTCTGGAAATGGGCCTCACTCCACTATTGCTTACCATAGTCACCTGATGCCACAGGGGCAGATCTGACACTCGATTTACAGTCCCCAGGTTTGGTGACACCAATCTCCTAGAGCAGAGGAGTTCTCCCCACCATGATGAGGTCATCTTAAGTGAAGGTTTAACATAGGCCTACTTCTGCTTTTCTGTGTCACGGTTGCTGATTTGCCTTGAGGACACTTACAAGATTAACTCTTAAAGCAGACCAAAACCCACATTTTTACCTAGCTTCCCCTGAATTGCCCCCCACTATGAAGAGGACCACATGCCAATTCATAGTGCTTCTGCTTCACTCTAATCCTAAATGGCGCCTGTTTTAGCTGTAAAGTCCATTTATTGCCACACTGTTGTGTCCTTTAAACCTTTGTTAATAGCAAGTTTACTTGAATTGTCATAACAAAATCAGCAGCAGCCGTTCCCCTGTTTGTGACAGTTAAAAACTCCCCAAAACTCACCTGTCCCCCCCCCCCCCCCCCCATGCATGATACTGAATCATTGTCATCAATAATATTAGTTCCTGCACCCACTCAAACCTGAGACGGCACCTCACCAGTTTTCTCCTAGTCACTGCCTGGTCTTGAAGCACCCGGGAGGCATCCCAGGTTCCCAGGCTTCTACCTGGATTTAACCAACATAACCCACATAGCAAAGCAGAAGGAAACCCAGCGGCACTTCCTCTTTGCAGGTCACTGGCAGATCCATAGGACACCGTTAAGAGGGGAAGTTGAGTTTCAAAAAGGTAAATGAATTTTGATGTGCAGCAATGTGAATTTCCCTGATAAAGGATTCATATGAGCACTGTTTCTTGCACGAGTGTTGGTCCGGTTGAAGTAAATTCCAGTTTTCCAGCCACACGAAGTACAATGATAAAGCCAGCAACATTCAGGTTATCAAAAAATATCCCAAGCTCTGAACATGTCCCAGAGCACTGTGCAATCCATCATCTGTAAATAGAAAGTATATGTCACAACTGCTAACCTTCCCAGACATGTCCGCCCACCATCCACTGACAGCTCAGCCAAGGAGAGCAATAATTACAGGAGCATCCAAGAGCCCCAGAGTCACTCTGGAGGCACTTCAGAGATCCACAGCTCAGGTGAGAGAATCTGGCCACAGGACGACTATTAGTTGTGTCCTCCACAAATCTGCCCTTTATGGAAGGGAGGTGAGAAGAAGCAAGTCATAGAAGGCCCAGGTGCAGTCCAGCTATGTAGGGGACACAGCAAGCATGTGGGAGATGTTCTGATCAGATGAAACCAAAGTTGACAGTAGGCTATTTTCATGAATTTAGCTTCCAGACACTACATTCTCTATTATGGGATGGCTATGATCAGACCCTTAAGCTGTGTGTTGGTGCTGGTGAAACATCTCAGCATCTGGCTTCTTATATATTTCAAAGGATCCAGGGGGTTATATCAGATCTTCTTTCATGTCTTCTAGAGTCAGCCCGACACAGTGGACGGACAGAATTTAATACAAAGACACGAAGGTCTCTCCAGAGACACCATGATGGAGGCTCAGCGGCTCCTCTCATCACAGGGTAAGAGGCGGGGTTTCCGGTTACAGGGGAGCATGACTGTTATTATCACAAAACCCTTCAATGTGCTCCCCCATTACTACATACACATACTCAATCTGGTGCCCGAACTCTCATCTTTTTTCACAGACCCTGGAGACTCTATAGAGAGAAATGTGAAAACTGAGGAGGAGGGAGAAGCATTAGTGAAGGATGAAGAGGAGGAATTTCCTCTACAGATCAGCCCAGGTAATAAACCTATAGAAATGATTTCCCTATTCCTCCTGTTTGGTCACCCTACGCACACTCTTGTGTTACTCTCATCTTTAGTCACAGACCTTGAAGCCATTTCATTGAGAAATGTGAAAACTGAGGAAAAGGAAGAAGCATTAGTGAAGGATGAAGAGGAGGAATTTCCTCTACAGATCAGCCCAGGTAATAAACCTATAGAAATGATTTCCCCAGTCGCCCTGTTTGGTCACTACACACACTATTATGTGCCTCATACACACATAAGGGGCATTACTCTCATCCTCACAGACCATAAAGTCATTTTTATTATTATTATTATTATTGTTTATAAAGCAACATCGTATTCCGTGGGGCTGTACAAGGTAGAAGTACAGGGGCAAGACAAGTTAATACTTATAATACAACAATGATGACAATGTGTATAAAACACACAATATTATGAATGAAATGTAATAGCCAAGTAAATAAACACAAAGATGCAGGAATACATCAGGAGAGAGGGTCCTTCCCTTGCAAACTTACAATCTAAAGGGAGGGGATTTGAGACAATAGGCCATGTCACAAAGAATATGTACTAAGCAGGTGCCCAGTGTTCTGAGGGATGAGACTGTAAGATGGATGGGTTAAGTCAGATGATAGATTCTTCTAAATAGGTGGGTTTTAAGGGCAGTTGAGTGGAGTGGAGCAGCACGTGTGAGGTCCTGGACTCGAGAGTGGGAGGAGGTGATCAAGGTAGAGGACAGGAGAAGGTCATGAGAAGACCGGACTGCATCTGGGTTGGCATTTTTGAACTAGTGATGACATGTATGAGGAAGCGTGATTGTAGAAAGCCTTGTAGTTTAGGTTAAGTAATTTGAACTAAATTCCTTCAGAAAGTGGGAGCCAGTGGAGTGATTGACAAAGAGGAGCAGCAGAGGAAGGGCGATAGGATAAGTAGATGAGGCAGGTAGCAGAGTTGAGGATTGCAGGGGGGCCAGTCTGTGAACTGGTAGACCACTGAAGACGGTGTTGCTGTAGTTTAGATGGGAGTTGATCAGGACATGCACTAGAATTATAGTGCTATCGGGTGAGTGAAAGGGACAAATGCGGGAAATTTTCCAAGTGTACAGCACGGCCTGTTTCATTTCAATCATCACTTCTGGGTATTCCGCCACAAGGTGGCGCAGTTGACTGCAGAAGATTTGTGGCTCCTCCCGGCTCTATAAAATGCCAGGAATCACCCATAGACCCCCAGTGTTTCTCTGCAGTCACACTGCGAAGACCAGAACATGGCTCTCTATGTTTTCGCAAACGAGCGGGGCAACCAAGCCTGCGGCCCTGTAAGCCTATTCCCACCCACTTCCGGACCCTCCTGCCTCCCAGCCTTGGCTGACGGATCGGGTGATGGTAGGGGAGCACCTGGGTCGGGTGCTCGGTGAGCTATGCTCCAGGCCGCAGACCCTATGTACTGAAGGGTAGCCGGCCATAGGCATATGGTGAGCCTATAGAGGGATGGGAGAAACCACTGCTGCCTGTGTGTCCCTGTGTTCGGTGGTGAGTTGTGTATTGCCTTTGGGGGTCGTGATCTTGTTCTCGGGCTCCTCTCCCTTCTTCTCTCCTTCATCCCCCCCTCTCCCTTCCCCCGTTGTCGGGGCGGTGGTGGTCGGGTGACGGCGTGCACTTGTCTGTTGGACTCCTTCCCCTCCGCCGCGGGTGTGCTGCGCTCCGTGGCGGGAGTTGGGGGAGCTGTACCCGCTCATGGCGCTGGGTGCCTTTCACAAGCTGCGAGGGCGGCGCCGCGGGATGACACCTATCTAGTCATCTTCCCGCTGCCTGCCCCGCGAGGTTCTTTTGCTGCGGCGCCGTCTCGGTGGGGAGGTCGCGAGCTGGCTGCGGGCCCCTAACCACGCTGTCTGCATCATCCTGTGTGTCTGCCTGTATCTTCTGTGCGCACGGCGCTCGCCTTCGCAGTTGGACCGTGAGTCTTTCTGCCGGGGTTACATTGTTGGTGCATGTGCTGCGGGATACTCATGGGGTGTTCATGTTTATGTCTTACAGGCGGTGTTGTGGTTTCTCCCGGTCCAATCCCTCCCCCTCCCCCCCTGTCCCTTCTCCGTTGGGCATCCCTTGGGAGCATCCCGGGTGGCTTTTCTTAGCCTTTACTCTGTGTTGGCCTATTGTGCCTCTGATAATCACCATATGGAGGCTTCTGGGGATAGCGAGCTTGGGGGCCCCTCAGGGCAGGCTCAGCTGTGTGTCATGTGTGGGGCATCCCCTTTGAGTGGTGGTGGCGCGGTTTGTGTTCCGTGCGCCCAAAATATTATTGTGGAACAGGTTGGGAAGAGTGCTTCTCTTTCCAGTCCTGCTCTCCCTATTGCACTCCCTACTCCCCTGCGTCTGCATTTCAGCCCCCAGTGAGGGGGAAGCTAGCAGGGGGTCGCAATCAGATCTGGCGCTGCGCGTAGCCAGCATTGAGCGACAGCTGGCCCGACCGATGGCGGGCAAGGCCTCTAGTAAAAAGCGTCATCTAGACGCCGTCAGGGCCAGTACGATAGTGATCTAGGGTCCTCCTCGGATGAGGATACCTGGCTCCCAGATGATACTTATAGACTTTTGTCGGCTGTTTTTGATACACTACACATCGCCCCCCCAAAGGTGGCGAAGAAGAAGCAGGACAAGCAACGCTTGGAGTTCCCGGAACAGGGCCATTTCTCAAATATGGTTCTTAAGGAGTGGGAACGCCCTAATAGGTTACCCTCGGTGCCCAAGGGGCTGGATAGAAGTTATCCCTTCTCGGATGATTTGGTTAAGCGCTGGTCATGCCCACCTGAGGTGGACACCCCAGTCCTGGGGCTATCTAACATTTCGGTCATGCCGTCTCTTGACACCACAACCTTGCGTGATAGCGCTGACCGGCGTATGGATCAGCTGGCTAGTCATGCCTTCACCTTTGTAGGGGCTGGTTTGCGCCCGGCCTGCGCCGCGGCTATTGTGGCCATTGCCATTTTTGTGTTGGTTGCCATGGACAATGCCGTCCGGCTTGGCGGTAGGGCTTGGCCCTGTTGGTGGCTGTGCGTACGTCCGTCTGGTTGCGTCAGTTGGCAGCTGACACCACCGCTAAGAAGTCTCTCACTGGACTTCCCTTCACTGGACTCTGTCTTTTCTGTGAGCGTCTTGATGTTCTGACCAAGGATGGTAGCCTCCCCCAGCGTAGAAAGCAGGCTCGGCCCTTTCAGGGTTCCTCTTCCTTTCGTCCTTCAAGGAGAGGTTGTGGGCCCTCCTTCTCAGGTAGTCGCAGAGATTCTTGGGGTCGAGGCAGATCTTGCTGTCGCCCGGGTCTCTCCTGGGGAACCAAGCCCAAACCTTCTCCCAAGGCCCCTCAGGCATGAGAAGGCGCCCTCACCCGACCGGGTGGGGGGACGGCTTCGGCTTTTTGCTCACGTCTGGAGACTGCTTGTCCCAGACCGGTGGACCTACCTTCACGTGCCGATTTTCCCAGGTCACCAGAGGTTTCTGAGGTGCACTCTGGGGGATCAACACTACCAATTTGTGGCCTTGCCGTTCGGTATCACCTCGGCTCCTCGGGTTTTCACCAAGGTGCTGGCTGGCATCATGGCTCTCCTGAGGAACCAGGGTATTCGCATCCTCCCTTAC
The DNA here is from genome assembly GCA_027917425.1 of Gastrophryne carolinensis. Classification (NCBI taxonomy): domain Eukaryota; kingdom Metazoa; phylum Chordata; class Amphibia; order Anura; family Microhylidae; genus Gastrophryne; species Gastrophryne carolinensis. Next base: position 7,751,485 of record CM051237.1, read on the forward strand.
CTGGACGACATTCTGATTGCTGCTCAGGCTCTTCATCAGGCCGAGAAGGATACTCAGGTGGTGACGTCCACTCTCGAGTCCTTGGGTTTGGTGATCAACTATCCCAAGTCTTCACTATCTCTGTCTTTGGCGAGGTCCTTCCTGGGCATGACGCTGGATACTTCTAAGGTCAAGGTATTTCTCCCTCGACAGAAGGTGGAGGGCATTCAGACGCAGGCGCGGACTCTGCTGTCGTGTCCTCACCCCTCCATCCATCAGGGGTTGCAGTTGGTGGGTCTCATGGTGTCCTGCTACGAGGCGGTTCCCTTTGCTCAGTTCCACATGAGACCTCTTCAGTTACTTCTCCTGTCGGTTTGGGATCGGAATCAGGAGTCCCTGGATCAGGAGTTTGCTCTGTCCCCTCCGGTCAGGCAGTCCCTGTCCTGGTGGCTGGACTCGAGGAATCTTCAAGTGGGCAGGTCCTTTCTGCCGCTGCGCTGGGAGATTGTCACCACAGATGCCAGTCTGACCGGCTGAGGGGGGAGTTTGGCAATCTCAAAAGTTTCAGGGTTAGTGGGGTCCCCAGGAGGCCCACGCGCCCATCAACATCCTAGAGCTGCGGGCGATCAGGTTGGTTCTCTCCCAGTTGACTCCCCACCTTCGGGGTCGTGCTGTACAGGTCCGCTCAGACAATCAGACGGCTGTTGCCTATATCAATCATCAGGGAGGGACTCGGAGCAAGCGAGCCCTCAAGGAAGTGCCCCTGATTTTGTCTTGGGCGGAGGAGACTGTTCCCTGCATCTCGGCGGTTTACATTCCGGGGGTGGAGAACCAGGAGGCGGATTTCCTGAGCAGGGGGACGTCTCGCCTGGGGGAATGGTCTCTCAGCGACAAGGTATTTCACGCCCTGTGTCGCCGCTGGGGTCTGCCGGATGTGGACCTGTTTGCGTCCCATCACAATCACAAGCTTCCAAGATTTGTCTCTCTGTCAAAGGATCCTCTGGCTTTCACCACAGACGCGCTAGCAATTCCCTGGACAGTTTCTGCTATTCTATGTATTTCCTCCCTTTCCCCTGCTGGGTCGGGTGCTGTGCAAGATAGCCCAGGAGGGGGTACCGGCCATTCTGGTTGCCCCCCGCTGGCCGAGGAGGGTATGGTTCGCGGACGTCGTACAGATGGCAGTAGATCGGTTCGTCCTGCCCGATGACCCAGAGCTTCTCACGCAGGGACAGCTGCGCCATACCAATTTACAAACGCTGGCTTTAACGGCTTGGCTGCTGAAACCTCCATCTTGATGGGTAAGGGTTTGCTGGCCTCTGTTGTCAATACCTTGATTCAGGCTCGGAAGAAATCCTCGTCTTTTATCTATTACAGGGTCTGGCATGCTTACATTGCTTGGTGCAAGTCCAAGTCTCTATCTTGTCGGGTTTTTTCCATTCCCAGGATTCTGGAGTTTTACAGCATGGTCTGGATTCGGGTCTTCAACTTAGTACTCTCAAGGGACAGGTTTCGGCTCTGACAATTTTTTTTACCAAAGAACCTTTGCCAATCACAGGCTTGTTAAAACCTTCTTCCAGGGAGTTACTCATGTGCGTCCGCCGCGTAAGCCTCTGCTACCGATTTGGGATTTAAACTTGGTGTTGTCTGCTCTACAGGGTCCTCCCTTCGAGCCTATGCGTGAGGCTGCGTTGCCCTTTCTGACTTATAAGGTAGCCTTTTTGGTCGCTATTACTTGTGTCGAGTCTCTGAGCTGGCGGCGCTTTCCATGAAACCTCCTTATTTTGCGCGGCTTCAGGATAAGGTAGTGTTCCGGCTTAAGCCGGATTTCTTGCCCAAGGTTGTATCTGCCTTTCATCTCAATCAGGACATTGTCTTACCTTCTTTGTGTTCTACCCCTTCTAATCCTAAGGAACGGACCCTTCATTCTCTGGATGTGGTCAAGGCGCTCACATTTTATTTTGTCGCCACTGAGTCGTTTAGGAAATCTGATGCTCTGTTTGTTCTTCCTGCTGGACTTAGGAAAGGTTTGCCTCCAGCAAAATCCACTATCAGTGGCTTGAACTGCCTGCTGTTACTCATTGGGGATCCCACCCTACTTTTTTTTTTGCATATTCTTTATTTATTTATTTATCTCAACAATTCAAGAAGAAAGAATACAACTTAACAGGACACTCAGGCGAGTTTGCACAGAATCACTCCAAAATTAAGAAACACAATAAAGATTAATACCAGGCTGTTTTTCCTGCGTGTTAATTATCATTGTCGTCAGACGCGACCTGTTGGTTGTCAACCTGGAGGGGTAGAACCGAGAGGATCTCCCCTCGTTCAATCTCACTTTAGCGTCCGGCCTATTTTATGCTGGATCATCTCCTGAACACTTAAGGTGGGAAAGTCGGCTAAAGAAGGGAGAAGTGGAAGGGGTGAGGGGTTAGGGGGAAAAAGGGGGAATAGGATGGGAGGGGGAAGCTCCATCCATCTGGTTTGAGTGAGCAGTTTCTGTAAGGGCTTTGTATTCGGGGGAGGACACGAATACGGTCCATCCTACCCATTTACGGTTGTGCTTCTCAGACATCTCATCACGCTCTGCCATCATGCCCTCGAATCTCTCCATCTCCGAGACCCTGCCGAGCCACATCTGGACGCTAGGCGGCTCCGTCTCTCTCCACCGGGCCGGGATACACGCCCTCGCCGCGTTGATCAATTGACCCAGGATGGTATTCCGGTACCTCTTAGCGGGCACCTCTGAGTGGTGGAGCAGGAAGAAGGCCGGGTCCCCCGGTAGGGTCTCCCCCAAGACACGCTCCGTGGTCGTCTTGACTGTTGACCAGAAGCCGGTTATTTTAGGGCAGGACCAGAAGGTGTGAAGGAGGTCCCCTCTCCCCTGGCCGCATCGCCAACAGAGAGGAGACACTCCTGGAAACCATCTATGTAGCGTGGCGGGCACCCTATACCAGCCAGTGAGTATTTTGTAATTACATTCTTTGTACCTGGTGCATTTGGCCGTGTCATGCGCCAAGCCCGCTATCCTGTTCCATTGCCCGGAGCTGAAAGAAGTACTCAGAGCCCTCTCCCACATCCGGACAAAGGAAGGGGCCCCCATCTCCGCCGGGGCGATCAACATCCTATAAGTCATAGAGAGGACATGCCGAATCGGGCCCCCCCCCTCACAAAGCCTCTCAAATGGGGTAAGCTCCCTGGTTTCCAGCGCTTGTCTCTGAATGGATGCTAGAAAGTGCCTCAGCTGTATTTCCTGCCAGGCGTTCCATCTGGGAACGCGTCTGCGATGTCAGCTAGTGGCACCCATGCTCCTCTGTGTTGGAAGAATCTAGCCCTACCCACGCCACCCCTTATCCAACTCCCTGCCGTCCCGCCCGACAGTCCCGGCGGGAACGCAGGGTTTCCCAGGATCGGATACAGTGGCGAGAAGTCCGGGGAGATGTCGCAGCGGGACCTAAATTTTTGGAAAATTTTTATGGAGGCCCCTATGGTCGGGTGTTTTGAGATCACTCCCAGGTGTTGTTTTGCCAACCAGGGCAGGAAGCTCAGGGGGAGGGGGGTGTTTCCCTGTTCAATTCGGACCCACTGTTTGTGTTCCGAGTGTCTACACCAGTCGATTATTCTTAGGTGTGTAGCGGCATAGTATAGACTGGGATCCGGGAGACCAATCCCTCCCTTCTCTTTGGAGCTCCTGAGTATCTTTTTACTAACCCTTGGTTTTCTCCCGAGCCAGACGAACTTGGTGAATAGGGCTCCCACCCTCTGTAGATAGGAGTGCGGGATGTCGAGCGGGAGGGCCTGCATCAGGTACAGGAGGCGAGGTAGTAAATTCATTTTTAGGGCATTACACCGCCCAAACCAAGATAGGTTCTTGAGAGCCCAGGCCTCTGTGTCTCTGACGAAGCTCCGCAGCAACGGGGGAAAGTTCAGGGGGAATATTTTGTCTAATGTTTTGCCGATCTTAGTCCCCAAGTAGGTGATGTGTTCGTTAGCCCATTTGAAAGAAAAAGAGTTTTTTAGGTTAGTCTCCCTGTGCTTCTCCAAGTTAAGGTTCAGGGCTTCAGACTTTTGTAGGTTAATTTTGTAGTTTGACACGTCCCTGTAGGCATCCAGCTCTCGCATCAGGTTAGGGAGGGTAACTTCAGGGCATGTCACAAAGAAAATCAGATCGTCTGCGTATGCTGCCGCTTTATAGTGACCAGATGGCAGGGAGACCCCCTTGATGCAGGGGTTTGACCGCACTCTGCAGAGGAATGGCTCTAGAGTCAAGATGAAAATAAGTGGGGAAAGGGGGCAGCCCTGCCTTGTCCCGTTCCTGATGCTGAGAGGCTCCGACAGTAGGCCATTGACCCTCACCACAGCCGAAGGGCAGTGATAGAGACTAGTAATCCAAGATATCATGGTGGGTCCTAGACCCACATGCCGCAGGACTCCCACCATAAAGTCCCAGTGCACCCTGTCGAAAGCCTTCTCAGCATCAGTGGCAAGGAAAACCGCAGGGAGTCTAGTCTTGTGAATGTTGTCCAACAGGTTCAAGACCTTCACTGTGTTGTCCCTTGCTTCTCTGAGTGGCATAAACCCCACTTGGTCTAGGTGAATAATGTGGTGTAAATGCGGGGCCAGGCGGGAGGCCAGTATTTTGGCGAACAGTTTTATATCTGTGTTGAGGAGGGAGATTGGTCGGTAACTAGAGGTCTGTGAAGGGTCCTTCCCTTCTTTCGGAATCACGGATATTTGGGCTCGAAGACTATCTCTGGGGAGGGTAGCGCCCCCTGCAAGGGAGTTGAAGACTATCTGAAGCCGAGGTAGTAAGGTCCCGGCGAAGGTTTTATAATACAACAACGGGAGCCCGTCCGGGCCCGGCGTTCCTCCATTAGCAGACTCCCTGACGGCCTTACTTATTTCGTCTACTGTGATGGGGTCTTCTAGTTTCCCTATCAAAGCTGAGGGGAGTCGCGGGAGGCCCGATTTCTCTATGTAGTCCCTGATTTTCCCTGTCTTGTCTCCCTGGAGTCGGGGCGAGATGTTATAGAGTGTTTCGTAATAACACTTGAATACTCCTGCTATCTCCTTATCACTGTGGACCACTTTACCCGCCTGGTTTGTAATCTTAGGGATGTAGGCTTTAGCCCTCTCCCCCCCCTCAGAGCGGATGCCAGGAGTCTCCCACATTTGTCCCCTGTCTCATAGAATATTCTCCGGCTCTTAAGGAGCTGAAGTTTGGTTTTGTCGCTAAGCAGCTTCCGGAGGCGGTCTCTAAGAGCAGTCAGGGGGGCCAGGTGTGACCCAGCAAGTGACTGTTTTATGGGCTCCTTCTAACTTTTTAATTTCATCTAGTAGGTCCTTAATCTGCTTGCCTCTCTCTTTTTTTGCTCGTGCCCCTTTTTCAATCAGTGCTCCCCTAATGACACATTTGTGGGCTTCCCAGACCACTGGCGAACTAATCTCGGGTGAGGAGTTGTCCTGGAAATAGCCCTGCAGGGTCAGATTCAGTTCCTCTCTAATCAAAGGGTCCTGGATTAGGGATTTGTTCAGTGTCCACGACCAGGGCCGAGGTGCGTGCCCCGTGGATGCTAGCCGGATGCCTACAGGTGCGTGATCCGATATGGTTATGTTACCTATGGTGGCAGATAGGATCATGGGAAGTGAATGGTGTTGGATCAGGAACATATCAATCCTCGAGTACATGTTGTGGGGAGGGGAGTAAAATGTATAGTCCCGCCCGTCGGGGTTTAAGATCCTCCAAGGGTCTACCAGTTGGTGCTCATGCAGCAGTTTCTTGATTCTCTTAAGTTTTGCGTATGACATATAGGAGTGGCCCTTGGAGGTGTCTATTAGGGGTTCGAGGGAGAGGTTGAAGTCCCCGCCTATGATCAGCCTCCCCTCCGAGAAAGCCGCCAGGTTCTCTAAGACATCCTCTAGAAAATTAATCTGACCCACGTTCGGGAGGTACAGGTTGGCCAGGGTGACGAGCTCGGACCGGATCCTCCCCTTGACAAAGAGCCAGCGACCCTCTCCACCACTCAGAGAGCCCACCTCCTCCCAGGCCACCGATCTGGAAATGAGGATGCTTACTCCCCTAGACCGCGAATCAGGGGAAAAGCTGTGAAACGATACCGGAAATACCTTATTCCTGAAGACAGGAGGACCAGACGCCTTGAAGTGGGTCTCTTGTAGGAAGGCCACCTGCGCCCTCTGCGCTCTGAGGTAGTTCAGGATCATGGATCTCTTTTCTGGAGTGTTCAGCCCTTTTACGTTGAAAGAGATTAAGTTAGTATCTGCCATATTAAAGGAGGGGGAGCACCTAGTGTCTTTGGGGGATTAAGAAAGTAAGGTCAGATGGGTCCTCTGGGGAGGTCAAGCAGGTCAAACCCACCGGCAGACAGCAACAGGCTACGTGGGCCGTCCAGACAGCTCAGGGTCCCGGAGATGGAGGGAGGGGGGGGGGAGCAGGAAGGGGAGGTGGGCTCAAAGGTAGGTCTGGGGATGAATATAAGAGAGGAGAGGGGGGATGTAACGCTAGGGAGGGGGGGGAACTCTTAAAAGATCGAAGGGGTCCGGTGGAACTCGGACCGACCCCGGACTGAGCCCCCCGGCAGGACCCAGGCCCTAGAGCCAAGTCCCAGCAGGGCGCCCAACCACGGGGAAAACCTAAAGTGCGTCAGCACTCAACCGTGGCCACCTCTGAAACAGAGGAAAGCCAACTCAGGCCTAATTGGGGGAAAAGTGACTGGCTCCGGGCTCAACGTTAGCTACTCCGGGGGTCAGTGGGCAAGGGAAGGTCTATTGAGCAATCGGGGTAGCAATCGTAAGAGACCGTCAGGCGAGGGGCATCCGAAGCGCCCCCTGCCGAGGGTATTATAAAACCTGTTAACAAGCAGTACACAATATATTCAACAAAGGATCTGAAGTAGTTAAGCTGGGAGAACAGAACAAAACAGTTCAACAATGGATCTGAAGTAGTTAAGCTAGGAGAACAGAACAAAACAGTTCAACAATGGATCTGAAGTAGTTAAGCTAGGAGAACAGAACAAAACAGAGGAACCAGTAAACTGGAGGAGCGAGAGGCCTTTCCAGGGGAGGGCCTCTGTCTCACAGCTCTTTACGCTACAGTTCGTTGTCGGTCGGTCTTGGCCTCCGCGAACTCCTCTCCCTGGGTCTCTCTGCTCTGGCCCGTCTCGCCGGAGCGACAGGGCGCCTCCGCTGCGGGAACTCCATCGGTGGGGACAGCCAATTCGGAACCGGGACCGGCTCACATCCCAGAAACCCGAAGAGGCCCTCCAGGTCTCGATGCGTCTTGAGAAGGTAAGTGGCTCTGTCCTTGGACACGATCAAGTGAAAGGGGTATCCCCAGCGGTATGAGGCGCCGGAGTTCCTGATTAAGTCCAGAACCGGCCTAAGCAATTTCCTCATGATCAGTGTGCGTCTCGAAAGGTCTGGGAGGATGGTGACCCTGGCCCCATCGAAGTCCACTGGCCCGTGCCTCCAGGCACAGCGGGCAATTTCTTATTTGATGCGGTATAGGTGTATCCTGCAGATCACATCTCTCGGGAATGCAGGGTCTGGGTTGCGAGGACCAAGGGCTCTATGGGCTCTGTCTATCTCTATGGGAGCGTCAAAGGACCTACCCAGGACTGTGTTAAAGATGGTAGTTATGAGTTGCTTCACGTCTTCCCCAGCAGATGCCTCCGGGATGCCCCTCAGCCGCAAGTTGTTCCGTCTGTGTCTGTTCTCCAAATCGTCGTGCTGAAGCAAGAGTTGTTGGATCTGTGCGTTTTGCGCGTCGATACGGGCCGACATGGCTGCTAACGAGGTCTCGCCGGCTTCTTGATTAGCTGAAACTCTAGCGTCGAGCGTCTGGATTTGGGTCCTGACTTCCGCCAGGTCTCGTTTGAATGCTGATTCATAACGCGCTATGAGAGCCTCGAAATCTGCTCTAGACGGAATAGCTCTCAGGAATGATAGCGTTTCCCTGTGGATGTTCCTTCCATCCGGTTCCGGGTTGGCTGTTGAGGGGGTGGAGGAATGTTCTGGCGGAGGGAGGGTAATTGAGCCGACCGGGGAGATCATCATTTGGGAGGGGGGGGTGTTCGGCAGGATTTCTCCCGGTGTGGTATCTGGGGTCAGTGTTGCCACTTCTGCATCCCTTGTTGCCCCAGTCTCGCTGCCAACTTTCGTGGGACCATGGTGGGAAGGAGGCCTGGGTCCGCTGGGGACAGGAGCCCCCTGCGTATTTCCGTGGGTACCGATAGGGGGTTCTTCTCCGTGTCGCCCCCAAACGCGGGGTGTGCGTTGCAGCAGCCCCTGGAGCAGTGCGGGCCCAGTGGCTGAGGTCTCCTGCATTCCCTTTGGGCTTTCAGCGCAGCTCTCCCCCCGGGTTCCTGGGGTGAAGGCATATTTGCTCAGGCTGGGGGCAGTAGTGGTGGGTCTCCTGGGCTGCTGGTCGCGCCCTGTCACTGCAGCAGCTTCGCCCCCGTCACTATGGGCATCACCCTGGGGTTTTGCGTCCCTCTCTCCCCTCCCGGGCCACGCACTGTGCTCATCTCTCCCTCTCCCTCACTCACCGCGGCCGTTGTCGCCTTGGTCTCTGGGCGTTTCAGTGAGGTGCTGTCTCCTCCGAGCTCCCTCCCTCTGCTCACTCCCGCCAGCTGCCGCGCCGCTCCCCGCTGTCTGCGCCGTCACCCAGACTGCAGCGGGGGGGGGCCCGAGGACATGACCCGCCCGGCCGCACCTCTTCCGCGGTCTCCGCCGCCGCAATGCGGTTCTCAGCCGGCTCTCCCGCCGATCCCCGCGCCTGCTCAACCAGCCTCCGCAGGTGTCCATGGGGCGTCTCCCCCGCCGGGTCCCGGCCGTCCGCCCTCTGCATGGTGGGAGATAAGGCTTCCTCCCCACTATCCGAGGCACGCGTGGATGGTGAGGACGCCATTTCCCGCTCCCCCGCACGTGGCAGGTCTCCAGCTCTCTCTGGCTGTCTCTCGCGCCGCACTTCCTTTCCTTTCCGGCTCCTCTCCTTCTTACTATGCCTCTTCCCAGGCATTTGCCAGCCGGATAAGTTGCCGATTGCCTGTTTAATGGTGGTTTAATGCCCTATAGATCCCGGAGCTCGCTCACTCACGTCTTCATTACTCCAGCGCCAGGCCACGCCCCCCTCCCCACCCTACTTTTACAGACACTGCTATTGGATGTCCCAGAAGTAATGATTGAAATGAAACAGGTGGTGCTGTACACTTGGAAAAAAGACAATTCTGTGAGTACTCACCTGTAGAATTGCTTTTACTATGCATGGCACGGCCTGCTTCAATAATCATAACATCTGGGATATTCCGCCACAAGGTGGTGCAGAGCACCAAGAGTTGTGGCTCCTCCCGGTACCCTATAAAAACAGGATCACCTGATACCACTTCTAGCGTTGACAAGCAGTGATACAAGAAGCCGGGAGGTAATCAAGGTAAAAAAGGTAAAAAACCCCAACTAACTTAGAACAATCACCATAAAGAGGCGACCAAGAATAACGATAACAAGGGTGGGGTGAAGCAGGCCATGCCATCTATAGTAAAAGCAATTCTACAGGTCTGCTTCAATAATCATAACATCTGGGACATCCTATAGCAGTGTCCAAAAGTAGGGTGGGATCCCCAAAGAGTAACGGCAGGCAGTTCAAGTCACTACCGCCTGAAGTACCTTGCGGCCAAAAGCAGCATCCGCTGAGACCTTAACATCAACCTTGGAAAACTTGGAAAAAGTATGAACAGAAGACCAAGTAGCGGCCTTGCAAACTTGTTCAACAGAAGCTTGGTGCTGAAAAACCCAAGAGGCACCAATAGCACAAGTGGAATGAGCAGTAACCCGAAAGGGAGGTTCCTTCCCCTTAGCAGAATAGGCTTGCACCACCGCCTGACGGATCCATTTGCTAATAGTGGATTTAGCCGGAGGCAAACCCTTCCTAGGACCAGAAGGGAGAACAAAGAGAGCATCAGATTTCTTGAAAGACTCAGTAGCAACCAAATAAAACAAAAAAGAAAGTTAACCCTCTGCACACTCATACTATTGAAAAACCTAGCTAACACTTGTTAAGAACATGGACTGTTAGTTAACATAGATTGCAATGAATGTAAAAGCGAGGTAGCCACATCAAGGCCGTCCAATTAGTACCCCGTCCCTAACATTACTAAGTTTAAAAGTTTGTGCAGACATTGCTACTTCTTTACTTGTGTGTGCACAAGCAATGCAATACATGAATCAGCCTGTCTAAAGACATTGCAATAACTAAACTTGCTTGCACACACACAATGAAAAATACTTGCCTGCACAGAGTTACAGTTCAAAAAGACAAAAAACTTTTAAACTTAGTAATGTTAGGGACGGGGTACTAATTGGATGGCCTTGACGTGGCTACCTCGCTTTTACGTTCATTGCAATCTATGTTAACTAACAGTCCATGTTCTTAACAAGTGTTAGCTAGGTTTTTCAAAAGTATGAGTGTGCAGAGGGTTAACGTTCTTTTTTGCTTAGTGTGTGTGGTCACACCCCTCTAGCACCTCTTGACTGCTATATATTGACTGGATGAGCACATCCTACCTTCCTTTTTGCAACCAAATAAAACTTAAGAGCCCTGCCAACATCCAGAGAATGAAGGGTCGGCTCCTTAGAACTAGTAGGGTTAGGACACAAGGAAGGCAGAACAATTGAGAACTGATTGAGATGAAAAACAGACACAACCTTAGGCAAGAAATCCGGCTTAAGCCGAAAAACCACCTTATCCTGATGCCGCTCAAAATAAGGAGGTTTGATGGAAAGCGCTGCCAGCTCAGAAACTCACCTGACAGAAGTAATTGCCACCAAAAAGGCCACTTTAAGAGTCAGAATGGGCAAGATAGCCCCATGGATAGGCTCAAAGGGAGGACCCTGCAGAGCAGACAACACCAGATTCAAGTCCCAAACAGGGGCATGGGCTTGCACGGCGGACGCACATGAGTGACTCCCTGGAAAAAAGGAGAGGATACTGTGTCAGGGTGGGATACGCTAAAAGTGCAATCTGAGAGGTAAGAAGAGCCATGAGAGATTTTTGTGAGGAATATAAAACCTGAGAAGGAAGCAGCATGAAGAATAAATAGGAATTTCCTCTACAGATCAGCCAAAATAAGACATATTTTCCTGTTCCCACATTTCGGTCTTTCCTCTCACACACTTGTGCCCCTCGTATATCTACGCTATAGATTCTCATATAACTTTTTAGATCTAGAATTATTGGAGGAGGATGGCGTCATCTGTGCCGGTGACTACAGCTACATGCAAATAGTTCCCACTTATCGCACACTATAAAGGCAATACGTGTGGGGGAACTATTGAGTATGAAAATAAATATCCTTTACCCCCAATATTTTGAGACCGATTTTTAAACTTTAGAAAGATTACGTCAGAGAGGTTACACAGAATGGACACTTTGTAGATGAGATAGATATTTACTATTAATCAATAGGAAGAAAAGAAACCTGCGGTGTATAAATTGATATTTTTATCGCCTCGTACAGTATGGAATATAAGAATGAGGATGAAATGAGTCATGAAAATTATGAGGTTAAAAAAAAAAATTAGGTTAGAGCCTTTCCCTAGAAGGGACATTTGGAAATTAGTGAGGAGATCACCTAAGCGGGGGAGGCCTCTTTCTCCAGGTTTATTTTCTACCCATCTGTCAGTGTTTGAGACCTTGTCCCTAAAAGAGCACGACACGTGTGGTAGATGTAATGCATGCGAGTATGTGGCTCATGGACTGTGGCTTGGTTGTTTATCTTTGGCCAGGCAGTTCCCGCACCTGGAGCCCCACCATGTGTCACATCACAAGCATGGCCAATCCTCATTTTATACCATGGACCTTACAGTACAGGACAGCTAGTGTGAGCTTTTGTGGGGGAAAAAAAAGCCCTTCAATGTCTTTTATCGCCTGCTCACATTGTTCACTCTTGTGGTCCAGGATTGGCAAGAGGGACTGTCTACAGCTTCTATCCCACCCTAAAGTGCTCTAGGGTTAACTTACTCCAATCCTTGATTCAACTCCACCTGATGCCAGTGCACCAGCATCTCCAGCTCATGCTCCTGCCCAGGCTTCCAACGAGACTTTTGGTGCCGGACCCCATGAAATATTCTGTGTCTTGCAGAACTAACTTCTTTTCAGTCCTCAGTCTTGTACCTACTCTATACAGGAGGACCATATTCTCACTGCTACAATGATACAAACTTGAGAGCAGAAAAGCCCAATCTTGGCATCTCTGACTACAATGTACAATGTTTGTGGGTAGCCTTCACCAAGTCAGCCTTCCAAGGCAAATGGTGCAAGAATATATTTCACAATTTCACTGTGGGAGCACCAACACACTCTGGAATGATCCTGAAACACCAGTTCCCTTTGGGATGATCCAATCAGCTGAAAGATAAAACTGGCTCAGGTCGTCTCTCCAGAATCTTAAGAGTAAATAATTTTCCTCAGTATCCATGTGGACCATCAGTTGAGGGAACAACATGGTGAATACTGTGGATCAGTCTGCTGGACCTCATCTCGGCCCCTTTTGGGTAGGTTTCAATTGCTACATCAGAGAGGAGCCAGTCTGAGCCCTATCCACGAAGCATTGGATCAAATGTTTTCCTAACACATAAGCTGGGTGTAGTCAGCCATATTACTCTCTGGCCAAGCAGCCCCACCCTCTGATGCTTTCTGGTGATTATCCATTAAGTTACAGTACACACAGCTCAGCACTGGGGAGCACAAACCTGCACCCCTTGCACCTGCACAAGTTTAAATACCTTTACATTTGTGACCCAGCAAAAAATCGTTGCTATCTTGTCCGCAAACTCCTGTTCCTGAGTTTTGTTCTTTCTTCCTGTTCTGCCACACCAGCCTAGACTTATCTTTCTGGAATCCTCACTACCACCTCTGACTTCTGCTAATCTAACTAGGCCTCTGCCTCTTAATTTTGGTACCGTACCTCTGTACCATGTTGGTTCCTATACTATGTGGGTGCATGGCCTTGGTGGCTGAAGCCCAGCCCATCCTTCCTTTAGGGGGCTCCAGTGAAGACCAGGCCTTTCAGTAGACTTTGGGCCTTGTGGATTATTCATTTACATTTAAGCCTGTCTGTGAAGCTATCCCACTATCACTCAAGCACCTCCGAAACTCCACATAAGCACTCTTCAGACAGCTGACAAAATTAAAGACACTTCCGGGTAGGTAAAAATATACAAACTCTTCATGTATTGTATGCTAGGATCTGTGTTTGGAAGTGTCACTATATATGAATTTGTAATTTGTATATAAATATTGTGGTAAGGTGCAAGAGGCCGTCATTGACGGAAGGTATGTGGCACCAAGGTACCTGGCCTTGGTGCAGTAAAACCGTGTGTTTTGTTTCCCAGCATCAGCTGCTAATGGCAGTCTGGTGCTTAAGTTAGTATAGCTGAAAGGCTAACCCAGGACGGTTTTACTGGGATGGAGTAGAGCAGGGTGGGACTCCATCCCACTACCCAGGTCCTGGTTTTTCAGGCCGCATAAATAGCCTGGGGAATCCGCTGTGCAGGGTCTGTGACTGGAGCTCCCTTGTGGAGTGAGACTCTGTGAGCCTGGCTGAAAACTCCTATGCAGGCGGTTTCATGCGGACCCAAGGTAGATTCGGTTGCAAAGCAGCAACTTTGCCCAAGGACCAAAAACGCTGTTTGCCTGTCTGATTGACTTATGCTGCATTTTCCTGAAAAGGTGATTGCTTTTATGTATTTTGATGTGAATAAACACGGACTTTAAGTTTAACTTTTCGCCTCTGAGCCTCTATACTGCAAACATCCTGCTGTCTACCAGAGCTAATCATCACATTTGGTGGAGGATGCGAGCAGAGCAGTGAGGCCGTTGCTAGGAGCAACCGACGGAAACGTTTTTTGTGCATGTCCTACATTAAGCCTGCCAGGCTGCTACCTGTGACCGCAGACAAAATGGAGGCTGTTCTGAAAGCGCTCATGGAGGCGAATCTGCAGCAGCACGATGCCAACAAGCAGCAGCAGGAGACCAATCAGCTGCTATTGCAACATGTGATGGCGCTGCAAGCTGCAGGAGCGCCCAAGTGTCCCTGATGCCCGGAAAGCTGTCCGCTTGGCGCTTACAAAAATGACCCCTTCGTATGACGTTGAGACCTACCTGGCGGTGTTTGAAAAGGTGGCTGCAAGGGAGAAGTTGCCACATGACCAGTGGGCTGATGTCATTGCTCCATTTTTGGCATCTGGCCCCCAGCAGGCGTTGTTTGATCTTCCGGACGACCAAGCCGCTGACTACCCGACTCTGAAGGGTGAGATACTGTCCAGACTGGGGGTGAATGTGTGGGTTCGGGCTCAGCGGGTGCATCAGTGGAGCTATCAGTCGGCAGAGCCCGCCAGACCCCAGTACTATAAACTGCTGCACCTACTGCAAAAATGGCTGCAGCCAGACTTATTAAGCTCCCCTGCCATGTTGGACCGCTTGCTGGCGGACATGTTCTGGAGGGCTTCACCGCACCCTCTCCAGCACTGGGTTGGCCAGGTATCCCCTGGCAACGCTCTAGAGATGGTGGACCTAGTGGAGCGATATGAGGCCACCAGGAACTTGCAAGGGGGCTCCACAGGGAGGGATTCGGGGAAACCCCGGAGGTCCCAGCCCCGGCGATTGGCATCCCCTAAACCCCCTCAGGACCTACCCCCCAAAGTCCCCGCCCCAGTGTGTTGGGGGTGTAAGGAGCCGGGACATATCGGAGCCAATTGTCCCCACCAGGGGGAGCCCATGGACGTGAACTTTGGTTACCACCCTTCAATGTATGAAAGGAGGCTGTGTGCTGCCGGTGTCCCTGAGCTTGTGGGGCAAAGTCACCTCTGTCAGGTGAAAGTGGGAGATACCCTGGCTGTGGCCCTTGTGGACTCTGGGAGTATGGTTACCCTGGTAAGACCCGCCATGGTACTGCCCGATGAGTACACGGGGCAGAAAACTGGGGTCTTGTGCAATCACGGGGACTTGAGAGACTATGCCACAGCACAAGTGACTCTAACCACCGTGTCCGGCAGCTGGAACCACGAAGTCGCCGTCGCCGCTAAACTCCCGTACGAACTTATTATTGGGAGAGACTTTCCGGGGTTCATGTCACTATGGACCAAGTTGGGAGTTCCGGAAACCCGCGAGACGGTTGTGTCCCCAATAGACTGGCCCTTCTCAGGGGTGACCCCGGAACCCTGGGAACCGGAGTCAGGAGGGAAAACAGTAGGGGTGACCACCTCTACGGTGGAAGAGGCGGAGTCAACCCCACTGAGTGTTATGGTTGGAGATGTGGAAGAGTTGGCAACGGGTCCAGAGTTGGCAGATCTCCATGTCTCCACAGTTAATTTTGGTACAGCACAACACCAGGACCCGACTCTTATCTCGGGCCTGGGAGAATGTTCTTGAGGTGGAAGGTGAACCACAACAGCCGGGGGCGGAGTTACAGTTCCCTCGCTTTGTGGTTCACCAGGATATGCTGTACCAAGTAAACAAGGTACGTGAAGAGGTGGTGGAACAATTGGTGGTACCCAATCCCTATCGCAAGCTGGTGTTGGATTCTGGGGGGACACTTAGGCCAGCAGAAAACTCTGGACCGAATTTTACAACGTTTCTACTGGCCCAGTGTGTACAAGGAGGTGGAGAGATATTGTGAGTTCTGCCCAACATGTCAGATGACCAGCCCCCAGCCTCATTACCGTGGTCCCCTAGTTCCTCTCCCAGTTATTGAGGTACCCTTTGAGCGGATTGCCATGGATCTGGTGGGTCCAGTGCCAAAATCCGCTAGAGGGCACCAACATATTCTGGTGTTCTTGGACTATGCCACGCGGTACCCCGAGGCTATACCCCTGCGACACACCTCAGCCAAGCTCATTGCTAAGGAGCTTATGGAAATGTTTTCCCGAGTAGGCCTGCCTAAAGAGGTCCTGACCAAGGTACCCCGTTTATGTCTAAAGTAATGAAAGAGCTCTGTAAATTGTTGCAGGTGAAACAATTGCGGACATCCGTTTACCACCCGCAAACAGACGGCCTGGTAGAAAGGTTTAACCAAACTTTCAAAACCATGTTAAAACGGGTGGTCGCCAAGGATGGGAAGAATTGGGACTTGCTGCTGCCCTACCTGATGTTCGCAGTGCGAGAGGTGCCCCAGTCCTCTACGGGGTTCTCGCCCTTCGAACTCTTATACGGTCGGCATCCACGGGGCCTGTTGGATATAGCCAAGGAGGCTTGGGAACAGCAACCCACACCCCACAAAAGTGTGGTAGAGTACGTTACTCACCTACAGGAACGGATAGAGACCGTGTTGCTGCTGGTGAGGGGACATATGGAGGCAGCGCAGAGGGCCCAAAGCAGGATTTATAACCGGCACGCCAGGGTACGGAACTTTAACCCAGGTGACAGGGTTGAGATTCTGGTACCCACAGTGGATAGTAAATTTCTGGTTAGGTGGCAGGGTCCTTACGAGGTGATTGGGAAAGTTGGGGAAGTGACTTACAAGGTACATCAGCCCAGGTGGAGAAAGCCAGAGCAGGTGTACCATGTAAACCTGCTGAAGCTGTGGAAAGACAGGGAGACCCCTGTGGGTGACAGTCCCCGACCAGGTATGTTAGGGGTGGAGCTTCCCGTCCCTCGGTCTGCTGTTAGAGAAGCGGTAGGTGAGGTGAAAGCTGGCGACAACCTCTCCTCTAAACAGACCCAGGAAGCCAGGGAGTTTGTCAGCAGAAACATGGATGTGTTTTCAGATCTCCCTGGGCGCACTTCTGTCATCCAACATGACGTTGTCACGGAGCCTCAGGTTAAGATCCGGTTGAAGCCTTACCGGGTACCTGAGTCACGGCGACAAGCTATCACGGAAGAAGTGCAGCAAATGCTCCGGTTAGAATCAAAGAGCGAGTGGGCCAGCCCAATAGTCTTGATTCCCAAGCCCGATGGTCCGTTGCGGTTTTGTAACGATTTCCGCAAACTTAACGAAATTTCTAAGTTTGATGCCTACCTTATGCCCCGAGTAGATGGCCAAGCCAGGTATTTTTCTGTTTTGGACCTCACAAAAGGGTACTGGCAGGTACCCTTGACTGAGGCTGCCAAGGAGAAAACAGCCTTTATCACACCAGAGGGACTGTTCCAGTACAAGGTATTACCCTTTGGTTTACATGGCGCTCCCGCTACGTGCCAAAGGTTAATGGATATTGTCCTCCGGCCACATAGTCGGTATGCTTCGGCCTATCTGGACGATATAATTATCCATAGTACGGATTGGGAAAGTCACCTGCCCAAAGTCCAGGCCATAGAGGATTCCCTCAGGAAGGCTGGTTTGGTGGCAAACCCGAAAAAATGTGCCTTAGGCTTAGAAGAGACAAAATACCTGGGCTATGTGATTGGGCGAGGAGTGGTCAAGCCCCAGGTTAACAAAATAGAAGCCATCCGTAACTGGCCACGTCCTAACACTACCCGCCAAGTGAAGTCATTTCTGGGGTTGGTGGGGTATTACATGAGGTTCATTCCCAATTTTGGCACCATAGTGGCACCATTGACAGACCTGTTAAAGGGACGCAAGTCTGTCATGGTGAAATGGAGTGAACAGGCCGAAAAAGCGTTCTCCGCTTTGAAGTCTGCCCTGTGTGGGTGAACCCAGGGATCAACCGGACCCAGGGGTCACACAAAAGAGCACAACCAATGGAAGTTTATGCAGTTTTTATTATACAAAAGACACACATTTAAAAAACAACAATTTAAGACAATTTAAAAGACCTCCTAGACCTGCCCTGAATAAGTGTATGTACACCTGTCCTGAATAATTGCACATACACTATAAAGAAATATATATAAAAGCTTGTATCCAATTCTTGTTCAGCCTATATAGTAACTAGTACCCCCTTTTTTTTGTGCCGGCACAAAAGCAAAAAAATACAAAATCCATAATAAATAAACACCCTTCAAAATTAATACACCTTATTGAATCCATAAATAACTACCCCAAGGTGAAATGTGCATTGTGCAAATACTGATGCAAATTCATTATCCCAATTGAAAAAATAAATTAATTGTATACTTCAAAACATCCATGACATAAAACATAACCCAAATAGAGTAATCATCATATCAGTGCAGAAATGTAACATAAGGACACAATCTAAAACAAGTATACATGCAGTAACAGAGAGATACTCAGCTGTGTGGAGACATAGAAATCAATCACCAGGGAGGGCAGTCAGGGCAGGAGGCTGCTCCACCTGCGCTTCGCGGTATATGAGACCGCTTCTTGCTTGGGTGCGGGGAATGTTGTTTCTCTCCCGCTCTTATATTCACAGGGGGGGGGGGGGAGGGGGAGGAAGACAATCCCCAGTGCCGGCATGGCCGTGTGCGCTAAACCCGCAGCAGCGGGCGCGCGCGCCCCCATCCGCCACCGCTGGAAATGACGTAGCGAGCGGGGCGCCCGTAACCACGGATGCCTCCGCTCGCAGCAACAGGTCGGCCGCGGCCAGCCGGCACGCCCACTATTCCCACCACTGATGGTGCGTCCAGCATTAGGCAGGCTCGCACGCACCATGCCGAAGCACAGCCATATGAACAGGGCGCGCCCCAACCAATAAACAGCATAAGCACCTGCGTCAATGGAATGTGACAGCTAGGTGCTGCGCTGTCCCAGGATCCCACAGGAGCAAAGTAGGGACAAAAATAAAAACCTATATCAGCTATTTGATATTATTGAAGTAACATTGCAGTATATCAATTATAGAGTTAAAACTCAGAGGACATGTAACAAGTCAAATTAGTGCAGAACTGCCGGGATCACTATCTATGCCCATCCATGCTAGTATTGACTAGAGAGGCAATAATGTCCAGAGGTAAGTATCCCCCCCCCCCCTCGGCTTGTTCTATCATATTTATCAACTGTGTCTACGTGTTTATACATAACGTTGATTGACAAAGAGGCCTTTGTTGCGTATTTCTACAGTCAGTGAGTGGATGGTATTCATTCCTCCTGTCCAAGGGAAGGCTGCGTCTTCAAGATTTACATCTTTTCTTTTTTCGGTCCTTCCATCCTCTCTGACCACCCATTTGCCTCATTCGGGATAGACTCAGTTCGTGCCCCAATCCTGTGAAAACACACATAAAATAAGCATGTCCATTCAAACAGACTGACATCGTCTTCTTTTGGGCCAGGCAAGCGCCACCTGGGATGCCCCTTCGCCGGGTCCATCCCTATGGTGATCGATTGTCGGCCCAAATTTAAATACATAAAAAAACAAAAAGAAAGTGTATGTACCCATACTCTAAATAATAATAATTAACAGTGAAAAAACACACAGCGAAATAATAACAATGAGTTGGGACTAACCGCCCCAACATTAGATGTGCCATACAAACCAAATTATATCCTATAAGTGCAGGATAATATCGTGAGAATAACACTAAAGAACACCAAAAAGTGCAACGCTATCCCCCGTTGGTAATGCAAAATTATTCCTTCTGGTCAGAGTGGATATGACCACATGGTTTATATCAGAACAGATGACACAGCCAATATGTCCCCATCTATCCCAAATAAGGAGAAAAGGACCAATCCTCATTCATCCCCAATGGAGATCTACTGCTTAGTTGGAAAATCCAACGTAACTCCCTTTGGAGCAGAAGTTTTTTAAAATCCCCTCCACGGGGCACCAAGATGACTTTTTCAATGCCCACCACCCTTAAGGTGGAAAGGTCCCCCTCATGTACCTCCAAAAAATGTCGTGCTACGGGAGAGACCATCTTACCTGCCAGAGTGTCTCGCTGGGCCAGGCGGATGTTCGACATATGGGCTTGAATTCTGGTTCGTAGAGCATTCTTCGTTTCTCCCACATATACCATGGGACATCCACATTTCAATTGGTACACCACCGATCTCGATCTGCAATTCACAAATTGTAAGATTTTAAATTGTTGGCCCTTTCCAAATTGGTCACCACATCCGTTTTGTCCATAAAACGGCAGACAGAGCAATTCCCACATGGGGCACTGCCGTTTACGGACATTTTCGACAGCCATGTCTTTGGTGGCATGTAATGATTATGGCACAACTTGTCCCTCAAATTGGGAGCCCGTCTAGCGGTGAGTCTAGCTCTTGATCCAACTATAGGGGAGAGAGTGGGATCTGTACTGAGTAAGTTCCAGTGAGTCGGGATGATATTTTTGACCCTGTCCCACTGTCTATGGAAATCCATAACCAATCTAACTGGCTCACCCTTGTTCAT
The DNA here is from genome assembly GCA_027917425.1 of Gastrophryne carolinensis. Classification (NCBI taxonomy): domain Eukaryota; kingdom Metazoa; phylum Chordata; class Amphibia; order Anura; family Microhylidae; genus Gastrophryne; species Gastrophryne carolinensis. Next base: position 7,771,732 of record CM051237.1, read on the forward strand.
CTTCAATGTCTTTACCTGGTCTTGCTTTCTGTAATTCGGTACCTGGTCTTGCTTTCTGTAATTCGGTACCAGGGTCTCTGATCGTTCTGTTCCTTTCGCTCTTTGGTTGGCTCGTTCTATCACCCTATATGGGTAACCTCTGGCCTGGAACCTCCGTGCCAAGTCCGTTGATTGTTCCTCAAAATCTCGAATCCTGGAACAATTCCTTCGTGCCCTAAGGAATTGACCAGTTGGAATTCCGTCCTTTACATGTCGTATGTGTGCACTCCCGTAGTCCAAAAGGCTATTGACCGAGGTGGGTTTCCTGAAGAGTCTGGTGTTGATGGTCCCGTCCCGTTCAAGAGTGATCACCAGATCTAAAAATGTCACCTCTTTCCGGGAAATTTCATACGTCAATTTAATGTTTAAATCGTTCCGATTTAGTGTATCAAGAAATTCCCGGCAGCTCTCTTCCGGACCCTGCCAAAGAAGAAGGACATCATCAATATATCGGTTCCACCCCAAGACAGTGGGGTGGCACCTCTCAAATTCTGACAAAACTATGTTTTCCTCCCACCACCAAAGGAAGAGATTTGCTATCGAGGGGGCGCATCTCGCCCACATCGCTACCCCCGAAGTTTGTCTGAACACTTGTCCATTAAAAGTAAAAATATTGTGACCCAGAATAAAGTCCAGTAGAGCCAAAATAAATCTGTGTAACGGCTCTATCTCCCTTGATTCCTTACTAAGGAAATAACGGACTGATGTGATCGCTAGGTGATGTGGAATGATCGTATATAGCGATTCCACATCGCATGTCACTAGACAAGTGTCAGGGGGTAGTTGTATATTCTCCAGTTTCCTAAGCAAATCCCCTGTATCCTTGGTGTAGGAGTTAAGACTGGAAACATGGGGCTGAAGAAATAAATCAACGAAAGTACATGAAGGCTCCAGTAGGCTCCCTATCCCAGAGACAATAGGTCTACCGGGTGAAGAAAAATTTTTATGAATTTTTGGCAACACATAAAAAGTAGGCATCACCGGGTGTGCTACCGTAAGGTATTTGAATTCCTTTGAGTCTATGACTCCCTCTTCCTTGGCAGTTAACAACAATAGATCTAATTCTGCCTTATTATCCTGAATAGGATTATTGGGGAGTTTCATGTAATACCGAGTGTCATAGACCTGGCGATTCACTTCCCGGACATAATCGGTGGTCGCCCATACCACCACATTGCCCCCTTTGTCTGCTTCCTTCACTGTTATTGTTGGGTTCGTCATTAAATCCCTTAGGGCTTGTTGTTCTGCCCTTGTGAGTTTTATACGTCCACGCATTGGGCCCAAAAATGTGCCTTAGGCTTAGAAGAGACAAAATACCTGGGCTATGTGATTGGGCGAGGAGTGGTCAAGCCCCAGGTTAACAAAATAGAAGCCATCCGTAACTGGCCACGTCCTAACACTACCCGCCAAGTGAAGTCATTTCTGGGGTTGGTGGGGTATTACATGAGGTTCATTCCCAATTTAGCGGCACCATTGACAGACCTGTTAAAGGGACGCAAGTCTGTCATGGTGAAATGGAATGAACAGGCCGAAAAAGCGTTCTCTGCGTTGAAGTCTGCCCTGTGTGGGTCTCTGGTGTTGGTGACACCTGACTTTAAGAGGGAGTTTATAGTACAGACCGATGCCTCCGAGGTAGGTCTCGGTGCTGTACTGTCTCAGGAAGTCAACGGGGAAGAACACCCTGTTGTCTACGTGAGTCGCAAATTGACACCTGCGGAGACCCGGTATAGTATCGTAGAGAGAGAGTGTTTGGCCATTAAGTAGGCCCTTGAGTCTCTTCGCTACTACTTGCTGGGTACAAGTCTCCATCTGATTACGGACCATTCTCCCCTCAAGTGGATGTGCCAGGCTAAGGACAAGAATGCCAGGGTCACCCGGTGGTTCCTGTCCTTGCAAAATTCTCCGTAGAGCACAGAGCGGGGCGGTTGTTGGGTAATGCGGATGTCCTGTCCCGGGCACATTGTTTGTCGTGTGTCCACCCCCTCAGGGTTGAACAAAGAGGTGGGTATGTGGCAAGGTGCAAGGGGCCGTCATTGACGGAAGGTATGTGGCACCAAGGTACCTGGCCTTGGTGCAGTAAAACCGTGTGTTTTGTTTCCCAGCATCAGCTGCTAATGGCAGTCTGGTGCTGAAGTTAGTATAGCTGAAAGGCTAACCCGGGACGGTTTTACTGGGATGGAGTAGAGCAGGGTGGGACTCCATCCCACTACCCAGGTCCGGGTTTTACATGCCGCATAAATAGCCTGGGGAATCCGCTGTGCAGGGTCTGTGACTGGAGCTCCCTTGTGGAGTGAGACTCTGTGAGCCTGGCTGAAAACTCCTATGCAGACGGTTTCATGCGGACCCAAGGTGGATTCAGTTGCAAAGCAGCAACTTTGCCCAAGGACTAAAAACGCTGATTGCCTGTCTGATTGACTTATGCTGCATTCTCCTGAAAAGGTGATGTAACCCGAAAGGGCATATGCTTTTATGGATTTTGGTGTAAATAAACACGGACTTTAAGTTTAACTTTTCGCCTCTGAGCCTCTATACTGCAAACATTCTGCTGTCTACCAGAGCTAATCATCACAATATGTAATTATGTTTGACATATAACAGAATATTGTCTATTTGTTTATTTAAATATGTGGGCGTGTGGTTTCAGATCAGGGTTTTGCCATCCCATTCTATGTCTTTCCTTTAGCTGGTGTTAATACTTACCTTGCTCCACTAATGTGGTAACTATTACAGGATGCCTTGCACTTGTCTGTTCTGTAGTGATTCTGGATGGGGCAGTGGGACGCAGCATATAGTGACAGCCTGAGTGAGTCCCCCTCCAATGTGGGAATGCCCTGACTGCCCCTGCTGTCTGGAATGTCCCTCCCCTTCTCTTTCTCTAAAGGTTTCACTTTTTCTTGCACAACAATGGCTTCAGAGCTAATCTTAGTTTTCTTACAAGTGATCCCAGGAGCTGTTTTATGTTCAGAAAGGTTTCTTTTTATCTTCTTTAATCCCTCGATCTCTTATTTTCTCCAGGTGCTGGTTCAAGCCTGAATAATATGGACCAACATGCAGTAATCTCTTTAAATGTTAAAATAAAAGATGAAGACATAACAGAAAAGGCTACGGGAGACCCAGCACTGCACACTGTACATCTCCTATTTCACCCTTCTGCACAGGAGGAAAGTCAGTCTGTGTTCCCTACACATCATACAGCTCATAGATCTAAGAAGCCATATTCATGTTCTGAATGTGGGAAATGTTTTTCTCATAAATCAGCCCTTATCACACATGCAAGAGTTCATACAGGGGAGAAGCCATATTCATGTTCTGAATGTGGGAAATGTTTTTCTCGGAAATCATCCCTTATCTCACATGAAAGAGTTCATACAGGGGAGAAATCATATTCATGTTCTGAATGTGGGAAATGTTTTTCTGAGAAATCAGCCCTTATCAGACATGAAAGAGTTCATACAGGAGAGAAGCCATATTCATGTTCTGAATGTGGGAAATGTTTTCCTCGGAAATCAGACCTTATCTCACATGAAAGAGTTCATACAGGGGAGAAGCCATATTCATGTTCTGAATGTGGGAAATGTTTTCCTCGGAAATCAGCCCTTATCTCACATGAAAGAGTTCATACAGGGGAGAAACCATATTCATGTTCTGAATGTGGGAAATGTTTTTCTGAGAAATCACAGCTTATCAGACATGAAAGAGTTCATACAGGGGAGAAGCCATATTCGTGTTTTGAATGTAGGAAATGTTTTTCTCGGAAATCAGCCCTCATCACACATGGAAGAATACACACTGGGGATACATCATATTCATGTTCTGAATGTGGGAAATGTTTTTCTCAGAAATCATCCCTTATCTCACATGAAAGAGTTCATACAGGGGAGAAGCCATATCCATGTTCTGAATGTGGGAAATGTTTTTCTCAGAAATCAGCCCTCATCACACATGAAAGAGTTCATACTGGGGAGAAGCCATATTCATGTACTGAATGTGGGAAATATTTTTCTGAGAAAGCAAACCTTATCAGACATGAAAGAGTTCATACAGGGGAGAAGCCATATCCATGTTCTGAATGTGGGAAATGTTTTTCTCAGAAATCAGCCCTCATCACACATGAAAGAGTTCATACTGGGGAGAAACCATATTCATGTTCTGAATGTGCGAAAAGTTTTTTTCAAAAATCAGACCTTATGAAACACAAGAGTTCATGCAGGAGAGAAGCCACATTCATATGAATGTGGGAAATGAAACACATGAAAGGAGTCTTTTTAGAGAGTGGAGGTGACAAACCATGTGTTGAATTTCGATTTCCTGTGCCTCCTGTATCTTCCCCCTCTATTCTCTAATAGCTGTAGCAAGCCATTCATCCCATCCCTGAGCATCCCAGGAAATGTATATCATACAATTATTATGTTAGGTTATGGTGATAGGAAGGGAGGTAGTGTTATATAATCATAGCAAAAAGCAATACTTTGTTATGTGTCCATAATTTATCAGCAAACCTTTCCCAAAGTGGACTTTTTTGTCAACTAAACATTTTTTAACTGCTATACTTTTTATATCCTGTATTGTATGTATTGTCTGCCATGTATTACTTCATAATAGGGAATGCTTATCCACTCTGTATATTGCATTTATTGGTCCTTATTTTCTAGCTCATAATTATATCAGTTTAACCCTTCTAGTGCCAGTAGTCTCACAAAGCTACTTCTTTAACCACTAAGTGCCAGCTACGCGAGACTCATGGAGCTGTCACTTAACGGTTGGAGAGGCAGCTACCCTTTGACGGCCAGCATACCTAGAGTTTTTATCACAGATCATTTTTTACTATTTTGCGCTACACTTGTTCAACTGTGATTCCCAGGAATTTTCCAGGAAAATTATATATTGTTCTTTTCAGCAGAGTCTGGGCTTTTTATGTGAAATGCCTCATTTGTAATTATTTTAATGTCAATATTTTGGGGTGACATATGAACAAAAAAAAGGCCTATTTCTCCCGGTTCTAACGGTACCACATATGTATAGGTAGACACAATTTCTTATCCAGGATACTCCCCCAAACTGAAACAGCGCTTTAGGAGATTTTCAGGTAAAATATGACTGCTATAAGCACCTTGCAGTTTTTCTTTTTAAAAAACATTACATTTGAAATACCCCCCACAAACTCCTGAAAGTGCGCACCTCAAGCTTTCTAGGCGTACCAGGCTTGTTGATGTGGGCACAGTTTTATGGAAGTAATCCCTCAATTTATTTTTGGTTGCAAAAAGAAGCAAGAATAAAAAAAAGCAGAATCAAAGCTACATTTTGCCTGAAAACAATATGCAAATGAGTTAAGTCTGAAAAAACAAGGTCCCCTGCACAAAACAATACCCAACATGCATAGGTACTGTCAATGGAAGAGTTGCCAAACACCACAAAGTAAAGCATGTGCGTAAGGGTAATTTTACTTGAACATTTCAGCTCTGCAGACAAAGTGCGCACTTTCAACCAAAACAACCCCTTACATTTGGAATACCCCCAAAACCATATATTCCCTAAAAGTACACATAATAAGCTTTCTAGGTGTACTCAGCTTAATGCAGTGACTCCATCTTTCTGGAAGAAATGTCTCAAAAAAAATCTTTGGTTGCACAGGGTTTACCTAAAAAAAATATATGACATTTTTTTTCCTAAAATATCAATATGCAAACAAGAAAAAACAAGCTAAATCTTAAAGCACAAGGTCCCCCGAGCAGAACAATACCCAACATGCATAGCTACTTTTAACTGCCAGCCTACTTGAGATTTTGCCAACCTCTGTTGACAGGTCATTTTTCACCTTTTGCGCTATGTTTAACTGTGATTTTTGCAGGAATTTCCAGGAAAATTAGATAATTTCTTTTTGCGGCAGAATTTTAAGCGGACCTTCACTCTGAATAAGAGTCTATCTTATATGTTTCCCACACCCTGTACATACAGATTGTCCACATTAAAAATCATCCTACCTGCATCTACTGCATGTTATGAGCCTTTAAACATCCAAGATGGCGGCTTATGGAAGCAGCCATCTTATCAGGCAGCCTGCAAACAGGAAGTGCCTCCTGACTGTGCTGCTCTGCATTCTGGGACTGCTGACCTTTACCTGACCCCAGCTCTGCTCTGTCTGAGCAAAGCACAGCTATAACCCGCCCCCCTGTACCTTATCCCACTCTCCTCTCCTCAGTAAGTGTGATGCTTCTGAGTCAAGATAGCGGCTCCCGTATCCTAAATTCCTGAACAGAGTTGCAGCCCAGTGGGGGAAAGAATAAGAAGTTAGTGACTAAAAATGTAAAATATATTAATTTTAGATGCTGGGGAACCGTTTTTTAAGAGTTTGGGCTTTTCATTAAATTACGATGAAGGTCCGGTTTAAACTTGAACATGAAATGTCTTGCTAGCAATTATTCCACTGTTTTTTTTTTTAAACCTTCACCTTGGTACTTCCAGTAAAAATATTATTATTTAAAAAGTTGTCTCATTTATTTTAAATAAAACACTTATTTTATTAAAGAAAACCATATTGCATGTAAAAGTCCCATTTCTTCCAACTTCAACGGTACCACATATGTATCGGTACCCCCCCCCCCCCCCCCCCCCCGCTCCTGTCCAGGAGACTCCCCAAACTGAAAAGAGCATTTTATAACATTTACAAATAAAATACAACTACCATCCACACTATAAAGGGTTAAATAAAAAATTTGGCACGGGATCACCCCCTCCCAGAAAAAAATACCCCAGAAATGGTGTCAGGTTTCCCCTATCCAGCATAACGAGCCCAGGGACCAGCTACCCTGCAGGCTACAAGCCTGCACAGCCTAAATGACCCCTGGGCTCTTCTGTCTCCCTACTTTGGGAAACAATATTCCAGGTTGCAGGTGCACACTTACCGCCATTTGTTCGGGTGCCAGGACTGCGGTGGCCCGCTGTGAATCCAGGTAAATACAAAGGACCGGCACTCCGTTTAAAGGTAATGTATTAATTGCCTACAATCGCATAGCTTAATCCAAAGCACATTAACCAGATATCAAAGTTCATATGTTGGCAATCGACAGTCCATAAGGGCGAAGGTTTCGGGGGCACAGAAGTCCCCCTTCCTTAGGGCAGACTGACAAACCGTGCTAACAGAGAAGGCTCATTGAATTAAAAAAAAACTGAAAGAACATTTGAAATTCCCGCCTGACGTCATAGTGACGTCACCGGGCGGCCTTGTGGGTAACAATGGCAAAAACAAGAATAAACATCCAAAATAAAGTATAAGAGACTTACCTGTCACCATTGGGGTGCCCAAAAGGCAGTGGTGCCCCGTCACCGCCGGCCGCAGCTCGCCTGAACCCCGTCTGTTAGAGGGACAGGGTGTATGGAGCCTGATGACAACCGAAGACGTCACAGCAGCCGCGATCCTATTGGATCGCTGGTGCCATCACTGTCCCAGCTCACAGAACAGACAGACATGCACCCAGGCACCATAGGCCCCAGGATGTTCTGGGGAGCGTCTCATGTACCATAACACCCTGCAGGCGGTGAGAGCATAGCTCCCGGTTCAGATGGTCTTATCCTAATCATATATAGTAGCGAAAATCAAATAACATTAAATATTTGTTGGAAGAATCAGAGGGACAAGAGTGGGAAAAGTAGAGTAGGAAGGGGAGGAAAAAAGGAGGGTGGAGAATTGAGAAGGGTTTGGAGATGGAAGAGGAACGAGAAGCTGAGAAGAAAAGACAGGGAGGAGGTGAAGAAAAAGAAGGGATTAGCAAGAGGGACAGTTGGGGAGGAGGAATCCAAGACTTAAGGAAGAGAAGGGGAGGGGGGAAGAGAAGAGAGAGCCAGGGGAGGAGACCAGGGAATGCGGAGGAGGGGTGAGCGGAGTAGCATAGCAAGAGGGATTAGTAGGAGGGACACGATGGGAGAGTAGAGTGAGCAAAAAGAGAAAAGAAAAGGCAGAGGCCTTTGGAGATGGTGGGAGAACAAGAGTGAGAGGAGAAAAGAAGTAAAGAGAAAGAAGGGATTATCGAGACGGACAGTTCGAGGAGAGGGAGTGTAGGACGAGAAAGAAAGAAAGGGGGGAAAGAAGAGAAAGACACAGGAAAAAACACCAGGGAGGAGAGAGGAGGAGTGAACTAAATAACAAGAGGGATTAGTGTAGTAAGAGGGACAAGAAGAGAAAGTGGATTGAGTAAAGGGGGGGGCAAAGGCAAGAGAAGAAGCCCACAGATCACAATTTAAACTGGACCTTCAGCGTGATTTAATGAAAAGCCCAAACTCTTAAAAAACGGTTCCCCAGCATCTAAAATTAATATATTTTACGTTTTTAGTCACTAACTTATTATTCTTTCCCCCACTGGGCTGTAACTCTGTTCAGGAATTTAGGATATGGGCGCCGCCATCTTGACTCAGAAGCATCACACTTACTGAGGAGAGGAGAGTGGGATAAGGTACAGGGGTGGGGTTATAGCTGTGCTTTGCTCAGACAGAGCAGAGCTGGGGTCAGGTAAAGGTCAGCAGTCCCAGAATGCAGAGCAGCACAGTCAGGAGGCACTTCCTGTTTGCAGGCTGCCTGATAAGATGGCGGCGTCCATAAGCCGCCATCTTGGATGTTTAAAGGCTCATAACATGCAGTAGATGCAGGTAGGATGATTTTTTAATGTGGACAATCTGTATGTACAGGGTGTGGGAAACATATAAGATAGACTCTTATTCAGAGTGAAGGACTGCTTTAAGCGGATTACAGAAATTCAAAAGAGGGACATATTTATGTCAATTAGAGGGACACGACGTGGGAATCAGCGTTGTGGTAGATAGCAGGAGAAGCCAAATCATGTATTCAGACCCCTAGGTTGCACAGTGTCCAGTTTATGGATCCAATAGGTCTCCCTTTGTAGTAGTCTGAGATGACAGTCACCCCCACGGCGTGGTCTCTCCGTGTGCTCTATGACCATTCCTCGGAGCTCGTGGGTTTAGTGGTTATGCCTGACAAAGTGCACTGCTACTGGCTTCTCATAGTCTAAAGACTCCCCATTCTGGTGTTTATTAATGCTCCGGTGTTGCTGGAACCTTTTCTTACAGGGACCGATTGTCTTCCCAATATAGAGGAGACCACAGGGGCATTTTAACAGATAGACACAATAGTCTGTCAGGCAGGTAAATATGCCGCAGATCTTATATCGCCGGCCAGTGTGGGGATGGGTAAATCCAGAGCCAAGGATTAGGGAGTTGCAGACATTACAGTTGTTGCATCTGAAACATCCTGTCCTAGTGTGTAACGTAACGGGTTTCTTTAGGTATTTTTCAACTGGATCAGCATTGACCAGGAAGTCTCTAAGGTTACTGTTCCGCTTGTAAATTCTCATCAGTGGTCGTTTGACTAAGTCCCGGTGTCCTTCAGATATGAGGGTAGTCGGCACACATATGGTTGTAGGTAAAAGTCTAACCATTGGGCCAGCGGCCGAGTCTGTCCCTGCCACAATGGGCCAGAATTTAAGGGGGATACACCCCTTGTGCACCTTGGGTAGGCCATAGATTATAGGTGTGATTGGATGCTTGATTTCAATATATTTGGCAGTATATTCTAAGCATACAGCACGTCCTGCTCCAGATGTAGTAATAACATGTGGGTAATCCTCCGCCTCCGGCGCCGTGCACTGCAGACATGTAGAAAACAAGCTCCTCCCGGCCCTACATATGCCGAGGGACCTCCCACAAATCCCCAGATTTCTCTGCAGTGCTGGAACTGCGAAGACATGAAGTATCACGCTCTCGCAGGCGAGCGGCGTTTACAGCCCGAGGCCCTGCGGGACTATTTCCACCCGTCCTTTTGCGAAGAATATGCCTCCCAGCCTGGGCTGCGTTGGTCGGGTGAAGGTAGGCAGCACCTAGTGTGCTTACGGAGATAGACTCCACCGCAATCCCCCACCATAGGGTAGGCGGTCAAGGCTAATGGTGAGCCTTTAGTGTATGCCCCTCCCGCATCATTGCCCCACCCCCCGTGTAGCGGTGAACCCCGAGTGCTGGGTCACCTTCCTCAGTTCCCCCCGTTAGTGGGGGGGAAAAAGAGGGGGGGTTGTGTATACGTTGGCCTAACATTGCCCTATTACACTGTTTGCTTATAGCCTTATTGGTTACCGTGGGTCAGAGCCGCACTTCAAGCATTATGTTAATGTCGGCCGCAGCGCTTTTAATGTACCTTGGTTTGACGCGTACGGCGGCTCCGTTTAGCGACGCTATGGCGTTTATTACTGTCTCCTCTTTCTGTCTTGTTCCGCGCTTAGAGCTTTGCGCTCTCCGGGGGGGGTGTGGTCTGGTTTGGCGCGTTCCGCGTCGTCTGAGCTCTGGCCCGCCCTTCGAGGTTCGCTTGGCGCCATTTTGTCGGTCTTCCCGCGAGCGCGTGGTCACGATCCTCCTCTTCCTTGATTACTGGAAGTGCCCTCACGGGCGTTTTCGGTTATTAGTCTTCCTATAGCGCATGGCTCTGATACCCCCTTTTCTCCTTATGTCTTTCAGACGCCAAGATTCCAGTGGCTTCTCCCGGCCTGATATATATATCTTAGCGGGTTTATTCCTAAATTCTCCCACATCCCTAGTGGGCCTTGGGGCATCCAGGGTTGCTTATAGCATAAATCCCTACTGGCATATTACTTAGATTAATCATCATATGGAGGCATCTCAGAACTATGTGTCCGGGGTCCCGAGGGGACAGCATCAGCATGGTGTGTGGACAACCCCATGCTGATGCTGACAGAGCACGGGTCTGCGGTCCGTGTGCTGAACAAGTGCTGGCCCTGCAATCAGGTTTACCAGTAGCTGCACCGCGCTTCAATACTCCTATCTCCCAGTGCTTAGATCTCACTCCAGATGAGTCGCACTCGAGCGGGGATAACCAGCAGGTGGTGCCGTGCAGGTTACCCACGGCGGAGCAGGTGATGTCTGGTTTGGAAGAGCGCTTGGGCGCTTGAAAGAAACGGTCCCTGACGCCCCCTGGTTCTAGGTGTCCCACCGAAACTGAGGAGTCTGCTGCTATGCAGGCCCTTGATCCTTCTGATAAAGGTGAACTGTTCTCAGGTTCCAGTTCCTCAGATGAGATGTCTTGGAGCCGTGACAGTTCTGGCCCAGGTTCTTGGGGCCTGTGTGACACTGATGAGTTACTTATAAAGATCTTTGAAGCACTGTCCATCTCTCCTCCAGGAGAGTCTCCCAAGTGGGAGAGTTTCCACACGGCGACGCCGTGCCTGGAATTTCTGGAACAGGATCATTACCAGACTCTTATATCTAAGGAATGGGAATCACCTTGTAAACTTACAGGGGTTCCGTGGGTCTGGGACTGGAAGTACCCTTTTCCCCCTGATTTGGTTGATCAATGGTCAGTACCTCCCGAGGTGGATGCACCTATTATTGGGGTTGCTAACCCTCCCTTCATGGCAGCTTCCACTCATCGTACCCTTCGGGATGCTGAGGACCGGCGCATTGACAGATTGGTTTCCCACGCCTTTTCGTGTGCAGGGATGGCTCTGCGCCCGGTCTGTGCTGCGGCCGTCACCGCAGTGGCCGCCAGGACCCTTCTTAGGAAGATACTTGACCAACAGCCGGAGGATCTCCCTTGGGAGGTCTTTAATGCACTGTCTGATTGTGATGTTTTTGTGAGGTTTATTCTCTCAGCGATAGATGACACCATTAAAATGTGTGCTAGAACCTCGGTTCTTGTGGTGGCTATTCGCCGCCTGCTTTGGCTGCGACAGTGGGGGGCTGACAACGATACAAAAAAGGCTCTTACTGGTCTTCCTTTTAGAGGACGACGCTTATTCGGGGCCCGGTTGGACCTTTTTGGAAGAAAGGGTAACGCACCCTCGCGCAGAAGGCCGTCCCGGCCGCCTAGGGGCAGGGATACCCCTCCCCCTCCCTACGTTAGTGTCAAGCAAAAACCAGAAGTATGCTTCCAACTTTTTGGAGTGGAGGCCCGCCCCAGGGGGGGCAGGCAACGCCCTGGGACCTCCGGCAGGGCGAAGTCCAAATCTGCCAAAACCACGCAAGCATGAAGGGACGCCCTCACCCTATTGGGCGAGGGGGCTTCCGCAGCACTTGGCTCCTATCGCAGGGCGCCATGCTCCGTTAAGGCTGTTACGGGAGATAGTCCCCCTGGATGCAGAATGGAGTTTGCTGGTCAGTCCCTTTCTGAGGTTGTCAGGGTTCTTCTAGTCCCGGCTTTCCCTTCGGGGGTTGAGGCAGGCCGAGCCAGGCGTGCAGGATCCGGGCTCTCTTACAGGTTGGCCCTTGACTTGTGATTGTATCCACATACCTTTTCCCTCTGGGATGAAGCAGTCTGACCCGGGCGGGCATTCTGGACCTAGCATTTACCTTTCACAGGCAGCTCCTACATGGTATTTACCTGTTGGGCCACAGGAGCTCTTGTCCAAGTGGACTTCTTGATGCCTGTGAGGATCTATATTCCTTCTTAGTCCCCTGTTCCCTCAGGACACCTAGGCTATTTCCAGACGGTATTGCAGGACCAACTCTGCGGATTGGGTCTTGTTTTGGGCCCCCTCTCCTGTTCCCAGACGGCTCACCAAGGCGAGTATGGGAGTGTGGTCTTGGATGTGCCCCTGTGACGTCCGCGCTAGGTCCCACTTGATTGTCATTCTTTTCCAATTTTGCGTCAGGCTGTGTTGGCTATTGACTTGGGGCTCCTTGGGAGTCCTTTGGATTGGTGCTCAGGCACACCTCTTACTTAGTGTACCCCGGTTCGGTATCTCCCTACGGGGTGGCTTATAGATGGGTTCACGTTAAACCTTCGGCTATGTGTGGCCTTAGTATGGTAGGGGCCTTGCCCTCCGGTTTGTCACGCTACCTTCACCTTGCAGCTGGTGGGCCTGTTGGTGGCGGTCCAGATGCTGTCCTTTATTCTCAGAGGCCTTTGGGGCCTGTGACACCTTAGGTTACTTATCCTGGTCGGGGTTCCAACACCCCTGGAACTAGGTCAGTACGCTCCCCCTTGTTACGGGGGTTCCTTTTTGGAGTTGGTAAATTCAAGGGAGGTGTCAGAGACCATCCCTTCCTTTTTTGCCTTTCCCTGTAAATGGTCACCACGGGGACCAAGTCTGGCAGGTTTTCTAGGGGGTTTTCTATCTCTTCTGAAATCCCCCGTGGCTCCTAAGGGGGTCCCCTTTTTGGGGTTCCGTTTTCATACTGTTTTTCGGTTATCACATTGAGCCTTGGCGGGCTCTCAATTGCTGGACTACTCCTCTTCAGGACTTGTCTCTTGGGCACACTCGGTCAGTCTGACGACAGTGGCCTGTCCTTTTTTGTCTGTGAAGGTCTCGGAACAGGTTGACCCTTCAGGAAGGGTCTGGTTCTGATCTAAGTGGGGGTTTACATTCCTTACACTTCATTGGTATTGGCTTGTTGGCTTTCCTACTGTGCTAGGAGGGTCTATTCTAGTGTCTCACTGAGCCCCTACTGGTGTGGCCCTGTGGGGCCCCGTTCCTATTACAGGAACTCTGTCCTGAGTTATTGTCCTGGGTTATTGTCCCAAACCTCGCTAGCCTGGTCATGAAGGACTAGTACTGCTTGCTGTCAAGACATTATACTCTATAGGTCTTAACCTTTTTTTCACCCTGCTAGGTGGGGTTTTGCACAAGATTTGCTGTAGCAAGGGTGAACCGTTACGCTGGGGGCCCTGGGTGGCCCAGTGGGGCGTGGTTCGCTGATTCTGCTGAAGACAGTCGTACTGTATGCCCTCTCTCGAGGGCTCTCTCTTCTTACTACGTCGCCCCTATCTACAGGCCTTTTTAGGCGATTGGATGGTTTGCTCTTCATCCCATTGGAGATGCTTGACTCGGGGTGTCTTTTTTCTATTGGAGGACTAGGCCTAGCTCCCTCCTCTTCTTCTTCTTCTCCCTTCTCTGCCTGCTAGATTGGGAGATGTTGTTCTAGTTTGCCTTGCTGGGACTGGCTCTCTCTCCTGTGGGATGTTGCCTGATCCCTGGGTCCTAGAGTTATTACAGCACGGTTTGAGTTGGCTGCCCAACTCAGTTCTCTGAGGGTTGTCAGGGCTCACCCTGTTCGCCTACTTAGAAGTCTAGTTTAATCTTCTGTGTGGAGCATTCCTCATGGGTTGCTCAGGTGCATTCCCCAGGGACTTTCTAAGCTCCCTTTTGGGGGGGTTACTTATCCTGATACCCTGCTAAGGGTTCCTTGGGTCTTATTCAGGTTCTTGTCTGAACTGTTCCTTCCCTCACATCCTCCTTCTGGGGCGGTTGCTTCAGTCAGAAGCGTGCCATAGGGGATGGCTCTGTTAGTGGTCCTAGTCATTATCTATCTATATATATATATGTTTATATATCTGTACACCATTAGGTGAGGGTGTTTCGCCTTACACCGAGTTTGGATCCAGGCAGAGTTTTTTATTCTCCTCTATTCCAGACCCTCCGGACACTGGACTAGTGTCTCGCTTACTGTGAGCTTAAGGGATTTGTATCCCTCTACAGGCGTTGGAGATTCCTGGACTGTTCCCTGTCCCTGGTTGGGATTATGCCCCTTGGGGCTTATAGGCGTCTCCATCTTTATGTAACAGGATTTGATTGCTTCCATGGGTGTAGGAGCCCTTTGGATTGGTCTTGCTCAGTTGGTTTGTCCTTCTGAGCCTAAAATAAACGCTTCGGCTCTTGCTGAGCCTTGTTAGCCTTGTTTTTCAGTATTCCCACCAGTCTCACCTGAGACCATGGTTCATATTCCCCGACGGGGAGGGTTCTAAGGTTGCCATGGCTACCCTTTCTTTGCAGTAGCATGGTTAGGCGTTAATCCGGCCTACTCGTTTAGGGGAGATTCTTTCTTCTCTCTTGGTTTTGTTCTCTTTCTACTTGTGCTTGGCTCGGGCCTTTCAGCACTCGGTTCTGTTGAGAAAGCTGACTAGTTCGCTGCTTGTGTTTCACTCAGCCTTGTAAGGTTTCATAAGTTTGAGCATTTTCTCACGTTGCTCCTGGTAGCAAGGTTGCGGGTGACAGCGCTATTACTGTTGGCTGTGCCTTTTCTCATGGGGATCCCACCCTTCTTTATGGACACTGCTATTGGATGTCCCACATGTTATTACTACATCTGGAGCAGGACGTGCTGTATGCTTAGAATAATACAATTCTGTGAAGTACTCACCTGTAGAATTGGTATTATACGCATACAGCATGTCCTGCTCCACCCCACCCTGGTTTCACGTTGTTCTGGATCCCCTGTATGGTGGTTATTATCTTGATATTATTGCCAGTCTCTGGGTGGTTGGTTTTCTCCTGGCTTCTCTTTCTCACTGCTTTTCAATGCTGGGGATTTGTGGGAGGTCCCTCGGTATATGTAGGGCCGGTAGGAGCTTGTTTTCTACATGTCTGCAGTGCACGGCGCCGGAGGCGGAGGATTACCCACATGTTATTACTACATCTGGAGCAGGACGTGCTGTATGCGTATAATACCAATTCTACAGGTGAGAACTTCACAGAATTGTATTTTTCACTCAACCATCCATTGGATACTCCCAGTGAGACAAATTCTTGCACTGTGTTTTGGATACTCCAGACAGGGTTATTGGAAATTTGCTCATAACTAATAGGGGCCATTAGCATTTCTAGGATGCTCTTCCTGTACATATCAAAGTCCATAACCATGATGACCCCGCCTTTATCGTCAGGCTTGATGATAACCGTGTTATCTTGTCTCAAGGTAGACAAAGCTGTGAGCTCACCCCTTGAAAGATTGCAGTGGTATCTTTTGGACTGCATAATGTGTACAGTCTGCCCTTACAGGACTATATTAGAGGCACTTAATGGAGTGTCTCTAAAACAACTTGTGACATTGCCAACTAGAGGAAAAAACTGGACTTAGTTCTGACCAATGGGGATCTGGTGTCCGAGGTCAGGGTTGAAGAAAATCTGAGTTCCAGTGACCATCAATGCTTATGGTTCAGAATAAAAACAGACATTGTGCAATCACACACCAGAACCAAAGTGCTAGACTTTAGGAAGACAAACTTCAAGGAAATGGCGGAGTATGTAGAAAGAAAATTAGGTGAGTGGAACAGAGTAGCAGAAGTGAGTGCCCAGTGGTCACTATTAAAAATGGCCATCTTAAAGGCAACTAAGCAATATGTGAAACAAACTAGCAAGAATAAAAGGAAGAAGAAACCATTATGGTTTACTAGGGAAGTCAGCACTATCATAAAAGATAAGAAGTCTGCCTATAAGAAGTATAAAGTAAGTGGAAGTGTAGCTGACAGAGAGGCGTATAAAATTAAACAGAGGGAAGCAAAACTGCTAAAGGGCAAAAGGAGGAAGAAATGGCCAAATCTATGAAGAGGGGAGATAAAACCTTTTTCCGATATATTGGTGACAGAAAGAAGAAAAACAATGCAGTCTCAAAAATTAGAAATAGGGAAAGTAAATATATTGACGGAGATAAGGCTGTGGCTGACCATCTGAATAGCTACTTTTGTTCGGTATTTTCAGATAGTAGCAGGCATGGCCATAGCACAGCATCCAGCTGGGAGGGCACAGCTCCGGAGTTGCTGGAGGCTGATGTCCTATCCGAGCTGGCACATCTAAAGGTAAGTAAGGCAATGGGTCCAGATGGAATCCACCCCAGAGTTCTAAGGGAACTTAGGTTTGTGATTGCAGCCCCTCTGACTGATTTACTTAACCATTCCCTTTCAACTGGTGAGGTTCCAGATGATTGGAGAATGGCCAATGTCGTACCAATCCATAAAAAGGGGAGTAGAGAAGAAGCCAGTACTTACAGGCCAGTTAGTTTAACATCTATAGTGGTCAAATTAATGGAAACACTCCTGGACCCAAAACAGCATGGCTTTACTGAGGGCAGATCATGTCAGACCAATCTTATTGATTTCTTTGACAATGTCACTAAAGTGTTAGATGAAGGTGGTGCTGTGGATATCGCCTATCTGGATTTTAGCAAAGCCTTTGACACTGTACCACATAAGGAGCTCATAGATAAGTTATTGAAGGTAGGACTCAATCCCTGGATAGTTCAGTGGATTTCCAGTTGGCTGAGGGATCGGTATCAGAGCGTTGTTGTAAATGGTGTGCAATCTGAACAAAGGCGAGTTACAAGTGGTGTGCCACAAGGCTCTGTCCTGGGCCCCATTCTTTTTAATATATTTGTAAGTGACATAGGAGAAGGCTTGGTAGGAAAAGTTTGTCTGTTTGCTGATGATACAAAGGTTAGTGATAGGGTGGATATTCCTGGAGGTGTCTGCAACATGGAAAATGATTTAGCTTTACTTGATAGATGGTCAGAGTTTAATGTCTCTAAATGCAAAAATACCATTTTGTGAATACTCACCTTGTAAAATGGGTATTATAAGTATGTCACACACCCCGCTTCAAGATATTCATTACCTGTGGGTAGTATGGTCCTGTAGAGGGCTTCTGCAGAGATGATTGGAGGAAAGAATGCCCCTCCCAGTCCATAAGTACCTGGGACCTCCCACTCATTACCCAGTATAAAGAAAGCAGTAAGGTAAAGGACCAGGAAGAGCCAAATATTAGTCATAACAACGCAAAGTTCACCATATGAAGGATGCAGAATCCAAAGGGCGGGTTGAAGCGGGGTGTGTGACATACTTATAATACCCATTTTACAAGGTGAGTATTCACAAAATGGTATTATTCTAAGTATGTCACACACCCCGCTTCAAGATATTCATTACCTGTGGGACATCCAATAGCAGTGTCCATAAAGGGTGGGGATCCAAAAACAAGGTATAAAGCACAACTCAAACTACTGCAGCCTGCAGAACTTTGCGGCCAAAAACAGCATCCGCTGAGGCCCGCACATCAACCTTGTAAAACTTTGAAAAAGTGTGAACAGAAGACCAGGTAGCGGCCTTGCAAACTTGCTCAACAGAGGCCTGGTGCTGAAAAGCCCAGGAGGCCCCAACCGCACGAGTAGAATGAGCAGTAACACGAAAGGGAGGATCTCTCCCCTTAGCAGAATAGGCCCTACAATGGCCTGACGGATCCATCTGCTGATGGTAGACTTTGTGGGTGCTACACCCTTCTTGGGCCCAAAAGGCACCACGAAGAATGCATCAGTCTTGCGAAAGGCAGACGTTACCACCAAATAATACTTCACAACACGAACCACATCCAAAGAATGCAGGACCCTCTCCTTGTCATTGCTGGGGTTAGGACAGAGAGAGGGCAGAACAATATCCTGATTTAAATGAAAGGACGAAACCACCTTAGGAAGAAAGTCCGTCTTAAAACGGAAAACCACTTTATCCTGATGTCTTTCAAAATATGGAGCTTGAATAGACAGAGCCGCCAACTCAGAAACACGTCTAACTGAAGTGATAGCTACCAAAAATGCCACCTTCTGCGTAAGGGAAGACAAAGGACTATCATGCAAGGGCTCAAAGGAGGGACCCTTTAGCGCAGAAAGAACCAAATTTTAAATCCCAAACCGGAATCAAAGGCTTCCTAGGAGGCCGCACATGCGTAACCCCCTGGAAAAAGGTCTTAACCAAAGGATGTAGTGCAAAAGACTTTTGGAAAAATACCGCCAGGGCAGACACCTGCCCCTTCAGAATACTGAGTTGGAGCCCTAAGTCCAGACCATGTTGCAAGAACACCAACATTGTAGAAACAGAGAATTCCCTACAAGGGAAGGCCCTAGCCTCACACCAATCAATATAAGACCTCCAAGTCCTATAGTACACGGATGAAGAAGACTTCTTTCTAGCACGAATGAGAGTCTGAATAACAGCGTCAGAAAGACCTTCCTCCTTCAAGATGGACGTTTCAGCAGCCACGCCGCCAAAGCCAGCGTTGGTAAATTGGGGTAACGAAGATGACCCTGTGTGAGCAGATCTGGCAGCAGGGGCAGAACGAACTTATCTTCTGCCAACCTTACCACGTCTGCGAACCAGACCTGTCTTGGCCACCTTGGAGCTACCAGAATTGCTGTTGCTCTCTCCAGAGCAAGCTTGCGCACTACTCTGGCCACCATGGGAAATGGAGGGAACAGGTACAGAAACCCCAGATCCCTCCAGTTCAGGGACATGGCGTCCGTCGCGAGAGCCAGTGGGTCCTTCGCCAGAGACACAAAAGCCAGAAGTTTGTGATTGTGACGGGAGGCAAATAGGTCCACCGCCGGTGACCCCCACCTGAGACAAATTGAGTGAAAGACCCTGGGATTGAGAGACCATTCCCCCTTGCGGGCTGACATCCTGCTCAGAGAGTCCGCCTCTGTGTTCTCCACACCTGGGATGTAAACTGCTGAGATACACGGGACATGTCTCTCTGCCCAGTCCAGGATCAGAGACACTTCCTTGAGGGCATTCCTGCTGCGGGTTCCTCCCTGGTGATTGATGTAGGCAACCGCCGTCTGATTGTCCGACCTGACCTGGACCGGCAAGTCTCGCAGTTGATGAGTCAAATGACAAAGAACCAACCTGATGGCCCTCAATTCCAGAACATTGATAGACTCGTGAGCTTCCAGGGGACTCCACAAACCCTGAACTTGCAGATCCTTCCAAAAGCCCCCTCATCCTGAGAGGCTGGCATCCGTAGTGACTATCTCCCACTGAGGAGTCCGAAAGGATCTGCCCCTCAGTAGGTTGGTTGAGTTCAGCCACCACCGAAGCGAGCGGCGAACCCGGGGAGACATCTGAAAAAGATGATCCAGCGACTGAGGAGACCTGTTCCAGACCGATAACAGATGGAGCTGAAGTGTCCTTGTGTGAAACTGAGCAAAGGGAACCGCCTCGAATGAGGCCACCATCAAACCCACCAGTCTCATCCCTAGACGGATGGACGGTCGAGGCATGGACATGAGCGACCGAACCAACTCCTGAATCAGAAGAACCTTGGACTGAGGAAGGAAAACTCTGGCCAGATCTGTATCCAGAGACATTCCCAGAAAGGATACTGTCCTGGACGGGTGTAGGGAGGACTTGGGGTAGTTGATCACCCAGCCGAACCTCTCCAGAGTGGATATTACCGTCCTGGTGTCCAATTCTGCCTGGCTGAATGACGGTGCCATGATGAGGAGATCGTCCAGATATGGCACAATGCGAATCCCCTGCGCTCTGAGGAGAGCCATCACCCCAGCAAGCACCTTGGTGAAAACTCTTGGAGCTGTGGTGAGACCGAAGGGAAGAGCTACAAACTGAAAGTGCCTCCACCGCGAACCTCAGAAACCTCTGGTGTGCGGGAAAAATGGGAACATGGAGGTAAGCGTCCTGAATGTCTATGGACGTCATGAAGTCCCCCTGACGAAGAGAATGAATAGCCGAGCGCAGCGTTTCCATGCGAAACCTTCGCAGTCTGACGAACTTGTTGAGAATCTTTAGGTCCAGTATGGGCCGGACAGAGCCATCCTTTTTGGGGACCGTGAACAGATTTGAGTAAAAACCCCGACCCCGGTCTAATGAGGGAACTGGGCAAATGACTGCCATTTCCAGAAGACTTGATACTGCCGCCCGGAGCTGCTGCGCAGCCAGTGCCTCCGGGGACACCCGAGACCTGAGGAAACGCGGGGGAGGGTAGGACTCGAACTCCAGCTTGTAGCCGGAAGACACCACTTCCCTGATCCACCTGTCCGAGACCTCTCGGTTCCAGACCTGGGAGAAGTGCTGTAGCCGTCCCCCCACCCGCACGGGTGAGGGCGCCCCCTCATTGTTGAGCGGGCTTGGCCACGGGTTTGGGTTTTGAGCCCCAACTGTATCCTGAACGGGCACGTCCTCTGCCCCAATTCCAGGAATTTCCCCTTGTAGAAGGGAAGGCAAAACCTCTTCCTGCTCTAGATCCCCGAAAGGAAGGAGTGAAGGAAGATGCTCCTCGAAAGAGGCGACGTTGCTTCTTGCGTTGAGGTAGTTTGCCCCCCTTGGCCACGGCATCCAGCTTGTCTCCAAAGAGCTGTAACCCAACGAAGGGAAGAGCTGTTAGTGACTTTTTTGACCCAAAGTCAGCCGCCCACTGGCGTAACCAAATTGAACGCCTGATAGTAACCATTAGAGCAGAGGCTCTACTACTCATCATCAAGGAATCATCCAAAGCGGCCACCATGAAGGACAAAAACCCCTCACATTGTTTTAGTTCACGAAATTCCTCACTGTCCGGATTCAAACCGGAGGAGTATAACAAGTGCCTGACCACCTTTCTCGTAGCCACCGCCAACAGCGATGAGGCACAAACAGGCCTTATTGCTGCCCCAATACTGGCAAAACCATGACAAGCCATCTGGTCAATGCGTTTATCCTCACCATCCTTAAGAGAGGAACAATCAGGGTTGTTCAATATGGCTGAGTTGGATAACCCCAAAATAGGGGCATCCACCTCGGGGGGAGACGCCCAGCGCTTAACCGTATCCACTGGAAAAGGATACCTCTTATCCCAACTTTGGGGAATGCCTGGGAGCCGGGCAGGCCTTTCCCATTCCTTAGAAATAATATTATCAAAATGCTTTTGATTAGGGAATTCCAACCGCGGCTTGGATTCGTCATAAAACTCCCCTTGCTGTTGAGGAACCTCCGCAGGAGGCGAGATAGCAAGCACCTCAAACATCTGAGTCAGAACATTAGGAGTATCCAAGGAAGTCCCTGAGCTCCGATCGGAATCAGCACCAACAAATTGCTGATCATCAGAAATATCTGAATCCTCAAATAATTCCCCTTCTTCTAGAGGGGAATAATCTGACCAATCCAGGCCGTCCTCGTCATCATCATATTCAAAATGATTAACCGGTGATAAATGCTTCCTCTTAGCCGGTGCTTTCTTGGCAACCGTGGAGGAAATGAATTTTTCAATACTGGCCAACCTGGCACACACATCAGATTGCGACTGCCCCCCCGTGGCAATCTCACACGGGGCACGGGTCAAAGTGGGAGGGGGAGAGGATGAAGCCGGCTGCGCTGACCCAGATGCCTGGGGACCGGACTGCCGTGTAATAGTCTGGTGTGCACATGATATACATAGGAAAAAATCATCCCCTGTTAGGAAAAAATCATCCCCTGTTAGGGATACCCCACAACCCATACACTCTCGGGATTGTCCCGAGGGGAGCCCGGAATCTTGGGATGCCTCCATAAGGTGAACTTGAATAGTCGCTATGAGTGAGGGAATTACGCTATTAAGCAACCCGGGATGCCCTTATATTGTCCAAGTGGGAGGTTTTGTAATAAATTGCAAAAGTACCCAGGTACTCTAGGACCAGGAGAAACCTGAAAAAATTCCTGGCAGTTCAGCCTGAAAAACATAGAAAAAGACAGTAAAAGGTTCTCCCTATATAAACCTATATCTATTATACCTATATATATACATATATATATGCAAATATGTACAGATAAGCAACGGCCGCAGGACTGAGTCTTTGGGCGCCAATACACTGTGTCCTCTGCCTGAGGTAACACAGATCAGAGCGGGGGACACAGCAGATCCAAACTCCTAAAGGGCGCGAGCTGCGGCCTCATACCGAAGGCCCAGCCCCGCCCCCTCACTGAAGAGCGTGAGGGGAGAAATCCTCCCCTCAGCTCTGAGGTAAAATCCAGTGTCTGTCAGCAAAAAAGATTGCAACAAGTTTACATTATAACTATTCATACCAGAAAAGTAAACATTTTAAACAAACATTTCAAATAAATCTATTTTCCAGGCGCCCCCATAGAAAAACACCAGAAGCTGAATAAGCTGAAGGTAAAATCCAGCACCTGTCTCAGCTCTGAGGAAAAAAACCCAGCACAGTGTCTGTCAGACGTGAGGGGAAGCTCCCCTCCATTAACACTCGCGCACCGATGCCGCAGGCAGCCGCGGCACCGAGCGCATAATAGAGCCGGTAGCAGCCCGCATAACAAGCGGAGCTGCTCCCCGCTCGGTCACGCTACCAGCTCCAAACTCCTAAAGGGCGCGGGCTGCGGCCTCATACCGAAGGACCGGCCCCGCCCCCTCACTGAAGAGCGTGAGGGGAGAAATCCTCCCCTCAGCTCTGAGGTAAAAATCCAGTGTCTGTCAGCAAAAAAGATTGCAACAAGTTTACATTATAACTATTCATAACAGAAAAGTAAACATTTTAAACAAATATTTCAAATAAATCTATTTTCCAGGCGCCCCCATAGAAAAACACCAGAAGCTGAATAAGAGGCCTCCACACAACTAAAAAAGGGGAATAGGCCATTTAAGGGGAAAATTAAACTCTTGGACAGGGCATCCCAAACCGGAGTCACCAACCCGGTATAACCGCCTACCCTCTTTATAGAGTCTCGCGGTGGAGCATAGCTCCTGAGCACCTGAGGTGCTGTTATACCCTCGCTCGGACAGCAGTCAAGACTGGGAGGCATTTAAATAGCTATATATTAATAAAGGGAATAAAGAGTCCGAACGGAAATAAAAATATATATAGGCCGGGAGTAGACCCGGCTACCTTAAAGTCCCCCTGTGCAAGGAGGAGATATCATCTGCTCCTTGCTCGCCGTCTGCAGAGATGAAGACTGAGGGAATGAGTGGGAGGTCCCAGGTACTTATGGACTGGGAGGGGCTTTCTTTACTCCAATCATCTCTGCAGAAGCCCTCTACAGGACCATACTACCCACAGGTAATAAATATCTTGAAGCGGGGTGTGTGACATACTTAGAATACCATGCACTTGGGTAGAAGGAATCCCTGCTCTGAGTACCGTATGGGCAGCACTGTGTTAGCCAGGACCTCGGAGGAGAGAGATTTAGGGGTACTGATTACTGATAGCTGCAAGATGAGTGGACAGTGTAGCCAGGCAGTGGGAAAAGCAAGCAGGATGCTCGGCTGCATAGCTCGAGGCATCACCAGTAGGAAGAGGGAGGTTGTGATGCCGCTGTATAGAGCCCTGGTGAGGCCACAGCTAGAATACTGTGTGCAGTTCTGGAGACCTTACCTGCAAAAAGACATTATTCAAATAGAACGTGTCCAAAGGCGGGCAACGAAAATGGTGGAAGGACTTAAACTTAAAACTTATCAGGAGAGACTTAAAGAACTTAATTTGTACAGTCTGGAGGAAAGAAGGGAGAGGGGGACATGATTGAGACCTTTAAATATGTGAAAGGATTGAATAAGGTTCAGGAAGGAAGTGTCTTTAAGAAGAAGCTTAATGATAGACCAAGGGGGCACAACCTGAAGCTAGTTGGGGGGAAGATCAGGAGCAATGTTACAAAATATTATTTTACAGAAAGAGTAGTAGATGCTTGGAATAAACTTCCAGCAGAGGTAGTTGAAAAATCAACAGTCACTGAATTTAAACATGCCTGGGATAAGCACACATCTATCCTAAGATTACATAAAGAGTACATACAGTATACACATAAGGACAGACTAGATGGACCGTATGGTCTCCTTCTACCGTCAACCTTCTGAGAAGATTCAGACTTAAGAAACATAGCTCTAAAAGACTATGGTTTATTTTTTGTATGCTAGAGTAACGCTTTGAGGCTGTACCCATGATTTCTCTGAAATGCTATAAGCAATATATGCCTTTTATGGATATAACCATGACACGCTCAAATAGTTTGTCTGTGATAACTTTTCTATCCTTATATGGTAAAAACGTTCACTGTAAAATATGTTTAAGTAACCCCCTCTTCCTTTACGTGATAATGTAACACATTCGAAATAGTGTATATATACATTTTACTAATAAATGAGGAAGCAGAAGTTGCGCCTTCACTCTCGCAGTGATACGCTCTCTGAGTTTCGCTACACACCCTGTTGCGTGTATTGATTTCTCTTAGAGTATATTAATTGGGTATCGGACAACAGAAGCCAGACCGAGTCCGGTAAGTGACTCGGACCCAACATTTACGTGACGCCCGAACAGGGACCCTCTAGCGGTCGCAAGAGGTATCGCACCCGCCGAACGGAACATCAACTGACGCCACCTCGGAACAGCAGACTTCAAAACCTGGCCAGGTAAGAGAAACCTTTTATATTCTCTTCTACTCTGCTCTTCCTTCTGAGGCTTCAGGAGGTCCATTCTAAGGTGAGATAGGCTTATCCAGCCTCTGCGAAAGATACTGTATGGTTTTATAACTCATTCAGGCGAGAGCCAGCTGTTGCGTTGATCAGTATTGACGGCGCCTTCACGGTGCATGCCAGCAGATCCCGACAGCATTGACTTATAAAGACCACAGTTCCCAGGCTTAGTTGCAAGACCGGGACGTAGGAATGTGTGATTTCTGGTTAAGTAATGCCAATTTAGTTTTGAAGCAAAGGCAAAGGAAAGGTACACCAGTACCTAGGACTGACACCTACCCATGTGTTAGAAGGTGATGTGTGGATAGTGATCCTAATTGTTTGTCTTGGCTTAATTGCTGCCACGTGTTTAGTGTGTAGGATCACAGAAATCTTCAGAGAACGACCGGCAGACGCTCGTCCGGCAGACGTTCTATTTTCCTCAGTACCCTAGGGGGAAGGCAACGAAGGCTAGTCCACAGAGAGGCTAGACCCCAATAAGCTACCTAGGGCAAGGTCGCTGAGGAAGGATGGGAAAAGGACAGTCCAAGTTAGATGTTGCAGCAGATAATTGGCAGACGTTAGAGGAAATCACAAAAGAAAGATGTGGCGCAGATGCCGCTAAAAATCTAAGGAAGTTCTGGAAGGAATTTAAACTAACTCATAAATGGCAATTAGATTCAGGAAAATGGGAACAGATAGCTAAAGGAAAACATGGCATTATTTTTGACAAAGGATGGGATCATCAAGTAGAATGTGCCCTGAAACTTTCAAACTTAGCAGAAAAGGAAGGGTGGACCTACAGTCCACATAGAAAACAATGGAATACAACTCCATTGCTACACCCGAAAGACGAAGCATTGCCCAATGCTCCAAGAAATCCCCCAGTGCCACCACCACCAGCTTATGATGCTACAGTTAAGAAAGAAACTAGTAAGTTGTATCCACCACTCCCTGTGGCAGGTAACAGTACGTATGGCCCTGAACCAGATATAGGCTTGTGGCAATGTTATTGTGGAATGATTAACAAAGGTTGGGATAGAATGTGTACCCAATGTAAAGTCAGGGAACAGGATGAAATAGTTAACGAAAATGATACATGGAAATGTAGAAACTGTGGTTGTAGAGGAATGGATATCTCCCAGACTGAGTGTAGGGTTTGTGGAGCTGATCAGCAAGGAGGAGATCCTGATGATAGAATAAATATAGTAACGGAGAAAACCTGGACTTGTAATCACTGTATGACTTATGGTTTACCAACCAAAGTCACGCATTGTCCAAGGTGTAAAACTTACAGACATGCAGGTCCCCCACCCAGAAACAACACCTATCAATTAGTTGCGCCTGTGCTTACACACACTAGGACCATTGCAGATGCTGCAAATGCAGGACAGTTTCAAGTGCAAGAAACTACAAGCCGTGGACACCAGCCAAATGCATGGCTTTGTTACAAAATGCACCTGATCCTCTCACTAGCCCCTCTAGATTTGGCAGATATGTAGTTCAAATGATGGAGTCCCATAATGCGACCTGGTTGGATGGAGAAGATCTCTGTAGGATGAAAATGTCACCTACTATGTTCCATCAATTCATAGATCACATGAGACCACAAAGAATTGCAGATAGTAGGGACCCATTTATACAAACTTTCACTATCTTTTGTGCTGATAAGCAGAGACAGAGAGGAACAACAGCAGCAGGTGCACAAGGACCTACTCAGTCAGTCACTGACTTCTACTTAGCTTTGGAACAAACATACATTGATGAGGGTTTAGATGTAAACGATATTGGAGTCCAAAGATTGTTTGTTAGGGCCTTCATTGATGGTTTGAAATCTATTGTTAAAGAAAAATTGAAAGCCAGTACTCCAGACTGGAGAATGAATCATACCATGGCACAACTGTTAGCAAAAGCACAAGGTATTGAAATGGACATGCATGAAACTAAACCTAAGGTCCGCATGGTAGCACAAGTAAGTACAGATGTTAGACCCAGACAAGGAAATTCCCAGAGGAAAATTTTAAAATGCTACTACTGTGATAAACCAGGTCATATCAAGAGGAATTGCAGAAAATTTGCTGCTGATCAAGGAGTAGCCCCCAATAAGTCAGTCCCCAAAATTAAAGATCAGGACTGACTACAAGCAGTGACATTTACAGTACCAGCAAGGACACCTATTGTCCCAATAGAAATTGAGGGAAAAACAGTTGATTTTTTAATTGATACCGGAGCTACTAAATCTGTGATAAGCGATAAAGTTTTAGATAAGCATCAACAATCACGAGCTCAAACTATAGCTTCAGGGTTTGACGGACTACCTAGGGTCATGCCTGTTTCTAAGCCACTAGAGGGCAGGCTTGGTCCACACATGTTTATCTCTAAATTTTTAGTTTGTGAGTCAGCTCCTTACAACTTATTGGGTGTGGATAATTTAACAAAGCTACAAGCAAAGATAGATTTTACAGAAAATGGTCAAGTTATTTTAACTTTACCTGACCATCCTGATGATTTAGAACATTGTATGCAAATTCAGGCTTTTGAAGATTTTGAACTAACATTGTACATACAGAAAGTAATGAAGATTTACTGAAAATTGTCCTTGACCATTTATGGTCTAAATCAGGGTCTGATATAGGACTTCTTCCTGTTCCACCAGTAGAGGTCCATATCAAACCAGGATCTACTTTGCCACAACTTAAACAATACCCTTTGAGTGCGGCACAAGAACAAGCTATAGGAGAACAAATTGAGCTATTGGCCAAGGGTGCTTTGATTCAGATGCAATCAGGAGCCAACACTCCATTGTATCCTGTCAAGAAAAAGGTTTTGGAACCAGGACAACCTGTAAAATACAGGATGGTACAAGATCTTAGAGCCATCAATAGTATTTTAGCTCCAATGACACCAGTGGTCCCGAACCCTCATACATTGCTTTCTCAAATACCAAGTACAAGCATGTATTTTTCTTGCGTGGATCTAATGGGAGCTTTCTTTTCGGTCCCTTTAGCAACCCATAAGCAATTAAGGGCATTTTTAGGACTTATCTCCTACTGTAGACAGTGGATTATGCATGCTAGTTCACTTATGCAACCACTGTATGATTGTGTTAAAGCCACACCTTTTTGTTTAACTACTGAAGCACTAGATGCTTTCGAACAACTTAAACTTGCTGTGACTCAAGCACCAGCCTTGGGTCTTCCTGATTATACTAAGCCATTTACACTTATGGCAACTGAAATACTAGGACATGCCACTGGAGTTTTAATGCAGGCACATGGCACAAAACAAAGACCTATTGCTTATTATTCAGCTCGCTTAGATCCAGTAGCAAGAGGTTCCCCCTCTTGTGTTAGGGCTGTAGCAGCAGTGTCTCTTTTAGTAGACAAAGCTTCTGAAATTGTACTTGATAATGAACTGACTGTATCCACTAACTATGACATTCATGGAATATTGTCACAAATAAATCCCAAACATTTGTCAATGGCTAGACAGCTTAGGCTGCAATGCACTCTTTTACTACCCCCAACAATTAAGTTTCAAAGATGTACTTCTCTGAATCTGTCGACTTTGTTACCAATTTCTTCAGATTCAGAAGGGGGGAGTAGTAGTGAAGATTTGGAAAATTTTTTAGAATTTGAACATACTGAAGACACACATGACTGCATTGAACTTATGAAGCAAGAGACAATGGGTTTACCGCATGTACATGATACACCTTTAGAAAACCCAGAATTTGAATTTTTTGTAGATGGCAGCAGATATGCTGATGAGAAAGGTCAATTTCATACAGGTTATGCAATAGTAACGGAACAAGTTGTAGAAGCAGAACCATTACCACCCCACATGTCTGCTCAAGAGGCAGAACTTACAGCCCTCTCTAGGGCACTATTGCTGCTAAAAGACACTACAGGAACAATATGGACAGACTCTGCCTACGCATGGGGGATTGCCCACGATTATGCCCACCTGTGGAAAGCAAGGGGATTCCTCACAGCAGCAGGAACTCCCATTAGACATGCTGATCTGGTAAAAGAAATTCTGACCAATCTGAATAATGTCAAAGAAGTGGCTATTGTAAAAGTGGCTGCACACACAAAAGGAACAACCAAAGAGGCTAAAGGTAATGAGAAAGCTGATTTAGCAGCTAAACAGGTAGTTCTGAAACCTGTAGAGATTACAGCTGTAAATTACAGTAAGGAGGAAAAATTATTGGTAGGTATGGAAACTTTGAAGAAACTCCAAGATAAAGTAATGCTAGAAGAAAAGGAAAAATGGCTCAAAGGAGGAGTCACATGTGATCATGGATTATGGGTTAAAGGAAGCCGATTGTGCTTGCCTAGCTTCCTATACCCGGAACAGGCACAAGTTGCCCATCTACCTACTCATCAGAGTGCAAACTCCATGGTAAGAATTACCAATCAGACCTGGTTTGCACCAGGCTTTAGTGTTATGGCGAGGCAGTATTGTGCCGCCTGTTCCACTTGTTTGTCTGAAAATCCAGGACAGGTGGTTAAGACACCTACAAAACACCAACCAAGAGCTCTCTATCCGTTTCAGAGAATACAAATTGATTACATCCAACTCCCTAAGAGTGGACCCTTTGAGTATGTTCTTGTGTGCATTGACTTATTTTCAGGATGGCCAGAAGCTTACCCAGTAAAATCAGCTAATACAAAAACAACGGCTAAGAAATTGATCACTGAATTGATACCGCGTTTCGGCTTGCCCGAGACGATAGACAGTGACCGCGGCACGCACTTCACAGGTGAAATAATGCAAAATGTAATGCAAATGTTGGGTGTCCAACAGTCCTTCCATACACCCTATCACCCACAAAGTTCTGGGAGTGTGGAGAGACTGAATGGCACCATTAAACTGAAGTTACAAAAAACTATGAAGGAATTAGGTAGACCATGGATAGATTGCCTACCAATTGTACTGTTTTCCATAAGATGTACCCCTACTAAGAAGAGAGGGTTGTCACCCTATGAAATACTGTTTGGAAGTGCTCCCAGAACAGGGTTGTACTATCTACAACATCTTGCATTAAAATGTGATGAATTAACTGATTATGTTATACAGCTGCAAAAACATCTCACTAAACTGCACAAAACTGTTTTTGGTTCTCTTCCAGATCCTGATCAAATAACAGGAACTCATAATCTCCAGCCAGGAGATTTTGTCTATGTGAAGAAGCATTCCAGAAGATCTTTGGAATCAAGATTTGAAGGACCCTTTCAAGTTCTTTTGACAACACCCACCTCTGTAAAGCTTGAAGGAAAACTAACGTGGATACACAATTGACATATCATCTGTCAAAATTCAAGACTCTTCTTTGGGAGGATGCTGTTCGAGTACTTGGGGGATGGAACCAGTAAAAAGAAGATCTGTGTTCCCCTAGGCAACTCGTCAGCCTGGTATAGTACCTGAGGAAAGAATTAGCTATAGACTTTCCGAAGTGGACACAGTCAAAGGAAAGACAGATGAAGATGTCAAAGGGGGGAAATGAGAAGATTCAGACTTAAGAAACATAGCTCTAAAAGACTATGGTTTATTTTTTGTATGCTAGAGTAACGCTTTGAGGCTGTACCCATGATTTCTCTGAAATGCTATAAGCAATATATGCCTTTTATGGATATAACCATGACACGCTCAAATAGTTTGTGATAACTTTTCTATCCTTATATAGTAAAAACGTTCACTGTAAAATATGTTTAAGTAACCCCCTTTTCCTTTACGTGATAATGTAACGCCTTTGAAATAATGTATATATACATTTTACTAATAAATGAGGAAGCAAAAGTTGCGCCTTCACTCTCGCAGTGATACGCTCTCTGAGTTTCGCTACACACCCTGTTGCGTGTATTGATTTCTCTTAGAGTATAGTAATTGGGAATCGGACAACAGAAGCCAGACCGAGTCCGGTAAGTGACTCGGACCCAACACTTCTATGTTTCTATGTTTACAGTCTTGATGTAATTGTCAATTGAGCCATAATTGCCAGGGGGCATAAATTGGCTCTTGAGTCTCAGACCCATAGCAAGTCAAATATCGTTATATTGTTTCTCAGCTTTATTCTAAGTATGTCACACACCCCGCTTCAGATAGTCATTACACTTGGGTTATACCGACCTGTAGAGGGCGATCTTGCAGAGATGTCATGAAAAAAGTGAGCCCCTCCCGGTCCATAAATACCTGGTACCTCCCACTCATTCCCCAGTCTTTCATCTGGTAACTCCCGGCCCCCTCTTTCGGTCTATTTCTGCCTGGACCTACTGTTATCCCCCTTTTTAGTTAAGAGCCTCCCAGCCTAGGCTGCAGGTCCTGGCAAAGGTAGACGGCACCTTAAGGTGCCTTAGGAGCTATGCTCCACCGTGAGACCCCATACTAAGGGGTAGGCGGTATTCCGGGTTGTGATCCTGGTTGGGTTGCCCTGTCTTTGCCCTTACACCTTTGGGGTGTTAATTTCCCCTTCCCCGGTCACCCATCGTTCCCTACTGCTAGGGGGGCGCTTTTCCCCCTTTTCAGTTTAGTCCCTTTTTTTGAGTACATGCTTGTGTGCAACTTTTGTGTGCGTGTTATTTATGCTGCCATGGCCGGGCCGGCGGTTCGCGGCACCGCCGACTGTTACTGTCAGTCTTCGGGGGAGCTTCTTCCCCTCCGGCGCGGTTTCGGGGGGGCGGGGCCGGGCACGGGGCGCGATCCTGCGGCCCGCCCCCTCCCTCTCCCCATGCTGCTGGTGACGCTGTGGAGCCCGGTCACTGGCCGGGAGCCGCCTGTTGTCAGCAGAGAGGGGCGGGGCCGGGCGCAGCGCGCGATCCGCGCCAGCCCGCCCTTCTTCATCCTTGCTGCCGAGTCCCTCCGCCTCGTGCAGGATGCCATTCAGTAAGCGCCCGGAGGGCTCCAGTCTTTCATTGCCGTGCAGCTGCTTGTCAGCGCGAGATTGATTTATATATTCCTAATTATATGTATGAGTGCCTTGGCCCTTCTGTATGTCCCCTTTTCTATTCCAGGCGGACCCCTGTTGGATCCTAAAGGGTCCTCCCGGTCCTAGGGTCCCCGGTTTAATTTAAGAACTCCCCATAAATCCTCCCACTCGGGACACAGAAGGGGCATCCCGAGTCGCTTATATTGCGTAATTCCCTTGGGTATTGCGACTACCGATAAAATCACCATATGGAGGCTTCCCAGGATACCGGGCTCGGGCTTCCCTCGGCGCAACCCCGGCAGTGTTTCGGGTGTGGGGCATTCCTTACAGGGGATGATGTTTTCCTTTGCATACCATGTGCACAGCAGACTATTACGCGGCAGTCTCAGGTGTGTGCCAATCTTGAAAAATTATTTTCTAGCGGTGTTGCCAGAAAGACCCCGGCTAGGAGAAAGCACTTGTCCCCAGCCACGCAGGCCTCTGATTTTGAGGAGTTTGATTCACTGGACTGGTCTGATTACCCCCCCCCCCCGCTAGAGGAAGGGGAGCTTTTTGAGGAGTCGGATGGTTCTGACGATCAGCAGTTTGTTGGCGCTGATGCCGAGCGGGGTCAGGGGGATTCTTTGGATACCCCTAAGGTCCTGGCTCATATGTTTGAGGTTCTGGCAATCTCTCCTCCTGAAGTGACTCTTCCGCAGAAGGGGGAGTTGAGGAGGCTAAGCCGCGCTTAGAATTCCCTAATCAAAGGCATTTCGACTGCATTATTCTTAAGGAATGGGAGAGGCCTACTCGCCTACCCGGTGTCCCTCTGGGTTGGGATAAGAAATATCCCTTTCCGGTGGATGCGCTGGTCGTCCCCTCCCGAGGTGGACGCCCCTGTTTTGGGGTTGTCTAGCACCTCTGTTTTGCATTCTCCTGACTGTTCTACTCTCAAGGACGGTGAGGACAAATGCATTGACCAGATGGCTTGTCACGGTTTTGCCAGTGTCGGGTCAGCTTTGCGGCCAGTTTTTGCTTCAGCGCTTTTAATAGTGGCTTCTAGGTAGGTTGTCAGGGACCTGTTGGCTACCTCCAGGCTTGACCCTGCTAGTGATGAGTTCACCGCCCTTAAGCGGTGTGAATTGTTTTTTTCATTTGTGCTAGCCTCCCTGGATGACACCATGGTCATGTGTAGTACAACTTCGGCCTTGCTGGTGGCTATTCGGCGGTCGGTTTGGTTGCACCAGTGGGCGGCTGATTTTGTGTCCAAAAAGTCGCTTACGGCTCTTCCCTTTCTGGGGAAGAGCCGTAATTGGATTCGGTCGCAAAAGGAGGTAGGTTACCTCAGCGAAAGAAGCAACGTCGTCCCTTTCAGGGGGCGGCTTCCTTTACCCCTTACTTTCGTGGGGCCAGAGCTGGACGAGGATTGGCTGTCTTCTCCTCCATAGGTGATTCCTGGAACAGGGGAAGAGGACGTGCCCGTCCAGGTCACAGCTGGGACTCCAAGCCCAAAGCCGCTGCCAAGCTGGCTCAGCAATGAGGGGGCGCCCTCACCCTTGTGGGTGGGGGGACGGCTGCGACACTTCTCCCAGGAGGTCTCGGACAGATGGATTCGGGAAGTGGTGTCTTCCGGTTACAAGCTGGAGTTCGAGATCCGGCCTTCTCCCAGATTCTTCAGGTCTCAGGTGCCCTTGGATCCTCTGGCCGCGCAGGGGCTCCGGGCAGCAGTAAAAGATCTCCTGGACATGGCTGTCATCTGCCCGGTGCCTCCCTCGGACCGGGGCCTGGGATACTATTCCAATCTGTTCACGGTGCCCAAGAAGGATGGCTCCGTTCGTCCCATCCTGGATCTTAATTTTCTCAACAGGTTTATCCGTCCCAGGAAGTTCCGCATGGAAACTCTGCGCTCAGCCATAAATTCACTTCGGCAGGAGGACTTCATGACGTCCATAGACATCAAGGATGCTTATCTACATGTTCCAATCTTCCCAGCACATCAGAGATTTCTCAGGTTCGTGGTGGAAGATCAGCATTTTCAGTTTGTGGCTCTTCCGTTTGGCCTTACCTCGGCTCCAAGGGTTTTCACCAAGGTGCTGGCGGGGGTGATGCCCTCCTCAGATCCCAGGGTATCTGCATCGTGCCCTATCTGGACGATCTTCTTATTATGGCATCCTCTCTCAGCCAGGCGGAGCTAGATACCAGGACTGTGGTAGCCACTCTGGAGAGATTCGGCTGGGTGATCAACTATCCCAAGTCCTTCCTCTCTTCGTCCAGGGTGGTGGCGTTCCTGGGAATATCTCTGGATGCTTCTCAGTCCAGGGTGTTCCTCCCCCGGCCCAAGGTTCTTTTGATTCAGGAATTGACTCAGCTTCTCCTATCCATCCCTCGTCCGTCCATCTGGCTGGGCATGCGACTGGTGGGATTGATGATGGCTTCGTTCGAGGCGGTTCCCTTTGCCCAGTTTCACACAAGGACGCTCCAGCTCCATCTCTTGGCGGCCTGGGACAGGTCTCCGCTGTCATTGGATCAGTCCTTTCTGATGTCCCCCCGGGTTCGGCATTCCCTTTGGTGGTGGCTGGAACCAAGCAATCTGATGAGGGGCAGATCCTTTCTGACCCCTCGTTGGGAGACGGTCACCACGGATGCCAGCCTGTCAGGTTGGGGGGGTTTTGGAAGGATCTTCAGTTTCAGGGACTGTGGGGGCCTCACAATCCCATCAATGTTCTGGAGCTGAGAGCCATCAGGTTGGTTCTGGCTCACTTGACTCATCAGTTACAGGGCTTACCGGTTCAAGTTCGGTCGGACAATCGGACGGCGGTCGCCTACATCAATCACCAGGGAGGGACTCGCAGCAGGCGTGCCCTCAGGGAAGTGTCTTTGATCCTGGCTGGGGCAGAGAGCAATGTCCCATGCATCTCGGCGGTGTACATTCCGGGAGTGGAGAACACGGAGGCGGACTCCCTGAGCAGGTGCTCATCTCGCCGGGGGGAATGGTCTCAGCCCCAAGGTGTTTCGGTCGCTTTGCCACCGGTGGGGGACTCCGGAGGTGGACCTCTTTGCCTCAATCACAAGCTTCCGGCATTTGTGTCTCTCTCGCGGGATCCGCTGGCTCTGGCAGTGGATGCCATGTCTCTGAACTGGAGGGATCTGAGGTTTCTGTACCTGTTCCCTCCGTTTCCCATGGTGGGCAAAGTGGTGCGCAAGCTGGCCCTAGAGGGTGCGTCAGCAATCCTGGTGGCTCCAAGATGGCCAAGACAGGTTTGGTTCGCAGACGTGGTAGAGTTGGCAGAGGATCAGTTAGATCTGCCCCTTCTGCCGGATCTGCTCACTCAGGGTCCACTGCTCTACCCCAATTTACCAATGCTGGCTTTGACGGCGTGGCTGCTGAAACCTCCATCTTGAAGGAGGAAGGTCTTTCTGATGCTGTCATTCAGACTCTGGTTAGGGTTAGAAAGAAGTCTTCCTCTGCCATCTACTATAGGATTTGGAGGTCTTATATTGGTTGGTGTGAGGTCCGGGCCTTGCCTTGCAGGGTGTTTTCTATCCCTAGGGTTTTGGAATTTCTGCAACATGTTCTGGACCTGGGTTTGCAGCTTAGTACGCTGAAAGGGCACGTTTCTGCCCTGGCGGTTTTCTTTCAAAGGTCTTTTGCTCTTCATCCTCTGGTTAGGACCTTTTTCCAGGGGGTTACGCATGTGCGGCCTCCTAGGAAGCCTTTGCTCCCAGTTTGGGATTTGAATTTGGTTCTTTCTGCTTTTCAGGGTCCTCCTTTTGAACCTTTGCAGGATATTGCTCTTTCTACGCTTACTCAGAAGGTTGCGTTTTTGGTTGCCATCACTTCCGTTCGGCGTGTATCGGAGTTGGCGGCTTTGTCCATTAAGGCTCCGTACTTTGAGAGGCATCAGGACAAGGTTGTTTTCTGTTTCAAACCAGATTTCCTTCCTAAGGTGGTTTCTGCCTTTCATCTTAATCAGGACATTGTTCTACCCTCCTCGTGTCCTAAGCCCAGCAATGACAAGGAGAGGGTTTTGCATTCTCTGGATGTGGTTCGCTGTGTGAAGTACTATTTGGTGGCTACTTCTTCTTTTCGTAGGACTGACGCCCTTTTTGTGGTGCCCTCTGGGCCTAGGAAAGGTTTGGCTCCCGCCAAGTCTTCCATTAGTAAATGGATTCGCCAGGCCATTATTAGGGCCTAATCTGCCAAGGGGAAGGTTCCCCCTTTTCGTGTTACTGCTCATTCTACTCGTGCCGTTGGGGCGTCCTGGGCCTTCCAGCATCAGGCCTCTGTTGAGCAAGTTAAAGAACTTAATTTGTACAGTCTGGAGGAAAGAAGGGAGAGGGGGGACATGATTGAGACCTTTAAATATGTGAAAGGATTGAATAAGGTTCAGGAGGGAAGTGTTTTTAAGAAGAAACTTAATGATAGAACAAGGGGGCACAACCTGAAGCTAGTCGGGGGGAAGATCAGGAGCAATGTTAGAAAATATTATTTTACAGAAAGAGTAGTAGATGCTTGGAACAAACTTCCAGCAGAGGTAGTTGAAAAATCAACAGTCACTGAATTTAAACATGCCTGGGATAAGCACACATCTATCCTAAGATAAAGAGTACATACAGTATACACATAAGGGCAGACTAGATGGACCGTATGGTCTCCTTCTGCCGTCAACCTTCTATGTTTCTAAGTTTGTAAGGCTGCTACTTGGTCTTCCGTTCACACTTTTTCCAAGTTTTCCAAGGTTGATGTGCGGGCCTCAGTGGATGCTGTTTTTGGCCGCAAAGTTCTGCAAGCTGCAGTGGTTTAAGTTTGTGCATTATTGCCTTGTTTTAGATCCCCGCCCTTTATGGACACTGCTATTGGATGTCCCAGGTGTAATGACTATCTGAAGCGGGGTGTGTGACATGTGTGACATAATACCATTTTGTGATTACTCACCTGTAAAATGGGTATTATAAGTATGTCACACACCCCACTTCACCCCGCCCTTTGGTATTCTGGATCCTTTCTATGGTGAACCATTTTTACTGTTACTGGTTATTTTGGCTCTTCCTGGTTCCTTTACTGCTGTCTTAACACTGGGGAATGAGTGGGAGGTACCAGGTATTTATGGACCGGGAGGGGCTCACTTTTTTTCATGACATCTCTGCAAGATCACCCTCTACAAGTCGGTATAACCCAAGTGTAATGACTATCTGAAGCGGGGTGTGTGACATACTTATAATACCCATTTTACAGGTGAGTAATCACAAAATGGTATTATTGCGTTGTCAGAGATACTTATACAGAGGAGTGAGCTAGCCCCCACCCTTGCAAGAGTTGGGGTACAAAATCAGTTCAGAAACTTTTTAGCAGGGAACAGAAACCAACTGTTTCCACAGGAAACATAACTCATGGGGTTGGCCAAGTACTCCTCGGCATCCACAGTTTAGGGAGTACTTCCTTGATACAGCAACAATCGCAGGAGAAAAGCTTTCATAGACAAAACTTGTACAAGGACACTGCAATTAGTCGCATCCTATGAGCAGTGACAGGAATAGAATATAAAACAGCATTTCACACAGAATTAAAGCATATTTTTTACTTATAGCTAAGTCTTCTTAAAGCAACGGAATTTAAGTCTTATTTCAAGAGGCCCTATCCATTTAACCCCTTCTTCGAATCATTGTTCACACTGATTCGCTGGCATAATCTCCTCTAGCCCGAGTTTCATGGTAAATAATCCTAGGCCTATTCTTTAGATAAGTCTTATACTGAGAATCCCCAGCGTCCCTGCATCTGGCTATCATGCACATTAAAACTTTAAACATTATATAGGTAAACAGTCCCAACAGATTGCCACAAGGTTAACCAGCATACCCTTAACCCACTTAAAGGGGCCTTTCTAATTTCCCCAATCTCCAAAGGGCGACCAGTCTTGGGCAAAAGTCCTAATCTTTTCCTGTACTCTTCTCACTTCTTCCCTATGTCCTTTTATAACCTCATAATAATCAGGTACTTCTAGGCTGGTGTTGTGGATCTAAGTGCAACACTCATAGTCCTCAGTCATTTCACAGAGGCCTGTCAGTGCCCCACTCATACTTTCAATGGCTAAGTCATGCATCTCTACCTTAGTCCTTAGTCCTGAGTGCTTTCTGCTCCAGATTTAACTTTTCTATGTTGTCATCATTGTTACCCATTACCTTGTTCATTAGCCTGGTATAATTATACAGCCTCTTCATCATATCTATACCCCAGCCCGTCCAGGATGGAAACCACGCCCATATCATGTCTTTTTCAGGAAAATCTCCCCTTTTAAACTCTTCTTTACCCTATTCAGGGACTTCAATGGGTATTTGGGGTAAGGACTGGCTTCCATTATCTCATAACCTTCACCTGCTACTCCCATTGCAGGAATCAGGTAGGCTAGGTGACATCACCCCATGGGCTTTCTAGGGAACCATGGGTAACGTGTTTTTTCACAACAGATAAACACATTATTACCCAAGACTAACCCTTCTTCTGCCAGGCCCTGTTGACGGGCCTTGTTGTAACTTGCTCCATCTTGAAGAGAAAACCACTAAAATCAGTTTTACCATCCCCCCGTGTCAACTTCTCTATTTCCTCCACCAGGGTGGAATTTGTTCCTGTTACACCTGAATCAGTCCCCCCATTCAATAGCATTTATATCAGTTATATTAACCTCTACTATGGTGACAACCTTTCCTTTTTCCTCTTGACCCAACCAAAAACACCAATCAGGGGGGTACGTTCTGGCTACGATGTGATATTCTACTTTTTTTATTCGGGGCCCAGTTGTCTCCTCCAATTTAACTAGCCTATTATTCCTCACAAGATCAGTAATGTTTACAGGGTACAGCAATCAGAGGGATTCTTGAAGAGGAGGGATGCAATCTGCAACATATCCAACATTTCTAAAAACCTGATTGTCTAGCGTAGGCATATTTAAACTTAAGCATTAAGTATTGAGTATGGTGGGTGCCTGCCTCTCATTGCTGGTGAGTTCTGGCATTCCCTTGAGCCGGGTCTGGAAAGGCATTCTTATCCCATCACATACCTTGCAAAGGACCAAGCATTTCTCCATCATATTCACAATGTGTTATGAACCAGATCACAGTTACTATCAGAAAAGACAGTATCATTGCAGTCCAAAAATGATCTAAGCCATAAAACCATCTCGCAATCCACGAGCCCTTCTTCGGACCCTTCTCCTGCTGGGGGTCTAAATCCATCTTCTTCTTGTCTCCTTGGTGAGATGTCTGGCTGTGGCTCTCTTGGTAGAGCGTCTGATACTTCATTCTGGTCAGGCAGTGGAGCGAGCTTAGGTATCTTCACTCTGGATGCGTGGATCCAGGATGGATGTCCTCCCACCTGCACGGCTGTCATGGTGACGGCTGTCACTCTGGTGTCTGGTCCAAAAGGGAAATCAGACATTCTTGCAGGATTCAAGACTCTATTTACCACTCAATCTCCCACCTTCAGGTTATGGAATGGTTTCTGTGAAAGAGAAGGAGAGGTCCGAGAGGCTTTTTGCTCATTTACATCAAGAGTATCAATCAATTCCCTCACATATTCATCCTGGGAAACCTCTTTCCCAGCTTCCTCATTACCTGGATTTGGAGGCCTATTCCAGGGTAAGGGAAATGGTCTTCCCATTAGTACTTCATAAGGGGACAAACCAGTCACCTTATTTGGAGTCATTCTGATTTCAGCTAGTATGGCAGGCAACTTCTCTTTCCAATTAACAAAATTACCTCCTGTAGCTTTTCTAAGTTTATCTTTTATTGTCCTATTCATTCTTTCTAAAAGCTCTGTGGGTGGTAAGGAATATGAAATCTCTATTCTATTCTGAGTTTGTCAGCCAAATCCTGACATATCTTTGACACGAACAAAGGGCCATTATCGGTTTGTAGGGCGACTGGGCACCCGAAAAGGGGTATTATTTCACTGACCAGGATTTTGACTACTGTTTTGGCATCTTCTTTTGTAGTGGGAAAACATTCTACCCATCTAGAAAACATGTCTACAATCACTAACATGTAGTCCTGCCTGTTCCCAGTCTTAGGAATGTGTGAAAAATCTTGCTGAAGATGCGTGAACGGTGTTGTTGGGTAAACTAAATGGTCGTGCTTAGGTTTATTCGGGATATTTGGGTTGTTCCTTACACATTCTATACAATTGCTGACGTATCTAAGTACTACCTCAGGTTCCTGAAAAATGAAAAAAATACAAGTACGTCCTGCTCCAGATAGATTACTTACACTTGGGTTATCCTCCGCCAGATGGCGCTGCACTGCAGAGACATGTAAAACAGGCTCCTTCCGGCCCCTCAAATACCCGGGACCTCCCACAAATCCCCAGCATTGAAAAGCAGTGAACGAGAAGCCGGGAGAATTTAACTACCAAACTGGTAACTATAACAATGATAACAATCACCATACAGGAGATCCAGAATAATGCAAAACCAAGGGTGGGGTGGAGCAGGCACCAGTAGAGTAGTAGTAGAGTAGAATGAGCTGTAAGGCGAAAGGGAGGACTCTTCCCCTTAGCCTGAATCACAGCCTGATGGATGCATTTGCTAATAGTAGACTTGGCAGGAGCCAAACCCTTCCTGGGCCCAGAAGGGACCACAAAAAGAGCATCAGTTTTCCTGAAGGACGCAGTGACCACCAGGTAATACCTCAAACACCTGACCACATCCAAGGAATGCAAAACCCTCTCCTTAGCGTTGCTAGGATTAGGGCACAAAGAAAGAAGAACAATATCTTGATTCAAATGAAAAGCAGACACTACCTTAGGCAGAAAATCTGGCTTAAAGCGGAACACCACCTTGTCCTGGTGACTTCCCAAGTATTGGGGCTGAATAGAAGAGCCGCCAACTCAGACACACGCCTGACCGAAGTAATGGCTACCAGAAAGACAACCTTGAGGGTAAGAACAGCCAGAGCAGCATCGTGCATAGGTTCAAAGGGAGCACCCTGCAAGGCAGACAAAACCAAGTTCAAATCCCAAACAGGGACCACAGGTTTACGTGGGGAACGCACATGAGCGACCCCCTGGAAAAAAAGGTCTTAATCAAAGAATGCTGAGCAAAAGACTTCTGAAGAAAATAGACAGGGCAGAAAACCTGACCCTTCAGAGTACTGAGTTAGAGTCCCGACTCCAACCCATGCTGTAAGAACTCCAGAACCCTGGGGACTGAAAACACCCGACAGGGAAGAGACCTAGACTCACACCAGTCAAAGTAGGTACGCCATACCCTGTAATAGATGGAAGAAGTTTTCTTCCTAGCCTTCACCATGGTATCAACCACCGAGGCGGACAAGCCTTTTTCCATCAAGATGGAGGTTTCAGCAGCCAGGCCGTCAAAGCCAGAGTTTGTAAATTGGGATGGCGTAAGGGGCCCTGAGTGAGCAGATCTGGCACCCCTGGCAGAACGTACTGGTCTACTGCCATCTGCACCACGTCTGTGAACACACTCTTCTTGGCCGCCTGGGGGCCACCAGAATTGCTGGCACCCCCTCCAGAGCAATCTTGTGCAGAACCCTGCACAGCAGGGGGAATGGAGAAAAGACATACAGAAACTGAATGTCCTGCCATGACAGTGCTAAAGCATCCGTGGTCAAGGCCAGAGTATCCTGGGACAGGGAGACAAAGGCCGGAAGCTTGTGATTGTGATGGGACGCAAACAGATCCACATCTGGTTGGCCCCAACGGTGGCACAGAGATTGGAACACCCTGTTGCAGAGGGACCATTCTCCCTGACGAGAGGTCCCCCTGCTCAGAGGGTCTGACAGCAGATTTTCCACCCCCGGAATGTACACCGCTGATATGCAGGGAACATTGGCCTCCACCCAGGTCAGGATCAGAGACACTTCCTGGAGGGCCCTCTTGCTCCGGTTCCCTCCCTGATGATTGATGTAGGCAACTGCTGTCTGGTTGTCCGAACGCCAACTGAACAGGCAGGCCCTAATGATGAGTAGTCAAGCGAGCCAGAACTAACCTGATCGCTCGCAGCTCCAAGACATTGATAGGTGTGTGGGCCTCCTGAGGGCCCCACCTCCCCTGGAACCATAGGGACTTCCAGAAACCCCCCCCCAACCTGACAGACTTGCATCCATGGTGACCGTCTCCCAGGGAGGGGCAAGAAAGGATCTGCCCCCCCAACAGGTTCCTTGAGTCCATCCACCACAAGAGGGACCTCCTGACCAGGGGGGAGAGCACACAGACCCTGTCCAAGGACGCTGGGTCCTTGTCCCATACAGACAATAGGTGAAGTTGCAGAGGCCTCAAGTAGAACTGAGCATAAGCGACCGCTTCGAAGCACGCCACCATCAGGCCCACCAGCTGCATCCCCTGCCTGATGGAGGGATGGGGACAAGCTAGGAGGGACTGAGCCTGTGCAATCAGATTGTCCACCTTCTGCTGAGGAAGGAAGATCCTTGCCTGAACTGTATCCAGATTCATTCCTAGGAATGGAGTTACCAAGGAAGGGGACAGTGAGGACTTGATCAGGTGGTTGATCACCCATCCAAATGACTCCAGAATGGGCACCACCAGCTGAGTATCCAACTCTGCCTGATGTAGAGACTGGGAATTGATGAGGATGTCGTCCAGATAGGGAAGCATGCTGACACCCTGACATCTGAGTAGAGACATCACGCCAGCCAGCACCTTGGTGAACACCCTGGGAGCTGAAGTGAGGCCGAAGGGCAAGGCCACAAATTGGTAATGTTGATCCATCAGAGCAAACCTGAGGAATTTTTGATGACCTGGGAACACAGGAATATGAAGGTAAGCATCTTTGATGTCCACAGAAGTCATGAAATCCCCTTGGCGCAGGGAACTGATGGCAGAGCGCAGTCTCCATGCGAAAGCGCCTGCCCTTGACAAAACTTGTTGAGAATCTTTAAGTCCAGGATGGATCTGACAGAACCATCCTTTTTGGGTACTGTGAATAGGTTGGAATAAAAGCCCTTGCCTTTTTCTCTTAAAGGCACCTGGCAGATGACCCCCAGCTCCAGGAGGCCTTGCACTGCTTGCACTAGCTCCTGAATTGACACAGGGTCCTGAGGAATCCGGGACCTGATGAATCTTGGAGGGGGATCGGCAGCAAACTCCAACTTGTAACCGGAGGATACTACCTCCTGAATCCATCGGTCTGAGACATGAAGCCTCCAGACATGAGCGAAGTGCTGCAGCCGTCCCCCCACCAGGATGGGTGAGGGCACCCCATCATGCCTGAGGGGGCTTGGGAGCGGATTTTGCTTTGGGACCCCAGGAGGAGCCAGGACATCCACGTCCTCTGCCCCTACCCCAGAAATCTCCCCAGACCCCAGGAAAGGAAACCCCCCTTCCCTGTCTTGCACCACGGTAAGGGGAGGAGAAGGAACCCTGACCCCGAAAGGGCCGAGGTTGCCGCCTGTGCTGGGGTAACCTGC
The DNA here is from genome assembly GCA_027917425.1 of Gastrophryne carolinensis. NCBI lineage: Eukaryota > Metazoa > Chordata > Amphibia > Anura > Microhylidae > Gastrophryne > Gastrophryne carolinensis. Next base: position 7,815,088 of record CM051237.1, read on the forward strand.
CTCCCTTAGCAAAAAGGTCCAGGCGGTCTCCAAACAGACGCAGTCCTTTAAAGGGAAACCCAGTGAGGGCTTTCTTGGCAGCATTGTCAGCAGCCCACTGGCGCAGCCAAACCGAGCGGCGTATAGCCACCACGAGGGCCGAAGTTCTGGCACAGATTCTGATGGTGTCATCCAATGTTGACAGGACAAAATTTACAAAAACATCACAACTGGAGAGTGCATTAAACACCTCACAAGGCAAACCATCAGGGGCACTATCAAGCATATTTTTGATAAGGGTTCTAGTGGCCACAGCAGTAATAGCAGAGGCACAGACCCGCACGTGTAAAGGCGTGGGAGGCCAGCTGGTCAAGGCGCCGGTCCTCAGCATCCCGCAGGGTAGTGGAATCAGGGGAATGCATGACAGAGGTGTTAGATAGCCCTAGGATCGGGGCATCCACCCCGGGGGGGGGTGACCAACATTTAACCACCTCAGCAGGAAAGGGATACTTCCTATCCCAACTCTGTGGAACCCCGGGAAGTTTACTGGGGCGCTCCCATTCCTTGAGCACAAAGTTATGTGCCTGCTCTGGAAATTCCAAACGTGACGTTTGCTGTATGGAAAAGCTCCCCTTTTTTGCCCGGGAGCCTCAACAGGGAGAGAGATAGACAGAACCTCAAGATCTGGGTCAATATTCTGTCAGTGTCATCCGGGGCCCAGGGGTCAGAGCCAGAATCATCATGACCCCTTGGTCTCTCATCAGATGAGCCTGAATCAGAACAGAGCTCGCCTTCATCAGACGGGGTATAGCCACACAGATTCATAAACTCCTCAGTTCCCATAGGGAAAACAGTAACATTAGGCGTCAAGTGCAGCTTCTTACCAGGTCCCTTACGAGCTATTCGCAATAATCTCTTCAACAGTAGCCAGTCTAGAAGACACATCAGGCTGAGAATCCCCACTAGTATGCAACTCAACAGGAGTCAGATTTAAGCTTGGGGGAGTAGGTGAAGTGAAACGAGGTGCAGCCACTGGCAGGCCAGATTGCAATGCAAGCACCTGCTCAGCACAGGGTACACAGACCCGCGCCCTTTCAGCGTCAGCATGAGGCTGCCCACACACTACACACAGCCGGCCTTGTCCCAAAGGGACCCCGGTCACATTATCCTGAGATGCCTCCATATGGTGATTACTAGGCACACTATGGCAGTAGGGATGGACGCTATAAAGCAACCCTGGATGCCCCAATGACCCGCTAGGGAAGTGGGAGTAATTATACAAGGCCCAACTATCAATTACATCGCGGTAAGCCCACAGACAAGCAGCCAATGAGAACGCAGAAGCGTCTGAGGTAACGCCACCGCCCGGCGCGTAACATCCAAATGAAGGAAAAGATGCGCGCGGCGGCAGCATTTGCCTTCTTTCCCTCCCGAAGGCTACAGGGAGAATGAGGGAGGATGGCGGCCCTCTGTGCAGGACCCACCACTACACGGGGCATGGGACAATAATGCGGGAGGGGCATCCCATAAAGGCTCACCATCAGCCTATACCGCCTACCCTTTGGTGGGGGATTGCAGTGGAGCAGCTCTCCTTAAGCACACATGGTGCTGCCTACCTTCACCCGACCAGCGCAGCCCAGGCTGGGAGGCACATCACACAAGGAACAGGTGGGAATAGTCCAACAGGGCCGCAGGCTAATAGCCCCGCTCACCTGCGAGAGAGTGATAATTTCATATCTTCGCAGTAAGCACTGCAGAGAAATCTGGGGATTTGTGGGAGGTCCCGGGTATTTGAGGGGCCGGGAGGAGCCTGTTTTACATGTCTCTGCAGTGCAGCGCCATCTGGCGGAGGATAACCCAAGTGTAAGTAATCTATCTGGAGCAGAAGCAGGACGTACTGTATACTAAGAATAATCCTTACTTAGTTCTGTGAAAGTCTGTCTCCAGCCTCTATGTCCTACCCCATGGTACTGAGCTATGAACAGAGGTGCACTATTTACAGGGATGCAGGGCTTCCCTTCTTTGCACCAGAGACCGCCTTCGGTTCTCTGTGCACCCCTTGCTTCCCACGCCTCTATCTCTGCTGCTGGTTCCTGGAGCTCCTTCAGGCCCAAAAGTGCATTCAAGATAGATGCAGGGCCAGAGGTGGTAGGTGCATATTTAATGGTCAGATTGGGGTATGACAGTAAAATAACTTCATACCCACTGAGTCTTTGGGCCGTCATGTGTTGGGTGTCAGGAATCGGCGCTTACCTGGGCCCCGTTCCAGCGCCATCTCCGGGCGGCCGGCCGCAGCAGCAGTTCCCGTTTGCGGGCGCGCGCACGGCCATCCTTCCTCCTGCCTCCCTGCATCGTGCTCGCGCATGCGCGCAAGCATGTCCATCTTATGCCCTCCGGCGGTGCTGCTGTCTGCGCGCCCGCCGGAGGAAGAAACCTTAGACGGGCTCAGCCAGGGGGGAAGTTCCCCCTCACAGTTATGGGCCAATGAGCCCAGAGTTCAGGGCTGGGCCAATGAGCCCTAAGTTAGGGAATATTAGGCTAGACGCCCTGACCCAATCACACGCCGCATCCCATGTGCACCAATCACACTCCTATCCTCCATCTGTCTGTCCCTATAAAGGTTTCTGTCGGTCAGTTGCTCGGCGCCTGTGATAGCGCCTTGTACCTAGTACTGACCTCCGTGTATTTATTTATTGATCCCGTTGCCGACCACTGCCTGAACTGACCATTCTTGATCTGAAAACCCTGTTGCCGACCACCGCCTGAACCGACCATTCTTGATCTGAGACCCCGTTGCCGACCACTGCCTGAACCGACCATTCTTGATTTGAACTCCTGTTGCCGACCTCTGCTTAGAAACTTGACCCAGAATTGCCTAATCCCTCGGTGCTGCCACGATCTCTGTCTTCCCGTTGTCGACCTCCGGCCTATCTCTGGACTTCCGCTTCTAACGCTCTAGCCATTAGGTTCTCCAGACCTCCTACCAATAAGCTCACATCCTTTGAGCCATTGAAGTCCTGGGGGCAACCGATCCCGGGCAGGCGTATTCTGCGTCCCGGCAAGCGGGGGCTCCTACAGGTGAAGCTGGCTGTGGAGATTGGGTTTTGAGGGATTATCTGGAGGGCTGGAGTTACCCCGAGCGTGACATTGGGTATAGACATTCTTTAATAAGTATGAGACATTGTGACCAGTGTGAAGGGAGGTAGGGTGCCCCAGAGTGATGGAGGTGACCTGCTCAACAACCATGGCGCACGCCGCCAATGACCTGAGACATGTTGGCATGCCCTGTACCTGGACCGGTAGGAGATTAGAAAAAAAAGCTACCGGCCTCAATTTGCCCCCATGTTCCTGAGCCAGAACCCCCGCGTAGGCCTTACATGATTCTCTTGCATAGATGTGAAACATCTTTCCATAGTCTGGGAGGCCAAGACCCGGGGTACAAACTAAAGCATTCTTTAAATAAACATAAGCATTGACAGTTTCATCAGACCAACACTGTATGTCTGGCTTTTCAGCATGCGTTTCAGCTCTCAATATGTTGTCATAGTATGAACAATCTGGTATCCACTGGCGGCACTAACCAGTCATACCCAAAAATGTAAATAGCTCTTTCTTACTATGTGGGCGGGGCATTCCCACTATGGCTGTGACTTGATTAGGACTGGCTCTCTTTGTCCTTGTGACAACAGAAAACCAAGGTATTCAACCTTTTCCAGGCACCATTGTAGCTTTTCTTTAGACACTTTAAAATCACTTGCACATAAAGTCTTTAAGAGACTAACACCATCTACCCGGGTGACCTCCCGTGTGTGTGTGATGTGAGCAGCACATCATCTGCATACATCAAGGCCACTGACCCTTGCGGGGGGTTCCAAATTTTGAGAACTTCTCAGAGGACAATGGCAAACGCTACTGGCGCATTGATGAACCCCTGAGGTAACCGTCCAAAACTCAGCTGTTTGTCTAGGTACGTAAAGGTGAAGAGGAGCAAGGTCTTAGGGTCAACAGGTATCCCAAAAAATGCATTTTTTAAACCGAACACTCTAAACGTGTTTGCCTCTGTAGGGATGGTGGTGAGCAGGGAAACTACATCAGGGACCACTTCGCGTAGCTCCTGAATCAACCAGCATAGGATTATCCCTGCCGTTGACAGTTAAGAGTACACAAGGTTGCTGGGAGAAATGATGGGACACTACTGGAAAGGTTGGGACACTATCCCCTGGGCCTCCTCATTGTTGTTGCTGACCTAAGTTAGTCCAGTTCACAGGGAACTTGGGACCAGCATTGGTCTGGCATGAAAATGCCTGTGTTTGGGGAGCCTCTTGTATCTTTTTATTCCTGGGGCACTGTGACTTCCAGTGGTCCATAGCGCCACAAATGTAACAACCACTACTGGGTTGTGTCTGTCCCTGATAAACTCCCCTCTGAAATCCACATTGGAATCCTCCTCTCCCCCCAAATCCTCTACCCTGATTCCATCCACCCCTTGGGTTCTGTAGGTATAATGTACCTTCAGGAGTGGTCTGATAATGCACCTGGTTAACACCTGCTCCTACTTTTATAGTGTCAAAGCAACCTGCAGCATCTCATGAGACTAGATCTGTTCTAAATCCTGGTAACTTTGCCTCAGCCCAAGTGGGAATTTGCTGTTTTATCTGCAGGCTGGTAGTGGGCAGACAATTTCCTATAAATGTCTGAATACAAAGAGTGATTATTTCTTCATTAAGTCCCATGCCGCTCTCATGTGCCCACACATCAGTGAATCTCTTCCAAAATCTGTTACTAATTCTCCCTTCTTTTGCTTGCACACTAAGGCTGCTGACATATTCCCCCTGGCCTTAAAAATGTCTTTGATATGGTTTTCTATTTGGATCCACATTTGTCCTATTCCTTCTTCGGTGGCCAGGGGATACTTATCAGGGGTCATATTGCTTTCTACCACATCTGAGATATAGGGGACCTTTGCCCAATTCCATCCCGTGCCTTCCCCCACTAACCTATCAATAATAGGTTTCATGTCTTCTTGTGTAAACTGTCTCCCTCTAGTGGCCCTCTTCATATAATTGATGGCTCCCCCCGGGCAGGATTGTAACTTGGGACGATTTTTTACTATATGATCTATTTCTTTCAAATCAAGGGGAGTTTTTACAATTACGTTGCCTGCTGTAAGAAAAGAATGACACTGGTCCACCTCATCTTCATATCTTTCCTTGATTGCATCCTTTAATTTCTCTTTTGCCTTTCGTGTCAGTCTACCATCATAGTTTACTTCCCTTATATACCATCAAATGTTCTGATTTAAAACCCCCATCACTGTCTGCCCCGCCATCGCCTTTCTTTTCCACCTCTATCTCTTCATCCTCTCCTCCATCTAATTTCCTTCCTTTATTTTTTAAAACATCAGTCATTCTAGGGTCTTTTGGGGTAACCTAAATCCTAATACTTTGATAGGCGATTCTGGACGGACTGGGTCTTTGTCGCCCAGTGCTGCCATGATTCCTAAGGTTTCTTCCAATGAGGGATAATAGCTAAATACCTCCATTCCTTTTGGTTTAACATGGTTACTATAAGAGGGAGGAGGAGATGGCGCATATGGCATAGTATCTTGGTCCGGCATGACCTTTTCTTTACTACGTGGTCTGCCATTTTCAGCCTTGTGCTGGGCTTTAAGAATTTTATCACTAACTCTAGGTCTCCTAGTTAGTGGATTCCTATTCCTACAAGGGTACGAGTCAGGGGCAATCTCTAACCATTTCCTGCCACAGGTTTCCATGTAGGCTTTATCCCACTGGGGGTCTCCGCCATACCATGGAAAAGCTGACACATCTCCGAGACAGAGACCTTTAATCATATCAAGATGAAAGGGATCATTTGCTCCATCTCTGGGAAATGAACTAGTACTGCCCATACCTTCGGTCCACCCTGCCATATTATACACAAATGGTAGAGTGAAATAACTTCCTCCTATAAGAATTTCAATATATTGGGTACAGGTTTCTCCCACTAATGGGGTCTTACTCTCCTGGCCTCCCATAGTAGCAGCAACTTATATTCCTATGTAAGTGACCTGAAGTGTGCTTACCTTCACACTTGTCTAGTCACACAAATAAACTTAGTACTTTACGCAGACAGATAAGACAACACAAAACAGAAATTGTGGCTACCATACAAAGGAGGATCACAAGTAAAATTTCTAACTTCATTTTTTCTTGTTTCTATTGTGCACTTCTAACCCAAGACTCTCGGTCTCGTATCCCTGCCCAAACTCAGGACCGCGGCACCTACGTCTCACTAAGTAAGGAAAATAAAATTCACTTACCTAGGAGTACGGTAGGTGCCCGCATTCTCCACCAGACTGTTGGGGTGATTGCTTCTATCCCTGGGTTTATGGCCCCTGACGCCCTGGTCCCCTTGTGATTGTCCTTTGTCAGCCTAACCGCGACTCGAGTCGGAGAGCGTACAACGAGTAATGAGACAAAGCAAGTCAAATATCGTTATACTGTCTCTCAGCTTTATTGCGTTGTCAGAGATACCTATACAGAGAAGGAGTGAGCTAGCCCCCACCCTTGCAAGAGTTGGTGTACAAAATCAGTTCAGAAGCTTTTTAAGCAGGGAACAGAAACCAACTATTTCTACAGGAAACATAACTCATGGGGTTGGCCAAGTACTCCTCGGCATCCACAGTTTAGGGAGTACTTCCTTGATACAGCAACAATCACAGGAGAAAAGCTTTCATAGACAAAACTTGTACAAGGACAATGCAATTAGTCGCATCCTGTGAGCAGTGACAGGAATAGAATATAAAACAGCATTTCACACAGAATGAAAGCATATTTTTTACTTATAGCTAAGTCTTCTTAAAGCAACAGCGTTTAAGTCTTATTCCAAGAGGTCCTATCCTTTTATTGACAATTTAGATTGCTGACCTGGTCACTAGTTGGTTTGGGAGAGGCCCGGAAGCCATTTTCTTTTCCTTCCCTCTATTCTCATCTCCCTTAATTCTGTGTTCTTTCTTCTTTTACTGTCTCTGTCGACATTGCCAGGGCCTTTGATTCCATAGAGCGTATGCACAGAATGGGATTCAGACCTGTGTTTCATAAGTCCAGCTGCTATACAGAAGCCCTAGAGCCTGTTTAGTCATTAACAGACTCTCTTTCCAAAGGGGAACAGAGGATGCATAGGGCAGAGTTGGGGGAAGAGGGATGTCTGGGGCAGGGCTGAGAGGAGTGGGATGGATGGGAGCAGATCTGGGAGAAGGGGGATGTCTGGGGCCGAGCTGGTAAGACAACGACGGATGGAGACCAAGCTTTGAGAAGAGGAAATATGGTGGCAGAGCTAGAACTGGGAATGGGGCAGAGCTGGTAGAATAGGGGATGAATGGTGCAGAGCTGGTAAGACAGAAATGGATGGGAGCAAAGCTTGGAAGAGAGGGGTGAATGCGGCAGAGCTGGGAGAATAGTGATGGTTGGGTTACAGCTAGTAGGACAGCAATGAATGGAACAGAGCTAGGAGGAGAGGGATGGATAGGGGAGAGCTAGCAGAACAGGGGATGGATGGGGCAGAGCTGGTAGAACAGGAGATGGATTGGGCAGAGCTGGGAGAACAGGAGATGGATGGGGCAGAGCTGGGAAGAGAGGGATGGATGGGGTAGAGCTGGTAGAACAGGAGATGGATTGGGCAGAGCTGGGAGAACAGGAGATGGATGGGGCAGAGCTGGGAGGAGAGGGATGGATGGGGCAGAGCTGGTAGAACAGGAGATGGATGGTGCAGAGCTGGGAGAACAGGAGATGGATGGTGCAGAGCTGGGAGAACAGGAGATGGATGGGGCAGAGCTGGGAGAACAGGAGATGGATGGTGCAGAGCTGGTAGAACGGGAGATGGATGGGGCAGAGCTGGGAGAACAGGAGATGGATGGGGCAGAGCTGGGAGAACAGGAGATGGATGGGGCAGAGCTGGGAGGAGAGGGATGGATGGGATAGAGCTGGTAGAACAGGAGATGGATTGGGCAGAGCTGGGAGAACAGGAGATGGATGGGGCAGAGCTGGGAGGAGAGGGATGGATGGGGCAGAGCTGGTAGAACAGGAGATGGATGGTGCAGAGCTGGGAGAACAGGAGATGGATGGTGCAGAGCTGGTAGAACAGGAGATGGATGGTGCAGAGCTGGGAGAACAGGAGATGGATGGTGCAGAGCTGGGAGAACAGGAGATGGATGGGGCAGAGCAGGGAGGAGATGGATGGGGCAGAGCAGGGAGGAGATGGATGGGGCAGAGCTGGTAGAACAGGAGATGGATGGGGCAGAGCTGGGAGGAGATGGATGGGGCAGAGCTGGTAGAACAGGAGATGGATGGTGCAGAGCTGGTAGAACGGGAGATGGATGGGGCAGAGCTGGGAGAACAGGAGATGGATGGGGCAGAGCTGGGAGAACAGGAGATGGATGGGGCAGAGCTGGGAGGAGAGGGATGGATGGGATAGAGCTGGTAGAACAGGAGATGGATTGGGCAGAGCTGGGAGAACAGGAGATGGATGGGGCAGAGCTGGGAGGAGAGGGATGGATGGGGCAGAGCTGGTAGAGCAGGAGATGGATGGTGCAGAGCTGGGAGAACAGGAGATGGATGGTGCAGAGCTGGTAGAACAGGAGATGGATGGGGCAGAGCTGGGGGAACAGGAGATGGATGGGGCAGAGCTGGTAGAACAGGAGATGGATGGGGCTGAGCTGGGAGGAGATGGATGGGGCAGAGCTGGTAGAACAGGAGATGGATGGGGCAGAGCTGGGAGAACAGGAGATGGGGCAGAGCTGGGAGAACAGGAGATGGATGGGGCAGAGCTGGGAGAACAGGAGATGGATGGGGCAGAGCTGGGAGAACAGGAGATGGATGGGGCAGAGCTGGTAGAACAGGAGATGGATGGGGCAGAGCTGGGAGGAGATGGATGGGGCAGAGCTGGGAGGAGATGGATGGGGCAGAGCTGGTAGAACAGGAGATGGATGGGGCAGAGCTGGGAGGAGATGGATGGGGCAGAGCTGGTAGAACAGGAGATGGATGGGGCAGAGCAGGGAGGAGATGGATGGGGCAGAGCTGGGAGGAGATGGATGGGGCAGAGCTGGTAGAACAGGAGATGGATGGGGCAGAGCTGGGAGGAGATGGATGGGGCAGAGCTGGTAGAACAGGAGATGGATGGTGCAGAGCTGGGAGGAGATGGATGGGGCAGAGCTGGGAGGAGATGGATGGGGCAGAGCTGGTAGAACAGGAGATGGATGGGGCAGAGCTGGGAGGAGATGGATGGGGCAGAGCTGGTAGAACAGGAGATGGATGGGGCAGAGCAGGGAGGAGATGGATGGGGCAGAGCTGGGAGGAGATGGATGGGGCAGAGCTGGTAGAACAGGAGATGGATGGTGCAGAGCTGGGGGAACAGGAGATGGATGGGGCAGAGCTGGGAGAACAGGAGATGGATTGGGCAGAGCTGGTAGAACAGGAGATGGATGGGGCTGAGCTGGGAGGAGATGGATGGGGCAGAGCTGGTAGAACAGGAGATGGATGGGGCAGAGCTGGGAGAACAGGAGATGGATGGGGCAGAGCTGGTAGAACAGGAGATGGATGGGGCTGAGCTGGGAGGAGATGGATGGGGCAGAGCTGGTAGAACAGGAGATGGATGGGGCAGAGCTGGGAGAACAGGAGATGGATGGGGCAGAGCTGGGAGAACAGGAGATGGATGGGGCAGAGCTGGGAGAACAGGAGATGGATGGGGCAGAGCTGGTAGAACAGGAGGTGGATGGGGCAGAGCTGGGAGGAGATGGATGGGGCAGAGCTGGGAGGAGATGGATGGGGCAGAGCTGGTAGAACAGGAGATGGATGGGGCAGAGCTGGGAGGAGATGGATGGGGCAGAGCTGGTAGAACAGGAGATGGATGGGGCAGAGCAGGGAGGAGATGGATGGGGCAGAGCTGGGAGGAGATGGATGGGGCAGAGCTGGTAGAACAGGAGATGGATGGGGCAGAGCTGGGAGGAGATGGATGGGGCAGAGCTGGTAGAACAGGAGATGGATGGGGCAGAGCTGGGAGGAGATGGATGGGGCAGAGCAGGGAGGAGATGGATGGGGCAGAGCAGGGAGGAGATGGATGGGGCAGAGCTGGGAGGAGATGGATGGGGCAGAGCTGGTAGAACAGGAGATGGATGGGGCAGAGCTGGGAGGAGATGGATGGGGCAGAGCAGGGAGGAGATGGATGGGGCAGAGCAGGGAGGAGATGGATGGGGCAGAGCAGGGAGGAGATGGATGGATGGAGCAACCTCAGAGATCACCGCATGAGACTAAACCCTTCTGCATCCATCACCTCTCTCCGCGCTCCCGCGGTGCATGTGTCGGCCTCCATATTTCTGCCCGGCATTTTAATCTGAATGTTGGCAAGGGGAGGGGGGCTCCTGCCAGGGGCACATGCCCGCACCGGCCAATCAGATTGGCCTGGAACCGAAACGTGCATCATCCAATGGTGCCACAGGCTGCGTATGTGCAGTGGGATCCCCATAAAGGTGAATTGGGGGATATCACATATTCCTGGGCCTGCAAGGGTTTAGCTCCACATTATAGGAAACATGGCCAGCCTAGAATCTTTAAAGTGGACCCAAACCCAGGATTTTCACTATCCCGGTTTCTGGTCAGTCCCCGATTTGGGATGCCCCGATCTGACCCTCATCTCACAGTGACACCCACGGCAGCATTGTAACACTATACCTACAGAAGAGGGGGGTTTTCTTGGCTCCACTGGTATTGCTCTGACCGTCGAATGACTGTGGTCTGTTTATCGGTGGTTATCCATGGATCCTAGAAAATACCAGCCGTCGTTGTTGATGATCTAATTATTCTAATAAACTGAGTTGAGCTTTACATGAACCTTTGTGATTTATTAATACAAACATTAAGTACAAATTGTGATAAAAAAAATTTTTGGAGACCAACTCTAACTTAGTGTCCTACGTACAGTTATACTTTAGGATGGGCTCTAGTATTTGCCCTCCAATTTTGTGGTCTGTCTGCTGGTCGTTCCCACAGTTTGTAGCAAAATTGGGATTTCACTCCACAGTTGTTAGCAAGTTGTTGCCCTTCAGTATTTTGTAGCAATAATTGGTACTCCATCACGTACGCGTTTCGCCTTAGCTTCATCAGTGTGAGGGTCCATTGTTTCTATTCACAATTTGTACTTAATGTTTGTATTAATAAATCACAAAGGTGCATGTAAAGCTCGATCAGTTTATTAGAATAATTAGAGGTATTTTCTAGGATCCACTGATAAGCAGAGCGCAGTCATGTGACAGCAGAGCAATAGCAGTGGAGCCTCTTCTGTAGGTATTTGTGCCACATAGTCCAGGTAAAGCTCTACACCCGTCAGGACACTACTGAAAATCCAAATACAAACACACATTAGTCCCCCCCCCCCTCCTCCTTTTAACACTATGCCTGCAGCCTGCCTCTGTCCCCCATATTTTATGTACTATTAAGCCCCGCCCATATACCATCTGTTGAGAACCCGCCCCTCCTCCTCCACCACATAGAGCTCAGGGGGCACATGAAGGGTTAATGGCTCCCGGACCCGCAATGACCAGACACCTGCTGCCAGCACCGGAAACACCTCTGCTGCTCCCACCTCCTAACTCTGACGCCACTTCCGCCTAGGTCACCATAGCAACGTCATTGTCGGGTGGCTCGGCGTTTGCTTATGTTTGGCGGCCATTTTCCCTTAGTCCTGTGTGAGAAGCAGCGAGCGTTGTTCACCGTGCGGGAAGCTGCCATTTTGCCGTAGTCCTGTGTGAGAAGCAGCGAGTGTTGTTCTCCGTGCGGGAAGCGGCCATTTTGCCGAAGTCATGTGTGAGAAGTAACGAGTGTTTTCTCTGCGCGGGAAGCGGCCATTTTGCCGTAGTCCTGTGTGAGAAGCAGCGAGTGTTGTTCCCTTTGTGGGAAGCGGCCATTTTGCCGTAGTCCTGTGTGAGAAGCAGCGTTTTTCTCTATGCGGGAAGCGGCCATTTTGCCGTAGTCCTGTGTGAGAACCAGCGTGTTTTTCTCTATGCGGGAAGCGGCCATTTTGCCGTAGTTCTGTGCGAGACGCAGTGAGTGTTCTTGGTACGGAAAGCCGCCATTTTGCCGTAGCCTAATTGTAGAAGGAGCGGGAACAGCGATATGAGGTAATGTCTGAGGCCCATCCCAATATGTCACTGCAGAGGCCACACACACCCTCTAGTGGCGGGACCCCCACATTGTATAGTCACCCCACCCCCTCCTCAGGAGTCCCCCATATACACAGGCCTCACCCCTCTGCCATAAGCCGTCACTGAGCTGTGATACTTCTTATTGTCCCTCCTCTTGTCTCTCTTTTGCTCCATTTTGTCCCTTTTCTGCCATCCCTTGTCCCTCCTCTTCTCTCTGTTCTGCTCCATTTTGTCCCTCTTCTGCCATCCCTTGTCTCTCCTCTTGTCTCTCTTCTGCTCCATTTTGTCCCTTTTCTGCCATCCCTTGTCCCTCCTCTTGTCCCTCTTCTGCCCCCGCTCTCCCGTTCGTCCCATCTCTATTACAGCTGATCCGGGCGCCATTATCTGGGATTAGAGTAAAGCAGAAGCAGTGAACATTGGCGAGAAGTTACTCTTCATAGGGGAGCGATTCAGGGCTTTGCTAGTTAGAAATGTGGGTTTTTTCTGCTTTAAGGGACCCTCCTGGGTTTTTATCTCAATTGGAGAAAGCCTTCATTCTGGCAGTGACCCATGAGAGGCAGCCATTCAAGATTCCATCTCCCAGTGAGTCTTCATGTCTGGAATTCAAAGCTGGTGTCTCTTTTCTATAGTCTAGGGCTTCCCAACCATTGTATGGTGACCACTGGCGGTACACACACAGGCTGCAGAGTGATCTGTACCCCAACCTGATATTCTGTCTCTTATACTTTACTCAAACCCGATGGCTCCATAAGTACAAAAACTGCTCTAACTAAACAACCTATGGTCATGTGATGCTCCTTACTTGCTTGTTTTGTTTGTTGGTAGCACTGTTTTAGGCTACAACCCACACATTTCCCACCATTTTCCTTTTCCCCTCTATACTATTAGTTCTTTTTCAGGGAAGTAATTGCCGCCAGCCATGCAGTTTATTACTTAATTTGCCTTTATTATGGTTCACAGCATGTGCGGCCGCATCTGCCGCTGTCATGCGGTTCGTAGGCTTTCGATAATCTTCGGCCCCCCGCCGGCCTTCCCCGAGGTGCTGTGACGCACGCTGCGGCCAGGGTTTTCCTATTTCAGGCTGAGCGATAGGGTAGAATAGATACCCAGTAAACCAATAGCAAGAGGGGTGGTCACATCATGAGGGTTCCCCTCCGACCAATCAATAGACGAGGGGTGGGGTTCCATATTCCCAGCATAGAAGCCGGAAACGACTTCACACCGCAACACTTTGCTGCATGCCGGCGTCTTTTATAAGCAGTAACGGGTCCCCACTAGAATTAAGGTACGTCTAAGGGGTGATGTAACCCCGAAACGCGTAACCTTAATGCTGGGGATGCTATGGATACACACTCTGCACGGGATATGTATGATTTTTAAAGTTATAATTAAATGTTAAGTTTTAGTTTACCTGGAGAGCTGGGCCTGCAGCACACAATTGAATCCTAGACTTACAGAGGTCTGTCCGTGCTCCTAGGGATCACATACCAGGGGATTTGCTTTGAGCTGTCTGAATTTCTTTTGGGACAACACACACGTACAACCCTGGGGAACCCTAGATCTAGGCAGTTCCTATTTAACATTGTCTCCACTTTTAATAAGCGAGTGCACCGATCCTTCTTTCGTCTTTTCCTTGGTGCAGCCAAAGAAAAGCGAGTTCTCACTGGGTTTGATGGTAAATGAAAGCTCCCCTTGTAGTGCCCGAGGGGCTGCACAGAGGTTTGGGTGGCAACAGTATAGTCAGCAGCAATAGATTCGGCCACTGGTAGTAAGGAAAAGGCCCTGTGGTGCATGATCGGTTCCAGCCCATATGTTGGGGGGCATCCCTTTAGTGACTGTTTTCAAGTATTGAGAGAGAGCGGGAGGGTGCTATTATACTGCTCCCTATGGGGGAGGAAATGGCAAGCTGCTCTGAGAATTAAATAGGTAGTGTGGGAGGCCCACCCATCAGTCTCATCTAAGTATTAAGCACCAAACATGTCTAGCTATGGGGAAAGATAGAGATTTGGTCGCATATATCTGCAGATACATGTGGACCTCCCCGACAAGGCACCTCTGTGTTTAGTGTGGTCTCTACTCTATGTGTATGAGCCCCACAACAGAGACATGTACTGCACACATGGGGGCTGAGATCTACCTGACACAAGATGACAACGATGGGTGGGCCCACATTGGGGCCTCCCACACTACCTATTTAATTCTCAGAGCAGCTTACCATTTCATTTGCCTGTGGGGGAGGTTATGTCCATTGGGAGGAGCATTCACTGTCCATCTGGTTGAAGCAGAACCATTTAGAGACTGTGTCCTCGAGAGAAGGACTTTTAATGCGAGTACACACATGTTGTCTATCTGCAGAAAGTTCAACATTCTGAGTAAAGTCCTGTAAACCTTTGTTAATAGCAAGTTTACTTGAATTGTCATAACAAAATCAGCAGCAGCAGTTCCTCTTCTTGTAACAGTTAAAGAAAAACTCCCCAATACTCACCTGTCCCCCCCCCATGCATGATACTGAATCATTGTCAGCAATAACATTAGTTCCTGCACCCACTCAAACCTGAGACGGCACCTCACCCGTTTTCTCCTGGTCACTGCCTGGTCTTGAAGCACCCGGGAGGCATCCCAGGTTCCCAGGCTTCTACCTGGATTTAACCAACATAACCCACAAAGCAAAGCAGAAGGAAACCCAGCGGCACTTCCTCTTTGCAGGCCACTGGCAGATCCATAGGACACCGTTAAGGGGGGAAGTTGAGTTTCAAAAAGGTAAATGAATTTTTATGTGCAGCAATGTGAATTTCCCTGATTCATATGAGCACTGTTTCTTGCACGAGTGTTGGTCCGGTTGAAGTAAATTCCAGTTTTCCGACCACCTGAAGTGCAATGATAAAGCCAGCAACATTCAGGTTATCAAAAAATATCCCAAGCTCTGAACATGTCCCAGAGCACTGTGCAATCCATCATCTGTAAATAGAAAGTATGTCACAACTGCTAACCTCCCAAGACATGTCCGCCCACCATCCACTGACAGCCCTGGCAAGGAGAGCAATAATTACAGGAGCATCCAAGAGGCCCAGAGTCACTCTGGAGGCACTTCAGAGATCCACAGCTCAGGTGAGAGAATCTGGCCACAGGACGACTATTAGTTGTGTCCTCCACAAATCTGCCCGTTATGGAAGAGTGGTGAGAAGAAGCAAGTCATAGAAGGCCCAGGTGCAGTCCAGCTATGTAGGGGACACAGCAAGCATGTGGGAGATGTTCTGCTCAGATGAAACCAAAGTTGACAGTAGGCTACTTTCATGAATTTAGCTTCCAGACACTACATTCTCTATTATGGGATGGGTATGATCAGACCCTTCAGTTGTGTGTTGGTGCTGGTGAAACATCTCAGCATCTGGCTTCTTATATATCTCAAAGGATCCAGGGGGTTATATCAGATCTTCTTTCATGTCTTCTAGAGTCAGCCCGACACAGTGGACGGACAGAATTTAATACAAAGACACGAAGGTCTCTCCAGAGACACCATGATGGAGGCTCAGCGGCTCCTCTCATCACAGGGTAAGAGGCGGGGTTTCCGGTTACAGGGGCGCATGACTGTTATTATCACAAAACCCTTCATCCCCATTACTACACACACATACTC
Organism: Gastrophryne carolinensis; assembly: GCA_027917425.1. NCBI lineage: Eukaryota > Metazoa > Chordata > Amphibia > Anura > Microhylidae > Gastrophryne > Gastrophryne carolinensis. The sequence continues at coordinate 7,830,897 of CM051237.1, forward strand.
AATATGGTGCCCGAACTCTCATCTTTCTTCACAGACCCTGGAGACTCTATAGAGAGAAATGTGAAAACTGAGGAGGAGGAAGAAGCATTAGTGAAGGATGAAGAGGAGGAATTTCCTCTACAGATCAGCCAAGGTAATAAACCTATAGAAATGATTTCCGTATTCCCCCTGTTTGGTCACCCTACACACACTCTTGTGTTACTCTCATCTTAAGTCACAGACCTTGAAGCCATTTCAGTGAGAAATGTGAAAACTGAGGAAAAGGAAGAAGCATTAGTGAAGGATGAAGAGGAGGAATTTCCTCTACAGATCAGCCCAGGTAATAAACCTATAGAAATGATTTCCACAGTTGTCCTGTTTGGTCACTACACACACTATTATGTGCCCCATACACACATAAGGGGCATTACTCTCATCCTCAGTCACAGACCATAAAGTCATTTTTATTAATATTATTATTATTGTTTATAAAGCAACATCGTATTCCATGGGGCTGTACAAGGTAGAAGTACAGGGGCAAGACAAGTTAATACTTATAATACAACAATGATGACAATAGCCTCGCTTCAAAGACACAAAAAAACTTCAGTTTTCGTGCCGATCTGTTTTTTTTTGTGAAATGTTTCCGTTCTCGTATGAGCGTTCGAGCGATTCTATGCATGCATTGAAAACCTTCTGTAAAGTTTCCGTCCGTTCGTACGGCAGATTACGAATTACGAGGATGTCATTTTCCATCCAGACTTTTCCGTTTCATTTTCACATGTTACAACGTAGGCTTTCGTTTTTGCCCTTTTCCCATCGTATCCTCCAGCGAATCCTTTACGTTTCCCCTTCGATTCTGTTTCCCTTTTTCAATAAATATTCGTCCAGACGGAAATCCTTACGATCTTGCGCCTGCACACTACAAACTTAACTCATTAAAGTGCTCGCCTACATATTTGCCACCCTCACTTCTACTACAATGTTTAGCTAAATCACTTAGCACTGCCCTCCATCTTCCCTTTTGGACCCTCAAAGCTCACCCAAACCACTTCTCGGTTAGGTTCTTCTTCCATTTTATCCCCCTAAAACTTACCCAAATCACTTCTCGGTCATGTGAATATTCATCTTTAAATATTTCTGGGCCCATTCGTTTTGTGTTAATGTATTTTGTAAATGAAATGACAATGTAACATTTTTTTTTATACCATCATAAAATATACAATTTTAAAAAATTTTGAAAATTTTAAATTTTTACAACTATAAAAAACAAAATACATAGCAATGGCCGCCACAGAACATTATTCTTTATCTGTGGTCCCCAACGAGTTGCGCTGCTCCTGCATCTCGCCCACCAACTGAAGGACCCTGACACTCAGTTGTGCCACTCTGGCATGTGTGGTCCCTGTAAAAAAACGTAAATTAAAATTTTGGTATAACCTTGTTGGGGGTCATACTGCAGTGCCCCCCCCCCCCCTGTATGGTCCAAACACCTAAATCTGGACTTCAAAAGCCAGAGGGCCCTCGCCACCACGGCCCGGGTTTTGCATAGTGCCCGATTAGAGAACCCCTGGCCCGCATTCTGCAGGCAAAGAACGGGCATCAGGAGCAAGGGCGAGTGGCACATCTTGCAGTTCCTGCAACCAAATATAAAATAATTACACAAAGCAAAGGTAACCAACTAAAACAATAACTCCTACAACAAATTAAGATTCAAGTTCAACAATCCAAATATAATTCACAAAGGACATAAGTCTAAAAAAACATAGCCGCAAAACATGTTCAACAATAGCAATCCGAGCCCTCAAAGGTCTCGTAAGTGGTTCGGAAATGAAACGGATTTATAGGGTGGTGATCCGTCGGAAATCAGCTCTCTGAATCAGTCAGAAACCCATCCCAGAAACGGAAGTTTTCTGAACGAACGGAAAATTTCTGATTTTGTTTGGAAAATGATCCGAACTAACGGAAATGTACCGATTTGCTTCCGTTCATCGGAAGCGCATTCCCGAACGTTCGTGCGAGTAGAAAATGGACGAAAAAAAGCAAAAAAATGACAAACACCCACCAAAACTTTCACAGACAGCTACGGAAGTCCGGGCGAATGTGTCTCTGAATCGAGGCTAATGTGTATAAAACACACAATATTATGAATGAAATGTAATAGCCAAGTAAATAAACACAAAGATGCAGGAATACATCAGGAGATAGGGTCCTTCCCTTGCAAACTTACAATCTTAAGGGAGGAGATTTGAGACAATAGGCCATGTCACAAAGAATATGTACTAAGCAGGTGCCCAGTGTTCTGAGGGATAAGACTGTAAGATGGGTGGGTTAAGTCAGATGATAGATTCTTCTAAATAGGTGGGTTTTAAGGGCAGTTGAGTGGAGCAGCACAGGTGAGGTCCTGGACTCGAGAGTGGGAGGAGGTGATCAAGGTAGAGGACAGGAGAAGGTCATGAGAAGACCAGACTGCATCTGGGTTGGCATTTTTGAACTAGTGATGACATGTATGAGGAAGCGTGGTTGTAGAAAGCCTTGTAGTTTAGGTTAAATAATTTGATCTAAATTCCTTCAGAACGTGGGAGCCTGTGGAGTGATTGACAAAGAGGAGCAGCAGAGGAAGGGCGATAGGATAAGTAGATGAGGCAGGTAGCAGAGTTGAGGATTGCAGGGGGGCCAGTCTGTGAACTGGTAGACCACTGAAGACAGTGTTGCTGTAGTTTATATGGGAGTTGATCAGGACATGCACTAGAATTTTAGTGATATCGGGTGAGTGAAAGGGACAAATGCGGGCAATTTTCCAAGTGTACAGCATGGCCTGTTTCATCACTTCTGGGTATTCCGCCACAAGGTGGCGCAGTTGACTGCAGAAGATTTGTGGCTCCTCCCGGCCCTATAAAATGCCAGGAATCACCCATAGACCCCCATTGTTTCTCTGCAGTCACACTGCGAAGACCAGAAGATGGCTCTCTATGTTTTCGCAGATGAGCGGGGCAACCAAGCCTGCGGCCCTGTAAGCCTATTCCCACCCACTTCTGGACCCTCCTGCCTCCCAGCCTTGGCTGACGGATCGGGTGATGGTAGGGGAGCACCTGGGTTCGGGTGCTCGGTGAGCTTTGCTCCAGGCCGCAGACCCTATGTACTGAAGGGTAGCCGGCCATAGGCATATGGTGAGCCTATAGAGGGATGGGAGAAACCACTGCTGCCTGTGTGTCCCTGTGTTCGGTGGTGAGTTGTGTATTGCCTTTGGGGGTCGTGATTTTGTTCCCGGGCTCCTCTCCCTTCTTCTGTCCTTTATCCCCCCTTCTCCCCCTGTTCCCCTGGTCCGCTTATGCCGTTCCCGCCGCCGTGTCCCCCCCTTTCCTCCTCCCCCTCTCCCCGGCATGGCCGCTGTCGGGGCGGTGGCGGTCGGGTGACGGCGTGCACTTGTCTGTTGGACTCCTTCCCCTCCGCCGCAGTCGTACTGCGCTCCGTGGCGGGAGTTGTCGGGGGAGCTGTTCCCACTCATGGTGCTGGGCGCCTTTCACAAGCTGCGAGGGCGGCTTTGCGCCCTTTCGTTGGGGGTGGCGCCACGGGATGACACGTATCTCGACATCTTCCAGCGACCCGCCCCTCGAGGTTCTTTTGCTGCGGTGCCTTCTTGCTGGGGATGTTGCGAGCTGGCTGCGGGCCCCTAACCACCCTGTCTGCATCATCCTGTGTGTCTGCCTGTATCTTCTGTGCACACGGCGCTCGCCTTCGCAGTTGGTCCGTGAGTCTTTCTGCGGGGGTTACATTGTTGGTGCATGTGCTGCGGGATACTCATGGGGTGTTCATGTTCATGTTTCTCCCGGTCCAATCCCTCCCCCCCCCTGTCCCTTCTCCGTTGGGCATCCCTTGGGGGCATCCCGGGTGGCTTTTCTTAGCCTTTACTCTGTGTTGGCCTATTGTGCCTCTGATAATCACCATATGGAGGCTTCTGGGGATAGCGAGCTTGGGGGCCCCTCAGGGCAGGCTCGGCTGTGTGTTATGTGCTGGGCATCCCCTTTGAGTGGTGGTGGCGCGGTTTGTGTTCCGTGCGCCCAAAATATTATTGCGGAACAGGTTGCGATGAGTGCTTCTCTTTCCAGTCCTGCTCTCCCTATTGCACCCCTACTCCCCCGCGTCTGCATTTAGCCCCCAGTGAGGGGGAAGCTAGCAGGGGGTCGAAATCAGATCTGGCGCTGCGCGTAGCCAGCATTGAGCGACAGCTGGCCCGACGGCGGGCAAGGCCTCTAGTAAAAAGCATCATCTAGACGCCGTCAGGGCGAGTACGATAGTGATCTAGGGTCCTCCTCGGTTGAGGATACCTGGCTCCCAGATAATACCGATAGACTTTTGTCGGCTGTTTTTGATACACTACACATCGCCCCGCCAAAAGTGGCGAAGAAGAAGCAGGGCAAGCAACGCTTGGAGTTCCCTGAACAGGGCCATCTCACAAATATGGTTCTTAAGGAGTGGGAACGCCCTAATAGGTTACCCTCGGTGCCCAAGGGGCTGGATAGAAGGTATCCCTTCTCGGCCGATTTGGTTAAGCGCTGGTCATGCCCACCTGAGGTGGACACTCCGGTCCTGGGGCTAGCAAACATTTCGGTCATGCCGTCTCCCACCACCACAACCTTGGATTAGCTGGCTAGTCATGCCTTCACCTTTGTAGGGGCCGGTTTGCACCCGGTCTACGCCGCGGCTATTGTGGCCATTGCCATTAAAAAGGTCAGGCGCCTTGCTGAGTCCGCCTGTTCTGGTAAGAAAAGGGAGGGTTATAAGGACCTTTTGCTTTGCTCTGACTTTATCGCTTTTGTGTTGGCTGCCATGGACAATGCTGTCCGGCTTGGCGGTAGGGCCTCGGCCCTGTTGGTGGCTATGAGTAGGTCCGTCTGGTTGTGTCAGTGGGCAGCTGACACCGCCGCTAAGATGTCTCTCACTGGACTTCCCTTCACTGGACTCCGTTTTTTCTGTGAGCGTCTTGATGTTCTGACCAAGGATGGTAGGCTCCCCCAGCGTAGAAAGCAGGCTCGGCCCTTTCAGGGTTCTCTTCCTTCTGTCCTTCAAGGGTAGGTCGTGGGCCCTCCTTCTCAGGTAGTCGCAGAGATTCTTGGGGTCGAGGCAGATCCCACTGTTGCCCCGGTCTCTCCTGGGAAACCAAGCCCAAACCCTCTCCTAAGGCCCCTCAGTCATGAGAAGGCGCCCTCACCCGACCGGGTGGGGGGACGGCTTCGGCTTCTTGCTCACGTCTGGAGACTGCTTGTCCCAGACCGGTGGATTCAGGAGGTGGTTTCCTCCGGATACAAGATAGAGTTTGCAGCCTGGCCGCCCCCAAGATTCCTCCGGTCCCGGATATCTCTAAACCCTGTGTCGGCTCATGGACTGCGTCTGGCCGTACAACGTCTTCTGGTGTCCGGAGTCATTTGTCAGATACCTCTTCAGGTACTACTCCAACCTGTTCACGGTGCCCAAGAAGGACGGCTCCTTGAGGCCCATCCCGGACTTAAAGGGCCTCAACAAATTCGTCAGGTTCAAGCACTTTCGCATGGAGACATTACGTTCGGCCGTAAGTTCCCTTCGGCCAGGCGATTTCATGACCACGGTGGATATCAAGGATGCCTACCTTCACGTGCCGATTTTCCCAGGTCACCAGAGATTCCTGAGGTTCGCTCTGATCGATCAACACTACCAATTTGTGGCCTTGCCGTTCGGTATCACCTCGGCTCCTCGGGTTTTCACCAAGGTGCTGGCTGGCGTCATGGCTCTCCTGAGGAACCAGGGCGCATTCGCATCCTCCCTTACCTGGACGACATTCTGATTGCTGCTCAGTCTTTTCATCAGGCCGAGAAGCATACTCAGGTGGTGACGTCCACTCTCGAGTCCTTCGGTTTGGTGATCAACTATCCCAAGTCTTCACTATCTCTGTCTTTGGCAAGGTCCTTCCTGGGCATGATGTTGGATACTTCTACGGTCAAGGTATTTCTCCCTCGGCAGAAGGTGGAGGGCATTCAGACGCAGGCGCGGACTCTGCTGTCGTGTCCTCACCCATCCATCCATCCATCCATCAGGGGTTGCAGTTGGTGGGTCTCATGGTGTCCTGCTTCGAGGCGGTTCCCTTTGCTCAGTTCCACATAAGACCTCTTCAGTTACTTCTCCTGTCTTTTGGGATCGGAATCAGGAGTCCCTGGATCAGGAGTTTGCTCTGTCCCCTCCGGTCAGGCAGTCCCCCTGGTGGCTGGACTTGAGGAATCTTCTAGTGGGTAGGTGGTTTCTGCCTCCGCGCTGGGAGATTGTCACCACGGATGCCAGTCTGACCGGCTGAGGGGGGGGGGGGGAGTTTGGCAATCTCTGAAGTTCCAGGGTTAGTGGGGTCCCCAAGAGGCCCACGCGCCCATCAACATCCTAGAGCTGCGGGCAATCAGGTTGGTTCTCTCCCAGTCGACTCCCCACCTTCGGGGTCCTGCTGCACAGGTCCGCTCAGACAATCAGATGGCGGTTGCCTATATCAATCATCAGGGAGGGACTCGGAACAAGCGAGCCCTCAAGGAAGTGTCCCTGATTTTGTCTTGGGTGGAGGAGACTGTTCCCTGCATCTCGATGGTTTACATTCTGGGGGTGGAGAACCAGGAGGCGGATTTCCTAAGCAGGGGGACGTCTCGTCTGGGGGAATGGTCTCTCAGCAACAAGGTATTTCACGCCCTGTGTCGCTGCTGGGGTCTGCCGGATGTGGACCTGTTTGCGTCCCGTCACAATCACAAGCTTCCAAGATTTGTCTCTCTGTCAAAGGATCCTCTGGCTTTCACCACGGACGCGCTAGCAATTCCCTGGACAGTTTCGACTCCTCTATGTATTTCCTCCCTTTCCTCTGCTGGGTCGGGTGCTGCGCAAGATAGCCCAGGAGGGGGTACCGGCCATTCTGGTTGCCCCCCGCTGGCCGAGGAGGGTATGGTTTGCGGACGTCGTACAGATGGCAGTAGATCGGTTCATCCTGCCCGACGACCCAGAGCTTCTCCTGCAGGGACAGCTGCGCCATCCCAATTTACAAATGCTGGCTTTAACAGCTTGGCTGCTGAAACCTCCATCTTGATGGGCAAGGGTTTGCCGGCCTCTGTTGTCAATACCTTGATTCAGGGTCGGAAGAAATCCTCGTCTTTTATCTACTAACAGGGTCTGGCATGCTTACATTGCTTGGTGCGAGTCCAAGTCTCTATCTTGTCGGGTTTTTTCCATTCCCAGGATTCTGGAGTTTTACAGCATTGTCTGGATTCGGGTCTTCAACTTAGTACTCTCAAGAGACAGGTTTCTGCTCTGGCAATTTTATTTACCAAAGATCCTTTGCCAATCACAGGCTTGCTTCAATAATCATAACATCTGGGACATCCAATAGCAGTGTCCAAAAGTAGGGTGGGATCCCCAAAGAGTAACGGCAGGCAGTTCAAGTCACTACCGCCTGAAGTACCTTGTGGCCAAAAGCAGCATCCGCTGAGGCCTTAACATCAACCTTGTAAAACTTGGAAAAAGTATGAACAGAAGACCAAGTAGCGGCCTTGCAAACTTGTTCAACAGAAGCTTGGTGCTAAAAAAAGGGGCACCAATAGCACGAGTGGAATGAGCAGTAACCCGAAAGGGAGGTTCCTTCCCCTTAGCAGAATAGGCTTGCACCACCGCCTGATGAATCCATTTGCTAATAGTGGATTTAGCCGGAGGCAAACCCTTCCTAGGACCAGAAGGAAGAACAAAGAGAGCATCAGATTTCCTGAAAGACTCAGTAGCAACCAAATAAAACTTCAGAGCTCTGACAACATCCAGAGAATGAAGAGTCCGCTCCTTAGAACTAGTAGGGTTAGGACACAAGGAAGGCAGAACAATGTCCTGATTGAGATGAAAAGCAGACACAACCTTAGGCAAGAAATACGGCTTAAGCCGAAAAACCACCTTATCCTGATGCCGCTCAAAATAAGGAGGTTTGATGGAAAGCGCCGCCAGCTCAGAAACTCGCCTGACAGAAGTAATTGCCACTTGAGTCAGAATGGGCAAGATAGCCCCATGGATAGGCTCAAAGGGAGGACCCTGCAGAGCAGACAACACCAGATTCAAGTCCCAAACAAGGGCATGGGCTTGCGCGTCGGACGCACATGAGTGACTCCCTGGAAAAAAGTCTTGACCAACCAGTGATTTGCAAAGAATCTTTGGAAAAAAATAGCCAGAGCTGACACCTGTCCCTTGAGAGTACTTAGTTGAAGACCCGAATCCAAGCCCTGCTGCAAAAATTCCAGAATCCTAGGGATGGAGAACACCCGAGAAGGAAGGGACTTGGACTCACACCAGGCAATGTAAGCATGCCAGACCCTGTAGTAGATAAAAGACGAAGACTTCTTCGTCTTGTCCATCAAGATGGAGGTTTCAGCAGCCAAGCCGTCAAAGCCAGCGTTTGTAAATTGGGATGGCGCAGCTGTCCCTGAGTGAGAAGATCTGGATCCTTGGGCAAGACGTACCGATCCACTGCCAACTGCATGACGTCTGCGAACCACACCCTCCTTGGCCAACAGGGGGCCACCAGGATGGCTGTTACCCCCTCCTGGACTATCTTGCGCAACACCCTGCCCAACAGAGGAAAGGGAGGGAATACATAGAGAAGCCGAAACTCAGTCCAAGATATTGCTAGCGCATCCATGGCGATGGCCAGAGGATTCTGCGACAGGGAGACAAACCTGGGAAGCTTGTGGTTGTGACGGGACGCAAACAGGTCCACATCTGGCTGACCCCAGCGGTGACACAGGGAGTGAAATACTTCGTTGTTGAGGGACCATTCCCCCATCCGAGACGTCCCCCTGCTCAGAGAGTCTGCCTTCAGATTCTCCACCCCCGGAATGTAGACCGCCGAGATGCAAGGGACATTCTCTTCCGCCCAAGACAGAATGAGGGACACTTCCTTGAAGGCTCGCTTGCTTCGAGTCCCTCCCTGATGATTGATGTAGGCAACCGATGTCTGGTTGTCTGAGCGGATCTGCACTGCCCGACCCCGAAGGTGTGGGGTCAACTGAGAGAGAACCAACCTGATCGCCCGCAGTTCTAGAATGTTGATGGGCGCTGGTGATGGAAGGACGTGGGTAGCTGAGCTCTCGACCCTTACACCCCAGAATAAGAGATTTTTGGCAGCACCAGCGTCCCCGGAGTAAATGGGGAGGAAGAAGACCGGCAGAGGAGCAGGAGGGGACCGCAAGAAGAGATCCCCTAAGGCAAAGGCGTTTTCCAGGAGCATGGAGAGGGAAGCAGCGCTTATGGGCAAGATGGCGGACGCAGAGGCCGTTACCTGGCGGAGCGAAGATGAGCACTCGTCCTTATCAGGACGCTCCAGTACTGACGAGCGGGGTGCGGAGGAGCCGCGCCGAGGTGTCTGCGGTGGCGGGGGGCGCCGCCGGAGTGAAGGAGAGGAGCATCAGCCGCCGCCGGGAGGAGGTGGGTGCACCAAGATGGCGGCCGTCGCCGAGGGTGTAGTGGAGCCGCCGCCCACAGGAAGTGACGTCGCGCAGTCTGAACTCACAGCCCCTGAGAGGAGCAGGGAGGGGCGAGGGGCTGGGGAAGTCCTCGTTTATACTGCAGTGGACACTGTGCTGCAGGAAAGTGTACACACGCTGGCTACTAACAGAGGGGAGAAAATGATCCCCTGCAATGCCCCAACACACAGAGTGGCAGTGGAGATTCATGCTGAAAGTGCCCCAGTGAGAAAGTCCTCGGCCATGTGCGTAGGCATCCTGACCCGGGATGCCCAGCCCTCCAAAAATAAGCCCTCAATAAAAGTGCCCTCTGATGGTTCTGGGCTGGGCAGGTTCGCATTTGTGCCCAGAACAGGTCATAGCAGTCCCCACAGTGCTGCCGCGGACTCAGATTGGGTTCCACGCTGCCGCAGAGGCCCCCAAGGGAGAAGAGGAGTCTTATGGGGGCCCCTGAATGCACAGGGCGGTCGTATCTGGATCCGGGCTCTCCGCCTTCGCCGCTGCCGGCATCCCCAGCTGGGCAGGGAGACACACGGCGCGACAGTCCCTCCCCCATGTCTTCTCCAGAGCCGCGCCTGATTCCTGCAGCCTCCCCGGCTTGGACGGGGGAGTGGGATCCGGTCCCGAACGTCGCCCCCATACCCCCTCGGAGCCCTTTATTGTGTGCCCCATCTTTATCACAAGTGACCGCTACAAGCAACATTCATCTAGAGACTATCTCTTTGCTGAAAGGCTTGCCGACCAAGGCGGACATGGAAAATCTGATCGCCAGGTATGAGGAGGCTCACAAAAAAGAAATGGCAGCGGTCAAGATGCAAGTTGCAGAAGTGGGTGACAGAGTCGCCTCGCTGGAATCGGGGTCAGTTGAAACGGGCTGCCGCATCCAAGCCTTGGAGGAGAGATGTGAAAGACTTGACGCCCTGCTGCAGTCATATCAGCTCCAATTGGATGATATTGAAAACCGGAACAGGAGAAATAATTTGAGACTCAGGGGCATCCCGGAGGGTTCCCCAGGCGAGGACTTGAGGCAGATCGTCTTTATCTCTTTTCAACAAGGTTCTCGGCAGAGACCCCTCCACTCCGATCGAGCTGGATAGAGTGCACAGGTCGCTGGGCCCAAGAAGCCAAGACCCGTCGAACCCCAGGGATGTAATTTGTAGGGTTCATTTCTACACTCTAAAGGAGGAAATCGCGAGGAAAAGTTGGGAGATTGGCCCGATCGACTTCAGTGGCTCGTCGGTCAAAATCTTGCCGGACCTCTCGAGACGTACTTTACAGATGAGGAGATCGCTGAAACCCCTGCTGGACGTAATAGTCACGGCGGGAGCAGCTTATCGGTGGGGGTTTAAGTTCCACCTGATTGGGCGGGATAGGGCGGGACGTGGAGGTCCGAGGAGCTTCCGAGACCTGAAACGTGTTGGGAGACCCAGGCACCCGTGCCAGACGGAACGCTGAGTCCCGCCTTGGCTCAGAGTGCTTTAGCTATGGACAGCCCGGATTAATGGCGCTCCTGTAACGGTTCCTCCTTGGCCTTCCCCTGGCTTAAACCTCTGGGGCGGAGGCGAAGGATGCCGTGGGGGGTCCTGTTGGGCGCACCATTCTTGTGTGTGCCTCCCGGAGCAATATGTTACTTTTGACGTTTAGCATTGAGTGTTCTTTATTGTGAATTTTTCCCTCTTCTTTTTCAGTTCTGCTAAGAGTTGATGTTTGTAGTGCCTCCGGGCTCTGTGTAAAGTTAGCTTTTCTGGTTCTTTATTGTCTGTTTGCTGCCCACTGCGATTTCAGCTTAAATGGGGGTGGAGGGTGTTGAGTCTTGGCTTGTGAAGGGCCCTAACTAGAGTAGGGACACGTTACCCCCAATAGGCTGACCAAGTCGGGACTGGTTGCCCGGCTGACCTGGTCCTCCTTTCTATCCGTGTTGGATATCTTAGTGTATTTGTGTTCCATTTTTCTCCCTCTCGGTTGTCCCCCCTTTTTTTTTTTTTTTTTCTCCTTCCCACTCCCTACTCTTACCCTATCTGGAGGGGCCCTGAGACCCTCCTGGTTGAGCTAGCTAGTTCATTTGATAGCTCCGAGGCCTTACCACTGGAGTCTCTGTACCATTGACCAAGTTATACTCGCTGTTAGCGCCATGTCCGACCTAAAAGTCGTCTCTCTCAATGTCAAGGGCCTGAACAGCCCAGAGGGGGTTAGCATTTTGCTAGAGGCTGCCCTCCCTTGGGAGTTAATGGATCTCAAGACAGACGGGGATAGGAGGTGGATCTTCCTTAAGGGGAAGATTGCTACCTCTGTATATACATTTGTCAATATTTACGCGCCCAACTCGGGCCAGATCACCTTCCTGGAACGAGTCTTGGAGGAGCTGGCCCCCTTTAGAGAGGGGGAGTTGATAATTGGTGGAGATTTCAACATAGCACTGGACCCTCTCCTGGAGACGTCTAAGGGGAGCCCCCATGAATCCTATGCTAGGCTGAGACGACTTAAAAAGATTTTGGCCCTCCACCAACTGGTGGACCCCTGGAGAATACTCCACCCGAGCGATCGGGATTATACCTTTTTCTCTGTGCCACATGGGTCGTATTCGAGACTGGACTTTTTTCTGATCCCACATGCTTCCTTGTCCCGAGTTGTGGACTCGACCATAGGGAACATCACGGTCTCGGATCACGCCCATGTTGCGCTTACTGTCTCCTTGCCCCTTCCTGCCCCGAGGTGCTGGTCCTGGAGGTTAAATACTTCATTGCTGGAAGACCAAAACGTGCTGACGGAAGTCCAGAAGGACCTTAAGGAGTTCTTTGAGTTAAACACCTCAAGCGAGATTGGCCCTAGGGTCCTGTGGGAGGCCCATAAATGTTTCATAAGAGGGACCTTCATTAAGCTGGGGTCCAGAATTAAGAAGGAGAGGGCGGAAATTACTCTGGGGCTCCTCTGCGAGATCGGGAGGTTGGAGAAGATTCATAAGAAGTCCCTGGCGGCTTCTCATCTTGCCGAGTTGACCTCCCTTAGGGAGAAGTTGAAAAGTCACTGCTGTGATAGAATAAGAGCCCAGCTAATCAAATGCAAAAAAGCTTTTTATGAATCTGGAGATAAGTGCGGGAAAATGCTAGCGAGAGCATTAAGGGCAGAGCGGGTTAGGACATACATCCCCAAGATCGCTAACGCAGAGGGCCAAATAGTCCACCTGACTAGAGATATAGCTAGGGCATTCCGCAACTTTTATGATTCACTGTATAATCTACCCAGCATAAGGGGGGAGAGACAAGAACTTCGCATAGAGCAGTATTTACAGGAGTCGGGAATGCCTAAGCTCCCCCGAGAGGTTCTGAGAGAATTGGAGGAGCCCATCTCCCTGTTGGAACTGAAAAAGGCAGTGGCTGGGGCCGCGGGAGGAAAAGCCCCAGGCCCAGATGGCCTGAGTCTTCCATATTTACATTACATTTTTTCCTATCCTTGCCCCTATAATGTTAGGGGTGTTTGACTCCCTCAGGGATGGGGGGACGCTCCCGCAGGACTCCCTTAGGGCCCACATCTCAGTGCTCCCAAAAGAGGGTAAAGACCCAAATTGTTGCACTAGTTACAGACCAATCTCGCTCCTGAATTCTGACATGAAATTATTCGCGAGGGTTTTGGCCTCCAGGATCGCACCTCATCTGCATCATATAATAGGTCTCGACCAGGTGGGGTTCATGCCGCTTAGGGAGGCTAGGGACAATACGATAAAGGTATTAAACCTGATCCATATGGCCCAGCGGAAGAACCTCCCCTCCCTGCTTCTCGCCACCGACGCCGAGAAGGCGTTTGACCGTGTGAACTGGCAATTCATGCATGCCACGTTGCGGCACATCGGCCTCGGGCCGAATGCAATGAGTTTGATTCCCAGCCTTTATAGCTCGCCCTCGGCGTCGGTGAAGGTGAACGGGATTCTTTCAGACTCCTTTAGGATTTCTAATGGGACTAGGCAGGGGTGCCCTCTCTCCCCGCTGATCTTTATCATCACCCTAGAACCTTTCTTGTGTAAGATCTGGCGGAACCCTGATATTAAAGGGCTGGTGGGACCCCACAACCATTACAAAGTAGCCGCCTACACGGACAATTTAATCTTCAGCTTGACGGGGCCAGAAACGTCACTGCCTAACCTTTTGGAAGAACTGAGGCGTTATGGTGAACTTTCAGACTACAAGATCAATTACCAAAAGTCTGAGGCGCTCAACATAAACATCCCCCCCAAGAGGTTCCTTAATATCCAGAACTCTTTCCCTTTTAAGTGGGCGAAAGAGCATGTAACGTATCTTGGGACCAAAATTGGAAGTAACCTAAAGAACATCTTCACTCTTAATTTCCCCCCTCCTCTGAAAGAGTTCGAGGGGGAGATGTCCCGGTGGTCCAAAGGATGGTTGTCTTGGTTTGGTCGCTGTAACGCCCTCAAGATGAACCTCCTCCCTCGTTTACTCTATCTCTTGCAGGCCCTCCCAGTGGCAGTCCCGCTGACTTTTCTGCAAAAGGTCAGAGCCCTTTTTCGTTAAGTTCGTTTGGAAGGGGAAAAAGCAGAGGATCAGTAGAAATATCTTGACCAGAGATAAGGAGCATGGGGGCCTTGGATTTCCAGACCCAGTGCTGTATCACGCAGCAGTCCATTTGAGCAGGGCCATTGACTGGTGTATCCATGCCAACCACAAACAGTGGGTGGGCCTGGAACAGGAGTTCTCAGACTCCCCGCTGGCCGGGGTCCTGTGGCTGCCATGCAAAGATACCCCACTGGCGATGAAACACCCCACTTTGGGAACCACATTAAGGTTTGGTAGACAATACCTGGGCCGCCCTGACCTCTCTCCCTCTCCCTCCCCGGGTGTGAGGGGCGCATCGCCAAGTTATGGATGGGAGGTGGTATCTATAGGGCAGGGCACTTCTGGGCGGCTGAAGGGTGGACAGATTTAGACAGCCTGGCAGGCTCTAGGGGCCTTCCAGATTGGCAGCGTATGCAGCTTCTCCACTTCCTCTCCTCGCTCCAGGATCTTGTTGAAGGGCAAAGTAAGCTCACTCCGAGGAGTTGTGCTCGAGCAGCAATACGGAGAGACATACGCTCTCGTTCGTGTATAAAACCTTGATTGCCCCCCCGGAGGGTGATGAGCCACCCTTCCTCAGGAAATGGGAGGAGGACCTGGGAGTGGTGTTCACACCCAAGCAGAGTAAAAAGATCCTGGCGATGCCACACAGAACGGCCGTCTGTACCAGACTCCAGGAGTGCAGCTACAAAATCCTCACCAGATGGTACAGGGTACCATCTCTTCTAAATAAATGGTTCCCAGATACCCCAGCTGCGTGTTGGAGGTGTGGAGTGGCACCGGGCGATTTATTGCATATCTTTTGGTCCTGTCCTAAACTTAAACCATTCTGGGATGCTATTCGGGAAATAGCGGGGAGAATGGTTGACATGGATATCCCTGAGGATCCAGCCCTATGCCTGCTCCACTCAACGAAAATCCCAACTAAGTAGTACAAGAAATCCGTGTTGTGCCACCTGCTAAATGCGGCGAAAGCCTGCATCCCCCAAATGTGGAAAAAAGCTGATCCTCCCTCTATAGCCATGTGGGTATTAAAGGTCAACGAAATTATGCGGTTCGAGAGCCTGATTCTCTCGAAGGACAGCAGGCAAGAGAGCTTTATGCGTACATGTTATAGCTGGAATGAGTTCTCCGAATCTAATGAATGCAAGATGTTGTTTGGTAACACATAGGTCTCCTCCAGTTCCCCTCCCCGAGACCCCCCTTCCCTTCTTCCCCCCCCCCCCCCTCCTCAGGTTGTTCCCCTCCTCTGGTGAAATGAGAGTACAATTGATTGGTTTGCAGATTGTATTTTCTTTATTTTTCTTTTTTGGTCAACATTAAGATGAATCATTCTCACATTGAAATCGGATCCATATTGTTCATAACCTAGTACTTTCTATGTAATCACCAGTTGGAGCCACTGTTGTATTTGTTATGCTATGATGTCTGTTTTTCCTGTATGGATAAAAAGTTATATAAATAAATAAATAAAGAATTAAAAAAAAAAAATAGAATGTTGATGGGTGCATGGGCCTCCTGGGGGCCCCACTGACCCTGGAATTTCAGAGACTTCCAAACTCCCCCCCCCCCAACCAGTCAGACTGGCATCTGTGGTGACAGTCTCCCAACATGGAGGCAGAAAGGTCCTGCCCACTAGGAGATTCCTGGAGTCCAACCACCACGAGAGGGACTGCCTGGCCAGAGGGGACAGAACAAATTCCTGACCCAGGGACACAGGGTCCCGATCCCAAACCGACAAGAGGGGCAACTGAAGAGGTCTCATGTGAAACTGGGCAAAGGGGACCGCCTCGAAGCAAGACACCATCAGGCCCACCAACTGCATCCCTTGCCGGATGGAGGGATGAGGACACAAGAGCAGGGCCCATGCCTGCTTCTGAAGGCCCTCCACTTTCTGCTGAGGGAGAAATACCTTGACCTGAGAGGTATCCAGAGTCATGCCCAGAAAGGACCTCACCAAAGACGGAAACAGTGAAGACTTGGGATAGTTGATCACCCAATCGAAGGACTCGAGAGTGGAGGTCACCACCTGAGTGTCCTGCTCGGCATGGTGAAGAGACTGGGCCACAATCAGAATGTCGTCCAGGTAAGGAAGGATGCGTAGAACTGCTAGGCGTAGGCCCTGAGCTGACAGGATTTTGAGACATCCTTGATCTGAGGAATCTTGGGGGCGGCCAGGCTGCAAACTCTATCTTGTACCCGGAGCCCTACCTCCCAGGCGTACAGCATCATCCATGGCAGTGAGGATAAAGGCAACAAAATCAGAGCAAAGCAAAAGGGCCCTATACTCCTCCCCCCTTCTACTAGCCGTAGCGCCATCAGCAAGATGCTTGAGCAGTTTCTTAAGGGCAATAGCTGTAATGGCAGCAGCACAGGCTGAGCACAGTCCAGCCCTCACACACGTAAAAGCATGGCAGGCCAGCTGATCCATGCGCCGGTCCTTTCTGTTCTGCAGAGTGGTAGTGTCAGGGGAAGGCATGACCGAGGTGTTGGACAGCCCTAGAACAGGAGCGTCCACCTCAGGGGGACATGACCATCGCTTTACCAGGTCAGCAGGAAAGGGATACCTCTTATCCAATCTCTACGGCACTGCGGGCAGTCTGTTAGGACGTTCCCACTCCTTAAGCACCATATTGGTGAAATGTCCCTGCTCAGGGAACTCCAGACGCTGTTTGTCTGGACGGAACAGCTCACCCTGCTTTTTCTTAGCCACCTCAGGAGGGACAATGTGCAAGATTTCAAAAGTATGAGACAGCAGACTATCAGTGTCCTCAGGGAACCATGGTTCCTCCCCGGATGCAGACCCAGGGTCACTCTCGCCACCCTGCTGCTGGTCCCCAGAGGAGTCGGAGTCCTGGAAAAGTTCCCCGTCCTTTAGGGAGTAACGGCCACCAAAAGCATCAAATTCCTCATATTCCTCAGTAGAGAGGGAGGGAGTGGAAGTCAGGTGCCACTTCTTGCCAGAGGCCTTCCTAGGAACAGGCCTGGCAAGCTGCATTTCAATGCTGGCCACACAAAGTGCCAGATCAGACTGAGACCCCCTGCCATTATCCCCCTCCTGGGGGCTAACTGCAGGAGCGGGGGGTAGGTGATGCCGAAGGAGGCGCAGAGCTGGGAAGAGAGCGCAACGATACCCTGGGCGCACGGCACCCACACCGCGGCACTGTTACTCAACGGGGATACCCCACACATGGCACACAGCCGGGATAGTCCCGAAGGACCCCCAAGCACGCTATCCCCAGAAGCCTCCATATGGTGATTACAACAGGTGCAAAATGCCAGCACAGGGTAAAGGCTAACACAAAAGCCACCCGGGATGCCCTCCCACGGAATGCCCCCAGAAGTCAGTAAGGGGAAGATGAGGGGGAGGAAGGAGTAAAGCCGGGAGAAACCACAACCCACAGGTGTCCCGCCTGAAAGACATAAGTAAAAAAGGCACATGAGCACCCCGCAGTACATGCCCCAGGAAAGCAAACCCCCCCAGGGGGACTCACGGACCAAGCAGACAGAAGGATCACCAAGCCGCAGACCGCTGGAGGACGTGACCAGAGGAAAGGAGTCACTGCCGCAGCCAGAAGGGAGACAGTCTCAGACGCACAGCAGACACAAAATGGCGCTGGCAGAGGAACCTCAAGGGGGTGGACGACGCTATACGCGTCATCCCCTGGCCCCGCCCCCGAAGAGCGCGTAAACCGCGCCCACGTGACCTCGCCACCACCATGACAGTACAAGTGACACAAGTTAAATCGCCGCCCGCCGCGGAGTGCAGTACAAAGCGGCGGCGGTGGCAGCACCTAGAACACAACACTCGCTGCCGCCATCTTTCCCCCCCCAAACACCCGGCAGGGAGAGGGGGGAGGAAGAGAGGCGAGCGGCAAGACCCAGCCCAGAAAAGAGGGGGGGACCCCAGAAAAGAGAAGAAGGGTTACAGTCCCTGAAAACACTCACCCCCTCAGCCGGGACAGGAACTCCGCATCCCTCAGTAGGCTCACCATAAAGCCTATGGCCGGCTACCCTTTGTGGTACAGGGTCTGTGGCCTGAAGCACTTGACCCTAGTGCTCTTCTACCCTCACCCGATCCGTCAGCCAAGGCTGGGAGGTACAGAGGGTCCGGAAACGGGTGGAAATAGACTTGCAGGGCCACAGGCTTGGTTGCCCCGCTCACCTGCGCAATATAAAGTGCCATCTTCAATCTTCGCAGTGTCACTGCAGAGGAAACACTGGAAGTGGTATCAGGTGATCATGTTTTTATACGGTACCGGGATGAGCCACAACTCTTCTGCAGTGCTCTGCGCCACCTTGTGGCGGAATATCCCAGATGTTATGATTATTGAAGCAGGCCGTGCCATGCAATAGGAAAATACAATTCTGTGATTACTCACCTGTAGAATTGTTTTTACTGTGTACAGCACGGCCTGTTTCATCCCTCCCTTGTTATCTTTATCCTTGGTTGCCTCTTTATGGTAATTTGTTCAAAAGTTTATTTTCATGTTTATCTCCCGGCTTCTTGCATAACTGCTTTTCAACACTGGGGGTCTATGGGTGATTCCTGGCATTTTATAGGGCCAGGAGGAGCCACAAATCTTCTGCAGTCAACCGCACCACCTTGTGGTGGAATACCCAGAAGTAATGATTGAAATGAAACAGGCCGTGCTGTACTCAGTAAAAACAATTCTACAGGTGAGTAATCACAGAATTGTATTATTTTTGAGTTGGAGGCAGCTAGTGCCTGAAAGTTTGGTGTAAATGAAAGAGAGTCCAGTATAACCCTGAGACAACATGTTTGAGGAGCTGCCGTGATAAAGAGGTCACTGGCAGATATATTTATGTTGTAGATAGGAGCAGAATTGGATGGTGGGAAGATGACAAGATCTGTTTTGTCTATGTTCAGTTTAAGGGAGTGAGAGGACATGAATAAAGAGAAGAGCCATTAGACAGTCTGGGACCCGAGATAGGAGGAAGAAGAGTTCAGGGCCTGAGAGATAGATTTGGGGGTCATCTGAGAGGCATAGTTATAGATTAAAGGGTATAGATTAAAAAGAGTAGGGGTCCGAGGGCAGATCCTTGTGGTACCCCAACAGATAAAGGGTGAGGAGAGGATACTGTGTCAGGGTGGGATACGCTAAAAGTGCAATTTGAGAGGTAAGAAGAGCCATGAGAGATTTTTGTGAGGAATATAAAACCTGAGAAGGAAGCAGCATGAATAATAAATAGGAATTTCCTCTACAGATCAGCCCAAATAAGACATATTTTCCTATTCCCACGTTTCGGTCTCTCCTCTCACACACTTGTGCCCCTCGTATATCTGCGCTATAGATTCTCATAGAACTTTTTAGATCTGGAATTATTGGAGGAGGATGGCGTCATCTGTGCCAGTGACTACAACCTCATGCAAATAGTTCCCACTTATCACACACTATAAAGGCAATACGTGTGGGGGAATTAATGAGTATGAAAATAAATATCCTTTACCCCCAATATTTCGAGACCGATTTTTAAACTTTAGAAAGATGACGTCAGAGAGGTTACACAGAATGGACACTTTGTAGATGAGATAGATATTCACTATTAATCAATAGGAAGAAAAGAAACCTGCGGTATATACATTGATATTTTTATCGCCTCGTACAGTATGGAATATAAGAATGAGGATGAAATGAGTCATGAAAATTATGATTAAAGGTTAGAGCCTTTCCCTAGAAGGGACATTTGGAAATTAGTGAGGAGATCACCTAACCAGGGGAGGCCTCTTTCTCCAGGATTATTTTTTCCCCATCTGTCAGTGTTTGAGACCTTGTCCCTAAAAGAGCACTACACGTGTGGTAGATGTAATGCATGTGGGTATGTGGCTCATGGACATAATTTATTATCCTGTGCTGCTGAGAAATGGCATAAAATCAGTTTTTGTTTAATGATTGGACAAAATACGGGTTGTACTTGATCTCCTGTAAACATTGTCGAGTACAATAGGGTTGATTCAGAGCCTTCTATGTGCCATCTCGTTTTTGTTCCTAAATGTGGACATTACACATAGCTTTCGTAGTAACATAGCTTTCGTAGTATAATTGCGTTCGCATGATTCACAGCCTCCATCGGGTGCGTGTTGTACTAGTTTTGGAGCTGCGTAAGCCACCAAGAACGCTGTGAGTACAGCTCTCAAAGCTTATTTCACGGACGATGCATATGTTGTATACGTTGCTGTGAAACGTCTCTTAGCGTTTTTTCACATACCTTGTAACCAAATGTTT
This sequence comes from Gastrophryne carolinensis, assembly GCA_027917425.1. Lineage (NCBI taxonomy): Eukaryota > Metazoa > Chordata > Amphibia > Anura > Microhylidae > Gastrophryne > Gastrophryne carolinensis. The sequence goes on from CM051237.1 coordinate 7,851,186, forward strand.
CAGTGTTCAACGAGATCCTACTAGTTCCCACCGAAAATTACCTGTTTATACCCTTGATTTAGCCCCTAAATTTTCAGTTTTTGTGAAATTTATACACAGACACTGGCTTGTTTGCTGGCTTGTACACATATGTGAACCTCTTTTTTTTTTTTTAACTGTTCCCTATACCCTGGCAATGCTAATCCATTACTTACTTATTGCTGTGCCAACTCTCTTCTGTTCCAAAGTACTTAGCATGCCATGCATTCTACTTTTCTTCTTCTGCTTAATGCATACCTTAACCACTTTCCACTTTGCCATGCATTCTTCTTTACTTCTTCCTAATGCTTACCTTAACCACTTTCCACTTTGCCATGCAATCTTCTTCTTCCTAATGCTTACCTTAACCACTTTCCACTTTGCCATGCATTCTTCTTTCTAATGCTTACCTTAATCACTTTCCACTTTGCCATGCATTCTTTGATTTTGTACCTCAATTCTTCCTGTGCCCTGTGGCTTGGTTGTTTATCTTTGGCCAGGCAGTTCCCACACCTGGAGCCCCACCATGTGTCACATCACAAGCACGGCCAATCCTCATTTTATACCATGGACCTTACAGTACAGGACAGCTAGTGTGAGCTTTTGTGGGGGGAAAAAAAAAGGCCTTCAATGACTTTTTTCACCTGCTCACATTGTTCACTCTTGTGGTCCAGGATTGGCAAGAGGGTCTGTCTGCAGCTTCTATCCCACCCTAAAGTGCTCTAGGGTTAACTTACACCAATCCTGGATTCAACTCCACCTGATGCCAGTGCACCAGCATCTCCAGCTCATGCTCCTGCCCAGGCTTCTAACGAGACTTTTGGTGCCGGACCCCATGAAATATTCTGTGTCTTGCAGAAATAACTTCTTTTCAGTCCTCAGTCTTGTACCTACTCTATAAAGGAGGACCACGGTCTCACAAACTTGAGAGCACCATCTGCTAGAACAGAAAAGCCCAATCCTGGCATCTTTGACTACAATGTACAATGTTTGTGGGTAGCCTTCACCAAGCCTTAAAAGGCAAATGGTGCAAGAATATATTTCACAATTTGACTGTGGGAGCACCAACACACTCTGGAATGATCCTGAAACACCAGTTCCCTTTGGCATGATCCAATCAGCTGAAAGATAAACTGGCTCAGGTCGTCTCTCCAGAATCTTAAGAGTAAATAATTTTCCTCAGTATCCAGGTGGAACATCAGTTGAGGGAACAACATGGTGAATACTGTGGAGCAGTCTGCTGGTCCTCATCTCGGCCCCTTTTGGGTAGGTTTCAATTGCTACGCCAGAGAGGAGCCAGTCTGAGCCCTATCCACGAAGCTTTGGATCAAATGTTTTCCTAACACATAAGCTGGGTGTAGTCAGCCATATTACTCTCTGGCCAAGCAGCCCCACCCTCTGATGCTTTCTGGTGATTATCCATTTAGTAACAGTACACACAGCTCAGCACTGGGGAGCACAAACCTGCACCCCTTGCACCTGCACAAGTTTAAATACATTTACATTTGTGACCCAGCAAAAAATCATTGCTATCTTGTCCGCAAACTCCTGTTCCTGGATCCTGAGTTATGTTCTTTGTTCCTGTTCTGCCACACCAGCCTAGACTTATCTTTCTGGAATCCTCACTACCACCTCTGACTTCTGCTAATCTAACTAGGCCTCTGCCTCTTAAATTCGGTACCGTACCTCTGTACCATGTTGATTCCTATACTATGTGGGTCCATGGCCTTGGTGGCTAAAGCCCAGCCCATCTATCCTTTAGGGGGCTCCAGTGAAGACCAGGCCTTTTAGTAGACTTTGGGCCTTGTGGATTATTCATTTACCCTTAAGAAAATGTATCTGCCTGTCTGTGAAGCTATTCCACTATCACTCCACATAACTCCACATAAGCACTCTTCAGACAGCTGACAATATTAAAGACACTTCCGGGTAGGTAACCTCTGAAAATATACAAACTCTTCATGTATTGTATGCTAGGATCTGTGTTCGGAAGTATTACTATATATGAATTTGTAATTTGTATATAAATATGTAATTATGTTTGACATATAACAATATTGTCTATTTGTTTATTTAAATATGTGGGCGTGACTGGTTTCAGATCAGGGTTTTGCCATTCCATTCTATGTCTTTCCTTTAGCTGGTGTTAATACTTACCTTGCTTCACTAATGTGGTAACTATTACAGGATGCCTTGCACTTGTCTGTGCTTGAGTGAGTCCCCCTCCAATGTGGGAATGCCCTGACTGCCTCTGCTGTCTGGAATGTCCCTCCCCTTCTCTTTCTCTAAAGGTTTCACTTTTTCTTCCACAACAATGGCTTTAGAGCTAATCTTAGTTTTCTTACAAGTGATCCCAGGAGCTGTTTTATGTTCAGCAAGGTTTCTTTTTAACCTTCTTTAATCCCTCGATCTCTTATTTTCTCCAGGTGCTGGTTCAAGCCTGAAAAATATGGACCAACATGCAGTAATCTCTTTAAATGTTAAAATAAAAGATGAAGACATAAAAGCAAAGGCTACGGGAGACCCAGCACTGCACCCTGTACATCTCCTATTTCACCCTTCTGCACAGGAGGAAAGTCAGGCTGTGTTCCCTACACATCTTACAGCTCATAGATCTAAGAAACCATATTCATGTTCTGAATGTGGGAAATGTTTTTCTCAAAAATCGTCCCTCTCACATGAAAGAGTTCATACAGGAGAGAAGCCATATTCATGTACTGAATGTGGGAAATGCTTTTCTGAGAAATCACACCTTATCAGAAATGAAAGAGTTCATACAGGGGAGAAGTCATATTCATGTTCTGAATGTGGGAAATGTTTTTCTTATAAATCAGCCCTCATCACACATGGAAGAGTTCATACAGGGGAGAAGCCATACTCATGTTCTGAATGTGGGAAATGTTTTTCTCGGAAATCAACCCTCATCACACATGGAAGAGTTCATACAGGAGAGAAGCCATATTCATGTTCTGAATGTGGGAAATGTTTTTCTCGGAAATCAAACCTTATCTCACATGAAAGCGTTCACACAGGAGAGAAGCCATATTCATGTTCTGCATGTGGGAAATGTTTTTCTCATAAATCAAACCTTATCTCACATGAAAGAGTTCATATAGAGGAGAAGCCACATTCATGTTCTGAATGTGGGAAATGTTTTTCTCATAAATCACACCTTATCTCACATGAAAGAGTTCATACTGGGGATACATCATGTTCTGAATGTGGGAAATATTTTTCTCAAAAATGGGCCCTTATCTCACATGAAAGAGTTCATACAGGAGTGAAGCCATATTCATGTACTGAATGTGGGAAATATTTTTCTGAGAAAGCAAGCCTTATCAGACATGAAAGAGTTCATACAGGGGAGAAGCCATATTCATGTTCTGAATGTGGGAAATGTTTTTCTCATAAATCACACCTTATCTCACATGAAAGAGTTCATACTGGGGATACATCATTTTCATGTTCTGAATGTGGGAAATGTTTTTCTCAAAAATCAGCCCTTATCTCACATGAAAGAGTTCATACAGGAGTGAAGCCATATTCATGTACTGAATGTGGGAAATATTTTTCTGAGAAAGCAAACCTTATCACACATGAAAGAATTCATACAGGGGAGAAGCCATTTTCATGTTCTGAATGTGGGGAATGTTTTTCTCAGAAATCACACCTTATCAGACATGAAATAGTTCATACAGGGGAGAAGCCATATTCCTGTTCTATATGTGGGAAATGTTTTTCTAGAAAATCAGCCCTTATCAGACATGAAAGAGTTCATGCAGGAGAGAAGCCATATTCGTGTACTGAATGTGGGAAATATTTTTCTGAGAAAGCAAACCTTATCACACATGAAAGAATTCATACAGGGGAGAAGCCATTTTCATGTTCTGTATGTGGGAAATGTTTTTCTCAGAAATCACACCTTATCAGACATGAAAGAGTTCATGCAGGAGAGAAGCCACATTCATATGATTGTGGGAAATGAAACACATGAAAGGAGTCTCTTTAGAGAGTGGAGGTGACAAACCATGTGGTGAGATTCAATTTCCTGTGCCTCCTGTATATTCCCCCTCTATTCTCTAATAGCTGCAGAAAGCCATTCATCCCATCCCTGAGCATCCCAGGAGTATATCACACAATTATTATGTTAGATTATGGTGATAGGAAGGCAGGTAGTGTTATATAATCAAAGCAAAAAGCAATACTTTGTTATGTGTCCATAATTTATCAGCAAACCTTTCCCAAAGTGGACTTTTTTGTCAACTACAAAACCTAAAAAAACATTTTTTTTAACTGTTGTACTTTTTATACCCTGTATTGTATGTATTGTCTGCCATGTATTATTTCATAATAAGGACTAATGCTTATCAACTCTGTATATTGCATTTATTGGTCCTTATTTTCTAGCTCGTAATTATATCAGTTTAACCCTTTTAGTGCCAGTAGTCTAACAAAGCTACTTCTTTAACCACTAAGTGCCAGCTACGCGAGACTCACGGAGCGGTTGGAGAGGCAGTTACCCTTTAACTGGCAGCATACCTAGAGTTTTTATCACCAGATCATTTTTCACTATTTTGCGCTATACATGTTCAACTGTGATTTCCAGGAAAATGATATATTGTTTTTTTTAGCAGACTCTGGGCTTTTTATGTGAAATGCCTTGTTTGTAATTTTTTTTTATGTCAATATTTTGGGGTGACATATGTACAAAAAAAATTTAAAAATATTTTTTTTATAATGTTTTTTAATAAAATAATGTATGTTTTTTAAATAAAATCTTATTGCATGTAAAGGCCTATTCTGGTTCTAACAGTACCACATATGTATAGGTAGACACCCTTTCCTGCCTAGGAGACTCCCCCAAACTGAAAATTCAGACATTTTTAGATAAAATACGACTGCTATGAGCACCCTGCAGTTTTTCTTTTTAAAAAAAACTTTACATTTGAAATACCCCCCCACAAACTATATGTTCCCTGAAAGTAAACACCTCAAGCTTTCTTGTTCATACTCAATTTTATTAAGATTTCAAAAACAATAGGCAACCAGTGTACAGACAGAAGCAGTTGTAAACACATTATTACAGAGGTGATATGCATAGTATAGAGAGTAAAACAGGTTATATCAAAGCTTAATCTCGTACAACTAGATCAGAGGATATACTCAAACCAAATACTAAATCCAAGACAACCAGCCGGTGACCCTCATTCCTAAGAACTCCATATGGGAGAAGGGACTCTGCGTTTCCAAAAACCATTAACCGTAGACACATGATACTCCAGGCTTGCCCTCTCCCCCCGGGCCGTCCCACCATTCCATCCTTTGCCCTCTGGATCTGAGAAGTACTAGGGTTACTCTTTCAAGGGTGGTTGAATACCCTGGCCCAGAGAGCCTCTTTACGAGGCAATCCAGACCAAGGACCAGGCCTCAGAACCACACCTCAGCATACCAACAGTGGGCCCACTAGAGACCCACAACACACAAAACAAACCGAGGAACCTACAGGGGACACACAAAGACAGAACAAACACACGAGTTAGGTAAAGACATGAGGGCAGGGATTGCCCAAGGGGGACAGAGAGAAAGGTAGATGTAGGAGGGTGGAAGATGTAAGAAGAAAGAGAGGGGAGAGCGAGCGAGGAAGAAGAAAGAGAAAAAGAAAGAGAAGAAAAGGATGGAGAAAAAGGAGAAGAAGAAGAAGGGGGACCCCATGACCAGGCACCCAGAACATCACTGGAGGGGGGGGACAAATCCCTCCGACTACCCTCCCACTTATTCCGGCGATTGGAGCCCCCTCAACTCCCCCAAGGAAGCCGAAACCCCACATAAGCGAGCTCCCAAGGGAAATCAAACCCAAACTTTTTTATAAGCCTCTGTGTCCTTAAAAAGTGACCAAGTCGTCCATATCTTCCTATATGTGTCCAACTTGTCTTGTCTAGCATAGCAAATCTCTTCCATACTTTCTACATGGTTAAGCTGACAGAACCAATCTCTTACTGTAGGCGATCTCTGGGACCTCCAGTTCCTGGGGATCAGTACCCTAACTGCATTTAAAAGGTGTCTAGCTAGGGGGGCACCACTTGCAACCCCCTTGCCATCCGGGGACCATCCCAATAGCACAGTCTCTGCGTTCCATTCTAACTGCTCCCCCAATATCTGAGTACAAAACTCTCTCACCTTCTTCCAGAAGTCACTCAGGGCCTGACAGGACCACCAAATGTGAAGCATCGAGGCTCCAGACTGACCACACCTCCAGCAGGTATCCGGAACTGAGGGAAAGAGTGAGTGCAGCAGCCCCGGGGTCCGATACCACCGTGTGATAAGTTTATAATTTGTCTCCTGCATCGAGCTGCTTATCAAACCCTTGTGGGCATTTTTATAAACATCGCCCCATTCCTCCTCAGACAACGATCTGCCCAAGTCCGCCTCCCATCTCCCCTCCCATGGCCTATTCTCCCGTCTCTGCCTCAACATCCCATAAGCCCATGATAGAAGGTGTGATTCAGGGCCCAATCCCAAGCAGGCCTTTTCAAACTCCGTAGGTTCATTTTTCACTCCTATTTTAATGTCGCTCATCAGGAGGAAGTGCCGCAGCTGAAGGTAAGAGGATAGAAATCTCTCCTTCAAGGGTCATCTGCAATTTCTGTTTATCTATGAAGGTCCCTCTATCCATCAAATGATACACCCGCAGAGGACTAGGGCCCTTGCATTCTCCCAAAAAAGATGGAGCTTTCCCAGGAGGGAAGGCCGGGTTACGCCTGATCGGTGTCAGATAGCCGGGGTGGGAGGCGATCGCCTTCGGTCCTCTACGAAACATCTCCAAAATTTCCAACGAGGCCCCCACAAAAGGGTGATTTTTTACAACCACCGGGGTGTCACAGCACTTTAAATCGCAAAGCACATCTAATCTTCCTCCCTCCACTATCTCCCCTTCTATGCGTACCCAGTCTTTCTGCAAACTATTAATGTGCCAGTCCACAACTCTTTCGATATGAACTGCCCGATAGTATGTCCACATACAGGGCAATCCAGACCCTCCCTGCTCTTTACCGAGTAATAAAATACACCTCCTAATTCTAGGTGGTTTACCCGCCCAGACAAACCTCAGGAAAGTTTTTGTCATTAAAGCAAAAAAGGAGCTGGGGATTTTAATGGGGATGCATTGCAGAAGGTACAGTAGCTTTGGCAAAACATTCATCTTGATTACAGCTATACGTCCAAACCAGGATAGACGCAGTTTGTTCCAGCCTTCCAGTTCTTTTTTAATCCTATCTCCCAAGGGCGCAAAATTAAGTTGAAACAAATCAGGGGGAGAGACTGGCATCCTAACCCCTAGATATCTTAGACTTTTCTTCTCCCAAATAAAGGGAAAAACAGTCTGCAACTCCCTCACCTCCCCCTCCGGCATTGACATATTCATGGCGCAGGATTTGCTAAAGTTAATCTTCAGATTTGAGAGGTGGCCAAAGGTCTTAAATTCCTTCAGCAAATTCGATACCGAGATTCTTGGAGAGCTCAGGAAAAAAAGCATGTCGTCCGCATAGGCCGCTACCTTCCTCTCCCTAGAACCGATCACCACCCCTTTTATATCATCATTGAGTTGCACTCTCCTCAAAAACGGCTCCAAGGAGAGAGCAAATATTAATGGGGACAGTGGGCATCCTTGCCGAGTGCCATTTCGTATGTGGAAAACCGGGGACGTGTAGGCATTGACCCTCACGTTGGCAATAGGATCTGAGTAGAGCGACAAGATTCTATTTCGCATATCTATGCCCAACCCCATATGTTCCAAGACTTTTCCTATCCACCGCCACTCGACCCGATCAAATGCCTTCTCGGCGTCCGTGGAGAGCATGATCGCTTTGACTTTCCTATTTCTAGCCCACCATTGCACATTAAGAGCTTTGATGACATTGTCACGAGCCTCCCGACCCGGCACAAACCCCACCTGATCCTGCGTAACAAGACTCGGTAGGAGGGAAGCTATCCTGTTAGCCATTGCTTTCGCAAAGATTTTCACATCTACATTTAGAAGGGATATAGGGCGGTAGCTCCTGCAATCTGCCGGGTCTTTGCCCTCTTTTGGGATCACTACTATCTGTGCTTCTAGGGACGTGCTTGGCAATTTGCCCGAGGAAGAGGTGGACTCAAACGCCTTTGTCATCATAGGAAGCAACAGGTCCGAGAAAGTTTTATAATATTGTGTGGGAAAACCATCCGGACCTGGGGCCCTCCCTGATTTAGTAGACTTCAAAGCCTTCTGTAGTTCAGCGATCGAAATCGGGGCTTCCAGCTGAGCCACCTCCTCCTCAGACAAAGACGGCATCCCCGATTCCAGCAAGTATCGCGCCATACAGCCGTCCTGATTACGTCCTGGTGGCAAATCCTGAAGGTTATACACACAGCACACTAAGAACCCAAGCTAAAAGAGGGCAGGAGGAGTTGGGCAAACCACAGATTCCCCCTCACAGGTAGCGGAAACTATTGGGACAACTTCCCAGGGGGGAGCAACCCCCCTGCGGTTATCCCCCACGACCAGAGAGGAACACCTCCCAGGTCAGTGCGAGAGAGGCCTAAGAAAAGACAGGCCCCCTCGAGTACCACCCCGTACTACACGCCCTTTTTGGGGAAAGTGGAAGGTCAAGGGAAGCCCCTCCCAAGAAACAAGCTCCAATCGCTTGTGCTCCTACAGCTTGACCCGCAAACCCAGCGAGGCCCCCATCAATTCTCTAAATGCCAAACCCCCCAATTCTTAAAGCCGGGAGACTGGTGGGGAACAGGAGCACTCCTGGCCCAATGACTCCAAACTTCCCCGCTCCCTCCCCCTCACCCTCAGACCCCCCGTCCAGTAGCACATTGTCACCCAAATCTCCCCATACCTATTCCCGCCGCCGGCTCATCCCTCCTCTAGCAGCAAACGGCAAGCGGCGTCAGCAAGGCGGTAGAGACCCCCCAGAGTCAGAAACATCAGAACTCTGATTACACGGCCTCCAAGTCCGTCACTCCGGTTGCGAGGGGACCGCCTCCCAACGAGCCCGCCCCACACCGATAGAGGAGCGCAGATGACCGCCCGCGCCGCTGGCTAGTACTCCTCCAGATCTCCCTAGACTCTGTTACACTCCTTCTCTCCGCCCCCTTCAGATCTCTCCTGTCAACATAAAGCCGTCTCCAGTAACATCTCTTGTAAGTGTAAGAGCCGAGCCCCAGCTGGCGCTGCCCAGCAGGACAGAGACAACATGTAAGAAACAGGGGGTTAGCCTAAGGTGCATAACAATGATAATAGAAAAAAAGAAAGAAAGAAAAGGGCCTGGAAGCTATGGGAATTGGGTCAGTATCCTAGAGCCTAACAAGGGGGCATTTAGAAAATAACTTAGCTTCAAAGGCCATGACGGCCGCAGTAAACAGCAACTCAGTTCCCGGATCTGAAACGGCTCCCCCGCCCTGGTGGCAGCCCGCGGGGGGGTAATCACGACGGCCGCCTCCCGGCGGCACCGGCACACGCCGAAAGAGGAGCGCGGGCACCCGCCCGCTCCCCGTATCATGAGCTCTAACTTTCATCGGGGAAGCCTCCGCGCCCCTCCCCCGGTAACCACCCCCACCTTTTACAAATCGGAGGAGGGCAGCACGGCATTGCAGGCCTCAGCATCGGCGTCTTCAGAGAGGCCGTCACGTAAATGATACAGGTAGCGTAGCTACGGTCCTCGTGACGTGGTGCCCGCCCCGATCGGCAGTACAGACCGCACATGTGTTTCAGCCCCCCCGTCCTCTCCCAGCGCTCTCCCCCTCCAGCATAGTTGATGTGCAAGGCCGTCTCCAGCAAGGTGTCCCGTTCGCCAATAAAGTGTCATAAACCAGGGGCAACACAGTATAACAGCTAAGACAAGTGGGGGGCAAAGATATATACTCTAACCTCAGGGACAGAGATGAATCCGTCATGGGATCATGATGGCGTAAGGAGGCAAAAGCCCCTAGCTCACCTTCATAGAGCTGAAGACCCCCCCAATAACTAAGCCTCGTCCCCGGTGGGGTTCAACTGTAGATCAAACCTCCTTCAAAGATAAAACCATATGGGCATGACCTCCCCGCCTCCCTCTCGGACCGACGCGCCCCCGGCTCCACGCTCCCCCCTCCACCCCTCTAGCGAACATGGAGTGCGGGCGCACCACACCAAGGGGAGCCGGCGAAGGACCCCAAACCAAACGTGGGTGAGTCATCTACAATGCTAAACAGTCAAAACGCCTAAAAGCTACAGGGGAGTGGGCCAATAACCTAGCGGTTCAACAGGGATCAATAAGGAAAAACAAGGAAAAACATCTTAGCTCCAGGGGCCAGAACGGCCGCGGCAAACAGTCACTCAGCTCCTGGATCTGGACCGGCTCCTCGCTCCGTCGGGCGCCCTCGGGGAGTAATCCTGGGCCGTACGCCGGGACAATCCGGGGTGGTCGTCCCGAATCCTTCTTTGCACCAATTGTGGGATGGAAAAGTCCTGAAGCCAGTCCGGCAAGGATATCACAGGGATCCGCAGTTGGTTGCAAAAGTCAGGTAGGTCTTCTGGGGACCGTAGCAGTTTTGCCATTGCTCGAGGCCGACAGAGCAAAGGGAAATCGCCACCTGTAGGGTATGCCCCTCTCTCTTAAAAGTGCTGTAAGGGGCCCCATCGCCCGTCGATTTTGCAGCGTAATGCTTGATAAGTCCTGGTACAGTTGAATTTCACAGTTATTGAATAAAATGCCATCCCAACCTCTGGCCTTCGCGAGGATCTCCTCCTTTAGAGGGAAACTCTGCAAGCAGCAGATGATATCTCTGGGGACAGGATCTCCCACGTTGCGGGACCTCAAAGCTCGATGCGCTCTGACAAATTCTATCTGAGTGCTCGGAGGCCTCTCCAAGAGGGAGTTAAAGATGGAGGACAAGGCCTCTTGCGTTTGATCTGGGGCCACCTCCTCGGGAACCCCCCGCACTCTAATATTGCATCTCCTGCTCCGATTCTCGAAGTCCTCCAGGTGTCTGTGAAAATCCAGCAGGTGTCTGTTGTGTGCACGCACCACATCCCGAACTTCAGCCAATCTCGTTGACGTGCTGGCTTCAGCTTTCTCCACTTTATCAACTCTTTGGGAAAGTTGTTGTAAGTCCCCTCTTAGATCAGCGATTGCCGTCGTGATTGATTCTTTAATTTCTCCCGCAAAGCTAGCCAGCTCACTGCGGGTGGGTAGTTGGCTAAGTTGTGCCGACAGCGTGCATTCCTCTTCCTCGGAGGCGACAGCTTCTTCCCTCTCCGGCGAGCTGCATAGAGAGCGTGCATCCGCCATATTGGAAGCACGTGGGTCTCCTTTCCTCTGACCCTGGAACAGCTCCGGGAGCCCCTTACCGGTTGTCTTTGGGGTCTGAGAGGGTCTGGGGGTCTTAGAAGATGCCCCGGGCTTGCCTAGTCGACCCATGGTCAGGGTAGCACGCAGATAGTAAGCTTCTTTGGGGACCTCGCCAGGAGCTCACAGATCAAGCGTCCATCTCGTTCCCCGGCCAAGCCACGCCCCCCAACACCTCAAGCTTTCTAGTCGTATCAGACTTGTTGATGTGGGCAAAGGTTTATGGACGTAATCCCTCAATTTATTCTTTGGTTGCACATGGTTTTCCCCAAAAAAGCAGAATCAAAGCTACATTTTGCCTAAAAACAATATGCAAATGAGTTAAGTCTGAAAAAACAAGGTCCCCTGAACAAAACAATACCCAACATGCATAGGTACTGTTTCATGGAAGAGTTGCCAAACACCGCAAAGTAAAGCATGTGCGTAAGAGTAATTTTACTTGAACATTACAGCTCTGCAGACAAAGTGCGCACCTTGCAACCTATCAACTAAAACAACCCCTTACATTTGGAATACCCCCAAAACCATATATTCCCTAAAAGTACACACATTAAGCTTTCTAGGTGTACCCAGCTTATTGCAGTGGCTCCATCTTTCTGGAAGCAATGCCTCAAATGATTTCTTTAGTTGCACAGGGTTTACCTAAACAAAATGTATAAAAAAACAAATTTTCCTAAAATATCAATATGCAAACAAGAAAACAAGGTCCCCCGAGCAGAACAATACCCAACATGCATAGCTACTTTTAACTGCCAGCCTACTTGAGATTTTGTCACCCTAAGTAGCCCCTCACTCCTGTCCAGGAGACTCCCCAAACTGAAAAGAGCATTTTATAACATTTACAAATAAAATACAACTACAAATCCACACTATAAAGGGTTGAAAAAAAAATTTGGCATGGGATCACTCCTTCCCAGAAAAAATCCCCCAGAAATGGTGTGAGGTTTCCCCTACCCAGCATAACGAGCCCAGGGACCAACTACCCTGCAGGCTACAAGCCTGCACAGCCTAAATAAAGCTCTTCTGTCTCCAGGTAGTGAGAGGTAGAAGGTGGTGCTCTGCAAGGCTGACCGCTGGCGCTGTACGCTGAGCCAGGGATAATGATGAATCAGACACTACATGGCGCTGTTCCATTCACTCACCAGATTCAGGTTCATAAATGTGTAACTGCTGCCGTGTCTGGCATTTACCTGCCGCTACCAGATGCTACCTGCCGCTTACAAGGCACTACCTGGCGCTAGAGCTTCATGAATAGGGCCCAAAGTATAAATAGCACAGAAAAAAAAAATTGCATAGCGCGATACCATGTCTAAAAATTGTAGCTTGCTACATGTAATAGGGGGCACCTGATGGGTTCAAAAGTATCCTTCCCGTCTAATAACTGGTTAATAATAAAGGAAAGGATGTCACCACCAGCTCGCACTCCACATTCAACATTGAAGCCTCCGCCAATGTGCTTTGTTGTTGAACAACTCTAACTAGTCTGGTTAGTTAGGCTGGAGCCTAGTTAAAGTTGTTCAGCAACAAAACGCATCAGCAGTGGCATTGCGGTGGCTTGAAAGTTGAATGTGGAGTGCGATCTGGTGGTGAGATCCTTCCTCTACTAATAACCGGTCATTATACGGAGAAGATTCTGCACATATGTCAGGTGCCCCCCATTACATGTATATACGCATACTACTTTTTATGTAAATGATCATTTAAAAAAAAAACATTACTTGGCTGCTCGTATCAATGAGGGTATGTTCTTCAAGAAGATGGAGGCCTCTATGCAGGGAGATTTTGCTCCCTTCCTAGCTACTTGGGAGGGATGGGTTGCCCACTTCTTGCCAGGGCATTTTGACCGATACCTTTTGATGATTTAGAGTGCCGACCTGGTCGCTAGTTGGTTTGGAAGAGGCCTGGAAGCCATTTTCTTTTCCTTCCTCTCTATTCTCATCTCTCTCTATTATGTGTTCTTTCTTCTTTTACTGTGCTTTGTTTTTTTCTTTTTCTTCTCTAGTCCTACCGTTTGCTTCACAGTCCCACGACCTCCCCTCTCAGTACTGCGTGAGTAAATGAGAATTCGTCCGTTCTCCTCCTCCCCAGTCTGTGGAGATCCATCCCCGGGACCTGGTTGGGCAGGAGGGCAGATGAGTGGAAAGTTGCTGGGGGTGGGTAGTCGGGACGGGGTTTTGTGGTTTGTTTGCATTAGTTGTTTACCAGAGGTAATTCTTTTTTCGTATCTCTTGCATATCTCGATGTCATTGCTTTACCTCATGAACAAAAATGATCGAATGTTGGTTTGTGATGTATGATCTTTATTCTTGCAATTATTATTGTTGAAAAAAAAACATTAAATGTTTTTTAAATGCTATCACGCTATGCGATTTTTTTCTTCTTGCATCCTTTTTTTTACTTTGCATCCTGTGAGTTGAAACAGTGGTATGGGTAATGAACCAAGCATTTACTGATAATGCCCCTGTATATGCCCAGATGGACCACCCAAGGAAATTGGAAGTTAAACCCCTTCGGTTATCCCTGTTGCCAGAGCGTGATTCCGTATAGGCCACATTATAATCAGCAATGAATGGGGATAGCTCCTGGTATCAGTCCACTGGGAAACACAAAAAGCAATGTTTAATTCTCTGATTCCGGACATTAACAACTCCAGATTTAGGAAGAAGGAGCTGATGGACAGGCTGGGAGAAGCTGAGGCTGTCCTGATTAGGGACCACTCAGTGTCCACCAGACGTTCCTGACAGCCAGCCTAGAGATTATACTCCCCAACCTTATATCAGGAAACACCTTTCTTTTGAGTGAGCCAAGCAATGTGCGCGTCTGTTGACACACATAGCACAGGAAGCCCGGGAATCAAGTACAGTTTTGCCCATTAATGACTCTGACAAGGAAAAGCAAAACACCTCTTACTTCACAAGATAATATGATCATTTCTATCATACTAGTATACACACAAGATGGATGTGGGTGCAGCAGTATTTGATGGACGTGGACTTCCCAGACCTTACAAACCTACAGACTGAGGAGCTTGATGCCCCGATTACATTTGGAGGGGATACAGGCCAATCACCTGGCCTAGACGGACTGCCGGTTGACGTATATAATAGATACTACTATACTCAACATGGGCCAGAGTGCATCAATCTATATAATATATTGCTGGGGGCGGACTTGTTTCCTCCATCAACATGTCGAGCACTAATTGTTATTCTACTTAAAGAGGGGAATGACTGAAAGATTGTGCTGGAGAAGTCCGCGTCCATAAATTTGTACATAGTACTTGTTAATTCCCAGGTGGGTCATGGCATGTGGGGCATTGGGGCGTGGTGTCCGCCGACATTGCCAGAGCCTTCTATCCCATAGAGCGTATGCTCAGACCTGTGTTCCTTATGTGGGTCCAGCTGCTATACAGAAGCCCTAGAGCCTGTTTTGTTGTTAACGGGCTCTCTTTGCAAAGGGGGATAGGGCAACCCTGTCACTTTACCTTTTTGCTATTGCCATAGAGGCCCTGGCTTGTAGGCTGCGGCCAAATCCACTGGTCACAGGTCTGAAGCTGGGGCCATATGAAGAACGACTCACCCTTTATGCAGACAATATGATACTGTTTCTACGAGACCCAGGCCCATCATCGTCGGCAGCAATATTGATGCCTTTGGTCCACTATGTGGCCTATATGCAAACTGACAAAAATCAGTAATTTACCCATTATAGAATCGGCATCTCATTGGCAGTACTATTAGGGGGCAACCTAAGGGACAGTTTTTAAATACCAGGGAATGACCATTAAAAAACCATTGGGGACGTGGCTTGATATGCCGGCGTGAGGCAGCATCCTGCGGGAGCTCTGCATGATTGTTGGCAGCAAACCGGGACCCAGATCGAGGAGGATTGTGCAAGACGGATGTCCAGGCATGGGAAGAATAGAGGAGCAGCGCGGAGGGGAGCACCGCACCGATGAACCCTGTGACAGAGGAGAATGCCCGGGCCGGTGAGGAGGAGGCTGCGAGCGGGCAGGCGGGCGGCTGGTTGGACGGAGAGGCACGGCGGAGACGGGACGGTGCGCAAGTAGTGGCGGCACTGGTCCATAGGAACCCGGACTGGGGCGGAAGATCACCCGGCGGACCCCAGGTCAGTGTATCCCCGCTGGGACCCTGGGAAGACACAGCAGGGATCGGCGCAGGCCCCCCCCCCCCCACATCCAGTCGGATAAGCCAGAGGAGGCACCTGGGGGGGAGGGGCGGCACCTTGGAGGACAATGTTTGGCCGCAGCTGCTGGCCTTCCAGCATATAGATCCCACTCAGATAGGGGGTCGTGCCCTTGCAGCCCAGACTCCCCAGAAGGCAGACATAGCCTCACCAGACCCAAAGAGATCCCATACAAGGGTGACAGCACCCCACCCGGGAGGCTGCTGAGCTCTCCAAGGCACAGCGTGTTCTCGGGCTCCCCCTCACCCCCAATGAGCCCAAGCACAAATGGGGACAGGCGATCCCCCAACAGCCCGGCATCAGATCCAATGTTCAGAGTGGAATGCTCCATGCTCCACAGATCCTGGCAGATGCTTGACCCCCCAGAGCAGCTCATGGGGAGAGAAATGGGGAGGGAAATAAGTTCCCCTCTAAAACCTCTAGCGGCAAGAGAGGAGGACCACGAGAATGGGCATCCCGCCCTTCGGCAGAGTGCACAACAGAGGGGCCGTGGGAGCTGGAGCCCTGGATCGTGGCGGAGCCAGAGCCCTGCAGTTTCACTGAATCTCCTGTCACAGTCTATAGTGGAAGCGGTACAGATCAATATCAAGGAGGCCCTGAGGGGCCTACCCACGCGAAGCGACTTCGACGGCTACATGTCTGGAATGGAAGGGACAATAAAAAGAGAGCTTGCATCCCTGCAGGGGTCCGTGGCGGAGGTCATCCAGAGAGTGGATGGAGAATCCTCACAGAGGGTGTTGGAAGAGCGCGTGGCAGCACTGGACAGCAAGAGGTGAACAGTAGACACTTCTCGGACCTGTACCTGGCGCACGACGACGCGGAAAATAGGAGGCGCAGGAACAATCTTCACCTCCGAGGGGTCCCAGAATCGATAGGGGGAGAGGACCTGCTGAAAGCAGTTACCTCAATCTTCAATACACTTCTGGACTAACTGGACACGAATCACATCGAACTGGATCGAGTCCACAGGGCACTAGGCACCCGCCCCCGTGAGGGAGATAGGCATCATCTGCAGGGTTAATTTCTTTAAAATAAAGGAAGACCTAATCCGTCGAGCAT
This sequence comes from Gastrophryne carolinensis, assembly GCA_027917425.1. Classification (NCBI taxonomy): domain Eukaryota; kingdom Metazoa; phylum Chordata; class Amphibia; order Anura; family Microhylidae; genus Gastrophryne; species Gastrophryne carolinensis. The sequence continues at coordinate 7,867,835 of CM051237.1, forward strand.
GGGAAAAAGGCCCTGTCTTATATCAGGGCACGCAGGTGATCATCCTTCAGGATCAGTCCCGGCGGACCCTACAAATGCGCAGGCTGTTAAAACCCCTGATGGAGACAGTGCAGCAAAGTGGAGCTGCATACAGATGAGGTCACCCGTTCCAACTGATTGTGCGAAGGAACGGGAATACCTTCGTGCTCATGTCACCCGGCCAACTACCGGATCTCTTTCACTTTCTGGAGGTGGCCGCGGCAGATATTCCTGATTGGACAGCTACGGAACTGCCTGTCTTCGCAGGGCGGCTGCCACAGAGGCCAGGAGGTGCTCCCCGTGGAGCGCGAAGGAGAAGAGGAGGAAGCCGAATGTAAGGTCTAACCTCACTACTGGGAGTTATTTGATGGACTGGATTGACTTGTTGTGTTGGGTCGGGCCTGCGGGCCCCCCTTCCCCCGCTCCGATGACCTGGCCGCAAGGTGGAGATGGGCCCGGCCCGAGTTTGACAGTGTTCCATAGTTTGTAAGTTAAACATGATTGCAGTTGGTGATGTTCCCCATTTGGGTGCCGCATAGAGCGGGAACTGAGTTCCTGGACCGCGCTGGCTTGGTGTCCCGACCCCGCTCCCTCCGTCCCCCTGGCTCCCCCGCCTCCCCTCCTGCCGGGTTGCGTTTTGGCCGGCTGGCCCGGCAGGGGGGGTCATTGAGCCAGCTAGCCCGTTGTTGCCAGTTAAAGTTGAAATTAATGTTATGTATTTTGGCCAGCTGTAGAGCGATAGAGTCGTATAGTGGTCTCCCAGTTAATAATTCATTTTTGTGCATCTCCTGCTCACCGAACGTGTGTCCAGGCTTCCAATTCCACCCCAGTACTTAGTACTTAGCGCACTCCTCTGGGACGCCCTTTGGACCTCCCAGACAGGAAACAGGGCTACTTTTAGCCTACAGAAATCGGGAGTTTACCTGCTCCTTCGAGATAAAAGGCGCAATATCTGGTGCTCACTGTTAACCAGAACCGGTTGACTCATTGTCAGACCCACATTTAATTCCTATCCTACCTCACCTCCCCCCCCACCCGATTCCCTCCCATACCCCATCCTCCTTGTGTTACTGGTTTCTCCCCCATCCTCCCTCAGGGGAGCGGGCCCCCCCCCCCCCCCGTGACAGTATAAGACCCCAGCTTTCGAGCCATTTGGTTGAAGGGGCGTCAACTACCAGGAGATACCCTCAAGAAGGCCGAGATGGGTACCATGAGGGTGGTGTCATTATACGCTAAGGGCCTTAACTCCCCTGAGAAAAGGACCATCCTATGCCAGGAGCTTAGAAGGCAGAAAGCAATGATAGCATTTGTACAAGAAACGCATTTTAAAAAGAATTATTGCCGATGTCTAAGCAACAGGAGTTTTACGTGGGTGTTCATCAGCTGTGCAGCGGAGGGGAAAAAAAAGAAGGGTGTGGCGATTATCTTGAGAGAGCCTTGCCATTTGAAGTTCAGGCAGAATGGGGTGACGAAGCAGGGAGGGTAGTTATGGTCAAGGGCTTACTGGGGCGCAGGAAATATACATTAGCCTCAATATATGCGCCTAACCAGGGGCAAAGCAAGTTCCTCGCCCACGACCCTTGACCAGTTGTTACAATTCGCTGAGGGAGAGGTGATATTGGGCGGCGACCTCAACATAGCCATCGAGCCTTTAATAGACTCATCATCAGGCAAGTCTGCGCTTCCGCAGTCAGCCCTCAGAACGATTAGCTGATGGACGCGTGGCGGATTACTAATCTCACAGTGAAGGACTACTCCTTCTTTTCAAAGACGCATGGGACATACTGCAGGATTGATTTTCTGTTGGTTTCGCATAGTCTGCTGGGCAGTGTTACGGGAAGTGGCATACACCCGATCTCCTTTTCAGACCACGCCCCAATATATTTGGATCTGGCTATAGTAGATAGGCCCCCCCACCCGCTGACATGGAGACTTAATGAATCCCTTCTCCAAGATGCGGTAATAACCAAGGAAATTGGGGATAGTATCAAGGCGTACTTCAAAGAGAACAATGGGGAGGTGTCGCCATTAATGCTCTGGGAAGCGCACAAAAGTGTGATTAGGGGCCTTTTGGTCGAACACGCCACCAGGAAAAAAAAAGAAAGGACTGCCCAGCTGACGAAGCTCTTGAAGAGGGTCAAAAGCCTGGAGTTGTCCAATAAGCGGTCTGAGGCTGTGAAAGGGCTAGGTGAGCTGATCCAGGCACGGGAGGCCCTGAACGCGCTTCTCTTGAGTAAGGCCAAATACACAATTAAAAAATGCAAAAGAACTTACTATGAGCATGGAAACAAAGGCGGCACTTTGCTCGCACGGGCGTTGAGGCAGCAACGCTGCCAAATTTCATAACAGATATTCTAGATAAAGCTAAAAAAAAAACAGTTCTCCCCCGAGGCGATAGCGGACACATTTAGATCATACTACTCGGGCCTGTACAATCTGCCTTCGGGTTCCAAAGCCGGGAGTCTCCAGGACAAGCAGAGGGAATACATAGAGAGCTCCGGTATGCCGGTGATCTCCAAGGAGGAGGCCGAAACCTTAGAAGCCCCCATCACAGTCGAAGAGCTAGCAGAGAGGTGGTGAAGCAGTCCCCAGCCGGGAAGTCCCCCGGGCCAGACGGCTACACTGTCAAGTATAATAAGACCTTCCTAGCAGATCTGGGACCACGCATGGTTAGATCATGGAACACGATTGTGGACCCTGAAACACGGGGCTAATTCTCTGAAAGGGACTTAGTGGCCCATATTACAGTACTCCACAAGCAGGGTAAAGACCCCTTAGTCTGTCAGAGCTACCGACCTACTCAATTCAGATCTGAAGTTGTTTGTTAAAGTCCTAGCTAACAGATTGGCACCAGTTGTGTCACAAGTGGTACAATTGGACCAGACTGTATTTGTCTTGGGGAGGGAGGCTAGGGATAATGTGGTCAGGGCCATTAACATGATACATGGGGCTAAGTCATCTGGGACCCCTGCAATGCTCCTTTCCACCGATGCGGAAAAGGCCTTTGATCGGCTCAATTGGTCATTCATGAGTGAGACACTCCGACATGTGGGATTGGGAGAAGTAATGAGGGGGTTCGTGGGGGCCCTGTACACCACCTCGTCGGCAAGGATCAGGGTGAATGGCCTTCTGTCAGACCCAGTGCACATTCGAAATGGGACGTGACAGGGATGCCCGCTGTCCCCGCTCATTTTCGCTCTCTCCATGGAACCGTTTCTATGCAGAGTTCGGCGCAATGGAGATATTAGAGGACTGGAGACCCGGTATGGGATACAAAAGGTTGCCGCCTACGCGGATGACCTCTTATTCTTTGTCACAAACCCGTGCATCTCCCTCCCGGTACTGATGAAGGAGATCGAATTTTATGGCCGACTCTCTTTCTATAAAATACATTTTGAAAAGTCGGAAGCCTTAAATGTGACTCTTGGGGAAGATGTTAAAAGAAATCTGCAGCAATCCTTCTCCTTTAAATGGGCTAAATCTGCGATTACATACCTGGGAACGCGGCTGCCCGCTCAACTGTTGAACATCTACGCCCTTAACTTCCTCCCGCTCGCGCATGGAAATAGGCAGACCTAGAGAAATGGGACTTGCCCACTTTCTCCTGGATGGGGAGGGTGAATATTGTCAAGTTGTCGGTGCTACCAAGGCTGCTGTTCCTATTTCAGGCACTCCCAATTAGAATGCCGGTGCACTTCTTCATGGAACTAAACAGAGCCCTCAGGAGGTTCATTTGGCAGAAAAAAGAAACCCAGGCTAAAGATGCAGGTACTATGCAGATCAAAGCAACAGGGGGCGATGGCTCTCCCAGACATCAAGCGCTATTGGGTAGCGTCTCACTTGCAGAGGGTGTTTGAGTGGCATGTGTGCCAAGGGACTAAAAGATGGGTTCAAGTGGAGGGGGCAATGGCAGGGGTCCCCTTAGACGTCGTTTCCTGGAACAAGGAACCCCCCAATGTTGTGCTCAAAGCGCACCCCACGTTATCGGCCATTCTGGACACTTTCTGGGGACTCAGGGAACGAAAGGAGTTGTCGCCCTGGCCCTCTTCCTTGGTGTCACTCTTGAATAACCCTCTGTTGCCCCTGAGTTGCTCCAGGATTGGTCTCAGAGATTGGGGAGCAATACACTCCCTTAATGATAATGGGTGGGTCCCTTTGGAAGAGTTGACAGCCAGGTATTCCGCGTGTAACTTGGATCCGTGGACTCTCCTGCACTTTCAGCTCTTTCTGTCACGACTGAGCTTCAGAAGAGAAAGGTGCAGACCTCCCACGGTTTATGAGAGGATGTGTCTGGGAGAGCAGGACCACCCTCGCAACTGATCTCTCAGATCTACGTACTTCTTATCGAGGGAACAAAAGACCCTCCCAGCATTTTGGGGTGAATGGGAGGCTGACCTGGGTAGGCATTTCATGGATAAGCAGAGAGAGAAGATGGCAGTGTTGGCCCACAAGTCCTCTATGGCAACTAAAATACAAGAAGCTTACTATAAACTGCTAACTAGATGGTACTATACTCCAGATAGGCTCAGCAAAATGCTGGGAGGAGAGGGATGGATGGGGCAGAGCTGGGAGAATAGTGATGGGTGGGTTAGAGCTGGGAGAACAGGAGATGGATGGGGCAGAGCTGGGAGAACAGGAGATGGATGGGGCAGAGCTGGGAGAGCAGGAGATGGATGGTGCAGAGCTGGGAGAACAGGAGATGGATGGGGCAGAGCTGGGAGAACAGGAGATGGATGGGGCAGAGCTGGGAGAACAAGAGATGGATGGGGCAGAGCTGGGAGAACAGGAGATGGATGGGGCAGAGCTGAGAGAACAGGAGATGGATGGGGCAGAGCTGGGAGAACAGGAGATGGATGGGGCAGAGCTGGGAGAACAGGAGATGGATGGGGCAGAGCTGGGAGAACAGGAGATGGATGGGGCAGAGCTGGTAGAACAGGAGATGGATGGGGCAGAGCTGGGAGAACAGGAGATGGATGGGGCAGAGCTGGCAGGGCAGCAATGGATGGGGCTAAGCTAGGAGAAGAGGGATGGTGAGAGCAGACCTCGGAGAAGAGATGGATGGAGGTAGAGCACAGAGGAGAGGGGTGGATGGAGCACCCCTCCCCCCACCAGTTGATTCCCCCATTATAGACTCTAGGGCCGGTTTGTTCCTCTGTAACAGGGGCATCTCACTTTGCAATGCCCTGTGTGTGAAACCTCAGAGATCACCGCATGAGACTAAACCCTTCTGCATCCATCACCTCTCTCCGCGCTCCCGCGGTGCATGTGCCGGCCTCCATATTTCTGCCCGGCATTTTAATCTGAATGTTGGTGACGGGAGGGGGCGGGCACATGCCCGGACCGGCCAATCAGATGCATCATCCAATGGCGCCACAGGCTGCGTATGTGCAAACCTGGGTTGTCACGATTCCGGGTTCTGGTCAGTCCCTGGTTTGGGATGCCCCCGATCTGGGCCTCATCTACACAGTGACACCCACGGCAGCAATGTAACACTATACCTGCAGCCTGCCTCTGTCCCCTACAATTTATGCATTATTAAGCCCCGCCCATAAACCATCTGTGGAGAACCCGCCCCTCCTCCTCCAGCACATAGAGCTCAGGGGGCACATGAAGGGTTAATGGCTCCCGGACCCGCAATGACCAGACACCTGCTGCCAGCACCGGAAACACCTCTGCTGCTCCCGCTTCCTAACGCTGACGCCACTTCCGCCTCTCGGTCACCAAAGCAACGTCATTGTCGTGTAGCTCGGAGTTTGCTTATGTTTCACAAGTGTTTGGCGGCCATTTTTCCGGAGTCCTGTGTGAGAAGCAAGAAATGTTCTCGGTGCGGAAAGCGGACATTTTGCCGTAGTCTATTGCGAGGTGGTGAAGCGGCCATTTTGCCGTAGCCGCACTGTAGAAGGAGCGGGAACAGTGATATGAGGTAATGTCGGAGCTTTCTTCTCCTCACATCCTGCGGCTGAGTCCCATCCCAATATGTCACTGCAGAGGCCACACACACCCTCTAGTGGCGGGACCCCCACATTGTATAGTCACCCCACCCCCTCCTCAGGAGTCCCCCATATACACAGGCCTCACCCCTCTGCCATAAGCCGTCACTGAGCTGTGATACTTTATACTTTTACCCTTCTGTCCCTCTCTTGTTGTTGTTGCCCTTGTCCCTCTGCTGCCCCTCTTGTTTGTCATCTGCCCCCTCTTGTCCCTATTCTGCTCCTTTTGTGTCTCTCTTCTGCCCCTCTTGTCCCTTTTCTGCCCCCTAATGTCTCTCTTTTGCCCCTTCTGCCCCCTCTTGTCTCTTTTCTCTTCTCTGCCCCTCTTCTGCCCCCTTTGTCCCTCTTCTGCCCCCTCTTGTCTCTCTTCTGCCCCCTTTGTCCCTCTTCTGCCCCCTCTTGTCTTTATTCTGCTCCATGTTGTCCCCTCTTCTGCCCCATTTGTACCTCTTCTTGGCTGTCTTCTGCCTCTTGTCTTTCTGCCCCCTCTTGTCCCCATCTGCCCCCGCTCTCCCCTTAGTCCCATCTCTGACCTTTCCTCCCTGGTACCTATCAGCTCTCTCCCCTGGCCCCTCTTCTGCCTATTTGCCCCTAACTGCCCTATTCCTCCTCCCCTGCCTCCTGGTTCCCATCTGCCCTTTTATTTCCTGTTGCCTCTTTGTTGTCCTCTGCTGGTTTAGTTCTCGGCCTCCCCTTGGTCCTCTCTTGTTTCTTCTCTTCCATCCCTTGAGCCTTTCCCACCCTTTGGTTCTCTGCCTCCCTTGTTCCCTTTTTACCCATGGTGCACCTTGGTCCTCTTGCTTTCTTCTGCCCCATGGTTCTCTTCCTCTCCTCGCTCCTCCTCTGTCCTCTTGGATTTTGCATTGCTGTGCTCCTCCTCTCTGCCTCCCTTTGGTCCTATTTTTCCCCACGGTTCTCCTTTTACCCATGGTGCACCTTGGTCCTCTTGCTTTCTTCTGCCCCGTGGTTCTCTTCCTTTCCTCGCTTCTCTTCTGTTTTTGCATTGCTGTGCCCCTCCTCTCTTCTTCCCTTTGGGCCTTTTCTGCTCCTTGGCTCTCATCTGCCTGCTCTTGGCCCTCTTCTGCCCCCCCTTAGTTCCCTGCTGCTGTTTGCCTATAGCCCCACCCCCTATTCCCAGAGGAGGCACCGAAGATGCCCCTCCTGAGGTGAATGAGCCAATCTCCTGCAAGGCACACAGCCATTCCTGCTCCAGAGGGAGGATCCTCAGGAACCCACCAGATGCTTGTGTTAGTTGCTGACATTCATGGGGCCTCTTCTCTAAATTCTCACCAGTGACGGGGCATAATGGACGGGGCCTATGTGACACAGGTTACATAGGCCATGTGCCAGTATATAGCTGATGTTGGCAGTGCGAGTAATAGCCCCACTGGTGGCAATAATGGTCTATGGAGGGCGCTGTATAAATGTGCCCCCCACAGCTGGATGCCATAGTGCAGAAAGCTCCTCCTGCCCCCATAAAACCGTTCGGATAAACATAGTGGTGAGATTGGGCGTCCTGCTCCCTCCAGGCCGCCTAGGGTCACAACCAACATCCACACCCAAACCCATGTTCCAACCCAAACCAACCTGGAGGAGGAACTAGCAGCCACTTGGAAGTTGCAGATATGGGTCAGGGAGTGGTCATGGATGCCCCCCCTTTCTCCCCTGGGGGCTATAGGGTGAGTAAATTCCATACCAACCTTCAAGACTCGGGGTTCTTATTCCAATAATAGCTCAGTTGTCCCAGTTTTGGTCCTCAAGCGGTTATACAGTTATGTCCAAACCGGCCCTTCGTCAGCCCTTCAGGATGAGGAGTATCAGAGCAACAGACGTCAGCCCTTCAGGATGAGGAGTATCGGGGCAACAGACGTCAGCCCTTCAGGATGAGGAGTATTGGGGCAACAGACGTCAGCCCTTCAGGATGAGGAGTATCGGGGCAACAGACGTCAGCCCTTCAGGATGAGGAGTATCGGGGCAACAGACGTCAGCCCTTCAGGATGAGGAGTATCGGGGCAACAGACGTCAGCCCTTCAGGATGAGGAGTATCGGGGCAACAGACGTCAGCCCTTCAGGATGAGGAGTATCGGGGCAACAGACGTCACACATGGCTCCAGAGATTTTGATGGCCCAGGGAAGGGGCGTGGCATCACAAGAACATGCTCCATCCATGTGATCTTGTTTGATAAGTGTTATCGTGTTCACTTCATAACTCAGTGGTGGAAAGTGTTATATAAAGGGCCAGGGACCTGTTGCCCCCTGATGGTGCCCTGGTTGAATTTCAGGTTGATGTATGCACCCCCCCTTCGCACTGCCTCAGTGATTTTGGGGTAGTGCTGAGGATTATTATTCTGACTCACCAGATGGCAGTAATGTGGATCCTGTAGACAGCTTCACCTTGTCTGTGTGCATCTGTGTCGGATGTGTTCTTACTCCATAAGGCTTGGCAGATAGCTTACTCGGCTGATGATGGAGTGGAGGCGCGTAGATAAGTTCCAGAAGCTTTATTTCAGTACATAATCTTGCAATAAACACTTATTACAGCAGGAAAGTGTACGGTCAGTACAGCAGGAAAACTTGTGATGTAACCCAAACAGCAGGAGGTAAAAAGACTGTAGACTGCAAGGTGGAGCAGCACGTGTGATGCAAACTGAAAATGGCTGAGGGAGAGAGGAAGAAGGGAGGAGCTGCTTGCATCACAGCTAGACTAAGGGAGCCAGGAAGGGACAAAAGGCAGTGAAAGGCACTGTCACGACTCAAAGAGGTTTTATACCGTGTGTGTGTGTGTGTGTGTGTGTGTGTGTATAAATTTATATACACACACACACACAGATCTTAAGCTAATATCTCTCCTTATGCAGCTAATATACCCAATCGCACCATAAGGGCCTGGGCCCGGGTATACAGCTATAAAGTCACACCCCGATTTACCAATTGTAAAGTGATCTCACACCCCTAGACCAGCACGAGTAGCGATAGACACAGGGCACACGATTTAACACACATACAATGTCTCTCCTGAAGTTAAGCAGGTTAGCACACAGAAGACCACTTTATAAATCTTTAGGGTTTAATTCACCCATAAGTAGCAGTGCATGTAAAACAAAGATGTACAATAAAAATAAGACATATAAAATACGGCAAGATGCTTATAAAATAAAAGGGAGAAACAGAAATCCTTTACCTTGTGTGAAGATAATGTCCTGCTGTGAGGGGTACAAGGAAAGTAATGATAACAGCCTTCTTATTAGAAGCAATCCCCTGGCGTGTCATGTCATCTGTGCCCATCTCTCTCATTTTTAAACTGGTTATAGGGGCGGGCAGCATGCTGGATGTAGCCAATTGGGTTTCAGGGGAGTTCCATTGTAAAAGTTATGCTTTAATGTCTATTTTCTTTGGAAGAGAGGTGTACAGCAAATGTCTCATTCACTGCTTTGTAGTAAGTAGATGTCAATTACCACATAGGGAGGTGTCACCTGACTCAGCCACAAGAGGCCTAGTTAGCGCAGGGCTGTAAAGTGGCTTGTTCTTCTGTCCTGTCATATGTAAATGGCTTCCTGTTGGTAACTCCAGACAAATGTACTAGCATGCTTCTGATTGACAAGGCAGGTTTAACAACCATAGTTTTGGTGATATTTTTATCTGGCCATATATTTTATATATCCTCACAGGCATATTGCTCAGACCACGTAAATGAACACTATAACAGACATTTACCTCTGGGTAAATAAAGCACAGGTCGTGGAACATGACAAATATAATCTCACCAAGTGAAACATGGATCATGGAATTTGTCAGTCTGGAGATGGGCCCCACCCCACCATTGCTTACCATAGTCACCTGATGCCACAGGGGCAGATCTGACACTCGATTTACAGTCCCCAGGTTTGGTGACACCAATCTCCTAGAGCAGAGGAGTTCTCCCCACCATGATGAGGTCATCTTAGGTGAAGGCCTACTTCTGTTTTTCTGTGTCACGGTTGCTGATTTGCCTTGAGGACACTTACAAGGTTAACTCTTAAAGCAGACCAAAACCCACATTTTTACCTAGCATCCCCTGAATTGCCCCCCGCTATGAAGAGGACCACATGCCAATTCTTAGTGCTTCTGCTTCACTCTAATCCTAAATGGCGCCTGTTTTAGCTGTAAAGTTCTACCTCCTCCATTTATTGCCACACTGTTGTGTCCTTTAAACCTTTGTTAATAGCAAGTTTACTTGAATTGTCATAACAAAATCAGCAGCAGCAGTACCCCTGCTTGTGACAGTTAAAGAACAACTCCCCAAAACTCACCTGTCCCCCCCCCCCCATGCATGATACTGAATCATTGTCATCAATAACATTAGTTCCTGCACCCACTCAAACCTGAGACGGCACCTCACCCGTTTTCTCCTGGTCACTGCCTGGTCTTGAAGCACCCGGGAGGCATCCCAGGTTCCCAGGCTGCTGCCTGGATTTAACCAACATAACCCACAAAGCAAAGCAGAAGGAAACCCAGCGGCACTTCCTCTTTGCAGGTCACTGGCAGATCCATAGGACACCGTTAAGGGGGGAAGTTGAGTTTCAAAAAGGTAAATGAATTTTCATGTGCAGCAATGTGAATTCCCCTGATAAAGGATTCATATGAGCACTGTTTCTTGCACGAGTGTTGGTCCGGTTGAAGTAAATTCCAGTTTTCCGACCACACGAAGTGCAATGATAAAGCCAGCAACATTCAGGTTATCAAAAAATATCCCAAGCTCTGGACATGTCCCAGAGCACTGTTTAATCCATCATCTGTAAATAGAAAGTATATGTCACAACTGCTAACCTCCCAAGACATGTCCGCCCACCATCCACTGATAGCTCAGGCAAGGAGAGCAATAATTACAGGAGCATCCAAGAGCCCCAGAGTCACTCTGGAGGCACTTCAGAGATCCACAGCTCAGGTGAGAGAATCTGGCCACAGGACGACTATTAGTTGTGTCCTCCACAAATCTGCCCTTTATGGAAGAGTGGTGAGAAGAAGCATTCTCTATTATGGGATGGGTATGATCAGACCCTTCAGTTGTGTGTTGGTGCTGGTGAAACATCTCAGCATCTGGCTTCTTATGTATCTCAAAGGATCCAAGGGGTTATATCAGATCTTCTTTCATGTCTTCTAGAGTCAGCCCGACACAGTGGACGGACAGAATTTAATACAAAGACACAAAGGTCTCTCCAGAGACGCCATGATGGAGGCTCAGCGGCTCCTCTCATCACAGGGTAAGAGGCGGGGTTTCCGGTTACAGGGGCGCTTGACTGTTATTATTACAAACCCCTTCAATGTGCTCCCCCATTACTACACACACATACTCAATCTGGTGCCCGAACTCTCATCTTTCTTCACAGACCCTGGAGACTCTATAGAGAGAAATGTGAAAACTGAGGAGGAGGAAGAAGCATTGGTGAAGGATGAAGAGGAGGAATTTCCTCTACAGATCGGCCCAGGTAATAAACCTATAGAAATGATTTCCCCAGTCGCCCTGTTTGGTCACTACACACACTATTATGTGCCCCATACACACATAAGGGGCATTACTCTCATCCTCAGTCACAGACCATAAAGTCATTTTTATTATTATTATTATTATTGTTTATAAAGCAACATCGTATTCCTTGGGGCTGTACAAGGTAGAAGTACAGGGGCAAGACAAGTAAATACTTATAATACAACAATGATGACTGTAGCGATAACCCTTATCACCGGAGGGCTTCACCGCCCGAGACATCCTTTTCCCAATGGTGAGAGTTGCTGCAGGAATCCCAGAGTCATCCGTGAGGAAACAGGAACAGCCCTTACAAGGGCTAGTGAATTGTAATATAGCGTTTCCCCCAATAAGAGACAGAAATCAGTATTGAGGGTGAAGATGAACTGAACTTTATTAGTGCCACACTGGACCTTAAATGCAAATCACCATGCAAGGGGACCTCCCCCATGGACCTGATGGAGGACTGCATGACAAACACACAGACCAATGGGAGCAGGACACACAATCCCTCAACTCTGCCGGTAACACAATCAGCCACACAATGGCAGTCTGTAACACAATCAATCATCACAATGAGATTGTCTGTAACGCAATCAAGAGCATAATGACATTGTCTGTAACATGCTCAAGAAAATGAGTCTATGCAAAAGTCCAAGGACAGAAACAATGTCTTTAAAATCCAAAAGGCATAGAGTCTGTCACAATGACAATGTGTATAAAACACACAATATTATGAATGAAATGTAATAGCCAAGTAAATAAACACAAAGATGCAGGAATACATCAGGAGAGAAGGTCCTTTCCTTGCAAACTTACAATCTAAAGGGAGGGGATTTGAGACAATAGGCCATGTCGCAAAGAATATGTACTAAGCAGGTGCCCAGTGTTCTGAGGGATAAGACTGTAAGATGGGTGGGTTAAGTCAGATGATAGATTCTTCTAAATAGGTGGGTTTTAAGGGCAGTTGAGTGGAGTGGAGCAGCACGTGTGAGGTCCTGGACTCGAGAGTGGGAGGAGGTGATCAAGGTAGAGGACAGGAGAAGGTCATGAGAAGACCGGACTGCATCTGGGTTGGCATTTTTGAACTAGTGATGACATGTATGAGGAAGCGTGGTTGTAGAAAGCCTTGTAGTTTAGGTTAAGTAATTTAAACTAAATTCTTTCAGAAAGTGGGAGCCAGTGGAGTAACTGACAAAGAGGAGCAGCAGAGGAAGGGCGATAAGATAAGTAGATGAGGCAGGTAGCAGAGTTGAGGATTGCAGGGGGGCCAGTCTGTTAACTGGTAGACCACTGAAGACAGTGTTGCTGTAGTTTAGATGGGAGATGATCAGGACATGCACTAGAATTTTTGTGATATCGGGTGAGTGAAAGGGACAAATGCGGGCAATTTTCCAAGTGTACAGCACGGCCTGTTTCATTTCAATCATCACTTCTGGGTATTCCGCCACAAGGTGGCGCATTTGACTCGAGAAGATTTGTGGCTCCTCCCGGCTCTTTAAAATGCCAGGAATCACCCATAGACCCCCAGTGTTTGCAGTCACACTGCGAAGACCAGAAGATGGCTCTCTATGTTTTCGTAGGCGAGCGGGGCAACCAAGCCTGCAGCCCTGTAAGCCTATTCCCACCCACTTCCGGACCCTCCTGCCTCCCAGCCTTAGCTGACGAATCGGGTGATGGTAAGAGAGCACCGCAGAACCTATGTACTGAAGGGTAGCCGGCCATAGGCATATGGTGAGCCTATAGAGGGATGGGAGAAACCACTGCTGCCTGTGTGTCCCTGTGTTCAGGGGTGAGTTGTGTATTGCCTTTGGGGGTCGTGATTTTGTTCCCGGGCGCTCCTCTCCCTTCTTCTGTCCTGCATTCCCCCCTCTCCCTTCCCCCCCCCCCCGTTCCCCTGGTCCGCTGATGCCGTTCCCACTGCCGTGTCCCCCCTTTCCTCCTCCCCCTCTCCCTGGCGTGGCCGTTGTCGGGGGGGTGGTGGCATGCACTTGTCTGTTGGACTCCTTCCCCGCCGCCGCGGGCGTACTGTGCTCCATGGCGGGAGCCCGCCCCTTGAGGTTCTTTTGCTGCACGCCGTCTTGCTGGGGAGGTCGCGAGTTGGCTGCAGGCTCCTAACCACGCTGTCTGCATCATCCTGTGTGTCTGCCCGTACCTTCTGCACGCACGGCGCTCGCCTTTGCAGTTGGTCCGTGAGTCTTTCTGCGAGGGTTACATTGTTGGTGCATGTGCTGCGGGATACCCATGGGGGTGTTCATGTTTATGTCTTACAGGTGGGGTAGCAGTGTTGTGGTTTCTCCCGGTCCAATCCCTCCCCCCGTCCCTTCTCCATTGGGCATCCCTTGGGGGCATCCCGGGTGGCTTTTCTTAGCATTTACTCTGTGTTGGCCTATTGTGCCTCTGATAATCAGCATATGGAGGCTTCTGGGGATAGCGAGCTTGGGGGCCCCTCGGGGCAGGCTCGGCTGTGTGTTATGTGCGGGGCATCCCCTTTGAGTGGTGGTGGCGCGGTTTGTGTTCCGTGCGCCCAAAATATTATTGCGAAACAGGTTGGGATGAGTGCTTCTCTTTCCAGTCCTGCTCTCCCTTTGGCACCCCCTACTCCCCTGCGTCTGCATTTAGCCCCCAGTGAGGGGGAAGCTAGCAGGTGGTCGCAATCAGAGGCAAGGCCTCTAGTAAAAAGCGTCATCTAGACGCCGAATTGTGTCTCTTTTTGCCGATGAGGACGCATGTACGGCGGCCGTGACTCCCCGGAGGAGGGGGAGTTGTTCCGTGACTCGGACTCCTCTGGAGATCCTCAGGGCGAGTACGATAGTGATCTAATGTCCTCCTCGGATGAAGTTACCTGGCTCCCGGATGATACCGATAGACTCTTGTCGGCTGTTTTTGATACACTACACATCGCCCCCCCCCCCTCCGAAGTAGGAGCAGGGGAGCTCTTCCGCCCTGGCAAGCAAAGCTTGGAGTTCCCGGAACAGGGCCATTTCTCAAATATGGTTCTTAAGGAGTGGGAAAGCCCTAATAGGTTACCCTCGGGGCCCAAGGGGCTGGATAGAAGGTATCCCTTCTCAGCCGATTTGGTTAAGCACTGGTCGTGCCCACCTGAGGTGGACGACCCGGTCCTGGGGCTATCTAACACTTCGGTCATGCCGTCTCCCGACACCACAACCTTGCGTGATAGCGCTGACCGGCATATGGATCAGCTGGCTACCAAAAAGGCTACCTTAAGAGTCAGAATGGGCAACGCAGCCTCACTCATAGGCTCGAAGGGAGGACCCTGTAGAGCAGACAACACCAAGTTTAAATCCCAAACCGGTAGCAGAGGCTTACGCGGCAGACGCACATGAGTAACTCCCTGGAAGAAGGTTTTAACAAGCCTGTGATTGGCAAAGGATCTTTGGAAAAAAATGCCAGAGCCGAAACCTGTCCCTTGAGAGTACTAAGTTGAAGACCTGAATCCAGACCATGCTGTAAAACTCCAGAATCCTGGGAAAGGAAAAAACCCGACAAGATAGAGACTTGGACTCACATCAGGCAATGTAAGCATGCCAGACCCTGTAGTAGATAAAAGACGAAGACTTCTTCCTAGCCCTAATCATAGTATCAACAACAGAGGCCGGCAACCCCTTGTCCATCAAGATGGAGGTTTCAGCAGCCAAGCCGTCAAAGCCAGCGTTTGTAAATTGGGATGGCGCAGCTGTCCCTGAGTGAGAAGATTTGGATCCTTGGGCAAGACGTACCGATCTACTGCCAACTGCACGACGTCTTCGAACCACACCCTCCTTGGCCAACAGGGGGGCAACAGGTTGATTGGTATCCCCTCCTGGACTATCTTGCGCAACACCCTGCCCAACAGAGGAAAGGGAGGGAACACATAGAGGAGCCGAAACTCCGCCCAAGGTATTGCTGGCGCATCCATGGCGAAGGCCAGAGGATCCTGCGACAGGGAGACAAACGTGGGAAGCTTGTGGTTGTGATGGGACACAGGGAGTGAAATACTTCGTTGTTGAGGGATCATTCCCCTATCCAAGACGTCCCCCTGCTCAGAGAGTCTGCCTCCAGATTCTCCATGCAAGGGACATTCTCTTCCGCCCAAGACAGAATCAGGGACACTTTCTTGAGGGCTCGCTTGCTCCGAGTCCCTCCCTGATGATTGATGTAGGCAACCGCCGTCTGGTTGTCTGAGCAGATCTGCACAGCCCGACCCCGAATGTGGTGGGTCAACTGAGAGAGAACCAACCTGATCACCCGCAGTTCTAGAATGTTGATGGGTGCATGGGCCTCCTGGGGGCCCCACTGACCCTGGAATTTCAGAGACTTCCAAACTCCCCCCCAACCAGTCAGACTGGCATCTGTGGTGACATTCTCCCAACATGGAGGCAGAAAGGTCCTGCCCACTAGGAGATTCCTGGAGTCCAACCACCACGAGAGGGACTACCTGGTCAGAGGGGACAGAACAAATTCTTGATCCAGGGACACAAGGTCCCGATCCCAAACCGACAAGAGGTGCAACTGAAGAGGTCTCATGTGAAACTGGGCAAAGGGGACCGCCTCAAAGCAAGACACCATCAGGCCCACCAACTGCATCCCTTGCCAGATGGAGGGATGAGGACACAAGAGCAGGGCCCGTGCCTGCTTCTGAAGGCCCTCCACTTTCTGCTGAGGGAGAAATACCTTGACCTGAGAGGTATCCAGAGTCATGCCCAGAAAGGACCTCACCAAAGACAGAGACAGTGAAGATTCGGGAAAGTTAATCACCCAACCGAAGGACTCGAGAGTGGAGGTTACCACCTGAGTGTCCTGCTCGGCCTGGTGAAGAGACTAGACCACAATCAGAATGTCGTCCAGGTAAGGAAGGACAAGAAACGCTCGGGGGTGCACCACAAATGTAAGTAACTGTGCTACACTGTACTTAACACACTACATGAACCAAACACAAGAGGCTGGAGGGACACTGTCCCTCTTTTCCTCAGTGGCAGGAGCACAAGGAAAAAATATTAAACCATAATTAGATGAAAAATATATCAAGCATCATTTTATTAAGAACAAAAACACAACAAGTAATACAAAACATACAGACAAGATTAAAAACCCTGTATCTCCCCAATTTCCTTCAGTGCTAATAAAAAGCAATTAATATCTGGGAAACTCCTAAATATGGTTTAACTGGACTAGGAAGGTACCTTGTTTTTTGTGCCGGCACAAAACCCTCATTAATATAAGATAATTTAAACACAGTGTCTAACCTGAATAAAATCATATACGCAATATTGTGTGTGCCTCATAACTCCTATGTACATTACAGTATTGTGCTGTTTAAATATAAATAAGTATACAAACCACAAATTACTTAATATTCATTAGTGAATAAAGTGCTTCTAAGTGCAAAAAAATAACACACAGAACAGCCCTCACTGAAAAACCAACTGGTCATGAATACCTGTCAACAAAAAGACAAACCAGCGTGTGACAAATAATCAGAATACAAAATACATCACCAATAGGGGGGAGGCCCGGCAAACAAGTCCAATACAAAAATGCGGAGAGGGAGAGTGAACAGGAGGGACACCTACGTTCGCGGCCGTCCGTGCCGCTTCGTGAACTGACAAGCCACTTACTGTGTCCACCGGGTGTCCAGCTGGAATATCCACCTCAACTCCTTTTGTTGGAGGAGCCGTTTTACATCCCCCCCACGTGAGCCCATACTTATTTTTTCTATGCCCACGACTTTGAGGGATTTCGGATCCCCCCCATGCTTTTCCAAGAAGTGGGCCGCCACCGGAGAGATAGTCTTACCTAGTCTTATGTCCCTGCCAGCCAACCGAATGTTCGACAGATGTGCCTGAATTCTTGTCTTGAGGGCATTCTGGGTTTCTCCCACATACGCCTTGGGACAGCATCAGCTTAGCAAGTAAACGACAGACCTTGTCCTACAATTAATCAAAGAGTTGATCTTAAAAACCTTACCATTCCGTAAATTCTTGAACTGAGTGGTTCTTTCTATGTGTCCACAAACTGTACACTTTCCACATGGGAAGCATCCCACACTCCGCCCTTCCCGGAGCCAGTTTTCTGCTGCGGTATAATGACTCCTACATAAATGGTCTCTTAGATTGGGGGCCCGACGAGCTATCATTGATACTCTGGGACCCACTAACTCCGATAAAGAGGGGTTTGCAGTTAGAATATGCCAGTGCCTAGATAATACTCCGCGGATTTGCCTCCACTGTTTGTTAAAATCTGTAACAAACCGGACCGTCTCCACAGTATCTTTTGTGTGTTTACTTTTTTGAGAACGAGGTACCAATAATTCTGACCTCTCAGATCTTTTTGCTCTTTCGTACGCTCGTTTGATAATTTTGTTGGGGTAGCCACGTGCCTGAAATCTCTTGACTAGGTCAGTGGCTGCCCTCTCAAAAGCTTCTGGGTCCGAGCAATTTCTGGGTACGTGGAGGAATTGGCCGTAGGGGATGCCATCTTTGAGGTGTTGGACATGTGCACTGTCATAGCTCAAAAAACTATTTACCGCTGTCAGTTTTCTGTAGAGACATGTGTCTATCGTGCCGTCCGATGTTAGAGAAAGTTTAACATCCAAAAAGGTTACCTCATCTTTGGAGATGGTCGTCGTCAAGGTGATGTTGAACTCATTTACATTGAGTCGTTCCAAGAATTCCCGGCAAGCGGACTCCGTGCCCTGCCAAAGAATTAAAATGTCATCAATGTAGCGGTACCACCCCAATATAGCTGGGTGGTACCGCTCCAAATCAGCCGAGAAAACATGACACTCCTCTCACCAACCCAAGAAGAGATTGGCAATCGATGGGGCACATTTAACCCCCATAGCCACCCCGGACACCTGTAGATAGTATTGGCCATTGAATACGAAGAAATTGTGGGTCAAAACAAATTCCAGTAATTTCAAAAGGAACCCATGTAATTCCATCCTTTCGGTCGACTCTTTATCAAAGAAGAACTTAACCGCGGTCAGGGCTAGTTCATGAGGTATTATCGTATAAAGAGATTCAACGTCAAGGGTAACCAGAATCGTCCCTGGGGGCAAGTATATACCCTCCAATTTCTTCAAGAGATCCGTGGTGTCTCGGATGTACGAATGTAAGCTCAACACATGGGTTTGCAAAAACAAGTCCAGAAAAGAGCAAACGGGCTCCAAAAGGCTCTTAATACCTGACACTATCGGTCAGCCAAGGTGGAGTAGTGAGATATTTATGTGTTTTAGGTAACACATAAAATGTGGGCGTGACAGGGTGTGGAACCGTAAGAAATTTAAATTCATGGGCACTGATAATACCATTCTCCCGACCCTTGTTGACAACAACATTCAGTATGGCATGTACTTATTATTATTCTTTCTGTGCTGTCTTTAGTGTACAAAAGATTCCTTTTATAGAAGTTTGCAGATTATTGTTTTCCTTAAATAATGGAAGTCAAATTAATAGTAATTGTAAATATAGTTGCTAACTACTGTTCCACGTCTCTTAATCCGGTTCTTGGTTAGCGGTGGTTATAGGTTATGGTGGCTGGCCATTTTCATTCCCTTTTTATACTGTGCGCCCACTACTTTAGGGCACCCTGTGCTGCCAAGCCCCCCTTCCTCCCACCGTGCGGGCTATGCATTGAATTGCTTTCTGGTGCAATTGCCCCCGGAGCAGGCCCGCGGTCAAGGTGGGAGGTTGTCGCTCGGGGGTGGGGAATGCATTTGCCTCCCTCCGGGGGACAGATATCGGCATTTCACACTTGGCAGTGCGCAGCGTAGTATTTGAGCTGGCAGCTGTCACTCTTGATGTGCCCGCCCCTATACAGCTGATGCTTTCATTATTCGCTTCTTAGCTTAACCACACCCCCTTCCCCCCATTGTGGGCAACGTCACTTCCGTTGCGCGCTGTTGGAACGCAGATGCGTTCCATACACACATGTTTCAGCTTAACTGATCAATGGACGATTGAGATGGATACTTAGGGTATTATGAGGTATTATCATATAAAGAGATTCAACGTCAAGGGTAACCAGAATCGTCCCTGGGGGCAAGTATATACCCTCCAATTTCTTCAAGAGATCCGTGGTGTCTCGGATGTACGAATGTAAGCTCAACACATGGGTTTGCAAAAACAAGTCCAGAAAAGAGCAAACGGGCTCCAAAAGGCTCTTAATACCTGACACTATCGGTCAGCCAAGGTGGAGTAGTGAGATATTTATGTGTTTTAGGTAACACATAAAAAGTGGGCGTGACAGGGTGTGGAACCGTAAGAAATTTAAATTCATGGGCACTGATAATACCATTCTCCCGACCCTTGTTGACAACAACATTCAGTATGGCATGTACTTATTATTATTCTTTCTGTGCTGTCTTGAGTGTACAAAAGATTCCTTTTATAGAAGTTTGCAGATTATTGTTTTCCTTAAATAATGGAAGTCAAATTAATAGTAATTGTAAATATAGTTGCTAACTACTGTTCCACGTCTCTTAATCCGGTTCTTGGTTAGCGGTGGTTATAGGTTATGGTGGCTGGCCATTTTCATTCCCTTTTTATACTGTGCGCCCACTACTTTAGGGCACCCTGTGCTGCCAAGCCCCCCTTCCTCCCACCGTGCGGGCTATGCATTGAATTGCTTTCTGGTGCAATTGCCCCCGGAGCAGGCCCGCGGTCAAGGTGGGAGGTTGTCGCTCGGGGGTGGGGAATGCATTTGCCTCCCTCCGGGGGACAGATATCGGCATTTCACACTTGGCAGTGCGCAGCGTAGTATTTGAGCTGGCAGCTGTCACTCTTGATATGCCCGCCCCTATACAGCTGATGCTTTCATTATTCGCTTCTTAGCTTAACCACACCCCCTTCCCCCCATTGTGGGCAACGTCACTTCCGTTGCGCGCTGTTGGAACGCAGATGCGTTCCATACACACATGTTTCAGCTTAACTGATCAATGGACGATTGAGATGGATACTTAAAGACGGGGACACAGTAGGCGGGGTTTCCGGTTACAGGGGCGGTTGACTGTTATTATCACAAACCCTTTCAATGTGCTTCCCCATTACTACACACACATACTCAATCTGGTGCCCGAACTCTCATCTTTCTTCACAGACCCTGGAGACTCTATAGAGAGAAATGTGAAAACTGAGGAGGAGGAAGAAGCATTAGTGAAGGATGAAGAGGAGGAATTTCCTCTACAGATCAGCCCAGGTAATAAACCTATAGAAATGATTTCCCTATTCCCCCTGTTTGGTCACCCTACACACACTCTTGTGTTACTCTCACCTTTAGTCACAGACCTTGAAGCCATTTCAGTGAGAAATGTGAAAACTGAGGAAAAGGAAGAAGCATTAGTGAAGGATGAAGAAGAGGAATTCCCTCTACAGATCAGCCCAGGTAATAAACCTATAGAAAGGAATTCCCCAGTCGCCCTGTTTGGTCACTACACACACTATTATGTGCCCCATACACACATAAGGGGCATTACTCTCATCCTCGGTCACAGACCATAAAGTCATTTTTATTATTATTATTATTGTTTATAACGCAACATCGTATTCCTTGGGGCTGTACAAGGTAGAAGTACAGGGGCAAGACAAGTAAATACTTATAATACAACAATGATAACAATGTGTATAAAACACACAATATTATGAATGAAATGTAATAGCCAAGTAAATAAACACAAAGATGCAGGAATACATCAGGAGAGAGGGTCCTTCCCTTGCAAACTTACAATCTAAAGGGAGGGGATTTGAGACAATAGGCCATGTCACAAAGAATATGTACTAAGCAGGTGGCCAGTGTTCTGAGGGATAAGACTGTAAGATGGGTGGGTTAAGTCAGATGATAGATTCTTCTAAATAGGTGGGTTTTAAGGGCAGTTGAGTGGAGTGGAGCAGCATGTGTGAGGTTCTGGACTCGAGAGTGGGAGCAGGTAATCAAGGTAGAGGACAGGAGAAGGTCATGAGAAGACCGGACTGCATCTGGGTTGGCATTTTTGAACTAGTGATGACATGTATGAGGAAGCGTGGTTGTAGAAAGCCTTGTAGTTTAGGTTAAGTAATTTAAACTAAATTCTTTCAGAAAGTGGGAGCTAGTGGAGTAATTGACAAAGAGGAGCAGCAGAGGAAGGGCGATAAGATAAGTAGATGAGGCAGGTAGCAGAGTTGAGGATTGCAGGGGGGCCAGTCTGTTAACTGGTAGACCACTGAAGACATTGTTGCTGTAGTTTATATGGGAGTTGATCAGGACATGCACTAGAATTTTTGTGATATCGGGTGAGTGAAAGGGACAAATGCGGGCAATTTTCCAAGTGTACAGCACGGCCTGTTTCATTTCAATCATCACTTCTGGGTATTCCGCCACAAGGTGGCGCAGTTGACTCGAGAAGATTTGTGGCTCCTCCCGGCTCTATAAAATGCCAGGAATCGCCCATAGACCCCCAGTGTTTCTCTGCAGTCACACTGCGAAGACCAGAAGATGGCTCTCTATGTTTTCGTAGGCGAGCGGGGCAACCAAGGCTGGGGCCCTGTAAGCCTATTCCCACCCACTTCCGGACCCTCCTGCCTCCCAGCCTTAGCTGACAAATCGGGTGATGGTAAGGGAGCACCCCAGAACCTATGTACTGAAGGGTAGCCGGCCATAGGCATATGGTGAGCCTATAGAGGGATGGGAGAAACCACTGCTGCCTGTGTGTCCCTGTGTTCAGGGGTGAGTTGTGTATTGCCTTTGGGGGTCGTGATTTTGTTGCCGGGCGCTCCTCTCCCTTCTTCTGTCCTGCATTCCCCCCTCTCCCTTCCCCCCCCCGTTCCCCTGGTCCGCTGATGCCGTTCCCACCGCCGTGTCCCCCCTTTCCTCCTCCCCCTCTCCCTGGCGTGGCCGTTGTCAGGGGGGGGGGGGGTGGCGGCAGCGTGCACTTGTCTGTTGGACTCCTTCCCCGCCGCCGCGGGCGTACTGCGCTCCATGGCGGGAGTTGTCGGGGAGGTGAATCCGCTCATGGCGCTGGGCGCCTTTCGCAAGCTGCGAGGGCGGCGCCGCATCCTGCCCCTTGAGGTTCTTTTGCTTCGCGCCGTCTTGCTGGGGAGGTCGCGAGCTGGCTGCAGGCTCCTAACCACGCTGTCTGCATCATCCTGTGTGTCTGCCTGTATCTTCTGTGCGCACGGCGCTCGCCTTCGCAGTTGGTCCGTGAGTCTTTCTGCCGGGGTTACATTGTTGGTGCATGTGCTGCGGGATACTCATGGGGTGTTCATGTTTATGTCTTACAGGCGGTGTTGTGGTTTCTCCCGGTCCAATCCTTCCCCCTCCCCCCTGTCCCTTCTCCGTTGGGCATCCCGTGGGAGCATCCCGGGTGGCTTTTCTTAGCCTTTACTCTGTGTTGGCCTATTGTGCCTCTGATAATCACCATATGGAGGCTTCTGGGGATAGCGTGCTTGGGGGCCCCTCAGGGCAGGCTCGGCTGTGTGTCATGTGCGGGGCATCCCCTTTGAGTGGTGGTGGCGCGGTTTGTGTTCTGTGCGCCCAAAATATTATTGCGGAACAGGTTGGGATGAGTGTTTCTCTTTCCAGTCCTGCTCTCCCTATGGCACCCCCTACTCCCCCGCGTCTGCATTTAGCCCCCAGTGAGGGGGAAGCTAGCAGGGGGTCGCAATCAGATCTGGCGCTGCGCGTAGCCAGCATTGAGCAACAGCTGGCCCGACCGATGGCGGGCAAGGCCTCTAGTAAAAAGCGTCATCTAGACGCCGTCAGGGCGAGTACGATAGTGATCTAGGGTCCTCCTCGGATGAGGATACCTGGCTCCCAGATGATACCGATAGACTTTTGTCGGCTGTTTTTGATACACTACACATCGCCCCCCCAAAGGTGGCGAAGAAGAAGCAGGGCAAGCAACGCTTGGAGTTCCCGGAACAGGGCCATTTCTCAAATAAGGTTCTTAAGGAGCGGGAACGCCCTAATAGGTTACCCTCGGTGCCCAAGGGGCTGGATAGAAGTTATCCCTTCTCGGACGATTTGGTTAAGCGCTGGTCATGCCCACCTGAGGTGGACACCCCAGTCCTGGGGCTATCTAACATTTCGGTCATGCGTCTCTCGACACGACAACCTTGCGTGATAGCGCTGACCGGCGTATGGATCAGCTGGCTAGTCATGCCTTCACCTTTGTAGGGGCCGGTTTGCGCCCGGCCTGCGCCGCGGCTATTGTGGCCATTGCCATTTTTGTGTTGGTTGCCATGGACAATGCCGTCCGGCTTGGCGGTAGGGCTTTGGCCCTGTTGGTGGCTATGCGTACGTCCGTCTGGTTGCGTCAGTTGGCAGCTGACACCGCCGCTAAGAAGTCTCTCACTGGACTTCCCTTCACTGGACTCCGTCTTTTCTGTGAGCGTCTTGATGTTCTGACCAAGGATGGTAGGCACCCCCAGCGTAGAAAGCAGGCTCGGCCCTTTCAGGGTTCCTCTTCCTTTCGTCCTTCAAGGGGAGGTTGTGGGCCCTCCTTCTCAGGTAGTCGCAGAGATTCTTGGGGTCGAGGCAGATCTTGCTGTCGCCCGGGTCTCTCCTGGGGAACCAAGCCCAAACCCTCTCCCAAGGCCCCTCAGGCATGAGAAGGCGCCCTCACCCGACCGGGTGGGGGGACGGCTTCGGCTTTTTGCTCACTTCTGGAGACTGCTTGTCCCAGACCGGTGGACCTACCTTCACGTGCCGATTTTCCCAGGTCACCAGAGGTTCCTGAGGTGCACTCTGGGGGTTCAACACTACCAATTTGTGGCCTTGCCGTTCGGTATCACCTCGGCTCCTCGGGTTTTCACCAAGGTGCTGGCTGGCGTCATGGCTCTCCTGAGGAACCAGGGTATTCGCATCCTCCCTTACCTGGACGACATTCTGATTGCTGCTCAGGCTCTTCATCAGGCCGAGAAGGATACTCAGGTGGTGACATCCACTCTCGAGTCCTTCGGTTCGGTGATCAACTATCCCAAGTCTTCACTATCTCTGTCTTTGGTGAGGTCCTTCCTGAGCATGACGCTGGATACTTCTAAGGTCAAGGTATTTCTCCTTCGACAGAAGGTGGAGGGCATTCAGACGCAGGTGCGGACTCTGCTGTCGTGTCCTCACCCCTCCATCCATCAGGGGTTGCAGTTGGTGGGTCTCATGGTGTCCTGCTTCGAGGCGGTTCCCTTTGCTCAGTTCCACATGAGACCTCTTCAGTTACTTCTCCTGTCGGTTTGGGATCGGAATCAGGAGTCCCTGGATCAGGAGTTTGCTCTGTCCCCTCCGGTCAGGAGTCCCTCTCCTAGTGGCTGGACTCGAGGAATCTTCAAGTGGGCAGGTCCTTTCTGCCTCCGCGCTGGGAGATTGTCACCACAGATGCCAGTCTGACCGGCTGGGGGGAGAGTTTGGCAATCTCAGAAGTTTCAGGGTTAGTGGGGTCCCCAGGAGGCCCACACGCCCATCAACATCCTAGAGCTGCGGGCGATTAGGTTGGTTCTCTCCCAGTTGACTCCCCACCTTCGGGGTCGTGCTGTACAGGTCCGCTCAGACAATCAGACGGCTGTTGCCTATATCAATCATCAGGGAGGGACTCGGAGCAAGCGAGCCCTCAAGGAAGTGCCCCTGATTTTGTCTTGGGCGGAGGAGACTGTTCCCTGCATCTCGGCGGTTTACATTCCGGGGGTGGAGAACCAGGAGGCGGATTTGCTGAGCAGGGGGACGTCTCGCCTGGGGGAATGGTCTCTCAGCAACAACGTATTTCACGCTCTGTGTCGCCGCTGGGGTCTGCCGGATGTGGACCTGTTTGCGTCCTGTCACAATCACAAGCTTCCAAGATTTGTCTCTCTGTCAAAGGATCCTCTGGCTTTCACCACAGACGCGCTAGCAATTCCCTGGACAGTTTCGGCTCCTCTATGTATTTCCTCCCTTTCCTCTGCTGGGTCGGGTGCTGTGCAAGATAGCCCAGGAGGGGGTACCGGCCATTCTGGTTGCCCCCCGCTGGCCGAGGAGGGTATGGTTCGCGGACGTCGTACAGATGGCAGTAGATCGGTTCGTCCTGCCCGACGACCCAGAGCTTCTCACGCAGGGACAGCTGCGCCATCCCAATTTACAAACGCTGGCTTTAACGGCTTGGCTGCTGAAACCTCCATCTTGATGGGTAAGGGTTTGCTGGCCTCTGTTGTCAATACCTTGATTCAGGCTCGGAAGAAATCCTCGTCTTTTATCTATTACAGGGTCTGGCATGCTTACATTGCTTGGTGCGAGTCCAAGTCTCTATCTTGTCGGGTTTTTTCCATTCCCAGGATTCTGGAGTTTTACAGCATGGTCTGGATTCGGGTCTTCAACTTAGTACTCTCAAGGGACAGGTTTCGTCTCTGACAATTTTTTTTTACCAAAGATCCTTTGCCAATCATAGGCTTGTTAAAACCTTCTTCCAGGGAGTTACTCATGTGCGTCCACTGCGTAAGCCTCTGCTACCAGTTTGGGATTTAAACTTGGTGTTGTCTGCTCTACAGGGTCCTCCCTTCGAGCCTATGCGTGAGGCTGCGTTGCCCATTCTGACTCTTAAGGTAGCCTTTTTGGTCGCTATTACTTGTGTCGAGTCTCTGAGCTGGCGGCGCTTTCCATGAAACCTCCTTATTTTGAGCGGCTTCAGGATAAGGTAGTGTTCCGGCTTAAGCCGGATTTCTTGCCCAAGGTTGTATCTGCCTTTCATCTCAATCAGGACATTGTCTTACCTTCTTTGTGTTCTACCCCTTCTAATCCTAAGGAACGGACCCTTCATTCTCTGGATGTGGTCAAGGCGCTCACATTTTATTTTGTCGCCACTGAGTTGTTTAGGAAATCTGATGCTCTGTTTGTTCTCCCTGCTGGACCTAGGAAAGGTTTGCCTCCAGCAAAATCCACTATCAGCAAGTGGATCCGTCAGGCGGTGGTGCAAGTTTATTCTGCTAAAGGGAAGGAACCTCCGTTCCGTGTTACTGCTCACTCTACTAGAGCTATTGGTGCCTCTTGGGCTTTTCAGCACCAGGCTTCTGTTGAACAAGTTTGTAAGGCTGCTACTTGGGCTTCTGTATATACTTTTTCCAAGTTTTACAAGGTTGATGTTAGGGTCTCAGCTGATGCTGCTTTTGGCCGCAAGGTGCTTCAGGCGGTAGTGGCTTGAACTGCCTGCTGTTACTCATTGGGGATCCCACCCTACTTTTATGGACACTGCTATTGGATGTCCCAGAAGTAATGATTGAAATGAAACAGGCGGTGCTGTACACTTGGAAAAAAGACAATTCTGTGAGTACTCACCTGTAGAATTGCTTTTACTATGCATGGCACGGCCTGCTTCAATAATCATAACATCTGGGATATTCCGCCACAAGGTGGCGCAGAGCACCAAGAGTTGTAGCTCCTCCCGGTACCCTATAAAAACAGGATCAGCTGATACCACTTCCAGCGTTGACAAGCAGTGATACAAGAAGCCGGGAGGTAATCAAGGTAAAAAAGGTAAAAAAACCCAACTAACTTAGAACAATCACCATAAAGAGGCGACCAAGAATAACGATAACAAGGGTGGGGTGAAGCAGGCCATGCCATCTATAGTAAAAGCAATTCTACAGGTCTGCTTCAATAATCATAACATCTGGGATATCCAATAGCAGTGTCCAAAAATAGGGTGGGATCCCCAAAGAGTAACGGCAGGCAGTTCAAGTCACTACCGCCTGAAGTACCTTGCGGCCAAAAGCAGCATCCGCTGAGGCCTTAACATCAACCTTGTAAAACTTGGAAAAAGTATGAACAGAAGACCAAGTAGCGGCCTTGCAAACTTGTTCAACAGAAGCTTGGTGCTGAAAAACCCAAGAGGCACCAATAGCACGAGTGGAATGAGCAGTAACACGAAAGGGAGGTTCCTTCCCCTTAGCTGAATATGCTTGCACCATCGCCTGACGGATCCATTTGCTAATAGTGGATTTAGCCGGAGGCAAACCCTTCCTAGGAATAGAAGGGAGAACAAAGAGAGCATCAGATTTCCTGAAAGACTCAGTAGCAACCAAATAAAACAAAAAAGAAAGTTAAACCTCTGCACACTCATACTATTGAAAAACCTAGCTAACACTTGTTAAGAATATGGACTGTTAGTTAACATAGATTGCAATGAATGTAAAAGCGAGGTAGCCACGTGAAGGCCGTCCAATTAGTACCCCGTCCCTAATATTACTAAGTTTAAAAGTTTGTGCAGACATTGCTACTTCTTTACTTGTGTGTGCACAAGCAATGCAATACATGAATCAGCCTGTCTAAAGACATTGCAATATCTAAACTTGCTTGCACACACACAATGAAAAATACTTTACTTGCCTGCACGTTCCCACTCCTTAAGCACCATATTGGTGAAATGTTCCTGCTCAGGGAACTCCAGACGCTGTTTGTCAGGCCCGAACAGCTCACCCTGCTTTTTCTTAGCCACCTCAGGAGGGACAATGTGCAAGATTTCAAAAGTATGAGACAGCAGACTATCAGTGTCCTCAGGGAACCGTGGTTCCTCCCCGGATGCAGACCCAGGGTCACTCTCGCCACCCTGCTGCTGGTCCCCAGAGGAGTCGGAGTCCTGGAAAAGTTCCCCTTCCTCTAGGGAGTAACGGCCACCAAAAGCATCAAATTCCTCATATTCCTCAGTAGAGAGGGAGGGACTGGAAGTCAGGTGCCGCTTCTTGCCAGAGGCCTTCCTAGGAACAGGCCTGGCAAGCTGCCTTTCAATGCTGGCCACACGAAGTGCCAGATCAGACTGAGACCCTCTGCCATTATCCATTATCCCCCTCCTGGGGGCTAACTGCAGGAGCGGGTGGTAGGTGATGCCGAAGGAGGCGCAGAGCTGGGAAGAGAGGTGTTCAACCCAGCCTGGGCCGCAACGATACCCTGGGCGCACGGCGCGCACACCGCGGCACTGTTACTCAATGGGGATACCCCACACATGGCACACAGCCGGGATAGTCCCAAAGGACCCCCAAGCATCCATATGGTGATTACAACAGGTGCAAAAGCCACCCGGGATGCCCTCAGAAGCCAGTAAGGGGGAGATGGGGGGAGGAAGGAGTAGAGCCGGGAGAAACTACAACCCACAGGTGTCCCGCCTGAAAGACCTAAGTAAAAAAGGCACATGAGCACCCCGCAATACATGCCCCAGGAAAGCAAAACCCCAGAGGGGGACTCACGGACCAAGCAGACAGAAGGATCACCAAGGGAGACAGTCCCAGACACGCAGCAGACACAAAATGGCACCGGCAGAGGAACCTTGAGGGGGGGTAATGTGATACATGTCATCCCCTGGCCCCGCCCCCGAAGAGCGCGAAAACGGCGCCCACATGATCTCACCAGCGCCATGACAGTACAAGTGAAAAACGCCACAAGTTATAGCGCCGCCCGCCGCGGAGCGCAGTACAAAGCGGTGGCGGCGGCGGTCACTAAAAACACCTAGAACACAACACTCGCCGCCGCTATTCTGCCCCCCCCCCCCCCCCGCCAAACACCCGGCAGGGAGAGAGGCGAGCAGCGTCGGCAAGACCCAGTCCAGAAAAGAGGGGGGACCCCAGAAAAGAGAGAAAGGGTTACAGTCCCCGAAAACACTCACCCCCTCAGCCGGGACAGGAACTCCGCATCCCTCAGTAGACTCACCATAAAGCCTATGGCTGGCTACCCTTTGTGGTACAGGCCTGCGGCCTGGAGCAATGCTCCTGGAGCACTTGACCCTAGTGCTCTTCTACCCTCACCCAATCCGTCAGCCAAGGCTGGGAGGCACGGAGGGTCCGGAAACGGATGGAAATAGACTTGCAGGGCCACAGGCTTGGTTGCCCCGCTCACCTGCGCAATATAAAGAGCCATCTTCTCTCTTCGCAGTGTCACTGCAGAGGAAACACTGGAAGTGGTATCAGCTGATCCTGTTTTTATAGGGTACCGGGAGGAGCCACAACTCTTCTGCAGTGCTCTGCGCCGCCTTGTGGCGGAATATCCCAGATGTTATGATTATTGAAGCAGGCCGTGCCATACAATAGGAAAATACAATTCTGTGATTACTCACCTGTAGAATTGTTTTTACTGTGTACAGCACGGCCTGTTTCATCCCTCCCTTGTTATCGTTATCCTTGGTTGCCTCTTTATGGTGATTTGTTCAAAAGTTTATTTTCATGTTTATCTCCCGGCTTCTTGCATAACTGCTTTTCAACACTGGGGGTCTATGGGTGATTCCTGGCATTTTATAGGGCCAGGAGGAGCCACAAATCTTCTGCAGTCAACTGCGCCACCTTGTGGCGGAATACCCAGAAGTAATGATTGAAATGAAACAGGCCGTGCTGTACTCAATTCTACAGGTGAGTAATCACAGAATTGTATTATTTTTGAGTTGGAGGCAGCTAGTGCCTGAAAGTTTGGTGTAAATGAAAGAGAGTCCAGTATAACCCTGAGACAACATGCTTGAGGAGCTGCCGTGATAAAGAGGTCACTGACAGATATATTTATGTTGGAGATAGGAGCAGAATTGGATGGTGGGAAGATGACAAGATCTGTTTTGTCTATGTTCAGTTTAAGGGAGTGAGAGGACATGAATAAAGAGAAGTGCCATTAGACATTCCGGGTCCTGAGATATTAGGAAGAAGAGTTCAGGGCCTGAGAGATAGATTTGGGGGTCATCTGAGAGGCATAGGTATAGATTAAAGGGTATAGATTAAAAAGAGTAGGGGTCCGAGGGCAGATCCTTGTGGTACCCCAACAGATAAAGGGTGAGGAGAGGATACTGTGTCAGGGTGGGATACGCTAAAAGTGCAATCTGAGAGGTAAGAAGAGCCATGAAAGACTTTTGTGAGGAATATAAAACCTGAGAAGGAAGCAGCATGAATAATAAATAGGAATGTCCTCTACAGATCAGCCCAAATAAGACATATTTTCCTATTCCCACATTTCGGTCTTTCCTCTCACACACTTGTGCCCCTCGTATATCTACGCTATAGATTCTCATATTACTTTTTAGATCTAGAATTATTGGAGGAGGATGGCGTCATCTGTGCCGGTGACTACAACTACATGCAAATAGTTCCCACTTATCGCACATAAAGTCAATACGTGTGGGGGAACTATTGAGTATGAAAATAAATATCCTTTACCCCCAATATTTCGAGACCGATTTTTAAACTTTAGAAAGATTACGTCAGAGAGGTTACACAGAATGGACACTTTGTAGATGAGATAGATATTCACTATTAATAAGAAGAAAAGAAACCTGCGGTATATAAATTGATATTTTTATCGCCTCGTACAGTATGGAATATAAGAATGAGGCTGAAATGAGTCATGAAAATTATGAGGTTAGAAAAAAAAAATTAGGTTAGAGCCTTTCCCTAGAAGGGACATTTTGGAATTAGTGAGGAGATCACCTAACCGGGGGAGGCCTCTTTCTCCAGGTTTATTTTCTACCCATCTGTCAGTGTTTGAGACCTTGTCCCTAAAAGAGCACGACACGTGCTAGACCTAGACCTGCCCTGAATAAGTGTATGTACACCTGTCCTGAATAATTGCCCATACACTATAAAGAAATATATATAAAAGCTCGTATCCAATTCTTGTTCAGCCTATATAGTAACTAGTACCCCCTTTTTTTTGTGCCGGCACAAAAGCAAAAAAATACAAAATCCATAATAAATAAACACCCTTCAAAATTAATACACCTTATTGAATCCATAAATAACTACCCCAAGGTGAAATGTGCATTGTGCAAATACTGATGCAAATTCATTATCCCAATTGAAAAAATAAATTAATTGTATACTTCAAAACATCCATGACATAAAACATAACCCAAATAGAGTAATCATCATATCAGTGCAGAAATGTAACATAAGGACACAATCTAAAACAAGTATACATGCAGTAACAGAAAGAGAGATACTCAGCTGTGTGGAGACATAGAAATCAATCACCAGGGAGGACAGTCAGGGCAGGAGGCTGCTCCACCTGCGCTTCGCGGTATATGAGACCGCTTCTTGCTTGGGTGCGGGGAATGTTTTTTCTCTCCCGCTCTTATATTCACAGGGGAGGGGAGGGAGGGGGAGGAAGACAATGCCCAGTGCCGGCATGGCCGTGCGCGCTAAACCCGCAGCAGCGGGCGCGCGCGCCCCCATCCGCCGGAAATGACGTAGCGAGCGGGGCGCCCGTAACCACGGACACCTCCGCTCGCAGCAACAGGTCGGCGCGCGGCCAGCCGGCACGCCCACTATTCCCACCACTGATGGTGCGTCCAGCATTAGGCAGGCTCGCACGCACCATGCCGAAACACAGTGCGCGCGCCCAGCCCATATGAACAGGGCGTGTCCCAACCAATAAACAGCATAAGCACCTGTGTCAATGGAATGTGACAGCTAGGTGCTGCGCTGTCCCAGGATCCCACAGGAGCAAAGTAGGGACAAAAATAAAAACCTATATCAGCTATTTGATATTATTGAAGTAACATTGCAGTATATCAATTATAGAGTTAAAACTCAGAGGACATGTAACAAGTCAAATTAGTGCAGAACTGCCGGGATCACTATCTATGCCCATCCATGATAGTATTGACTAGAGAGGCAATAATTTCCAGAGGTAAGTATTCCCCCACCCCCCCCCCCTCGGCTTGTTCTATCATATTTATCAACTGTGTCTACGTGTTTATACATAACGTTGATCGACAAAGAGGCCTTTGTTGCGTATTTCTACAGTCAGTGAGTGGATGGTATTCATTCCTCCTTTCCAAGGGAAGGCTGCGTCTTCAAGATTTACATCTTTTCTTTTTTTGGTCCTTCCATCCTCTCTGACCACCCATTTGCCTCATTCGGGATAGACTCAGTTCGTGCCCCAATCCTGTGAAAACACACATAAAATCAGCATGTCCATTCAAACAGACTGACATCGTCTTCTTTTGGGCCAGGCAAGCGCCACCTGGGATGCCCCTTCGCCGGGTCCATCCCTATGGTGATCGATTGTCGGCCCAAATTTAAATATATAAAAAACCAAAAAGAAAGTGTATGTACCCATACTCTAAATAATAATAATTAACAGTGAAAAAACACACAGCGAAATAATAACAATGAGTTGGGACTAACCGCCCCAACATTAGATGTGCCATACAAACCAAATTATATCCTATAAGTGCAGGATAATATCGTGAGAATAACACTAAAGAACACCAAAAAGTGCAACGCTATCCCCCGTTGGTAATGCAAAATTATTCCTTCTGGTCAGAGTGGATATGACCACATGGTTTATATCAGAACAGATGACACAGCCAATGGGCCTGATGCAGAGACTCCTCTGAACTGACCTTAAAACCTTCCGATTGTCCGGGGCTCCCGTTTGAATCGTGGCTCAAATGTGATGCAGAGCCTCCGTCGGAATGGCTCCCTAACTGATCCGTAAATTTGACTTCACTCGGAAAGCTTTTTTTGCTCTCTCGAGTGCCTTCAATTTGATCGGGGCTCCCGTTCACGTTCACACGGGCTGCCCGTTTTTCCCTGATTTTTCCTGGCTTTTTGAACGTACCTGCTTGGTTTCCGTCGTATTTGACCTTCCATTTTGGTGGTTTTAGCAAGTATACTTACATCTCCATGGCTCTTCAGTTGCCAATCTGGCTACACGCAAGCGCACATCCCTAAACCTCCATTGGAATATACATATGGCAACCACTGCCAATTTGACACATATATATATATTTATGTTAAATTTTTGTTGTTCCTTTTTCCTTGCCATTAATGCATACCTTAATCTCCTTTGTGTTCCTTTTTCCTTGCCATTAATGCATACCTTAATTCTTTCTGATTGTTTTTGGTTTATTGTCCCATATCTAAACCTTTTGTGTCATGTAAATGTGTGATGATGTTGTGTGATTGTACATTTGCAGGAAAGACAACACACAAAATCTTTTTATTTGTTTTTAATTCAAACGTTGTTTTTATTTTTTTTTTTGGATTAGGATTTTTCATATTTTTTTTTGGGGCAAAACTAAAAAACAATTAAAATTTTTATGCAAAATAAAAAACATTAGGCCTCGGGGTCTTGTGCCTGTGGTTTTCTAGTATCTGTGAATGATAAACAACATTAGTTTAGCATTGTTTTTATGGTTTGGTTGGGCGTGTTTTTTTTGGGGCCCTTTTTAAACCGGACCTTCAGCGTGATTTAATGAAAAGCCCAAACTCTTAAAAAACGATTCCGCAGCATCATCTGTTAAAAAAAGATACAAGGACCCACCATTAATCCACAAAATACATTAACAAGTTTCCTGGCCTAACTAAAGTCACTTTATTAACCTCTTGCTGCCTCACATTGCCCTAGTTCTTCTATCTGCATGTAGCCTAGTTTGTAGCTGCGTACATGGGTTAAACTAAGGTGGGCTGGTATGTAACGTGACAAACTAAGTTGTTTCAGACTATTCTTGCACTTTGTTTTTTTTTTATTATAAGGAATGTGTGCGTGCACATAAACGCACGCTCGCATACTCACATCCATGATGATG
Organism: Gastrophryne carolinensis; assembly: GCA_027917425.1. NCBI lineage: Eukaryota > Metazoa > Chordata > Amphibia > Anura > Microhylidae > Gastrophryne > Gastrophryne carolinensis. The sequence goes on from CM051237.1 coordinate 7,901,835, forward strand.
TCGTCCTGCTCCTGTGTAAAGATGGCATAGCTCCTGGTATAGCTCTGACGTTCCCCCGCAGTGACGTGCAGGACATCCCAAATTGGAATGCCCCAGAGACATGATGCCTGTAACCCAGCCCTGGATTTCTTCACACTCCAAAGGGCTGGGTTACATGGGTTTTGGCCTGCTTTAAAACATCATGACCAAATCAGGTTAGGATGGAATAACCCACCTCCTTTACATTATTATTAAAGTAGCAAAAACAACCACCCACAAGGGGGGGAAGATAATATGAGGTGGCACCCAACTACTGGTGCTGTGGTGCACTACTTTAGTGTTCCATATACCTAAACTGAAATTAAAAAAATAGGGGTAAGCCCCAATTACCCTATGGAATTTCCAACCAAAGATTTTACTATTGCACACACGATAGATAATAAAAAATTATAATATTTTAATGATTTAATCCTAATTTACATTTATACAAACAAGACATAGACAAATTTAAAAGACATATAACACAACTGTAATGACCTTATCTGCCACCGGGGGGCATGGGTGTACCATAGTAAAAAACGTCCAATAACACTACCATATGTGCACACATATATACATCACAATGTCTCCTCAAGGTAACTATATTCATATACAACCAATTCTACAATAAAGTGCTATAGTGCAAAAGTGCATCAATCTCATTAGCAATACAAATAATAACAAACATATAAAACATAATCCCCAACCTCAGGAGACATAAATCCGTGACAAAAAAACAATCAAAAAACTTATCTGTGACAGAATGATGGTGGCACCACAGCCCCCCCGTATATCGAGCCCACGCGTTCCGAGACGCTGGGTCTCTTCCTCAGGGCAGTAACTTTATTATTAAAGTAACACAGGTTCCCTCACATAAAGCAGAACAAAATCCAGAGCGGCCACTGGTCTTCCCCCTGGAAATCCCAGATCGGGATGCCCCACTGTGTGAAACCCTTTTTACTGAGACTTTACTCAGAAATGGCAGACTCCCTCTCTTAAAGCGGAACAAGCCAGGATTCGTTTAATGACCTTTGCAGGCGTATATTGTAGTGCCCCCCCAGTCTGATCAAGACAACGGAACCTCATCTTCAAGAGACCAAAGGCTCGCTCCACCACAGAGCGAGTCCTCCTGGGGGCAGTATTGTAGGGCTCCTCTGCCTGTGAAGATGGGTGCAGGATTTGGGTCAGCAGCCAGGGGAGCAAAGGATAGCCAGAGTCTCCCCCCAAAAACTAAAAAAAAATAAAAAATAAAAAAAGGTGTGCATTGCAGCAATAGAAAAGAGGGACAAATAGGTGAGTGGGGTAGGGTTGGAGTAAAGGACATTTGTAATGAGCCTACATGCACATCCAACCTGTACACTCATTAAAAAAGTCTGGGGAATACTACTTGCATAAGAGGGCAAGAACATGACGCAATAGGGTTCTATCACTTAACCCATTTAATTTAAAGTAAAAAAAATAGGCTAAAAATATACTAACAAAAAAATTACCAAATAGTGTGTTAAGGGAAAAAAAAATAAAAGACAGGGTGGGCAACCAATACAAGTTTCATACACATACCCAGTAAGGCGGGTGAGCTCAAAAAGGTGCAGCCTGGTTTCTGCCATACTCAGCAGGACAAGACCGCGGAGCTGGCGCCGCTGATGTGCTCCAACAGAGGACTGCATATTATTGCCCGAGTGCAAATACGGCTGCTCTGACTTGCCGTAAGTGAAGGCTCGGCGGCCCCGTTTCATTAGGCTGATTTCAATTGGAAAACAAGGCTCTGCATCACTGAAAAAAACGGAACAATGAACGAGGCGTCCGTTTTGCCGGCAAACAGCCTCTTGCGAGCCGACAATCGGAAAGGCGGCTGAGCGCACACCTGAGCGCATAAACGCACACTAAAATCAACGTAGCACCCTTTCCTGACCCGATAAAAGCCCAAAACCAACGGGGAAACGCACGGGGGAACTGAACGGGGAGGCTCTGCATCGAGCCAAATATGTCCCCATCTATCACAAAAAAGGAGAAAAGGACCAATCCTCATTCATCCCCAATGGAGATCTACTGCTTAGTTGGAAAATCCAACGTAACTCCCTTTGGAGCAGGAGTTTTTTAAAATCCCCTCCAGGGGGCACCAAGATGACTTTTTCAATGCCCACCACCCTTAAGGTGGAAAGGTCCCCCCCATGTACCTCCAAAAAATGTCGTGCTACGGGAGAGACCATCTTACCTGCCAGAGTGTCTCGCTGGGCCAGGCGGATGTTCGACATATGGGCTTGAATTCTGGTTCTTAGAGCATTCTTCATTTCTCCCACATATACCATGGGACATCCACATTTCAATTTGTACACCACCGATCTCGATCTGCAATTCACAAATTGTAAGATTTTAAATTGTTGGCCCTTTCCAAATTGGTCACCACATCCGTTTTGTCCATAAAAAGGCAGACAGAGCAATTCCCACATGGGGCACTGCCGTTTACGGACATTTTCGACAGCCATGTCTTTGGTGGCATATAATGATTATGGCACAACTTGTCCCTCAAATTGGGAGACCGTCTAGCGGTGAGTCTAGCTCTTGATCCAACTATAGGGGAGAGAGTGGGATCTGTACTGAGTAAGTTCCAGTGAGTCGGGATGAGATTTTTGACCCTGTCCCACTGTCTATGGAAATCCATAACCAATCTAACTGGCTCACCCTTGTTCATCTTCAATGTCTTTACCTGGTCTTGCTTTCTGTAATTCGGTACCAGGGTCTCTGATCGTTCTGTTCTTTTCGCTCTTTTGGTAGGCTCGTTCTATCACCCTATATGGGTAACCTCTGGCCTGTAATTTGTAAGTTGTAATTCCGTCCTTTACATGTCGTATGTGTGCACTCCCGTAGTCCAAAAGGCTATTGACCGAGGTGGGTTTCCTGAAGAGTCTGGTGTTGATGGTCCCGTCCTGTTCAAGAGTGATCACCAGATCTAAAAATGTCACCTCTTTCCGGGAAATTTCATACGTTAATTTAATGTTTAAATCGTTCCGATTTAGTGTATCAAGAAATTCCCGGCAGCTCTCTTCCGGACCCTGCCAAAGAAGAAGAACATCATCAATATATCGGTGCCACCCCAAGACAGTGGGGTGGCATCTCTCAAATTCTGACAAAACTATGTTTTCCTCCCACCACCCAAGGAATAGATTTGCTATCGAGGGGGCCCACATCTCGCCCACATCGCTACCCCCGAACACTTGTCCATTAAAAGTAAAAATATTGTGACCCAGAATAAAGTCCAGTAGAGCCAAAATTAATCTGTGTAACGGCTCTCTCTCCCCTTGATTCCTTCCTAAGAAAATAGCGGACTGATGTGATCGCTAGGTGATGTGGAATGATCGTATATAGCGATTCCACATCGCATGTCACTAGACAAGTGTCAGGGGGTAGTTATATATTCTCCAGTTTCCTAAGCAAACCCCCTGTATCCTTGGTGTAGGAGTTAAGACTGGAAACATGGGGCTGAAGAAATAAATCAACGAAAGTACATGAAGGCTCCAGTAGGCTCCCTATCCCAGAGACAATAGGTCTACCGGGTGGAGAAGAAAAATTTTATGAATTTTTGGCAACACATAAAAAGTAGGCATCACCGGGTGTGCTACCGTAAGGTATTTGAATTCCTGTGAGTCTATGACTCCCTCTTCCTTGGCAGTTAACAACAATAGATCTAATTCTGCCTTATTATCCTGAATAGGATTATTGGGGAGTTTCATGTAATACCGAGTGTCATAGACCTGGCGATTCACTTCCCGGACATAATCGGTGGTCGCCCATACCACCACATTGCCCCCTTTGCTTCCTTCACTGTTATTGTTGGGTTCGTCATTAAATCCCTTAGGGCTTGTTGTTCTGCCCTTGTGAGATTTATACGTCCACGCATTGGGCCCAAAAATGTGCCTTAGGCTTAGAAGAGACAAAATACCTGGGCTATGTGATTGGGCGAGGAGTGGTCAAGCCCCAGGTTAACAAAATAGAAGCCATCCGTAACTGGCCACGTCCTAACACTACCCGCCAAGTGAAGTCATTTCTGGGGTTGGTGGGGTATTACATGAGGTTCATTCCCAATTTTGCCACCATAGCGGCACCATTGACAGACCTGTTAAAGGGACGCAAGTCTGTCATGGTGAAATGGAATGAACAGGCCGAAAAAGCGTTCTCCGCGTTGAAGTCTGCCCTGTGTGGGTCTCCGGTGTTGGTGACACCTGACTTTAAGAGGGAGTTTATAGTACAGACCGATGCCTCCGAGGTAGGTCTCGGTGCTGTACTGTCTCAGGAAGTCAACGGGGAAGAACACCCCGTTGTCTACGTGAGTCGCAAATTGACACCTGCGGAGACCCGGTATAGTATCGTAGAGAGAGAGTGTTTGGCCATTAAGTGGGCCCTTGAGTCTCTTCGCTACTACTTGCTGGGTACAAGTTTCCGTCTGATTACGGACCATTCTCCCCTCAAGTGGATGTGCCAGGCTAAGGACAGGAATGCCAGGGTCACCCGGTGGTTCCTGTCCTTGCAAAATTCTCCGTAGAGCACAGAGCGGGCGGTTGTTGGGTAATGCGGATGTCCTGTCCCGGGCACATTGTTTGTCGTGTGTCCACCCCCTCAGGGTTGAACAAAGAGGGGGGTATGTGGCAAGGTGCAAGGGGCCGTCATTGACGGAAGGTATGTGGCACCAAGGTACCTGGCCTTGGTGCAGTAAAATCGTGTGTTTTGTTTCCCAGCATCAGCTGCTAATGGCAGTCTGGTGCTGAAGTTAGTATAGCTGAAAGGCTAACCCGGGACGGTTTTACTGGGATGGAGTAGAGCAGGGTGGGGCTCCATCCCACTACCCAGGTCCAGGTTTTACAGGCCGCATAAATAGCCTGGGGAATCTGCTGTGCAGGGTCTGTGACTGGAGCTCCCTTGTGGAGTGAGACTCTGTGAGCCTGGCTGAAAACTCCTATGCAGGTGGTTTCATGCGGACCCAAGGTGGATTCAGTTGCAAAGCAGCAACTTTGCCCAAGGACTAAAAACGCTGATTGCCTGTCTGATTGACTTATGCTGCATTCTCCTGAAAAGGTGATGTAACCCGAAAGGGCATATGCTTTTATGGATTTTGGTGTAAATAAACACGGACTTTAAGTTTAACTTTTCGCCTCTGAGCCTCTATACTGCAAACATTCTGCTGTCTACCAGAGCTAATCATCACAATATGTAATTATGTTTGACATATAACAGAATATTGTCTATTTGTTTATTTAAATATGTGGGCGTGTGGTTTCAGATCAGGGTTTTGCCATCCCATTCTATGTCTTTCCTTTAGCTGGTGTTAATACTTACCTTGCTCCACTAATGTGGTATCTATTACAGGATGCCTTGCACTTGTCTGTTCTGTAGTGATTCTGGATGGGGCAGTGGGACGCAGCATATAGTGACAGCTTGAGTGAGTCCCCCTCCAATGTGGGAATGCCCTGACTGCCCCTGCTGTCTGGAATGTCCCTCCCCTTCTCTTTCTCTAAAGGTTTCACTTTTTCTTGCACAACAATGGTTTCAGAGCTAATCTTAGTTTTCTTACAAGTGATCCCAGGAGCTGTTTTATGTTCAGCAAGGTTTCTTTTTAACCTTCTTTAATCCCTCGATCTCTTATTTTCTCCAGGTGCTGGTTCAAGCCTGAATAATATGGACCAACATGCAGTAATCTCTTTAAATGTTAAAATAAAAGATGAAGACATAACAGCAAAGGCTACGGGAGACCCAGCACTGCACACTGTACATCTCCTATTTCACCCTTCTGCACAGGAGGAAAGTCAGTCTGTGTTCCCTACACATCATACAGCTCATAGATCTAAGAAGCCATATTCATGTTCTGAATGTGGGAAATGTTTTTCTCATAAATCAGCCCTTATCACACATGCAAGAGTTCATACAGGGGAGAAGCCATATTCATGTTCTGAATGTGGGAAATGTTTTTCTCGGAAATCATCCCTTATCACACATGAAAGAGTTCATACAGGGGAGAAATCATATTCATGTTCTGAATGTGGGAAATGTTTTTCTGAGAAATCACACCTTATCAGACATGAAAGAGTTCATACAGGGGAGAAGCCATATTCATGTTCTGAATGTGGGAAATGTTTTTCTCTTACATCAGCCCTTATCTCACATGAAAGAGTTCATACAGGGGAGAAGCCATATTCATGTTCTGAATGTGGGAAATGTTTTCCTCGGAAATCAGCCCTTATCTCACATGAAAGAGTTCATACAGGGGAGAAACCATATTCATGTTCTGAATGTGGGAAATGTTTTTCTGAGAAATCACAGCTTATCAGACATGAAAGAGTTCATACAGGGGAGAAGCCATATTCGTGTTCTGAATGTAGGAAATGTTTTTCTCGGAAATCAGCCCTCATCACACATGGAAGAATACACACTGGGGATACATCATATTCATGCTCTGAATGTGGGAAATGTTTTTCTCAGAAATCATCCCTTATCTCACATGAAAGAGTTCATACAGGGGAGAAGCCATATCCATGTTCTGAATGTGGGAAATGTTTTTCTCAGAAATCAGCCCTCATCACACATGGAAGAGTTCATACTGGGGAGAAGCCATATTCATGTACTGAATGTGGGAAATATTTTTCTGAGGAAGCAAACCTTATCACACATGAAAGAGTTCATACTGGGGAGAAACCATATTCATGTTCTGAATGTGGGAAATGTTTTTCTCATAAATCAGCCCTTATCTCACATGAAAGAGTTCATACAGGGGAGAAGCCATATCCATGTTCTGAATGTGGGAAATGTTTTTCTCAGAAATCAGCCCTCATCACACATGGAAGAGTTCATACTGGGGAGAAGCCATATTCATGTACTGAATGTGGGAAATATTTTTCTGAGAAAGCAAACCTTATCAGACATGAAAGAGTTCATACAGGGGAGAAACCATATTCATGTTCTGAATGTGCGAAAAGTTTTTTTCAAAAATCAGACCTTATGAAACACAAGAGTTCATGCAGGAGAGAAGCCACATTCATATGAATGTGGGAAATGAAACACATGAAAGGAGTCTCTTTAGAGAGTGGAGGTGACAAACCATGTGGTGAGATTCAATTTCCTGTGCCTCCTGTATCTTCCCCCTCTATTCTCTAATAGATGTAGAAAGCCATTCATCCCATCCCTGAGCATCCCAGGAAATGTATATCATACAATTATTATGTTAGGTTATGGTGATAGGAAGGGAGGTAGTGTTATATAATCAAAGCAAAAAGCAATACTTTGTTATGTGTCCATAATTTATCAGCAAACCTTTCCCAAAGTGGACTTTTTTGTCAACTAAACATTTTTTAACTGCTATACTTTTTATACCCTGTATTGTATATATTGTCTGCCATGTATTACTTCATAATAGGGACTAATGCTTATCCACTCTGTATATTGCATTTATTGGTCCTTATTTTCTAGCTCATAATTATATCAGTTTAACCCTTCTAGTGCCAGTAGTCTCACAAAGCTACTTCTTTAACCACTAAGTGCCAGCTACGCGAGACTCATGGAGCTGTCACTTAACGGTTGGAGAGGCAGCTACCCTTTGACGGCCAGCATACCTAGAGTTTTTATCACCAGATCATTTTTTACTATTTTGCGCTACACTTGTTCAACTGTGATTCCCAGGAATTTTCCAGGAAAATTATATATTGTTCTTTTCAGCAGAGTCTGGGCTTTTTATGTGAAATGCCTCATTTGTAATTATTTTAATGTCAATATTTTGGGGTGACATATGAACAAAAAAAAAGGCCTATTTCTCCCGGTTCTAACGGTACCACATATGTATAGGTAGACACAATTTCTTGTCCAGGAGACTCCCCCAAACTGAAACAGCGCTTTAGGAGATTTTCAGATAAAATATGACTGCTATAAGCACCTTGCAGTTTTTCTTTTTAAAAAACATTACATTTGAAATACCCCCCACAAACTCCTGAAAGTGCACACCTCAAGCTTTCTAGGCGTACCAGGCTTGTTGATGTGGGCACAGTTTTATGGAAGTAATCCCTCAATTTATTTTTGGTTGCAAAAAAAAAGAATAAAAAAAAGCAGAATCAAAGCTACATTTTGCCTAAAAACAATATGCAAATGAGTTAAGTCTGAAAAAACAAGGTCCCCTGCACAAAACAATACCCATCATGCATAGGTACTGTCAATGGAAGAGTTGCGAAACACCACAAAGTAAAGCATGTGCGTAAGGGTAATTTTACTTGAACATTTCAGCTCTGCAGACAAAGTGCGCACTTTCAACCAAAACAACCCCTTACATTTGGAATACCCCCAAAACCATATATTCCCTAAAAGTACACACATTAAGCTTTCTAGGTGTACTCAGCTTAATGCAGTGACTCCATCTTTCTGGAACAAATGTCTCAAAAAAATTCTTTGGTTGCACAGGGTTTACCTAAAAAAATATATGACATTTTTTTCCTAAAATATCAATATGCAAACAAGAAAAAACAAGCTAAATCTTAAAGCACAAGGTCCCCCGAGCAGAACAATACCCAACATGCATAGCTACTTTTAACTGCCAGCCTACTTGAGATTTTGCCAACCTCTGTTGACAGGTCATTTTTCACCATTTTGCGCTATGTTTAACTGTGATTTTTGCAGGAATTTCCAGGAAAATTAGATCATTTCTTTTTGCGGCAGAATTTAAAGCGGACCTTCACTCTGAATAAGAGTCTATCTTATATGTTTCCCACACCCTGTACATACAGATTGTCCACATTAAAAATCATCCTACCTGCATCTACTGCATGTTATGAGCCTTTAAACATCCAAGATGGCGGCTTATGGAAGCAGCCATCTTATCAGGCAGCCTGCAAACAGGAAGTGCCTCCTGACTGTGCTGCTCTGCATTCTGGGACTGCTGACCTTTACCTGACCCCACTCTGCTCTGTCTGAGCAAAGCACAGCTATAACCCGCCCCCCTGTACCTTATCCCACTCTCCTCTCCTCAGTAAGTGTGATGCTTCTGAGTCAAGATGGCGGCTCCCGTATCCTAAATTCCTGAACAGAGTTGCAGCCCAGTGGGGGAAAGAATAAGAAGTTAGTGACTAAAAATGTAAAATATATTAATTTTAGATGCTGGGGAACTGTTTTTTAAGAGTTTGGGCTTTTCATTAAATTACGCTGAAGGTCCGGTTTAAACTTGAACATGAAATGTCTTGCTAGCAATTATTCCACTGTTTTTTTTTTAAACCTTCACCTTGGTACTTCCAGTAAAAATATTATTATTTAAAAAGTTGTCTCATTTATTTTAAATAAAACACTTATTTTATTAAAGAAAACCATATTGCATGTAAAAGTCCCATTTCTTCCAACCTCAACGGTACCACATATGTATCGTTACCCCCCCCCCCCCGGTTCCTGTCCAGGAGACTCCCCAAACTGAAAAGAGCATTTTATAACATTTACAAATAAAATACAACTACCATCCACACTATAAAGGGTTAAATAAAAAATTTGGCACAGGATCACCCCTTCCCAGATAAAAATCCCCCAGAAATGGTGTGAGGTTTCCCCTACCCAGCATAACGAGCCCAGGGACACGCTACCCTGCAGGCTAGAAGCCTGCACAGCCTAAATAACCCCTGGGCTCTTCTGTCTGCCTACTTTGGGAAACAATATTCCAGGTTGCAGGTGCACACTTACCGCCATGTGTTCGGGTGCCAGGACTGCGGTGACCCGCTGTGAATCCAGGTAAATACAAAGGACCGGCACTCCGTTTAAAGGTAATGTATTAATTGCCTACAATCGCATAGCTTATTCCAAAGCACATTAACCAGATATCAAAGTTCATATGTTGGCAATCGACAGTCCATAAGGGCGAACGTTTCGGGGGCACAGAAGTCCCCCTTCCTTAGGGCACACTGACAAACCGTGCTAACAGAGAAGGCTCATTGAATAAAAAAAAAAACGGAACATTTGAAATTCCCGCCTGACGTCATAGTGACGTCACCGGGCGGCCGCGTGGGTAACAATGGCAAAAACAAGAATAAACATCCAAAATAAAGTATAAGAGACTTACCTGTCACCATTGGGGCACCCAAAAGGCAGTGGTGCCCCGTCACCGCTGGCTGCAGCTCGCCTGTCAACGTGCTGCGGAACCCCGTCTGTCAGAGGGACAGGGTGTATGGAGCCTGATGACAACTGATGACGTCACAGCAGCCGCGATCCTATTGGATCCCTGGTGCCATCACTGCCCCAGCTCACAGGACAGACGTGCACCCAGGCACCATAGGCCCCAGGATGTTCTGGGGAGCGTATCATGTACCATAACACCCTGCAGGCGGTGAGAGCATAGCTCCCGGTTCAGATGGTCGTATCCTAATCATATATAGTAGCGAAAATCAAATAACATTAAATATTTGTTGGAAGAATCAGAGGGACAAGAGTGGGGAAAGATGAGTAGGAAGGGGAGGAAAAAAGGAGGGTGGAGAATTGAGAAGGGTTTGGAGATGGAAGAGGAACGAGAAGCTGAGAAGAAAAGACAGGGAGGAGATGAAGAAAAAGAAGGGATTAGCAAGAGGGACAGTTGAGGAGGAGGAATCCAAGACTTAAGGAAGAGAAGGGGAGGGGGGAAGAGAAGAGAGAGCCAGGGGAGGAGACCAGGGAATGCGGAGGAGGGGTGAGCGGAGTAGCATAGCAAGAGGGATTAGTAGGAGGGACACGATGAGAGAGTAGAGTGAGCAAAAAGAGAAAAGAAAAGGCAGAGGCCTTTGGAGATGGTGGGAGAACAAGAGTGAGAGGAGAAAAGAAGGAAAGAGAAAGAAGGGATTATCGAGACGGACAGTTCGAGGAGAGGGAGTGTAGGACGAGAAAGAAAGAAAGGGGGGAAAGAAGAGAAAGACACAGGAAAAAACGCCAGGGAGGAGAGAGGAGGAGTGAACTAAATAACAAGAGGGATTAGCGTAGTAAGAGGGACAAGAAGAGAAAGTGGATTGAGTAAAAGAGGGGGGGGGGCAAAGGCAAGAGAAGAAGCCCACAGATCACAATTTAAACTGGACCTTCAGCGTGATTTAATGAAAAGCCCAAACTCTTTAAAAACCGTTCCCCAGCATCTAAAATTAATATATTTTACGTTTTTAGTCACTAACTTATTATTCTTTCCCCCACTGGGCTGTAACTCTGTTCAGGAATTTAGGATATGGGCGCCGCCATCTTGACTCAGAAGCATCACACTTACTGAGGAGAGGAGAGTGGGATAAGGTACAGGGGTGGGGTTATAGCTGTGCTTTGCTCAGACAGAGCAGAGCTGGGGTCAGGTAAAGGTCAACAGTCCCAGAATGCAGAGCAGCACAGTCAGGAGGCACTTCCTGTTTGCAGGCTGCCTGATAAGATGGCGGGGTCCATATGCCGCCATCTTGGATGTTTAAAGGCTCATAACATGCAGTAGATGCAGGTAGGATGATTTTTTAATGTGGACAATCTGTATGTACAGGGTGTGGGAAACATATAAGATAGACTCTTATTCAGAGTGAAGGACTGCTTTAAGCGGATTACAGAAATTCAAAAGAGGGACATATTTATGTCAATTAGAGGGACACGACGTGGGAATCAGAGTTGTGGTAGATAGCAGGAGAAGCCAAATCATGTATTGAGACCCCTAGGTTGCACAGTGTCCAGTTTATGGATCCAATAGGTCTCCCTTTGTAGTAGTCTGAGATGACGGTCACCCCCACGGCGTGGTCTCTCCGTGTGCTCTATGACCATTCCTCGGAGCTCGTGGGTTTAGTGGTTATGCCTGACAAAGTGAACTGCTACTGGCTTCTCATAGTCTAAAGACTCCCCATTCTGGTGTTTATTAATGCTCCGGTGTTGCTGGAACCTTTTCTTACAGGGACCGATCGTCTTCCCAATATAGAGGAGACCACAGGGGCATTTTAACAGATAGACACAATAGTCTGTCAGGCAGGTAAATATGCCGCAGATCTTATATCGCCGGCCAGTGTGGGGATGGGTAAATCCAGAGCCAAGGATTAGGGAGTTGCAGACATTACAGTTGTTGCATCTGAAACATCCTGTCCTAGTGTGTAACGTAACGGGTTTCTTTAGGTATTTTTCTTTTTTTGTCCTTCAGATATGAGGGTAGTCGGCACACATATGGTTGTAGGTAAAAGTCTAACCATTGGGCCAGCGGCCGAGTCTGTCCCTGCCACAATGGGCCAGAATTTAAGGGGGTTACACCCCTTGTGCACCTTGGGTAGGCCATAGATTATAGGTGTGATTGGATGCTTGATTTCAATATATTTGGCAGTATATTCTAAGCATACAGCACGTCCTGCTCCAGATGTAGTAATAACATGTGGGTAATCCTCCGCCTCCGGCGCCGTGCACTGCAGACATGTAGAAAACAAGCTCCTCCCGGCCCTACATATGCCGAGGGACCTCCCACAAATCCCCAGATTTCTATGCAGTGCTGGAACTGCGAAGACATGAAGTATCACGCTCTCGCAGGCGAGTGGCGCTTACAGCCCAAGGCCCTGCGGGACTATTTCCACCCGTCCTTTTGCGAAGAATATGCCTCCCAGCCTGGGCTGCATTGGTCGGGTGAAGGTAGGCAGCACCTAGTGTGCTTACGGAGATAGACTCCACCGCAATCCCCCACCATAGGGTAGGCGGTCAAGGCTAATGGTGAGCCTTTAGTGGATGCCCCTCCCGCATCATTGCCCCACGCCCCGTGTAGCGGTGAACCCCGAGTGCTGGGTCACCTTCTTCCTCAGTTCCCCCCGTTAGTGGGGGGGAAAAAGAGGGGGGGTTGTTGGCCTAACATTGCCCTATTACACTGTTTGCTTATAGCCTTATTGGTTACCGTGGGTCAGAGCCGCACTTCAAGCATTATGTTAATGTCGGCCGCAGCGCCTTTAATGTACCTTGGTTTGGCGCGTACGGCGGCTCCGTTTAGCGACGCTATGGCGTTTATTACTGTTACCTCTTTCTGTCTTGTTCCGCGCTTAGAGCTTTGCGCTCTCCGGGGGGGGGGGGTGTGTGGTCTGGTTTGGCGCGTTCCGCGTCGTCTGAGCTCTGGCCCGCCCTTCGAGGTTCGCTTGGCGCCATTTTGTCTGTCTTCCCGCGAGCGCGTGGTCACGATCCTCCTCTTCCTTGATTACTGCCCTCACGGGCGTTTTCGGTTATTAGTCTTCTTATAGCGCATGGCTCTGATACCCCCTTTTCTCCTTATGTCTTTCAGACGCCAAGATTCCAGTGGCTTCTCCCGGCCTGATATATATATCTTAGCGGGTTTATTCCTAAATTCTCCCACATCCCTAGCGGGCCTTGGGGCATCCAGGGTTGCTTATAGCATAAATCCCTGCTGGCATATTACTTAGATTAATCATCATATGGAGGCATCTCAGAACTATGTGTCCGGGGTCCCGAGGGGACAAGACCGGCTGTGTACCGTGTGTGGACAACCCCACGCTGATGCTGACAGAGCACGGGTCTGCGGTCCGTGTGCTGAACAAGTGCTGGCCCTGCAATCAGGTTTACCCGCCTTTATCGTCAGGCTTGATGATAACCGTGTTATCTTGTCTCAAGGTAGACAAAGCTGTGAGCTCACCCCTTGAAAGATTGCAGTGGTATCTTTTGGACTGCATAATGTGTACAGTCTGCCCTTACAGGACTATATTAGAGGCACTTAATGGAGTGTCTCTAAAACAACTTGTGACATTGCCAACTAGAGGAAAAAACATTCTGGACTTAGTTCTGACCAATGGGGATCTGGTGTCCGAGGTCAGGGTTGAAGAAAATCTGAGTTCCAGTGACCATCAATGCTTATGGTTCAGAATAAAAACAGACATTGTGCAATCACACACCAGAACCAAAGTGCTAGACTTTAAGAAGACAAACTTCAAGGAGATGGCGGAGAATGTAGAAAGAAAATTAGGTGAGTGGAACAGAGTAGCAGAAGTGAGTGCCCAGTTGTCACTATTAAAAATGGCCATCTTAAAGGCAACTAAGCAATATGTGAAACAAACTAGCAAGAATAAAAGGAAGAAGAAACCATTATGGTTTACTAGGGAAGTCAGCACTATCATAAAAGATAAGAAGTCTGCCTATAAGAAGTATAAAGTAAGTGGAAGTGTAGCTGACAGAGAGGCGTATAAAATTAAACAGAGGGAAGCAAAACTGCTAAAGGGCAAAAGGAGGAAGAAATGGCCAAATCTATGAAGAGGGGAGATAAAACCTTTTTCCGATATATTGGTGACAGAAAGAAGAAAAACAATGCAGTCTCAAAAATTAGAAATAGGGAAAATAAATATATTGACGGAGATAAGGCTGTGGCTGACCATCTGAATAGCTACTTTTGTTCGGTATTTTCAGATAGTAGCAGGCATGGCAAGGGCACAGCATCCCGCTGGGAGGGCACAGCTCTGGAGTTTCTGGAGGCTGATGTCCTATCCGAGCTGGCACATCTAAAGGTAAGTAAGGCAATGGGTCCAGATGGAATCCACCCCAGAGTTCTAAGGGAACTTAGGTTTGTGATTGCAGCCCCTCTGACTGATTTACTTAACCATTCCCTTTCAACTGGTGAGGTTCCAGATGATTGGAGAATGGCCAATGTCGTACCAATCCTTAAAAAGGGGAGTAGAGAAGCCAGTACTTACAGGCCAGTTAGTTTAACATCTATAGTGGTCAAATTAATGGAAACACTCTTAAAAAAACAGATAATTTCCCATCTAAAAATTAATGACCTATTGGACCCAAAACAGCACGGCTTTACTGAGGGCAGATCATGTCAGACCAATCTTATTGATTTCTTTGACAATGTCACTAAAGTGTTAGATGAAGGTGGTGTTGCGGATATCGCCTATCTGGATTTTAGCAAAGCCTTTGACACTGTACCACATAAGGAGCTCATAGATAAGTTATTGAAGGTAGGACTCAATCCCTGGATAGTTCAGTGGATTTCCAGTTGGCTGAGGGATCGGTATCAGAGCGTTGTTGTAAATGGTGTGCAATCTGAACAAAGGCGAGTTACAAGTGGTGTGCCGCAAGGCTCTGTCCTGGGCCCCATTCTTTTTAATATATTTGTAAGTGACATAGGAGAAGGCTTGGTAGGAAAAGTTTGTCTGTTTGCTGATGATACAAAGGTTAGTGATAGGATGGATATTCCTGGAGGTGTCTGCAACATGGAAAATGATTTAGCTTTACTTGATAGATGGTCAGAGTTTAATGTCTCTAAATGCAAAATCATGCACTTGGGTAGAAGGAATCCCTGCTCTGAGTACCGTATGGGCAGCACTGTGTTAGCCAGGACCTCGGAGGAGAGAGATTTAGGGGTACTGATTACTGATAGCTGCAAGATGAGTGGACAGTGTAGCCAGGCAGTGGGAAAAGCAAGCAGGATGCTCGGCTGCATAGCTCGAGGCATCACCAGTAGGAAGAGGGAGGTTGTGATGCTGCTGTATAGAGCCCTGGTGAGGCCACAGCTAGAATACTGTGTGCAGTTCTGGAAATACTGTGTGCAGTTCTGGAGACCTTACCTGCAAAAAGACATTATTCAAATAGAACGTGTCCAAAGGCAGGCAATGAAAATGGTGTAAGGACTTAAACTTAAAACTTATCAGGAGAGACTTAAATAACTTAATTTGTACAGTCTGGAGGAAAGAAGGGAGAGGGGGGGACATGATTGCGACCTTTAAATATGTGAAAGGATTGAATAAGGTTCAGGAAGGAAGTGTCTTTAAGAAGAAGCTTAATGATAGAACAAGGGGGCACAACCTGAAGCTAGTCGGGGGGAAGATCAGGAGCAATGTTAGAAAGTATTATTTTACAGAAAGAGTAGTAGATGCTTGGAACAAACTTCCAGCAGAGGTAGTTGAAAAATCAACAGTCACTGAATTTAAACATGCCTGGGATAAGCACACATCTATCCTAAGATAAAGAGTACATACAGTATACACATAAGGACAGACTAGATGGACCGTATGGTCTCCTTCTACCGTCAACCTTCTGAGAAGATTCAGACTTAAGAAACATAGCTCTAAAAGACTATGGTTTATTTTTTGTATGCTAGAGTAACGCTTTGAGGCTGTACCCATGATTTCTCTGAAATGCTATAAGCCTTTTATGGATATAACCATGACACGCTCAAATAGTTTGTCTGTGATAACTTTTCTATCCTTATATGGTAAAAACGTTCACTGTAAAATATGTTTAAGTAACCCCCTTTTCCTTTACGTGATAATGTAACGCCTTCGAAATAGTGTATATATACATTTTACTAATAAATGAGGAAGCAGAAGTTGCGCCTTCACTCTCGCAGTGATACGCTCTCTGAGTTTCGCTACACACCCTGTTGTTGTGTATTGATTTCTCTTAGAGTATATTAATTGGGAATCGGACAACAGAAGCCAGACCGAGTCCGGTAAGTGACTCGGACCCAACATTTACGTGGCGTCCGAACAGGGACCCTCTAGCGGTCGCAAGAGGTATCGCACCCGCCGAACGGAACATCAACTGACGCCACCTCGGAACAGCAGACGTCAAAACCTGGCCAGGTAAGAGAAACCTTTTATATTCTCTTCTACTCTGCTCTTCCTTGTGAGGCTTCCGTTCTAAGGTGAGATAGGCTTATCCAGCCTCTGCGAAAGAGGGTCATTTTTGATAGAATCCTAAGGCGCTTCTGTTGTCTGTATTTGTTTTGTCTGTCTGTTCCCCTAAGAGTTTATTATTTTGGAGAGAAAGTGATAAAATGACAATGAGCCCAGGCATTTAGTTAAAAACTTTGGACGGTCACAAGACGCCCCACTCCGCTGGCTAGGAGCAATCCGTTGACCCAGCGATCGGTGAATGCAAGTGGTGACTCGAAGAAGTTTTAGATAGGAATTATACTGTATGGTTTTATAACTCATTCAGGCGAGAGCCAGCTGTTGCGTTGATCAGTATTGACGGCGCCTTCATGGTGCATGCCAGCAGATCCCGACAGCATTGACTTATAAAGACCACAGTATCCAGGCTTAGTTGCAAGACCGGGATGTAGGAATGTGTGATTTCTAGTTAAGTAACGCCAATTTAGTTTTGAAGCAAAGGCAAAGGAAAGGTACACCAGTACCTAGGACTGACACCTACCCATGTGTTAGAAGGTGATGTGTGGATAGTGATCCTAATTGTTTGTCTTGGCTTAATTGCTGCCACGTGTTTAGTGTGTAGGATCACAGAAATCTTCAGAGAACGACCGGCAGACGTTCTATTTTCCTCAGTACCCTAGGGGGAAGGCAATGAAGGCTAGTCCACAGAGAGGCTAGACCCCAATAAGCTACCTAGGGCAAGGTCGCTGAGGAAGGATGGGAAAAGGATAGTCCAAGTTAGATGTTGCAGCAGATAATTGGCAGACGTTAGAGGAAATCACAAAAGAAAGATGTGGCGCAGATGCCGCTAAAAATCTAAGGAAGTTCTGGAAGGAATTTAAACTAACTCATAAATGGCAATTAGATTCAGGAAAATGGGAACAGATAGCTAAAGGAAAACATGGCATTATTTTTGACAAAGGATGGGATCATCAAGTAGAATGTGCCCTGAAACTTTCAAACTTAGCAGAAAAGGAAGAGTGGACCTACAGTCCACATAGAAAACAATGGAATACAACTCCATTGCTACACCCGAAAGACGAAGCATTGCCCAATGCTCCAAGAAATCCCCCAGTGCCACCACCACCAGCTTATGATGCTACAGTTAAGAAAGAAACTAGTAAGTTGTATCCACCACTCCCTGTGGCAGGTAACAGTACGTATGGCCCTGAACCAGATATAGGCTTGTGGCAATGTTATTGTGGAATGATTAACAAAGGTTGGGATAGAATGTGTACCCAATGTAAAGTCAGGGAACAGGATGAAATAGTTAACGAAAATGATACATGGAAATGTAGAAACTGTGGTTGTAGAGGAATGGATATCACCCAGACTGAGTGTAGGGTTTGTGGAGCTGATCAGCAAGGAGGAGATCCTGATGATAGAATAAATATAGTAACGGAGAAAACCTGGACTTGTAATCATTGTATGACTTATGGCTTACCAACCAAAGTCACGCATTGTCCAAGGTGTAAAACTTACAGACATGCAGGTCCCCCACCCAGAAACAACACCTATCAATTAGTTGCGCCTGTGGTTACACACACTAGGACCATTGCAGATGCTGCAAATGCAGGACAGTTTCAAGTGCAAGAAACTACAAGCCGTGGACACCAGCCGAATGCATGGCTTTGTTACAAAATGCACCTGATCCTCTCACTAGCCCCTCTAGATTTGGCAGATATGTAGTTCAAATGATGGAGTCCCATAATGCGACCTGGTTGGATGGAGAAGATCTCTGTAGGATGAAAATGTCACCTACTATGTTCCATCAATTCATAGATCACATGAGACCACAAAGAATTGCAGATAGTAGGGACCCATTTATACAAACTTTCACTATCTTTTGTGCTGATAAGCAGAGACAGAGAGGAACAACAGCAGCAGGTGCACAAGGACCTACTCAGTCAGTCACTGACTTCTACTTAGCTTTGGAACAAACATACATTGATGAGGGTTTAGATGTAAACGATATTGGAGTCCAAAGATTGTTTGTTAGGGCCTTCATTGATGGTTTGAAATCTATTGTTAAAGAAAAATTGAAAGCCAGTACTCCAGACTGGAGAATGAATCATACCATGGCACAACTGTTAGCAAAAGCACAAGGTATTGAAATGGACATGCATGAAACTAAACCTAAGGTCCGCATGGTAGCACAAGTAAGTACAGATGTTAGACCCAGACAAGGAAATTCCCAGAGGAAAATTTTAAAATGCTACTACTGTGATAAACCAGGTCATATCAAGAGGAATTGCAGAAAATTTGCTGCTGATCAAGGAGTAGCCCCCAATAAGTCAGTCCCCAAAATTAAAGATCAGGACTGACTACAAGCAGTGACATTTATAGTACCAGCAAGGACACCTATTGTCCCAATAGAAATTGAGGGAAAAACAGTTGATTTTTTAATTGATACCGGAGCTACTAAATCTGTGATAAGCGATAAAGTTTTAGATAAGCATCAACAATCACGAGCTCAAACTATAGCTTCAGGGTTTGACGGACTACCTAGGGTCATGCCTGTTTCTAAGCCACTAGAGGGCAGGCTTGGTCCACACATGTTTATCTCTAAATTTTTAGTTTGTGAGTCAGCTCCTTACAACTTATTGGGTGTGGATAATTTAACAAAGCTACAAGCAAAGATAGATTTTACAGAAAATGGTCAAGTTATTTTAACTTTACCTGACCATCCTGATGATTTAGAACATTGTATGCAAATTCAGGCTTTTGAAGATTTTGAACTTACTAACATTGTACATACAGAAAGTAATGAAGATTTACTGAAAATTGTCCTTGACCATTTATGGTCTAAATCAGGGTCTGATATAGGACTTCTTCCTGTTCCACCAGTAGAGGTCCATATCAAACCAGGATCTACTTTGCCACAACTTAAACAATACCCTTTGAGTGCGGCACAAGAACAAGCTATAGGAGAACAAATTGATGAGCTATTGGCCAAGGGTGCTTTGATTCAGATGCAATCAGGAGCCAACACTCCATTGTATCCTGTCAAGAAAAAGGTTTTGGAACCAGGACAACCTGTAAAATACAGGATGGTACAAGATCTTAGAGCCATCAATAGTATTTTAGCTCCAATGACACCAGTGGTCCCGAACCCTCATACATTGCTGTCTCAAATACGGAGTACAAGCATGTATTTTTCTTGCGTGGATCTAACGGGAGCTTTCTTTTCGGTCCCTTTAGCACCTGAATGTTACCACCTCTTCGCTTTTACATTTAAAACAAAAACTTTCTCCTGGACTCGTTTGCCACAAGGAATGTGTCATAGTCCAACTTTGTATTCTTTGGCTTTACAGTCAGTTTTGGTGGGATGGAAGCCACCAACAGATTGTGTACTTCTGCAGTATGTGGATGATTTGCTTCTTTGCTGCCCAGACAAAACCATATGTGAGGAAGGCACTTTGTCCCTTCTTACATTTCTGGCTGACAACGGCTGCAAGGCTAGCAGAGAGAAGTTACAATTCTGTCAACCACAAGTTACCTTTTTAGGTCATTGCATTTCACAAGGCACAAGACACCTTACGAAAGACAGGGTAGAAATTGTTAGAAACATGTCACCTCCTAGAACCCATAAGCAATTAAGGGCATTTTTAGGACTTATCTCCTACTGTAGACAGTGGATTATGCATGCTAGTTCACTTATGCAACCACTGTATGATTGTGTTAAAGCCACACCTTTTTGTTTAACTACTGAAGCACTAGATGCTTTTGAAAAACTTAGCCTTGGGTCTTCCTGATTATACTAAGCCATTTACACTTATGGCAACTGAAATACTAGGACATGCCACTGGAGTTTTAATGCAGGCACATGGCACAAAACAAAGACCTATTGCTTATTATTCAGCTCCACCCACGGTAGTGAGAGAGGGGACAAGCTGGAAGAAAGGCACCCCACTCACTAGAAAAGCCGCGCTACTAAAGTTATTAATCAATCAATATTCCAGCAATCACTATAACAAATAAATAAAAGTCCAGCGCAGGAGTCAAAGAACCGTGTCAGAAACAGTCAAGACAATAAACAAGTGTGGCTAAATGAATAGCAAGACTCCGCGGGATTTGTAACAATAAAGCAAACTTGTATCTTCACTTCTTTGTAACTCTAATGAACTGTCACCAGCTGTGCTCTTCAATAAAACAGTGTATCCCAGCACCAGACCTTTAAATACACGTACCAGATAGCTTCTTTAGGTAAAGCTTATAATCTCCAAAATCAATCTCCTCAAGTCGCTCTCCTTTTTATAATAAACCGGTATCTTCACACAATTATACCTCCAAATGAGGCTTCCACATACGTTTTAATATATATTGGGGAAAAAACAAAAAACAATGCACATAGCGTGACTCCGTTTAACAAGTAAAGTGCTTCTATATTTATTGTGCTTACCACATGGTCGGATTAAAATTGCATTGGTTATTAAAATCCAGGTACATCAAAGACAGGAACAGAACAGGAAGCAGCGTTGCCTTTCAGTTCCCCTGTTTTAAAACTCCAAGTGATCCCTTTTAGAGGCCGCGCTCCCCCGGCCGTGGGAGACGCGGTAAAGATCCAGCGCGCGCAGTTACACAAAGGAGGGAGACGTCTGCTGCTACGATGAGGCCACGCCCAGTTTGCTTTATTGTTACATATCCCGCGGAGTCTTGCTATTCATTTAGCCACACTTGTTTATTATTCAGCTCGCTTAGATCCAGTAGCAAGAGGTTCCCCCTCTTGTGTTAGGGCTGTAGCAGCAGTGTCTCTTTTAGTAGACAAAGCTTCTGAAATTGTACTTGATAATGAACTGACTGTATCCACTAACCATGACATTCATGGAATATTGTCACAAATAAATCCCAAACATGTGTCAATGGCTAGACAGCTTAGGCTGCAATGCACTCTTTTACTACCCCCAACAATTAAGTTTCAAAGATGTACTTCTCTGAATCTGGCGACTTTGTTACCAATTTCTTCAGATTCAGAAGGGGGGAGTAGTAGTGAAGATTTGGAAAATTTTTTAGAATTTGAACATACTGAAGACACACATGACTGCATTGAACTTATGAAGCAAGAGACAATGGGTTTACCGCATGTACATGATACACCTTTAGAAAACCCAGAATTTGAATTTTTTGTAGATGGCAGCAGATATGCTGATGAGAAAGGTCAATTTCATACAGGTTATGCAATAGTAACGGAACATGAAGTTGTAGAAGCAGAACCATTACCACCCCACATGTCTGCTCAAGAGGCAGAACTTACAGCCCTCTCTAGGGCACTATTGCTGCTAAAAGACACTACAGGAACAATATGGACAGACTCTGCCTACGCATGGGGGATTGCCCACGATTATGCCCACCTGTGGAAAGCAAGGGGATTCCTCACAGCAGCAGGAACTCCCATTAGACATGCTGATCTGGTAAAAGAAATTCTGACCAATCTGAATAATGTCAAAGAAGTGGCCATTGTAAAAGTGGCTGCACACACAAAAGGAACAACCAAAGAGGCTAAAGGTAATGAGAAAGCTGATTTAGCAGCTAAACGGGTAGTTCTGAAACCTGAAACCTGAGATTACAGCTGTAAATTACAGTAAGGAGGAAAAATTATTGGTAGGTATGGAAACTTTGAAGAAACTCCAAGATAAAGTAATGCTAGAAGAAAAGGAAAAATGGCTCAAAGGAGGAGCCACATGTGATCATGGATTATGGGTTAAAGAAAGCCGACTGTGCTTGCCTAGCTTCCTATACCCGGAACAGGCACATGTTGCCCATCTACCTACTCATCAGAGTGCAAACTCCATGGTAAGAATTACCAATCAGACCTGGTTTGCACCAGGCTTTAGTGTTATGGCGAGGCAGTATTGTGCCGCCTGTTCCACTTGTTTGTCTGAAAATCCAGGACAGGTGGTTAAGACACCTACAAAACACCAACCAAGAGCTCTCTATCCATTTCAGAGAATACAAATTGATTACATCCAACTCCCTAAGAGTGGACCCTTTGAGTATGTTCTTGTGTGCATTGACTTATTTTCAGGATGGCCAGAAGCTTACCCAGTAAAATCAGCTAATACAAAAACAACGGCTAAGAAATTTATCACTGAATTGATACCGCGTTTCGGCTTGCCCGAGACGATAGACAGTGACCGCGGCACGCACTTCACAGGCGAAATAATGCAAAATGTAATGCAAATGTTGGGTGTCCAACAGTCCTTCCATACACCCTATCACCCACAAAGTTCTGGGAGTGTGGAGAGACTGAATGGCACCATTAAACTGAAGTTACAAAAAACTATGAAGGAATTAGGAAGACCATGGATAGATTGCCTACCAATTGTACTGTTTTCCATAAGATGTACCCCTACTAAGAAGAGAGGGTTGTCACCCTATGAAATACTGTTTGGAAGTGCTCCCAGAACAGGGTTGTACTATCAACAACATCTTGCATTAAAATGTGATGAATTAACTGATTATGTTATACAGCTGCAAAAACATATCACTAAACTGCACAAAACTGTTTTTGGTTCTCTTCCAGATCCTGATCAAATAACAGGAACTCATAATCTCCAGCCAGGAGATTTTGTCTATGTGAAGAAGCATTCCAGAAGATCTTTGGAATCAAGATTTGAAGGACCCTTTCAAGTTCTTTTGACAACACCCACCTCTGTAAAGCTTGAAGGAAAACTAACGTGGATACACAATTGACATATCATCTGTCAAAATTCAAGACTCTTCTTTGGGAGGATGCTGTTCGAGTACTTGGGGGATGGAACCAGTAAAAAGAAGATCTGTGTTCCCCTAGGCAACTCGTCGGCCTGGGATAGTACCTGAGGAAAGAATTAGCTATAGACCTTCCGAAGTGGACACAGTCAAAGGAAAGACAGATGAAGATGTCAAAGGTGGGAAATGAGAAGATTCAGACTTAAGAAACATAGCTCTAAAAGACTATGGTTTATTTTTTGTATGCTAGAGTAACGCTTTGAGGCTGTACCCATGATTTCTCTGAAATGCTATAAGCAATATATGCCTTTTATGGATATAACCATGACACGCTCAAATAGTTTGTCTGTGATAACTTTTCTATCCTTATATGGTAAAAACGTTCACTGTAAAATATGTTTAAGTAACCCCCTTTTCCTTTACGTGATAATGTAACGCCTTCGAAATAGTGTATATATACATTTTACTAATAAATGAGGAAGCAGAAGTTGCGCCTTCACTCTCGCAGTGATACGCTCTCTGAGTTTCGCTACACACCCTGTTGCGTGTATTGATTTCTCTTAGAGTATAGTAATTGGGAATCGGACAACAGAAGCCAGACCGAGTCCGGTAAGTGACTCGGACCCAACACTTCTATGTTTCTATGTTTACAGTCTTGATGTAATTATCAATTGAGCCATAATTGCCAGGGGGCATAAATTGGCTCTTGAGTCTCAGACCCATAGCAAGTCAAATATCGTTATATTGTTTCTCAGCTTTATTCTAAGTATGTCACACACCCCGCTTCCGATAGTCATTACACTTGGGTTATACCGACCTGTAGAGGGCGATCTTGCAGAGATGCCATGAAAAAAGTGAGCCCCTCCCGGTCCATAAATACCTGGTACCTCCCACTCATTCCACAGTCTTTCATCTGGTAACTCCCGGCCCCCCTCTTTCGGTCTATTTCTGCCTGGACCTACTGTTATCCCCCTTTTTAGTTAAGAGCCTCCCAGCCTAGGCTGCAGGTCCTGGCAAAGGTAGACGGCACCTTAAGGTGCCTTAGGAGCTATGCTCCACCGTGAGACCCCATACTAAGGGGTAGGCGGTATTCCGGCTTGGTGATCCTGGTTGGGTTGCCCTGTCTTTGCCCTTACACCTTTGGGGTGTTAATTCCCCCTTCCCCGGTCACCCATCGTTCCCTACTGCTAGGGGGGGCGCTTTTCCCCCTTTTCAGTTTAGTCCCTTTTTTTGAGTACATGCTTGTGTGCAACTTTTGTGTGCGTGTTATTTATGCTGCCATGGCCGGGCCGGCGGTTCGCGCCACCGCCGACTGTTACTGTCAGTCTTCGGGGGAGCTTCTTCCCCTCCGGCGCGGTTTTGGGGGGGGTGGGGCCGGGCACGGGGCGCGATCCTGTGGCCCGCCCCCTCCCTCTCCCCATGCTGCTGGTGACGCTGTGGAGCCCGGTCACTGGCCGGGAGCCGCCTATTGTCAGCAGAGAGGGGCGGGGCCGGGCGCAGTGCGCGATCCGCACCAGCCCGCCCTTCTTCATCCTTGCTGCCAAGTCCCTCCGCCTCGTGCAGGATGCCATTCAGTAAGCGCCCGGAGGGCTCCAGTCTTTCATTGCCGGTGCAGCTGCTTGTCAGCGCGAGATTGATTTATATATTCCTAATTATATGTATGTGTGCCTTGGCCCTTCTGTATGTCCCCTTTTCTATTCCAGGCGGACCCCTGTTGGATCCTAAAGGGTCCTCCCGGTCCTAGGGTCCCCGGTTTAATTTAAGAACTCCCCATAAATCCTCCCACTCGGGACACAGAAGGGGCATCCCGGGTCGCTTATATTGCGTAATTCCCTTGGGTATTGCGACTACCGATAAAATCACCATATGGAGGCTTCCCAGGATACCGGGCTCGGGCTTCCCTCGGGGCAACCCCGGCAGTGTTTGGGGTGTGGGGCATTCCTTACAGGGGATGATGTTTTCCTTTGCATACCATGTGCACAGCAGACTATTACGCGGCAGTCCGGATCCCATGCGTCTGGTTCTGCGCCGCCGGTCCCTTCTCCTACCCCTCCTTGCCTGTCCCGTACCCTGTGTAATGTTGTCACGAGTAGGGAGTCGCAATCTGAGGTGTGTGCCAGATTGTCCAATCTTGAAAAATTATTTTCTAGCGGTGTTGCCAGAAAGACCCCGGCTAAGAGAAAGCACTTGTCCCCAGCCACGCAGGCCTCTGATTTTGAGGAGTTTGATTCACTGGACTGGTCTGATTACCCCCCAGCTAGAGGAAGGGGAGCTTTTTGAGGAGTCAGATGGTTCTGACGATCAGCAGTTTGTCGGCGCTGATGCCGAGCGGGGTCAGGGGGATTCTTTGGATACCCCTAAGGTCCTGGCTCATATGTTCGAGGTTCTGGCAATCTCTCCTCCTGAAGTGACTCTTCCGCAGAAGGGGGAGTTCTTTGAGGAGGCTAAGCCACGCTTAGAATTCCCTAATCAAAAGGCATTTCAACGGCATTATTCTTAAGGAATGGGAGAGGCCTACTCGCCTATTCGGTGTCCCTCCGGGTTGGGATAAGGAATATCCCTTTCCGGTGGATGCGCTGGTCGTCCCCTCCCGAGGTGGACGCCCCTGTTTTGGGGTTGTCTAGCACCTCTGTTTTGCATTCTCCTGACTGTTCTACTCTCAAGGACGGTGAGGACAAATGCATTGACCAGATGGCTTGTCACGGTTTTGCCAGTGTCGGGTCGGCTTTGCGGCCAGTTTTTTCTTCAGCGCTTTTAATAGTGGCTTCTAGGTAGGTTGTCAGGGACCTGTTGGCTACCTCCAGGCTTGACCCGGCTAGTGATGAGTTCACCGCCCTTAAGCGGTGTGAATTGTTTTTTTCATTTGTGCTAGCCTCCCTGGATGACACCATGGTCATGTGTAGTACAACTTCGGCCTTGCTGGTGGCTATTCGGCGGTCGGTTTGGTTGCACCAGTGGGCGGCTGATTTTGTGTCCAAAAAGTCGCTTACGGCTCTTCCCTTTCTGGGGAAGAGCCGTAATTGGATTCGGTCGCAAAAGGAGGTAGGTTACCTCAGCGAAAGAAGCAACGTCGTCCCTTTCAGGGGGCGGCTTCCTTCACCCCTTACTTTCGTGGGGCCAGAGCTGGACGAGGATTGGCTGTCTTCTCCTCCAGAGGTGATTCCTGGAACAGGGGAAGAGGACGTGCCTGTCCAGGTCACAGCTGGGACTCCAAGCCCAAAGCCGCTGCCAAGCCGGCTCAGCAATGAGGGGGCGCCCTCACCCTCGCGGGTGGGGGGACGGCTGCGACACTTCTCCCAGGAGGTCTCGGACAGATGGATTCAGGAAGTGGTGTTTTCCGGTTACAAGCTGGAGTTCGAGATCCGGCCTCCTCCCAGATTCTTCAGGTCTCGGGTGCCCTTGGATCCTCTGGCCGCGCAGGGGCTCCGGGCAGCAGTAAAAGATCTCCTGGACTTTGCTGTCATCTGCCCGGTGCCTCCCTCAGACCGGGGCCTGGGATACTATTCCAATCTGTTCACGGTGCCCAAGAAGGATGGCTCCCTTCGTCCCATCCTGGATCTTAATTTTCTCAACAGGTTTATCCATCCCAGGAAGTTCCGCATGGAAACTCTGCGCTCAGCCATAAATTCACTTCGGCAGGAGGACTTCATGACGTCCATAGACATCAAGGATGCTTATCTGCATGTTCCAATCTTCCCGGCACATCAGAGATTTCTCAGGTTCGTGGTGGAAGATCAGCATTTTCAGTTTGTGGCTCTTCCGTTTGGCCTTACCTCGGCTCCAAGGGTTTTCACCAAGGTGCTGGCGGGGGTGATGCCCTCCTCAGAGCCCAGGGTATCTGCATCGTGCCCTATCTGGACGATCTTCTTATTATGGCATCCTCTCTCAGCCAGGCGGAGCTAGATACCAGGACTGTGGTAGCCACTCTGGAGAGATTCGGCTGGGTGATCAACTATCCCAAGTCCTTCCTCTCTTCGTCCAGGGTGGTGGCATTCCTGGGAATATCTCTGGATACTTCTCAGTCCAGGGTGTTCCTCCCCCGGCCCAAGGTTCTTTTGATTCAGGAATTGACTCAGCTTCTCCTATCCATCCCTCGTCCGTCCATCTGGCTGGGCATGCGACTGGTGGGATTGATGGTGGCTTCGTTAGAGGCGGTTCCCTTTGCCCAGTTTCACACAAGGACGCTCCAGCTCCATCTGTTGGCGGCCTGGGACAGGTCTCCGCTGTCATTGGATCAGTCCTTTCTGATGTCTCCCCGGGTTCGGCATTCCCTTTGGTGGTGGCTGGAACCAAGCAATCTGATGAGGGGCAGATCCTTTCTGACCCCTCGTTGGGAGACGGTCGCCATGGATGCCAGCCTGTCAGGTTGGGGGGGTTTTGGAAGGATCTTCAGTTTCAGGGACTGTGGGGGCCTCAGGAGGCTCACAATCCCATCAATGTTCTGGAGCTGAGAGCCATCAGGTTGGTTCTGGCTCACTTGACTCATCAGTTACAGGGCTTACCGGTTCAAGTTCGGTCGGACAATCAGACGGCGGTCGCCTACATCAATCACCAGGGAGGGACTCGCAGCAGGCGTGCCCTCAGGGAAGTGTCTTTGATCCTGGCTTGGGCAGAGAGCAATGTCCCATGCATCTCGGCGGTGAACATTCCGGGAGTGGAGAACACGGAGGCGGACTCCCTGAGCAGGTGCTCATCTCGCCGGGGGGAATGGTCTCAGCCCCAAGGTGTTTCGGTCGCTTTGCCACCAGTGGGGGACTCCGGAGGTGGACCTCTTTGCCTCAATCACAAGCTTCCGGCATTTGTGTCTCTCTCGCGGGATCCGCTGGCTCTGGCAGTGGATGCCATGTCTCTGAACTGGAGGGATCTGGGGTTTCTGTACCTGTTCCCTCCGTTTCCCATGGTGGGCAAAGTGGTGCGCAAGCTGGCCCTAGAGGGTGCGTCAGCAATCCTGGTGGCTCCAAGATGGCCAAGACAGGTTTGGTTCGCAGACGTGGTAGAGTTGGCAGAGGATCAGTTAGATCTGCCGGATCTGCTCACTCAGGGTCCATTGCTCTACCCCAATTTACCAATGCTGGCTTTGACGGCGTGGCTGCTGAAACCTCCATCTTGAAGGAGGAAGGTCTTTCTGATGCTGTCATTCAGACTCTGGTTAGGGCTAGAAAGAAGTCTTCCTCTGCCATCTACTATAGGATTTGGAGGTCTTATATTGGTTGGTGTGAGGTCCGGGCCTTGCCTTGCAGGGTGTTTTCTATCCCTAGGGTTTTGGAATTTCTGCAACATGTTCTGGACCTGGGTTTGCAGCTTAGTACGCTGAAAGGGTGCTGAAGGTTGCGTTTTTGGTTGCCATCACTTCCGTTCGGCGTGTATCGGAGTTGGCGGCTTTGTCCATAAAGGCTCCGTACTTTGAGAGGCATCAGAACAAGGTTGTTTTCTGTTTCAAACCAGATTTCCTTCCTAAGGTGGTTTCTGCCTTTCATCTTAATCAGGACATTGTTCTACCCTCCTTGTGTCCTAAGCCCAGCAATGACAAGGAGAGGGTTTTGCATTCTCTGGATGTGGTTCGCTGTGTGAAGTACTATTTGGTGGCTACTTCTTCTTTTCGTAGGACTGACGCCCTTTTTGTGGTGCCCTCTGGGCCTAGGAAAGGTTTGGCTCCCGCCAAGTCTTCCATTAGTAAATGGATTCGCCAGGCCATTATTAGGGCCTAATCTGCCAAGGGGAAGGTTCCCCCTTTTCGTGTTACTGCTCATTCTACTCGTGCCGTTGGGGCGTCCTGGGCCTTCCAGCATCAGGCCTCTGTTGAGCAAGTTAAAGAACTTAATTTGTACAGTCTGGAGGAAAGAAGGGAGAGGGGGGACATGATTGAGACCTTTAAATATGTGAAAGGATTGAATAAGGTTCAGGAGGGAAGTGTTTTTAAGAAGAAACTTAATGATAGAACAAGGGGGCACAACCTGAAGCTAGTCGGGGGGAAGATCAGGAGCAATGTTAGAAAATATTATTTTACAGAAAGAGTAGTAGATGCTTGGAACAAACTTCCAGCAGAGGTAGTTGAAAAATCAACAGTCACTGAATTTAAACATGCCTGGGATAAGCACACATCTATCCTAAGATAAAGAGTACATACAGTATACACATAAGGGCAGACTAGATGGACCATATGGTCTCCTTCTGCCATCAACCTTCTATGTTTCTAAGTTTGTAAGGCTGCTACTTGGTCTTCCGTTCACACTTTTTCCAAGTTTTACAAGGTTGATGTGCGGGCCTCAGCGGATGCTGTTTTTGGCCGCAAAGTTCTGCAAGCTGCAGTGGTTTAAATTTGTGCATTATTGCCTTGTTTTAGATCCCCGCCCTTTATGGACACTGCTATTGGATGTCCCAGGTGTAATGACTATCTGAAGCGGGGTGTGTGACATGTGTGACATAATACCATTTTGTGATTACTCACCTGTAAAATGGGTATTATAAGTATGTCACACACCCCGCTTCACCCCGCCCTTTGGTATTCTGGATCCTTTCTATGGTGAACCATTTTTACTGTTACTGGTTATTTTGGCTCTTCCTGGTTCCTTTACTGCTGTCTTAATACTGGGGAATGAGTGGGAGGTACCAGGTATTTATGGACCGGGAGGGGCTCACTTTTTTTCATGACATCTCTGCAAGATCGCCCTCTACAAGTGGGTATAACCCAAGTGTAATGACTATCTGAAGCGGGGTGTGTGACATACTTATAATACCCATTTTACAGGTGAGTAATCACAAAATGGTATTATTGCGTTGTCAGAGATACTTATACAGAGAAGGAGTGAGCTAGCCCCCACCCTTGCAAGAGTTGGGGTACAAAATCAGTTCAGAAACTTTTTAGCAGGGAACAGAAACCAACTGTTTCCACAGGAAACATAATTCATGGGGTTGGCCAAGTACTCCTCGGCATCCACAGTTTAGGGAGTACTTCCTTGATACAGCGACAATCGCAGGAGAAAAGCTTTCAAAGACAAAACTTGTACAAGGACACTGCAATTAGTCGCATCCTATGAGCAGCGACAGGAATAGAATATAAAACAGCATTTCACACAGAATTAAAGCATATTTTTTACTTATAGCTAAGTCTTCTTAAAGCAACAGAATTTAAGTCTTATTTCAAGAGGCCCTATCCTTTTAACCCCTTCTTCGAATCATTGTTCACACTGATTCGCTGGCATAATCTCCTCTAGCCCGAGTTTCATGGTAAATAATCCTAGGCCTATTCTTTAGATAAGTCTTATACTGAGAATCCCCAGCGTCCCTGCATCTGGCTATCATGCACATTAAAACTTTAAACATTATATAGATAAACAGTCCCAACAGATTGCCACAAGGTTAACCAGCATACCCTTAACCCACTTAAAGGGGCCTTTCTAATTTCCCCAATCTCCAAAGGGCGACCAGTCTTGGGCAAAAGTCCTAATCTTTTCCTGTACTCTTCTCACTTCTTCCCTATGTCCTTTTATAACCTCATAATAATCAGGTACTTCTAGGCTGGTGTTGTGGATCTAAGTGCAACACTCATAGTCCTCAGTCATTTCACAGAGGCCTGTCAGTGCCCCACTCATACTTTCAATGGCTAAGTCATGCATCTCTACCTTAGTCCTTAGTCCTGAGTGCTTTCTGCTCCAGATTTAACTTTTCTATGTTGTCATCATTGTTACCCATTACCTTGTTCATTAGCCCGGTATAATTATACAGCCTCTTCATCATATCTATACCCCAGCCAGTCCAGGATGGAAACCACGCCCATATCATGTCTTTTTTCAGGAAAATCTCCCCTTTTAAACTCTTCTTTACCCTATTCAGGGACTTCAATGGGTATTTGGGGTAAGGACTGGCTTCCATTATCTCATAACCTTCACCTGCTACTCCCATTGCAGGAATCAGGTAGGCTAGGTGACACCACCCCATGGGCTTTCTAGGGAACCATGGGTAACGTGTTTTTTCACAACAGATAAACACATTATTACCCAAGACTAACCCTTCTTCTGCCAGGCCCTGTTGACGGGCCTTGTTGTAACTTGCTCCATCTTGAAGAGAAAAACCACTAAAATCAGTTTTACCATCCCCCCGTGTCAACTTCTCTATTTCCTCCACCAGGGTGGAATTTGTTCCTGTTACACCTGAATCAGTCCCCCCGTTCAATAGCATTTATATCAGTTATATTAACCTCTACTATGGTGACAACCTTTCCATTTTCCTCTTGACCCAACCAAAAACACCAATCAGGGGGGTACGTTCTGGCTACGATGTGATATTCTACTTTTTTTATTCGGGGCCCAGTTGTCTCCTCCAATTTAACTAGCCTATTATTCCTCACAAGATCAGTAATGTTTACAGGGTACAGCAATCAGAGGGATTCTTGAAGAGGAGGGATGCAATCTGCAACATATCCAACATTTCTCAAAATCTGATTGTCTAGCGTAGGCATATTTAAACTTAAGCATTAAGTATTGAGTATGGTGGGTGCCTGGCTCTCATTGCTGGTGAGTTCTGGCATTCCCTTGAGCCGGGTCTGGAAAGGCATTCTTATCCCAACACATACCTTGCAAAGGACCAAGCATTTCTCCATCATATTCACAATGTGTTATGAACCAGATCACAGTTACTATCAGAAAAGACAGTATCATTGCAGTCCAAAAATGATCTAAGCCATAAAACCATCTCGCAATCCACGAGCCCTTCTTCGGACCCTTCTCCTGCTGGGGGTCTAAATCCATCTTCTTCTTGTCTCCTTGGTGAGATGTCTGGCTGTGGCTCTCTTGGTAGAGCGTCTGATACTTCATTCTGGTCAGGCAGTGGAGCGAGCTTAGGTATCTTCACTCTGGATGCGTGGATCTAGGATGGATGTCCTCCCACCTGCACGGCTGTCATGGTGACGGCTGTCACTCTGGTGTCTGGTCCAAAAGGGAAATCAGACATTCTTGCAGGATTCAAGACTCTATTTACCACTCAATCTCTCACCTTCAGGTTATGGAATGGTTTCTGTGAAAGAGAAGGAGAGGTCCGAGAGGATTTTTGCTCATTTACATCAAGAGTATCAATCAATTCCCTCACATATTCATCCTGGGAAACCTCTTTCCCAGCTTCCTCATTACCTGGCTTTGGAGGCCTATTCCAGGGTAAGGGAAATGGTCTTCCCATTAGTACTTCATAAGGGGACAAACCAGTCACCTTATTTGGAGTCATTCTGATTTCAGCTAGTATGGCAGGCAACTTCTCTTTCCAATTAACAAAATTACCTCCTGTAGCTTTTCTAAGTTTATCTTTTATTGTCCTATTCATTCTTTCTAAAAGCTCTGTGGATGGTAAGGAATATGAAACCTCTATTCTATTCTGAGTTTGTCAGCCAAATCCTGACATATCTTTGACACGAACACAGGGCCATTATCGGTTTGTAGGGCGACTGGGCACCCGAAAAGGGGTATTATTTCACTGACCAGGATTTTGACTACTGTTTTGGCATCTTCTTTTGTAGTGGGAAAACATTCTACCCATCTAGAAAACATGTCTACAATCACTAACATGTAGTCCTGCCTGTTCCCAGTCTTAGGAATGTGTGAAAAATCTTGCTGAAGATGCGTGAACGGTGTTGTTGGGTAAACTAAATGGTCGTGCTTAGGTTTATTCGGGATATTTGGGTTGTTCCTTACACATTCTATACAATTGCTGACGTATCTAAGTACTACCTCAGGTTCCTGAAAAATGAAAAAAATACAATTCTGTGAAATACTCACCTGTAGAATTGGTATTATAAGTACACAGTACGTCCTGCTCCAGATAGATTACTTACACTTGGGTTATCATCCGCCAGATGGCGCTGCACTGCAGAGACATGTAAAACAGGCTCCTTCCGGCCCCTCAAATACCCGGGACCTCCCACAAATCCCCAGTATTGAAAAGCAGTGAACGAGAAGCCGGGAGAATTTAACTACCAAACTGGTAACTATAACAATGATAACAATCACCATACAGGAGATCCAGAATAATGCAAAACCAAGGGTGGGGTGGAGCAGGACGTACTGTATACTTATAATACCAATTCTACAGGTATTTCACAGAATTGTATTATTCTTAGTATACAGTACGTCCTGCTCCAGATAGATTACTTACACTTGGGACATCCAATAGCAGTGTCCATAAAGTAGGGTGGGATACCCAACAAAAAAGGTAACAGCAGACAGTTTAAACCACTGCCGCCTGCAAAACCTTACATAGTAACATAGTAACATAGTATGTAAGGCTGAATAAAGACTTTAGTCCATCCAGTTCAGCCTGTTTAACTCCTTCCAGTGGTCTAGTAGCCATAGCCGGAAATGTTATTACATGCCAGGAAGGCATCAAGGCCACTTTTGAACATTTTTAATGTATCCCTCATTACTACCTCCTCTGGCAGCGAGTTCCATAGTCTCACTGCTCTTACAGAGAAGAATCCCCTCCTATGTCGGTGGAGAAAGCACCTTTCCTCTAACCTTAGTGGATGCCCCCGGGTTATGGTTACACTCCGGGGTATAAATAGATTGTGGGACAGATCCTTGTATTGACCCTGAATATATTTATACATAGTTATTAGATCACCCCTCAATCGTCTTTTTTCTAGACTAAATAAACCTAACTTGGACAATCTTTCCGGGTACTCTAGCCCCCGCACTCCTTTTATTAACTTTGTTGCCCTTCTTTGAACGCGCTCCAGTTCTGATATGTCCTTTTTAAGCACAGGTGCCCAGAACTGTACACAGTATTCCATATGGGGTCTGACCAGTGACTTGTACAGGGGTAAAATGATGCTCTGGTCATGAGCACCCATGCCCCTCCTGATGCACCCCATGATCCTGTTTGCCTTGGCAGCAGCTGCCTGGCATTGATTACTACAGTTGAGCTTATTGTCAACTAAAACCCCTAGGTCCTTTTCCATTGTTGTTTTACCAAGTGTTTCTTTATTTAGTGTGTAATCATGACACAGATTTCTCCTTCCCATGTGCATAACCTTACATTTATCTTGCGGCCAAAAACAGCATCAGCTGAGGCCCTAACATCAACCTTGTAAAACTTTGAAAAGGTATGAACAGAAGACCAAGTAGCGGCCTTGCAAACTTGTTCAACAGAAGCCTGGTGCTGGAAGGCCCAAGAGGCACCAGTAGAGTAGTAGTAGAGTAGTAGAGTAGAATGAGCAGTAAGGCGAAAGGGAGGACTCTTCCCTCTAGCAGAATAGGCCTGAATCACAGCCTGATGGATGCATTTGCTAATAGTAGACTTGGCAGGAGCCAAACCCTTCCTGGGCCCAGAAGGGACCACAAAAAGAGCATCAGTTTTCCTGAAGGACGCAGTGACCACCAGGTAATACCTCAAACACCTGACCACATCCAAGGAATGCAAAACCCTCTCCTTAGCGTTGCTAGGATTAGGCCACAAAGAAAGAAGAACAATATCTTGATTCAAATAAAAAGCAGACACTACCTTAGGCAGAAAATCTGGCTTAAAGCGGAACACCACCTTGTCCTGGTGACTTCCCAAGTATTGGGGCTGAATAGAAGAGCCGCCAACTCAGACACACGCCTGACCGAAGTAATGGCTACCAGAAAGACAACCTTGAGGGTAAGAACAGCCAGAGCAGCATCGTGCATAGGTTCAAAGGGAGCACCCTGCAAGGCAGACAAAACCAAGTTCAAATCCCAAACAGGGACCACAGGTTTACGTGGGGAACGCACATGAGCGACCCCCTGGAAAAAAAGGTCTTAATCAAAAAATGCTGAGCAAAAGACTTCTGAAGAAAATAGACAGGGCAGAAAACCTGACCCTTCAGAGTACTGAGTTAGAGTCCCGACTCCAACCCATGCTGTAAGAACTCCAGAACCCTGGGGACTGAAAACACCCGACAGGGAAGAGACCTAGACTCACACCAGTCAAAGTAGGTACGCCATACCCTGTAATAGATGGAAGAAGTTTTCTTCCTAGCCTTCACCATGGTATCAACCACCGAGGCGGAC
Organism: Gastrophryne carolinensis; assembly: GCA_027917425.1. NCBI lineage: Eukaryota > Metazoa > Chordata > Amphibia > Anura > Microhylidae > Gastrophryne > Gastrophryne carolinensis. Next base: position 7,937,188 of record CM051237.1, read on the forward strand.
AAGCCTTTTTCCATCAAGATGGAGGTTTCAGCAGCCAGGCCGTCAAAGCCAGAGTTTGTAAATTGGGATGGCGTAAGGGGCCCTGAGTGAGCAGATCTGGCACCCCTGGCAGAATGTACTGGTCTACTGCCATCTGCACCACGTCTGTGAACACACTCTTCTTGGCCGACTGGGGGCCACCAGAATTGCTGGCACCCCCTCCAGAGCAATCTTGTGCAGAACCCTGCACAGCAGGGGGAATGGAGAAAAGACATACAGAAACTGAATGTCCTGCCATGACAGTGCTAAAGCATCCGTGGTCAAGGCCAGAGTATCCTGGAACAGGGAGACAAAGGCCGGAAGCTTGAGATTGTGATGGGACGCAAACAGATCCACATCTGGTTGGCCCCAACGGTGGCACAGAGATTGGAACACCCTATTGCAGAGGGACCATTCTCCCTGGCGAGAGGTCCCCCTGCTCAGAGGGTCTGACAGCAGATTTTCCACCCCCGGAATGTACACCGCTGATATGCAGGGAACATTGGCCTCCACCCAGGTCAGGATCAGAGACACTTCCTGGAGGGCCCTCTTGCTCCGGTTCCCTCCCTGATGATTGATGTAGGCAACTGCCGTCTGGTTGTCCGAACGCCAACTGAACAGGCAGGCCCTAAAGATGAGTAGTCAAGCGAGCCAGAACTAACCTGATCGCTCGCAGCTCCAAGACATTGATAGGTGTGTGGGCCTCCTGAGGGCCCCACCTCCCCTGGAACCGTAGGGACTTCCAGAAACCCCCCCGAACCTGACAGACTTGCATCCATGGTGACCGTCTCCCAGGGAGGGGCAAGAAAGGATCTGCCCCCCCAACAGGTTCCTTGAGTCCATCCACCACAAGAGGGACCTCCTGACCAGGGGGGAGAGCACACAGACCCTGTCCAGGGACACTGGGTCCTTGTCCCATACAGACAATAGGTGAAGTTGCAGAGGCCTCAAGTGGAACTGAGAATAAGGGACCGCTTCGAAGCACGCCACCATCAGGCCCACCAGCTGCATCCCCTGCCTGATGGAGGGATGGGGACAAGCTAGGAGGGACTGAGCCTGTGCAATCAGATTGTCCACCTTCTGCTGAGTAAGGAAGATCCTTGCCTGAACTGTATCCAGATTCATTCCTAGGAATGGAGTTACCAAGGAAGGGGACAGTGAGGACTTGGGGTGGTTGATCACCCATCCAAATGACTCCAGAATGGGCACCACCAGCTGAGTATCCAACTCTGCCTGATGTAGAGACTGGGAATTGATGAGGATGTCGTCCAGATAGGGAAGCATGCTGACACCCTGACATCTGAGTAGAGACATCACGCCAGCCAGCACCTTGGTGAACACCCTGGGAGCTGAAGTGAGGCCGAAGGGCAAGGCCACAAATTGGTAATGTTGATCCATCAGAGCAAACCTGAGGAATTTTTGATGACCTGGGAACACAGGAATATGAAGGTAAGCATCTTTGATGTCCGCAGAAGTCATGAAATCCCCTTGGCGCAGGGAACTGATGGCAGAGCGCAGAGTCTCCATGCGAAAGCGCCTGCCCTTGACAAAACTTGTTGAGGATCTTTAAGTCCAGGATGGATCTGACAGAACCATCCTTTTTGGGTACTGTAAATAGGTTGGAATAAAAGCCCTTGCCTTTTTCTCTTAAAGGCACCTGGCAGATGACCCCCAGCTCCAGGAGGCCTTGCACTGCTTGCACTAGCTCCTGAGTTGACACAGGGTCCTGAGGAATCCGGGACCTGATGAATCTTGGAGGGGGATCGGCAGCAAACTCCAACTTGTAACCGGAGGACACTACCTCCTGAATCCATCGGTCTGAGACATGAAGCCTCCAGACGTGAGCGAAGTGCTGCAGCCGCCCCCCCCACCAGGATGGGTGAGGGCGCCCCATCATGCCTGAGGGGGCTTGGGAGCGGATTTTGCTTTGGGACCCCAGGAGGAGCCAGGACATCCACGTCCTCTGCCCCTACCCCAGAAATCTCCCCGGACCCCAGGAAAGGAAACCCCCCCTTCCCTGTCTTGCACCACGGTAAGGGGAGGAGAAGGAACCCTGACCCCGAAAGGGCCGAGGTTGCCGCCTGCGCTGGGGTAACCTGCCTCCCTTAGCAAAAAGGTCCAGGCAGTCTCCAAACAGACGCAGTCCTTTAAAGGGAAACCCAGTGAGGGCTTTCTTGGCAGCATTGTCAGCAGCCCACTGGCGCAGCCAAACCGAGCGGCGTATAGCCACCACGAGGGCCGAAGTTCTGGCACAGATTCTGATGGTGTCATCCAATGCTGACAGGACAAAATTTACAAAAACATCACAACTGGAGAGTGCATTAAACACCTCACAAGGCAAACCATCAGGGGCACTATCAAGCATATTTCTGATAAGGGTTCTAGTGGCCACAGCAGTAATAGCAGAGGCACAGACCCGCACGTGTAAAGGCGTGGGAGGCCAGCTGGTCAAGGCGCCGGTCCTCAGCATCCCGCAGGGTAGTAGAATCAGGGGAATGCATGACAGAGGTGTTAGATAGCCCTAGGATCGGGGCATCCACCCCGGGGGGGGGATGACCAACATTTAACCACCTCAGCAGGAAAGGGATACTTCCTATCCCAACTCTTTGGAACCCTGGGAAGTTTACTGGGGCGCTCCCATTCCTTGAGCACAAAGTTATGGAAATGTGCCTGCTCTGGAAATTCCAAACGTGACTTTTGCTGTATGGAAAAGCTCCCCTTTTTTGCCCGGGGGCCTCAACAGGGAGAGAGATAGACAGAACCTCAAGATCTGGGTCAATATTCTGTCAGTGTCATCCGGGGCCCAGGGGTCAGAGCCAGAATCGTCATGACCCCTTGGTCTCTCATCAGATGAGCCTGAATCAGAACAGAGCTCCCCTTCATCAGACGGGGTATAGCCACACAGATTCATAAACTCCTCAGTTCCCATAGGGAAAACAGTAACATTAGGCGTCGAGTGCAGCTTCTTACCAGGTCCCTTACGAGCTATTCGCAATAATCTGTTCAACAGTAGCCAGTCTAGAAGACACATCAGGCTGAGAATCCCCACTAGTATGCAACTCAACAGGAGTGAGATTTAAGCTTGGGGGAGTAGGTGAAGTGAAACGAGGTGCAGCCACTGGCAGGCCAGATTGCAATGCAAGCACCTGCTCAGCACAGGGTACACAGACCCGCGCCTTTTCGGCGTCAGCATGAGGCTGCCCACACACTACACACAGCCGACCTTGTCCCAAAGGGACCCCGGTCACATTATCCTGAGATGCCTCCATATGGTGATTACTAGGCACACTATGGCAGTAGGGATTGACGCTCTAAAGCAACCCTGGATGCCCCAATGACCCGCTAGGGAAGTGGGAGTAATTATACAAGGCCCAACTATCAATTACATCGCGGTAAGCCCACAGACAAGCAGCCAATGAGAACGCAGAAGCGTCTGAGGTAACGCCACCGCCCGGCGCGGAACATCCAAATGAAGGAAAAGATGCGCGCGGCGGCAGCATTTGCCTTCTTTCCCTCCCGAAGGCTACAGGGAGAATGAGGGAGGATGGCGGCCCTCTGTGCAGGACCCACCACTACACGGGGCATGGGACAATAATGCGGGAGGGGCATCCCATAAAGGCTCACCATCAGCCTATACCGCCTACCCTTTGGTGGGGGATTGCAGTGGAGCAGCTCTCCTTAAGCACACATGGTGCTGCCTACCTTCACCCGACCAGCGCAGCCCAGGCTGGGAGGCACATCACACAAGGAACAGGTGGGAATAGTCCAACAGGGCAGCAGGCTAATAGCCCCGCTCACCTGCGAGAGAGTGATAATTTCATGTCTTCGCAGTAAGCACTGCAGAGAAATCTGGGGATTTGTGGGAGGTCCCGGGTATTTGAGGGTCCGGGAGGAGCCTGTTTTACATGTCTCTGCAGTGCAGCGCCATCTGGTGGAGGATAACCCAAGTGTAAGTAAACTATCTGGAGCAGGAGCAGGACGTACTGTATACTAAGAATAATCCTTACTTAGTTCTGTGAAAGTCTGTCACCAGCCTCTATGTCCTACCCCATGGTACTGAGCTATGAACAGAGGTGCACTATTTACAGGGATGCAGGGCTTCCCTTCTTTGCACCAGAGACCGCCTTCGGTTCTCTGTGCACCCCTTGCTTCCCACGCCTCTATCTCTGCTGCTGGTTCCTGGAGCTCCTTCAGGCCCAAAAGTGCATTCAAGATAGGTGCAGGGCCAGAGGTGGTAGGTGCATATTTAATGGTCAGATTGGGGTATGACAGTAAAATAACTTCATACCCACTGAGTCTTTGGGCCGTCATGTGTTGGGTGTCAGGAATCGGCGCTTACCTGGGCCCCGTTCCAGCGCCGTCTCCGGGCGGCCGGCCGCAGCAGCAGCTCCCGCTCGGCGGCCGTGCCGAGCGGCGGCGGCTGCTGCGGGCGTGCGCACGGCCATCCTTCCTCCTGCCTCCCTGCATCGTGCTCGCGCACGCGCGCGAGCATGTCCATCTTATGCCCTCCGGCGGCGCTGCTGTCTGCACGCCCGCCGGAGGAAGAAACCTTAGACGGGCTCAGCCAGGGGGGAAGTTCCCCCTCACAGTTATGGGCCAATGAGCCCAGAGTTCAGGGCTGGGCCAATGAGCCCTAAGTTAGGGAATATTAGGCTAGACGCCCTGACCCAATCACACGCCGCATCCCATGTGCACCAATCACACTCCTATCCTCCATCTGTCTGTCCCTATAAAGGTTTCTGTCGGTCAGTTGCTTGGCGCCTGTGATAGCGCCTTGTACCTAGTACTGACCTCCGTGTATTTATTTAGTGATCCCGTTGCCGACCACTGCCTGAACTGACCATTCTTGATCTGAAAACCCTGTTGCCGACCACCGCCTGAACCGACCATTTTTGATCTGAGACCCCGTTGCCGACCACTGCCTGAACCGACCATTCTTGATTTGAACTCCTGTTGCCGACCTCTGCTTAGAAACTTGACCCAGAATTGCCTAATCCTTCGGTGCTGCCACGATCTCTGTCTTCCCGTTGTTGACCTCCGGCCTGTCTCTGGACTTCCGCTTCCAACGCTCTAGCCATTAGGTTCTCCAGACCTCCTACCAATAAGCTCACATCCTTTGAGCCATTGAAGTCCTGGGGGCAACCGATCCCGGGCAGGCGTATTCTGCGTCCCGGCAAGCGGGGGCTCCTACAGGTGAAGCTGGCTGCGGAGATTGGGGGTTGAGGGCTTATCTGGAGGGCTGGAGTTACCCCGAGCGTGACATTGGGTATGGACATTCTTTAATAAGTATGAGACATTGTGACCAGCGTGAAGAGAGGTAGGGTGCCCCAGAGTGATGGAGGTGACCTGCTCAACAACCATGGCGCACGCCAATGACCTGAGACATGTTGGCATGCCCTGTACCTGGACCGGTAGGAGATTAGAAAAAAAAGCTACCGGCCTCAATTTGCTCCCATGTTCCTGAGCCAGAACCCCGCGTAGGCCTTACATGATTCTCTTGCATAGATGTGAAACATCTTTCCATAGTCTGGGAGGCCAAGACCCGGGGTACAAACTAAAGCATTCTTTAAATAAACATAAGCATTGACAGTTTCATCAGACCAACACTGTATGTCTGGCTTTTCAGCATGCGTTTCAGCTCTCAATATGTTATCATAGTATGAACAATCTGGTATCCACTGGCGGCACTAACCAGTCATACCCAAAAATGTCAATAGCTCTTTCTTACTATGTGGGCGGGGCATTCCCACTATGGCTGTGACTTGATTAGGACTGGCTCTCTTTGTCCTTGTGACAACACAAAACCAAGGTATTCAACCTTTTCCAGGCACCATTGTAGCTTTTCTTTAGACACTTTAAAATCACTTGCACATAAAGTCTTTAAGAGACTAACACCATCTACCCGGGCGACTTCCTGTGTGTGTGTGATGTGAGCAGCACATCATCTGCATACATCAAGGCCACTGACCCTTGCGGGGGGTTCCAAATTTTGAGAACTTCTCAGAGGACAATGGCAAACGCTACTGGCGCATTGATGAACCCCTGAGGTAACTGTCCAAAACTCAGCTGTTTGTCTAGGTACTTAAAGGTGAAGAGGAGCAAGGTCTTAGGGTCAACAGGTATCCCAAAAAATGCATTTTTTAAACCGAACACTCTAAACGTGTTTGCCTCTGTAGGGATGGCGGTGAGCAGGGAAACAACATCAGGGACCACTTCGCGTAGCTCCTGAATCAACCAGCATAGGATTATCCCTGCCGTTGACAGTTAAGAGTACACAAGGTTGCTGGGAGAAATTATGGGACACTACTGGAAAGGTTGGGACACTATCCCCTGGGCCTCCTCATTGTTGTTGCTGACCTAAGTTAGTCCAGTTCACAGGGAACTTGGGACCAGCATTGGTCTGGCATGAAACTGCCTGTGTTTGGGGAGCCTCTTGTATCTTTTTATTCCTGGGGCACTGTGACTTCCAGTGGTCCATAGCGCCACAAATGTAACAACCCCTACTGGGTTGTGTCTGTCCCTGATAAACTCCCCTCTGAAATCCACATTGGAATCCTCCTCTCCCCCCAAATCCTCTACCCTGATTCCATCCACCCCTTGGGTTCTGTAGGTATAATGTACCTTCAGGAGTGGTCTGATAATGCACCTGGTTAACACCTGCTCCTACTTTTACAGTGTCAAAGCAACCTGCAGCATCTCATGAGACTAGATCTGTTCTAAATCCTGGTAACTTTGCCTCAGCCCAAGTGGGAATTTGCTGTTTTATCTGCAGGCTGGTAGTGGGCAGACAATTTCCTATAAATGTCTGAATACAAAGAGTGATTATTTCTTCATTAAGTCCCATGACGCTCTCATGTGCCCACACATCAGTGAATCTCTTCCAAAATCTGTTACTAATTCTCCCTTCTTTTGCTTGCACACTAAGGCTGCTGACATATTCCCCCTGGCCTTAAAAATTTCTTTGATATGGTTTTCTATTTGGATCCACATTTGTCCTATTCCTTCTTCGGTGGCCAGGGGATACTTATCAGGGGTCATATTGCTTTCTACCACATCTGAGATATAGGGGACCTTTGCCCAATTCCATCCCGTGCCTTCCCCCACTAACCTATCAATAATAGGTTTCATGTCTTCTTGTGTAAACTGTCTCCCTCTAGTGGCCCTCTTCATATAATTGATGGCTCCCCCCGGGCAGGATTGTAACTTGGGACGATTTTTTACTATATGATCTATTTCTTTCAAATCAAGGGGAGTTTTTACAATTACGTTGCCTGCTGTAAGAAAAGAATGACACTGGTCCACCTCATCTTCATATCTTTCCTTGATTGCATCCTTTAATTTCTCTTTTGCCTTTCGTGTCAGTTTACCATCATAGTTTACTTACCTTATATACCATCAAATGTTCTGATTTAAAACCCCCATCACTGTCTGCCCCGCCATCGCCTTTCTTTTCCACCTCTATCTCTTCATCCTCTCCTCCATCTAATTTCCTTCCTTTATTTTTTAAAACATCAGTCATTCTAGGGTCTTTTGGGGTAATCTAAATCCTAATACTTTGATAGGCGATTCTGGGCGGACTGGGTCTTTGTCGCCCAGTGCTGCCATGATTCCTAAGGTTTCTTCCAATGAGGGATAATAGCTAAATACCTCCATTCCTTTTGGTTTAACATGGTTACTATAAGAGGGAGGAGGAGATGGCGCATATGGCATAGTATCTTGGTCCGGCATGACCTTTTCTTTACTACGTAGTCTGCCATTTTCAGCCTTGTGCTGGGCTTTAAGAATGTTATCACTAACTCTAGGTCTCCTAGTTAGTGGATTCCTATTCCTACAAGGGTACCAGTCAGGGGCAATCTCTAACCATTGCCTGCCACAGGTTTCCATGTAGGCTTTATCCCACTGGGGGTCTCCGCCATACCATGGAAAAGCTGACACATCTCCGAGACAGAGACCTTTAATCATATCAAGATGAAAGGGATCATTTGCTCCATCTCTGGGAAATGAACTAGTACTGCCCATACCTTCGGTCCACCCTGCCATATTATACACAAATGGTAGAGTGAAATAACTTCCTCCTATAAGCCTTTCAATATATTGGGTACAGGTTTCTCCCACTAATGGGGTCTTACTCTCCTGGCCTCCTATAGTAGCAGCAACTTATATTCCTATGTAAGTGACCTGAAGTGTGCTTACCTTCACACTTGTCTAGTCACACAAATAAACGTAGTACTTTACGCAAACAGATAAGACAACACAAAACAGAAATTGTGGCTACCATACAAAGGAGGATCACAAGTAAAATTTCTAACTTCTTTTTTTCTTGTTTCTATTGTGCACTTCTAACCCAAGACTCTCGGTCTCGTATCCCTGCCCAAACTCAGGACCGCGGCACCTACGTCTCACTAAGTAAGGAAAATAAAATTCACTTACCTAGGAGTACGGTAGGTGCCCGCATTCTCCACCAGACTGTTGGGGTGATTGCTTCTATCCCTGGGTTTATGGCCCCTGACGCCCTGGTCCCCTTGTGATTGTCCTTTGTCAGCCTAACCGCGACTCGAGTCGGAGAGTGTACAACGAGTAATGAGACAAAGCAAGTCAAATATCGTTATACTGTCTCTCAGCTTTATTGCGTTGTCAGAGATACCTATACAGAGAAGGAGTGAGCTAGCCCCCTCCCTTGCAAGAGTTGGTGTACAAAATCAGTTCAGAAGCTTTTTAAGCAGGGAACAGAAACCAACTGTTTCTACAGGAAACATAACTCATGGGGTTGGCCAAGTACTCCTCGGCATCCACAGTTTAGGGAGTACTTCCTTGATACAGCAACAATCCCAGGAGAAAAGCTTTCATAGACAAAACTTGTACAAGGACACTGCAATTAGTCGCATCCTGTGAGCAGTGACAGGAATCGAATATAAAACAGCATTTCACACAGAATGAAAGCATATTTTTTACTTATAGCTAAGTCTTCTTAAAGCAACAGCGTTTAAGTCTTATTCCAAGAGGCCCTATCCTTTTATTGACAATTTAGATTGCTGACCTGGTCACTAGTTGGTTTGGGAGAGGCCCGGAAGCCATTTTCTTTTCCTTCCCTCTATTCTCATCTCCCATAATTCTGTGTTCTTTCTTCTTTTACTGTCTCTGTCGACATTGCCAGGGCCTTTGATTCCATAGAGCGTATGCACAGAATGGGATTCAGACCTGTGTTTCATAAGTCCAGCTGCTATACAGAAGCCCTAGAGCCTGTTTAGTCATTAACAGACTCTCTTTCCAAAGGGGAACAGAGGATGCATAGGGCAGAGTTGGGGGAAGAGGGATGTCTGGGGCAGGGCTGAGAGGAGTGGGATGGATGGGGGCAGATCTGGGAGAAGGGGGCTAGAGCTAGTAGGACAGCAATGAATGGAACAGAGCTAGGAGGAGAGGGATGGATGGGGGAGAGCAAGCAGAACAGGGGATGGATGGGGCAGAGCTGGTAGAACAGGAGATGGATAGGGCAGAGCTGGGGGAACAGGAGATGGATGGGGCAGAGCTGGGAGGAGAGAGATAGATGGGGCAGAGCTGGGAGAACAGGAGATGGATGGTGCAGAGCTGGTAGAACAGGAGATGAATGGGGCAGAGCTGGGACAACAGGAGATGGATGGGGCAGAGCTGGGAGAACAGGAGATGGATGGGGCAGAGCTGGGAGGAGAGGGATGGATGGGGTAGAGCTGGTAGAACAGGAGATGGATGGGGCAGAGCTGGGAGAACAGGAGATGGATGGGACAGACCTGGGAGAACAGGAGATGGATGGGACAGAGCTGGGAGAACAGGAGATGGATGGGGCAGAGCTGGGAGGAGATGGATGGGGCAGTGCTGGTAGAACAGGAGATGGATGGGGCAGAGCAGTGAGGAGATGGATGGGGCAGAGCAGGGAGGAGATGGATGGATGGAGCAACCTCAGAGATCACCGCATGAGACTAAACCCTTCTGCATCCATCACCTCTCTCCGCGCTCCCGCGGTGCATGTGTCGGCCTCCATATTTCTGCCCAGCATTTTAATCTGAATGTTGGTAAGGGGAGGGGGGCTCCTGCCGGGGGCACATGCCCGCACCGGCCAATCAGATTGGCCTGAAACCGAAACGTGCATCATCCAATGGCGCCACAGGCTGCGTATGTGCAGTGGGATCCCCATAAAGGTGAATTGGGGGATATCACATATTCCTGGGCCTGCAAGGGTTTAGCTCCACATTATAGGAAACATGGCCAGCCTAGAATCTTTAAAGTGGACCCAAACCCAGGATTTTCACTATCCCGGTTTCTGGTCAGTCCCCGATTTGGGATGCCCCGATCTGACCCTCATCTTCACAGTGACACCCACGGCAGCATTGTAACACTATACCTACAGAAGAGGGGGTTTTTCTTGGCTCCACTGGTATTGCTCTGGCCGTCGAATGACTGTGGTCTGTTTATCGGTGGTCAGGGTGGTTATCCGTGGATCCTAGAAAATACCTCTAAGTCACCCGCCGTCGTTGTTGATGATCTAATTATTCTAATAAACTGAGTTGAGCTTTACATGCACCTTTGTGATTTATTAATACAAACATTAAGTACAAATTGTGATAAAAACATTTTTGGAGACCAACTCTAACTTAGTGTCCTACGTACAGTTATACTTTAGGATGGGCTCTAGTATTTGCCCTCCAATTTTGTGGTCCGTCTGCTGGTCGTTCTCACAGTTTGTAGCAAAATTGGGTTTCACTCCACAGTTGGTAGCAAGTTGTTGCTCTTCAGTATTTTGTAGCAATAATTGGTACTCCATCACGTACGCGTTTCGCTTTACCTTCATCAGCATGATATAAATCAGTATGCCCAATTAAATGAATCAAATAGAAGCAAAACAATTTTGACTATCCTGGGTTTTGGTCCACTTCGGTGGGGCACCCCGATCGGGGGGTGCCCCGCTGTGTGAAACCCCCCAGAAAGTCCCCAAAACTCACCTGTCCCCGCTCCCACGTGACCGCTGCAGCCAATCCCCGCCGACGGACAAGCAAGGTCCGTCGACGGACAAGCGGGCGCGCCCGCCGCCGCCGCCTCCCGCGCGTCACTCTTACAGGGAGAGCGTTCGCGCCTGCCATTCACAAACGGCTGGCGCGGGTGCGTGCCCTGCTAGAGGGATGCGCGAGCGGCGGCTCGAGCATGCGCCGCTGGATCGAGGAGCAGGTAGGGATTTCTGGGGGGTTTCACACAGTGGGGCACCCCCGATCGGGGTGCCCCGCAGGCCCGATGCTGATCGGCCCGGGAATATCTTATAGATTCTCGGGGCGATCAGCATCAGGTGTTGGTCCACTTTAAACTTTATTGTTATAATACTTTTTCAGGATACAAAATGACTGATGGAGGTAACCCCCAACGTCTGAAGACAAGGTAATAAGTGGCAACTTCCCAGCAACATCACTAAGCCTCGCTCATCATAAACCATAATAATGGCGTTGCACATCTATAGCGACGGCTTCATACACAGAAAGCTGTAATAACCAATAACATGGCCGCAACTATACAAAAGTCACGCACTCAGTTAGTGTCAGCACTGATGAGGGTGCCGTCACAAGGTCGAGCGGGGCCTCCAGGACCTAGAGTGTGTTTGTACGCACTTCCGCCCCTGATCCCTCCCAACCAAGCAGGGGCCAGACAGGACACATGGGCAAACACAACCCCGCCCATCCTGTCTTCTGCCGGCCTCGTTCAAGCTGCATAAGCGCCATACACAAGCGCACTGACCACAGGAACTATAGCGCCAGAAGAAGGCGTGTGCAATCGCTACTAGGAGACCACCAGCGCCATATACTGACGCACCTCCCGCACCGGGCACACACATTAAAGCGCCCGTAAGAAGGCGCGCACAATCCCTACCAGGAGACCACCATCAGAAGCTGCACGTATTGCAGCATCACCTTCCTCCCTGCACGAGGACGGACGCGTGACCCACTATATCCCCACACAGGAGTCAGAAGGTGAGTGCTTCATAATATAAGCATGTCACAGCTGCCACACACAATAAGACATCATAGCTAACCTTCCCCATCCTCTCAATAGGCACCTAGGGGACATATACCATACCCCCAAGTACCAGCTGGGAAGCACCACATCAGCCACACTTCAGACGCTTCAGACTATGTAAGTAACCTGCTGCTCTTAATGTTCCACTCGTCTATATAGTTTTTGTAAATAATAATTTTTGTACACGTTGAGAAACACCTGGCCCACCACTTACCATCCCTATTAATACACTGTTAATAGAAACAATGGAGCCTCACACTGATGAAGCTAAGGCGAAACGCGTACGTGATGGAGAACCAATTATTGCTACAAAAAAAGGGCAACAACTTGCTAACAACTGTGGAGTGAAGCTCAATTTTGCTACAAACTGTGGGAGCGACCAGCAGACGGACCACAAAATTGGAGGGCAAATACTAGAGCCCATCCTAAAGTATAACTGGACATAGGACACTAAGTTAGGGTTGGTCTCCAAAAATTTTTTTTATCACAATTTGTACTTAATGTTTGTATTAATAAATCACAAAGGTGCATGTAAAGCTCAATCAGTTTATTAGAATAATTAGAGGTATTTTCTAGGATCCACCGATAAACAGAGCGCAGTCATGTGACGGCAGAGCAATAGCAGTGGAGCCTCTTCTGTAGGTATTTGTGCCACATAGTCCAGGTAAAGCTCTACACCCGTCAGGACACTACTGAAAATCCAAATACAAATTAGTCCCCCCCCCCCCCCCTTTTAACACTATACCTGCAGCCTGCCTATGTTCCCCATAATTTATGCATTATTAAGCCCCGCCCATAAACCATCTGTGGAGAACCCGCCCCTCCTCCTCCTCCTCCACCACATAGAGCTCAGGGGGCACATGAAGGGTTAATGGCTCCCGGACCCGCAATGACCAAACACCTGCTGCCAGCACCGGAAACACCTCTGCTACTCCCCCCTCTAACGCCACTTCCGCCTCTCGGTCACCATAGCAACGTCATTGTCGTGTAGCTCGGCGTTTGCTTATGTTTGGCGGCCATTTTCCCTTAGTCCTGTGTGAGAAGAAGCGAGCGTTGTTCTTCGTGCGGGAAGCGGCCATTTTGCCGTAGTCCTGTGTGAGATGCAGTGGGTGTTCTTGGTACGGAAAGCCGCCATTTTGCCGTAGCCGCACCGTAGAAGGAGCGGGAACAGTGATATGAGGTAATGTCGGAGCTTTCTTCTCCTCACATCCTGCGGCTGAGGCCCATCCCAATATGTCACTGCAGAGGCCACACACACCCTCTAGTGGCGGGACCCCCACATTGTATAGTCACCCCACCCCCTCCTCAGGAGTCCCCCATATACACAGGCCTCACCACTCTGCCATAAGCCGTCACTGAGCTGTGATACTTTATATTGTTACCCATATTGTCTCTCTTCTGCTCCATTTTGTCCCTTTTCTGCCCTCCCTTGTCCCTCCTCTTGTCTCTCTTCTGCCCCCTCTTGTCCCTTTTCTGCCCTCCCTTGTCCCTTTTCTGCCCTCCCTTGTCTCTCTTCTGCTCCCTCTTGTCCCTTTTCTGCCCTCCCGTGTCCCTCCTCTTGTCTCTCCTCTGCTCCATTTTGTCCCTTTTCTGCCCTCCCTTGTCCCTCCTCTTGTCTCTCTTCTGCTCCATTTTGTCCCTTTTCTGCCATCCCTTGTCCCTCCTCTTGTCTCTCTTCTGCTCCATTTTGTCCATCTTCTGCCCTCCCTTGTCCCTCCTCTTGTCTCTCTTCTGCTCCCTCTTGTCCCTTTTGTGCCCTCCCTTGTCCCTCCTCTTGTCCCTTTTGTGCCCTCCCTTGTCCCTCTTCTTGTCTCTCTTCTGCTCCATTTTATCCCTTTTGTGCCATCCCTTGTCCCTCCTCTTGTCTCTCTTCTGCCCCCTCTTGTCCCTTTTCTGCCCTCCCTTGTCCCCCCTCTTGTCTCTCTTCTGCCCCCTCTTGTCCCTTTTCTGCCCTCCCTTGTCCCTCCTCTTGTCTCTCTTCTGCCCCTCTTATCCCTTTTCTGCCCTCCCTTGTCCCTCCTCTTGTCTCTCTTCTGCTCCATTTTGTCCCTTTTCTGCTATCCCTTGTCCCTCCTCTTGTCCCTTTTCTGCCCTCCCTTGTCCCTCCTCTTGTCTCTCTTCTCCATTTTGTCCCTCTTCTGCCGTCCCTTGTCCCTCCTCTTGTCCCTCTTCTGCCCCCGCTCTCCCGTTCGTCCCATCTCTGACCTTTACAGCTGATCCGGGCGCCATTATCTGGGATTAGAGTAAAGCAGAAGCAGTGAACATTGGCGAGAAGTTACTCTTCATAGGGGAGCGATTCAGGGCTTTGCTAGTTAGAAATGTGGGTTTTTTTTCTCTCCTTCTCAATTGGAGAAAGCCTTCATTCTGGCAGTGACCCATTAGAGGCAGCCATTCAAGATTCCATCTCCCAGTGAGTCTTCATGTCTGGAATTCAAAGCTGGTGTCTCTTTTATATAGTCTAGGGCTTCCCAACCATTGTATGGTGACCACTGGCGGTACACACACAGGCTGCAGAGTGATCTGTACCCCAACCTGATATTCTGTCTCTTATACTTTACTCAAACCCGATGGCTCCATAAGTACAAAAACTGCTCTAACTAAACAACCTATGGTCATGTGATGCTCCTTACTTGCTTGTTTTGTTTGTTGGTAGCACTGTTTTAGGCTACAACCCACACATTTCCCCTCCCTCCCCCTCTATACTATTAGTCCATTATGTCCATTGGGAGGAGCATTCACTGTCCATCAGCTGGTTGAACCATATAGAGACTGTGTCCTTGAGAGAGAAGGACTTTTAATGCGAGTACACACATGTTGTCTGTCTGCAGAAAGTTCTACATTCTGAGTAAAGTCCTGTAGACCTTTGTTAATAGCAAGTTCACTTGAATTGTCATAACAAATTCAGCAGCAGCAGCAGCAGTTCCCCTGCTTGTGACAGTTAAAGAAAAACTCCCCAAAACTCACCTGTCCCCCCCCCCCCCCCATGCATGATACTGAATCATTCTCATCAATAACATTAGTTCCTGCACCCACTCAAACCTGAGACGGCACCTCACCCGTTTTCTCCTAGTCACTGCCTGGTCTTGAAGCACCCGGGAGGCATCCCAGGTCCCCAGGCTGCTGCCTGGATTTAGCCAACATAACCCACAAAGCAAAGCAGAAGGAAACCCAGCGGCACTTCCTCTTTGCAGGCCACTGGCAGATCCATAGGACACCGTTAAGGGGGGAAGTTGAGTTTCAAAAAGGTAAATGAATTTTGATGTGCAGCAATGTGAATTTCCCTGATAAAGGATTCATATGAGCACTGTTTCTTGCACGAGTGTTGGTCCGGTTGAAGTAAATTCCAGTTTTCCGGCCACACGAAGTGCAATGGTAAAGCCAGCAACATTCAGGATAGCAAAAAATATCCCAAGCTCTGAACATGTCCCAGAGCACTGTGCAATCCATCATCTGTAAATAGAAAGTATATGTCACAACTGCTAACCTCCCAAGACATGTCCTCCCACCATCCACTGACAGCTCAGGCAAGGAGAGCAATAATTACAGGAGCAGCCAAGAGGCCCAGAGTCACTCTGGAGGCACTTCAGAGATCCACAGCTCAGGTGAGAGAATCTGGCCACAGGACGACTATTAGTTGTGTCCTCCACAAATCTGCCCTTTATGGAAGAGTGGTGAGAAGAAGCAAGTCATAGAAGGCCCAGGTGCAGTCCAGCTATGTAGGGGACACAGCAAGCATGTGGGAGATGTTCTGCTCAGATGAAACCAAAGTTGACAGTAGGCTACTTTCATGAATTTAGCTTCCAGACACTACATTCTCTATTATGGGATGGGTATGATCAGACCCTTCAGTTGTGTGTTGGTGCTGGTGAAACATCTCAGCATCTGGCTTCTTATATATCTCAAAGGATCCAGGGGGTTATATCAGATCTACTTTCATGTCTTCTAGAGTCAGCCCGACACAGTGGACGGACAGAATTAAATACAAAGATCTCTCCAGAGACGCCATGATGGAGGCTCAGCGGCTCCTCTCATCACAGGGTAAGAGGCGGGGTTTCCGGTTACAGGGGCGCATGACTGTTATTATCACAAACCCCTTCAATGTGCTTCCCCATTACTACACACACATACTCAATCTGGTGCCCGAACTCTCATCTTTCTTCACAGACCCTGGAGACTCTATAGAAAGAAATGTGAAAACTGAGGAGGAGGAAGAAGCATTAGTGAAGGATGAAGAGGAAGAATTTCCTCTACAGATCAGCCCAGGTAATAAACCTATAGAAATGATTTCCCTATTCCCCCTGTTTGGTTACCCTACACACACTCTTGTGTAACTCTCACCTTTAGTCACAGACCTTGAAGCCATTTCAGTGAGAAATGTGAAAACTGAGGAAAAGGAAGAAGCATTAGTGAAGGATGAAGAGGAGGAATTTCCTCTACAGATCAGCCCAGGTAATAAACCTATAGAAATGATTTCCCCAGTCGCCCTGTTTGGTCACTACACACACTATTTTGTGCCCCATACACACATAAGGGGCATTACTCTCATCCTCAGTCACAGACCATAAAGTCATTTTTATTATTATTGTTTATAAAGCAACATCGTATTCCGTGGGGCTGTACAAGGTAGAAGTACAGGGGCAAGACAAGTAAATACTTATAATACAACAATGATGACAATGTGTATAAAACACACAATATTATGAATGAAATGTAATAGCCAAGTAAATAAACACAAAGATGCAGGAATACATCAGGAGAGAGGGTCCTTCCCTTGCAAACTTACAATCTAAAGGGAGGGGACAATAGGCCATGTCACAAAGAATATGTACTAAGCAGGTGCCCAGTGTTCTGAGGGATAAGACTGTAAGATGGGTGGGTTAAGTCAGATGATAGATTCTTCTAAATAGGTGGGTTTTAAGGGCAGTTGAGTGGAGTGGAGCAGCACGTGTGAGGTCCTGGACTCTAGAGTGGGAGGAGGTGATCAAGGTAGAGGACAGGAGAAGGTCATGAGAAGACCGGACTGCATCTGGGTTGGCATTTTTGAACTAGTGATGACATGTATGAGGAAGCGTGATTGTAGAAAGCCTTGTAGTTTAGGTTAAGTAATTTGAACTAAATTCTTTCAGAAAGTGGGAGCCAGTGGAGTGATTGACAAAGAGGAGCAGCAGAGGAAGGGCGATAGGATAAGTAGATGAGGCAGGTAGCAGAGTTGAGGATTGCAGGGGGGGCAGTCTGTGAACTGGTAGACCACTGAAGACGGTGTTGCTGTAGTTTAGATGGGAGTTGATCAGGACATGCACTAGAATTTTAGTGATATCGGGTGAGTGAAAGGGACAAATGCGGGCAATTTTCCAAGTGTACAGCACGGCCTGTTTCATTTCAATCATCACTTCTGGGTATTCCGCCACAAGGTGGCGCAGTTGACTGCAGAAGATTTGTGGCTCCTCCCGGCCCTATAAAATGCCAGGAATCACCCATAGACCCCCAGTGTTTCTCTGCAGTCACACTGCGAAGACCAGAAGATGGCTCTCTATGTTTTCGCAGGCGAGCGAGGCAACCAAGCCTCCGGCCCTGTAAGCCTATTCCCACCCACTTCCGTACCCTCCTGCCTCCCAGCCTTGGCTGACGGATCGGGTGATGGTAGGGGAGCACCTGGGTCGGGTGCTCGGTGAGCTTTGCTCCAGGCCGCAGACCCTATGTACTGAAGGGTAGCCGGCCATAGGCATATGGTGAGCCTATAGAGGGATGGGAGAAACCACTGCTGCCTGTGTGTCCCTGTGTTCGGGAGTGAGTTGTGTATTGCCTTTGGGGGTCGTGATTTTGTTCCCGGGCTTCTCTCCCTTCTTCTGTCCTTCATCCCCCCCTCCCTTCCCCCCCCTGTTCCCCTGGTCCGCTGATGCCGTTCCCGCCGCCGTGTCCCCCCCCTTTCCTCCTCCCCCTCTCCCCGGCGTGGCCGTTGTCGGGGCAGTGGCGGTCGGGTGACGGCGTGCACTTGTCTGTTGGACTCCTTCCCCGCCGCTGGCATACTGCACTCCGTGGCGGGAGTTGTCGGGGGAGCTGTCGCTGCTCATAACGCTGGGCGGCTTTGCGCCCTTCGTTGGGGGTGGCGCCGTGGGATGACGCGTATCTCGTCATCTGCCTGCCCCTCGAGGTTCTTTTGCTGGGGCTCCATCTTGCTGGGCAGGTCACGAGCTGGGTGCGGGCCCCTAACCATGCTGTCTGCATCATCCTGTGTGTCCGCCTGTACCTTCTGTGCGCATGGCGCTCGCCTTCGCAGTTGGTCCGTGAGTCTTTCTGCGGGGGTTACATTGTTGGTGCATGTGCTGCGGGATACTCATGGGGTGTTCATGTTTATGTCTTACAGGCGGGATAGCATTGTTGTGGTTTCTCCCGGTCCAATTCCTCCCCCTCCCCCCTGTCCCTTCTCCGTTGGGCATCCCTAGGGGGCATCCCGGGTGGCTTTTCTTAGCCTTTACTCTGTGTTGGCCTATTGTGCCTCTGATAATCACCATATTTAGGCTTCTGGGGATAGCGAGCTTGGGGGGCCCCTCGGGGTAGGCTCGGTTGTGTGTCATGTGCGGGGCATCTCCTTTGAGTGGTGGTGGCGCGGTTTGTGTTCCGTGCGGCCAAAATATTATTGCGGAACAGGTTGGGATGAGTGCTTCTCTTTCCAGTCCTGCTCTCCCTACGGCACCCCCTTCTCCCCCAGCGTCTGCATTTAGCCCCCAGTGAGGGGGAAGCTAGCAGGGGGTCGCAATCAAATCTGGTGCTGCGCGTAGCCAGCATTGAGCGACAGCTGGCCCGACCGACGGCGGGCAAGGCCTCTAGTATAAAGCGTCATCTAGATGCCGTCAGGGCGAGTACGATAGTGATCTAGGCTCCTCCTCGGATGAGGATACCTGGCTCCCAGATGATACCGATAGACTCTTGTCGGCTGTTTTTGATACACTACACATCGCCCCCCCAAAGGTGGCGAAGAAGAAGCAGGGCAAGTTCTTCCCCCCTGGCAAACAACGCTTGGAGTTCCTGGAACAGGGCCATTTCTCAAATATGGTTCTTAAGGAGTGGGAACGCCCTAATAGGTTACCCTTGGTGCCCAAGGGGCTGGATAGAAGGTATCCCTTCTCAGCCGATTTGGTTAAGCGCTGGTCATGCCCACCTGAGGTGGACGCCCCGGTCCTGGGGCTATCTAACATTTCGGTCATGCCGTCTCCAGACACCACAACCTTGCGTGATAGCGCTGACCGGCGTATGGATCAGCTGGCTAGTCATGCCTTCACCTTTGTAGGGGCCGGTTTGCGCCCGCCTGCGCCGCGGCTATTGTGGCCATTGCCATTAAAAAGAAGGTCAGGCGCCTTGCTGAGGCTGCCCGTTCTGGTAAGAAAAGGGAGGGTTATAAGGACCTTTTGCTTTGCTCTGACTTTATCGCTTTTGTGTTGCATGCCATGGACAATGCCTTCCGGCGGTAGGGCCTCGGCCCTGTTGGTGGCTATGCGTAGATCCGTCTGGTTGCGTCAGTGGACAGCTGACACCTGCCGCTAAGAAGTCTCTCACTGGACTTCCCTCTTCCCTTCACTGGATGTTCTGACCAAGGATGGTAGGCTCCCCCAGCGTAGAAAGCAGACTCAGCCCTTTCAGGGATCCTCTTCCCTTCGTCCTTCAAGGTCGTGGGCCCTCCTTCTCAGGTAGTCGCAGAGATTCTTGGGGTTGAGGCAGATCCCGCTGTCGCCCCGGTCTCTCTTGGGGAACCAAGCCCAAACCCTCTCCCAAGGCCCCTCAGGCATGAGAAGGTGCCCTCACCCGACCGGGTGGGGGGACGACTTCAGCTTTTTGCTCACGTCTGGAGACTGCTTGTCCCAGACCGGTGGATTCAGGAGGTGGTTTCCTCCGGATACAAGATAGAGTTTGCAGCCTGGCCGCCCCCAAGATTCCTCTGGTCCCGGATATCTCTAAACCCCATGTCAGCTCAGGGACTGCGTCTGGCCGTACAGAGTCTTCTGGCGTCCGGAGTCATTTGTCAGATACCTCTTCAGGAACAGGGTCGGGGGTACTACTCCAACCTGTTCACAGTGCCAAAGAAGGACGGCTCCTTGAGGCCCATCCTGGACTTAAAGGCCTCAACAAATTCGTCAGGTTCAAGCACTTTCGCATGGAGACATTACGTTCGGCCGTAAGTTCCCTTCGGCCAGGCGATGTCACAGTGGACATCAAGGATGCCTACCTTCACGTGCCGATTTTCCCAGGTCACCAGAGGTTCCTGAGGTTCGCTCTGGGGGATCAACACTATCAATTTGTGGCCTTGCCGTTCGGTATCACCTCGGCTCCTCGTGTTTTCACCAAGGTGCTGGCTGGCGTCATGGCTCTCCTGAGGAACCAGGGCATTCGCATCCTCCCTTACCTGGACGACATTCTGATTGCTGCTCAGTCTCTTCATCAGGCCGAGAAGGATACTCAGGTGGTGACGTCCACTCTCGAGTCTGTCACGCTCCCGGAACCACAATTTACCACTTGGACAACTCCAGCTCTCTTGGTAAGGACCTCAACCCCCAATCTCCGCAGCCAGCTTCACCTATAGGAGCCCTCGCTTGCCGAGACGCAGAACACGCCTGCTCGGGATCGGTTGCCCCCAGGACTTTATGGCTCAAAGGATGAGATCTTATGGTACAGAGAACTGGAGAGCCCGCGGCTGGAAGTGGAAACGGGTAGCCGGTATGTGAGCGTAGGGTGGAAGTCCAACGGACAGGCAAGGGTCGGCAACAGGAGTGGAGATCGAGGATGGTCAAAGGCAAGCAAGGGTCGGCAACAGGAGTGGAGATCGAGGATGGTCAAACAAGCGAGGGTCGGCAACAGGAATGGAGATCGAGGATGGTCAAAGGCAAGCAAGGGTCGGCAACAGGAGTGGAGATCGAGGATGGTCAAACAAGCGAGGGTCGGCAACAGGAATGGAGATCGAGGATGGTCAAACAAGCGAGGGTCGGCAACAGGAATCAGGATCAATATCAGGGATAAACAATTACTAGGGTCTAGGCGCTATAACAGGCAATGACCAACTGGCTGAAGAGGGGTTCTATAGGAAGCAGGTATGATTGGGCCAGGGAAGAGAGCCTGATGATTGGTGCAACTAGAATCTTTAATTTAATTGGATAACACAGGGCGTACCGCCCAGGAGTCTGAAAAGGCTGATAGGAACACACAGATAGCGTCAACAATCAGAAGGAGATTGGCCAGTAATAATAAGAACACCCCCCTAACCCACAACTGCACCTAATTAACTCTCCTCCGGCGGCCGTGCTGAGAGCAGCGCTGCCGGAGGGTATAAGTGAAGCGGGCGCGCGAGCACGAGACCTAGAGCCGGGGCCGCCGGCCGACGCAGGCAGAGGCGCGTGCACGCCGGGCGGAAGAGAGGCCGCCGCCTGCCGCGGCCGCCACACAGACAGCCGTGCGGCGGGACGGGGAGCGCCGCAGGAACGGGACGCAGGTAAGTGGATACTGACATTACCCCCCCCCCCTCACGAGGGGCCTCCGGACCCTCACCCGGCTTCCCCGGATTGTCACGGTGGAATTTCCGTACAAGAGCCCTGGCATGGACATCACAAGAAGAAACCCAGCACCTCTCCTCAGGACCGTAACCAACCCAATCAATTAAATACTGTAACGTATTGCGAACCTTACGCAAATCCAGAATCTTGTTCACTTCATACTCTTGCACATTATCCACTAAAACAGGAGGCGGACCAGCAGGAGAAGAGTTTTTAGCTGGTTTCAACAGTGATATATGAAACGAGTTGGAAATTTTCATAGTAGGAGGGAGCTGAACTTTGAAGGTCACGTTATTAAGTTTCCTGATAATGGGGTAAGGACCGATAAATTTAGGACCCAGTTTATAAGAAGGCTGACGGAGAGCAATATTCCTAGTGGAAACCCAAACAAGGTCTCCACACTGAAGGATAGGTTCCTGAGACCTGCGACGATCAGCAAACCTTTTATATTTAACGCGCATAGTTTCTAAATTTTCCTTGACGTGTGCCCAAACCTCTTTCCGTTTCTGAAGCCACTCTTCTAAGACCGGAAAATCAGAAGGTGCTGCAGAAATAGAAGAAGCTCTAGGATGCTTTCCATAATTACAAAAGAACGGGGATATTTTGGTACTGTCACTTGGCGCATTATTATATGCGAACTCGGCAAAGTCAATAAATTCCGACCACTGCTCCTGAGTGTCAGAGATGTAACATCTTAAATATTGTTCTAAGCTTTGATTTGTTCTTTCAGTCTGCCCATTAGACTGGGGATGATACGCGGAGGACAAAGAAACCTGAATCCCCAAACGTGAACAAAAATTTTTCCAAAATCGTGATATAAATTGCACACCCCGATCGGAAACAATATTTAATGGAATACAATGAAGACGAAAAATATGCGAGACGAACAAGCGCGAAAGTTCAGGAGCCGAGGGTAGCTTGGGTAAAGCAATAAAATGAGCCATCTTACTGAATCTATCGACGACTACCCAAACCACAGTGTTCCCATGCGAAAGAGGTAAATCAACAATAAAGTCCATTGAGATGTGAGACCATGGTTCTTTAGGGATCTCAAGCGGAATCAGATACCCACTAGGGGCCTTGTGTACCCCTTTACTTCGTGCACAAACAGGACATGCGTCGATAAGGGTAGTGATATCACGTCTCATAGAAGGCCACCATACGTGGCGCCGAGCTAAAATAAAAGTCTTACGAACTCCCAGATGCCCAGCAGTCTTTGCGTCGTGGAATTCGCGAATAACATCAGAACGCAAATGCGGCGGTACAAATTGACATCCTATAGGTGCGTTTACAGGCGATTCATCTTGGAACGGCGCCAAAACATTAGAGAGATCAGGGAGCAAGGCCCCGACTACACAACCTGCAGGTAAGATAGGCTCACCAGTATCCCCCCGATCCTTACACTCACCAAACATGCGCGACAGAGCATTGGCCTTAGTATTTTTCACGCCCGGCTTAAAGGTAATAATAAAATTGAAACGTGAAAAAAACAATGCCCAACGGGCCTGTCGAGAATTTAACCTCTTGGCGGCGCCTATATACTCGAGATTTTTGTGATCGGTATATACAGTGATAGGATGTAAGGAACCCTCCAACCAATGACGCCATTCATCAAATGCCAGTTTAATAGCTAATAGTTCCCTTTTACCGACATCATAATTTTGTTCTGCGGTATTAAATTTCCGGGAAAAATAGGCACATGGATGCATACGTTCAGGAGATCCGGAGAATTGCGATAAAACAGCTCCAACACCTAATTCAGACGCATCTACTTCAATAACAAAAGGTTTGTTGACGTCGGGGTGCACTAAAACTGGCGCCGAAGTAAAAGCCTGTTTTAGGACACGGAAGGCTTCAATAGCTGATGGTGACCAGTTAACAGTGAACGCGGCTTTGCGGGTGAGATTGGTGAGAGGCGCAACGATACTAGAAAAACCCTTGATAAAACGTCGATAGAAATTAGCAAATCCTAAAAAGCGTTGTAATTCTTTTAAGGATTTGGGTTGTACCCAATCCTGTACTGCCGAAACTTTTCCCCCATCCATCTCCAACCCCTGACCAGAAATAATATATCCCAAGAAGGGAACGGAGGCGACCTCAAACATACACTTAGAAATTTTAGCGTATAAATTATTCTCTCTCAATTTCTGAAGGACCAGTTTTACATGTTGCCTGTGTTCGGAAAGGTTCTTAGAGTAAATGAGGATGTCATCCAAATAAACCACAACGAAGTTACCCAAAAAGTCACGAAACACGTCATTAACGAAGTCTTGAAAGACCGCAGGAGCATTACAAAGGCCAAAAGGCATCACTAAATATTCATAATGACCATCTTTAACATTGAACGCCGTTTTCCATTCATCCCCTTGCCGAATACGGATCAGGTTGTAGGCCCCCTTTAGATCTAGTTTAGAAAAAATTCGAGCCCCCACTACCTGATTAAATAAATCACCTATTAAGGGAAGAGGATAACGATTTTTAACAGTGATCTTATTCAAGGCTCTATAATCTATGCAAGGCCTTAAACCTCCATCCTTCTTCTCAACAAAAAAGAAGCCGGCACCCGCCGGTGAAGTTGATGGGCGGATAAAGCCTTTACTCAGATTTTCAGAAATATATTCTTTCATGGCCTGCTCTTCAGCACGATTCAGATTATAGATTTTGCCCCTAGGAGGAATAGTTCCAGGAAGTAGGTCGATGGGACAGTCATAGGGTCTGTGTGGGGGAAGATTATCAGCGGACCGCTCAGAAAAGACATCTGCCCAATCTATATAAGGCAGAGGCAGTTCTTGGGGCGAAATCTGCACACTCCTAAGGATAGTGGAGAAGCAATGTGATCTGCAGAAATTACTCCACTTAACCAGATCACCCGACTGCCAATTAAATACGGGGTTATGGAGCTTTAGCCATGGGTATCCCAAAACTACTGGTGTTTCCGGACAATCAAACACCAGGAATTCTATATGTTCAGTATGAGATGAGCCGGCCACCAATCTGAGAGGAGGGGTCTTGTGACTGACCGGCCCTCCCAGGATAGCCTTCCCATTTATGGCCAAAACCTGAAGAGACTTTTCAAGGGGTACCAGTGGAACCCCTAGGATGGAGATTATGCTCCGATCCAGGAAGTTACCTGCAGCTCCACTATCGACAAAAGCAGATACTGCCTGTTTGGAAAGACCCCAGAAAAGCTCCGTAGGGATTAACATTTTATCATGATGAGAGTAATGCTTCAACCCACCTAGATCAGTACCCTCTTCCTGATCTAGGCGAGAAAGTTTCCCGCCGGATACCCCTTATTCGGACAGGACCTGGCAAAATGACCCGGGGACCCACAATAGAGGCAAAGACCCAAAGACCGTCTCCGTTGTTTCTCATCCTGAGAAAGACGGGCTCTGCCAACCTGCATTGGCTCCTCTTGAGAGGAGGAGGAGGTGTTTACCCCACCAGGGGTTGAAGGGTTGGGAGTTTGTGGAGGTCTAAAGGGAGTGGTAACCCTAACCCTTTCTCTGGCTCTCTCCCTAAGACGTCTATCGATCCTGATGGAGACCTGCATAAGTTGATCCAAATCTTTTGGAGTGGGGAAATTGACCAAGGCATCTTTAATATTTTCAGAGAGCCCCATACGGAATTGGCTACATAGGGCTGGATCATTCCAAGTAGACTCCACTGCCCAGCGCCGGAATTCGGCGCTGTAGTCCTCGGCGGAATTCCGACCCTGCTTCAGGGCCCGAAGCCTGTTTTCCGCCGTGGACTGACGATCTGGATCCGCATACAGCACTCCCAGTGCTGAGAAAAAGGAAGTAACGGAGTGTAAGGCAGGATCTTCAGGAAGCAAGCTGAAAGCCCATGACTGGGGATCTCCTTGCAACAGAGAGATAATTAAACCCACCCGTTGGGTTTCAGTGCCAGAAGATAAAGGCCGCAGCCTGAAATAAAGTTCACATGAATTCTTGAAGTTCGAAAAACCGGTCCGGTCTCCAAAGAACTTTTCAGGTAAAGGAACCTTAGGTTCAGGAATATGAGGTGGTACAGTGGGTGTTGAAATCTGGCGGGTTTCTTGATTGGCCACCCTCTGGGCAAGTTGGTTGATAGCGGTGGCCATCGCCTGAACTTGCTGTACCAGGTCTTCCATATTGATAAGGGCCTGTTATAATGTCACGCTCCCGGAACCACAATTTACCACTTGGACAACTCCAGCTCTCTTGGTAAGGACCTCAACCCCCAATCTCCGCAGCCAGCTTCACCTATAGGAGCCCCCGCTTGCCGAGACGCAGAACACGCCTGCTCGGGATCGGTTGCCCCCAGGACTTTATGGCTCAAAGGATGAGATCTTACGGTACAGAGAACTGGAGAGCCCGCGGCTGGAAGTGGAATCGGGTAGCCGGTATGTGAGCGTAGGGTGGAAGTCCAACGGACAGGCAAGGGTCGGCAACAGGAGTGGAGATCGAGGATGGTCAAAGGCAAGCAAGGGTCGGCAACAGGAGTGGAGATCGAGGATGGTCAAACAAGCGAGGGTCAGCAACAGGAATGGAGATCGAGGATGGTCAAAGGCAAGCAAGGGTCGGCAACAGGAGTGGAGATCGAGGATGGTCAAACAAGCGAGGGTCGGGAACAGGAATGGAGATCGAGGATGGTCAAACAAGCGAGGGTCGGCAACAGGAATCAGGATCAATATCAGGGATAAACAATTACTAGGGTCTAGGCGCTATAACAGGCAATGACCAACTGGCTGAAGAGGGGTTATATAGGAAGCAGGTATGATTGGGCCAGGGAAGAGAGCCTGATGATTGGTGCAACTAGAATCTTTAATTTAATTGGATAACACAGGGCGTACCGCCCAGGAGTCTGAAAAGGCTGATAGGAACACACAGATAGCGTCAGCAATCAGAAGGAGATTGGCCAGTAATAATAAGAACTCCCCCCTAACCCACAACTGCACCTAATTAACTCTCCTCCGGCGGCCGTGCTGAGAGCAGCGCCGCCGGAGGGTATAAGTGAAGCGTGCTCGCGCACCCGCGCGAGCACGAGACCTAGAGCCGGGGCCGCCGGCCGACGCAGGCAGAGGCGCGTGCACGCCGGGCAGAAGAGAGGCCGCCGCCTGCCGCGGCCGCCGCACAGATAGCCGTGCGGCGGGACGGGGAGCGCCGCAGGAACGGGACGCAGGTAAGTGGATACTGACAGAGTCCTTCTCGAGTCCTTCGGTTCGGTGATCAACTATCCCAAGTCTTCACTATCTCTGTCTTTGGCGATGTCCTTCCTGGGCAAGGTCAAGGTATTTCTCCCTCAGCAGAAGGTGGAGGGCATTCAGACGCAGGCGCTGTCGTGTCCTCACCCCTCCATCCATCAGGGGTTGCAGTTGGTGGGTCTCATGGTGTCCTGCTTCGAGGCGGTTCCCTTTGCTCAGTTCCACATGAGACCTCTTCAGTTACTTCTCCTGTCGGTTTGGGATTGGAATCAAGAGTCCCTGGATCAGGAGTTTGCTCTGTCCCCTCCGGTCAGGCAGTCCCTCTCCTAGTGGCTGGAGTCGAGGAATCTTCTAGTGGGCAGGTCCTTTCTGCCTCTGCGCTGGGAGATTGTCACCAAGGATGCCAGTCTGACCGGCTGGGGGGGGAGTTTGGCAATCTCTGAAGTTTCAGGGTTAGTGGGGTCCCCAGGATGCCCACGCGCCCATCAACATCCTAGAGCTGCGGGCGATCAGGTTGGTTCTCTCCCAGTTGACTCCCCACCTTCTGGGTCGTGCTGTACAGGTCCACTCAGACATTCAGACGGTGGTTGCCTATATCAAACATCAGGGAGGGACTCGGAGCAAGCGAGCCCTCAAGGAAGTGTCCCTGATTTTGCCTTAGGCGAAGGAGACTGTTCCCTGCATCTCGGCGGTTTACATTCCAGGGGTGGAGAACCAGGAGGCGGATTTCCTGAGCATGGGGATGTCTCGTCTGGGGGAATGGTCTCTCAGCAACAAGGTATTTCACGCCCTGTTGCGCCGCTGGGGTCTGCCGGATGTGGACCTATTTGCATCCCGTCACAATCAAGCTTCCAAGATTTGTCTCTCTGTCAAAGGATCCTCTGGCTTTCACCACGGACGCGCTAGCTATTCCCTGGGCAGTTTCGGCTCCTCTATGTATTTCCTCCCTTTCCTCTGCTGGGTCGGGTGCTGCGCAAGATAGCCCAGGAGGGGGTTCCGGCCATTCTGGTTGCCCCCCGCTGGCCGAGGAGGGTATGGTTCGCGGACGTCGGCAGTAGATCGGTTCGTCCTGCCCGACGACCCAGAGCTTCTCACGCAGGGACAGCTGCGCCATCCCAATTTACAAATGCTGGCTTTAATGGCTTGGCTGCTGAAACCTCCATCTTGATGGGCAAGGGTTTGCTGGCCTCTGTTGTCAATACCTTGATTCAGGCTCGGAAGAAATCGTCATCTTTTATCTACTACAGGGTCTGGCATGCTTACATTGCTTGGTGCGAGTCCAAGTCTCTATCTTGTCGGGCTTTTTCCATTCCCAGGATTCTGGAGTTTTACAGCATGGTCTGGATTCGGGTCTTCAACTTAGTACTCTCAAGGGAAAGGTTTCGGCTCTGGCAATTTCTTTTTACCAAAGATCCTTTGCCAATCACAGGCTTGTTAAAACCTTCTTCCAGGAAATTACTCATGTGCGTCCGCCGCGTAAGCCTCTGCTACCGGTTTGGGATTTAAACTTGGTGTTGTCTGCTCTACAGGGTCCTCCCTTCGAGCCTATGCGTGAGGCTGCATTGCCCATTCTGACTCTTAAGGTAGCCTTTTTGGTCGCTATTACGTCGGTGCGTCGAGTCTCTGAGCTGGCGGCGCTTTCCATGAAACCTCCTTATTTAGAGCGGCTTCAGGATAAGGTAGTGTTCCGGCTTAAGCCGGATTTCTTGCCCAAGGTTGTATCTGTCTTTCATCTCAATCAGGACATTGTCTTACCTTCTTTGTGTCCTACCCCTTCTAATCCTAAGGAACGGACCCTTCATTCTCTGGATGTGGTCTCTGAGTCATTTAGGAAATCTGATGCTCTGTTTGTTCTTCCTGCTGGACCTAGGAAAGGTTTGCCTCCAACCAAATCTACTATCAGTAAGTGTATTCGACAGGCGGTGGTGCAAGCTTATTCTGCTTAAGGGAATGAACCTCCGTTCCATGTTACTGCTCACTTTACTTGACCTATTGGTACCTCTTGGGCTTTTCAGCACCAGACTTCTGTTGAACAAGTTTGTAAGGCCGCTACTTGGGCTTCTGTATATACTTTTTCCAAGTTTTACAAGGTTGATGTTAG
This sequence comes from Gastrophryne carolinensis, assembly GCA_027917425.1. Taxonomy (NCBI): domain Eukaryota; kingdom Metazoa; phylum Chordata; class Amphibia; order Anura; family Microhylidae; genus Gastrophryne; species Gastrophryne carolinensis. Next base: position 7,966,064 of record CM051237.1, read on the forward strand.
GGTCTCCGCTGATGCTGCTTTTGGCCGCAAGGTGCTTCAGGCTGTAGTGGCTTGAACTGCCTGCTGTTACTCATTGGGGATCCCACCCTACTTTTACGGACACTGCTATTGGATGTCCCAGAAGTAATGATTGAAATGAAACAGGCGGTGCTGTACACTTGGAAAAAAGACAATTCTGTGAGTACTCACCTGTAGCTTGCTTTTACTATGCATGGCACGGCCTACTGCAATTATCATAACATCTGGGATATTCCGCCACAAGGTGGCACAGAGCACCAAGAGCTAAGTGATTATCTGATTATTAAGTGATTATTCTGGTGATTATCCATTTAGTTACAGTACACACAGCTTAGCACTGGGGAGCACAAACCTGCACCCCTTGCACCTGCACAAGTTTAAATACCTTTACATTTGTGACCCAGCAAAAAATCGTTGCTATCTTGTCCGCAAACTCCTGTTCCTGGATCCTGAGTTTTGTTCTTTGTTCCTGTTCTGCCACACCAGCCTAGACTTATCTTTCTGGAATCCTCACTGCCACCTCTGACTTCTGCTAATCTACCTAGGCCTCTGCTTCTTAAATTCGGTACCGTACCTCTGTACCATGTTGGTTCCTATACTATGTGGGTGCATGGCCTTGGTGGCTGAAGCCCAGCCCATCCTTCCTTTAGGGGGCTCCAGTGAAGACCAGGCCTTTCAGTAGACTTTGGGCCTTGTGGATTATTCATTTACCTTTAAGCAAATTTATCTGCCTGTCTGTGAAGCTATTCCACTATCACTCAAGCACCTCCGAAACTCCACACAAGCACTCTTCAGACAGCTGACAATATTAAAGACACTTCCGGGTAGGTAACCTCTGAAAATATACAAACTCTTCATGTATTGTATGCTAGGATCTGTGTTCGGAAGTATCACTATATATGAATTTTTAATTTGTATATAAATATGTAATTATGTTTGACATATAATAGAATATTGTCTATTTGTTTATTTAAATATGTGGGCGTGACTGGTTTCAGATCAGGGTTTTGCCATCCCATTCTAGGTCTTTCCTTTAGCTGGTGTTAATACTTACCTTGCTCCACTAATGTGGTAACTATTACAGGATGCCTTGCACTTGTCTGTCCTGTAGTGATTCTGGATGGGGCAGTGGGACACAGCATATAGTGACAGCTTGAGTGAGTCCCCCTCCAATATGGGAATGCCCTGATTGCCCCTGCTGTCTGGAATGTCCCTCCCCTTCTCTTTCTCTAAAGGTTTCACTTTTTCTTGCACAACAATGGCTTCAGAGCTAATCTTAGTTTTCTTACAAGTGATCCCAGGAGCTGTTTTATGTTCAGCAAGGTTTCTTTTTAACCTCAATTTCTTATTTTCTCCAGGTGCTGGTTCAAGCCTGAAAAATATGGACCAACATGCAGTAATCTCTTTAAATGTTAAAATAAAAGATGAAGACATAACAGCAAAGGTTACGGGAGACCCAGCACTGCACCCTGTACATCTCCTATTTTACCCTTCTACACAGGAGGAAAGTCAGTCTGTGTTCCCTACACTTCATACAGCTCATAGACCTAAGAAACCTCATTTATGTCCTGAATGTGGGAAATGTTTTTCTCAGAAATCACACCTTATCTCACATGAAAGAGTTCATACAGGGGAGAAGCCATATTCATGTTCTGAATGTGGGAAATGTTTTTCTCGGAAATCATCCCTTATCACACATGAAAGAGTTCATACAGGGGAGAAGCCACATTCATGTTCTGAATGTGGGAAATGTTTTTCTGAGAAATCAAACCTTATCAGACATGAAAGAGTTCATACAGGGGAGAAGCCATATTCATGTTCTGAATGTGGGAAATGTTTTTCTCATAAATCACACCTTATCGCACATGAAAGAGTTCATACTGGGGATACATCATATTCATGTTCTGAATGTGGGAAATGTTTTTCTCAAAAATCAGCCCTTATCTCACATGATAGAGTTCATACAGGAGAGAAGCCATATTCATGTCCTGAATGTGGGAAATGTTTTTCTGAGAAATCAAATCTTATCAGACATGAAAGAGTTCATACAGGGGAGACGTATTCATGTTCTGAATGTGGGAAATGTTTTTCTCATAAATCACACCTTATCTTACATGAAAGAGTTCATACTGGGGATACATCATATTCATGTTCTGAATGTGGGAAATGTTTTTCTCAGAAATCATCCCTTATCTCACATGAAAGAGTTCATACAGGAGAGAAGCCATATTCATGTCCTGAATGTGGGAAATGTTTTTCTCAGAAATCACACCTTATCAGACATCAAAGAGTTCATACAGGGGAGAAGCCATATTCATGTCCTGAATGTGGGAAATGTTTTTCTAGAAAATCAGCCCTTATGAGACACAAGAGTTCATGCAGGAGAGAAGCCACATTCATATGATTGTGGGAAATGAAACACATGAAAGGAGTCTCTTTAGAGAGTGGAGGTGACAAACCATGTGGTGAAATTCAATTTCCTGTGCCTCCTGTATCTTCCCCCTCTATTCTCTAATAGCTGCAGAAAGCCATTCATCCCATCCCTGAGCATCCCAGGAAATGTATATCACACAATTATTATGTTAGATTATGGTGATAGGAAGGGAGGTAGTGTTATATAATCAAAGCAAAAAGCAATACTTTGTTATGTGTCCATAATTTATCAGCAATCCTTTCCCAAAGTGGACTTTGTCAACTAAAAGTCCAGTCCTGTATTGTATGTATTGTCTGCCATATATTATTTCATAATAAGGACTAATGCTTATCCACTCTGTATATTGCATTTATTGGTCCTTATTTTCTAGCTCATAATTATACCAGTTTAACCCTTCTAGTGCCAGTAGTCTCACAAAGCTACTTCTTTAACCACTAAGTGCCAGCTACGCGAGACTCACGGAGCTGTCACTTAACGGTTGGAGAGGCAGCTACCCTTTAACGGCCAGCATACCTAGAGTATTTATCACCAGATCATTTTTCACTATTTTGCGCTACACATGTTCAACTGTGATTTCCAGGAAAATTATATATTGTTTTTTTTTAGGCCTCTGGCTTTTTATGTGAAATGCCTTGTTTGTAATTTTTGTAATGTCAATATTTTGGGGTGACATACATACAAAAAAATTGAAAAAAATACCATTTTGTGATTACTCACCTGTAAAATGGGTATTATAAGTATGTCACACACCCCGCTTCAAGACATTCATTACATGTGGGTATACTGACCTGTAGGTGGCGATCTTGCAGTGATGTCAATAAAAAAAGTAAGACCCTCCCGGTCCATAAATACCTGGGACCTCCCACTCATTCCCCAGTATAAAGATAGCAGTAAGGTAAAGTGACCAGGAAAGCCAATTAAAACCTAACAAAGGTTCACCATATAAAGGATCGAGAATACCAAAGGGCAGGGTGAAGCGGGGTGTGTGACATACTTATAATACCCATTTTACAGGTGAGTATTCACAAAATGGTATTATTCCAAGTATGTCACACACCCCGCTTCAAGACATTCATTACATGTGGGACATCCAATAGCAGTGTCCATAAAGGGCGAGGATCCAAAAACAAGGCACAAAAATAAACCACTGCAGCTTGCAGAACCTTGCGGCCAAAAACAGCATCCGCTGAGGCCCGCACATCAACCTTGTAAAACTTGAAAAAGTGTGAACCGAAGACCAAGTAGCAGCCTTACAAACCTGCTCAACAGAGGCCTGGTGCTGGAAAGCCCAGGATGCCCCAACAGCACGAGTAGAATGAGCAGTAACACGAAAAGGGGAAACCTTCCCCTTGGCAGAATAGGCCCCAACAATGGCCTGGCGAACCCATTTACTAATGGAACACTTGGCAGGAGCCAAACCCTTCCTAGGCCCAGAGGGCACCACAAAAAGGGCGTCCGTCCTACGAAAAGAGGAAGTAGCCACCAAATAGTACTTCACACAGCGAACCACATCCAAAGAATGCAAAACCCTCTCCTTGTCATTGCTGGGCTTAGGACACAAGGAGGGTAGAACAATGTCCTGATTAAGATGAAAAGCAGAGACCACCTTAGGAAGGAAATCTGGCTTGAAGCGGAAAACAACCTTGTCCTGATGCCTCTCAATGTAAGGGGCCTTAATGGACAAGGCCACCAACTCCGATACACGCCGAACGGAAGTGATGGCAACCAGAAAAACAACCTTCTGAGTAAGCGTAGAAAGTGCAATATCCTGCAAAGGTTCAAAAGGAGGACCCTGCAAGGCAGAAAGAACCAAATTCAAATCCCAAACTGGGAGCAAAGGCTTCCTAGGAGGCCGCACATGCGTAACCCCCTGGAAAAAGGTCTTAACCAGAGGATGAAGAGCAAAAGACTTTTGAAAGAAAGCCGCCAGGGCAGAAACATGCCCTTTCAGCGTACTAAGCTGCAAACCTAGGTCCAGACCATGTTGCAGAAATTCCAAAACCCTAGGGATAGAAAACGCCCTGCAAGGCAAGGCCCTGACCTCACACCAATCAATATAAGACCTCCAAATCCTATAGTAGATGGCAGAGGAAGACCGTTTTCTAGCCCTAACCAGAGTCTGAATGACAGCATCAGAAAGACCTTCCTCCTTCAAGATGGAGGTTTCAGCAGCCACGCCGTCAAAGCCAGCATTGGTAAATTGGGGTAGAGCAGTGGACCCTGAGTGAGTAGATCCGGCAGAAGGGGCAGAACTAACTGATCCTCTGCCAACCTTACCACGTCTGCGAACCAAATCTGTCTTGGCCACCTTGGAACCACCAAGATTGCTGACGCGCCCTCTAGGGCCAACTTGCGCACCACTTTGCCCACCATGGAAAACGGAGGGAACAGGTATAGAAACCCCAGATCCCTCCAGTTCAGAGACATGGCATCCGCTGCCAGAGCCAGCGGATCCCGCGAGAGAGACACAAATGCCGGAACCTTGTGATTGTGACGAGAGGCAAAGAGGTCCACCTCCGGAGTCCCCCACGGGTGGCAAAGTGACCGAAACACCTTGGGGCTGAGCGACCATTCCCCCCGGCGAGATGACCCCCTGCTCAGGGATTCCGCCTCCGTGTTCTCCACTCCCGGAATGTACACTGCCGAGATGCATGGGACATTGTCCTCTGCCCAATCCAGGATCAAAGACACTTCCCTGAGGGCACGCCTGCTGCGAGTCCCCCCCTGGTGATTGATGTAGGCAACCACCGTCCGATTGTCCGACCAAACTTGAACCAGTAGTCCCCGCAACTGATGAGTCAAGTGAGCCAGAACCAACCTGATGGCTCTCAACTCCAGAACATTGATGGGATCGTGAGCCTCCAGAGGCCCCCACAGTCCCTGAAACTAAGATCCTTCCAAAATCCCCCCCAACCTGACAGGCTGGCATCCGTGGTGACCGTCTCCCAACGAGGGGTCAGAAAGGACCTGCCCCTCGTCAGATTGCTTGGTTTCAGCCACCACCGAAGGGAACGCCGCACCCAGGGGGACATCAGAAAAGACTGATCCAATGACAGCGGGGACCCGTCCCAGGCCGCCAAGAGATGGAGCTGGAGCGCCCTTGTGTGAAACTGGGCAAAGGGAACCGCCTCGAACGATGCCACCATCAATCCCACCAGTCGCATCCCCAGCCGGATGGACGGGCGGGGGATAGATAGGAGACGCTGAGTCAATTCCTGAATCAGAAGAGCCTTGGCCCGGGGAACACCCAGGATCTTTCCCAGGAACTCCACCACCCTGGAGGGAGAGAGGCAGGACTTGGGATAGTTGATCACCCAACCGAAACTCTCCAGAGTGGACACCACGGTCCTGGTATCCAGCTGCACCTGACTGAGGGAAGACGCCATGATGAGAAGATCGTCCAGATATGGCACGATGCGGATACCCCTGGCTCTGAGGATGGCCATCATTCCTGCCAACACCTTGGTGAAAACCCTTGGAGCCGAGGTAAGGCCAAACGGAAGAGCCACAAACTGAAAATGTCGATTTTCCACGACAAACCTGAGAAATCTCTGGTGTGCCGGAAATATTGGAATATGCAGGTAAGCATCCTTGATGTCTATGAATGACATGAAGTCCCCCTGACGAAGTGAGTGGATGGCTGGACGCAGAGTTTCCATACGGAACTTCCGGGGACGGACGAACCTGTTGAGCAACTTCAGATCCAGAATGGGACGAACGGATCAGTCCTTCTTGGGCACCGTGAACAAATTGGAATAGAAGCCCAGGCCCCGGGCTGAGGGGGGAACCGGACAGATGACAGCCATGTCCAAGAGACTTGCTACTGCCGCCCGAAGCCCAGCGGCCAGAGGATCTGATGGCACCCGAGACCTGAAGAATCTGGGAGGGACCCGGAACTCGAACTCCAGCTTGTAACCAGAAGACACCACTTCCTGAATCCACCTGTCTGAGACCTCTTGGACCCAGACCCGGGAGAAGAGTTGCAGCCGTCCCCCCACCCGCAAGGGTGAGGGCGCCCCCTCATTGCTGAGCCGGCTTGGCAGCGGCTCTAGGCTTGGAGCCCCAACTGTGTCCTGGACGGGCCCGACCCCTGCCCCTGGACCAGGAATCACCTCTGGATGAGGGGAAAGCCGAACCCCTGCCACTCTAGACCCACGAAAGGACTGAGTGAAGGAAGCCGCCCCCCGAAAGGGGCGACGCTGCTTCTTACGCTGAGGTAACTTACCTCCCTTTGCCACCGAATCCAATTTCTCTCCAAAGAGCCGCAACCCCACAAAGGGAAGGGCCGTAAGCGACTTTTTGGAGACAAAATCAGCCGCCCACTGGCGTAACCAAACCGACCGCCGGACAGCCACAAGCAAGGCCGAGCTCTGCTACACATCATGAATGTGTCATCCAAGGTGGTCAGCACAAAGGACAAAAACAACTCACATCGCTTAAGGGTGGCAAACTCCTCACTAGCCCTCTAACAACCGACCTGGCAGCTACCAATAAAAGCGCTGAAGCACAAACTGGCCGCAAGGCCGACCCAACACTGGCAAAACCATGACAAGCCATCTGGTCAATGCGTTTATCCTCACCATCCTTGAGAGTAGTGCACTCTGGAGAATGCAGGATTGAGGAGCTGGACAACCCCAAAACAGGAGCATCCACCTCGGCGGGGGGGGGGAGACGACCAGTGCTTCACCGCGTCCACCGGAAAGGTTTTTTCTTTGTCCCAACCCGGAGGGACACCCGGAAGCCGAGTCGGCCTCTCCCATTCCTTGAGAATGATACCATCAAAATGCTTTTGATAAGGAAATTCCAAGCGCGGCTTGGTCACCTCAAAGAACTCCCCCTTCAGCGGAGGAGCCGCCTTGGGGGGAAATAGCCAAGACCTCATACATATGAGCCAGGACCCTAGAGGTGTCCAAGGAATCCCTCTGGCCCTGCTCGGTATCAGCACCCACAAACTGCTGGTCATCGGAGCCCTCAGACTCCTCAAACAGCTCCCCTTCCTCAAGCGGGGAACAATCAGACCAATCCAGGGAGTCAAACTCCTCCATATTAAAGGCCTGCGTGGCTGTATACAAATGTTTTCGCTTTGCCGTGGCCTTTTTGGCAACAGAACTGGAAAACAATTTTTCAAGATTGGCCAATCTGGCACACACCTCAGATTGCGACTCCCCGCCAATGACCACATCACATGGGGTACGTGTCAAGCGAGGGGGAGAGGAGACTGGCGGAGCAGAACCAGACGCCTGAGATCCGGTCTGCCGCGTAATAGACTGATGCGCACAGGGTACACATAGAAATACATCATCCCCCAAAAGGGATATCCCACACCCCAAACACAGCCTGGATTGCCCCGAGGGGGGCACAAGCCAAGTATCCGGGGAAGCGTCCATATGGTGATTTTTTATAAATATTCACAATGCCCCGAGGGAATTACGCAGTAATGCAACCTGGGATGCCCCTTTAAGTCCCGCGTGGGAGGAATTTACAGACCCCTAAATTTAACCAGGGACCCTAGGACCGGGAGAACCCCCCTTTAATAGGAACAATGGTCCACCTGGAACACACAAACAAAATACAGCAATCAGACCACATATGTCCAAAGGGGTTAATAACAGAAGCGTTGCCAAACCACCCCAAGGAGGGGCATGAATACCTATACATAGCAAAACTAATGGGGCCACAGGCCACTCACCGACCGTCACACTTGGCAGGGAAGGAAAAAGGCGCGCAGGCAGAGGAAGAAGGAGGGCGGGCCGGCGCGGTTCGCTTGTCGCGACCGGCCCCGCCCCTCCCCCGTCGCTCCCGGCCAGAAGTCGGGACCTGAACTGTGGCGCCCGCAGCACGGGGGCGGGCCGTAGGCGTTCACGCGAACGCCCGCCCCCGCCCTGAGAGGCAGAAGCTCCCCCTGGGCACCGTGAACAGCCGCCATGACAAACCCCAGAGGCCCCCAAAACCATATATTCCCTATAAGTACACACATTAGGCTTTCTAGGTGTACCCAGCTTATTGCAGTGGCTCCATCTTTCTGGAAGCAATGCCTCAAATGATTTCTTTGGTTGCACAGGGTTTACCTAAAAAAAATTTATAAAAAAACGAATTTTCCTAAAATATCAATATGCAAACAAGAAAACAAGGTCCCCCGAGCAGAACAATACCCAACAGCTACTTTTAACTGCCAGCCTACTTGAGATTTTGTCACCCTCTGTTGATAGGTCATTTTTCACCATTTTGCGCTATGTTTAACTGTGATTAGAGATGAGCGAATGTTTGAAAAATTCGATTCGGCCGATTCGCCGAATTTTCCGACAAAATTCGTTTCGGTCCGAATTTGTTTGCGATGACTCACTATTAAAAACGGCTATTTCTGAGCCTCCTAGAGCCTCAATAGAGTTGTAAACCATTCTGCCTTGCTGTAACACGCATAGGATGCGTGCTGGGTTAGTTAAATAATACTGTAAATAATTAGGACATGCAGATCAGAGGCATCGCTAATAGAATCACAGAGCGGCACAATTGCAGAGAGTTGAAGTGCCATCACTATGAAGGGCCCCTATAGTGCCTGAAACACACACCCTGGAGCTGGCAGCAGCAGGAGGCCAAAAATTAGCTGAATCACACCCTGGAGTTGCAAGCAGCAGGAGCCCAAACGTTACTTTAGAGACACTGGAGTTGGCTGCAGGACCCCAAAAATTGGATGAATCACACCCTGGAGTTGCAAGCAGCAGGAGCCCACACATTGCGTGAAAGAGACACTGGAGTTGGCTGCAGGAGGCCAAAAATTGGATGAATCACACCCTGGAGTTGCAAGCAGCAGCAGCCCAAACATTGCTTTAGAGAGACACTGGAGTTGGCTGCAGGAGCCCAAAAATTGGATGAATCACACCCTGGAGTTGCAAGCAGCAGCAGCCCAAACATTGCTTTAAAGAGACACTGGAGTTGGCTGCAGGAGCCCAAAAATTGGATGAATCACACCCTTTAGTTGCAAGCAGCAGCAGAAGCCCAAACATTGCTTTAAAGAGACACTGGAGTTGGCTGCAGGAGCCCAAAAATTGGATGAATCACACCTTGGAGTTGGCATCAGCAGGAACCCAAAAATTGACGGGGAGGCACACCCTGGAGTTGGCAGCAGCAGCAGGAGGAACCCAGAAATTGTCTGGAAGGCACACCCTGAAGTTGACATCAGCAGTAGGCCAAAAATTGGCTGGAAGGCACACCCTGAAGTTGGCAGCAGCAGGAACCCAGAAATTGGCTGGAAGCCACACCCTGAGGTTGGCATCAGCAGGAGCCCAAAAATTGACTGGAAGGCACACCCTGGTGTTGGCAGCAGGAGGAACCCAGAAATTGGCTGGAAGGCACACCCTGAAGTTGTCATCAGCAGTAGGCCAAAAATTGGCGGGAAGGCACACCCTGAAGTTGGCATCAGCAGGAGCCCAAAAATTTACTGGAAGGCACACCCTGGAGTTGGCATCAGCAGCAGGAGGAACCCAGAAATTGGCTGGAGGCCACACCCTAAAGTTGGCATCAGCAGGAGCCCAAAAATTGACTGGAAGGCACACCCTGGAGTTGGCAGCAGCAGCAGGAGGAACCCAGAGATTGGCTGGAAGCCACACCCTGAAGTTGGCATCAGCAGGAGCCCAAAAATTGACTGGAAGGCACACCCTGGAGTTGGCAGCAGGAGGAACCCAGAAATTGGCTGGAAGGCACACCCTGAAGTTGGCATCAGCAGGAGCCCAAAAATTGACTGGAAGGCACACCCTGGAGTTGGCAGCAGCAGCAGGAGGAACCCAGAGATTGGCTGGAAGCCACACCCTGAAGTTGGCATCAGCAGGAGCCCAAAAATTGACTGGAAGGCACACCCTGGAGTTGGCAGCAGGAGGAACCCAGAAATTGGCTGGAAGGCACACCCTGAAGTTGGCATCAGCAGGAGCCCAAAAATTGACTGGAAGGCACACCCTGGAGTTGGCAGCAGCAGCAGGAGGAACCCAGAAATTGGCTGGAAGCCATACCCTGAAGTTTGCATCAGCAGGAGCCCAAAAATTGACTGGAAGGCACACCCTGGAGTTGGCAGCAGCAGCAGGAGGAACCCAGAAATTGGCTGGAAGCCACACCCTGAAGTTGGCATCAGCAGGAGCCCAAAAATTGACTGGAAGGCACACCCTGGAGTTGGCAGCAGCAGCAGGAGGAACCCAGAAATTGGCGGGAAGGCACACCCTGAAGTTGGCATCAGCAGTAGGCCAAAAATTGGCGGGAAGGCACACCCTGAAGTTGGCATCAGCAGGAGCCCAAAAATTGACTGGAAGGCACACCCTGGAGTTGGCAGCAGCAGCAGGAGGAACCCAGAAATTGGCTGGAAGCCACACCCTGAAGTTGGCATCAGCAGGAGCCCAAAAATTGACTGGAAGGCACACCCTGGAGTTGGCAGCAGCAGCAGGAGGAACCCAGAAATTGGCGGGAAGGCACACCCTGAAGTTGGCATCAGCAGTAGGCCAAAAATTGGCGGGAAGGCACACCCTGAAGTTGGCATCAGCAGGAGCCCAAAAATTGACTGGAAGGCACACCCTGGAGTTGGCAGCAGCAGGAGGAACCCAGAAATTGGCTGGAAGCCACACCCTGAAGTTGGCATCAGCAGGAGCCCAAAAATTGACTGGAAGGCACACCCTGGAGTTGGCAGCAGCAGCAGGAGGAACCCAGAAATTGGCTGGAAGCAACACCCTGAAGTTGGCATCAGCAGGAGCCCAAAAATTGACTGGAAGGCACACCCTGGAGTTGGCGGCAGCAGCAGCAGGAGGAACCCAGAAATTGGCTGGAAGGCACACCCTGAAGTTGGCATCAGCAGGAGCCCAAAAATTGACTGGAAGGCACACCCTGGAGTTAGCAGCAGCAGCAGGAGGAACCCAGAAATTGGCTGGAAGCCACACCCTGAAGTTGGCATCAGCAGGAGCCCAAAAATTGACTGGAAGGCACACCCTGGAGTTGGCAGCAGCGGCAGGAGGAACCCAAAAATTGGCTGGAAGCCACACCCTGAAGTTGGCATCAGAAGGAGCCCAAAAATTGACTGGAAGGCACACCCTGGAGTTGGCAGCAGCAGGAGGAACCCAGAAATTGCCTGGAAGCCACACCCTGAAGTTGGCATCAGCAGGAGCCCAAAAATTGACTGGAAGGCACACCCTGGAGTTGGTAGCAGCAGCAGGAGGATCCCAGAAATTGGCTGGAAGGCACACCCTGAAGTTGGCATCAGCAGTAGGCCAAAAATTGGCGGGAAGGCACACCCTGAAGTTGGCATCAGCAGGAGCCCAAAAATTGACTGGAAGGCACACCCTGGAGTTGGCAGCAGCAGCAGGAGGAACCCAGAAATTGGCTGGAAGCCACACCCTGAAGTTGGCATCAGCAGGAGCCCAAAAATTGACTGGAAGGCACACCCTGGAGTTGGCAGCAGCAGCAGGAGGAACCCAGAAATTGGCGGGAAGGCACACCCTGAAGTTGGCATCAGCAGTAGGCCAAAAATTGGCGGGAAGGCACACCCTGAAGTTGGCATCAGCAGGAGCCCAAAAATTGACTGGAAGGCACACCCTGGAGTTGGCAGCAGCAGGAGGAACCCAGAAATTGGCTGGAAGCCACACCCTGAAGTTGGCATCAGCAGGAGCCCAAAAATTGACTGGAAGGCACACCCTGGAGTTGGCAGCAGCAGCAGGAGGAACCCAGAAATTGGCTGGAAGCCACACCCTGAAGTTGGCATCAGCAGGAGCCCAAAAATTGACTGGAAGGCACACCCTGGAGTTGGCAGCAGCAGCAGGAGGAACCCAGAAATTGGCTGGAAGGCACACCCTGAAGTTGGCATCAGCAGGAGCCCAAAAATTGACTGGAAGGCACACCCTGGAGTTGGCGGCAGCAGCAGCAGGAGGAACCCAGAAATTGGCTGGAAGGCACACCCTGAAGTTGGCATCAGCAGGAGCCCAAAAATTGACTGGAAGGCACACCCTGGAGTTAGCAGCAGCAGCAGGAGGAACCCAGAAATTGGCTGGAAGCCACACCCTGAAGTTGGCATCAGCAGGAGCCCAAAAATTGACTGGAAGGCACACCCTGGAGTTGGCAGCAGCGGCAGGAGGAACCCAAAAATTGGCTGGAAGCCACACCCTGAAGTTGGCATCAGAAGGAGCCCAAAAATTGACTGGAAGGCACACCCTGGAGTTGGCAGCAGCAGGAGGAACCCAGAAATTGCCTGGAAGCCACACCCTGAAGTTGGCATCAGCAGGAGCCCAAAAATTGACTGGAAGGCACACCCTGGAGTTGGTAGCAGCAGCAGGAGGAACCCAGAAATTGGCGGGAAGGCACACCCTGAAGTTGGCATCAGCAGTAGGCCAAAAATTGGCGGGAAGGCACACCCTGAAGTTGGCATCAGCAGGAGCCCAAAAATTGACTGGAAGGCACACCCTGGAGTTGGCAGCAGCAGGAGGAACCCAGAAATTGGCTGGAAGCCACACCCTGAAGTTGGCATCAGCAGGAGCCCAAAAATTGACTGGAAGGCACACCCTGGAGTTGGCAGCAGCAGCAGGAGGAACCCAGAAATTGGCTGGAAGCCACACCCTGAAGTTGGCATCAGCAGGAGCCCAAAAATTGACTGGAAGGCACACCCTGGAGTTGGCAGCAGCAGCAGGAGGAACCCAGAAATTGGCTGGAAGGCACACCCTGAAGTTGGCATCAGCAGGAGCCCAAAAATTGACTGGAAGGCACACCCTGGAGTTGGCGGCAGCAGCAGCAGGAGGAACCCAGAAATTGGCTGGAAGGCACACCCTGAAGTTGGCATCAGCAGGAGCCCAAAAATTGACTGGAAGGCACACCCTGGAGTTAGCAGCAGCAGCAGGAGGAACCCAGAAATTGGCTGGAAGCCACACCCTGAAGTTGGCATCAGCAGGAGCCCAAAAATTGACTGGAAGGCACACCCTGGAGTTGGCAGCAGCGGCAGGAGGAACCCAAAAATTGGCTGGAAGCCACACCCTGAAGTTGGCATCAGAAGGAGCCCAAAAATTGACTGGAAGGCACACCCTGGAGTTGGCAGCAGCAGGAGGAACCCAGAAATTGCCTGGAAGCCACACCCTGAAGTTGGCATCAGCAGGAGCCCAAAAATTGACTGGAAGGCACACCCTGGAGTTGGTAGCAGCAGCAGGAGGATCCCAGAAATTGGCTGGAAGGCACACCCTGAAGTTGGCATCAGTAGTAGGCCAAAAATTGGCGGGAAGGCACACCCTGAAGTTGGCATCAGCAGGAGCCCAAAAATTGACTGGCAGGCATACCCTGGAGTTGGCAGCAGCAGCAGGAGGAACCCAGAAATTGGCTGGAAGCCACACCCTGAAGTTGGCATCAGCAGGAGCCCAAAAATTGACTGGAAGGCACACCCTGAAGTTGGCATCAGCAGTAGGCCAAAAATTGGCGGGAAGGCACACCCTGAAGTTGGCATCAGCAGGGGCCCAAAAATTGACTGGAAGGCACACCCTGGAGTTGGCAGCAGCAGGAACCCAGAAATTGGTCTAAAGACATAAATATGTTTTGCACCATTTAGAAAGTGTAAAACGTGGCACCATGCAGAATCTAGTCGCATGCATCAGCCATTGGTGGGTGGAAATCCTGGCTGATCCATCCCTGATTCATTTTGACAAAGGTGAGTCTCTCCACATTTTTAGTTGACAGACGAGTTCTCCTCGCCGTAACTATGGCCCCCGCGCACTAAACACCCGCTCAGATGGCACGCTACTTGCCGGCCAGGACAGCTTTTCCAGGGCAAACTCTGCTAGTTGCGGCCACAAGCCAAGTTTGGCTGCCCAGAAGTCCAGCGGATACTCAAGGTGTGTTGGCATGGTCATGTCAAGATATGACATGACCTGCTGGTTGAGGTCCTGCTCCAGGTCTTCCTGCTGCTCATGAGTAGCCTCAGTATACGGGTGTAGAAAGCTACTCATTAGCGACTGAAGACTGAGACTGCTGCTGATGGAGCTGCTGCTGCTGCTCCTGCCAACCCCCCCAGCAGCCATGGCAGTGGAAGGTGAGCGCAGAGGTCCAGGAGTATGGACCATGGCTCAGATAGGCATCGGCCAACTGACTACGCAGAATGTCTTTGTAGTAGTTCAGTTTGTCCTCCCTCTCGGCGGGTTTAAAAAAATGCCCCTATTTTGTGCCAGAAGCAAGGGTCCAATAAGGTGGACAGCCAGAAGTCATCCCGCCGACAAATGGAAACAATTCTGGGGTCACTACGCAAGCATGTGAGCATGCTTCCTGCCATTTGCGCAAGTGACTCGGAGGGACTACCTGTCTCCATCTCCACTGCATACTGCCACGGTGTGTCCGGGTCCTCTTTCTCGCCTTCCTCAAAACCCTCTAGCTCCTCTGGCTGCTCCTGCTCCTCCTCTCCTGTCCGCTGACTAGATAAACCAGCCATTTCGCCAAGCCTAAACTGTGCTTCACTGGGCCCCTCCTCCTCTTCCTCCTCCAGTTCAGTTCCAACGGGGTTCATGTGGCCGTAACATGTAGACGCCATGTCTCCAGTGCCCTGGTTTCCAACATGTGCTGTAGTACATGAAGCAGTGGAATCACATTGTTCATCCCGTAATCCTGCCGACTGACAAAGTGGCTTCCTCAAAGGGTCTGAGAAAACGGCAGGTGTCACGTATGAGCTACCACTGGTTGACATTGAAGTTACACAGGGGAGTCCCCCTATCCACTTGGATCATCAGGAAATCCATGATGGCTTTTCTCTGTTCATATAATCGGTCCAACATGTGAAAGGTGGAACTCCAACGGGTGGAAACATCGCAAATCAGACTATGTTGGGGGATACCGTTCTGACACTGTAGCTCAAGAAGGGTGTGTTTGGCAGTGTAGGAGTGGCTGAAGTGCATGCAAAGTTTCCTTGAAGTTGTTAGGATGTCTTGCATATGGGGGGAACACTTCAGAAACCGCTTGACAACCAGATTGAAGACGTGAGCCATGCAGGGGGCATGGGTCAGCCTTCCTTGGCGCAGCGCAGACAAAATGTTCTTCCCATTGTCGGTAACCATGATTCCCATTTTAAGTTTTTTTGGAGTAAGCCATGTTTGGATTTCCTGATGAATAAATTTAAGCAGTTCCTCCCCTGTGTGACTCCGTTCACCAATACAAACCATGTGAAGCACTGCCTGACACCTCCGTTTCCTGCACACATGGTAGACTGGAGGGGCACCAAGACTAGAGCCTACAGTGGAGGGTGAGGAGATGGCGGAGGATGAGGAGGCCGAGTCGCACGTTGTCACAGGCCCAACGGGCAGGGAGCGCGGAGGCCGAAGCGGCGTGACCTGTCCAAGTTGCTGCTGCTGCTGCAAAGGGACCACATTCACCCAGTGGGCCGTAAATGACATGTACTGTCCCTGACCGTAGTTACAGCTCCAGACGTCGGCACTGTCATACACCGCCTGGCTCAAGGACTGGCCCACCTTCTGTTCAACAAAAGTGTGCAGCGCTGGTACTGCCTTCTTGGCAAAGAAATGACGGCTTTGGACTCTCCACCTCGGCTCGGCACAAGCCATCAGTTCTCTGAAAGGTGCAGAGTCAACCACCTGAAAAGGGAGTGACTGCAGCACCAGCAACTTGGACAGGAGCACATTCAGCTTCTGTGCCGTGGGATGAGTGGGCGCATACTGCTGTCTCTTGGACATGGCTTCGCTGATGGATTGCTGGCGGGATGCATGACTTGGAGGAGGAAGAGGAGGAGCAGGAGCGACAGAGGATGGGTATGACACACAGCTGCCTTCGGCTGAGGTGCTGGAGCCTTGGCTGGCAGAAATTGGGAGCGGCGTGCCACTTGGTGACGAAGCAGGCAGGACCACCTCTTCGGAGCCCCGGTTCTCCCAGGCCGCTTTATGGTGACGCATCATATGTTGACGCAGGGCCATGGTGCCAACATTTGGACCCTGGCCACGCTTCACCTTCTGCCTACATATCTTGCATGTAGCCATGTTACCCTCCTGCGGATGCTTCAGGAAAAACTGCCACACTGCCGAGTAGCTACTTTTCCCACCAACAGGCCTCACTGATTCACTGTGCTGTCGCCAACTCCAGCAACCCCTGCTCCACTACCTCCCGATAAGGTAGCCTGCCGCACAGCAGGTGCTCTACCCCGGCCCAGGCCCCGTTTGGCTCCAGGCTTTACAATGCTGCCCCCATGCTGCCTGCCAACCTTGCTGCTAACACCTTGCTGCCTGAGCTGCTGACTCTGGGGCAACCTGCGCCCCTCTTCTCCTGATGATGACGATGAAGCCCCTTCATCACCCGGCTCCCAAGTGCGATCGGCTTCATCATCATCACCGAGTTGTGGCTGTACGTCACTGATGTTCTTGGTTTCCTCAGTGTCTGGCGCAGGAGCTGGAAAGCTCGCAACACCCACGACACTGTCCACATCACTATTTGTCTGCCGAGCTAAAGAAGCCACCTCCATTTCATGGCTGGGCAGTAGCTGCTGACTGTCCTCTATCTGATCGTCCTCCTCACTAAAGAGTGGAGCTGAACCCAAAGCATAGGATAAGTCACTGGGGGAGGGAACGGCGTAGGACAGAGGCAATGGGAGGACAGGGACTGCTCTTGGGGCATGCCAACTCAGGGTTGTGTCAGAGGAACCTACCGACCCTAGACTGGGGGTCTCAGATGTAACTTGTGATGATGTTGATGAGCGCGTTAACCAATCTACCATGGCAGATGCGTTACTGGTGGAGACACGACCGCTAGCAGATACTGGCAGATCAATTCTCTCACCATGACTCCTGCTGCCACTCGCCCCTAGTCTGCTGTGACCTCTGCCTGCAGAATCTTGGCCTCTGCCACTCCTCTTTAAACTTCCTGGCACTTGTCTGCCTGACATTTTTATGTATTTGCTTATTTTGTATAACAGATGGGGTGGTAGGTGCAAGTTTGGGATACCCCAGGCACAGGTTTACTGTCAGTAGACAGAAAGCAATGCAAAATTAAAGAACTCAGTACAGCTCAGGCTGAAGCACACTTATTTTGTATAACAGATGGGGTGCTAGGTGCAATTTTGGGATACCCAAGACACAGGTTTAATGTCAGCAGACAGAAAGCAATGCAAAATTAAAGAACTTAGTACAGCTCAGGCTTAAACACGCTTATTTAGTATAACAGATGGGGTGCTAGGTGCAAATTTGGGATACCCCAGGCCCAGGTGTAATGTCAGCAGACAAAGCAATGCAAAATTAAAGAACTTAGTACAGCTCAGGCTGAAGCACGCTTATTTTGTATAACAGATGGGGTGCTAGGTGCAATTTTGGGATACCCAAGGCACAGGTTTAATGTCAGCAGACAGAAAGCAATGCAAAATTAAAGAACTTAGTACAGCTCAGGCTGAAACACGCTTATTTAGTATAACAGACGGGGTGCTAGGTGCAAATATGGGATACCCCAGGCCCAGGTGTAATGTCAGAAGACAGAAAGCAATGCAAAATTAAAGAACTTAGTACAGCTCAGGCTGAAACACGCTTATTTAGTATAACAGACGGGGTGCTAGGTGCAAATATGGGATACCCCAGGCCCAGGTGTAATGTCAGCAGACAGAAAGCAATGCAAAATTAAAGAACTTAGTACAGCTCAGGCTGAAACACGCTTATTTAGTATAACAGACGGGGTGCTAGGTGCAAATTCGGGATACCCCAGGCACAGGTTTAATGTCAGCAGACAGAAAGCAATGCAAAATTAAATAACTTAGTACAGCTCAGGCTGAAGCACGCTTATTTTGTATAACAGATGGGGTGCTAGGTGCAATTTTGGGATACCCCAGGCACAGGTTTAATGTCAGCAGACAGAAAGCAATGCAAAATTAAAGAACTTAGTACAGCTCAGGCTGAAGCACGCTTATTTTGTATAACAGATGGGGTGCTAGGTGCAATTTTGGGATACTCAAGGCACAGGTTTAATGTCAGCAGACAGAAAGCAATGCAAAATTAAATAACTTAGTACAGCTCAGGCTGAAATACGCTTATTTTGTATAACAGATGGGGTGCTCGGTGCAGGTGTGGGATTTGGTTTAAAAGATAGGGTCACCTGCTGAAATGGAATGCCCATGTGGGCTGGGGTTTGTACAGCAGACAAAAAAAATTAAACTAATCGAGATATAATAAATGTTAAATGTGCCACTGCCAACATGGTATGCACAGTGGCCAGGAATTTAAAGCTGATCTGGCAAATGAATTGAAATGAAAATAAAAAAAGCTTTCTTTCCCTGTCACTTGCTCTGCTGTCCCTGCCTCCGATTTTTAACTATCTTTTCCTATCTTTCCCTGGCTCTCCCTGGAACTCTGTGGGTCTTCTCTCCCTACCTATCTCTAACTCTGTCCCTGTCTGTAAGGAGCTGTGCTCTGGCCGCAATAGAACGCGGAAATGCGCACAAGCAAGATGGCCGCCGCTTTATATAGTGCTGTGATGTCACCGGGCTTCCTGGCTGCTGATAGGCTGCATGTGAGTGTCCCATCATACCTTGCCCCAGGGTACATGTCTGGACATGTGCCGTCCACCATCTTAGAATGCCTGTCATTGAAATGAATGGAGTTGAAAGGAAAACTCGCGGGGAAATTCGGATTCGTTCAGAATCGAATTTTTCATGAAATTCGGAACGAATCCGGGTTCGTCCGGATCTCTAACTGTGATCTTTGCAGGAATTTCCAGGAAAATTCGATAATTTCTTTTTGCGGCAGAATTTAAACTTCAACATGAAATGTCTTGCTAGCAATTATTCCACTGTTTTTTTTCTAAAAACCTTCAACTATAGCACATATGTATCGGTAGCCCCCCTGTTCCTGTCCAGGAGACTCCCCAAACTGAAAAGAGCATTTTATAAGCATTTGCAAATAAAATACAACTACTATCCACACTATAAAGTGTTGAATAAAAAAAATTGGTATGGGTCACCCCTTCCCAGAAAAAATCCCCCAGAAATGGTGTGAGGTTTCCCCTACCCAGCATAACGAGCCCAGGGACTCAAGCCTGCACAGCCTAAATGAACCTTGGGCTCTTCTGTCTCCAGGTAGTGAGAGGTAATAGGTGGTGCTCTGCAAGGCTGAACGCCGGCTCTGTACGCTGAGCCTGGGATAATGATGAATCAGACACTACATGGCGCTGTTCCAGTTGCTCACCAGATTCGGCTTCATAAATGTGTAACTGCTGCCGTGTCTGGCATTTACCTGCCACTTACAAGGCACTACCTGGCGCTAGAGCTTCATGAATAAGGCCCAAAGTATAAATAGCACAGAAGAAAAAAAATTGCATAGCGTGATACCATGTCTAAAAAATGTAACCTGCTACATGTAATAGGGGGCACCTGATGGGTCCAAAAGTATCCTCCCCGTCTAATAACCGGTTAATAATAAAGGAAAGGATGTCACCACCAGCTCGCACTCCACATTCGACGTTGAAGCCTCCGCCGATGTGTTTCGTTGTTGAACAACTCTAACTAGTCTGGTTAGTTAGGTTGGAGCCTAGTTAAAGTTGTTCAGCAACAAAACGCATCAACGGTGGCATTGCGGTGGCTTCAACGTTGAATGTGGAGTGCAATCTTGTGGTGAGATCCTTCCTCTACTAATAACCGGTCATTATATGGAGAAGGTTCCGTATAACCATATATGCGAGGTGCCCCCCATTACATGTATATACGCATACTACTTTTTATTATGTAAATGATCATTAAAAAAGAAAACATTACTTGGCTGCTCGTATCAATGAGGGTATGTTCTTCAAGAAGATGGAGGCCTGTATGCAGGGAGATTTTGCTGCCTTCCTAGCTACTTGGGAGGGATAGGTTGCCCACTTCCTGCCGGGGCATTTTGCCCGAGACCTTTTGATGATTTAGAGTGCTGACCTGGTCGCTAGTTGGTTTGGAAGAGGCCTGGAAGCCATTTTCTTTTCCTTCCCCTCTATTCTCATCTCTCTCTACTCTGTGTTCTTTCTTCGTTTACTGTCCTTTATTTTGTTTTTTTCTTCTCTAGTCCTACCCTTTGCTTCCCAGTCCCACGACCTCCCCTCTCAGTACTGCGTGAGTAAATGAGAATTCGTCCGTTCTCCCCCTCCCCAGTCTGTGGAGATCTGTCCCCGGGAACCTGGTTGGGCAGGAGGGTAGATGAGTGGAAAGTTGCTGAGGGTGAGTAGTCGGGATGTGGTTTTTTGGTTTGTTTGCACTAGTTGTTTACCAGAGGTAATTCTTTTCTCGTATCTCTTGCATATCTCGATGTCAATGCTTTACCTCATGAACAAAAATGATCGGATGTTGGTTTGTGATGTATGATCTTTGTTCTTGCAATTATTATTGTTGAAAAAAAGAAAAAAAAATGTTTTTAAATGGTATCACGCTATGCGATTTTTTCTTCTTACATCCTTTTTATACTTTGTATCCTATGCCTGATTTGAAACAGTGGTATGGGTAATGAACCAAACATTTACTGATAATGCCCCTGTATATGCCCAGATGGACCACCCAAGTCCTAGAGGGAATTGGAAGTTAAACTCCTTCGGTTATCCCCGTTGCCAGAGCGTGATCCCGGGAATGGGGATAGCTCCCTGGTATCAGTCCACTGGCAAACACAAAAAGCAATGTTTAATTCTCTGATTCCGGCTATTAACAGCTCCAGATTTAAGAAGGAGCTGATGGACAGGCTGGGAGAAGCTGAGGCTGTCCTGATTAGGGACCACTCAGTGTCCACCAGACGTTCCTGACAGCCAGCCTAGAGATTATACTCCACAACCTTATATCAGGAAAACAAGAGACACCTTTCTTTTGAAAGCTAAGCAATGTGCACGTCTGTTGACACACATAACACGGGAAACCCGGGGATCAAGTACAGTTTTGCCCATTAATGACTCTGACAAGGGGAAGCAAAACACCTCTTACTTCACAAGATAATCCCCTCGATTCAAAGAGCAAAAGTTAATTGATTTCGGATCGAGAATCGTAAGTTTGGGTGGGTGTTAGTCATTTTTTCCTGTTTTTTTGGCCATTTCCGACTCGCACGAGCCTACGTACGAATGCGTATATGCTCTTACGATCATCGCAAGTTTGTTCCTAAATTTTAGGATCCAAACGTAAAACTTAGGATCAAATCCTAAAACTTAGGATCAAAACGTAAAACTTAGGATAATCGAATGTGTTTAGGTGTGATTCAGAGAACAGTTTTCAAACCTGTAAATACGTTTTAAAAGAAAGCCACTGCCGACACCTTTTAGCAGTCGGATTGCTGTTCTTGAACAGGTTTTTTGGCTATGTGGAGGAGTCTGCGCGTCTTGAGCTCCAATGAACTGCATGTATCAGCATGGCCGAGGCCATAAATTGTATGGCAATGCATACCTGATTCATGTATGCCTTATAAAAGCATTTTAATGTGGACCTTAATTAGTCCTTTGCATGTAAACCTTTATTTTGCAATATATTTGCGTTAATTAAAGAAATGTATGTCCTTTGGTATTTATTTTTAAATTGATGTACTAGAATAATATTTTTAGATTGCATTTATTGGTGTAGTTGTTTACCTTTGCTTTGTTTAATTATTTAAGCACATCTTTGGTCAGATGCATCACACTTACTGAGGAGAGGAGAGCGGGATAAAGTGCAGGATGTGGGTTACTGCTGTATTTTGCACAGACACAGCAGAGCTGGGGGCACGGAAAGGTCAGAAATCAAAGAATGCAGAGCAACACAGTCACAAGGCCCTTTCTGTTTGCAGGCTGCCCGATAATACCTGAGCCGCCATCTTGGCTGTTTCTAGACTCATAACATGCAGAAGTTGCTGGGTGTTTTTTTATATTTGAGAGCAATCTGTATGGAGAGGGTGTGGGTAACCACACACAAAATTTAAAGTTGTACCATTTGAAGCCAAAATATTAAAATTACATCCACAAGTAAAAAATGCAAGTTAACTAAAAATTAAACAAAGTAAGATTTACTTATGCAAATGCATTCATTAATGGTTGGTTACTACAAAATGAATGAAATAAAGAAAAATAAGACCAAATATTTAGAATGCACTTTAATGAGGTAAGTTTGTAGTGCGCAGCCGCAAGATCAGAAGGATTTACGTCCAGACAAAAAAGGAAAAAGGGCAAAACCAATGTTGCAACCTGAGAAATGAAACGGAAAATTCAGGATGGAAACTGACATAGGTCTGATTCCCGAACTGCCATACGAACGGACGTAAATTTTAGGATAGAAACGTATTTGCTTATAGAATCACTCGCAAGTTCATACGAACGCACGAGCGGACGGGAAAAATAGGATGATCGGCACCAAAATCCAAGCTGTTACATGTTTCTTTGAATCGACCCTAATATGATCATTTATATCATACACATATACACACACAACGGATGTGGGTGCAGCAGTATTTGATGGACGTGGACTTCCCAGACCTTACAAACTTACAGACTGAGGAGCTTGATGCCCCTATTACATTTGGAGGGGATACAGGTCAATCACCTGGCCTAGACGGACTGCGGTTGACATATATAATAGATACTACTATACCTTATGTGGCCCACAGTGCATCAATCTATATAATACATTGCTGGGGGCGAACTTGTTTCCTCCATCAGCATGTCAGGCACTAATTGTTATTCTACTTAAAGAGGGGAAAGACCCCCAGGCTTTCTCTTCATATAGACTCATTTCATTACTAAACAGTGGTTATACGATATGAGCCAACATACCCAGAATGCAAACTGCAAGTTATACACCTGGATCAGACTAGATTTATGCTGGAGAAGTCCGCGTCCATAAATTTGTACATAATACTTGTTAATTCCCAGGTGGGACATGGCATGTGGGGCATTGGGGTGTGGTGTCCCTCGACATTGCCAGAGCCTTCTATCCCATAGAGCGTATGCACAGAATGGGATTCAGACCTGTGTTCCTTAAGTGAGTCCAGCTGCTATACAGAAGCCCTAGAGCCTGTTACGTCATTAACAGACTCTTTTTCCAAAGGGGAACAGAGGATGCATAGGCCAGAGCTGGGGGAAGAGGGATGTCTGGGGCAGATCTAGGAGAAGAGGGATGGATGGGGCAGAGCTGGGAGAAGAGGGATGGATGGGGCAGAGCTGGGAGAAGAGGGATGGATGGGGCAGAGCTGAGAGGAGAGGGATGGATGGGACAGATCTGGGAGAAGGGGAATGTTTGGGACAGAGCTGGTTTGGGACAATGACGGATGGGGACCAAGCTGGGAGAGGAGGAAATATGGTAGCTGAGCTAGGAGAACTGTGAATGGGGCAGAGTTGGTGAGACAGAGAGAGAGATGGCTGGGGAAAAGTTGGGAGAACAGTGAGGCATGGTACACAGCCGGGGATGAATGGAGCAAAGCTTGGAGGAAATGGATGGATGCGACAGTACAGGAAGGACAGTGATGGATAGAAACAAAGCTTGGAGGAGAGGAATGGCTGGGGCAGAGCTGGAAGCAGAGGGATGGATGGAGCAGAGCTGAGAGGAGAGGGATGGATGGGACAGATCTGGGAGAAGGGGATGTCTTGGGCAGAGCTGAGAGCAGAGGGATGGATGGGGCAGAGCTGGCAGGAGAGGGATGGATGGGGCAGATCTGGGAGGAGAGGGATGGATGGAGCAGAGTTGGGAGGAGAGGGATGGATGGGGCAGATCTGGGAGGAGAGGGATGGATGGAGCAGAGCTGAGAGGAGAGGGATGGATGGAGCAGAGCTGAGAAGAAAGGGATGGATGGGGCAGATCTGGGAGGAGAGGGATGGATGGAGCAGAACTGAGAGGAGAGGGATGGATGGAGCAGAGCTGAGAGGAGAGGGATGGGGCAGATCTGGAAGGAGAGGGATTGATGGGGCAGAGCTGGGAGGAGAGGAATGGCTGGGGCAGAGCTGGGAGGAGAGGGATGGATGGAGCAGAGCTGAGAGGAAAGGGATGGATGGGGCAGAGCTGGGAGGATAGGAATGGATGGGGCAGAGCTGGGAGGAGGGGGATGGATGGAGCAGAGCTGGGAGGAGGGGGATGGATGGGGCAGAGCTGGAAGGAGAGGAATGGCTGGGGCAGAGCTGGGAGGAGAGGAATGGATGGGGCAGAGCTGGAAGGAGAGGAATGGCTGGGGCAAAGCTGGGAGGAGAGGGATGGATGGAGCAGAGCTGAGAGGAAAGGGATGGATGGGGCAAAGCTGGAAGGAGAGGAATGGATGGGGCAGAGCTGGGAGGAGAGGAATGGCTGGGGCAGAGCTGGGAGGAGAGGAATGGATGGGGCAGAGCTGGAAGGAGAGGAATGGATGGAGCAGAGCTGAGAGGAAAGGGATGGATGGGGCAAAGCTGGAAGGAGAGGAATGGATGGGGCAGAGCTGGGATTAAGAGGGATGGATGGGGCAGAGCTGGGAGGAGGGGGATTGATGGGGCAGAGCTGGGAATAAGAGGGATCGATGGGGAAGAGCTGGGAGGAGAGGGATGGATGGGGCAGAGCTGGGAGGAGATTAATGGATGGGGCAGAGCTGGGAATAAGAGGGATGGATGGGGCAGAGCTGGGAGGAGGGGGATTGATGGGGCAGAGCTGGGAATAAGAGGGATGGATGGGGCAGAGCTGGGAGGAGAGGGATGGATGGGGCAGAGTTGGGAGGAGATTAATGGATTAGGCAGAGCTGGGAATAAGAGGGATGGATGGGGCAGAGCTGGGAGGGGAGAGATGGATGGGACAGAGCTGGGAGGAGAGGGATGGATGGGGCACAGCTGAGAGGAGAAGCATGGATGGGGCAGAGCTGGGAGAGGAGGAATGGGTGGGGCAGAGCTGGGAGGAGGGGGATGGATGGGGCAGAACTGAAAGGTGAGGGATGGATGGGGCAGAGCTGGGAAAACATGGGTGGATGGGGCAGAGCTGGGAGGAGGGGGATGATGGGGCAGAGATGGATGAGACAGAGCTGGGAGGAGGGGGATGATGGGGCAGAGATGGATGAGACAGAGCTGGGAGGAGAGAGATAGATGGGGCAGAGCTGGGAGAAGAGGAATGGATGGGGCAGAGCTGGGAGGAGAGGGATGATGGGGCAGAGATGGATGAGACAGAGCTGGGAGGAGAGAGATAGATGGGGCAGAGCTGGGAGGAGAGGGATGGATGGGGCAGAGCTGAGAGGAAAGGGATGGATGGGGCAGAGCTGGGAGGAGAGGGATGGATGGAGCAGAGCTGAGAGGAGAGGAATGGATGGGGCAGAGCTGGGAGGAGAGGGGTGGATGGGGCAGAGCTGGGAGAAGAGGAGATGGATGGGGCAGAGCTGGGAGAAGAGGAGATGGATGGGGCAGAGCTGAGAGGAGAGGAATGGATGGGGCAGAGCTGGGAGAAGAGGAGATGGATGGGGCAGAGCTGAGAGGAGAGGGATGGATGGGGCAGAGCTGGGAGGAGAGGGGTGGATGGATGGGGCAGAGCTGGGAGGAGAGGGGTGGATGGGGCAGAGCTGGGAGAAGAGGAGATGGATGGGGCAGAGCTGAGAGGAGAGGAATGGATGGGGCAGAGCTGGGAGGAGGGGGATTGATGGGCCAGAGCTGGGAATAAGAGGGATGGATGGGGCAGAGCTGGGAATAAGAGGGATGGATGGGGCAGAGTTGGGAGGAGAGGGATGGGTGGGGCAGAGCTGGGAGGAGATTAATGGATGGGGCAGAGCTGGAAATAAGAGGGATGGATGGGGCAGAGCTGGGAGGAGAGGGATGGATGGAGCAGAGTTGTGAGGAGAGGGATGGGTGGGGCAGAGCTGGGAGGAGATTAATGGATGGGGCAGAGCTGGAAATAAGAGGGATGGATGGGGCAGAGCTGGGAGGAGAGGGATGGATGGGGCAGAGCTGGGAGGAGAGGGATGGATGGGGCAGAGCTGGGGGAAGAGGGATGGACGTGGCAGAGCTGGGAGAGGAGGGATGGGTGGGCCGAGCTGGGAGGAGAGGGATGGATGAGGCAGAGCTGGGAAAAGAGGGATGGATGAGACAGAGCTGGGGAAAGAGGGATGGATGGGGCCGAACTGGGAGGAGAGGGATGGATGGGGCAGAGCTGGGAGGAGAGGGATGGATGGGGCAGAGTTGGGAGGAGAGGGATGGATGGGGCAGAGCTGGGAATAAGAGGGATGGATGGGGCAGAGCTGGGAGGAGAGGGATGGATGGGGCAGAGTTGGGAGGAGAGAGATGGATGGGGCAGAGCTGGGAGGAGAGGGTTGATGGGCCAGAGATGGATGGTGCAGAGTTGGGAGGAGAGGGATGGAGGGGGCAGAGTTGGGAGGAGAGGGATGGATGGGGCAGAGCTGGGAGGAGAGGGATGGATGGGGCAGAGCTGGGAATAAGAGGGATGGATGGGGCAGAGCTGGGAGGAGAGGGATGGATGGGGCAGAGCTGGGAGGAAAGGGATGGATGGGGCAGAGCTGGGAGGAGAGGAATGGATGGGCAGAGCTGGGAGGATGGGGATTGATGGGGCAGAGCTGGGAGGAGAGAGATGGATGGGGCAGAGCTGGGAATGATAGGGATGGATGGGGCAGAGCTGGAAGGAGAGAGATGGATGGGGCAGAGCTGGGAATAATAGGGATGGATGGGGCAGAGCTGGAAGGAGGGGGATGGATGGGCAGAGCTGGGAGGAGGGGGATTGATGGGGCAGAGCTGGGAGGAGAGGGATGGATGGGGCAGAGCTGGGAGAAGAGGAATGGATGGGGCAGAGCTGGGAGGAGAGGAATGGATGGGCAGAGCTGGGAGGAGGGGGATGGATGGGGCAGAGCTGGGAGGAGAGGGATGGATGGGGCAGAGCTGGGAGGAGAGGGATGGATGGGGCAAAGCTGGGAATAATAGGGATGGATGGGGCAGAGCTGGAAGGAGAGGGATGGATGGGGCAGAGCTGGGAGGAGGGGGATTGATGGGGCAGAGCTGGGAGGAGAGAGATGGATGGGGCAGAGCTGGGAATAATAGGGATGGATGGGGCAGAGCTGGGAGGAGAGGAATGGATGGGGAAGAGCTGGGAGGAGGGGGATTGATGGGGCAGAGCTGGGAGGAGAGAGATGGATGGGGCAGAGCTGGGAATAATAGGGATGGATGGGGCAGAGCTGGGAATAATAGGGATGGATGGGGCAGAGCTGGAAGGAGAGAGATGGATGGGGCAGAGCTGGGAATAATAGGGATGGATGGGGCAGAGCTGGAAGGAGAAGGACGGATGGGGCAGAGCTGGGAGGAGAGGGATGGATGGGGCAGAGCTGGGAGAACAGGAGATGGATGGGGCAGAGCTGGTAGAACAGGAGATGGATGAGGCAGAGCTGGTAGAACAGGAGATGGATGGGGCAGAGCTGGGAGAACAGGAGATGGATGGGGCAGAGCTGGGGGAACAGGAGATGGATGGGGCAGAGCTGAGAGAACAGGAGATGGATGGCGCAGAGCTGGGAGAACAGGAGATGGATGGGGCAGAGCTGGGAGAACAGGAGATGGATGGGGCAGAGCTGGGAGAACAGGAGATGGATGGGGCAGAGCTGGGAGGAGGGGGATGGATGGGGCAGAGCTGGGAGAACAGGAGATGGATGGTGCAGAGCTGGGAGGAGAGGAGATGGATGGGGCAGAGCTGGGGGAACAGGAGATGGATGGGGCAGAGCTGGGAGAACAGGAGATGGATGGTGCAGAGCTGGGAGAACAGGAGATGGATGGGGCAGAGCTGGGGGAACAGGAGATGGATGGGGCAGAGCTGGGAGAACAGGAGATGGATGGTGCAGAGCTGGGAGAACAGGAGATGGATGGGGCAGAGCTGGGGGAACAGGAGATGGATGGGGCAGAGCTGGGAGAACAGGAGATGGATGGGGCAGAGCTGGGGGAACAGGAGATGGATGGGGCAGAGCTGGGAGAACAGGAGATGGATGGTGCAGAGCTGGGAGAACAGGAGATGGATGGGGCAGAGCTGGGAGAACAGGAGATGGATGGGGCAGAGCTGGGAGAACAGGAGATGGATGGGGCAGAGCTGGGAGAACAGGAGATGGATGGGGCAGAGCTGGAAGAACAGGGGATGGATGGGGCAGAGCTGGGAGAACAGGGGATGGATGGGGCAGAGCTAGGAGAACAGGAGATGGATGGGGCAGAGCTGGGAGAACAGGAGATGGATGGGGCAGAGCTGGTAGAACAGGAGATGGATGGGGCGGAGGTGGGAGAACAGGAGATGGATGGGGCAGAGCTGGGAGAACAGGAGATGGATGGGGCAGCGCTGGTAGAACAGGAGATGGACGGGGCAGAGCTGGGAGAACAGGAGATGGATGGGGCAGAGCTGGGAGAACAGGAGATGGATGGGGCAGAGCTGGGAGGAGGGGGATGGATGGGGCAGAGCTGGGAGAACAGGAGATGGATGGTGCAGAGCTGGGAGGAGAGGGATGGATGGGGCAGAGCTGGTAGAACAGGAGATGGATGGGGCAGAGCTGGGAGAACAGGAGATGGATGGGGCAGAGCTAGGAGAACAGGAGATGGATGGGGCAGAGCTGGGAGAACAGGAGATGGATGGGGCAGAGCTGGTAGAACAGGAGATGGATGGGGCGGAGGTGGGAGAACAGGAGATGGATGGGGCAGAGCTGGGAGAACAGGAGATGGATGGGGCAGCGCTGGTAGAACAGGAGATGGATGGGGCAGAGCTGGGAGAACAGGAGATGGATGGGGCAGAGCTGGGAGAACAGGAGATGGATGGGGCAGAGCTGGGAGGAGGGGGATGGATGGGGCAGAGCTGGGAGAACAGGAGATGGATGGTGCAGAGCTGGGAGGAGAGGGATGGATGGGGCAGAGCTGGTAGAACAGGAGATGGATGGGGCAGAGCTGGTAGAACAGGAGATGGATGGGGCAGAGCTGGTAGAACAGGAGATGGATGGGGCAGAGCTGGTAGAACAGGAGATGGATGGGGCAGAGCTGGGAGAACAGGAGATGGATGGGGCAGAGCTGGTAGAACAGGAGATGGATGGGGCAGAGCTGGGAGAACAGGAGATGGATGGGGCAGCGCTGGTAGAACAGGAGATGGATGGGGCAGAGCTGGGAGAACAGGAGATGGATGGGGCAGAGCTGGGAGAACAGGAGATGGATGGGGCAGAGCTGGGAGGAGGGGGATGGATGGGGCAGAGCTGGGAGGAGGGGGATGGATGGGGCAGAGCTGGGAGAAGGGGAATGTTTGGGACAGAGCTGGTAGAACAGGAGATGGATGGGGCAGAGCTGGTAGAACAGGAGATGGATGGGGCAGAGCTGGTAGAACAGGAGATGGATGGGGCAGAGCTGGGAGAACAGGAGATGGATGGGGCAGAGCTGGGGGAACAGGAGATGGATGGGGCAGAGCTGGGAGAACAGGAGATGGATGGGGCAGAGCTGGGAGAACAGGAGATGGATGGGGCAGAGCTGGGAGAACAGGAGATGGATGGGGCAGAGCTGGGAGAACAGGAGATGGATGGGGCAGAGCTGGTAGAACAGGAGATGGATGGGGCAGAGCTGGGGGAACAGGAGATGGATGGGGCAGAGCTGGGAGAACAGGAGATGGATGGGGCAGAGCTGGGGGAACAGGAGATGGATGGGGCAGAGCTGGGAGAACAGGAGATGGATGGGGCAGAGCTGGGGGAACAGGAGATGGATGGGGCAGAGCTGGGAGAACAGGAGATGGATGGTGCAGAGCTGGGAGAACAGGAGATGGATGGGGCAGAGCTGGGAGAACAGGAGATGGATGGGGCAGAGCTGGGAGAACAGGAGATGGATGGGGCAGAGCTGGGAGAACAGGAGATGGATGGGGCAGAGCTGGGAGAACAGGAGATGGATGGGGCAGAGCTGGGAGAACAGGAGATGGATGGGGCAGAGCTGGGAGAACAGGAGATGGATGGGGCAGAGCTGGGAGAACAGGAGATGGATGGGGCAGAGCTGGGGGAACAGGAGATGGATGGGGCAGAGCTGGGAGAACAGGAGATGGATGGGGCAGAGCTGGGGGAACAGGAGATGGATGGGGCAGAGCTGGGAGAACAGGAGATGGATGGTGCAGAGCTGGGAGAACAGGAGATGGATGGGGCAGAGCTGGGAGAACAGGAGATGGATGGGGCAGAGCTGGGAGAACAGGAGATGGATGGGGCAGAGCTGGGAGAACAGGAGATGGATGGGGCAGAGCTGGTAGAACAGGAGATGGATGGGGCAGAGCTGGGAGAACAGGAGATGGATGGGGCAGAGCTGGGGGAACAGGAGATGGATGGGGCAGAGCTGGGAGAACAGGAGATGGATGGGGCAGAGCTGGGGGAACAGGAGATGGATGGGGCAGAGCTGGGAGAACAGGAGATGGATGGTGCAGAGCTGGGAGAACAGGAGATGGATGGGGCAGAGCTGGGAGAACAGGAGATGGATGGGGCAGAGCTGGGAGAACAGGAGATGGATGGGGCAGAGCTGGGAGAACAGGAGATGGATGGGGCAGAGCTGGGAGAACAGGAGATGGATGGGGCAGAGCTGGGAGAACAGGAGATGGATGGGGCAGAGCTGGGAGAACAGGAGATGGATGGGGCAGAGCTGGGAGGAGAGGGATGGATGGGGCAGAGCTGATAGAATCCATCTCCTGTTCTGCAGCTCTGCACCAGAGAAACATAGAAACATAGAAGGTTGACGACAGAAGGAGACCATATGGTCCATCTAGTCTGCCCTTATGTGTATACTGTATGTTCTCTTTATCTTATGTGTATACTGTATGTACTCTTTATGTAATCTTAGGATAGATGTGTGCTTATCCCAGGCATGTTTACATTCAGTGACTGTTGATTTTTCAACTACCTCTGCTGGAAGTTTGTTCCAAGCATCTACTACTCTTTCTGTAACATAATATTTTCTAACATTGCTCCTGATCTTCCCCCCGACCAGCTTCAGGTTGTGCCCCCTTGTTCTATCGTTAAGCTTCTTCTTAAAAACACTTCCCTCCTGAACCTTATTCAATCCTTTCACATATTTAAAGGTCTCATCATGTCCCCCCTCTCCCTTCTTTCCTCCAGACTGTACAAATTAAGTTCTTTAAGTCTCTCCTGATAAGTTTTAAGTTTAAGTCCTTCCACCATTTTTGTTGCCCGCCTTTGGACACGTTCTATTTGAATAATGTCTTTTTGCAGGGGAGGTCTCCAGAACTGCACACAGTATTCTAGCTGTGGCCTCACCAGGGCGCTATACAGCGGCATCACAACCTCCCTCTTCCTACTGGACGGCATTCTAATCTGAATGCTGGTAAGAGAGGGGGGGGCTCCTGCCGGCGGCACATGCCCGGAACGGCCAATCAGATTGGCCTGAAGCCGAAACGTGCATCATCCAATGGCGCCACACAGGGCCGGCGTCAGCACCTGGCAAGGTGGGGCAGCTGCCGGGGGGCCAGTGACAGGGCCGGCCTTTGGGGTGTGCAGACTGGGAGGGCATCACACCTGGTGCTCACTTCTCCTGGAATGTCGGGGTTCCACACAATGGGGCGTCTCGATTTAGATTCCAGGGGAGGAAGTGCTGGGTTTTGTTCTGCTTTTAGCTGATTTCCTATCCCTGGAGCCTCCCAATCTGTGACCCCCTCCTGTGTGACCCCCTCCTGTGTGACCCCCTCCTGTGTGACCCCCTCCTGTGTGACCCCCTCCTGTGTGATCCCCTCCTGTGTGATCCCCTCCTGTGTGACCCCCACCTGTGTGACACCCTCCTGTGTGATCCCCTCCTGTGTGATCCCCTCCTGTGTGACCCCCTCCTGTGTGATCCACTCCTGTGTGACCCCCTCCTGTGTGACCCCCTCCTGTGTGACCCCCTCCTGTGTGATCCCCTCCTGTGTGACACCCTCCTGTGTGACCCCCTCCTGTGTGATCCACACCTGTGTGATCCCCTCCTGTGTGATCCCCTCCTGTGTGATCCCCTCCTGTGTGACACCCTCCTGTGTGATCCCCTCCTGTGTGATCCCCTCCTGTGTGACCCCCTCCTGTGTGACCCCCTCCTGTGTGACCCCCTCCTGTGTGACCCCCTCCTGTGTGATCCCCTCCTGTGTGATCCCCTCCTGTGTGATCCCCTCCTGTGTGATCCCCTCCTGTGTGACACCCTCCTGTGTGACACCCTCCTGTGTGACACCCTCCTGTGTGACCCCCTCCTGTGTGCTCCCCTCCTGTGTGACCCCCTCCTGTGTGATCCCCTCCTGTGTGACCCCCTCCTGTGTGACACCCTCCTGTGTGACCCCCTCCTGTGTGACCCCCTCCTGTGTGATCCCCTCCTGTGTGATCCCCTCCTGTGTGACACCCTCCTGTGTGACCCCCTCCTGTGTGACACCCTCCTGTGTGACACCCTCCTGTGTGATCCCCTCCTGTGTGACCCCCTCCTGTGTGATCCCCTCCAGTGTGATCCCCTCCAGTGTGATCCCCTCCTGTGTGACACCCTCCTGTGTGACCCCCTCCTGTGTGACACCCTCCTGTGTGACCCCCTCCTGTGTGATCCCCTCCTGTGTGACCCCCTCCTGTGTGACCCCCTCCTGTGTGACCCCCTCCTGTGTGACCCCCTCCTGTGTGATCCCATCCTGTGTGACCCCCTCCTGTGTGACACCCTCCTGTGTGATCCCCTCCTGTGTGAAACCCTCCTGTGTGACACCCTCCTGTGTGACCCCCTCCTGTGTGACACCCTCCTGTGTGATCCCTTCCTGTGTGATCCCCTCCTGTGTGACCCCCTCCTGTGTGACCCCCTCCTGTGTGACCCCCTCCTGTGTGATCCCCTCCTGTGTGACACCCTCCTGTGTGATCCCCTCCTGTGTGACCCCCTCCTGTGTGACACCCTCCTGTGTGACCCCCTCCTGTGTGATCCCCTCCTGTGTGACCCCCTCCTGTGTGACACCCTCCTGTGTGACACCCTCCTGTGTGATCCCCTCCTGTGTGACCCCCTCCTGTGTGATCCCCTCCTGTGTGACCCCCTCCTGTGTGATCCCCTCCTGTGTGACCCCCTCCTGTGTGACACCCTCCTGTGTGATCCCCTCCTGTGTGACCCCCTCCTGTGTGACCCCCTCCTGTGTGATCCCCTCCTGTGTGACACCCTCCTGTGTGACCCCCTCCTGTGTGACCCCCTCCTGTGTGATCCCCTCCTGTGTGACCCCCTCCTGTGTGACCCCCTCCTGTGTGATCCCATCCTGTGTGACCCCCTCCTGTGTGACACCCTCCTGTGTGATCCCCTCCTGTGTGAAACCCTCCTGTGTGACACCCTCCTGTGTGATCCCCTCCTGTGTGACACCCTCCTGTGTGATCCCCTCCTGTGTGACACCCTCCTGTGTGATCCCTTCCTGTGTGATCCCCTCCTGTGTGACCCCCTCCTGTGTGACCCCCTCCTGTGTGATCCCCTCCAGTGTGATCCCCTCCAGTGTGATCCCCTCCTGTGTGACACCCTCCTGTGTGACCCCCTCCTGTGTGACACCCTCCTGTGTGACCCCCTCCTGTGTGACACCCTCCTGTGTGACCCCCTCCTGTGTGACCCCCTCCTGTGTGACCCCCTCCTGTGTGACCCCCTCCTGTGTGACCCCCTCCTGTGTGATCCCATCCTGTGTGACCCCCTCCTGTGTGACACCCTCCTGTGTGATCCCCTCCTGTGTGAAACCCTCCTGTGTGACACCCTCCTGTGTGACCCCCTCCTGTGTGACACCCTCCTGTGTGATCCCTTCCTGTGTGATCCCCTCCTGTGTGACCCCCTCCTGTGTGACCCCCTCCTGTGTGACCCCCTCCTGTGTGACCCCCTCCTGTGTGATCCCCTCCTGTGTGATCCCCTCCTGTGTGACACCCTCCTGTGTGATCCCCTCCTGTGTGACCCCCTCCTGTGTGACACCCTCCTGTGTGACCCCCTCCTGTGTGATCCCCTCCTGTGTGACCCCCTCCTGTGTGATCCCCTCCTGTGTGACCCCCTCCTGTGTGATCCCCTCCTGTGTGACCCCCTCCTGTGTGATCCCCTCCTGTGTGACCCCCTCCTGTGTGACACCCTCCTGTGTGATCCCCTCCTGTGTGACCCCCTCCTGTGTGACCCCCTCCTGTGTGATCCCCTCCTGTGTGACACCCTCCTGTGTGACCCCCTCCTGTGTGACCCCCTCCTGTGTGATCCCCTCCTGTGTGACCCCCTCCTGTGTGACCCCCTCCTGTGTGATCCCCTCCTGTGTGAAACCCTCCTGTGTGACACCCTCCTGTGTGATCCCCTCCTGTGTGACACCCTCCTGTGTGACACCCTCCTGTGTGATCCCCTCCTGTGTGACACCCTCCTGTGTGATCCCCTCCTGTGTGACACCCTCCTGTGTGATCCCTTCCTGTGTGATCCCCTCCTGTGTGACCCCCTCCTGTGTGACCCCCTCCTGTGTGACCCCCTCCTGTGTGATCCCCTCCTGTGTGATACCCTCCTGTGTGATCCCCTCCTGTGTGACCCCCTCCTGTGTGACACCCTCCTGTGTGACCCCCTCCTGTGTGATCCCCTCCTGTGTGACCCCCTCCTGTGTGACACCCTCCTGTGTGACACCCTCCTGTGTGACACCCTCCTGTGTGATCCCCTCCTGTGTGACCCCCTCCTCCCCTCCTGTGTGACCCCCTCCTGTGTGACCCCCTCCTGTGCGACCCCCTCCTGTGTGACCCCCTCCTGTGTGATCCCCTCCTGTGTGACACCCTCCTGTGTGACACCCTCCTGTGTGACCCCCTCCTGTGTGACCCCCTCCTGTGTGATCCCCTCCTGTGTGACCCCCTCCTGTGTGACACCCTCCTGTGTGACCCCCTCCTGTGTGACCCCCTCCTGTGTGACCCCCTCCTGTGTGACCCCTTCCTGTGTGATCCCCTCCTGTGTGATCCCCTCCTGTGTGACCCCCTCCTGTGTGATCCCCTCCTGTGTGACCCCCTCCTGTGTGACCCCCTCCTGTGTGACCCCCTCCTGTGTGACCCCCTCCTGTGTGACCCCCTCCTGTGTGACCCCCTCCTGTGTGACCCCCTCCTGTGTGACCCCCTCCTGTGTGACCCCCTCCTGTGTGACCCCCTCCTGTGTGACCCCCTCCTGTGTGACCCCCTCCTGTGTGACCCCCTCCTGTGTGACCCCCTCCTGTGTGACCCCCTCCTGTGTGACCCCTTCCTGTGTGATCCCCTCCTGTGTGATCCCCTCCTGTGTGACCCCCTCCTGTGTGACCCCCTCCTGTGTGATCCCCTCCTGTGTGACCCCCTCCTGTGTGACACCCTCCTGTGTGACACCCTCCTGTGTGACCCCCTCCTGTGTGACCCCCTCCTGTGTGACACCCTCCTGTGTGACACCCTCCTGTGTGACACCCTCCTGTGTGACCCCCTCCTGTGTGACCCCCTCCTGTGTGATCCCCTCCTGTGTGACCCCCTCCTGTGTGACCCCTTCCTGTGTGACCCCCTCCTGTGTGACCCCCTCCTGTGTGACCCCCTCCTGTGTGACACCCTCCTGTGTGACCCCCTCCTGTGTGACCCCCTCCTGTGTGACACCCTCCTGTGTGACCCCCTCCTGTGTGATCCCCTCCTGTGTGATCCCCTCCTGTGTGACCCCCTCCTGTGTGATCCCCTCCTGTGTGACCCCCTCCTGTGTGACCCCTTCCTGTGTGATCCCCTCCTGTGTGATCCCCTCCTGTGTGATCCCCTCCTGTGTGACCCCCTCCTGTGTGACCCCCCTCCTGTGTGACACCCTCCTGTGTGACACCCTCCTGTGTGACACCCTCCTGTGTGACACCCTCCTGTGTGATCCCCTCCTGTGTGACCCCCTCCTGTGTGATCCCCTCCTGTGTGACCCCCTCCTGTGTGATCCCCTCCTGTGTGACCCCTTCCTGTGTGATCCCCTCCTGTGTGATCCCCTCCTGTGTGACCCCCTCCTGTGTGACCCCCCTCCTGTGTGACCCCCTCCTGTGTGATCCCCTCCTGTGTGATCCCCTCCTGTGTGACCCCCTCCTGTGTGACCCCTTCCTGTGTGATCCCCTCCTGTGTGATCCCCTCCTGTGTGACCCCCCTCCTGTGTGACTCCCCTCCTGTGTGACCCCCTCCTGTGTGACCCCCTCCTGTGTGACCCCCTCCTGTGTGACTCCCCTCCTGTGTGACTCCCCTCCTGTGTGACCCCCTCCTGTGTGACCCCCTCCTGTGTGATCCCCTCCTGTGTGACACCCTCCTGTGTGACTCCCCTCCTGTGTGACTCCCCTCCTGTGTGACACCCTCCTGTGTGATCCCCTCCTGTGTTACACCCTCCTGTGTGATCCCCTCCTGTGTGACACCCTCCTGTGTGACCCCTTCCTGTGTGATCCCCTCCTGTGTGACCCCCTCCTGTGTGACCCCCTCCTGTGTGATCCCCTCCTGTGTGACCCCCTCCTGTGTGACCCCCTCCTGTGTGACCCCCTCCTGTGTGACACCCTCCTGTGTGACACCCTCCTGTGTGATCCCCTCCTGTGTGACCCCCTCCTGTGTGACACCCTCCTGTGTGACCCCCTCCTGTGTGACCCCCTCCTGTGTGACCCCCTCCTGTGTGATCCCCTCCTGTGTGACACCCTCCTGTGTGACACCCTCCTGTGTGACCCCCTCCTGTGTGATCCCCTCCTGTGTGACACCCTCCTGTGTGACACCCTCCTGTGTGATCCCCTCCTGTGTGATCCCCTCCTGTGTGACCCCCTCCTGTGTGACCCCCTCCTGTGTGACCCCCTCCTGTGTGACCCCCTCCTGTGTGATCCCCTCCTGTGTGACCCCCTCCTGTGTGACCCCCTCCTGTGTGACACCCTCCTGTGTGACACCCTCCTGTGTGACCCCCTCCTGTGTGACCCCCTCCTGTGTGACCCCCTCCTGTGTGACCCCCTCCTGTGTGACCCCCCCCTGGTGCAGCTGTATATTCCCCAGATCCAGGAAAGTAATGAACACAGTAGGAGGATGGGGGGGGGGTCATACACAGGAGGAGGGGGGGGTCACACACAGGAGGAGGGGGGGGGGTCACACACAGGAGGAGGGGGGGGTCACACACAGGAGGAGGGGGGGGGGTCACACACAGGAGGAGGGGGGGGTCACACACAGGAGGAGGGGGGGTCACACACAGGAGGAGGGGGGGGGTCACACACAGGAGGAGGGGGGGGGTCACACACAGGAGGAGGAGGGGGGGTCACACACAGGAGGAGGGGGGGTCACACACAGGAGGAGGGGGGGGGTCACACACAGGAGGAGGGGGGGGTCACACACAGGAGGAGGGGGGGTCACACACAGGAGGAGGGGGGGGTCACACACAGGAGGAGGGGGGGGTCACACACAGGAGGAGGGGGGGTCACACACAGGAGGAGGGGGGGGTCACACACAGGAGGAGGGGGGGTCACACACAGGAGGAGGGGGGGGGTCACACACAGGAGGAGGGGGGGGTCACACACAGGAGGAGGGGGGGGTCACACACAGGAGGAGGGGGGGTCACACACAGGAGGAGGGGGGGTCACACACAGGAGGAGGGGGGGTCACACACAGGAGGAGGGGGGGTCACACACAGGAGGAGGGGGGGGTCACACACAGGAGGAGGGGGGGGTCACACACAGGAGGAGGGGGGGGTCACACACAGGAGGAGGGGGGGTCACACACAGGAGGAGGGGGGGTCACACACAGGAGGAGGGGGGGGTCACACACAGGAGGAGGGGGGGGTCACACACAGGAGGAGGGGGGGGTCACACACAGGAGGAGGGGGGGGTCACACACAGGAGGAGGGGGGGGTCACACACAGGAGGAGGGGGGGGGTCACACACAGGAGGAGGGGGGGTCACACACAGGAGGAGGGGGGGTCACACACAGGAGGAGGGGGGGGTCACACACAGGAGGAAGGGGGGGTCACACACAGGAGGAGGGGGGGTCACACACAGGAGGAGGGGGGGTCACACACAGGAGGAGGGGGGGTCACACACAGGAGGAGGGGGGGGGTCACACACAGGGGCATCTAATATCAGGAGGATCTGGATTCATTCACACTCTGAGGTCAGGGTAAAGGGGTTTGTGCTCTTCAAAGTAGAGGATAGCTGCAAATAGCCTGATCCATAGGGGGCATCCAGATCTGGGACGTCCCTCAGTCATGTGACTCCTCACCACAGAGGGGCCCCTGAGACCATCCCGCCCAGGGGCCACATAAACCTGGAGCCACAAGCTGCGTATGTGCAGCGGGATCACCAGAAAAGGCAAACTGGGGGATTTCACATATTCCTGGAGCCAAGGAAGCTGCAAGAGTTTAGCTCCACATTAATCCGGACCCTCACCCTGAATAAGAGCCTATCTTCTATGTTTCCCACACCCTGTACATACAGATTGCTCACATTAATCCGGACCTTTACCCTGAATAAGAGCCTATCTTATATGTTTCCCACACCTTGTACATACAGATTGCTCACATTAATCCGGACCCTCACCCTGAATAAGACCCTATCTTATATGTTTCCCACACCCTGTACATACAGATTGCCTACATTAATCCGGACCTTCACCCTGAATAAGAGCCTATCTTATATGTTTCCCACACCCTGTACATACAGATTGCTCACATTAATCCGGACCTTCACCCTGAATAAGAGCCTATCTTATATGTTTCCCACACTCTGTACATACAGATTGCTCACATTAATCCGGACCCTCACCCTGAATAAGAGCCTATCTTATATGTTTCCCCCCCCTGTACATACAGATTACTCACATTAATCCGGACCTTCACCCTGAATAAGAGCCTATCTTATATGTTTCCCCCCCCTGTACATACAGATTACTCACATTAATCCGGACCTTCACCCTGAATAAGAGCCTATCTTATATGTTTCCCACACCTTGTACATACAGATTGCTCACATTAATCCGGACCCTCACCCTGAATACGAGCCTATCTTATATGTTTCCCCCCCCTGTACATACAGATTACTCACATTAATCCGGACCTTCACCCTGAATAAGAGCCTATCTTATATGTTTCCCACACCCTGTACATACAGATTACTCACATTAATCCGGACCTTCACCCTGAATAAGAGCCTATCTTATATGTTTCCCCCTGTACATACAGATTGCTCACATTAATCCGGACCTTCACCCTGAATAAGAGCCTATCTTATATGTTTCCCACACTCTGTACATACAGATTGCTCACATTAATCCGGACCTTCACCCTGAATAAGAGCCTATCTTATATGTTTTCCACACTCTGTACATACAGATTGCTCACATTAATCCGGACCCTCACCCTGAATAAGAGCCTATCTTGTATGTTTCCCACACCCTGTACATACAGATTGCTCACATTAATCCGGACCTTCACCCTGAATAAGAGCCTATCTTATATGTTTCCCCCTGTACATACAGATTGCTCACATTAATCCGGACCTTCACCCTGAATAAGAGCCTATCTTATATGTTTCCCACACTCTGTACATACAGATTGCTCACATTAATCCGGACCTTCACCCTGAATAAGAGCCTATCTTATATGTTTTCCACACTCTGTACATACAGATTGCTCACATTAATCCGGACCCTCACCCTGAATAAGAGCCTATCTTGTATGTTTCCCACACCCTGTACATACAGATTGCTCACATTAATCCGGACCCTCACCCTGAATAAGAGCCTATCTTATATGTTTCCCACACCCTGTACATACAGATTGCTCACATTAATCCGGACCCTCACCCTGAATAAGAGCCTATCTTATATGTTTCCCACACCCTGTACATACAGATTGCTCACATTAATCCGGACCCTCACCCTGAATAAGAGCCTATCTTATATGTTTCCCACACCCTGTACATACAGATTGCTCACATTAAAAATCATCTTACCTGCATCTATTGCATGTTATAAGCCTTTAAACATCCAAGATGGCGGCTCATGGAGCATCAGGCAGCCTGCAAACAGGAAGTGCCTTCTGACTGTGCTGCTCTGCATTCTGGGATTGCTGACCTTTCCCTGACCCCAGCTCTGCTCTGTCTGTGCACAGAACAGCTATAACCCCACCCCCTGCACTTTATCCCGCTCTCCTCTCCTCAGTAAGTGTGATGCTTCTGAGGCAAGATGGCGGCGGCCATATTCTAGAGTCCTGCACAGAGTTGCAGCCCAGTGCGGGAAAGAATAATAAGTGACTAAAAATTTAAAATATATTAACTTTAGATGCTGGGGAATCGGTTTATAAGGGTTTGGGCTTTTCAATAAATCACGGTGAAGGTCCGGACTAAAAAGGAAACATGACCAGCCTGGAATCTTTAAAGTGGACCCAAACCTGGGTTGTCACTATTCCGGGTTCTGGTCAGTCCCCGGTTTGGGATGCCCCCGATCTGAGCCTCATCTACACAGTGACACCCACGGCAGCAATGTAACACTATACCTGCAGCCTGCCTCTGTCCCCCATAATTTATGTATTATTAAGCCCCGCCCATAAACCATCTGTGGAGAACCCGCCCCTCCTCCTCCACCACATAGAGCTCAGGGGGCACATGAAGGGTTAATGGCTCCCGGACCCGCAATGACCAGACACCTGCTGCCAGCACCGGAAACACCTCTGCTGCTCCCACCTCCTAACTCTGACGCCACTTCCGCCTCTCGGTCACCATAG
The DNA here is from genome assembly GCA_027917425.1 of Gastrophryne carolinensis. NCBI lineage: Eukaryota > Metazoa > Chordata > Amphibia > Anura > Microhylidae > Gastrophryne > Gastrophryne carolinensis. The sequence goes on from CM051237.1 coordinate 8,007,045, forward strand.
CAACGTCATTGTCGTGTAGCTCGGCGTTTGCTTATGTTTTACAAGTGTTTGGCGGCCATTTTACCGTAGTCCTGTGTGAGACGCAGTGAGTGTCCTTGGTACGGAAAGCCGCCATTTTGCCGAATTGTAGAAGGAACGGGAACAGTGATATGAGGTAATGTCGGAGCTTTCTTCTTCTCACATCCTGCGGCTGATGCCCATCCCAATATGTCACTGCAGAGGCCACACACACCCTCTAGTGGCGGGACCCCCACATTGTATAGTCACCCCACCCCCTCCTCAGGAGTCCCCCATATACACAGGCCTCACCCCTCTGCCATAAGCCGTCACTGAGCTGTGATACTTTATCCTTTTACCCTTCTGTCCCTCTCTTGTTGTTGTTGCCCTTGTCCCTCTGCTGCCCCCTTCTGTCCCTCGTCTTCTGCCTCCTCTTGTCTTTCCTCTGCTCAATTTTGTCCATCTTATGCCCTCCTCTTGTCCCTCTTCTGCCCCTCCCTTGTCCCTCTTCTGCCCCTCCCTTGTCCCTCTTCTGCCCCTCCCTTGTCCCTCTTCTGGCCCCTCTTCTACCCTCCCTTGTCCCTCTTCTGCACCCTCTTGAACCTCTTCTACCCTCCCTTGTCCCTCTCTTGTCCCTCTTCTGCCCCCTCTTGTCCCTTTTCTGCCCTCCCTTGTCTCTCTTCTGCCCCCTCTTGTCCCTCTTCTGCCCTCCCTTGTTCCTCTTCTGTCCCCTCTTGTCCCTCTTCTGCCCTCCCTTGTCCCTCTTCTGCCCTCCCTTGTCCATCTTCTGCCCCCTCTTGTCCCTCTTCTGCCTCCTCTTGTCCTTATTCTACCCTCCCTTGTCCCTCTTCTGCCCCCCTCTTGTCCCTCTTCTACCCTCCCTTGTCCCTCTTCTACCCTCCCTTGTCCCTCTTCTACCCTCCCTTGTCCCTCTTCTGCCCCCTCTTGTCTCTCTTCTGCCCCCTCTTGTCCCTCTTCTGCCCCCTCTTGTCCCTCTTCTGCCCCCTCTCTCCTGTTCGTCCCATCTCTTTCCTCCCCGGTACCTATGGGCTCTCATTACCACATCTATCCAGTTACTGATCTCCCGCCATCTCACAGAGGAGGGACAGCAAAATAAACAGGAAGATTCACAAAGGATAAAATCTCCATTTCTAGACCCCAAGAAAGGAATATGAGCCGGGGCTGTAAAGCGAAACCGGAACCCACTGGAATCATTAGGCCGGGGGCAACTCAACTGGCGGAGCGGGGGCAGAATGCGGACCTCACATCCAGATTCCCGGACCCCTGACCTGACAACCTGCAGTTACTTCTGTGCTCAGTGCTGCCCCCTGCTGATCAGTGATGTGGTGCTTAGTCTCCTGCCACTGTCATGGCTCCCTGACACCTGCATTGCAATATGAAGCACTGTACAGGCCTGTCCCACCATCTCTGCCCCACCGATGCCTGTCCCACCATCTCTGCCCCACCGATGCCTGTCCCACCATCTCTGCCCCACCGATGCCTGTCCCACCATCTCTGCCCCACCGATGCCTGTCCCACCATCTCTGCCCCACCGATGCCTGTCCCACCATCTCTGCCCCATCCATGCCTGTCCCACCATCTCTGCCCCATCCATGCCTGTCCCACCATCTCTGCCCCATCCATGCCTGTCCCACCATCTCTGCCCCATCCATGCCTGTCCCACCATCTCTGCCCCATCCATGTCTGTCCCACCATCTCTGCCCCATCCATGCCTGTCCCACCATCTCTGCCCCATCCATGCCTGTCCCACCATCTCTGCCCCACCGATGCCTGTCCCACCATCTCTGCCCCATCCATACCTGTCCCACCATCTCTGCCCCATCCATGCCTGTCCCACCATCTCTGCCCCACCGATGCCTGTCCCACCATCTCTGCCCCATCCATCCCTGTCCCACCATCTCTGCCCCATCCATGCCTGTCCCACCATCTCTGCCCCATGGATGCCTGTCCCACCATCTCTGCCCCATCAGTGCCTGTCCCACCATCTCTGCCCCATCCATGCCTGTCCCACCATCTCTGCCCCATCCATGCCTGTCCCACCATCTCTGCCCCATCCATGCCTGTCCCACCATCTCTGCCCCATCCATGCCTGTCCCACCATCTCTGCCCCATGGATGCCTGTCCCACCATCTCTGCCCCATCAGTGCCTGTCCCACCATCTCTGCCCCATCCATGCCTGTCCCACCATCTCTGCCCCATCCATCCCTGTCCCACCATCTCTGCCCCATCCATGCCTGTCCCACCATCTCTGCCCCATCCATGCCTGTCCCACCATCTCTGCCCCATCCATACCTGTCCCACCATCTCTGCCCCATCCATGCCTGTCCCACCATCTCTGCCCCACCGATGCCTGTCCCACCATCTCTGTCCCATCCATACCTGTCCCACCATCTCTGCCCCATCCATGCCTGTCCCACCATCTCTGCCCCACCGATGCCTGTCCCACCATCTCTGTCCCATCCATACCTGTCCCACCATCTCTGCCCCACCGATGCCTGTCCCACCATCTCTGCCCCATCCATGCCTGTCCCACCATCTCTGTCCCATCCATACCTGTCCCACCATCTCTGCCCCATCCATGCCTGTCCCACCATCTCTGCCCCACCGATGCCTGTCCCACCATCTCTGCCCCATCCATGCCTGTCCCACCATCTCTGCCCCACCGATGCCTGTCCCACCATCTCTGCCCCATCCATGCCTGTCCCACCATCTCTGCCCCATCCATGCCTGTCCCACCATCTCTGCCCCATCCATACCTGTCCCACCATCTCTGCCCCATCCATGCCTGTCCCACCATCTCTGCCCCATCCATGCCTGTCCCACCATCTCTGCCCCACCGATGCCTGTCCCACCATCTCTGCCCCATCCATGCCTGTCCCACCATCTCTGCCCCATCCATACCTGTCCCACCATCTCTGCCCCATCCATGCCTGTCCCACCATCTCTGCCCCATCCATGCCTGTCCCACCATCTCTGCCCCACCGATGCCTGTCCCACCATCTCTGCCCCATCCATGCCTGTCCCACCATCTCTGCCCCACCGATGCCTGTCCCACCATCTCTGCCCCATCCATGCCTGTCCCACCATCTCTGCCCCATCCATGCCTGTCCCACCATCTCTGCCCCATCCATGCCTGTCCCACCATCTCTGCCCCATCCATGCCTGTCCCACCATCTCTGCCCCATCCATGCCTGTCCCACCATCTCTGCCCCATCCATGCCTGTCCCACCATCTCTGCCCCATCCATGCCTGTCCCACCATCTCTGCCCCACCGATGCCTGTCCCACCATCTCTGCCCCATCCATGCCTGTCCCACCATCTCTGCCCCATCACTGCCTGTCCCACCATCTCTGCCCCATCCATGCCTGTCCCACCATCTCTGCCCCATCCATCCCTGTCCCACCATCTCTGCCCCATCACTGCCTGTCCCACCATCTCTGCCCCATCCATGCCTGTCCCACCATCTCTGCCCCATCCATGCCTGTCCCACCATCTCTGCCCCATCCATGCCTGTCCCACCATCTCTGCCCCATCCATGCCTGTCCCACCATCTCTGCCCCATCACTGCCTGTCCCACCATCTCTGCCCCATCCATGCCTGTCCCACCATCTCTGCCCCATCCATACCTGTCCCACCATCTCTGCCCCATCCATGTCTGTCCCTCCATCTCTGCCCCATCCATGTCTGTCCCACCATCTCTGCCCCATCCATGTCTGTCCCACCATCTCTGCCCCATCCATGCCTGTCCCACCATCTCTGCCCCATCCATGCCTGTCCCACCATCTCTGCCCCATCCATCCCTGTCCCACCATCTCTGCCCCATCCATGCCTGTCCCACCATCTCTGCCCCATCCATGCCTGTCCCACCATCTCTGCCCCATCCATGTCTGTCCCACCATCTCTGCCCCATCCATGCCTGTCCCACCATCTCTGCCCCATCCATACCTGTCCCACCATCTCTGCCCCATCCATGCCTGTCCCACCATCTCTGCCCCATCCATCCCTGTCCCACCATCTCTGCCCCATCCATGCCTGTCCCACCATCTCTGCCCCATCCATCCCTGTCCCACCATCTCTGCCCCATCCATACCTGTCCCACCATCTCTGCCCCATCCATGCCTGTCCCACCATCTCTGCCCCATCCATGTCTGTCCCACCATCTCTGCCCCATCCATGCCTGTCCCACCATCTCTGCCCCATCCATACCTGTCCCACCATCTCTGCCCCATCCATGCCTGTCCCACCATCTCTGCCCCATCCATGTCTGTCCCACCATCTCTGCCCCATCCATGCCTGTCCCACCATCTCTGCCCCATCCATACCTGTCCCACCATCTCTGCCCCATCCATGCCTGTCCCACCATCTCTGCCCCATCCATCCCTGTCCCACCATCTCTGCCCCATCCATGTCTGTCCCACCATCTCTGCCCCATCCATGCCTGTCCCACCATCTCTGCCCCATCCATACCTGTCCCACCATCTCTGCCCCATCCATCCCTGTCCCACCATCTCTGCCCCATCCATACCTGTCCCACCATCTCTGCCCCATCCATACCTGTCCCACCATCTCTGCCCCATCCATGCCTGTCCCACCATCTCTGCCCCATCCATGCCTGTCCCACCATCTCTGCCCCACCGATGCCTGTCCCACCATCTCTGCCCCATCCATGCCTGTCCCACCATCTCTGCCCCATCCATGCCTGTCCCACCATCTCTGCCCCATCCATGCCTGTCCCACCATCTCTGCCCCACCGATGCCTGTCCCACCATCTCTGCCCCATCCATGTCTGTCCCACCATCTCTGCCCCATCCATGCCTGTCCCACCATCTCTGCCCCACCGATGCCTGTCCCACCATCTCTGCCCCATCCATGTCTGTCCCACCATCTCTGCCCCATCCATGCCTGTCCCACCATCTCTGCCCCACCAATGCCTGTCCCACCATCTCTGCCCCATCCATACCTGTCCCACCATCTCTGCCCCATCCATCCCTGTCCCACCATCTCTGCCCCATCCATCCCTGTCCCACCATCTCTGCCCCATCCATCCCTGTCCCACCATCTCTGCCCCATCCATGCCTGTCCCACCATCTCTGCCCCATCCATGCCTGTCCCACCATCTCTGCCCCATCCATGCCTGTCCCACCATCTCTGCCCCATCCATGCCTGTCCCACCATCTCTGCCCCATCCATGCCTGTCCCACCATCTCTGCCCCATCCATGCCTGTCCCACCATCTCTGCCCCATCCATACCTGTCCCACCATCTCTGCCCCATCCATGTCTGTCCCACCATCTCTGCCCCATCCATGCCTGTCCCACCATCTCTGCCCCATCCATACCTGTCCCACCATCTCTGCCCCACCGATGCCTGTCCCACCATCTCTGCCCCATCCATGTCTGTCCCACCATCTCTGCCCCATCCATGTCTGTCCCACCATCTCTGCCCCATCCATGCCTGTCCCACCATCTCTGCCCCATCCATACCTGTCCCACCATCTCTGCCCCATCCATGTCTGTCCCACCATCTCTGCCCCATCCATGTCTGTCCCACCATCTCTGCCCCACCGATGCCTGTCCCACCATCTCTGCCCCATCCATGTCTGTCCCACCATCTCTGCCCCATCCATGTCTGTCCCACCATCTCTGCCCCACCGATGCCTGTCCCACCATCTCTGCCCCATCCATACCTGTCCCACCATCTCTGCCCCATCCATGTCTGTCCCACCATCTCTGCCCCATCCATGTCTGTCCCACCATCTCTGCCCCATCCATCCCTGTCCCCCCATCTCTGCCCCATCCATGTCTGTCCCACCATCTCTGCCCCATCCATGTCTGTCCCACCATCTCTGCCCCATCCATGTCTGTCCCACCATCTCTGCCCCATCCATGCCTGTCCCTCCATTTCTGCCCCATCCAATGCCTGTCCCACCATCTCTGCCCCATCCATGCCTGTCCCTCCATCTCTGCCCCATCGATGCCTGTCCCACCATCTCTGCCCCATCCATGCCTGTCCCTCCATCTCTGCCCCATCCATGCCTGTCCCACCATCTCTGCCCCATCCATGCCTGTCCCACCATCTCTGCCCCATCCATCCCTGTCCCACCATCTCTGCCCCATCCGGTCCTGTCCCACCATCTCTGCCCCATCCATGCCTGTCCCACCATCTCTGCCCCATCCATGCCTGTCCCACCATCTCTGCCCCATCCATGCCTGTCCCACCATCTCTGCCCCATCCATGCCTGTCCCACCATCTCTGCCCCATCCGGTCCTGTCCCACCATCTCTGCCCCATCCATGCCTGTCCCACCATCTCTGCCCCATCCATGCCTGTCCCACCATCTCTGCCCCATCCATACCTGTCCCACCATCTCTGCCCCATCCATGCCTGTCCCACCATCTCTGCCCCATCCATGCCTGTCCCACCATCTCTGCCCCATCCATGCCTGTCCCACCATCTCTGCCCCATCCATGCCTGTCCCACCATCTCTGCCCCATCCATACCTGTCCCACCATCTCTGCCCCATCCATGTCTGTCCCACCATCTCTGCCCCATCCATGCCTGTCCCACCATCTCTGCCCCATCCATACCTGTCCCACCATCTCTGCCCCACCGATGCCTGTCCCACCATCTCTGCCCCATCCATGTCTGTCCCACCATCTCTGCCCCATCCATGCCTGTCCCACCATCTCTGCCCCATCCATCCCTGTCCCACCATCTCTGCCCCATCCATGCCTGTCCCACCATCTCTGCCCCATCCATCCCTGTCCCACCATCTCTGCCCCATCCATCCCTGTCCCACCATCTCTGCCCCATCCATCCCTGTCCCACCATCTCTGCCCCATCCATCCCTGTCCCACCATCTCTGCCCCATCCATCCCTGTCCCACCATCTCTGCCCCATCCATACCTGTCCCACCATCTCTGCCCCATCCATGCCTGTCCCACCATCTCTGCCCCATCCATGCTTGTCCCACCATCTCTGCCCCATCCATCCCTGTCCCACCATCTCTGCCCCATCCATACCTGTCCCACCATCTCTGCCCCATCCATCCCTGTCCCACCATCTCTGCCCCATCCATCCCTGTCCCACCATCTCTGCCCCATCCATCCCTGTCCCACCATCTCTGCCCCATCCATCCCTGTCCCACCATCTCTGCCCCATCCATACCTGTCCCACCATCTCTGCCCCATCCATGCCTGTCCCACCATCTCTGCCCCATCCATGCTTGTCCCACCATCTCTGCCCCATCCATCCCTGTCCCACCATCTCTGCCCCATCCATACCTGTCCCACCATCTCTGCCCCATCCATCCCTGTCCCACCATCTCTGCCCCATCCATCCCTGTCCCACCATCTCTGCCCCATCCATGCCTGTCCCACCATCTCTGCCCCATCCATGCCTGTCCCACCATCTCTGCCCCATCCATGCTTGTCCCACCATCTCTACCCCATCCATGCCTGTCCCACCATCTCTACCCCATCCATGCCTGTCCCACCATCTCTGCCCCATCCATGCTTGTCCCACCATCTCTACCCCATCCATACCTGTCCCACCATCTCTGCCCCATCCATCCCTGTCCCACCATCTCTGCCCCATCCATGCCTGTCCCACCATCTCTGCCCCATCCATGCCTGTCCCACCATCTCTGCCCCATCCATGCTTGTCCCACCATCTCTACCCCATCCATGCCTGTCCCACCATCTCTACCCCATCCATGCCTGTCCCACCATCTCTGCCCCATCCATGCCTGTCCCACCATCTCTGCCCCATCCATCCCTGTCCCACCATCTCTGCCCCATCCATCCCTGTCCCACCATCTCTGCCCCATCCATCCCTGTCCCACCATCTCTGCCCCATCCATGCCTGTCCCACCATCTCTGCCCCATCCATGCCTGTCCCACCATCTCTGCCCCATCCATGCCTGTCCCACCATCTCTGCCCCATCCATGCCTGTCCCACCATCTCTGCCCCATCCATGCCTGTCCCACCATCTCTGCCCCATCCATCCCTGTCCCACCATCTCTGCCCCATCCATGCCTGTCCCACCATCTCTGCCCCATCCATGCCTGTCCCACCATCTCTGCCCCATCCATACCTGTCCCACCATCTCTGCCCCATCCATACCTGTCCCACCATCTCTGCCCCATCCATGCCTGTCCCACCATCTCTGCCCCATCGATGCCTGTCCCACCATCTCTGCCCCATCAGTGCCTGTCCCACCATCTCTGCCCCATCAGTGCCTGTCCCACCATCTCTGCCCCATCCATCCCTGTCCCACCATCTCTGCCCCATCCATCCCTGTCCCACCATCTCTGCCCCATCCATGCCTGTCCCACCATCTCTGCCCCATCCATGCCTGTCCCACCATCTCTGCCCCATCCATGCCTGTCCCACCATCTCTGCCCCATCCATGCCTGTCCCACCATCTCTGCCCCATCCCTGCCTGTCCCACCATCTCTGCCCCATCCATGCCTGTCCCACCATCTCTGCCCCATCCATGCCTGTCCCACCATCTCTGCCCCATCCATCCCTGTCCCACCATCTCTGCCCCATCCATGCCTGTCCCACCATCTCTGCCCCATCCATGCCTGTCCCACCATCTCTGCCCCATCCATCCCTGTCCCACCATCTCTGCCCCATCCATGCCTGTCCCACCATCTCTGCCCCATCCATGCCTGTCCCACCATCTCTGCCCCATCCATGCCTGTCCCACCATCTCTGCCCCATCCATCCCTGTCCCACCATCTCTGCCCCATCCATGCCTGTCCCACCATCTCTGCCCCATCCATGCCTGTCCCACCATCTCTGCCCCATCCATCCCTGTCCCACCATCTCTGCCCCATCCATGCCTGTCCCACCATCTCTGCCCCATTCATGCCTGTCCCACCATCTCTGCCCCATCCATCCCTGTCCCACCATCTCTGCCCCATCCATGCCTGTCCCACCATCTCTGCCCCATCCCTGCCTGTCCCACCATCTCTGCCCCATCCATGTCTGTCCCACCATCTCTGCCCCATCCATGTCTGTCCCACCATCTCTGCCCCATCCATGCCTGTCCCACCATCTCTGCCCCATCCATGCCTGTCCCACCATCTCTGCCCCATCCATGCCTGTCCCACCATCTCTGCCCCATCCATGCCTGTCCCACCATCTCTGCCCCATCCATGTCTGTCCCACCATCTCTGCCCCATCCATGCCTGTCCCACCATCTCTGCCCCATCCATGTCTGTCCCACCATCTCTGCCCCATCCATGTCTGTCCCACCATCTCTGCCCCATCCATGCCTGTCCCACCATCTCTGCCCCATCCATGCCTGTCCCACCATCTCTGCCCCATGCATGCCTGTCCCACCATCTCTGCCCCATCCATGCCTGTCCCACCATCTCTGCTCCATCCATGCCTGTCCCACCATCTCTGCCCCATGCATGCCTGTCCCACCATCTCTGCCCCATCGATGCCTGTCCCACCATCTCTGCCCCATCCATACCTGTCCCACCATCTCTGCCCAATCGATGCCTGTCCCACCATCTCTGCCCCATCAGTGCCTGTCCCACCATCTCTGCCCCATCAGTGTCTGTCCCACCATCTCTGCCCCACCGATGCCTGTTCCACCATCTCTGCCCCACCGATGCCTGTTCCACCATCTCTGCCCCACCGATGCCTGTTCCACCATCTCTGCCCCATCCATGCCTGTCCCACCATCTTTGCCCCATCCATTCCTGACCTCCCAGTTTTTCCCAACCAATCCATGGCCTCCCAGCTTTGCCAAGTCATTGCTCTTGCTGCAAGCTCTGGCCATCTACCAGACCTTATGGCCAGTAATATTTGGGCCTTAGTCCATCTATATACACGGCCTGCAGAGAATGCAGGGGGGGGGGTTAAAAGCCATGTGCCGCAGACCAGAGATGTAGGCTCTGTGGGGTCAATCCCCCCCGCCCCGCGTCCGGACCTTCGCGTCTCACCCGATGCCTGTTAATGGACTTTTTCAAGAAGTGGTTGAGTGCCCCTGCATTAGGCCCCTGCTGATTTTTTAGCTTGTAGAACTAGAAATGGATATTTTCAGTTTTTGTGCTATTTTTTTGTGCTGTCGGTGTGAGATGGCGGGCGATCAGACATTACATAGGTGTGGCAATGACATCATTGCCACACACAACAGTGGCAATGAATGGAGGAGGCGGAGCTTTACAGCTAATACGGGAGGCATTTGTCACGCTAGGGGGTAACTCCAGACCTCTTAATGAGCTCGCAACCCCCAATCTCCACAGCCAGCTTCACCTATAGGAGCCCCCGCTTGCCGGGACGCAAGTTCGCCTACCCGGGATCGGTTGCCCCCAGGACTTATTGGCTCAAAGGATGCTAGCTTATATGGAGAGATCTGGAGAACAAATAACTGGAGCGTGAGTGACGGAAGTCCAGAGACAGGCAATAGGTCGATAACAGGAAGGCAGAGATCGTAGCGGCACCAAGGATCAAGGCAAGGCGTAGTCGGGGTACAGGCAGAGGTCGGCAACAAGGATTCAGGATCAAGAGGCGTCAATACAGGCAGAGGTCGGCAACAAGGATTCAGGATCGAGAATGGTCAGTACAATCAAATCGGCAACAGGCTAAACTTCACAGGAATAGAGTACACAGGGTTCTGAGCGCTATCACAGGCACTGAGTGAATGGTGGGGAAAGACTTTATAGGGACAGGACATGATTGGGTAAAGGGAAGGAGAGAGTGTGATTGGTGCAACTAGGATCGCAGACCTCATAGGGTGACAGGGTCTGCAACTTTAAACTAACTGGCCTGACACTGAAAGGGGGCGTTCCCCACAGCTGAGCTTCAGGCTCAGCTCTTCCTCAGGCTCAGGGAATAGAAGGGATGTGCGAGCACGCGTGTCAGTGCCGGAGACGCCGGCAGCAGAGGAGGAGGGGGCGCGCCCGCACGGGAGCGAGCTGCTGCCCGGCGCGGCCGGTGCCCGAGCGAGGAGACGGCGGGAACAACGCTGGACCGGGGGTCAGGTAAGGGAATCCTGACACTACCCCCCCCCTTCACGAGGGGCCTCCGGACCCTTACCAGGCTTTCCAGGATTGTCGTGATGAAACTTCTTCACCAGGGCACTGGCGTGCACATCCCTAGCTGCTACCCAGCATCTCTCCTCCGGACCATAACCAACCCAGTCAACCAAGTACTGTAAAGAATTACGCACTTTACGTGAATCTAAGATCTTATTCACTTCATACTCGGGCTCATTATCAACAAGAATTGGTGCAGGACCAGCAAGAGGACCATTCTTCGCCGGTTTTAACAGTGAAACGTGAAAGGAATTAGGTATTTTCATAGTCGGCGGGAGTTGAACTTTAAAAGACACATTATTCAACTTCTTGATGATCGGAAAAGGGCCAATAAATTTTGGACCTAATTTGCTAGATGGCTGACGGAGCGCAATATTTTTAGTGGAGACCCAAACTAGATCGCCTACTTGAAGAGTAGGTTCCTGTGATCTGCGGCGGTCGGCAAACTTCTTATACCTCAAACCAGTGGTCTTAAGAATCTCCTGAACGTGTGTCCAGATATTCTTCTGTTCTTGAAACCACTCCTCCAACGCCGGCAGGTTGGAAGGTGACCCAGAAAGGGAAGAAGCTCTAGGATTTTTCCCTAAGTTACAATAAAAAGGACATACCTTAGTACTCTCACTAGGCGCGTTATTGTAAGCAAATTCGGCGAAATCAATAAATTCCGCCCATTGTTCTTGGGCATCAGAGACATAACACCTTAAGTATTGTTCCAAAGTTTGATTAGTTCTCTCTGTCTGCCCATTAGTCTGGGGATGGTAGGCAGAAGAAAGAGAGATCTGTATTCCCAACCGCGAACAGAAGTGTTTCCAAAAACGGGAAGTAAATTGAACACCCCGATCAGAGACTATATTGGACGGAATACCATGAATACGAAAAATATGCGAAGTAAACAGCCGCGAAAGCTCAGGTGCAGAAGGAAGTTTCGCCAAAGGAACGAAGTGTGCCATCTTACTGAAACGATCTACGACCACCCAAATTACAGTATTACCATGTGAAAGAGGCAAATCTACAATAAAATCCATAGAAACGATGAAACGATCTACGACCACCCAAATTACAGTATTACCATGTGAAAGAGGCAAATCTACAATAAAATCCATAGAAATATGGGTCCATGGCTCAGCAGGAATTTCAAGAGGAACCAAACTGCCACTAGGGGCCTTGTGAACCCCTTTACTTCGAGCACAAACAGCACAAGCGTCGACAAAAGCAGTAACATCACGTCTCATGGTTGGCCACCATACATGGCGACGGGCAAGCATAAACGTCTTACGGTTACCCAAATGACCAGCAGTTTTGGCATCGTGAAATTCGCGAATTACATCCGAACGCAGGTGCGGTGGTACAAACTGGCACCCCAAAGGTACATCACTAGGAGATTCATCTTGAAACGGCGCCAAGGTATTGGAGAGATCAGGAAGTAACGCCCCGACCACACAACCCGTGGGTAGAATAGGTTCACCAGTATCACCCCGATCCTTACATTCACCAAACATGCGAGATAGAGCATCAGCTTTAGTATTTTTTACACCCGGCTTGAAAGTAATAATAAAATTAAAGCGCGAGAAGAATAATGCCCAACGTGCCTGACGAGAGTTCAGCCTCTTGGCAGAACCTATGTATTCGAGGTTTTTATGATCGGTATACACAGTTATAAGATGTAATGAACCCTCCAACCAATGTCGCCATTCATCAAATGCCAGTTTAATAGCTAATAGTTCCCTATTGCCAACATCATAATTTTTTTCCGCGGTACTGAATTTACGTGAAAAATAAGCGCATGGATGGAGACGCTCAGGGTTACCAGAATATTGTGACAAAACTGCACCCACTCCCAGCTCCGAAGCATCTACTTCAATAACGAAGGCCTTATGAATATCTGGATGAATTAACACAGGTGCCGAAGTAAAGGCCCGTTTCAAGGTTAGAAAGGCCTCACAAGCAGAGGGAGACCAGTCAGCAGTAAAAGCCCCCTTGCGGGTAAGATTGGTAAGGGGTGCAACAACATGGGAAAACCCTTTTATGAAACGCCGATAAAAATTTGCAAAACCTAGAAAACATTGCAATTCCTTTAAAGTTTTGGGTTGGACCCAATCCTGAACAGCTGAAACCTTCCCCGCGTCCATCTCCAAAACCTGGTTGGTAATAACATACCCTAGGAAGGGAACTGTAGTGACTTCAAACACGCACTTAGACAGTTTAGCAAATAAGTTCTCTCTTAATTTTTGTAGCACCAACTTAACATGGTGTCTGTGCTCCAGTAAAGAATTAGAAAAAATGAGAATATCATCCAAGTAGATGACTACAAATCTACCGAGATATTCCCTGAATATATCATTAACAAAATCTTGGAAAACGGCTGGAGCATTACAAAGACCGAAGGGCATGACCAGGTACTCGTAGTGCCCATCCTTCACATTAAATGCAGTTTTCCACTCGTCCCCCTGTCGGATGCGAATCAGATTGTAAGCCCCTCTCAAATCCAATTTGGAGAAAATTCGAGCTTCAGTGACTTGATTGAACAGATCCCCGATCAAGGGTAAGGGGTATCGGTTCTTAACCGTGATCTTCTTCAAAGCTCGATAATCTATACACGGTCTTAGGCCACTATCTTTTTTCTCGACAAAAAAGAAACCGGCCCCAGCAGGCGAGATAGAGGGACGGATAAATCCTTTCCTTAAATTCTCCGTAATATACTCCCTCATAGCTTGCTCCTCGGGCAGAGTGAGGTTATAGATCTTTCCCCTTGGGGGAATAGTGCCAGGAAGCAGGTCAATGGGGCAGTCATAGGAGCGATGTGGCGGAAGGGTATCAGCGGAGGGTTCGGAGAATACATCGATCCAATCAGCATATGGCTGAGGTAATTCCTGTGGTAAGACTTGAACGCTTCTGAGGCCTGTAGTGAAACAGTGACCTTTACAGTGATCACTCCACTTGGTCAATTCCCCAGCCCCCCAATCTAACACCGGGTTATGGAGTTGCAACCAGGGGTATCCCAAAACCACCGGAGTTTCTGGACAATCAAAAATAAAGAATTCTAAGAATTCAGAGTGGGAAGAGCCGACAATTAGTCTGAGAGGTGGGGTCTTGGTATTTATAGGACCTCCCTGGATTGCCTTCCCATTGATAGCTAGAACTTGTAAGGATCTTTCAAGTGGAACTAAAGGGATCCCTAAAGTGGAGATCATGCTCCTGTCCAAAAAGTTTCCAGCCGCACCACTGTCTATGAAGGCGGAAACTGTCTGCTTAGAGGACCCCCAAAACAAATCAATAGGTACAAGCATCTTATTCTGGCGAGAGTTACAAACTGACTCACCCAGATCAGTACTCTACCTGGTCTGAGTGCGGAAGTTTTCCGCCGGTTTCCCCTTGTTGGGACAGGACCCTGCAAAATGACCAGAATTCCTGCAATATAGGCATAACCCCTCGGATCGCCTACGCTGCTTCTCCTCTTGGGACAAGCGGGTTCTCCCTAATTGCATAGGTTCTTCCTGGGAAGATCTTTCTCCACGGGGAACCGGGGATCTATGACTCTGGACTGGTCTGAAGGACGTGGGAGCCCTGACTCTCTCCCTGGCCCTTTCTCTAAGACGTCGGTCTATTTTAATGGAGACCTGCATTAATTGATCTAGGTCTGCTGGCGGGGGAAAATTGACTAAGGCATCCTTGATGCTATCCGACAGTCCCACCCTGAACTGACTACACAAAGCTGGATCGTTCCACCTAGCTTCGATAGCCCAGCGGCGGAATTCAGCACTGTAGTCTTCAGCCGAATTCCGTCCTTGTTTTAAGGCCCGAAGCCTATTCTCTGCGGTAGACTGTATATCTGGATCGGCGTATAAAACGCCCATAGCATTGAAGAAGGCAGTCACTGATTGTAGGGCAATGTCATGAGACGGTAAACTAAAGGCCCAGGACTGTGGGTCTCCTTGAAGCAAGGAAATGACTAGGCCTACTCGCTGGACCTCTGTGCCAGAGGAGATAGGTCTTAACTTAAAATATAGTTCGCAGGCATTCTTGAAATTGGAAAATTTTGCTCGTTCTCCCAAAAATTTCTCAGGCAGTGGAATCTTAGGTTCGGAGATATGAGGTGGTACAGAGGAAGTCGGCACTTGACGAGACACCTGAGTGGCCACTCTTTGAGCGAGTTGGTTGATCGCTGTGGCCATAGCTTGCACCTGCTGTACCAGGTCATCCATCTGGCCTGTGATAATGTCACGCTAGGGGGTAACTCCAGACCTCTTAATGAGCTCGCAACCCCCAATCTCCACAGCCAGCTTCACCTATAGGAGCCCCCGCTTGCCGGGACGCAAGTTCGCCTACCCGGGATCGGTTGCCCCCAGGACTTATTGGCTCAAAGGATGCAAGCTTATATGGAGAGATCTGGAGAACCAATAACTGGAGCGTGAGTGACGGAAGTCCAGAGACAGGCAATAGGTCAATAACAGGAAGGCAGAGATCGTAGCGGCACCAAGGATCAGGCAAGGCGTAGTCGGGGTACAGGCTGAGGTCGGCAATAGGGGTTCAGGATCTAGAGGCGTCAATACAGGCAGAGGTCGGCAACAAGGATTCAGGATCAAGAGGCGTCAATACAGGCAGAGGTCGGCAACAAGGATTCAGGATCGAGAATGGTCAGTACAATCAAATCGGCAACAGGCTAAACTTCACAGGAATAGAGTACACAGGGTTCTGAGCGCTATCACAGGCACTGAGTGAATGGTGGGGAAAGACTTTATAGGGACAGGACATGATTGGGTAAAGGGAAGGAGAGAGTGTGATTGGTGCAACTAGGATCGCAGACCTCATAGGGTGACAGGGTCTGCAACTTTAAACTAACTGGCCTGACACTGAAAGGGGGCGTTCCCCACAGCTGAGCTTCAGGCTCAGCTCTTCCTCCGGCGGCCGCGCTGAGCGCAGCGCCGCCGGGGGGCATAGAAGGGATGTGCTCGCGCGCGTGTCAGTGCCGGAGACGCCGGCAGCAGAGGAGGAGGGGGCGCGCCCGCACGGGAGCGAGCTGCCGCCCGGTGCGGCCGGTGCCCGAGCGAGGAGACGGCGGGAACAACGCTGGACCGGGGGTCAGGTAAGGGAATCCTGACAGCATTATCTGGGATTAGAGGAAAGCAGAAGCAGTGAATATTGGCAAGAAGTTACTCTTTATAGGGAGAGCGATTCAGGGAATGCTAGTTAAAAAGGTGGGTTTTAGGGACCCTCCTGGGTTTTGTTCTCTCCTTCTCAATGGTCCTTACTTGCGAATTAATTGGAGTAACCCTTCATTCTGGCAGTGACCCATTAGAGGCAGCCATTCAAGGTTCCATCTCCCAGTGAGTCTTCATGTCTGGATTGCAGGAGACCCCTTTTGTAGATGCTGACCATTAAATTTTTAGTTGCCCTCGTCTTTGTGAAGAAGAATTCAAAGCTGGTATCTCTTTTATATAGTCTAGGGCAGGGGCACTCTACTACTTCTTGTAAAGGTCCATTTACAGACATCAGGTGATAGGTGAAGGTCCAGCAGGACAGTTATTATAAAAAAAAATCAGTGCACTGTGGGCGTCTATAGATTCCACAGGTAAAATAAAAAAAAGCCTGTTTGCCCCCACCCCAAGACTTTTATTGGGCCCACAGAACCTACAGCACTGGCCCGAGGTGCAATGCTTTTAACCCCCTTGCATTCTGTGCAGGCCATGTACAGGGGGGACTGGATAGGGCAGAGCTGAGGGGACAGGGATTGGATGGGCAAAACAGGGAGGACAAGAATAGGTTGGGCAGAGAGACAGGACTGGATGAGGCAGAGCTGAGGGAACAGGGATGGATGGGGTAGAGATGGCGGTACAGGGATGGATGGGCTAGCGAGGGGGCAAGATTGGATGGGGCAAAGGGACTGAGAGACAAAGCTTGTGTGTACCTTGCAATGCCACTTCCCGCCCATGCAGTACTTCAGGGAGTCATGATACTGGCAGGGAGCCTAAGCACTACATTGCCTGCCGATCATGTAAAGGGGGCAGTGCTGAGCACAGCAACACAGAAGCAAATGAGTGCTGGCCTGTCAGGGCAGGGGTCTGGAAATCTGGCGCCGAAGTCTGTATTCGGACCTCGGACCACCTGTTGAGTACGGCTGGTCTAGGGGTTCCCAACCATTGTATGGTGACCACTGGTGGTACACACACAGGCTGCAGAGTGATCTGTACCCCAACCTGATATTCTGTCTCTTATACTTTACTCAAACCTGATTGCTCCATAAGTACAAAAACATCTCTAACTAAAAAATCTATGGTCATGTGATGCTTCTTACTTGCTTGTTTTGTTTGTTGGTAGCACTGTTTTGTGTGACAACCCACACTTACCACCCAGGGGAACCCTAGATCCAGGCAGTTCCTATTTAACATTGTCTCCACTTTCAATAAGCGAGTGCACGGTTCCTTCTTTCGTCTTTTCCTTGGTTCAGCCAAAGAAAAGCAAATGCTCACTGGGTTTAATGGTAAATGAAAGCTTCCCTTGTAGTACCCGAGGGGCTGCACAGAGGTTTGGGTGGCAACAGTAGCAATAGATTCGGCAACTGGTAGTAAGGAAAAGGCCCCGTCTCTTTTTATATTCATGTTCCATTCCATGAGGGCAGTGGTGAGTATGGGTTCCAGACCATATATTGGGGTTGCTTTGGGGCATCCCTTTAGTGCCTGTGTTCAAGTACTGAGAGAAAAGGGGGAGGGTGCTATTATACAGCTCTGGAAGAATGTGGGCTATGACGCAGGTTATGTCCAATGGGAGGAGCATTCACTGTCCATCATCTGGTTGAAGCAGAACCATATAGAGACTGTGTCCTCGAGAGAAGGACTTTTAATGCGAGTACACACATGTTGTCTGTCTGCAGAAAGTTCTACATTCTTGTAAAGTCTTGTAAACCTTTGTTAATAGCAAGTTTACTTGAAATGTCATACCAAAGTCAGCAGCAGCAGTTCCCCTGCTTGTGACAGTTAAAGAAAAACTCCCCAAAACTCACTTGTCCCCCCCCCCTCGCTCTCGTGCATGATACTGAATCATTGTCATCAATAACATTAGTTCCTGCACCCACTCAAACCTGAGACGACACCTCACCCGTTTTCTCCTGGTCACTGCCTGGTCTTGAAGCACCCAGGAGGCATCCCAGGTTCCCAGGCTGCTGCCTGGATTTAACCAACATAACCCACAAAGCAAAGCAGAAGGAAACCCAGCGGCACTTCCTCTTTGCAGGCCACTGACAGATCCATAGGACACCGTTGAGGAGGGAAGTTGAGTTTCAAAAAGGTAAATGAATTTTGATGTGCAGCAATGTGAATTTCCCTGATAAAGGATTCATACGAGCACTGTTGCAAGAGTGTTGGTCCGGTTGAAGTAGTACAGGCGAAGTGCAATGCAACCGAGCGTAAAGCCAGCAACATTCAGGTTATCAAAAAATATCCCAAGCTCTGAGCATGCCCCGAAGCATTGTGCAATCCATCTTTCAGACCCCGAGAATACCTGTCTTCATTGTGAGCCTGCAACCCCCAATCTCCACAGCCAGCTTCACCTATAGACAAGCCCCCGTTTGCCGGGACGCTATATACGCTTCGCTGGACATGGTTGCTCCCAGGACTTGATGGTTCAAAGATTGTAGTGAAGTAAACCGAAAGTCAGACGGGGCGAAGTAGGTAAGTATTGGAACAGTTCGGGTGCTCTGAGGAAATCAAGTGAAGTCAGGTGTCAAGCCAAGGTTCACACCAGGAGTGAGGAGCGGTACAAAGGGATGAGGCGGAGACGTGGTCAAGATTCCAGCAAATGGTCAATAACGATATGTACAGGAAATCACAAAGCCAGCTAAACGCTATTACGGGCACTGACACACTGAAGTGGTAATCCCTTTATAGGACTGAACCCAACCGGATTGGACAGGGAGGCAGTGACTGTGATTGGTGCACTTCGGATCTGTGGGTTGATTGGTGTACTTGGAGACCTCTGGGCTGATTGCCCCATCTAAACTTTAAAGGCGAACCGGCCAGAACTGGACCTCGTAGTTTTGGCTCCTTTTAACAGCCTCCGGCATCCGCGCTGTGTGCAGCAAACAACAGTGGGCGAGGGAGGAGGGTCGCGCTCGGCACCACCGGAGCCGGCGCCTGAGGTGGAAGGGCCTGCCGGGCAGGAGAAGCCCCGGCCAACCGCATAAGAACACCACGAGCACGGACTAAAGTTAAGTCATTCATGACACCATCATCTGTAAATAGAAGGCATATGTCACAACTGCTAACCTTCTAAGACATGTTCGTCCACCATCCACCGACAGCCCTGGCAAGGAGAGCAATAATTACAGGAGCATCCAAGAGGCCCAGTCACTCTGGAGGCACTTCCAAGATCCACAGCTCAGATGAGAGAATCTGGCCACAGGACGACTACTAGTTGTGTCCTCCACAAATCTCGTGGGAGAAGGTGCTCTGCTCACATGAAACAAATGTTGTCAGTCGGCTACATCTGGGGGAGGATATATCCCTAGATGTGGAAGGAGCAATATCTAGGGGTGAATCGTGGGTTAGGCATGAAAACTTGAATTTAGATTCCAGACCCTACATTCTCTATTGTGGGACAAGTATGATCAGACTCTTAATCTCTGTCTGGGCGCTGGTGGGATATCTCAGCATCTGGCTTCTTATATATCTCTAAGGTTATATCATCTCTTCTTTCACGTCTTTTAGAGTGACCAACACAGTGGACAGACAGAACACATTTGACACAAAGATCTCTCCAGAGACGCCATGATGGAGGCTCAGCAGCTCCTCTCATCACAGGGTAAGGGGGTTTTCCGGTTACAGGAGAGCTTGACTGTTATTCTTACAAGCCCCTTCAATGTGCTCCCCCATTACCACACACTCACACACTCTCTAGTGCCACAACGTTCTCACTTTTCACAGACCCTGGAGACACTATAGCGAGAAATGTGATGACTGAGGAGGAGGAAGAAGCATTAGTGAAGGATGAAGAGGAGGAATTTCCTCTACTGATCCGTCCAGGTAATAAACCTACAGAAATGATTTCCGTATTCCCCCTGTTTGGTCACCCTACACACACTCTTGTGTAACTCTCATCTTTAGTGACAGACCTTGAAGCCGTTTTAGTGAGAAATGTGAAAACTGAGGAGGAGGAAGAAGCATTAGTGAAGGATGAAGAGGAGGAATTTCCTCTACAGATCTGCCCAGGTAATAAACCTATAGAAATTATTTCCATATTCCCCCTGTTTGGTCACTACACACACTCTTGTGTTACTCTCATCTTTAGTCACAGACCTTGAAGCCATTTCAGTGAGAAATGTGAAAACTGAGGAGGAAGAAGCATTAGTGAAGGATGAAGAGGAGGAATTTCCTCTACAGATCAGCCCAGGTAATAAACCTATAGAAATGATTTCGCCCTGTTTGGTCACTCTACACACACTCTTGTGTGTCCCATACAAACATACAAGGACATTACTCTCATCTTCAGTCACAGACCATGAATTCATTTTTATTAATATTGTTATTATTGTTTATTTATAAAGAGACATCGTATTCCGTGGTGCTGTAGAGGCACAGGGGCAAGACAAGTAAATACTTATAATACAACAATGACGACAATGCTTAGAAAACACACAATATTATGAATCAAATGTAAAAGACAAGTAAATAAACACAAAGATGCATTGGGAGTGAGGGCCCTGCCCTTGCAAACTTGCATCTAAAGGGAGGGGGTTTGAGACAATAGGCTGTGTCACAAAGAATAGGTACTAAGCAGGTGTCCAGTGTTCTGAGGAATGATAAGGCTGTAAAATGGTTGATTATGCCTTATGATATACTCTTCTAAATTGGTGGGTTTTTAAAGGGAGTGATGAATTTCCAGAGGAATGGAGCGCCACGTGTGAGGTCCCGGACTTGAGAGTGGGAGACAGAGATCAAGGTAGAGGACAGTAGAAGGTCACGAGAAGAGCAGAGACTTCGTCTGGGTTGATATTTTTGGACTAGTGATGACATGTATGAGGGGCTTGGTTGTAGAGAGCCTTGTAGTTTAGGGATAGTCATTGGAACTAAATTATCTCACTGGGAGCCAGTGGAGAGGAGCAGCAGAGGAAGATTGAAAAGGTAAGTAGCTGAGGTGGGCAGCAGAGTAGATTGACTGCAGGGGTGCCAGTCTGTTAGTCAGGAGACTGCTGAGGAGGTTTTAGCAGTAGTTCGATCTGGAGATGATCAGGGCATGCACTAGAATTTTGTGGTATCAGGTGAGAGAAAGGGACTGATGTGGGATATATTCTTGAGTTGGAGGTGAAAGGAGGTGGCTAGTTACTGAATGTGTGGTATAAATCAAAGAGAGGAGTGAAATATAACCCAGAGACAACGTACTTGAGGAGCTGACATGATAACAAGGTCACTGACTGATATATTTTTGTTACAGATGGGAGCAGAATTGAATTGTGGGAAGATGACAAGATCTGCTTTGTTCATGTTCAGTTTAAAAGAGCAAGAAGGCATGAATGCAGAGATAGCTGTTAGACACACAGGGGTCTGAAATAGGAGGAAGGAGAGGTCAGGGCCTAAGAGGTAGATTTGGGTGTCATCTGCATAGAATTGGTTTGGGAAGCCACAAGGGTTTAGAACTTGTCCAAGGCCATAGGTATAGATTGAAAAGAGTAGGAGGACCGAGGACTGATCTTTGTGCTACCCCAACAGATAAAGGGTGAGGGTACCATGTCAGAGTGAGAAACGCTATCAGCCATCTCTAAAATGGCACTGGCCATGGCTTAGGCAGTGGAACAACTCGGTTTTCTTAGAAAACTGGGCTACCGCTGAGCCAATAGCAGCACCCAGCTGCTGGGGCAGGCTTGGCCCCCAGGAGATCAGTTGAGGAAGCCCAAATGGGTTTCCATCCGCTTTAAGATGCCAAGTGAACTCTTGACTTCTCTCGGGTGGCAAGAGCTAGGAGAACTGGGGCATAATCTGAGATTGTGACTTGCCCCAAAGTCTTGTAGTCTTTCACTGTGGAGTTTAAAATATGCCAGACATTGCAGCTGACCATGAACAGTATAATTGCTCACCAGCGTCCGATCTATATAGCCTCTATGACCTAAACTTTCAGACGCTTCAGTCTAAAGTCAATCAAGATATTTCAAAATACGATGGAGGGCAATACTCATGGTTTGGAAGGATAAATATCTTGAAAATGGATATGCTTCCCTGGTTTTTGTACCTCTTTCAAACGATCAGGCTCCCCAGGCATTTTTTCAAAGCCATACAGGCGCCATTTCTGAAATTTATTAGGGCTCACGGAAACCATGCATCAGGTTTAACATACTGGTTAGACCCAAGAACACGGGCGGAACCGGGGCACCAGACCTGAGACTTTATTACGCTGCGGCTGTTCTCATGAGGATGGCGGATTGGATGTACAGAAGGGAGGACAAGCTTTGGGTTCAACTGAAACGGGACCTCCTGGGGTTCAGCCCACGCTCTCTCTCTACTTGATCCAACATTTTCTCTTCAGTTGGAATAGACTCCAGCAACAGGGGGGACTGTTGAATAGACCAGGACCACTTACTCCACTTTTTAATAACCTGAGTTCACGCTAGGACGAAACACTTCCCTGTTTCTGATCTGCCTTCCCTGGCAGAACTGAGGTCACAAAATGAAGGAGGCCACTTGGCTACACCATAGGCAGCTTGAGGCATTCCTCACCACAGGAGGGCGCCTCAGCAGCGCATCCCTCCCCCTAACCCCATTGGAGGAGTGTCTCTTGCAGTCACAGCCAATGGAGCATGTGAATTCTACAGTCCATTGGTGGCCTCCAGGCATACATCAGAGCTGGAATTCATGTCCAAATGGGAGAGGGACCTAGGAACCTCAAAAACAGAGGAGGAAACTTGAAAGATCTTCACGCTAACGTATAGGCTTGTGGGGGCCAGCTCGGCACAGGAAAAAAACTACAAGGTCCTCACAAGGTGGTACAGGTGCCCAGCAGATATAGAATCATATTCATCTGGTGGATCAGATGCATGTTGGAAGTGTGGAGCACCCCAGGGAGAGATCCTCCACATCTGGTGGGAATGCCCCCCCGATCATGAGGCTCTGGGATATTGTCTTCAAAATCCATGCAGAGGTGGAGGGTTCTGTTGTGCTGAACTGCCTGAAGGTTGTCCTGCTCTCCCTGATCCCGGGCCCCATGGCCAGAGTGAGGAAAGGAGTCCTCAAGTAAGGTCAATTATCCCCAGGCATTGGAAATCCCTTCTTCCACCAAGTGTGATGGAATGGTTTGTTGAAATGGACCACATCTTGAGAAGATGTTGATATAGAAGTATAGAGGGGGAGCCAAAGCGCACTTGGTGACCTAGATGAACTTAATAGAGTCGGACGCGGCAAATGCCTTCATGGTGTTGGTTGTTGGCCGGGGATGAGGAGCCTCCCGGATGAGGCCAGGTGTGAGGGGCGCTTGCCCGAACCAACTGGCAGCTAACCATTGGAACGGGACCCCTCTGGTCTTACTACCTCCCCCCACTCTGTCTGTTACCCCCTCTTCTCCCCCTTTTTTTCTTCTCCTCTTTGTCTTCTTCTTGCGTTTTCTTTCTGTCTGATGGGTTCCTCCCCCTTCCTCGAACTTGCCTCGGCCTTCTGCCCCTGTTGCCCCGGCCCGTGTCCTGTGGTGGAGCTGCTCCTAAAGATCATGCGCTTTGGCCTCCTCTTATCTGTTGCCTGGCTTGTGGGCTCGTCCTCTGCCCCATTATGGACACTGTGACAGACTCTATGCCTTTTGGATTTTAAAGGCATTGTTTCTGCCCTTGGACTTTTGCATAGACTCATTTTCTTGAGCATGTCACAGACGATGTCATTATGCTCTTGATTGCGTTACAGACAATTTCATTGTGATGATTGATTGTGTTACAGACTGCCATTGTGTGGCTGATTGTGTTACCGGCAGAGTTGAGGGATTGTGTGTCCTGCTCCCATTGGTCTGTGTGTTTGTCATGCAGTCCTCCATCAGGTCCATGGGGGAGGTCCCCTTGCATGGCGACTTGCATATAAGGCCCAGTGTGGCACTAATAAAGTTAAGTTCATCTTCACCCTCCATACTGAGTTCTGTCTCTTATTGGGGGAAACACTATATTACAATTCCCTAGCCCTTGTAAGGGCTGTTCCTGTTTCCCTCACGGATGGCTCTGGGATTCCTGCAGCACCTCTCACTATTGGGAAAAGGACGTCTCTGGCGGGGAAGCCCTCCGGCGATAAAGGTTATCGCTACAGACACCCTGCGTGTCCCCACCACTGATGCGTGGACGGAGGGGACGCGACATGCTCTGGGCGAGGAGGGCTCCCTATGTCGTGCTCCCGGGGTGGAGTGAGCTGGCCCGGTGCGGCATGAGAGGCATCCCCTCACGTGCCTATTGTGATGTCGCGTGTGCCCCCTGGCAGTGACCCTAGCCCTTGCTATAAATATCAGACTTATTAGCTTACTCCCTGGAGATTTGGATGCCTGCTGTTGGGAGTATGGGATGCAGACATTGCTGATTGATAAATATGCACGCTGTGCTACAGGAGTGACTCGCCAATGGCAGGGTGGGACGGGGAGCTGGTGATGTCTCGGCTGTGTCTGGTGGCGGAGGGTGGCACGGGAACCTGGAATGATTGTCTGTTTTTCTGACTTTACCCTTCGTATTTGTATTGATTTACTGTTGTTTATTTCAGCATAGTGCAAGACGAAAGGAGGGGGCCAGTTCAGGTAGCTGTATAGGGAACTTCAGAGAGAACGACCAGTTCTGTCTCCTAATAATGAAATGGAAGGGGTGTCCCCACCCGTAAGTCACGTTTTTCTGTTGGATAAACATGAGTAATGGCATGAGAAGCCTGCTTATTAGCAAGGTGCATGTTCAAAGATCTTAAAGTATGTGAAAGTTGATCCTTTGGCCTGAAGGGGGCACTTTTTCCAAGCTTTGTTGATTATGTCTTCTTTGACAGTGAAATAGTGGAGCCTGCAAACCACGTATCTCGGCCTGTTTGGATCTGATGGTTTGGGGTCCAGCGCCCTATAAACTCAATGACCACGATGTCTGTCAGGGGGGCTCTAGTATGGTATTGAAAATTGCGGTAACTTTGGTTTTTAAGTTGTTCTGGTCCACCGTCTCTGAGATACCCTGCAATCTGACATTATTCTTCCTTCCCCTGTTTTCCTGATCATCCATGTCAAGGCATATGAGACACCACTGTTGCTTGGTGTCTTGTCGAAATTGCTCTAAGGAGGATAGTCTTCTCTTCTATTGTGTGATCCTGCTCCACAACATCCATCCTATTAGACTTATCAGACATGGAGCACTGTATTGTGATGAGCTCCTTCCTAAGGGTGCCCTCCATATGATCTATTTCAACTGTATTCCTAGAGGGGAAAGTCTTTAGCGCCTCAGCAATCGCCTTTTTCTCAGTCTTTGTTGTAGCTATGGCAACGTTGGAAGGAATAGAAGAGCCCAGCCTGGGACTAACTGTCAGAGTGGGTGACTGGGGTTGACATGGAGGCCCCATCACTGGATAGATTTTGCTGGGCTAGGCGTGTAGCCCAGCAGAGGTACAGCCTTCTTCTCCATTTCATCCCAGCCTTCCTCCTGTGACTTGGGCAGGCTGAGTCCCCCCCCCCAGCCAGTCACTATGTGGCCACATGTGAGAGGGTGTCTGGGGCAACTCCAGTACCTGTGTGCAGCTGTTGTATCAGCTGTCCCTCTCCTTCTGCATCGCTGTTGCAGTGCTGCTGTTCTCCAGCACCCTCGGCGCTCTAGAGCTACTAGCTTCATTTCGCGGCCCCACTCTCCTTGATCCTCTAGCCGCCTTTGATGCTGTGGGCCCATTCATCTTCCTCTCCCCCTCTGCGAGCATGGAATGGTCTCCCAAACACGGCTCCACACTTTTACAAGTCTCATTACTTTTTCATGCGATTACGGATTTGACCCCAAGCTTTTACCTGATTCCTGTATTACCACTGACATCCCCTATACTCAATATCTCTTTTTCTACCATGACACAAAATCTCCAGAGTATGCATCTCACTCAAAACCATTAGAAGAAATACTTGGTCCCTTCAAGGTCAAAATAATAATTAACAAAATTGTCTTCAAACTGGATTTACCTGCATATGACCCATAAGAGGATTCATGAAAGCCTAGGAGTAAGATTGCCTCTCTAAACAAGTTCTCAGATATCCATTGAAACCAGCAAGTCAGCCTAAAGCCTCCCATGTTGGGGGGGGGGGGGTTCAATGTCATGGTGATCTGGTCTTCTGTGCAGTTTGTGCATATGCAGAATGTGTAGATGCTTTCCCAAAGCTCCTGTAGATGATTGACTTCCTGGAAATTATCTCAGCTGATAAGCATGGACGTGTTCATGGCACTTACAAACCTGCACACCTTGCACCTGCACAAGTACAAATGCTACTTGTGTCCCAGCAAAAAATCAGTGCTATCTTGTCAGCGAACTGCTGGTCCTGGATTCTGAGTTTTGTTCCTGTTTTGACACTCGGGCCCTGACTTGTTTATCTGAACTGAGGCCTCTGACTTTTTAATTCAGTACCATACCCTATTGCCATGGTTGTTCTTAGACATTGTGGGTGCATGGCCTTGGTGTCTGCAGCCTAGCCCTTCCTTCCTTGTGGGGGGTGCCCCAGTGAAGGCCTAGCCATAGCCTTTGGGCCTTGTGGGTTATTCATTAATCTTCAGACAGGGGGTCCCCGAACCTTGGGCCTCATCAAGTTTATCTGCCTGTCTGAAGCGTTTGCACCACCACTCAAGCACTTCCCATGCGTCTGTCATGCACAGGAAACTCCGCATAAGCACTCTTCAAAGACTGACAGTATTAACCCTTTAAGTGCCAGCCTACCTGGAGTTTTTGTCACCCTTTGTTGCCAGACCATTTTGCACTATTTTGCGCTCCCCATGTTCAAATGTGATTTTTGAAGGGATTTCCAGGGATTTCCCAGGAAAATTATATATTGTTTTTTTTCAGCAGAGTCTGAGCTTTAACATGAAATGTCTTGTTTGTCATTTTTTAGGTGTATTCTCAATATTTTTTGGCGAAATATGTGCAAAAAAATAAAAAAAATAAATTTTTTACAATTTGTAGTGTTTTTTTGTAATAAAAAATGTAAGTTTGTCAATAAAATCTTATTGGGTGTGAAACCCCAATTTCTCACAGTTACAGCGGTACCACATATGTATTGGTAGACACCCTTTGCTGCCCAGGAGACTCCCCCAAACTGAAACAGAGCTTTAGGGGATTTTCAGAAAAAATACAACTGTGATATGCGCGATGCGCACCTTGCAGTTTTTCCAGAAAAACAACCCTTTACATTTGAAATACCCCTCACAAACTTTATATTCTCTGGAAGTACACACCTCAGGCTTTCTATTTGTACCAGGCTTGTTGATGTGGCCACAGTTTTCTAGAAGTAAGAAAGGTTGCAAAGAGTTTCCCTAAAAAAAGGATAAAAAAGCAGAATCAAAGCCACATTTTCCTAAAAAATCTATATACAAACAAGAAAAAACAAGTATAATCTGAAAAAGCAACATCCCCCGAACAGAACGATACCCAACATGCATTGCTACTGTCAAGGGAAGAGTTGCCAAACACCCCAAAGTAAAGCATGAGCATAAACCAACCATAAACCAACCAAAACAACCCTTTACATTTGGACTATCCCCCATAAACCATATATTCCCTGAAAGTACACATGTTAAGCTTTCTAAGCGTACCCAGCTTGTTGTAGTGGGCTCATCTTTCTGGAATTATTCCCTCAAAGAACTCTTTGGTTGCGCAGGGTTTCCCTAAAAAATGTATAAAAAAGCTGAATAAAAACCTTTTCCTAAAATATAAATATGCAAACCAGAAAAAACAAGCTAAGTCTGAAAGCGCAAGGTCCCCCGAACAGAACAATACCCAACATGCAGAGGTACTATTAACCCTTTTAATTGCCAGCCTACTTGAGATTTTGTCACCCTCTGTTGACAGGTCATTTTTCCCCATTTTGCGCCATGTTTTGCGACATTTTTGCTGGAATTTTCAGGAAAATTATATATATATTTTTTGCAGCAGAGTTTAGGCTTTAACATGAAATGTCTTGTTTGTAAATTGTATTTATTATTATTTTTATTTATTAAGTAAAAAAAATAAATAAATAATTTTTTTTAGAAAATTGCCTCCTTTATTTTAAATAAAAAATGTATTTGATTAGGGAAAACCATATTGCATGTGAAAGCCCCATTTCTACCGATTAGAACGGTACCACATATTTATCGGTAGCCCCCTGTTCCTGCCCAGGAGACCCCCCTAACTGAAACAAGTAATTTTTAACATTTACAAATAAAATACAACTACCATCCACACTACAAAGGGTTAAATCGAGAAAAAAAAATGACATAGGGTCCCCCCTCCCAGGAGGGGGGGGGGGGCATTTATGGAGGGGATTTTTAAGGGTTAAAAACCCTTAAAAAAAAAAAAAATGACATGGGTCCCCCTTACCCAAAGTAACCAGCCCGGGACCAGCTATGCAGGGCTTGGAGGAACGGGGTGCAGGGGCCAGCTTTTGTGGCCCCTGGCCCTGCAGGCTATAAGCCCGCATAGCCCGTGGGCCCGGGCTCTTCTGCCCCCCCCGGGCTTTGGGGAGGCAAGCAATGGGGGTGCCAGGGGTTAATGGCAAGTCACCGGCTAGCGCAGGTGACTTGCCATCCCCCCAGCCTTGAGAACTGGTATAGGGGTCTCATGGACCCCTTACCAGTTCACAAGGGGTTAAATGTAAAAAAAAACACCACACAGAGAAAAAATATTTTATTATTATTATTTTTTTTTTTTTTTTAATACTTACCTCCCATCCATAGTGGAGCACTCTGTCCCTCGGCGATCACTGGCTTCTGCTTACTTGCTAGAAGCCTTTTATAGCTGCTGGATGACAGAACACAAAAGGGTTAATTAAAAAAAAATGACATAGGGTCCCCCCTCCCAGGGGGGGGGGGGGGGGGGGGTGGACCCGTGGACCCCATTTTTTTGGGAATTTTAAGGGTTAAAAACCCTTAAAAAAAAAAAAAAAAAAATGACGTAGGGTCCCCCCTACCCAGCATTACCGACCCGGGCCAGCTATGGGGGCTTGCAGGCTACTAGCCCACATAGCCACTAAGTGGCCCGGGCCCTTCTGCCCCCTGGCCGTTGGGGAGGCAGGTAATGGGGGGCTGGGGGTTAATGGCAAGTCACCCACTAGCCGCAGGTGACTTGCCAGACCCAGAGCCTTGTGAACTGGTATAAGGGGTCTCATGGACCCCTTACCAGTTCACAAAGGGTTAACTGAAAAAAAAACACACAATAAAAGTATTTTATTTTAAAAAAAAAAATGTTTTTTACTGTACTTACCTCCGATTCTAAGCTCCTTTGTCCCGCGCCGCTCTGATGACAGATGCCGGTGATCGGCATCCAGAGAAGGAGGAGGCAGGAGATCAGAGGATCTCCTGCCACCTCCTTCCCCGGCACCGATCACCGGCATCTGACAGCTGAAAGAGCTGAAGCCGGTGATCGGGACCGGGATGACGTCATAAAAGGTGCGGGGCAGGGCCGGAATGACGTCAAAAGGGGCGGGGCTTGGCGTGAAGACGGACTGGGATGACGTCATAGCGGCAAGATGGCGGCCGCCATCGAGGAGGAGAGAGCCTCCTGGGCTCTCTCCTGATGATCGGTAAGTCCTGGGGGGGGGATCGGAGGCCCCCCTAGGTGAAGAGGAGGGACAGCGGGAGCCAGCGCACACGCAGGTAGGTGAATGTCTTTTTTTTTTTTTTTTTTTTTTTACAGTTAGCAGCTGCTGCTGCAGAAGCGGGGGGGGGGGGGCGGCCTATTCCGGGGGCTCTCTTGGATGGCACCAAATTAAAGAGGAGACCCGGCCGGATCCAACGAGGGGTCAGGTGAGTATTTTTTTTTGCCCACTAGCAGGGGTAAATGTCAGGCACGTAAATTTTAAGTGGCTGGCACTTAAGTGACGGAGAGGCAACCACGTAAATTTTACGTGGCTGGCATTTAAAGGGTTAAAGTCACTCCCAGAGTTAACTTCTGAAAATATACAAACACTGGGCAGATAAGTTTTTTCCAGAGGGTATAAATTATCTTTTGTATTCTAGGATCTGCATCATATTAAATCAGTATTCGGAAGTATCACTTTTTACACATTTTTAATTTGTATATAAATATGTACATTATGTTCGAGATATAACTGTGTAAATATTGTCCAGTTTCTTTTAAAAATGTGTGTTTGGCTGGTTTCAGATCAGGGTATTGCAGTCTATCTCATGTTACCTTAGCTTGTCTCAATACAGACCTTGTTCCAATGATGTGGTAACTATTATAGGATGTCTTGCACTTGTCTGCCCTGTAGTGATTTTAGCTGAGGCATTGGTACATAGTACATAGTGGCAGCTTGAGTGAATTCCCACCACAAGAAAACCCAGATCCCCCTGTATGTGGGAATACCCTGACTGCTTTTGCTGTCTGGAATGTCCCTTCCTTTCATTCTCCCTAAATGTTTCACCTTTTTTTCCCATCAATGGCTTCAGCGCTAATCCTAAATGGTTCTAAAATCGTTTATTTACAAGTGATTCCAGGAGCTGTTTTATGTTCAGATTGTGAAATGCAGACAAGTTTATTTTCAGCCTTCTTTCATCCCCTCAATTTCTTATTTTTTCCAGATTCAGGTTCTAGTCTGAATAATATGGATCAATATGTAGTAATCTCTCCAAATGTTAAAAGAGAAGATCAAGACATAACAGCAAAGGCTACAGGAGACCCAGCACTGCACCCTGTACATCTCCTATTTCACCCCTATACACAGAAGGAAAGTCAGCCTGTGTTCCCTACACATCATACAGCTCATAGATCTAAGAAGCCATATTCATGTTCTGAATGTGGGAAATGTTTTGCTCAGAAATCGTATCTTATCACACATGAAAGAGTACATACTGGGGAGAAGCCATATTCATGTTCTGAATGTGGCAAATGTTTTTCTCGTAAAACAGCCCTTATTACACATGAAAGAGTTCATACTGGGGAGAAGCCATATTCATGTCCTGAATGTGGGAAATGTTTTGCTCAGAAATCGTATCTTATCAGACATGAACGAGTGCATACCGAGGAAAGGGCATATTCATGTTCTGAATGTGGGAAATGTTTTTCTCGTAAAACAGCCCTTATGACACATGAAAGAGTTCATACTGGGGATGAGCCATATTCATGTTCTGAATGTGGGAAATGTTTTGCTCAGAAATCAAACCTTATCACACATGAAAAAGTTCATACAGGGGAGAAGTCTTATTCATGTTCTGAATGTGGGAAATGTTTTGCTCAGAAATCGTATCTTATCAGACATGAACGAGTGCATACCGAGGAAAGGGCATATTCATGTTCTGAATGTGGGAAATGTTTTTCTCGTAAAACAGCCCTTATGACACATGAAAGAGTTCATACTGGGGATGAGCCATATTCATGTTCTGAATGTGGGAAATGTTTTGCTCAGAAATCAAACCTTATCACACATGAAAAAGTTCATACAGGGGAGAAGTCTTATTCATGTTCTGAATGTGGGAAATGTTTTGCTCAGAAATCAAACCTTATCAGACATGAAAGAGTTCATACAGGGGAGAAGCCATATTCATGTTCTGAATGTGGGAAATGTTTTGCTCAGAAATCACTCCTTATCACACATGAAAGAGTGCATACAGGGGAGAAGCCATATTCATGTTCTGAATGTGGGAAATGTTTTTCTCAGGAATCACACCTTATCACACATGAAAAAGTTCATACAGGGGAAAAGCCATATTCATGTTCTGAATGTGGGAAATTTTTTTCTCATAAATCAGCCCTTATCAAACATGAAAGACTTCATACAGGGGAGAAGTCCTATTCATGTTCTGAATGTGGGAAATGTTTTGCTCAGAAATCAAACCTTATCAGACATGAAAGAGTACATACTGGGGAGAAGTCATATTCATGTTCTGAATGTGGGAAATGTTTTTCTCATAAATCAGCCCTTATTACACATGAAAGAGTTCATACAGGGGAGAAGCCATATTCCTGTTCTGAATGTGGGAAATGTTTTGCTCAGAAATCAAACCTTATCACACATGAAAGAGTACATATTGGGGAGAAGTCATATTCATGTTCTGAATGTGGGAAATGTTTTTCTCAGAAATCAGCCTTTAATGCACATGTTAATGTTCATGCAGGGAAGAATTCATATTTATCTTCTGAATGTGGGAAGGGCTTTGCTCAGAAATCACATTCTAGCACACATGAAGGAGTACATTCTGGGGATAAGCCATATTCTTGCTCTTAACATGGGAAATGTTTTTCTTATAAATCAGCCCTTATCAAACATGAAAGAGTTCATACAAAGGAGAAGCCGAAAGCATGCATGCAGGGGAGAAGCCATATTCATGTTCTGAATGTGGGAAATGTTTTGCTCAGAAATCAAACCTTATCACACATGAAAGAGTACATACTGGGGAGAAGTCATATTCATGTCTTGAATGTAGATGTTTTTCTCATAAATCAGCCCTTATCAAACATGATAGAGTTCATATAAAGGAGAAGCCATACCGATGCTCTGGGTGTGCCAAATGTTTTTCTCATGAATCAGAAATAAAAGAGTTCATACTGGGGAAAAGACATTTATGTTCTGAATGTGGGAAATGTTTTGCTCAGAAATCAAACCGTATCACACATGAAAGAGTACATATTGGGAAGAAGTCATATTCATGTTCTGAATGTGGGAAATGTTTTTCTCAGAAATCAGCCCTTAATGCACATGTAAGAGTTCATGCAGGGAAGAATTCATATTTATCTTCTGAATGTGGGAAGGGCTTTGCTCAGAAATAAAATTTTAGCTCACGTGAAGGAGTACATACTGAGGAGAAGCCATATTGTTGCTCTTAATGTGGAAAAAGTTTTTCTCATAAATCAGCCCTTATGAGACAAGAGTGCATGCACGGGAGAAGCCATATTTATATTCTGAATGTGGGAAAACAAACACATGAAAGGAGTGTCTTAGGGGATTTTAGTGGAACCTTCTGGATATATTTTTACTCTGGGCTGGGCTTAAATTATTAGGTCAGCTAATATAATAAAACTATCAGTCACTGCCACGGCCAGGGGGGGTCCATAACACACCCTAGGCCTCTGAAGAAACAAAGCTCAAACTTTGTTGGTACACTGCTGCTATTAAATGGTTAACCTCTGGGGTTACCGTTACGCTAGTGTTCCTCCTGCGATAATAGCTGCACTTACAATAAATGCTTAAGTGTGTGAAGTATATTTAGGCACTTTTATTAGGTAAATGGCCATGTGATAAGGCAGCAAGTCTCATGTGTGCAGCCTGGATGCCCCTGAAAGTTGACCTGTTACATAGAGGACTACTCTGTACCTACCAGATGCTTGACTTTGCTAAAACTGCCTAGATTCATTGATAAAGACTGAAGAAAAAATAGTGAAACATTGGTGTCATTCCTCTAGAAGTACGTGTTGATAAACTGGCTGATCATGGCTCTGTACTACACATAAGAGACTATAATTCCCATCAACCTTTGGGCTAAAAATGCATCATCTGTAACCAATAATAAGCAGGATAGGGTGTGTGCCCATTCAGCACCCTAAGGGCGGCTTTTCAGAGCTGAAACATGCGTCCATATATATTTTAAATACAGATATAAATTTCCGAGGTGTGGCCCCTCAACTTAGGCAGCAGCTTCAACAAATTTGATCTTCCAGCGCTACTCACTACTATCTCTATACAACCATAACAAAAAGCAATACTTTGTGCCATGTCCAAACCTTTCCCAAAGTTGTGCTTTGCTTCTTCAGAGTAAGGAAAATCTACAAAAAACATGAAAAAATTAAACCTTTTTAACTCTTGTACATTTTTATAACCTGTTTTTATGTATTGTCTGCCATCTATTATTTCATAATTATGACTAATACTTATCCACGTACTTATCCATGTATATCTCATTTATTGGTCATTATTTTATATCTCAGTTTAATAAATTTTCAATAGGATATAATTAGGGATGAGCGAATCGATCCGGACGAACCCGGATTCGATCCGAATTTCATGAAAAATTCGATTCGGATCGAATCCGAATTTCCCCGTGCTTCGATCGCTCGAAGTTTTCCTTTAACATCCATTCATTTACATTACAGGCATTCTAAGATGGCGGACGGGACATGTCCAGACATCTACCCCGCTCCAGTGCATGCTGGGGCAGTCACATGCAGCCTATTAGCAGCCAGCAAGCCCGGTGACGTCACAGCGCTATTTAAGGCGGCGGCCATCTTGCTTTTCCTCATTTCTCTATTGCATTCGTGAGAGACAGGACGCTGCTGTAGTCAGGGAGAGACAGTTAGAGAGCCAGGGACAGGCAGGAAGTCAGCGAGAAGCAGGGAAAGTTAGGAAAAATCGGAGGCAGTCACAGGGAGATTTTTTTTTTTTTTTCATCCAGAGTGTTACTGGCTGGCTGACTGGCTGCTGACTAGCGGTTTCAGGCTGCTTATACACTTTTGATGTTGTGCATATATACTGAACTGATCTCAAGTCTGCTGTGGGAACATTACCATTTTGTAAAATCTCATTAGCCTCTGTATTTACTCTAAGCAGCAAACTTATTTAAAGTAATTTGGCCTGTTTGAGCCTGCTTAGACACTGTTGCTGTGCATATATACTGATCTCAAGTCTGCTGTGGGGCATCCCATTCTGTGACATCACATTAGCCTCTGTATTTACTCTAAGCTGCACACTTATTTAAAGTAATTTGGCTTGTTTGAGCCTGCTTAGACACTGTTGCTGTGCATATATACTGATCTCAAGTCGGCTGTGGGGCATCCCATTCTGTAACATCACATTAGCCTCTGTATTTACTGTAAGCTGCACAGTTATTTAAAGTAATTTGGCCTGTTTGAGCCTGCTTAGACACTGTTGCTGTGCATATATACTGATCTCAAGTCTGCTGTGGGGCATCCCATTCTGTGACATCACATTAGCCTCTGTATTTACTCTAAGCTGCACACTTATTTAAAGTAATTTGGCTTGTTTGAGCCTGCTTAGACACTGTTGCTGTGCATATATACTGATCTCAAGTCGGCTGTGGGGCATCCCATTCTGTAACATCACATTAGCCTCTGTATTTACTGTAAGCTGCACAGTTATTTAAAGTAATTTGGCCTGTTTGAGCCTGCTTAGACACTGTTGCTGTGCATATATACTAATCTCAAGTCTGCTGTGGGGCATCCCATTCTGTAACATCCCATTAGCCTCTGTATTTACTCTAAGCAGCAAACTTATTTTAAGTAATTTGGCCTGTTTGAGCCTGCTTAGACACTGTTGCTGTGCATATATACTGATCTCAAGTCTGCTGTGGGGCATCCCATTCTGTAACATCCCATTAGCCTCTGTATTTACTCTAAGCTGCACACTTATTTAAAGTAATTTGGCCTGTTTGAGCCTGCTTAGACACTGTTGCTGTGCATATATACTGATCTCAAGTCTGCTGTGGGGCATCCCATTCTGTAACATCACATTCGCCTCTGTATTTACTCTAAGCAGCAAACTTATTTAAAGTAATTTGGCCTGTTTGAGCCTGCTTAGACACTGTTGCTGTGCATATATACTGATCTCAAGTCTGCTGTGGGGCATCCCATTCTGTAACATCCCATTAGCCTCTGTATTTACTCTAAGCAGCAAACTTATTTAAAGTAATTTGGCCTGTTTGAGCCTGCTTAGACACTGTTGCTGTGCATATATACTGATCTCAAGTCTGCTGTGGGGCATCCCATTCTGTAACATCCCATTAGCCTCTGTATTTACTCTAAGCAGCAAACATTTAAAGTAATTTGGCCTGTTTGAGCCTGCTTAGACACTGTTGCTGTGCATATATACTGATCTCAAGTCTGCTGTGGGGCATCCCATTCTGTAACATCCCATTAGCCTCTGTATTTACTCTAAGCTGCACACCTATTTAAAGTAATTTGGCCTGTTTGAGCCTGCTTAGCCACTGTTGCTGTACATATATACTGATCTCAAGTCTGCTGTGGTGCATCCCATTCTGTAACATCCCATTAGCCTCTGTATTTACTCTAAGCTGCACACTTATTTAAAGTAATTTGGCCTGTTTGAGCCTGCTTACTGTTGCTGTGCATATATACTGATCTCAAGTCTGCTGTGGGGCATCCCATTCTGTAACATCCCATTAGCCTCTGTATTTACTCTAAGCAGCAAACTTATTTAAAGTAATTTGGCCTGTTTGAGCCTGCTTAGACACTGTTGCTGTGCATATATACTGATCTCAAGTCTGCTGTGGGGCCTCCCATTCTGTAACATCCCATTAGCCTCTGTATTTACTCTAAGCTGCACACCTATTTAAAGTAATTTGGCCTGTTTGAGCCTGCTTAGACACTGTTGCTGTGCATATATACTGATCTCAAGTCTGCTGTGGGGCATCCCATTCTGTAACATCCCATTAGCCTCTGTATTTACTCTAAGCTGCACACCTATTTAAAGTAATTTGGCCTGTTTGAGCCTGCTTAGACACTGTTGCTGTGCATATATACTGATCTCAAGTCTGCTGTGGGGCATCCCATTCTGTAACATCCCATTAGCCTCTGTATTTACTCTAAGCTGCACACTTATTTAAAGTAATTTGGCCTGTTTGAGCCTGCTTACGGTTGCTGTGCATATATACTGATCTCAAGTCTGCTGTGGGGCATCCCATTCTGTAACATCCCATTAGCCTCTGTATTTGCTCTAAGCTGCACACTTATTTAAAGTAATTTGGCCTGTTTGAGCCTGCTTAGACACTGTTGCTGTGCATATATACTGATCTCAAGTCTGCTGTGGGGCATCCCATTCTGTAACATCACATTCGCCTCTGTATTTACTCTAAGCAGCAAACTTATTTAAAGTAATTTGGCCTGTTTGAGCCTGCTTAGACACTGTTGCTGTGCATATATACTGATCTCAAGTCTGCTGTGGGGCATCCCATTCTGTAACATCCCATTAGCCTCTGTATTTACTCTAAGCAGCAAACTTATTTAAAGTAATTTGGCCTGTTTGAGCCTGCTTAGACACTGTTGCTGTGCATATATACTGATCTCAAGTCTGCTGTGGGGCATCCCATTCTGTAACATCCCATTAGCCTCTGTATTTACTCTAAGCAGCAAACCTTTAAAGTAATTTGGCCTGTTTGAGCCTGCTTAGACACTGTTGCTGTGCATATATACTGATCTCAAGTCTGCTGTGGGGCATCCCATTCTGTAACATCCCATTAGCCTCTGTATTTACTCTAAGCTGCACACCTATTTAAAGTAATTTGGCCTGTTTGAGCCTGCTTAGACACTGTTGCTGTGCATATATACTGATCTCAAGTCTGCTGTGGGGCATCCCATTCTGTAACATCACATTAGCTTTGCTGTATTGTCTGACATGTCTTTCATATGTATTGTTGTTAACTATACTTGGATGAATGTTATTTGTGATAGCGCCCCCGCACGGCTGTATGCCGGGGGCCTCTGCCTGCTGTGCGGGACTTCCGCCCTTCCGCCCGGAGTGCACGGAGACCGGACTTGCCCTCACTCTGACGTGGCAACTGTTTTTGCCAATCAGATTGAAGAACGTCATCTGGCAAGGTGATTGGCTGACCGGCCTTCAGTGTTTCCGGGAGGATAGCGGGGACTCAGCGCAGCGGATAGACGCCACCGACGCTGCGCCGCGAAGGGAGTGTAAGTACCCATTTATGGAAATGTCTGTCAGGTGCTTTTAATGATTTAGAGATTAAGGCGCCATGTGTGTATAAATGTGCACCCTTTCCATTTGAATTTTGTCATGATTAAGGGCAGGAAGCCCGAAACGCGTCAACGCATT
This sequence comes from Gastrophryne carolinensis, assembly GCA_027917425.1. NCBI lineage: Eukaryota > Metazoa > Chordata > Amphibia > Anura > Microhylidae > Gastrophryne > Gastrophryne carolinensis. The sequence goes on from CM051237.1 coordinate 8,045,046, forward strand.
TAGGGAAGATACTTTGCCTTTTATGTATGTGATGTTGCCCGAGGGAGCATTTTAAGATTCTCCATTAAACTGGACGTTTTATCTGAACCACGAAGGCTGGCTGGACTCTGTGTGTACTTGTGCTGCTCTTGGAGGTGAGCTCTCTCCATCGTGCTGCCTTATCGTGGGGAGTGGTGGGACAGAATTCAGGCTGGCATATACTTTCACAATGATTTGTTACAGCTCAGCCGCGCCGTGAATGGTCCCTGTTATTTTCTGATTCCAGTCTGTGGAGTGTGTATTTTGGGCGACATCAGTGAATTAAATTGATAAAGGCATCTTACATTGTCTATTATGGAGAGGGTAAAATCCCAATATGGGGACACGACGCACAGCCGTGATAAGTTTGATGCTGTGTTTGATGTGGCACCGATACCTGTACAATCCAATCAGGACACACCTGAGTCTGTGGCCCTCAGAGATATTATTAAACAATATGAAGAATGCATGAAATGTGAATTAAAAACATGGTGGGACTTGAACACTTTGAATAAGTACCTACAAAATACCATGATCCCAAGAGGCCTGCGGATACGCAAAATCCCCACTACAGTATACTCAAATGAGTTTAAGAATGAATGGGATGCGATCCTTACCACTGCCTCTTTGGAGTTGATTAAACTCATTACTAAATATGAGGAGGACAAGCTGAAGGAAACACAGCAAGAAATAGCACGGATTGAGTCCTCCTTGAAGAATTATGAGACGGATTGTCATTTTGAGGATTATTTGCAGCGCATGAGAAAATCATTGGATCTAATGGAGACCCAAATCATGAATATCAAAAAAAGCAAATACATCAGAGACTCTGAGGATTATGCCAATAATAGGATATACACCTGGAAGCGTGCCTTCCACAGATCCCAGAGGCCGAAGTCTATTTTGAAGAGTCCTTCGGGCAAAAGGAATGTGTCCTTTGCGTCAGATTACACTGATTGGTCGTCCGGAAGTGAACGATCAGACACAGATCGGGGCGATCGGGATTTTCATCAGGAGAGGACCACAAAAATAAGAAAGAAAAGGGGACCAAGAGGTATCATAGAGCGGGGCGAAAGCACCAGCCAAGAGTCCCGGTACTCCCTAAGGACACGCATGACTTAAGTAAGAATACCAATGTTATTAATCTGTCTAGTTACAATTTATCTAAGGAGGAGATCTGCCTATTGTCTAAGGGACTTTCATTTGCGCCGACTTATCACTTTAATTTGTTTAACACTCTTATGGATGTTAATAAATTTATACGCAATTTAACCCTCAGAAAACATTTTTTGCCGCTGGCTCAGGAGGCCAGCAACATGGCTACGGATGAGGGTAGATGTATACAATCAGTGTCAGATTCAGACCAATGCATTCAATCAGTGTTAAGTTCAGACCAATGTATTCAATTTTATTCGGCCCAAGACATTACAGCTAAAATTATGTTGGAGGACCTGTCTGATCAGGGGCAACATAGAATTCCACCTCCCAAGATACCCAAACCAACTAATAGCAAATTCTATCCTGTCCATTCCAGAACCTCTAGCCTAGATGTATTTCAGGAAATGGTAGAGTGTGATTTAACCAAACTGGCCTCCCGGGTAAGCTTGACTAAACATAGGTCCAATTTGTCTAAATCAGAGAAGATTGCTCTTAGTAATCTTAGTAACAATAATTCAATTGTCATTCGTTCAGCGGATAAAGGAGGCAGCGTGGTAGTGATGGACAGCATAGAGTATGAAAAGGAGGCCCTGAGACAATTAGGGGATCAATGCACCTATTTGGAGTTAGGTGGGAACCCAACACCACGGTTTAAAGAGGCACTCAGGGGTCTCCTTATGGAAGGTAAGGCGCTTGGGGTACTGACAGACACGGACATAGAAGCACTGGATGTGGAATCACCCGTTGCCCCAGTCTTTCACCACCTCCCTAAAATTCACAAACCACAACGCCCACCTCTGGGCAGACCTATTGTGGCAGGGATAGGTGGTTTAAATGAGAGACTGGGGCAATGGGTGGACCAACATCTTCTTCCCTTAGTCCGCAGACTCCCAGGGTTCTTGCAAGACTCCAGGGATGTGATTAGACATCTGCAGGGTTTTTCATGGGAAAAGGAAGACTGTTGGCTTACATGTGATGTGACCTCGCTCTATTCATCTATTCCCCATGACCTTGCCCTTCAGGCCACCTTTTTCCATCTGAGGAATTACTCTGCTTACCCACAGACATTAATAGAATTTCTAATTCTATCATTAGAATACCTTTTGAAACATAATTATTTCCTATTCTCGGACCGGTATTACCTTCAGAAGTGTGGGGCATCGATGGGGGCCCCATTTTCCCCCTCGCTTGCCAATTTATACATGGGATGGTGGGAGGAGGCGCATATTTTCACCCAGACCAACCCCTTCCTCCACAATATCAAATTTTATGGGAGGTATATAGATGACCTGCTCATAATTTGGCATGGGTCCCTAGATGTGATGCAAAGTTTTGTCTCTTACTTAAATGACAACCAGTTAAACTTAAAATTTACCTCGGAGTGGAATGTAAATCAGATTCCTTTCTTAGATCTTTCTCTTTATGTGTCGGGGAACAAAATTGAAACAGCCACCTTCAGAAAGCCCACTGCGGGTAATACCACATTAAGGGCAGAAAGTTGCCACCCGCCCCACACAATCAGATCGATACCGGTGGGCGAAATGATTAGAGCCCGCCGGAATTGCTCTGAAGAGGGATATTTCGATAGAGAGGCCGAGTCAATCCACTCCAGGCTGACAGAACGGGGATACCCGGATCACCTGATGGTCAGAGCGAAATGTATAGCACAGGACAGGTCAAGAATTTCACTCATGGGGCCCAAGGATAGGGGACAGAGTAATGTACCAATTGAACCCGGAGGTGGGTTTGCTAGACAAGAGAGAAAAGAAAATAAGGTCACTATGGTCACCACCTATAGTCAGGAGTTTCTGGAGATTAAAAAGATAGTCCTTAAACATCTCCCGATTCTATACTGTGACCCGGACTTAAAATCCATTGTAGCACAGGGGGTACAAATTGTTAGTAGGAGGTCCCCCACTATTGGCCAAAAATTGTCCCCAAGTTTATTCAGAGGACAAGGGAAATCCTCGGGGACATGGCTGACTTGTAAAGGTTTCTTTAGATGTGGAGGCAGAAGATGCAACATTTGTAAATTAGTATGTCAGAAGGATGTGTTCGAATCTGCAGTTACTAAGGAGAGATTTGAGGTCAAACAATTTATTAATTGCAACACCAAAAATTTGATATATATAATTACATGTGCTGAATGTAAAGTCCAATATGTGGGATGCACCACAAGACCCTTGAAGAAGAGGATAGCGGAACATCTGGCTATACACCAAGGGGACTTTTCCAGGCTATCTAACGTGGGCCGGCATATTGCTAATGTGCATTCTGGAGACCCCTCAGGGATTACATGTATGGGTATAGAGAAGGTCACAATGGGTCCCAGGGGAGGAGACCTGCAACAGAAGATTTTGCAGAGGGAGGTGTTCTGGATTTTTAAATTACAGACCCGTACCCCTTTAGGTTTAAACTCGAGATGGGATGTTGACCTCTTTTTGGAGTAAAAGGAGTTTAAAAGAAGGTGGTTGTAATTTGCTTTTTCCCTTTCTTTTTTTCCCTGGTATTCTTCATTTTCTATTTCTCATTTTTCATCCCTCATGTTTCATCTTCATTTCTCACCTAAAAAGTGTTTATTCCTTTTTCTGTACCTGAGATTAGTTTGTCTCCTCCCTTCTCTCCTCCCTCATTAATAGCTGATAGATAAAAATTATTTTACAGACCAATTGTGTCCATTTATTGAGTAGATATGCCCTTACCCTGTTCTTTGTAGCTACACATAATTAGCACTATAATTATGGTTTAGTGGGAGATCCATAGGGATATATTTTGGCCCCACTTTGATCAAGTATAAGTGCATAACTAGGGAACATAATAATGAGAATAGAAGCTGTATAGGCTTTGGGCTCCCAGCCTTTATCTATTGGTGTCCCCATGTATCTATGGGTGTCCCCATGTAACTAACTAATAACTACAGTCAATGTAGGGGTAATGAGTATGCAGAAAATTAGGGTGTTTATACATATATAATTAATATTCAAGGTACTTATTAATATGAGTCTTGATATGCATTGTTGTCAATTTTCTCTGGATGCATGAAATTTATGACAGCGCTGCTGTATTGTCTGTCATGTCTTTCATATGTATTGTTGTTAACTATACTTGGATGAATGTTATTTGTGATAGCGCCCCCGCACGGCTGTATGCCGGGGGCCTCTGCCTGCTGTGCGGGACTTCCGCCCTTCCGCCCGGAGTGCACGGAGACCGGACTTGCCCTCACTCTGACGTGGCAACTGTTTTTGCCAATCAGAGTGAAGAACGTCATCTGGCAAGGTGATTGGCTGACCGGCCTTCAGTGTTTCCGGGAGGATAGCGGGGACTCAGCGCAGCGGATAGACGCCACCGACGCTGCGCCGCGACGGGAGTGTAAGTACCCATTTATGGAAATGTCTGTCAGGTGCTTTTAATGATTTAGAGATTAAGGCGCCATGTGTGTATAAATGTGCACCCTTTCCATTTGAATTTTGTCATGATTAAGGGCAGGAAGCCCGAAACGCGTCGACGCATTTAGGGAAGATACTTTGCCTTTTATGTATGTGATGTTGCCCGAGGGAGCATTTTAAGATTCTCCATTAAACTGTACGTTTTATCTGAACCACGAAGGCTGGCTGGACTCTGTGTGTACTTGTAACATCACATTAGCCTCTGTATTTACTCTAAGCAGCAAACTTATTTAAAGTAATTTGGCCTGTTTGAGCCTGCTTAGCCACTGTTGCTGTACATATATACTGATCTCAAGTCTGCTGTGGTGCATCCCATTCTGTAACATCCCATTAGCCTCTGTATTTACTCTAAGCTGCACACTTATTTAAAGTAATTTGGCCTGTTTGAGCCTGCTTACTGTTGCTGTGCATATATACTGATCTCAAGTCTGCTGTAGGGCATCCCATTCTGTAACATCCCATTAGCCTCTGTATTTGCTCTAAGCTGCACACTTATTTAAAGTAATTTGGCCTGTTGGAGCCTGCTTAGACACTGTTGCTGTGCATATATACTGATCTCAAGTCTGCTGTGGGGCATCCCATTCTGTAACATCCCATTAGCCTCTGTATTTACTCTAAGCTGCACACCTATTTAAAGTAATTTGGCCTGTTTGAGCCTGCTTAGACACTGTTGCTGTGCATATATACTGATCTCAAGTCTGCTGTGGGGCATCCCATTCTGTAACATCCCATTAGCCTCTGTATTTACTCTAAGCTGCACACCTATTTAAAGTAATTTGGCCTGTTTGAGCCTGCTTAGACACTGTTGCTGTGCATATATACTGATCTCAAGTCTGCTGTGGGGCATCCCATTCTGTAACATCACATTAGCCTCTGTATTTACTCTAAGCAGCAAACTTATTTAAAGTAATTTGGCCTGTTTGAGCCTGCTTAGCCACTGTTGCTGTGCATATATACTGATCTCAAGTCTGCTGTGGGGCATCCCATTCTGTAACATCCCATTAGCCTCTGTATTTACTCTAAGCTGCACACTTATTTAAAGTAATTTGGCCTGTTTGAGCCTGCTTACGGTTGCTGTGCATATATACTGATCTCAAGTCTGCTGTGGGGCATCCCATTCTGTAACATCCCATTAGCCTCTGTATTTGCTCTAAGCTGCACACTTATTTAAAGTAATTTGGCCTGTTGGAGCCTGCTTAGACACTGTTGCTGTGCATATATACTGATCTCAAGTCTGCTGTGGGGCATCCCATTCTGTAACATCCCATTAGCCTCTGTATTTACTCTAAGCAGCAAACATTTAAAGTAATTTGGCCTGTTTGAGCCTGCTTAGCCACTGTTGCTGTGCATATATACTGATCTCAAGTCTGCTGTGGGGCATCCCATTCTGTAACATCCCATTAGCCTCTGTATTTACTCTAAGCTGCACACTTATTTAAAGTAATTTGGCCTGTTGGAGCCTGCTTACTGTTGCTGTGCATATATACTGATCTCAAGTCTGCTGTGGGGCATCCCATTCTGTAACATCCCATTAGCCTCTGTATTTACTGTAAGCTGCACACTTATTTAAGGTAATTTGGCCTGTTGGAGCCTGCTTAGACACTGTTGCTGTGCATATATACTGATCTCAAGTCTGCTGTGGGGCATCCCATTCTGTAACATCCCATTAGCCTCTGTATTTACTCTAAGCTGCACACTTATTTAAAGTAATTTGGCCTGTTTGAGCCTGCTTAGACACTGTTGCTGTGCATATATACTGATCTCAAGTCTGCTGTGGGGCATCCCATTCTGTAGCAAAACAGAACAAATTGGGGATTTAAGAATGGGCACTCACACCAGTGGTAAATAAGAAATAATGTAGAAAATTTATTCAAGGTGCTATGTACACAAAAATATATAAAAAAAACATATATACGGGGCGTGGTTAGCTATGGCCGCGTGAGGACGTCTAGAAGAGAGCTCTGTGCCAAATCTCACAATATACCCTATTTCTGACCATCAGAAACGTACCTGAGCTTCCCATGTCGAAGAGGAGGAAGACCAGAACAGCTGGGGGCGTCCAGCCTGCAAAAATTAAACTTTTCTTCAGCCCAGGGAGCCGCGGGGACGGAGAAGGATCGCAAAATGGCGCCGGGAGAAGGAGGCTCGGCTGACATCCGGGCTGCAGAGCGCGGAGGGGCGGCATGTGACGCGGTGGAGCCAAGGACGACGATGCCACCGGGTGCCGATGAAAGTGACAGTGCGGTGAGCCTGATACCGGCTATGAAGCAGATGGAGCGGCGGGGGCATGGTGACGTGACGCGGCCGGAGACGGAGGAGAACGAGGAGCGGCGCCTCGCTGAGGCTGGGTTGTCAGCGGAGACAGCGGAGGTATGCTCCGGGGGGGGGAGAGACGGGGGAGCGGCGCTCACTGCTTGAGCAGACAGCCGCGGTTGGCGTCCCCCCGGCTCCCCCAGTAACAATTATGCTCCGGGCACGTGGGATCTCCCAAGAAGGGGAGACTGAACTCCCCGCTGACCCGTCTCAGCTGCTGGGTCCTGGGCGGGAAATAAGCAGCCTCACGCTGCCTGAGGCCCCTCCGAATCACCTTAATCCCACAGGGGACCACCTTCCTGTGTGGGCCCCGACCCATCCTGGCCCCTCTAGCAAAATTGCTGATCCTGGAGTCGTGGAGCGGGTGTCACTGCAATCCCTGGGCCCTCTGCGCATGGACTCCCCAGCCCGGTCTTGGCCACTGGTTGAAATGGGGGAGGGGTCGCCCGACTCTCAAAGGAGCTCCTCGCCCGGCCCATATAGCGACCCGGAACCAGACTGGGCGGGAGAAGACCCCTTAGAGCCCTGCAGCATTAAACGCCCAGATTGGGGCCACGGCGGGCCTGAAGACGCACCGGACCCACCAGACACCTGTTCTGTGCTGTGGGAGGGGCGGAGGGGGGGGGCCGACGCAGCTGGGGGCTCATATCCAGGCAGGGGCATGCAATGGCAAAATCGCAGCCCCTAACACGCAAGGGATACCCAACCTGGAGCACAATAACGGGGGGCCCGCACCTGCGCCTCCGGAGGGGTCCCGACCCCGCCCAGGTGGCTCTGGCGTGGGGAGCCGGATTCGGGACCACCAATCACCCTCCTTACAGAGAGGGGCCACCCCGACCACTTCCCAGCAAGAGGCGTCACCGCACAGGTCATCAGGTACCATGGTCCGGCCGGAACCACCGGTCCCGGATCAAATTCCCTTCCTTCATTATGATCTGGAGGTCCTCCTGAAATTCCTTCCTTCGCGGAAAGACTTCGAAAATTACACCAATAGGATGGAGACTCTATTGCGGAGGGAACTGGACGAAGTATCAAAATCGGTGTCGGAAGTCACTGAAAGAGTCCACACTTTCGAACAGGCTCAGGAGACCACGGCCCAACGACTGGAGGCCCTGGAAAGGGCGCAAACAGGCCTACAATCGGCACAGGCAAGCTCGGCTCGACACGTAACCAGGGCATTACTCCATCTGGATGACCTAGAAAATAGGGGAAGGCGTAACAACATCAGGATTCGGGGCCTCCCAGAGGCTCCCGACCACAGGAACCTGGAGGCTGTCGCCACCTCCATATTCAACGATCTTCTGGGACGTCGACGGGAGGAGCACATCGAGATAGATAGAATCCACAGAGCACCTGGACCGCGTCCGACAGACCCCACCAGGCCCAGGGATGTGGTCTGTCGTGTCCATTTCTATAAGATCAAAGAGGAAATTATGCGAAGGTCATGGGAGAGGGGCCCTTTACCCTACTGCGGGTCCACGATTACATTACTACCGGACTTGGCCAGGCGCACCCTCCAGATGAGGAAGACACTAAAACCACTACTAGAAAAAATCAAATCAATTGGAGCCTCCTACAGATGGGGTCACCCGTTCCACCTGGTGGTCACGAAGCAGGACCGCTCCTTTGCCCTGCGGTCCCCGTCCCAGCTGCCAGACCTCTTTGGCTTTCTGGAGCTTCCGGCACTCCCTATCGAAGATTGGCTCTCCCCAGACCTCGGGATCAACGAACCTCCCCCACCACGCCCACAACGAGGAGCTAGACGCCCCCGAAATCCTCGGGGCCCCGGGGGGAGGGGGGTCGAGCACAGGAATCTGTTGGCATAGTGGAGCTGAACGGGTCCCGCCTAGTTTACTCATGGGCGGATGGCCCTACCGCAGTGGCACCCGCGACTTTCGTCATTGACGTTTTTCATCCCATCATTATTATTTGAATTGCCTGCCGCCGGGGCCCCTGGGCTACGATCTCTGGACTCGCTTGGACTCCAGCCTCGGCATCTACGACTCAGCGGGCCACTTACCTGGATGGGCTGCCTGGACATGGCGGACGCCTTGTCCTCCTCTCGACCGGCCCCGGATTGCTCATGTTGCCGGACGGTCTGGGTCGCAGCTTGGGTGCCCTGAAGTGTCGGGCATGGAACGTTGCTACAGGGTTATTTCTTATATGTTAATTGTTGATGTTCTTAATTGGGAGCTGCTGCCAATCGGATGCTCCCCTCCTGGGCTTGGTCTGGCGGGGGGCTCTGGTGGAGGTCCCTGTGAATAGTGTGGGGCACCTCCGTCGGGGCTTCCTAGCCGGGCGGGTCTGGTTGTGAGGAATAGTTGCGGCTGCTTATAGTTAATGGTTATGACACCCCACTGGGCTATCTAGTGGAGTTGACAAGTTCTCAATGTTATTTTTCTTTCTAGCTTATCAACTAATGCTGTTGTCTTGCGGTCGACCTGAGATGCTCCTTGCATGCCATGGGCCGTGAGGCTGCCAGTGAAGAAGTTTTCTGCCCGCGGCCCTGCCCCCCCCCCCTACCGGTGACCGGTCGCGGAGAGCCCGACTGGGGGTGGGCCCCCGTTAACACGGTTTAGCACTGTTTAATACTGTTGGTCAAAATTGTTACCTTAAGGAAGGCACATCTCTTACCTTGTGGTCACAGCTTTTCACTCCCCCGACATAGGCCTTCTTCCCCCTTCTTTAGTAGGAAGAGGGAGGGACATATTATTATACACCTTAGTGATCCACCCTTTCCCTTGATTGCCCTTCTCCCCTCTCTGACCCTAAATCTCTACTTCCCCTCATACTATTTGCGTTTTCCCCCTCCCCATCTATCCTCCACCTGATTCCCCTCGCCTCCTTGCCGAGGAAGGTGAGTCAAACCACAGCAGATCATTCCCCAAAATGGCAGAACTTTCAGTTTGCTCATTTAACGTCAGGGGCTTCAACATACCAGAGAAGCGCTCCAAAGTCCTTTACGACCTCCATAAACAAAAAATAAAAATTGCTCTTTTCCAAGAGACACATTTTAAGACAGATCATATCCCCAACATTTAAGACAGACACTTCGTTTCCTGGCACCACTGCCCTAACCCTGATGCCAAAACTAAGGGAGTCTCCATAGCATTTCATAGATCGCTCCCATGTGAGGTCCTCGATACCAGGGTCGACTCTCAGGGCAGGTTCCTGTTTGTCATGATCACTCTGTTTAATAAGAAATACACTATAGCGAACATTTATGCCCCCAACACTGATCAGGTTGGCTTTTGCATCAGAGTGCTCAAATTGTTGGAGGAGTTTGCGGAGGGAGTGATCATCCTTGGTGGGGATTTTAATGTGCCACTTAACCCTTCCATTGACGCATCCTCTGGGAGGGCGGCTGTTTCGCTGAGCAAAATCAATAAATTGAAAAAATCTCTAGCAAACCTTCAAGTGGTGGACACATGGAGAATACTCAATGGTTCAAAAAGAGACTACTCATTCTTCTCCCATGCGGCTAATTCCTACAGTAGGATAGATTATCTACTACTTAGCCACCATGCACTTGATTGGGACCCCAAAGCATGGATCGGACCTATTTTGTGGTCTGACCACGCCCCGATCTTCATCTCCGTCCGGCTCCCGGACCTAGCACCACCAGGCTGTACTTGGAGGCTTAATGACAGTTTGCTCGACGATCCAGTCTGTTCCTCTGCGGTGGAGCGTGTCATCGAACACTTCCTCGTAGATCACAGGGGGGACTCCACCCCCTTGCCGTTCCAGTGGGAAGCCCTGAAATGTGTCATTAGAGGGGAACTGATAAAACACGGGTCGAGACTTAAGAGGGAACGTGCCTCTCTTATAACCCAATCTCTGACGAAAATTCATTCACTAGAAAGGGAACATAAAAACAGACCTACTAATGCTAGACTTTTAGAGCTGCAAGAGGCCAGGGAAAAACTTCAAAATCTATATAACCAGTCCTACCTTGGCTATCGAGATAGGGGCAAGGCCCGGTTCTATGAGATGGCAAACAAATGTGGACGCATGTTAGCCAGAGCCTTGCACCCTAGATCGACCGCGACTTACATACCCACTCTCAAGAAGGCGGATGGCGCTGTGATGCGAACCCCCTCCGACATAGTTGCCACCTTTAGAGAGTTCTACAAGGAACTGTATAACATACACGGCCCCACATCCTCCACGCACGCATCCTGCCACTCCACGTTATCTGAGGCAATAGACGCTTATATAGCGAGCACCGCGCTCCCTGTCATCCCCCCGGCGGAGGTGGAGTCTCTGGAATTGCCTTTTACACCGCAGGAAGTGGCCCGGGCAATCAAAGAATCCCCGAATGGTAAATGTCCAGGTCCAGATGGATATTCTCCCAAATTTTACAAACATTTTAGCACTCAGTTGATCCCCCTTCTAACGAAGACTTTCAATGCCATCAGCGAAAGTTGCCCCTTCCCCAAACAGGCCTTGGAAGCGACTATTTCAGTTATCCCTAAACCTGGCAAAGATCCCACTCTTTGTGGCAGCTTCCGGCCAATATCGCTTATCAACATTGACCTAAAACTTTTTGCTAAAATTATCGCACTGAGGCTTCAACCCCTTCTCCCAAGCCTGATTCATTTAGACCAGGTTGGGTTTGTTCCGGGGCGGGAGGCCAGGGACAACACCAACAAATTATTCTCCCTAATATCACATATCTCCTCCTCTAAAACGCCGGCCTGCCTTCTCTCATGTGATGCAGAGAAGGCATTCGATAGGGTGAATTGGACCTTCATGGCGGCCTCTCTTAAACAGATTGGTGTTGGCCCTGGCCTTCTCTCTAAGATCCTGGCGCTATACACTTCCCCTACTGCAAGGGTTAGAGCCAATGGACTCCTTTCCGCCTCTCTTCCTATAAATAATGGCACGCGACAGGGATGCCCTTTATCACCCCTCCTATATGTTCTCACAATGGAACACCTAGCCGTAGCCATTCGGAACAACCCAAACATCAAGGGCATACAGATAGGTGGCAACCAGTTTAAAGCCTCCCTTTTTGCGGATGACCTGATGCTACACCTGACATCACCACATACCACCTTTCCTGCTGTTCTGGGAGAGTTTGACCGCTTCAGTGCTGTGAGCAATTTCAAGATTAACTATTCAAAATTCGAGGCACTCAATTTGTCTTTATCAAGCCAAGAAGCGCGCCTGCTAGAATCTAATTTCCCCTTCAGATGGAAATCCAACGCCATCAAGTACTTGGGCATCCAGATCCCTGCCAATCTCTCTAACACCTATGAACTCAATTACTCCCCCCTCCTTGCTAAAATAACCATGGACCTGAACTCATATTCTAAGAAGCCTATCTCGTGGTTTGGGAGGATTAACAGCCTAAAAATGGATATTCTCCCGAGGCTCCTATACGTTTTCCAAACCGCCCCCATTAAGCTACCGGGGCACTTCTTTCGTAAATTGAGATCTGCATTCTCCAAATTTGTATGGGGGTCACCAAGCCCAGAATTAGATTCTCGACCCTCAATAGAAGTAAACGGGAAGGTGGGGTCGGCCTTCCCGACCTAAAAGCTTACCATGCAGCTGCCATCCTACAGAGGATGGTGGATTGGATGCGTAGGAGCGAGGACAAGCTTTGGGTCCAATTAGAAAAGTCGCTCTCCCCACTTAACCCAACCATGATTCCTTGGGCCGCCCCTGTGTCTAGATCTCAAAGGGAATCTATGCCTTTTCTCATGCAGCACTTTTTAGAGATCTGGGACCCTCTTCAGAATAAGTTTAAACTAATACGTAGACCTGGGCCTCTAACACCGATTTTTGACAACCCAGCGTTTGAACCTGGGATGCTATCCAGTAGCTTCCTCATATGGGAAGCCTCTTCCAACACCACCCTGGGGCACATATTACAGGAAGGGAAGGTCCCCACGTTGGAGGAATTAAAAGGAAGAGGGGGAGGTAAACACATTTCTTGGCTGTTACACAGACAGCTCCAAGCGTTTGTCACGGCTAATAACATATCAGAAACAACTCAAAATCCTCCGACAGAGCTTGAATCTTTTCTCACCCAGAGCACTTCCCCCACTCATGTGATATCCTTCCTGTATGCATTCCTGATCAGAATTAATTGCCAATCACCTCCTAGATACATGAGTAGATGGGAAGGGGAGCTGGGACTTCAGTTCTCAGAGGACGAAGTGGCCAAAATATTTGCAAACGCCCACAGCTCATCGCTAGTAAGTGCGGTTCAGGAGCGGAACTTTAAAATCTTGACACGCTGGTACAGGTGCCCAGTGGATATCCATCGGTTCGATAGGTCATACCCTGATGTGTGCTGGAGATGCTTAGGGGAGAAAGGTACTATGACCCATATCTGGTGGGGCTGCCCAACTGTGAAAGCCCTTTGGGACCAAATCTTCTCCATCTATGAGCGGGTTTCTGGAGATGAAATTGTTAATACACCCCAGCTAGCACTCCTATCTCTATGTCATAACTCCGTAGCTAGTTTTAAGAGGGATATCCTGAGGCACTTTATGGCAGCCATGCGAACAATTATCCCTAGGCGATGGAAGACACAAGAAACTCCCACATTAGTGGATTGGATACAGGAATTAGAGTCGATCCGATATATGGAAAGTTTAATTACTAGAGACCAGGGAGCCACGGATAGATACATTAGGACATGGGCGGGTTGGCTGGATTTCAGGTCTTCCCACCTCCCGTCCCTACTTCAATCCCTGGGACAGCCCTAGACTTCGGGGACCCCCCCCCCCTTTGTGTAGATAGCATGGTTAATCACAGATTATAATCCATCATTATCTCGAACTCATGGTACTTTGATTTACTTCGACGACCCCTGTGAGGGGCGTGTACACCGTGACCAAATGAGACCCGATTTGACTGTGCTGACGTTAACTGTTTATATCTCCACCAAGAAATTGGACTGCAAACTACAGCAAATCTGTCAATGTTCATGGAGTTTACGATTGAGTGTTTGTACTGCTGTACCCCCCCTTCCCCCCACCCCACCCCCTTTTTTCTCTTTTGTATCCCATACCTCCTCTTTGAAAAATTAATAAAACTTGATTATACTAAAAAACATATATACAACATACAAGGACAAGACAAAATTAAAAGGAGAATAGATGGGTCCCCGGGATCTGCTCACTATCAAGCCGATACAATATATACAAATAAATTATAATAAGAAACCAATAATGAGTATCAAATATTGTACATATCTACAACTAAATACAAACCATGCATGGACTGCTGGCGCCACCTGGTGGCAAATAAATAAACCAGCAGCAGGGAATCAAAAACCAAATTAATAGACTGTGACCAACAACTTAACCAATATAACAAAACTAGATTATATACAAGTAGGCAAAAGTGCAAAGTGCATCAATAATTAAGAGCCATATAAATTATCGTGCTGGGCCTGAATGAGAAGGAGCACAGTCTCATTCAGCTCATGCATGTGCAAATCAATATACAATGTGCAAATCAATACTCCATAATCTGACCCCAGTGAGATGATGAAAACTGTGAAAGATACCAATTAATCAAAGCAATCAATAATGTGTATAAAAAGGGACGAAAAAAATACCTATTTACAATATCACAACGCTGTTATTCCCTGGGCTGGACATATGAGCAATAAGTAGCTCCCTCCCCAAGTTGGAAGAACCAACGCTGATCAAGAGGGGGGAGCAAGGAGAGCGCTCAGACCATGCTTTTTAATTAATAAATCAAACATATAAACAAGATCATACTACCGACAGCAGATTAGTTCCCGGGACCTCCGGCTGCCCCACGCGTTCCGCCGTGCGCCCACAGCTTCTAATTGGGGTGATATTATCTCCATTGTTGCCAGCTTTTAAGCCTGGCCGGCCCCCACACGTGCGTCACCGAATGCGTCCAGGTGTGTGTGGACGCGTGTAACGTCTGCCCTCCCGCCCGTCGGCGCGGCCAGCTGGCGCGAGCATGCAGGCGCTGGTGACACTGCGTGCCTGAGACAATCCAGGAAGCTGTGCTAAATGCATATCTGATATAGACAACTGGTGTAGTACATAGCAATATACCTAATGTATATATAACTCTAAGTCTACAACACAAATAACACTTATCTAATGAGCGATTTACATATAGTATGTGTGTTTTCTATATAATTATACAGTGGTAAATACAACATAGTTTCATGCTTTCAGATGCAGACCCCCCTTCAAGCGGTAGACATCTTTTAATTGCAGTCTCTTGATAGGGTAAATAGACCAGCTGGTTATATATGGGTCTGATTTCACTGATGAACAGACCAGAATCCACATCCAGGGCATCCCCTCGGAGGACCGGCTCATGCCCTCATAATTACAAACTTGACAGCCATATAGCCTGTCTCCTCATCCTCATAGGAGGTTCTCCCACGGTCACAAACTCGTTCAGGTTATCCTAAAGCCTTTCTTGTTTCTTGTTCCTAAACGGGCAATGATTAGGTGCACAGATCCAAAGACTTCTCCACAACCATCCTTCTAGTGTGCCAATGTGGACCTATCTGAGAGATAAATAAACAGTGAATAAAAAACACACACAATAAATGTGATATACTGAAGTGGGCTCCATATCAAAATAACAACAGTGTGGTGAACCCCCCCCCCACCCCACCCAACACATACACTCCCATCCAAAACTAGTGAAAAAAATATAAATAAATAAGTGGATATTTTAGGGTGCAATCACAAACATGTATCCCCAGGTGTGCTACCCAATGTACAAGCTGGTGAACAGGGAGGCCCTGTCGGGAGGTGAAACCAGGCATCGTGTGAACGATGTAAAAGGAACAAGAATATCATATGAACGGTGTGTAGGAGATGTCCTCATTGAGGCCACGAGGTGCGGCCGTGTCGAGTTTAAAGATCCACTTCAATTCCTCTCTCCGGAGCAAGTTTTTGAGATTCCCTCCCCGGGCGCCTACTCTCACCCTTTGTAGTCCTATTACTTGCAGTTCCCGTACATTAGAGTGGTGTTGCATAAGAAAATGCCTGGCTACTGGCACGAGAGTCTTACCTGCTTCCAAGTCTCTGGCTGCTGTCCGAATGGTGGACAGATGCGATTGTATTCTCAGTTTAAGCATATTCTGCGTTTCGCCTACATATAATTTAGGGCAAGAACATCGTATCAGATAGATGACCGATTTCGTGTTGCAATTTATGAAATCCTTCAATCTAAAAGAATAGCCAGTAAAAATATTTCTTACCTCCTTTGTTTTAATCAAATCCAATGAATTCAGAGAGATTACTAAGGAATTAAAACAAGCATATTTCACACATACTAAGTTATGGTGGAACATTAGGACCCTGGAATTATACAAGGAACAAGGTCTCTGCCCTCGGGGTTTACGAGTGCAAATTTTTCCGGCCTGGGAACCATCTGACTCCTTTAAGACCACATGGGAGCAGGGACTTGCCAAATGCTCAACCATTATTATGGATATGTTAATCAAACAAGATTTGCTACTCACGGTTAAGGCACGCATTATAGAATTAGAAAAATTGTTAGAGGGATTTGACCAAGACACTTTAGTCACTCCCTTTTTGCATAATGTGCAAAGTGAGATCACCAAACAGGAAGAGAGAATTGCTGATGTAAAAAGAAACAAACCAAATCAAATCAAGGGAAGTTTTTACAATTACGTTGCCTGCTGTAAGAAAAGGATGACACTGGTCCACCTCATCTTTATATCTTTCCTTGATTGCATCCCTTAATTTCTCTTTTGCCTTTCGTGTCAGTTTACCATCATAGTTTTCTTTACTTCCCTTATATACTATCAAATGTTCTGATTTAAAACCCCCATCACTGTCTGCCCCGCCATCACCTTTCTTTTCCACCTCTATCTCTTCACCCTCTCCTCCATCTAATTTCCTTCCTTTATTTTTTAAAACATCAGTCATTCTAGGGCCTTTTGGGGTAACCTGGATCCTAATACTTGATGTTTTGATAGGCGATTCTGGGCGGACCGGGTCTTTGTCACCCAGTGCTGCCATGATTCCTAAGGTTTCTTCCAATGAGGGATAATAGCTAACTACCTTCATTCCTTTTGGTTTAACATGGTTACTATAAGGGGAGGAGGAGGTGGCGCATATGGCATAGTATCTTGGTCCGGCATGACCTTTTCCTTACTACGTGGTCTGCCATTTTCAGCCTTGTGCTGGGCTTTAAGAATTTTATCACTAACTCTAGGTCTCCTAGTTAGTGGATTCCTATTCCTACAGGGGTACCAGTCAGGGGCAATCTCTAGCCATTTCCTGCCAGAGGTTTCCATGTAGGCTCTATCCCACTGGGGGTCTCCGCCATACCATGGAAAAGCTGACACATCTTCGAGACAGAGATCTTTAATCATATCAAGATGAAAGGGATCATTTGCTCTATCTCTGGGAAATGGACTAGTACTGCCCATACCTTCGGTCCACCCTGCCATATTGTACACAAATGGTAGAGTGAAATAACTTCCTCCTGTAAGCCTTTCAATATATTGGGTACAGGTTTCTCCCACTAATGGGGTCTTACTCTCCTGGCCTCCCATAGTAGCAGCAACTTATATTCCTATGTAAGTGACCTGAAGTGTGCTTACCTTCACACTTGTCTAGTCACACAAATAAACTTAGTACTTTACGCAGACAGATAAGACAACACAAAACAGAAATTGTGGCTACGATACAAAGGAGGATCACAAGTAAAACTTCTAACTTCTTTTTTTCTTGATTCTGTTGTGCACTTCTAACCCAAGACTCTCAGTCTCGTATCCCTGCCCCAACTCAGGACTGCAGCACCTACGTCTCACTAAGGAAGGAGAATAAAATTCACTTACCTAGGAGTACGGTAGGTGCCTGCATTCTCCACCAGACTGTTGTCGGAGAATGTACAACGAGTAATGAAACAAAGCAAGTCAAATATCGTTATACTGTCTCCCAGCTTTATTGCGTTGTCAGAGATACTTATACAGAGAAGGAGTGAGCTAGCCCCCACCCTTGCAAGAGTTGGAGTACAAAATAAGTTCAGAAGCTTTTTTAGCAGGGAACAGAAACCAACTGTTTCTACAGGAAACATAACTTATGGGGTTGGCCAAGTACTCCTCGGCATCCACAGTTTAGGGAGTACTTCCTTGATACAGCAACAATCCCAGGAGAAAAGCTTTCAAAGACAAAACTTGTACAAGGACACTGCAATTAGTCGCATCCTGTGAGCAGTGACAGGAATAGAATATAAAACAGCATTTAACACAGAATTAAAGCATATTTTTTACTTATAGCTAAGTCTTCTTAAAGCAACAGCGTTTAAGTCTTATTCCAAGAGGCCCTATCCTTTTATTGACAATTTAGATTGCTGACCAGGTCACTAGTTGGTTTGGAAGAGGCCTGGAACCCATTTTCTTTTCCTTCCCCTCTATTCTCATCTCCCTCAATTGTGTTAGTTATTCTTTTACTGTCCTTTGGTTTTTTCTTCTTTAGTCCAAACCTTTGCTTCACAGACCCACGACCTCCCCTTTCAGTACTGCGTGAGTAAATGAGAATTCGTCTGTTCTTCCCCTCCCCAGTCTGTAGAGATCCGTCCCCGGGACCTGGTTGGGCAGGAGGTCAGATGAGTGGAAAGTTGCTGGGGGTGGGTAGTCGGGACATGGTTTTGTGGTTTGTTTGCACTAGTTGTTTACCAGAGGTAATTCTTTTCTTGTATTTCTTGCATATCTCGATGTCAATGCTTTACCTCATGAACAAAAATGATCGGATGCTGGTTTGTGATGTATGATCTTTATTCTTGCAATTATTATTGTTGAAAAAAAAATGTAATGTTTTTTGAATGGTATCAGGCTATGCAATTTTTTTTTCCGTGGATCTTTTTTTATACTTTGTATCCTATGCCTGAGTTGAAACAGTGGTATGGGTAATGAACCAAGCATTTACTGATAATGCCCCTGTATATGCCCAGATGGACCACCCAAGGCCTGTAGGAAATTGGAAGTTAAACCCCTTCGGTTATCCCTGTTGCCAGAGTGTGATCCCGTATAGGCCACATTATAATCAGCAATGAATGAGGATAGCTCCCTGGTATCAGTCCACTGGGAAACACAAAAAGCAATGTTTAATTCTCTGATTCCGGCCATTAACAACTCCAGATTTAGGAAGAAGGAGCTGATGGACAGGCTGGGAGAAGCTGAGGCTGTCCTGATTAGGGACCACTCAGTGTCCACCAGACGTTCCTGACAGCCAGCCTAGAGGTTATACTCCACAACCTTATATCAGGAAACACCATTCTTTTGAGTGAGCCAAGCAATGTGCGCGTTTGTTGACACACATAGCACAGGAAACCCGGGGATCAAGTACAGTTTTGGCTACTAATGACAAGGGGAAGCAAAATACCTCTTACTTCATAAGATAATATGATCATTTATATCATTTATATCATACACATATACACACACGAGATGGATGTGTGTGCAGCAGTATTTGATGGACGTGGACTTCCCAGACCTTACAAAGCTACAGACTGAGGAGCTTGATGCGTCTATTACATTTGGAGGGGATCCAGGCCAATCACCTGGCATAGACGGACTGCTGGTTGACATATATAATAGATACTGCTATACTTAACGTGGCCCACAGTGCATCAGTCTATATAATATATTGCAGACTTGTTTCCTTCATCAGCATGTCGGGCACTAATTGTTATTCCACTTAAAGAGGAGAAAATACAACTCTGTGAAGTACTCACCTGTAGAGCTGATATTATATGCATACAGCACGTCCTGCTCCAGACATAGTCATAACGTGTGGGTAATCCTCCGCCTCCAGTGCGGTGCACTGCAGACATGTAGAAAACAAGCTCCTCCCGGCCCTACATAAGCCGAGGGACCTCCCACAAATCTCCAGCATTGAAAAGCAGTGAGAAAGAGAAGCCGGGAGAACCAACCACCCAGAAAATGGCAATAATATCAATGATAACAATCACCGTACAGGGGATCCAGAACAAGGTTAACCAGGGTGGGGTGGAGCAGGACGTGCTGTATGCATATAATATCAACTCTACAGGTGAGTACTTCACAGAGTTGTATTATTCTAAGCATACAGCACGTCCTGCTCCAGACATAGTCATAACGTGTGGGACATCCAATAGCAGTGTCCATAAGTAGGGTGGGATCCCCGTGAAAAAAGGCACAGACAACAATAAAAGTGCTGTCACCTTAACCATGCTACCAAGAGCAACGAGAGCAATGCT
Organism: Gastrophryne carolinensis; assembly: GCA_027917425.1. Taxonomy (NCBI): domain Eukaryota; kingdom Metazoa; phylum Chordata; class Amphibia; order Anura; family Microhylidae; genus Gastrophryne; species Gastrophryne carolinensis. Next base: position 8,065,217 of record CM051237.1, read on the forward strand.
CTAACCTCAGCCTATGAATTCTTGCAAAGGCAGAACTGAACACAAGCAGCGAACTAGCCAGCTTGCTCAACAGAACCTAGTGCTGAAAGGCCCAAGCCAAGCACAAGTAGTAAGAGAGCACAAACCAAGAGAGAAGAAGAATCTTCCCCTAACGAGTAGGCCAGAGTAACAGCCTAACCATGCTACTGGAAAAAAAGGGCAGCCATGGCAACCTTAGAGCTCTCCCCATCTGGGAATATGAACCCAGGTTTCAGGCGAGACCAGCAGGAATACTGAAAAACAACGCTAACAAAGCTCAGCAAGAGCCGAGACGTTTACTTCAGGCTCAGAGGAACAAAAGCGACTGAGCAGGACCAAGCCAAAGGGCACCTACACCCGTGTTAGCAATCAGATCCGGTAGATAAGGATGGAGAAACCTATAAACCCCAAGGGCATAATCCCTACCAGGGACAAGAGACAGACCAGGAATCTCCAACACCTGATGAGGGATACAGATCCCTTTTGCTCAGAGTAAGCAAGACAATAGCCCAGAGACCGTAGGGTCTGGACTAAAGGAGAATAAGAACACCGCCTGGACCCAATTCGGCGTAAGGCGGAACACCCTCACCTCATGGTGTACAGATATATAACATATATATATATATATATATATATATATATATATATGACTAGGACCGCTAACAGAGCCATACTTTATGGCACATTTCTGACTGAAGCAACCGCCCCAGAAGAGCGATATGAGGGAAGGAACAGTTCAGACAAGAACCTGAATAAGACCCAAGGGAACCCTTAGCAGGGCATCCGGATAAGTAACCCCCCAAAAAGGGAGCATAGAATTCCCTGGGGAATGCACCTGAGCAATCCCTGAGGATTGCGTAACACAAAAGATTGAACTAGACTTCTGCAGTAGGTGAACAGGGCGAGCCCTGAAACCTTCAGAGCACTGAGTTGGGGAGCCAACTTCAACCGTGCTATAATAATTCTAGGACCCAGGGGTAGGGAACATCCCGCAGGAGAGAGAGCTAGTCCAAGCAAAGCAGACTAGAACAGCATACTCCAACATAGCCGGCAGAAAAGGGAGAAGAAGAGGAGGGAGCTAGGCCTAGCCCTCCAATAGAGAAAAGACACCCAGGGATACCCATCTCCAATAGGGTGAAAAGCAACCGACCAATCGCCTAAAAGGCCTGTAGGTAAGGGCGACGTAGTAGGGAGCCTGAATAGGCAGAACAGCCCTCTTGAGAGGGCATACAGTACGACTGTCTTCAGCAGAAAATCTGCGAACCACGCCCCGCTGGGCCACCCAGGACCCCCAGCATAACGGTTCTCCCTTTCTACTGCAATCTTATGCAGAACCCTGCCTGGCAGGGTGAAAGAAGTTAAGACATATAGAATATAATGTCCTGACAGAAGCAATACTAGGCACTCATGCCCAAGGCCAGAGAGTCCTGGGACAATAACCCAGGACAGAGTCCCTGTAATAGCAAAGGGGCCCCACAGGGCCACACCAGTAGGGACTCAGTGAGATACTAGAATAGAACCTCCTGCCACGTTAGGGCAGCCAGCCAAGCTAATACCAATGAAGTGCAAGGGATGTAAACCCCCACTTAGAACCGAACCGGAACCTTCTTGAAGGGTCAACCTGTTCCGAGACCTTCACAGATAAAAAGGGACAAGCCACTGTCCTCAGACTGACCGAGGGTCCCCAAAAAGGACAAGTCCTGAAGAGGAGTAGTCCAGCAAATTTGAGCCCACCAAAGGCTCAATGTGTCAACCAAAAAACCGTATGAAGATGGATCCCCTAAGGGGACCCCTTTAGGAACCACAGGGGATTTCAGAAGAAATAAGACCCCCCAGTCCACCTGCAAGACTTGGTACCCATGATGACCATCTACAGGGAGAAGAGAGAAGGAAGGAATAGTCCCAGACATCTTCCTTGAATTTACAACCTCAAAAGGAACCCCCGTAACAAGGGGGAGCATACTGACCTAGTTCCAGGGGTGCTGGAACCCTGTCCAGGATAAGTAACCTAAGGTGTCGCAGGGCCCAAGGGCTCCTGAAAATAAGAGACAGCATCTGGGCTGCCACCAACAGGCCCACCAGCTGCAAGGTGAAGGTAGTGTGACATCAAAGAGGGCAAGGCCCTTTCCATAACAAGTCCACATTTAGCAGAAGGAAGGTTCTAACATGAACCAATCTAAATGCCACCCCGTAGGGGGATACCGAACTGGGGAACACTAAGTAAGTGATGTGCCTGAGCACCAATCCACAGGACTCCCCAGGGAGCCACAAGTCAATAGCCAACACGGCCTGATGCAAAAATAGGAAGCAAGAACGACAATAACGTAGAACCTAGCGCAGACGCCACACGGGCACGTCCCGGACACCACTCCCATACTCGCCTTGGTGAGTCATCTGGGAGCAGGAGAGGAACCAAAAACAATACCCCAATGCGCAGAGTTGGACCTTCAACACTGGCTGGAAGTGGCCCAGGTGTCCTGAAGGCACAGGGGACTAAAAAGGGGTTATAAATCCTCACATGCATCAAGAGGTCCACTGGACAAGAGCGCCTGCGGCCCAACAGGTAGATACCATGTAGAAACTGCCTGTGAAGGTATAAATGCTAGGCCCCAGAATGCCAACCTGGGTCAGACTGCTTCATCCCGGAGGGGAAGGGTAATGTGGATGCAATCACAGGTCAGGGGCCAACCTGTAAGAGAGCCCAGACCCTACATGCCAAACTCGGCCTGCCTCAACTCCCGAAGGGAAAACAGGGACTAGAAAAACCCTGATAACCTTAGAAAAAGGACCGCCCAGCAGACTCCATACTGCATCCAGGGGGACTACCTCCTGTAACAACCTGAAAGAAGCATGGCGCCCTGCGATAGGAGCCCAGTGCTGCGGCAGTCCACTCGCCCAACAAGGCGAGGGCGTCCCTTCACGCTTGTGCGGTTTCGACAGATTTGGACTTCGCCCTGCCGGAGGTCCCAGGGCGTTGCCTGCCCCCCTGGGGCGGGTCTCCACTCCAAAAAGTTGGAAGCACACTTCTGGGTGGGGAAGGGGAAGGGGTGTCCCTGCCCCTGGGAGGCCGAGACGGCCTTCTGCTCGAGGGTGCCTTACTCCTTTTTTCCAAAAAGGTCCAAACGGGCCCCAAATAAGCGTCATCTCTAAAGGGAAGGCCAGTAAGGGCCTTTTTAGTATCATTGTCAGCCCCCCACTGTCGCAGCCAAGCAGGCGGCAAATAGCCACCACAAGAATCGAGGTTCTAGTGCACATTTTAACAGTGTCATCCATCGCTGAGAGAATAAACTCACAAAAACATCACAATCAGACAGTGCCAAGGGAGATCCTCCGGTTGGTGGTCAAGTATCTTCCTAAGAAGGGTCCTGGCGGTCACCGCAGTGACGGCCGCGGCACAGACCGGGCGCAGAGCCGTCCCTGCACACGAAAAGGCATGGGAAGCCAGTCTGTCAATGCGCTGGTCCACAGCATCCCGAAGGGTACGATGAGTAGAGGCTGTCATGAAGGGAGGGTTAGCAACCCCAATAATAGATGCATCCACCTCGGGAGGGACTGACTAGCAGCCAACCACATCGGGAGGAAAAGGGTACTTCCAATCCTAGACCCCCGGAACTCCTGTAAGTTCACAAGGTGATTCCCATTCCTTAGATATAAGAGCCTGGAAATGATCCTGCTCCAGAAATTCCAAGCGCGGCGTCGCCGTGTGGAAACTCTCCCTCTTGGGCTCGGGAGACTCTCCCGGAAGAGAGATGGACATTACTTCAAAGATCTTTATAAGTAATTCATCAGTGTCACACCGGCCCCAGGAACCAGGGCCAGAATTATCACGGTTCCAAGGTATCTCGTCTGAGGAACCGGAACCTGAGAACAGTCCACCTTCATCAGAAGGATCAAGGACCTGCATAGCAGCAGACTCTTCAGTTTCAGTGGGAAACATAGAACCAGGAAGCATCAGGGACCGCTTCTTTCCAGCGCCCAAGCGCTCCGCCAAACCAGGCATCACCTGCTCAGCCGTAGGTAGCCTGCGCGGCACCACCTGCTGGTCATCCCCGCTCAAGTGCGACTCATCAGAAGTGAGATTTAAACACGGGGAGACAGGTGTATTGAAGCAAGGTGCAGCCACTGGTAAACCTGATTGCAGGGCCAGTGCTTGTTCAGCACACGGTCCGCAGACCCGTGCTCTGTCAGCATCAGCATGGGGTGGTCCCCACGCAGTACACAGCCGGTCTTGTCCCCGCGGGACCCGGGACACATAATTCTGAGATGCCTCCATATGGTGATTATCAAAGCAATATGCCAGCAGGGATTTATGCTATAAGCGACCCCGGATGCCCCAAGACCCGCTAGGAATGTGGGAGAATATAAAAGTGAACCCGTTTAAGATATATATCAGGCCGGGGGATGCCACCGGAATCTTAGCGTCTGAAAGACATAAGGAGAAGAAGGGGTGTCAGAGCCATGCGCAGCCGGAAAAACATATAAAAAGGAGTCACCCGCGAGGGCACTTACAGACCAAGGGAGGAGGGGAACCGCCACCACGCACGCGCGCGTGAAGATCAGCAAAATGGCGCCCAGCGAACCTCGAAGGGCGGGCTCGATGCTCGGCCGTGATGCGGAGCGCGCCAATTCAAGTCCCCGCCCACTCCGAATGGCGCGAAGCTGTGAGGTAACGGCAAAGCAAGGATACAATCACACGCTTAAGGATTTGTAGAAAAACCATTACGTCTAGTAAGGAAAAGGCGCCACAGCATCTAGACAACGCAGCAAACTGTGCATAAAACATACGGCGGTAGCCGAAAACCAAATAAAGAGCAAGCAGCGCGGCTCTGACATTTCAATGTTAATGAAGGGCAGAAATAAGGCCATAAGCGTGATATATTGGTACACAGGGACCACCACACACATACCCCCCCCTTTCTTTTCCCACTAACTAGTTGGGGAAATGAGGGAGGATGGCGACCCTTTACACAGGGTCCATCGCTACACGGGGTACGGGGCAATAATGCAGGAGGGGCATCCACTAGAGGCTCACCATCAGCCTAAACCGCCTACCCTATGGTGGGGGATTGCGGTGGAGCATGGCTCCGTTAAGCACACGAGGTGCTGCCTACCTTCACCCGACCAAAGCAGCCCAGGCTGGGAGGCATATTCTTCACAGAGAGGACGGGTGGAAATTGTCCCGCAGGGCCTCAGGCTGTAAAGCCCCACTCGCCTGCGAGAGTGTGATACTTCATGTCTTCGCAGTTCCAGCACTGCAGAGAAATCTGGGGATTTGTGGGAGGTCCCTCGGCTTATGTAGGGCCGGGAGGAGCTTGTTTTCTACATGTCTGCAGTGCACCGCGCTGGAAGCGGAGGATTACCCACACGTTATGACTATGTCTGGAGCAGGACGTGCTGTGTGCTTAGAATAGATCCCCATGCTTGCTTTTCATATAGACTCATTTCATTAATCAACAGTGATTATACGATATGAGACTTTTATTTTACAAGTAATACACTTGGATCAGACAAGATTTATGCGGGGGAAGTCTGCGTCCATAAATTTGCACATAGCACTTGTTAATTCCCAGGTGGGTCATAGCAATGTGGGGCATTGGGGTGTGGTGTCCCTCGACATTGCCAGGGCCTTTGATTCCATAGAGCGTATGCACAGAATGGGATTCAGACCTGTGTTTCATAAGTCCAGCTGCTATACAGAAGCCCTAGAGCCTGTTTAGTCATTAACAGACTCTCTTTCCAAAGGGGAACAGAGGATGCATAGGGCAGAGCTGGGGGAAGAGGGATGTCTGAGGAAGGGCTGAGAGGAGTTGGATGGATGGGGGCAGATCTGGGAAAAGGGGGATGTCTGGGCCAGAGCTGGAAAGACAGAAATGGATGGGGACAAAGCTTGGAAGAGAGGGGTGAATGGGGCAGAGCTGGGAGAAAAAAGATGGGTGGGTTAGAGCTGGTAGGACAGGAGATGGATGGGGCAGAGCTGGGAGAACAGGAGATGGATGGGGCAGAGCTGGGAGAACAGGAGATGGATGGGGCAGAGCTGGGAGAACAGGAGATGGATGGGGCAGAGCTGGGAGAACAGGGGATGGATGGGGCAGAGCTGGGAGAACAGGAGATGGATGGGGCAGAGCTGGGAGAACAGGAGATGGATGGGGCAGAGCTGGGAGAACAGGAGATGGATGGGGCAGAGCTGGGAGAACAGGAGATGGATGGGGCAGAGCTGGGAGAACAGGAGATGGATGGGGCAGAGCTGGGAGAACAGGGGATGGATGGGGCAGAGCTGGGAGAACAGGGATGGTGAGAGCAGACCTCGGAGAAGAGATGGATGGAGGTAGAGCACAGAGGAGAGGGGTGGATGGAGCACCCCTCCCCCCACCAGTTGATTCCCCCCATTATAGACTCTAGGGCCGGTTTGTTCCTCTGTAACAGGGGCATCTCACTTTGCAATGCCCTGTGTGTGAAACCTCAGAGATCACCGCATGAGACTAAACCCTTCTGCATCCATCACCTCTCTCTGCGCTCCCGCGGTGCATGTGCCGGCCTCCATATTTCTGCCCGGCATTCTAATCTGATGCGGAAACGTGCATCATCCAATGGCGGCACAGGCTGCGTATGTGCAGCGGGATCGCCGTGAATTTTCCGGCAAACTGGGGGATGTCACATATTCCTGGGCCTGCAAGGGTTTAGCTCCACATTAAAGAGGAAACATGAACAGCCTAGAATCTTTAAAGTGGACCCAAACCTGGGTTGTCACTATTCCGGGTTCTGGTCAGTCCCCGGTTTGGGATGTCCCCGATCTGAGCCTCATCTACACAGTGACACCCACGGCAGCAATGTAACACTATACCTGCAGCCTGCCTCTGTCCCCCATAATTTATGCATTATTAAGCCCCGCCCATAAACCATGTGTGGAGAACCCGCCCCTCCTCCTCCACCACATAGAGCTCAGGGGGCACATGAAGGGTTAATGGCTCCCGGACCCGCAATGACCAGACACCTGCTGCCAGCACCGGAAACACCTCTGCTACTCCCGCCTCCTAACTCTGACGCCACTTCCGCCTCTTGGTCACCATAGCAACGTCATTGTGTAGCTCGGCGTTTGCTTATCTTTTCAAGTGTTTTGCAGCCATTTTGCCGTAGTCCTGTGTGAGAAGCAACGAGGGTTCTCGGTGCGGGGAGCGGCCATTTTGCCGTGGTCATGTGTGAGACGCTGTGTGTTCTTGTTACGGAAAGCGGCCATTTTGCCGTAGTCCATTGCGAGGTGTTGAAGCGGCCATTTTGCCGTAGTCCATTGCGAGGTGTTGAAGCGGCCATTTTGCCGTAGCCGAATTGTAGAAGGAGCGGGAACAGTGATATGAGGTAATGTCGGAGCTTTCTTCTCCTCACATCCTGCGGCTGAGGCCCATCCCAATATGTCACTGCAGAGGCCACACACACCCTCTAGTGGCGGGACCCCCACATTGTATAGTCACCCCACCCCCTCCTCAGGAGTCCCCCATATACACAGGCATCACCCCTCTGCCATAAGCCGTCACTGAGCTGTGATACTTTATACTTTTACCCTTCTGTCCCTCTCTTCTTGTTGTTGCCCTTGTCCCTCTGCTGCCCCCTCTTGTTTGTCATCTGCCCCTCTTGTCCCTTTTCTGCCCCCCTAATGTCTCTCTTTTGCCCCTTCTGCCCCCTCTTGTCTCTCTTCTGCCCCCGCTCTCCCCTTAGTCCCATCTCTGACCTTTCCTCCCTGGTACCTATCGGCTCTCTTTTTCTCGGCCTCCCCTGGCCCCTCTTCTGCCTATTTGCCCCAACTGCCCCATTGCTCATCTCCTGGTTCCCATCTGCCCTTTTATTTCCTGTTGCCTCTTTGTTGTCCTCTGCTGGTTTAGTTCTCGGCCTCCCCTTGGTCCTCTCTTGTTTCTTCTCTTTCTAATTGTTCTCTTCCATTGTTCCATTGTTCTCTGCCTCCCCTGTTCTCCTTTTACCCATGGTGCACCTTGGCCCTTGGTCCTCTTGTTTTCTTCTGCCCCGTGGTTCTCTTCCTTTCCTCGCTTCTCTTCTGTTTTTGCATTGCTGTGCTCCTCCTCTCTTCTTCCCTTTGGGCCTTTTCTGCTCCTTGGCTCTCATCGGCCTGCTCTTGGCCCTCTTCTGCCTCCCCTTAGTTCCCTGCTGCTGTTTGCCTATAGCCCCCCCCCTATTCCCAGAGGAGGCACCGAAGATGCCCCTCCTGAGGTGAATGAGCCAATCTCCTGCAAGGCACACAGCCATTCCTGCTCCAGAGGGAGGATCCTCAGGAACCCACCAGATGCTTGTGTTAGTTGCTGACATTCATGGGGCCTCTTCTCTCATTCTCACGTCTGGTTTGGTCACCAGTGATGGAGCATAATGGGCGGGGCCTATGTGATTACAGAGAGCAGGTGGCAGTACTTAGCTGATGTTGGCAGTGCGAGTAATAGCCCCACTGGTGGCAATAATGGTCTATGGAGGGCGTTGTATAAATGTGCCCCCCACAGCTGGATGCCATAGTGCAGAAAGCTCCTCCTGCCCCCATAAAACCGTTCGGATAAACATAGTGGTGAGATTGGGCGTCCTGCTCCCTCCAGGCCGTCTAGGGTCACAACCAACATCCACACCCAAACCCATGCTTCAAGCCAACCTGGAGGGGCAACTAGTAGCCACTTGGAAGTTGCAGATATGGGTCAGGGAGTGGTCATGGATGCCCCTCCTTTCACCCCTGTGGGCTATAGGGTGAGTAAATTCCATACCAACCTTTAAGACTTGGGGTTCTTATTCCAATAATAGCTCAGTTGTCCCAGTTTTGGTCCTCAAGCAGTTACAGTTATGTCCAAACCGGCCCTTCGTCAGCCCTTCAGGATGAGGAGTATTGGGGCAACAGATGTCAGCCCTTCAGGATGAGGAGTATCAGAGCAACAGACGTCACGCATGGCTCCAGGTTCTCCTCAGGGTTGCTGTGGCCATTCCTATCTCACATACAGTGGAGGGTCAGGACAGGGGTGAGCACTTGAGCCAGGGGAGAGATTTTGATGGCCCAGGGAAGGGGCGTGGCATCACAAGAACATGCTCCATCCATGTGATCTTGTTTGATAAGTGTTATCGTGTTCACTTCATAACTCAGTGGTGGAAAGTGTTATATAAAGGACCAGGGACCTGTTGCCCCCTGGTAGCGCCCTGGTTGAATTTCAGGTTGATGTATGCCCCCCCTACCCCCTTCCCCCTGCCTAAGTGAAAGATTACAAAAGTTAATTTTGGGATAGTGCCGGGGATTATTATTCTGACTCACCAGATGGCAGTAATGTGGATCCTGTAGACAGCTTCACCTTGTCTGTGTGCATCTGTGTCGGATGTGTTCTTACTCCATAAGGCTTGGCAGATAGCTTACTTGGCTGATGATGGAGGCGCGTAGATAAGTTCCAGAAGCTTTATTTCAGTACATAATCTTGCAATAAACACTTATTACAGCAGGAAAGTGTACGGTCAGTACAGCAGGAAAACTTGTGATGTAACCCAAACAGCAGGAGGTAAAAATACAATTCTGTGAAATACTCACCTGTAGAAATTGGTATTATACGTATACAGTACGTCCTGCTCCAGATATAGTACTTACACTTGGGTTATCCTCCGCCAGATGGCACTGCACTGCAGAGACATGTAAAACAGGCTCCTCCCGGCCCCTCAAATACCCAGGACCTCCCACAAATCCCCAGCATTGAAAAGCAGTGAACAAGAAGCCGGGAGAATTTAACCACCAAAACTGGTAACTATAACAATGATATTAATCACCATACAGGGGATCCAGAATAATGCAAAAAAAACAGGGTGGGGTGGAGCAGGAGGTACTGTATACGTATAATACCAATTCTACAGGTGAGTATTTCACAGAATTGTATTATTCTAAGTATACAGTACGTCCTGCTCCAGATATAGTACTTACACTTGGGACATCCAATAGCAGTGTCCATAAAGTAGGGTGGGATCCCCAACAAAAAAGGCAACAGCAGACAGTTAAAACCACTGTCACCTGCAAAACCTTGCGGCCAAGACAGCAAAAGCTGAGGCCCTAGCATCAGCCTTGTAAAACTTTGAAAAGGTATGAACAGAAGACCAAGTAGCTGCCTAGCAAACTTGTTCAACAGAGGCCTGGTGCTGAAAGCCCAAGAGGCACCAAAAGCACGATTAGAATAAGAAGTAAGGCGAAAGGGAAGATTCTTCCCCTTAGTGGAATAGGCCTGAGTAACAGCCTGACGAAATCATTCTCTAACAGCAGACTTGGCAGAAGCCAAAAAACCTTTCCTAGGACCAGAAGGAACCATCCCATCTAATTAATAACCAGGCCCAAAGCCGCCTAGCCCCCCGAGATCAGACGAGATCGGGCGCATACAGGATGGAGAGGCCGTAGGCCCAAAGGAGCATCAGTTCTCCTAAAGGACACAGTGACTACCAAGGAAAACTTCCCACACCTGTCCAAGGAATGCAGACCCCTTTCCTCAGCGTTGCTAGGAATAAGGCACAGAAGGAAGAACAATATCTTGAATCAATGAACATAAGACACCACTTTAGGCAGAAGGTCCGGCTTAAAGCGGAACACCACCTATCCAGGTGTATCTCAAAGAATGGGGGCTAGATAGACAGAGCCACCAGCTCAGACACACGTCTGACCGAAGTAACAGCCACCAGAAGGACAACCTTGAGTATAAGAACAGCCAGACAGCATCCTGAATAGGTCCAAAGGGAATGCCCTGCATCAAATCCCAATAGGGACCCTAGGATTACGTGGGGGACGCAAATGAGTATCCCCTTGAAAGAAAGTCTTAACCCAGGAAAACTGAGCAAAAGATTACTAAGGAAGGCGGACAGGGCAGAACCTGACCCTTCTGAGTACTGAGTTGGAGACCCAACTCCAACCCATGCTGTAATAACTCTAGAACCCTGGGAACAGAGAACGCCCGACAGGGAAGAGACCTAGACTCACACCAATCAATATGGGTACACCATACCCCATAATGGATGGAAGAAGAAGAAGCTTGCTCCTAGTCTTCCCATAGTCTCAATCACCGAGACTTGTCTCCATCAAGATGGATGTTTCAGCAGTCAGGCCGTCAAGGCCAGAGTCTGTAGATTGGGGTGACGTAAGGGACCATGAGTGAGCAGAGCTGGCACTCCTGGCAGAACGTACAGATCCACTGCCCTCTGTACCACGTCTGCGAACCACACTCTTCTTGGCCACCCGGGGGCCACCAGAATCACTGGCCCCCTTCCAGAGCAATCTTGCGCAGAACTCTGCCTAGCAGGGGGAATGGAGAAAAGACATACACAACAGAATGTCCTTCCATGACGTTACTAAGGCATCATGACCACGGCCAGAGGATCCTGGAACAGGGGACAAGGGCCGAGAGCTAGTGATAGTGACGGGACACAAACAGATCCACAACTGGTTAGACCCCTTTATAGAGACACGGGGATTAGCACACCCTGTCGCAGAGGGACCCCCACCGGAGCGAATACCACTGATATGCAGGGAACATTGTCCTCCACCCAGATCAGGATCAGAGACACTTCCTAGAGGACCCTCCTGCTCCGGGTCCCTCCCTGATGATTAATGTAGGCCACTGCCGTCAGACAGACGGAGCGCCCCCGAACAGTCAGGCCTTGAAGAGGGGTAGTCAAGCGAGTTAGAACTAACCTGAACGCTAACTGTTTCAAACATTGATAGGTGTATGGACCTCCTAAAGACCCCACCTCCCCTGGAACCTCAGGGAGTTTCAGAAGAAAACTTCCCCCCCACAACCTGATAGATTGGCATCCATGGTGACCGTCTCCAGGAAGGGAACTGCCCCCAGACAGGTTCTTTGAGTTCGTCCACTCCAAGAGGGACCTCCTTACCATGGGGGAAAGCACACAGACCCTGCTCCAGGGATGCTGGATCCTTGTCCTGTACTAACAATAGGAGCAGTTGCAGAAGGGCCCCAGGGGGGCTGAGCATAAGGGACCGCTTCGGGGCAAGCCACCAACGGGCCCACCAGCTGCATCCCTGCCTGGTGGAGGGACGAGGACAGCTATGAAGGACTGAACCCATGCAACCCCATTGTCCACTTTATTGCTGAGAAGGAAGATTCTCACCTGAACAGTATCCAGATCCATTCCTAGGAATGGAGTTACCAATGAAGGGGACAACGAGGACTCGGGGTGATTGATCACCCATCCAAATGAATCCCAATGGACACCACCAGCCGAATATTCCACTCAGCCTGACGTAGAGACTGGGAAGTGATAAGGTCGTCCAGGTAGGTCATCGCGCGGACGCCCCTTTGTCTCCTCAGAGACATCACCCCCATCAGCACCTTGGTGAGCACTCTTGAGAGCTGAAGAGATAACAAGACCACAAATAAGCAGTGTTGAGCTTCCAACGCGAACCTGCAGAACCTCGGTGTCCAGAAGACACAGGAATGTGAAAATAAGCATCTTTGATCTCCACATACGGCAAGAAGCCCCCAGGGCACAAGGAGCTGATGGCCCATCTAAAAGTATTCATGCAGAAACTGCCTGCAATTGACGAATCACCGAAAATCTGTGAATCCAGCATGGGCCAGACTGACCCATGCTTTTGGGGAACTGTGGAAAGGTTGGTGTAGCGGTCCCTGCCTTTGCCTGTTAAGGGCAATCTGCAAGTGACCCCCAGACCCCGCAGGCCTTGCATGGCCTGCACCAGCACCTGAACAGAGACAGGGACCAGAAGACCTGATAATCTTGGGGGAGGCCGCGCAGCAAACTCTATCTTGTATCTGGAGGACACTACCTCCTGAATCCACCAGTATGAGGCGTGATGCCTCCTGACAGGAGGAAAGTGCTGCAGCTGTCCCCTCACCCAAACGGTGAATCTGCGTGAGCCCCCGCGAAGGACACCCCTGGTTCTTGTTTAACACTATGGTAGGGGGTAGGAGGGGTGCCATGGCCCCGAAGGGGCCGAGACAGCCGCCTGCGTTGGGGTAACTTAGCCTTCTTACCAAACAGGTCTAGACGGGCCCCAAACAGGCGTAGCCCTATGAAAGGAAGCCCGGTAAGAGCCTTCTTTGCAGCATCGTCAGCACCCCACTGTCGCAGCCAGAGCAAGCGACGTATAGCCACCACAAGGGCAGAAGTTCTTGCACACATTCTAATGGTGTCATCCAATGCTAATAAGATACATTTTACAAACACATCACAACTGGAGAGTGCATTAAACACATCCCAGGGGAGATCATCAGGGAGACGATCAAGCATTTTTCTGATGAGGGTTCTAGCGGCCACGGCAGTAAAAGCCGAGGCACAGACCAGGCGCAGCGCCGCCCCTGCACATGCAAAGGCGTGGGAGGCCAGCAGGTCAATGCGCCGGTCCTCAGCATCCTGAAGGGTAGCATAAGCCGGGGCTGTAATAAAGGGGGGGTTAGGAACCCCTATGATCGGGGCATCCACCTCGGGGGGGGGGATGACCAACATTAACCACCTCAGGGAAAAAAGGGTACTTCCTATCCCAGTCCCCTGGGACCCCTGGAAGTTTACTGGGGCACTCCTATTTCTTGAGCACAAGGGTATGGAAATGCGCCTGCTCCAGAAATTCCAAACGTGATGTTGCTGTATGGAAACGCTCCCCTCTTTGCTTGGGAGCCTCACCAGGGAGAAACATAGACAGAACCTAAAAAACCTGGATCAACCAATTGTCAGTGTCACTCTGGGCCCAGTATTCAGGGTCAGAATCGTCATGACTCCTCGACCTCTCATCAGATGAGCCTGAGTCAGAGAAGAGCTCTCCTTCATCAGAAGGGGTATAGCCACATAGAGTGGTAAACTCCTCAGTTCCCATAGGAAAAACAGTAACTTGAGGCGTCAAGTGCCGCTTCTTACCAGGGCCCTTGCGCTCTGACAACCATGCAATAATCTGTACAGCCGTAGGCAGTCTGGAAGACACAACAGGCTGAGAATCCCCAGTTGTATGCGACTCAGCAGGAGTGAGATTTAAGCTCGGGGCAATAGGTGAAGAGAAACGAGGTGCAGCCACAGGCAGGCCTGATTGCAGGGCCAGCGCTTGCTCGGCACAGGGTACGCAGACCCGTGCCCTGTCAGCGTGCGGTTGTCCACACGCCATACACAGCCGGTCTTGTTCCAGGGGGACCCCGGTCACATTATTCTGAGATGCCTCCATATGGTGATTTTTTAGACTCAATATGCCGGTAGGGATTGATGCTATAAAGCAACCCTGGATGCCCCAATGGCCCGCTAGGGAAGTGGGAGTAATTTACAAGGCCCGCTATTAATTACACCGGGCCGGGAGAAGCCAATGGATTCACCAGTCTGAAAGACACTATAAGAAGAGAATGGTGTCAGAACCGAAAACACTACAATGAGTATAAAGTCGCCCGCGAGGGCACTTACGGACCACGGTAAGCAAGATCGTCACACGTGCGCACGAACAGACAAAATGGCGCCGAGTACCTCGAAGGGGGGGCCAGAGCGTGCCATGACGTGGAGCGCACCAGGCCAGGCCCGCCCTCCCGATAAGAGCGAAGTCCAACCAGCAGCCAATGAGGACACAGAGGCGTCTGAGGTAACGCCCGGCGCGGAACATCCAATGAAGGAAAAAGCGCGTGCGGCGGCAGTTATACGAGTAAAAATACAAAACCGTGCGGCGGCTGACACCATATATACAAGTCCAAAAGATAGTACAAAGCCATATGTGTAATCACAATACACTGACACCACACACACCCCTCCTCCCCTTTCTTTCCCCCTGGCTACGGGGGGAACGAGGGACGATGGCGGCCCTTCATACAGGCCCACCGCTACACGGAGCATGGGGCAATAATGTGGGAGGGGCATCCCATAGAGGCTCACCATCAACCTATACCGCCTACCCTTTGGTGAGGGACTGCAGAGGAGCAGGGCTCCATAAGCACGCATGGTGCTGCCTACCTTCACCTGGCCAGCGCAGCCCAGGCTGGGAGGCACATCACAAAGAGGACGGGTGGGAATAGTCCAACAGGGCCGCAGGCTTTAATAGCCCCGCTCACCTGCGAGAGAGTGATACTTCATGTCTTCGCAGTAAGCACTGCAGAGAAATCTTGGGGGATTTGTGGGAGGTCCCCGGGTATTTGAGGGGCCGGGAGGAGCCTGTTTTACATGTCTCTGCAGTGCAGCGCCATCTGGCGGAGGATAACCCAAGTGTAAGTACTATATCTGGAGCAGGACGTACTGTATACTAAGAATAAGACTGTAGACTGCAAAGTGGAACAGCAAGTGTGATGCAAACTGAAAATGGCTGAGGGAGAGAGGAAGAAGCGAAGAGCTGCTTGCATCACAGCTAGACTAAGGGAGCCAGGAAGGGACAAAAGGCAGTGAAAGGCACTGTCATGAATCAAAGAGGTTTTATGCCTTGAGCCAGACCGGATTTTGATCGTACTGCCTACAATCGTTTTACCCACGCACACGGGTCTTTGGAAAAGCCACCACCACTGGCCTTTATTAGCCATTAGACACTACATACACACACACACAGATCTCAAGCTAAGATCTCTCCTTATGCAGTTAATATACCCAATCGCACCATAAGGGCCTGGGCCGGGGTATACAGCTATAAAGTCACACCCCGATTTTCCGATTGTGAAGTGATCTCACACCCCTAGAGCAGCACGAGTAGCGATAGACACAGGGCACAAGATTTAGCACACATACAATGTCTCTCCTGAAGTTGAGCGGGTTAGCACACAGAAGACCACTTTATAAATCTTTAGGAGTTAATTCACCCATAAGGAGCAGTGCATGTAAAACAAAGATGTACAATAAAAATAAGACATATAAAATACGGCAAGATGCTTATAAAATAAAAGGGAGAAACAGAAATCTTTTACCTCGTGTGAAGATAATGTCCTGCTGTGAGGGGTACAAGGAAAGTAATGATAACAGCCTTTTTATTAGAAGCAATCCCCTGGCATGTCATGTCATCTGTGCCCATCTCTCTCATTTTTAAACTGGTTATAGGGGCGGGCAGCATGCTGGATGTAGCCAATTGGGTTTCAGGGGAGTTCCATTGTAAAAGTTATTCTTTAATGTCTATTTTCTTTGGAAGAGAGGTGTACAGCAAATGTCTCATTCACTGCTTTGTAGTAAGTAGATGTCAATTACCACATAGGGAGGTGTCCCCTGACTCAGGCACAAGAGGCCTAGTTAGTGCAAGGCTGTAAAGTGGCTTGTTCTTCTGTCCTGTCATATGTAAATGGCTTCCTGTTGGTAACTCCAGACAAATGTACTGGCATGCTTCTGATTGACAAGGCAGGTTTAACAACCATAGTTTTGGTGATATTTTTATCTGGCCATATATTTTATATATCCTCATAGGCATATTGCTTAGACCACGTAAATGAACACTATAACAGACATTTACCTCTGGGTAAATAAAGCACAGGTCGTGGAACATGACAAATATAATCTCACCAAGTGAAACATGGATCATGGAATTTGTCAGTCTGGAGATGGGCCCCACCCCATCATTGCTTACCATAGTCACCTGATGCCACAGGGGCAGATCTGACACTCGATTTACAGTCCCCAGGTTTGGTGACACCAATCTCCTAGAGCAGAGGAGTTCTCCCCACCATGATGAGGTCATCTTAGGTGAAGGTTTAACATAGGCCTACTTCTGCTTTTCTGTGTCACTGTTGCTGATTTGCCTGGAGGACACTAACAAGATTAACTCTTAAAGCAGACCAAAACCCACATTTTTACCTAGCATCCCCTGAATTGCCCCCCACTATGAAGAGGACCACATGCCAATTCTTAGTGCTTCTGCTTCACTCTAATCCTAAATGGCGCCTGTTTTAGCTGTAAAGTTCCGCCTCCTCCATTTATTGCCACACTGTTGTGTTCTTTAAACCTTTGTTAATAGCAAGTTCACTTGAATTGTCATAACAAAATCAGCAGCAGCAGTTCCCCTGCTTGTGACAGTTGAAGAAAAACTCCCCAAAACTCACCTGTCCCCCCCCCCATGCATGATACTGAATCATTGTCATCAATAACATTAGTTCCTGCACCCACTCAAACCTGAGACGACACCTCACCCGTTTTCTCCTGGTCACTGCCTGGTCTTGAAGCACCCGGGAGGCATCCCAGGTTCCCAGGCTGCTGCCTGGATTTAACCAACATAACCCACAAAGCAAAGCAGAAGGAAACCCAGCGGCACTTCCTCTTTGCAGGTCACTGGCAGATCCATAGGACACCATTAAGGGGGGAAGTTGAGTTTCAAAAAGGTAAATGAATTTTCATGTGCAGCAATGTGAATTTCCCTGATAAAGGATTCATATGAGCACTGTTTCTTGCACGAGTGTTGGTCCGGTTGAAGTCAATTTCAGTTTTCCGACCACACGAAGTGCAATGAAACTGAGTGTAATGCCAGCAACATTCAGGTTATCAAAAAATATCCCAAGCTCTGAACATGTCCCAGAGCACTGTGCAATCCATCATCTGTAAATAGAAAGTATATGTCACAACTGCTAACCTTCCCAGACATGTCCGCCCACCATCCACTGACAGCCCTGGCAAGGAGAGCAATAATTACAGGAGCAGCCAAGAGGCCCAGAGTCACTCTGGAGGCACTTCAGAGATCCACAGCTCAGGTGAGAGAATCTGGTCACAGGACGACTACAAATCTGCCCTTTATGGAAGAGTGGTGAGAAGAAGCATTCTCTATTATGGGATGGGTATGATCAGACCCTTCAGTTGTGTGTTGGTGCTGGTGAAACATCTCAGCATCTGGCTTCTTATGTATCTCAAAGGATCCAAGTGGTTATATCAGATCTTCTTTCATGTCTTCTAGAGTCAGCCCGACGGACAGAATTTAATACAAAGACGCGAAAGTCTCTCCAGAGACGCCATGATGGAGGCTCAGCGGCTCCTCTCATCACAGGGTAAGAGGCGGGGTTTCCGGTTACAGGGGCGCTTGACTGTTATTATCACAAACCCCTTCAATGTGCTTCCCCATTACTACACACACATACTCAATCTGGGGCCCGAACTCTCATCTTTCTTCACAGACCCTGGAGACTCTATAGAGAGAAATGTGAAAACTGAGGAGGAGGAAGAAGCATTGGTGAAGGATGAAGAGGAGGAATTTCCTCTACAGATCAGCCCAGGTAATAAACCTATAGAAATGATTTCCCTATTCCCCCTGTTTGGTCACCCTACACACAATCTTGTGTTACTCTCATCTTTAGTCACAGACCTTGAAGCCATTTCAGTGAGAAATGTGAAAACTGAGGAAAAGGAAGAAGCATTAGTGAAGGATGAAGAGGAGGAATTTCCTCTACAGATCAGCCCAGGTAATTAACCTATAGAAATGATTTCCCCAGTCGCCCTGTTTGGTCACTACACACACTATTATGTGCCCCATACACACATAAGGGGCATTACTCTCATCCTCAGTCACAGACCATAAAGTCATTTTTATTATTATTATTATTATTGTTTATAAAGCAACATCGTATTCCTTGGGGCTGTACAAGGTAGAAGTACAGGGGCAAGACAAGTAAATACTTATAATACAACAATGATGACTGTAGCGATAACCCTTATCGCCGGAGGGCTTCACCGCCCGAGATGTCCTTTTCCCAATGGTGAGAGGTGCTGCAGGAATCCCAGAGTCATCCGTGAGGACACAGGAACAGCCCTAGTGAATTGTAGTGAATTGTAATATAGCGTTTCCCCCAATAAGAGACAGAAATCAGTATTGAGGGTGAAGATGAACTGAACTTTATTAGTGCCACACTGGACCTTAAATGCAAATCACCATGCAAGGGGACCTCCCCCATGGACCTGATGGAGGACTGCATGACAAACACACAGACCAATGGGAGCAGGACACACAATCCCTCAACTCTGCCGGTAACACAATCAGCCACACAATGGCAGTCTGTAACACAATCAATCATCACAATGAGATTGTCTGTAACGCAATCAAGAGCATAATGACATTGTCTGTGACGAAAATTAGTCTATGCAAAAGTCCAAGGGCAGAAACAATGTCTTTAAAATCCAAAAGGCATAGAGTCTGTCACAATGACAATGTGTATAAAACCCACAATATTATGAATGAAATGTAATAGCCAAGTAAATAAACACAAAGATGCAGGAATACATCAGGAGAGAGGGTCCTTCCCTTGCAAACCTACAATCTAAAGGGAGGGGATTTGAGACAATAGGCCATGTCACAAAGAATATGTACTAAGCAGGTGCCCAGTGTTCTGAGGGATAAGACTGTAAGATGGGTGGGTTAAGTCAGATGATAGATTCTTCTAAATAGGTGGGTTTTAAGGGCAGTTGAGTGGAGTGGAGCAGCACGTGTGAGGTCCTGGACTCAAGAGTGGGAGGAGGTGATCAAGGTAGAGGACAGGAGAAGGTCATGAGAAGACCGGACTGCATCTGGGTTGGCATTTTTGAACTAGTGATGACATGTATGAGGAAGCGTGGTTGTAGAAAGCCTTGTAGTTTAGGTTAAGTAATTTAAACTAAATTCTTTCAGAAAGTGGGAGCCAGTGGAGTAACTGACAAAGAGGAGCAGCAGAGGGAGGGCGATAAGATAAGTAGATGAGGCAGGTAGCAGAGTTGAGGATTGTAGGGGGGCCAGTCTGTTAACTGGTAGACCACTGAAGACAGTGTTGCTGTAGTTTAGATGGGAGATGATCAGGACATGCACTAGAATGTTAGTGATATCGGGTGAGTGAAAGGGACAAATGCGGGCAATTTTCCAAGTGTACAGCACGGCCTGTTTCATTTCAATCATCACTTCTGGGTATTCCGCCACAAGGTGGCGCAGTTGACTCGAGAAGATTTGTGGCTCCTCCCGGCTCTTTAAAATGCCAGGAATCACCCATAGACCCCCAGTGTTTCTCTGCAGTCACACTGCGAAGACCAGAAGATGGCTCTCTATGTTTTCGTAGGCGAGCGGGGCAACCAAGCCTGGGGCCCTGTAAGCCTATTCCCACCCACTTCCGGACCCTCCTGCCTCCCAGCCTTAGCTGACGAATCGGGTGATGGTAAGGGAGCACCGCAGAACCTATGTACTGAAGGGTAGCCGGCCATAGGCATATGGTGAGCCTATAGAGGGATGGGAGAAACCACTGCTGCCTGTGTGTCCCTGTGTTCAGGGGTGAGTTGCGTATTGCCTTTGGGGGTCGTGATTTTGTTCCCGGGCGCTCCTCTCCCTTCTTCTGTCCTGCATACCCCCTCTCCCTTCCCCCCCCCCGTTCCCCTGGTCCGCTGACGCCGTTCCCACCGCCGTGTCCCCCCTTTCCTCCTCCCCCTCTCCCTGGCGTGGCCGTTGTCGGGGGGGTGGCGGCGTGCGCTTGTCTGTTGGACTCCTTCCCTGCCGCCGCGGGCGTACTGCGCTCCATGGTGGGAGCCCGCCCCTTGAGGTTCTTTTGCTGCACCCCGTCTTGCTAGGGAGGTCGCAAGTTGGCTGCAGGCTCCTAACCACGCTGTCTGCATCATCCTGTGTGTCTGCCTGTATCTTCTGCACGCACGGCGCTCGCCTTTGCAGTTGGTCCGTGAGTCTTTCTGCGAGGGTTACATTGTTGGTGCATGTGCTGCGGGATACCCATGGGGTGTTCATGTTTATGTCTTACAGGTGGGGTAGCAGTGTTGTGGTTTCTCCCGGTCCAATCCCTCCCCCCCGTCCCTTCTCCATTGGGCATCCCTTGGGGGCATCCCAGGTGGCTTTTCTTAGCATTTACTCTGTGTTGGCCTATTGTGCCTCTGATAATCAGCATTTGGAGGCTTCTGGGGATAGCGAGCTTGGGGGCCCCTCGGGGCAGGCTCGGCTGTGTGTTATGTGCGGGGCATCCCCTTTGAGTGGTGGTGGCGCGGTTTGTGTTCCGTGCGCCCAAAATATTATTGCGGAACAGGTTGGGATGAGTGCTTCTCTTTCCAGTCCTGCTCTCCCTTTGGCACCCCCTACTCCCCTGCGTCTGCATTTAGCCCCCAGTGAGGGGGAAGCTAGCAGGCGGTCGCAATCAGAGGCAAGGCCTCTAGTAAAAAGCGTCATCTAGACGCCGAATTGTCCCTCTTTGCCGATGAGGACGCATGTACGGCGGCTGTGACTCCCCGGAGGAGGGGGAGTTGTTCCGTGACTCGGACTCCTCTGGGGATCGTCAGGGCGAGTACGATAGTGATCTAATGTCCTCCTCGGATGAAGTTACCTGGCTCCCGGATGATACCGATAGACTCTTGTCGGCTGTTTTTGATACACTACACATCGCCCCCCCCCCAAAGGTGACGAAGTAGAAGCAGGGGAGCTCTTCCGCCCTGGCAAGCAAAGCTTGGAGTTCCCGGAACAGGGCCATTTCTCAAATATGGTTCTTAAGGAGTGGGAACGCCCTAATAGGTTACCCTCGGGGCCCAAGGGGCTGGATAGAAGGTATCCCTTCTCAGCCGATTTGGTTAAGCACTGGTCGTGCCCACCTGAGGTGGACGACCCGGTCCTGGGGCTATCTAACGGTCATGTCGTCTCCCGACACCACAACCTTGCGTGATAGCGCTGACCGGCATATGGATCAGCTGGATACCAAAAAGGCTACCTTAAGAGTCAGAATTGGCAAAGCAGCCTCACTCATAGGCTCGAAGGGAGGACCCTGTAGAGCAGACAACACCAATTTTAAATCCCAAACCGGTAGCAGAGGCTTACGCGGCGGACGAACATGAATAACTCCCTGGAAGAAGGTTTTAACAAGCCTGTGATTGGCAAAGGATCTTTGGAAAAAAATTGCCAGAGCCGAAACCTGTCCCTTGAGAGTACCAAGTTGAAGACCTGAATCCAGACCATGCTGTAAAACTCCAGAATCCTGGGAAAGGAAAAAACCCGACAAGATAGAGACTAGGACTCACACCAGGCAATGTAAGCATGCCAGACCCTGTAGTAGATAAAAGACGAAGACTTCTTCCTAGCCCTAATCATAGTATCAACAACAGAGGCCGGCAACCCCTTGTCCATCAAGATGGAGGTTTCAGCAGCCAAGCCGTCAAAGCCAGCGTTTGTAAATTGGGATGGCGCAGCTGTCCCTGAGTGAGAAGATTTGGATCCTTGGGCAAGACGTACCGATCTACTGCCAACTGCACGACGTCTTCGAACCACACCCTCCTTGGCCAACAGGGGGGCAACAGGTTGGTTGGTATCCCCTCCTGGACTATCTTGCGCAACACCCTGCCCAACAGAGGAAAGGGAGGGAACACATAGAGGAGCCGAAACTCCGCCCAAGGTATTGCTAGCGCATCCATGGCGAAGGCCAGAGGATCCTGCGACAGGGAGACAAACGTGGGAAGCTTGTGGTTGTGATGGGACACAGAGAGTGAAGGGGGAAGCTAGCAGGCGGTCGCAATCAGAGGCAAGGCCTCTAGTAAAAAGCATCATCTAGATGCCGAATTGTCCCTCTTTGCCGATGAGGACGCATGTACGGCGGCCGTGACTCCCCGGAGGAGGGGGAGTTGTTCCGTGACTCGGACTCCTCTGGGGATCGTCAGGGCGAGTACGATAGTGATCTAATGTCCTCCTCGGATGAAGTTACCTGGCTCCCGGATGATACCGATAGACTCTTGTCGGCTGTTTTTGATACACTACACATCGCCCCCCCCAAAGGTGACGAAGTAGAAGCAGGGGAGCTCTTCCGCCCTGGCAAGCAAAGCTTGGAGTTCCCGGAACAGGGCCATTTCTCAAATATGGTTCTTAAGGAGTGGGAACGCCCTAATAGTCACTTCCGTTGCGCGCTGTTGGAACGCAGATGCGTTCCATACACACATGTTTCAGCTTAACTGATCAATGGACGATTGAGATAGATACTTAAAGACGTGGACACAGTAGGCGGGGTTTCCGGTTACAGGGGCCCTTGACTGTTATTATCACAAACCCCTTCAGTGTGCTTCCCCATTACTACACACACATACTCAATCTGGTGCCCGAACTCTCATCTTTCTTCACAGACCCTGGAGACTCTATAGAGAGAAATGTGAAAACTGAGGAGGAGGAAGAAGCATTAGTGAAGGATGAAGAGGAGGAATTTCCTCTACAGATCAGCCCAGGTAATAAATCTATAGAAATGATTTCCCTATTCCCCCTGTTTGGTCACCCTACACACACTCTTGTGTTACTCTCATCTTTAGTCACAGACCTTGAAGCCATTTCAGTGAGAAATGTGAAAACTGAGGAAAAGGAAGAAGCATTAGTGAAGGATGAAGAGGAGGAATTCCCTCTACAGATCAGCCCAGGTAATAAACCTATAGAAAGGATTTCCCCAGTCGCCCTGTTTGGTCACTACACACACACTATTATGTGCCCCATACACACATAAGGGGCATTACTCTCATCCTCAGTCACAGACCATAAAGTCATTTTTATTATTATTATTATTATTATTGTTTATAAAGCAACATCGTATTCCTTGGGGCTGTACAAGGTAGAAGTACAGGGGCAAGACAAGTAAATACTTATAATACAACAATGGTGACAATGTGTATAAAACACACAATATTATGAATGAAATGTAATAGCCAAGTAAATAAACACAAAGATGCAGGAATACATCAGGAGAGAGGGTACCCCCCTACTCCCCTGTGTCTGCATTTAGCCCCCAGTGAGGGGGAAGCTAGCAGGCGGTCACAATCAGAGGCAAGGCCTCTAGTAAAAAGCGCCATCTAGACGCCGAATTGTCCCTCTTTGCCGATGAGGACGCATGTACGGCGGCTGTGACTCCCCGGAGAAGGGGGAGTTGTTCCGTGACTCGGACTCCTCTGGGGATCGTCAGGGTGAGTACGATAGTGATCTAATGTCCTCCTCGGATGAAGTTATCTGGCTCCCGGATGATACCGATAGACTCTTGTCGGCTGTTTTTGATACACTACACATCGCCCCCCCCCCAAAGGTGACGAAGTAGAAGCAGGGGAGCTCTTCCGCCCTGGCAAGCAAAGCTTGGAGTTCCCGGAACAGGGCCATTTCTCAAATATGGTTCTTAAGGAGTGGGAATGCGCTAATAGGTTACCCTCGGTGCCCAAGGGGCTGGATAGAAGGTATACCTTCTCAGCCGATTTGGTTAAGCACTGGTCGTGCCCACCTGAGGTGGACGCCACGGTCCTGGGGCTATCTAACACTTCGGTCATGCCGTCTCCCGACACCACAACCTTGCGTGATAGCGCTGACCGGCATATGGATCAGCTGGCTACCAAAAAGGCTACCTTAAGAGTCAGAATGGGCAACGCAGCCTCACTCATAGGCTCGAAGGGAGGACCCTGTAGAGCAGACAACACCAAGTTTAAATCCCAAACCGGTAGCAGAGGCTTACGTGGCGGACGAACATGAGTAACTCCCTGGAAGAAGGTTTTAACAAGCCTGTGATTGGCAAAAGATCTTTGGAAAAAAAATGCCATAGCCGAAACCTGTCCCTTGAGAGTACTAAGTTGAAGACCTGAATCCAGACCATGCTGTAAAACTCCAGAATCCTGGGAAAGGAAAAAACCCGACAAGATAGAGACTTGGACTCACACCAGGCAATGTAAGCATGCCAGACCCTGTAGTAGATAAAAGACGAAGACTTCTTCCTAGCCCTAATCATAGTATCAACAACAGAGGCCGGCAACCCCTTGTCCATCAAGATGGAGGTTTCAGCAGCCAAGCTGTCAAAGCCAGCGTTTGTAAATTGGGATGGCGCAGCTGTCCCTGAGTGAGAAGATTTGGATCCTTGGGCAAGACGTACCGATCTACTGCCAACTGCACGACGTCTGCGAACCACACCCTCCTTGGCCAACAGGGGGGCAACAGGTTGGTTGGTATCCCCTCCTGGACTATCTTGCGCAACACGCTGCCCAACAGAGGAAAGGGAGGGAACACATAGAGGAGCCGAAACTCCGCCCAAGGTATTGCTAGCGCATCCATGGCGAAGGCCAGAGGATCCTGCGACAGGGAGACAAACGTGGGAAGGTTGTGATGGGACACAGGGAGTGAAATATTTCGTTGTTGAGGGACCATTCCCCTAACCGAGACGTTCCCCTGCTCAGAGAGTCTGCCTCCAGATTCTCCATGCAAGGGACATTCTCTTCCGCCCAAGACGGAATCAGGGACACTTTCTTGAGGGCTCGCTTGCTCCGAGTCCCTCCCTGATGATTGATGTAGACAACCGCCGTTTGGTTGTCCGAGCGGATCTGCACAGCCCGACCCCGAAGGTGGTGGGTCAACTGAGAGAGAACCAACCTGATCGCCCGCAGTTCTAGAATGTTGATGGGTGCATGGGCCTCCTGGGGGCCCCACTGACCCTGGAATTTCAGAGACTTCCAAACTCCCCCCCCAACCAGTCAGACTGGCATCTGTGGTGACAGTCTCCCAACATGGAGGCAGAAAGGTCCTGCCCACTAGGAGATTCCTGGAGTCCAACCACCATGAGAGGGACTACCTGGTCAGAGGGGACAGAACAAATTCCTGATCCAGGGACACAGGGTCCCGATCCCAAACTGACAAGAGGTGCAACTGAAGAGGTCTCATGTGAAACTGGGCAAAGGGGACCGCCTCGAAGCAAGACACCATCAGGCCCACCAACTGCATCCCTTGCCGGATGGAGGGATGAGGACACAAGAGCAGGGCCCGTGCCTGCTTCTGAAGGCCCTCCACTTTCTGCTGAGGGAGAAATACCTTGACCTGAGAGGTATCCAGAGTCATGCCCAGAAAGGACCTCACCAAAGACGGAGACAGTGAAGACTTGGGAAAGTTAATCACCCAACCGAAGGACTCGAGAGTGGAGGTTACCACCTGAGTGTCCTGCTCGGCCTGGTGAAGAGACTAGACCACAATCAGAATGTCGTCCAGGTAAGGAAGGATGCAAATGCCCTGGTTCCGCAGCAGAGCCATCACGCCCGCCAGCACCTTGGTGAACACCTGGGGCGCCGAGGTGATACCGAAAGGGTAAAGCCACAAACTGGTAATGCTGATACTCCAGGGCGAACCTCCGGAACCGCTGATGACCTGAAAAGATAGGCACATGAAGATAGGCATCCTTGATGTCCACGGTGGCCATGAAGTTGCCCTGACGAAGGGTACAGACAGCCAAGCGTAACGCCTCCATGCGAAAGTGCTTGAACCTGACAAATTTGTTGAGACCCTTCAAATCCAGGATGGGCATCAGAGACCCATCCTTTTTGGGGACCGTGAAAAGATTGGAGCAGAAACCCTGACCCCGTTCCTGGGAAGGCACCAGACAAATGACTCAGGCTTAGAACTGCTAGGCGCAGGCCCTGAGCTGACAGAGGATTTTGAGACATCCGGGATCTGAGGAATCTTGGGGGCGGCCAGGCTGCAAAATCTATCTTGTACCCGGAGCCCTACCTCCCAGCCATACAGCATCATCCATGGCCGTGAGGATACTCCTCCCCCCTGCTACCAGCCGTAGCGCCATCAGCAAGATGCTTGAGCAGTTTCTTAAGGGCAATAGCTGTAATGGCAGCAGCACAGGCCGGGCGCAGTCTAGCCCCCACACACGTAAAAGCATGGCAGGCCATGCGCCGGTCCTCGCTGTCCCGCAGAGTGGTAGTGTCAGGGGAAGGCATAACCAAGGTGTTGGACAGCCCTAGAACAGGAGCGTCCACCTCAGGGGGACATGACCATCACTTTTTACTAGGTCAGCAGGAAAGGGATACCTCTTATCCAATCCCTTGGGCACCGCGGGCAGTCTGTTAGGACATTCCCTAGTGAAATATCCCTACTCAGGGAACTCCAGACGCTGTTTGTCAGGACGGAACAGCTCACCCTGCTTTTTCTTAGCCACCTCAGGAGGGACAATGTGCAAGATTTCAAAAATATGAGACAGCAGACTATCACTGTCCTCAGGGAACAATGATTCCTCCCCGGACGCAGACCCAGGGTCACTCTCGCCACCCTGCTGCTGATCCCCAGAGCAGACAGAGTCCTGGAAAAGTTCCCCTTCCTCTAGGGAGTAACGGCCACCAAAAGCATCAAATTCCTCATATTTCTCAGTAGAGAGGGAGGGAGTGAAAGTCAGGTGCCGCTTCTTTCCAGAGGCCTTCCTAGGAACAGGCCTGGCAAGCTGCCTTTCAATGCTGGCCACACGAAGTGCCAGATCAGACTGAGACCCCCTGCCATTATCCCCCTCACTGGGGGCTAACTGCAGGAGCTGGGGGTAGGTGATGCCGAAGGAGGCGCAGAGCTGGCAAGAGAGGTGTTCAACCCAGCTTGGTCCGCAACGATACCCTGGGCGCACGGCACGCACATTGCGGCACTGTTACTCAACGGGGATACCCCACACATGGCACACAGCTGGGATAGTCCCGAAGGACCCCCAAGCACGCTATCCCTAGAAGCCTCCATATGGTGATTACAACAGGTGCAAATGGCCAGCACAGGGTAAAGGCTAACACAAAAGCCACCCAGGATGCCCTCAGAAGCCAGTAAGGGGGAGATGGGGGGAGGAAGGAGTAGAGCCGGGAGAAACCACAACCCACAGGTGTCCCGCCTGAAAGACATAAGTAAAAAAGGAATATTAGCATCCTGCAAAACATGCCCCAGGAAAGCAAAACCCCCGAGGGGGACTCATGGACCAAGCAGACAGAAGCATCACCAAGCCACAGGCCGCTGGAAGACGCGACCGCAGGAAAGGAGTCACCGCTGCAGCCAGAAGGGGGACAGCCCCAGACGCACAGCAGACACAAAATGGCGCCGGCAGAGGAACCTCGAGGGGCGGGCCGCGGGGGGGGGGGGGGGGGGGGCGGCGACGCGATACGCGTCATCCCCTGGCCCCGAAGAGCCCGAAGGCGGCACCCACGTTACCTCGCCGGCGCCATGACAGTACAAGTGAAAAACGCCACAAGTTATAGCGCCACCCGCCGTGGAGCACAGTACAAGGCGGCGGCGGCAGCTAAAAACACCAAAAAACACCTAGAACACAACACTCGCTGCCACTCGCAGTGGCGAGACCCAGTCCAGAAAAGAGGGGGGGACCCCAGAAAAGAGAAGAAGGGTTACAGTCCCCGAAAACACTCACTCCCTCAGCCGGGACAGGAACTTCGCATCCCTCAATAGGTTCCCCATAAAGCCTATGGCCGTCTACCCTTTGTGGTACAGCGTCTGTGGCCTAGAGCAACGCTCCTGGAGCACTTGACCCTAGTGCTCTTCTATCTGATCCGTCAGCCAAGGCTGGGAGGCACAGAGGGTCCAGAAACGGGTGGAAATAGACTTGCAGGGCCACAGGCTTGGTTGACCCGCTCACCTGCGCAATATAAAGAGCCATTTTCTATCTTCGCAGTGTCACTGCAGATACACTGGAAGTGGTATCAGGTGATCCTGCTTTTATAGGGTACAGGGAGGAGCCACAACTCTTCTGCAGTGCTCTGCGCCACCTTGTGGCGGAATATCCCAGATGTTATGATTATTGAAGCAGGCCGTGCCATGCAAAAGGAAAATACAATTCTGTGATTACTCACCTGTAGAATTGTTTTTACTGTGTACAGCATGGCCCGTTTCATCCCTCCCTTGTTATCGTTATCCTTGGTTGCCTCTTTATGGTGATTTGTTTATTTTGTAAGGCTGTGAATTTTCTTTTCATGTTTATCTCCCGGCTTCTTGCATAACTGCTTTTCAACACTGGGGGTCTATGGGTGATTCCTGGCATTTTATAGGGCTGGGAGGAGCCACAAATCTTCTGCAGTCAACTGCGCCACCTTGTGGCGGAATACCCAGAAGTAATGATTGAAATAAACTGGTTGTGCTGTACACAGTAAAAAACAATTCTACAGGTGAGTAATCACAGAATTGTATTATTTTTGAGTTGGAGGCGGCTAGTGCCTGAAAGTTTGGTGTAAATGAAAGAGAGTCCAGTATAACCCTGGGACAACATGCTTGAGGAGCTGCCGTGATAAAGAGGTCACTGACAGATATATTTATGTTGGAGATAGGAGCAGAATTGGATGGTGGGAAGATCACAAGATCTGTTTTGGCTATGTTCAGTTTAAGGGAGTGACACTATAGATTCTCATAGAACTTTTTAGATCTAGAATTATTGGAGGAGGATGGCGTCATCTGTGCCGGTGACTACAACTACATGCAAATAGTTCCCACTTATCGCACACTATAAAGGCAATAGGTGTGGGGGAACTATTGAGTATGAAAATAAATATCCTTTACCCCCAATATTTCAAGACCTATTTTTAAACTTTAGAAAGATTACGTCAGAGAAGTTACACAGAATGGACACTTTGTAGATGATATTCACTATTAATCAATAAAAGAAAAGAAAAGAAAGAAACCTGCTATAAATTGATATTTTTATCGCCTCGTACAGTATGGAATATAAGAATGAGGATGAAATGAGTCATGAAAATTATGATTAAAGGTTAGAGCCTTTCCATAGAAGGGACATTTGGAAATTAGTGAGGAGATCACCTAACCGGGGGAGGCCTCTTTCTCCAGGTTTATTTTCTACCCATCTGTCAGTGTTTGAGACCTTGTCCCTAAAAGAGCACTACACGTGTGGTAGATGTAATGCATGTGGGTATGTGGCTCATGGACATAATTTATTATGCTGTGCTGCTGAGAAATGGTATATATAAAATCAGTTTTTGTTTAATGATTGGACTAAATACGGGTTGCACTTGATCTCCTGTAAACATTGTCGAGTACAATAGGGTTGATTCAGAGCCTTCTATGTGCCATCTCGTTTTTGTTCCTAAATGTGGACATTACACATAGCTTTCGTAATATAATTGCGTTCGCATGATTCACAGCCTCCATCGGGTGCGTGTTGTACTAATTTCGGAGCTGCGTAAGCCACCAAGAACGCTGAGAGTACAGCTCTCAAAGCTTATTTCACAGACGATGCATACGTTGTATACGTTGCTGTGAAACGTCTCGTAGCCTTTTTTCACGTACCTTGTAACCAAATGTTTCAGTGTTCAATGAGATCCTACTAGTTCCCACCAAAAATTACCTGTTTATACCCTTCATTTAGCCCCTAAATTTTCAGTTTTTGTGAAATGTATACACAGACACTGGCTTGTTTGCTGGCTTGTACACATATGCGAACCTCTTTTATTCTAAGCATACAGCACGTCCTGCTCCAGAATATTCATAACGTATGGGTATACCTCCGCTTCCAGCGCCGTGCACTGCAGGTCATGAAGAAAACAAGCTCCTCCTCCCGGCCCATACACCGGAGGACCTCCCACAATCCCCAGTTTCCTCTGCAGTGCTCAGACTGCGAAGACATGAAGTTTCACGCTCTCGCAGGCGAGCGGGGCTTGACAGCCCGAGGCCCTGCGGGACTATTTCCACCCGTCCTTTTTGAAAGTGAGAATGCCTCCCAGCCTGGGCTGCGTTGGTCGGGTGAAGGTAGGCAGCACGTGTGTGCTTTACAGAGCTAGACTCCACCGCAATTCCCCAACCATAGGGTAGGCGGTTTAGGCCGTTGGTGAGCCTCTAATGGATGCCCCTCCCGCATTACTGTCCCATTCCCCACTTAGTACTGGACCCTATTACCGGGTCGTCATCATCCTTCTTTCCCCGTATACTTAGGGGGAAAGAAAGGGGGGGAGGGGACGCGTGTGGCGGTCTCAGTATTGCCGGTGTGTCACGCTCGTGGCTTCTATTCTGCCCTTATTAGTTCAGAGATGTCAGAGCCGCGATACTCGCTCCTTATTTCGGCTGCGCTGTGTGTGTTTTTATGTTGCTTGACATTCATTATGTTCCCGCGGTGCCTGCGTTTTTAGTACGGCCCTGTAGCGCGGTTAGGCCAATGGCGGCTTCCTACCCTTACGTTTTACCTCAGAGCTAGCGCACTCTTTTTGTATGGGCGGGGCCGTAGTTCGGCGCGCTTCGAATTGCAAATAGGCCCTTCTCCTAGACGGCCCACGCTTGGCCAGATTGTGGAGGGCTTGTGGAGGGCTTGTCCAGCCGGATGGGTCCGGACAGACAATGGCCTTGGACTTCCCTGGCTTCGGCCTGTGCTATGGGCTCAGAAGTATCTTTTTCCACTCGTGCTAGCGCCTCGTCGGAAGAGGGGGACCTGTTCTCTGACCGGGATTCCTCTGACGAGAGGCCGAGGGGTCAGAATGATGCTGGTCAGGCTGATTGGGATCAGCTTGATATCGGTGGAATGTTACTCAGAATTTTTAGCGTTCTGTCCGTCCCGCCTCCGGGTGCGGCCTCCGGACCGAGAGGGGGGCGTTTCCACACTGCTCCGGCGCGCTTGGAATTCCTCGAGCAAGCCCATTTCCATTCTCTTGTACTCAAAGAGTGGGAATGCCCAGCTGCTCTTCAAAAGACCCCGGAGGACTGGGTCTAGAAGTACCCTTTTCCCCCCGAGATGGTAGCCATTTGGTCGTCGTCCCAGGTGGTGGATGCACCGATTATTGGGGTTCCTAACCCCCCCTTCCTTACAGATCCGGCTTACAGCTCTCTGCGGGACACCGAGGATCGGCGCATTGATAGGCTGGCTTCCCACGCCTTTACCTGTGCTGGCACGACTCTATGCCTTGTCTGTGCCGCGGCTATCACGGCAGTGGCCGCTAGGACTCTTATAACAAAGTTGCTGGAGCAGCAGCCGAAGATTTTCCCTGGGAGGTGTTTTACACTCTCTCTAGCTGTGATATTTTTATCAGATTTATCCTTCTGGCCCTGGATGACACCATCAAAATGTGTGCGAGGACTTCTGCCCAAGTGGTGGCTATACGTCGCCTACTCTGGCTTCGTCAGTGGGAGGCGGACGATGAAACCAAGTGGACCTTGACGGGGCTTCCCTTTAGAGGGCATCGCCTGTTTGGGGCTCGTCTGGAATTATTTGAGAATCAGGATAGTCCATCCACTCAGCCCTCTGGCCGGGCTAATTCTTTTCCCTTCACTAAAAACCCTCGTGCATGATGGGACGCCCTCACCCATCTGGGTGAGGGGATGACCACAGCACCTTATTCCTATCAGGAGGCATTCTGCCTCGTCCGAATGACTTCAGGAGATAGTCCCTCAAGACATGGGATAGTGTTTGCTGGGTGGTCCTTCCCGGAGTTGGTCAGGAGGACTTTGGTTTCATACCTTTCTTCAGACGTGTGCGCAGGCTTGACTAGACCTGTCAGGTATGGCCTTCATGCTGAACTCCTCTATCATATACAAACAGGGACACCTGCGTTGCCCCTTTCTCCCTTCCAGGACAAGTCTATTTGCCTAACCCCTATGGGGGTAGGGTATCTGTTTCCATAGGCAGTCAACCTGGTGCCCTTGACAGGGCTGTTTGAGCACCAGGCACCAGGGGTCCTTTTACCGCTGGTGGCGTGTTTGTATGTTTCATAAGATTCTAAGGAGCCTTCTGGATATTGGGCACTCTTCTATGGGGCATTGGTGACTATCCACATCGTTGTAGCTTAGGCTGGGCCCTCTGTTCCGACCATGTTTGCACAAGGTTCTAAGGGGTCTGATGGCTTACACTGCATCGGGGGCCGTCCTCCAGGGGATCTGTCAGCTCCTTCTGTGCTTTCAAGAAAACTGTTGCGGGATGGAACCTGGTGACTTCGGTTTCAACTCTGGTCCACCCTCTAGTTTCACGGTTTGCCTGGATCAGGCTTCACTTATTGTACTTCCTTGGCTATAGGGTTCTTACTGGTTTGAGGCCACTGGTCCTCTGTCCTGTAAGGTCTCTTGCAGACAATATTGCCGTTGGTGTGCCGGTTAGTGTCTGTCCTTGACATCACTTGATGCTGCGATATTTGGCTCTGAGGCGCCTTAGCCGCTGGCCCTGGGACAGGGGGTTGCAACCTGGGTCTGGGTTGACTTACGGTGCTTCTAGTGGAAGCGGTTGTTCTCCTATGGGTTGCTCGAGAGTACTTGGTGGAACGTTACACTTCTCTCGCTCTCTAATTGCCCTGCGTTGGTTCCCATGGTTCCTGGCCTGGCAGAAGGTCGAAGGGCGTTTATACTCCTGAACCCCCAAGGGGGTCCTAGGAAGGGACCTTGAAGGTTCAGATCCCTAGATGGATTTTTGGTCATATTATGCATTTAGTGGTCCTAGTTGGAACTATTCCGTCTTAGCACCTGTCCATTGGGGGACTTTTCTGTCCATGATAGGACAGCGGTTGCCCCTTCGCGGCTCATCAGGCCTGGTTCCATTCTAGGGCACCACTGATTCCTGGGGCGGTACTAATAATACTGGCCCCACCAGTGGTTTCCCTCCCGAGGGAATTCTCTGTGAGACTTGATGCTCTCGCTAGCTGGGTCCTGTGGACCCCGTCTCTATTACAGAGTTCTACTACCGTTATTGGCCAGGCGGGTCTGCCCCGGTTGGGGTTAGTGATTCTGGCAGGTTAGTTGCCTGTGAGACACTTTTTTCCTTGCCCTGTCGGGCGTGGGGACAGCTAGCGTTAGTCTCTATTGGCTAGCAGCACCTTATGCCAAGGGCCTAGGTGGCCCAGTGGAGTGTTTGTCCTCAGGGAGTTCTGCCTAGGGCAATGGGACTCTTGTCCTATCATTAGGCCTATCTTTATCATATTTAGGTGCCTGTGATGTAGGCATGCTTGAGCGTTGGCAGATTCTGTGCTTACCCTGTAGGAGATGAAAGATCTTGGGGTGTCTTGTTCCTTGGAGGCTTTGGAATGGTCTTCCTCTTGCCTTTTTTTCCTTCTGCCACGCTAGGTTGGATATTGTTGCACCCACGCTGTTCTGCTGGGTCTAAGCTTTTTTCCTTACGGGATGATTCTGCTCCTGGGACTAGGGTCCTGTAGGCAGTGTTTGGTGTGGTTCACAACTGACTCGGTCTATGGTTGGGGACTGCTCCGCTCTTCTATTAAGACCTGACCCTATCTTTTACTAGCATTCTTCAGGGTCTGCTCAGGTGTTTCCTGGGGGTTCCAAGTTCCCCTTTTTTAGGGGATGACTTATTCTGGTGCCCTACCAGTTTTTCTACGGGTCTTATTCAGGACCTTTAACTGACCGGTTTCTTCCTTCATGCTTCTCCTTTGGGGAGCTTGCTCCTGTCAGATTGGACCTTAAGGAATGGCTCTATTGCTGATCCTAGTCTTTATGTAGATATATATTTATATATATATATATATATGCATATATATTTGGATACATTCATATCCTGCGTATATGCTGTATAACATTAGGTAGGGTGCCTGCCTTTCTCCATTTTGGATCCAGGCATTATTTTGCTTCCCTTATACCTTGCCGGATCCTCTGGTCTTTGGGCTACTACCCAAATGCTATTGGTTGTTGGGATCTGTACCCCTCTACTGGGGTTACAGATCGGCCTGAATCGTCTGGTTCCCGATTGGGATTGTATTTTCTGGGATCTGCCGGTGCCCCCTTATTGTTGTGCCGGTGGATCATTGCCATGGGCTAGGGGCCCTCTGGCTTAGTCTTATTCGGTTGGTCATCCTTCTGAACCCGTAATACTTTTGACTTCGGTCGAGTATTGTTGTTAGCATTATTGCTGGTTCCGTCTGCGAACCGTTTTTTTTAATCCCTGCTGGGAAAGTTTTTGTGTTGCCATGGCTGCCTTCTAGTGTAGTAGCATGGCTAGGCTGTTGCTTGGCCTATTCCTTAGGAGGAGGACTATTCCTCCCTATTGACCCTTCCTTTTTCTACTACGGGTGCTTGGCTTGGGCCTTTTGAGCACTATGTTCTGGTTGACAAGCTGGCTAGTCCACTGTCTGTTCTCGGTTCTTCCTTTACAAGGTTCAAAGGTTGAGGTTAGAGCTTCGCTCTTGTTGCTTAAATAGCATGGTATTTGGTGACAGCGCTTACTGTTGGCTGTGCCTTTTCAAGGGGATCCCACCCTATTGTGGACACTGCTATTGGATGTCCCATACGTTATGAATATTCTGGAGCAGGACGTGCTGTATGCTTAGAATAATACAATTCTGTGTGAATCTCACCTGTAGAATTGGTATTATATGCATACAGCACGTCCTGCTCCACCCCACCCTGGTTTCACTTTTCTGGATCCTCTGTATGGCGATTGTAATCACTAAATTTATTGCCAGATATTCTGGGTGGTTTATTTCTCCCGGCTTCTCTTCTCACTGGGGATTGTGGGAGGTCCTCCGGTGTATGTGGGGCCGGGAGGAGGAGCTTGTTTTCTTCATGACCTGCAGTGCACGGCGCTGGAAGCGAAGGTATACCCATACGTTATGAATATTCTGGAGCAGAACGTGCTGTATGCATATAATACCAATTCTACAGGTGAGATTCTCACAGAATTGTATTTTTTTTAACTGTTCCCTATACCCTGGCCATGCTAATCCATTACTTACTTATTGCTGTGCCAACTCTCTTCTGTTCCAAAGTACTTAGCATGTCATGCATTCTACTTTTCTTCTTCTGCTTAATGCATACCTTAACCACTTTCCACTTTGCCATGCATTCTTCTTTACTTCTTCCTAATGCTTACCTTAACTACTTTGCCATGCAATCTTCTTCTTTCTAATGCTTACCTTAACCACTTTGCCATGCATTCTTTGATTTTGTAACTCAATTCTTCCTGTGCCCTGTGGCTTGTTTGTTTATCTTTGGCCAGGCAGTTCCCACACCTGGAGCCCCACCATGTGTCACATCACAAGCACGGCCAATCCTCATTTTATACCAGTGAAACTTAGCCCCATGGACCTTACAGTACAGAACAGCCAGTGTGAGCTTTTATGGGGGAAAAAAAGGCCTTCAATGCCTTTTTTCACCTGCTCACATTGTTCACTCTTGTGGTCCAGGATTGGCAAGAGGGTCTGTCTGCGGCTTCTATCCCACCCTAAAGTGCTCTAGAGTTAACTTACTCCAATCCTGGATTCAACTCCACCTGATGCCAGTGCACCAGCATCTCCAGCTCATGCTCCTGCCCAGGCTTCCAATGAGACTTTTGGTGCCGGACCCCATGAAATATTCTGTGTCTTGCAGTACTAACTTCTTTTCAGTCCTCAGTCTTGTACCTACTCTATAAAGGAGGACCATATTCTCACTGCTACAATGATACAAACTTGAGAGCACCATCTGCTAGAACAGAGAAGCCCAATCCTGGCATCTCTGACTACAATGTACAATGTTTGTGGGTAGCCTTCACCAAGTCAGCCTTCCAAGGCAAATGGTGCAAGAATATATTTCACAATCTCACTGTGGGAGCACCAGCACACTGTGGAATGATCCTGAAACACCAGTTCCCTTTGGGATGATCCAATCAGCTGAAAGATTAAACTGGCTCAGGTCGTCTTTCCAGAATCTTAAGGGTAAATAATTTTCCTCAGTATCCAGGTGGACCATCAGTTGAGGGAACAATATGGTGAATACTGTGGAGCAGTCTGCTGGACCTCATCTCAGCCCCTTTTGGGTAGGTTTCAATTGCTACACCAGAGAGGAGCCAGTCTGAGCCCTATCCACGAAGCATTGGATCAAATGTTTTCCTAACACATAAGCTGGGGGTAGTCAGCCATATTACTCTCTGGCCAAGCAGCCCCACCCTCTGATGCTTTCTGGTGATTATCCATTTAGTTACAGTACACACAGCTCAGCACTGGGGAGCACAAACCTGCACCCCTTGCACCTGCACAAGTTTAAATACCTTTACATTTGTGACCCAGCAAAAATACAATTCTGTGAAATACTCACCTGTAGAATTGGTATTGTAAGTATACAGTACGTCCTGCTCCAGATAGATTACTTACACTTGGGTTATCCTCCACCAGATGGCGCTGCACTGCAGAGACATGCAAAACAGGCTCCTCCCGGCCCCTCAAATACCCAGGGACCTCCCACAAATCCCCAGCATTGAAAAGCAGTGAACAAGAAACCGGGAGAATTTAACCACCCAAAACAAAACTGGTAACTATAACAATGATGATAATCGCCATGCAGGGGATCCAGAATAATGCAACAACAGGGTGGGGTGGAGCAGGACATACTTTATACTTACAATACCAATTCTACAGGTGAGTATTTCACAGAATTGTATTATTCTAAGTATACAGTATGTCCTGCTCCAGATAGATTACTTACACCTGGAACATCCAATAGCAGTGTCCATAAAGTTGGGTGGGATCCCCAATAAGAAAAAGGTAACAGCAGGCAGTTTAAACCACTGCCGCCTGTAAAACCCTGCGGCCAAAAACAGCATCAGCTGAGGCCCTAACGTCAACCTTGTAAAACTTAGAAAAGGTATGAACAGAAGACCAAGTAGCGGCCTTGCAAACTTGTTCAACAGAAGCCTGGTGCTGGAAGACCCAAGAGGCACCAATAGCACAAGTAGACTCAGCAGTAAGGCAGAAGGGAGGACTCTTCCCCTTAGCCGAATAGGCCTGAATCACAGCCTGACGGATCCATTTGCTAATGGTAGACTTGGCTGGAGCCAAACCCTTCCTAGGAACAGAAGGGACCACAAAAAGAGCATCAGTCTTCCTGAAGGATGCAGTGACTACTAGGTAATACTTCAGAGACCTGACCACATCCAAGGAGTGCAAAACCCTTTCTTTAGCATTACTAGGATTAGGGCACAAGGAAGGAACAATATCCTGGTTCAAATGAAAAGCAGACACCACCTTAGGCAGGAAATCCGGCTTAAAGTGGAACACCACCTTATCCTGGTGTTTCTCAAAGTATGGAGGCTGGATAGACAGAGCCGCCAGCTCAGACACACGCCTGACCGAAGTAATAGCCACCAGAAAGACAACCTTGAGGGTAAGTACAGCCAGAGCAGCATCCTGAATAGGCTCAAAGGGAGCACCCTGCAAGGCAGACAAGACCAAATTCAAATCACAAACAGGGACCATAGGTTTTCGTGGGGGACGCGCATGAGTAACCCCCTGAAAGAAAGTCTTGACCAAGGAATGTTGAGCAAAGGACTTCTGAAAGAAAACAGACAGGGCAGAAGCATGACCCTTCAAAGACTTCAAGCCTTGCTGTAAGAACTCTAGAACCCTGGGAACTGAGAACACCCGACAGGGAAGAGACCTAGACTCACACCAGTCAATGTAAGCACGCCAAACCCTATAATAGATGGAAGATGAAGACTTCTTCCTAGCCTTCACCATGGTCTCAACCACGGAGGCAGACAAGCCTTTCTCCATCAAGATGGAGGTTTCAGCAGCCAGGCCGTCAAAGCCAGAGTTTGTAAATTGGGATGGCGTAGTGAGCCCTGAGTGAGCAGATCTGGTACTGCTGGCAGAACGTACTGATCTACTGCCATCTGCACCACGTCTGCGAACCACACTCTTCTTGGCCACCTGGGGGCCACCAGAATCACTGGCACCCTTTCCAGAGCAATCTTGCGCAGGACCCTGCCCAGCAGGGGGAATGGAGGAAAGACATACGGGAGCCGAAATTCCTGCCATGACATGGACAGAGCATCTGTGGTCAAGGCCAGAGGATCCTGAGACAGGGAGACAAAAGCCTGGAGCTTGTGATTGTGACGGGACGCAAACAGATCCACATCCGGTAGCCCCCAGCGGTGACACAGAGACTGGAATACCCTGTTGCAGAGGGACCATTCTCCCTGACGAGAGGTCCCCCTGCTCAGAGCGTCCGCCAGTAGGTTCTCTGCCCCCGGGATGTACACAGCCAAAATGCATTGAACGTTGGCCTCTGCCCATGTAAGAATCCGCGACACCTCCTGGAGGGCCCTCCTGCTCCGGGTCCCTCCCTGATGGTTGATGTAGGCAACCACCGTCCTGTTGTCTGAGCGCACCTGCACAGACAGACCCCTCAGGTGATTGGTCAACTGCTCCAGTACCAACCTGATTGCCCGCAGTTCCAGAATGTTGATGGGTAAGTGGGCCTCCCCTGGAAATGCAGGGACTTCCAGAATCCCCCCCAGACTGGCATCTGTGGTGACTGTCTCCCAGGAGGGGGCCAGGAAGGATCTGCCTCCCAGCAAGTCCCTGTGGTCCAGCCACCACGAAAGGGACCGTCGGACCAAGGGGGGAAGCACACAGGTCCCGTCCAAGGACGTTGGATCCTTGTCCCATACTGACAGAAGTTGAAGAGGCCTCAAATGGAACTGAGCAAAAGGCACCGCCTCGAAGCATGCCACCATCAGGCCCACCAACTGCATTCCCTGCCTGAGGGAGGGCTGGGGGCACGATAGCAGGAACCTCACCTGCGCAGTTAGAGCTTCCACCTTCTGCTGAGGAAGGAATATCCTTGACTGAATCATATCCAGAATCATTCCCAGGAATGGGTTCACCGAGGAAGGGGACAGGGAGGACTTGGGGTGATTGATCACCCAGC
This sequence comes from Gastrophryne carolinensis, assembly GCA_027917425.1. Classification (NCBI taxonomy): domain Eukaryota; kingdom Metazoa; phylum Chordata; class Amphibia; order Anura; family Microhylidae; genus Gastrophryne; species Gastrophryne carolinensis. The sequence continues at coordinate 8,104,488 of CM051237.1, forward strand.
CGAAGGACTCCAGGGTGGACACCACCAGCTGCGTGTCCAACTCTGCCTGATGCAGAGACCGAGAGGTGATGAGTATGCCGTCCAGGTAGGGTAGCAAGCGTATGCCCCTTGACCTCACCAGAGACATCACCCCTGCCAGCACCTTGGTGAACACTCGGAGCTGAGGTGAGACCAAAGGGCAGGGCCACAAATTGGTAATGTTGATCTTCCAACGCAAATCTGAGAAACCTCTGGTGTCCAGGGAACACAGGGATGTGAAGGTAAGCATCTTTGATGTCCACCGATGTCATGAGATCCCCTGGGCGCAGGGAGCCAATGGCCGAGCGCAGAGTTTCCATGCGAAAACGCCTGTTTCTGACAAATTTGTTGAGGATCTTTAAATCCAGAATGGGCCTGACTGTCCCATCTTTTTTGGGGACTGTGAAAATGTTGGAATAGAACCCCTTGCCTCTTTCTCTTAAGGGGACACTGCAAATGACCCCCATATCCAGGAGGCCTTGCACGGCCTGCATCAAGACCTGAGCTGAGGTAGAGTACTGGGGGATCCTGGACTTGACGAATCTTAGGGGGGGGGCCCACAGCAAACTCTATTTTGTAACCAGAGGACACTACCTCCTGAATCCACCTGTCTGAGACGTGATGCCTCCAGACGTGCGCAAAGTGCTGTAGCCGTCCTCCCACCCTGATTGGCGAGGGCGCCCCCTCATGCCTGGGGGTGCTTGGGAGAGGGTTTTGGTTTAGACCCCCAGGAGGCGCCGGGACGTCGACCTCTGTTCCTGTGCCAGGAATCTGTACGAGCCCCCGCGGAGGACACCCCTTTTCCCTGCTTAGCACCGCGGTAGGGGAGTGAAGGGGGCCCCTGGCCCTGAAAGGGCCAAGACTGCCGCCTGCGCTGGGGTAACTTGCCTCCTTTAGCAAAAAGGTCTAGGCGGTCCCCAAACAGGCGTAGTCCCTTAAATGGAAGCCCAGTAAGGGCTCTCTTAGCAGCATTGTCAGCAGCCCACTGGCGCAGCCAGACCGCGCGGCATATAGCTACCGCCAAGGCTGAGGATCTGGCACACATCCTAATGGCATCATCCAAGGCAGATAGGATAAAGTTCACAAACATATCACAGTTAGACAGTGCATTACACGTATCGGGTTGCCCTTCATCAGATCCGTCAAGTACACTTCTGATCAGGGTCCTGAGCGCCACAGACGTAATGGCCGAGGCGCAAACCGGGCGCAGCGCCGCCCCCATAAACGCAAAGGCATGACACGCTAATTGGTCAATGCGCCGGTCCTCAGCATCCCGCAGCATAGTAGTGTCAGGGGAGTGCATAATAGAGGTGTTAGACAACCATAGAATAGGAGCATCGACCTCAGGGGGCGATGACCAGCACTTGACCATGTCAGCAGGAAAGGGATACTTTCTGTCCCAACTCTTAGGTATGCCGGGAAGTCTACTGGGACGTTCCCACTCCTTAAGCACGAGGGTATTGAAATGGGTTTGCTCAGGAAATTCCAGACGAGCTTTATCAGTATGGAAAAGCTCCCCTCTTTGCCTGGGAGCCGCAACCGGGGGAGAGATAGACAAAACCTCAAATATTTGGACCAGCAGTCTGTCAGTATCATCCGGGGTCCAGGGGTCAGAGCCAGAATCGTCATGACCCCTTAGTCTCTCATCAGATGACCCTGAGTCATAAAACAGCTCCCCTTCGTCTGATGGGGCGTAGCCATACAGATGCAACAACTCCGCAGATTCCATAGGAGACGGAGTGGCATCAGGAGTTAAGTGACGCTTTTTAGCGGAGGCCTTACGCGCTAAGGTATTAGCGATCAATCTTTCAACACTAGCAAGTCTAGCAGACACATCAGGTTGAGAATCCCCGCTTGTATGTAATTCAATGGGGGTGAGACTCAAGCTTGGGGGAGTAAGTGAAGTGAGACGAGGTGCAGGCCCAGCCACCGGGTTGCAACGTTAGCGCCTGCTGTGTGCAAGGGACACAGACCCGCGCATTGTCACCGCTGATAGGTGAGACCCCACAAGCTACACACAGCTGGGCTTGTCCCGAAGGAACCCCGGTCCCAATATCCTGGGATGCCTCCATATGGTGATTATTAGGCACAATATTCCAGTAGGGATTGACGCTATAAAGCAACTCTGGATGCCCCAATGACCCGCTAGGGAAGTGGGAGTACTTATACTAGGCCCAACTACAAATATACCGGGCCGGGAGAAGCCACTGGATTCACCGGTCTGAAAGACACAATGAGAAGAAGGGGTGTCAGAGTCATACACAGAAAATAATGAGTATTAAAGTCTCCCGCAAGGGCACTTACAGACCGCGGGAGGAGGGACTGTTACACACGCACGTGCGAGCGACTGTACAGGTAAAGGCGCCAAAAGAAACTTGAAGGGCGGGCCGTGACACAGGGCGCGCCAAGCCAGGCCCCGCCCCCCCGAAGAGCGCGAAGTCCACAGATAAGCAGCCAATGAGGACGCAGGAGCGCTTGAGGCAACACCGCCGCCCGGCGTGGGGCGTCCAATGAAGGAAAGGCGCGCACGGTGGCGGCGTTCGCAATAGTAAAAAGCAAGTCAGTGCAGCGGTTGACACACATATACTAGTCCCAACACACATACCAACAGGCGATATACACAAATCACGGTACACGCTCAACCACCCCCGCCTTCTTTTCCTCCCGAAGGCTACGGGGAGAATGAGGGAGGATGGCGGCCCTTTGTACAGGGCCCACCGCTACCGGGGCATGGGACAATAATGCGGGAGGCTCACCATCAGCCTATACCGCCTACCCTTTGGTGGGGGACTGCGGTGGAGCAGCGCTTCTTAAGCACACATGGTGCTGCCTACCTTCACCCGACCAGCGCAGCCCAGACTGGGAGGCACATCACATCAAGGACCGGTGGGAATAGTCCAACAGGGCCGCAGGCTTTAATAGCCCCGCTCACCTGCGACAGAGTGATAATTTCATGTCTTCGCAGTAAGCACTGCAGAGAAATCTGGGGATTTGTGGGAGGTCCCCGGGTATTTGAGGGGCCGGGAGGAGCCTGTTTTGCATGTCTCTGCAGTGCAGCGCCATCTGGCGGAGGATAACCCAGTGTAAGTAATCTATCTGGAGCAGGACGTACTGTATACTAAGAATAAATCGTTGCTATCTTGTCCGCAAACTCCTGTTCCTGGATCCTGAGTTTTGTTCTTTGTTCCTGTTCTGCCACACCAGCCTAGACTTATCTTTCTGGAATCCTCACTACCACCTCTCACTTCTGCTAATCTAACTAGGCCTCTGCCTCTTAAATTCAGTACCGTACCTCTGTACCATGTTGGTTCTTAGACCATGTGGGTGCATGGCCTTGGTGGCTGAAGCCCAGCCCATCCTTCCTTTAGGGGGCTCCAGTGAAGACCAGGCCTTTCAGTAGACTTTGGGCCTTGTGGATTATTCATTTACCTTTAAGCAAATTTATCTGCCTGTCTGTGAAGCTATTCCACTATCACTCAAGCACCTCCGAAACTCCACATAAGCACTCTTCAGACAGCTGACAATATTAAAGACACTTGCGGGTAGGTAACCTCTGAAAATATACAAACTCTTCATGTATTGTATGCTAGGATCTGTGTTCGGAAGTATCACTATATATTAATTTGTATATAAGTATGTAATTATGTTTGACATATAACAGAATGTTGTCGATTTGTTTATTTAAATATGTGGGCGTGACTGGTTTCAGATCAGGGTTTTGCCATTCCATTCTATGTCTTTCCTTTAGCTGGTGTTAATACTTACCTTGCTCCACTAATGTGGTAACTATTACAGGATGCCTTGCACTTGTCTGTTCTGTAGTGATTCTGGATGGGGCACAGCATATAGTGACAGCTTGAGTGAGTCCCCCTCCAATGTGGGAATGCCCTGACTGCCCCTGCTGTCTGGAATGTCCCTCCCCTTCTCTTTCTCTAAAGGTTTCACTTTTTCTTGCACAACAATGGCTTCAGAGCTAATCTTAGTTTTCTTACAAGTGATCCCAGGAGCTGTTTTATGTTCAGCAAGGTTTCTTTTTAACCTTCTTTAATCCCTCGATCTCTTATTTTCTCCAGGTGCTGGTTCAAGCCTGAATAATATGGACCAACATGCAGTAATCTCTTTAAATGTTAAAATAAAAGATGAAGACATAGCAGCAAAGGCTACAGGGGACCCAGCACTGCACCCTGTACATCTCCTATTTCACCCTTCTGCACAGGAGGAAAGTCAGTCTGTGTTCCCTACACATCATACACCTCATAGATCTAAGAAGCCAGATTCATGTTCTGAATGTGGGAAATGTGTTTCTCAAAAATCGGCCCTCTCACATGAAAGGGTTCATACAGAAGGGAAGCCATATTCATGTACTGAATGTGGGAAATGTTTTTCTGAGAAATCAAACCTTATCAGAAATGACAGAGTTCATACAGGGGAGAAGCCATATTCATGTTCCGAATGTGGGAAATGTTTTACTCATAAATCACACCTTATCTCACATGAAAGAGTTCATACAGGGGAGAAGCCATATTCATGTTCTGAATGTGGGAAATGTTTTTCTCGGAAATCATCCCTTATCTCACATGAAAGAGTTCATACAGGGGAGAAGCCATATTCATGTTCTGAATGTGGGAAATGTTTTTCTTATAAATCAGCCCTTATCGCACATGAAAGACTTCATACAGGGGAGAAGCCATATTCATGTTCTGAATGTGGGAAATGTTTTTCTCGTAAATCAGCCCTTATCACACATGAAAGAGTTCATACAGGGGAGAAGCCATATTTATGTTCTGAATGTGGGAAATGTTTTTCTCAGAAATCACACCTTATCTCACATGAAATAGTTCATACTGGGGAGAAGTCATATTCATGTACTAAATGTGGGAAATGTTTTTCTGAGAAATCAAACCTTATCAGACATGAAAGAGTTCATACAGGGGAGAAGCCATATTCATGTTCTGAATGTGGGAAATGTTTTTCTCAAAAATCGGCCCTTATCTCACATGAAAGAGTTCACACAGGGGAGAAGCCATATTCTTGTACTGAATGTGGGAAATGTTTTTCTCAAAAATCAGCCTTCTCACATAAACGAGTTCATACAGAAGGGAAGCCATATTCATGTACTGAATGTGGGAAATGTTTTTCTGAGAAATCAAACCTTAGCAGAAATGAAAGAGTTCATACAGGGGAGAAGCCATATTCATGTTCTGAATGTGGGAAATGTTTTTCTCATAAATCATCCCTTAGCACACATGAAAAAGTTCATACAGGGGAGAAGCCATATTCATGTTCTGAATGTGGGAAATGTTTTTCTCATAAATCATCCCTTAGCACACATGAAAAAGTTCATACAGGGGAGAAGCCATATTCATGTTCTGAATGTGGGAAATGTTTTTCTCATAAATCAGCCCTTATCATACATGAAAGACTTCATAGAGGTGAGAAGCCATATTCATGTTCTGAATGTGGGAAATGTTTTTCTCATAAATCAGTCCTTATCACACATGAAAGAGTTCATACAGGGGAGAAGCCATATTCATGTTCTGAATGTGGGAAATGTTTTTCTCAGAAATCAAACCTTATCTCACATGAAATAGTTCATATTGGGGAGAAGTCATATTCATGTACTGAATGTGGGAAATGTTTTTCTGAGAAATCACACCTTATCAGACATGAAAGAATTCATACAGGGGAGAAGCCATATTCATGTTCTGAATGCAGGAAATGTTTTTCTCGGAAATCATCCCTGATCACACATGAAAGAGTTCATACAGGGGAGAAGCCATATTCATGTTCTGAATGCAGGAAATGTTTTTCTCATAAATCAGCCCTTATCATACATGAAAGACTTCATACAGGGGAGAAGCCATATTCATGTTCTGAATGTGGGAAATGTTTTTCTCATAAATCACACCTTATCACACATGAAAGAGTTCATACAGGGGAAAAGCCATATTCATGTTCTGAATGTGGGAAATGTTTTTCTCAGAAATCCAACCTTATCTCACATGAAATAGTTCATACTGGGGAGAAGTAATAATCATGTACCGAATGTGGGAAATGTTTTTCTGAGAAGTCAAAGCTTATCAGACATGAAAGATTTCATACAGGGGAGAAGTCATATTCATGTTCTGAATGTGGGAAATGTTTTTCTCATAAATCACACCTTATCTCATATGAAAGAGTTCACACAGGGGAGAAGTCATATTCATGTTCTGAATGTGGGAAATGTTTTTCTCATAAATCACACCTTATCTCATATGAAAGAGTTCACACAGGGGAGAAGTCATATTCATGTTCTGAATGTGGGGAATGTTTTTCGAGAAAATCAGCCCTTATTAAACACAAGAGTTCATGCAGGAGAGAAGCCACATTCATATGATTGTGGGAAATGAAACACATGAAAGGAGTCTCTTTAGAGAGTGGAGGTGACAAACCATGTGGTGAGATTCAATTTCCTGTGCCTCCTGTATCTTTCCCCTCTATTCTCTAATAGCTGCAGAAAGCCATTCATCCCATCCCTGAGCATCCCAGGAAATGTATATCACACAATTATTATGTTAGATTATGGTGATAGGAAGGGAGGTAGTGTTATATAATCAAAGCAAAAAGCAATACTTTGTTATGTGTCCATAATTTATCAGCAAACCTTTCCCAAAGTAGACTTTTTTGTCAACTACAAAACCTAAAAAAACATTTTTTAACTGTTGTACTTTTTATACCCTGTATTGTATGTATTGTCTGCCATGTATTATTTCATAATTAGGACTAATGCTTAGCCGCTCTGTATATTGCATTTATTGGTCCTTATTTTCTAGCTCATAATTATATCAGTTTAACCCTTCTAGTGCCAGTAGTCTTACAAAGCTACCTCTTTAACCACTAAGTGCCAGCTACGCGAGACTCACGGAGCTGTCACTTAACGGTTGGAGAGGCAGCTACCCTTTAATGGCCAGTTCTTTTTTATCACCAGATCATTTTTCACTATTTTGCGCTACACATGTTCAACTGTGATTTCCAGGAATTTTCCAGGAAAATTATATATTGTTTTTTTTTAGCAGATTCTGGGCTTTTTATGTGAAATGCCTTGTTTGTAATTTTTTTTAATGTCAATATTTTGGGATGACATATGTACAAAAAAATTGAAAAAATATTTTTTTTTATAATTTGTTGTGTTTTTGTAATAAAATAATGTATGTTTTTTAAATAAAATCTTATTGCATGTAAAGGCCTATTTCTCCCGGTTCTAACAGTACCACATATGTATAGGTGGACACACTTTCCTGCCCAGGAGACTCCCCCAAACTGAAAATTAGGAGATTTTTAGATAAAATACAACTGCTATGAGCACCCTGCAGTTTTTCTTTTTTAAAAAACTTTACATTTGAAATACCCCCCACAAACTATATGTTCCCTGAAAGTACACACCTCAAGCTTTCTAGTCGTATCAGGCTTGTTGATGTGGGCACAGGTTTATGGAAGTAATCCCTCAATTTATTCTTTGGTTGCACAGGGTTTTCCCCAAAAAAGAATAAAAAAGCAGAATCAAAGCTACATTTTGCCTAAAGACAATATGCAAATGAGTTACGTCTGAAAAAACAAGGTCCCCTGAACAAAACAATACCCAACATGCATAGGTACTGTTCAGGGAAGAGTTGCCAAACACTGCAAAGTAAAGCATGTGCGTAAGGGTAATTTTACTAGAACATTTCAGCTCTGTAGAGAAAGTGCGCACCTGGAATACCTCCAAAACCATATATTCCCTAAAAGTACACACATTAAGCTTTCTAGGTGTACCCAGCTTAATGCAATGGTTCCATCTTTCTGGAAGCAATGCCTCAAATGATTTCTTTGGTTGCACAGGGTTTAGCTAAAAAAAATGTATAAAAAAACTAATTTTCCTAAAATATCAATATGCAAACAAGAAAACAAGGTCCCCGAGCAGAACAATACCCAACATGCATAGCTACATTTAACTGCCAGCCTACTTGAGATTTTGTCACCCTCTGTTGACAGGTCATTTTTTACCATTTTGCGCTATGTTTAACTGTGATCTTTGCAGGAATTTCCAGGAAAATTCGATAATTTCTTTTTGCGGAAGAATTTAAACTTTAACATGAAATGTCTTGCTAGCAATTATTCCACAGTTTTTTTCTAAAAAACCTTCAACTATAGCACATATGTATCGGTAGCCCCCCTGTTCCTGTCCAGGAGACTCCCCAAACTGAAAAGAGCATTTTATAACATTTACAAATAAAATACAACTACAAATCCACACTATAAAGGGTTGAATAAAAAAAATTGGTATGGGTCACCCCTTCCCAGAAAAAATCCCCCAGAAATGGTGTGAGGTTTCCCCTACCCAGCATAACGAGCCCAGGGACTGAAGCCTGCACAGCCTAAATGAACCCTGGGCTCTTCTGTCTCCAGGTAGTGAGAGGTAATTAGTGGTGCTCTGCAAGGCTGTAGGCTGAGCCTGGGATAATGATGAATCAGACACTACATGGCGCTGTTCCAGTCGCTCACCAGATTCAGCTTCATAATTGTGTAACTGCTGCCGTGTCTGGCATTTACCTGCCGGTACCAGACGCTACCTGCCGCTTACAAGGCACTACCTGGCGCTAGAGCTTCATGAATAAGGCCCAAAGTATAAATAGCACAGAAGAAAAAAAATTGCATAGCGTGATACCATGTCTAAAAAAATGTAACTTGCTACATGTAATAGGGGGCACCTGATGGGTTCAAAAGTATCCTCCCCATCTAATAACCGGTTAATAATAAAGGAAAGGATGTCACCACCAGCTCGCACTCCACATTCAACGTTGAAGCCTCCGCCGATGTGTTTCGTTGTTGAACAACTCTAACTAGTCTGGTTAGTTAGGCTGGAGCCTAGTTAAAGTTGTTCAGCAACAAAAACGCATCAGCGGTGGCATTGCGGTGGCTTCAACGTTGAATGTGGAGTGCGATCTGGTGGTGAGATCCTTCCTCTACTAATAACCGGTCGTTATACGGAGAAGGTTCCGAATACCCATATATGCCAGGTGCCCCTCTTACATGTATATACGCATACTACTTTTTATTATGTAAATGATCATTTAAAAAAAAAAAAAACATTACTTAGCTGCTCGTATCAATGAGGGTATGTTCTTCAAGAAGATGGAGGCTTCTATGCAGAGAGATTTTGCTGCCTTCCTAGCTACTTGGGAGGGATGGGTTGCCCACTTCCTGCCGGGGCTTTTTGACCGAGACCTCTTGATGATTTAGAGTGCTGACCTGGTCGCTAGTTGGTTTTGAAGAGGTCTGGAAGCCATTTTCTTTTCCTTCCCCTCTATTCTCATCTCTCTCTATTCTGTGTTCTTTCTTCTTTTACTTTCCTTTGTTTTGTTTTTTTCTTCTCTAGTCCTACCCTTTGCTTCCCAGTCCCACGACCTCCCCTCTCAGTACTGCATGAGTAAATGAGAATTTGTCCGTTCTCCCCCTCCCCAGTCTGTGGAGATCTGTCCCCGGGAACCTGGTTGGGCAGGAGGGTAGATGAGTGGAAAGTTGCTGGGGGTGGGTAGTCGGCACGTGGTTTTGTGGTTTGCTTGCATTAGTTGTTTACCAGAGGTAATTCTTTTCTCGTATCTCTTGCATATCTCGATGTCAATGCTTTACCTCATGAACAAAAATGATCGGATGTTGGTGTGTGATGTATGATCTTTATTCTTGCAATTATTATTGTTGAAAAAAAAAAATTAAATGTTTTTTAAATGGTACCACGCTATGTGATTTTTTCTTCTTACATCCTTTTTTATACTTTGTATCCTATGCCTGAGTTAAAACAGTGGTATGGGTAATGAACCAAACATTTACTGATAATGCCCCTGTATTTGCCCAGATGGACCACCCAAGGCCTAGAGGAAATTGGAAGTTAAACCCCTTCGGTTATCCCAGTTGCCAGAGCCTGATCTCGTATAGGCCACATTATAATCAGCAATGAATGGGGATAGCCCCCTGGTATCAGTCCACTGGGAAACACAAAAAGCAATGTTTTAATTCTCTGATTCCGGCCATTAACAACTCCAGATTTAAGAAGAAGGAGCTGATGGACAGGCTGGGAGAAGCTGAGGCTGTCCTGATTAGGGACCACTCAGTGTCCACCAGACATTCCTGACAGCCAGCCTAGAGATTATACTCCACAATCTTATATCAGGAAACAGGAGACACCTTTCTTTTGAGTGAGCCAAGCAATGTGCACGTCTGTTGACACACATAGCACAGGAAATCCAGGATCAAGTACAGTTTTGGCCATTAATGAGAAGCAAAATACCTCTTACTTCAAAAGATAATATGATCATTTCTATCATACTAGTATACACACAAGACGGATGTGGACGCAGCAATATTTGATGGACGTGGACTTCCCAGACCTTACAAACCTACAGACTGAGGAGCTTGATGCCCCCATTACATTTGGAGGGGATCCAGGCCAATCACCTGGCCTAGACGGACTGCCGGTTGACGTATATAATAGATACTACTATACCTTATGTGGCCCACAGTGCATCAATCTATATAATACATTGCTGGGGGCGGACTTGTTTCCTCCATCAGCATGTCAGGCACTAATTGTTATTCTACTTAAAGAGGGGAAAGACCCCCAGGCTTTCTCTTCATATAGACTCATTTCATTACTAAACAGTGATTATACGATATGAGCCAACATACCCAGAATGCAAACTGTTATTTTACAAGTTATACACCTGGATCAGACTAGATTTGTGCTGGAGAAGTCTGCAACCATAAATTTGTTCATAGTACTTGTTAATTCCCAGGTGGGACATGGCATGTGGGGCATTGGGACGTGGTGTTCCCGACATTGCCAGAGCCTTCTATCCCATAGAGGGTATGCACAGAATGGGATTCAGACCCGTGTTCCTTATGTGGGTCCAGCTGCTATACAGAAGCCCTAGAGCCTGTTTAGTTGTTACCGGGGGATAGGCTGGCAGCGGACAGGATGGTCGTGGATAGCAAAGGTCGGCAACAGAGACCAATCAGAGAGAGTAGATTCAGGCAGGGGTCGGCAACGGAGATCAAACAGAGAATGGTCGGTTCAGGCAAGGGTCGGCAACGGAGGTCAATCAGAGAGTAATCGGTTTAGGCAAGGGTCGGCAACAAAGATTAATTTAGAGAATAATTCAGTAGACAAACAAGGTACGACAAGGCTCTATCACAGGCACTGAGTAACTGACGGGGTGAAGCCTTTATAGGATCCAGATATGATTGGAGATGGGGGAAGTGATTGTGTGATTGGTGCTTTCAACAACTTACACAATAATTGGCACAGAACTACAAGAAGGTCGTATAGCCCAAAAACCCTCCTTTGGGCTCATTGTCCCCAACCCAGAACTAGGGGCGTTTTTACCCCACACACCTTGGGCTCATTGGCCCTTTAATTGAGCCTCCGGCGGGCGTGCTGTATGCAGCGCCACCGGAGGGCATATAAATCACGTGCTCACACGTGCGCGAGGTGTACGGGGGAAGCGGAGGAGAGGGAGGAGAGTGGCCTCACAAGCCGCCACAGCTCGGCGTGGCTGCCGAACAGGAAGTGCTGTGCCTGGCTGCCCAGAGACAGCGCAAGACCGGGACGCAGGTGAGTTAGTTCTGACACGAGAGCAGGGGACAGATCTGGGAGAATAAAGATGGTTTGGCAGAGCCTGGAAGAGAGGGATGGATGGATGGGGTAGAGCTGGGAGAATAGGGGACAGATGGGGCAGATCCGGGAGGATAAAGATGGATTGGCAGAGCCTGGAAGAGAGGGATGGATGGATGGGGCAGAGCTGGGAGAATAGGAGACAGATGGGGCAGATCTGGGAGGATAAAGATGGATTGGCAGAGCCAATTGGAGAGAGCTGAGAGAAGAGGGATAGATGGGCAAAGCTTGGAGGAGAGGGATAGATAGAGCAGAGCTGGGAGAAGTGGGTGGCTGGGGGAAGAGCTGGAAGGACAATGAGTGATGGGGCAGATCTGGTAGAACAGGGGATGGATGGGGCAGATCTGGTAGAACAGGAGATGGATGGTGCAGAGCTGGGAGAACAGGAGATGGATGGGGCAGAGCTGGGAGAACAGGAGATGGATGGGGCAGAGCTGGGAGAACAGGAGATGGATGGGGCAGAGCTGGGAGAACAGGAGATGGATGGGGCAGAGCTGGGAGAACAGGAGATGGATGGGGCAGAGCTGGGAGAACAGGAGATGGATGGGGCAGAGCTGGGAGAACAGGAGATGGATGGGGCAGAGCTGGTAGAACAGGAGATGGATGGGGCAGAGCTGGTAGAACAGGAGATGGATGGGGCAGAGCTGGGAGAACAGGAGATGGATGGGGCAGAGCTGGGAAAACAGGGGATGGATGGGGCAGAGCTGGTAGAACAGGAGATGGATGGGGCAGAGCTGGGAGAACAGGAGATGGATGGGGCAGAGCTGGGAGAACAGGAGATGGATGGGGCAGAGCTGGTAGAACAGGAGATGGATGGGGCAGAGCTGGTAGAACAGGAGATGGATGGTGCAGAGCTGGGAGAACAGGAGATGGATGGGGCAGAGCTGGGAGAACAGGAGATGGATGGGGCAGAGCTGGGAGAACAGGAGATGGGGCAGAGCTGGTAGAACAGGAGATGGATGGGGCAGAGCTGGTAGAACAGGAGATGGATGGTGCAGAGCTGGGAGAACAGGAGATGGGTGGGGCAGAACTGGGAGAACAGGAGATGGATGGGGCAGAGCTGGTAGAACAGGAGATGGATGGGGCAGAGCTGGTAGAACAGGAGATGGATGGTGCAGAGCTGGGAGAACAGGAGATGGATGGGGCAGAGCTGGGAGAACAGGAGATGGATGGGGCAGAGCTGGGAGAACGGGAGATGGATGGCGCAGAGTTGGGGGAACAGGAGATGGATGGCGCAGAGCTGGGAGAACAGGAGATGGATGGGGCAGAGCTGTAAGAACAGGAGATGGATGGGGCAGAGCTGGGAGAACAGGAGATGGATGGGGCAGAGCTGGGAGAACAGGAGATGGATGGGACAGAGCTGGGAGAACAGGAGATGGATGGGGCAGAGCAGGGAGGAGAGGGATGGATGGGGCAGAGCTGGGAGAACAGGAGATGGATGGGGCAGAGCTGGTAGAACAGGAGATGGATGGGGCAGAGCTGGGAGAACAGGAGATGGATGGGGCAGAGCTGGGAGAACATGGGATGGATGGGGCAGAGCTGGGAGAACATGGGATGGATGGGGCAGAGCTGGGAGAACAGGATATGGATGGGGCAGAGCTGGGAGAACAGGAGATGGATGGGGCAGAGCTGGGAGAACAGGAGATGGATGGGGCAGAGCTGGGAGAACAGGAGATGGATGGGGCAGAGCTGCTAGAACAGGAGATGGATGGGGCAGAGCTGGGAGAACAGGAGATGGATGGGGCAGAGCTGGGAGAACAGGAGATGGATGGGGCAGAGCTGGGAGAACAGGAGATGGATGGGGCAGAGCTGGGAGAACGGGAGATGGATGGGGCAGAGCTGGGAGAACAGGAGATGGATGGGGCAGAGCTGGGAGAACAGGAGATGGATGGGGCGGAGCTGGGAGAACAGGAGATGGATGGGGCGGAGCTGGGAGAACAGGAGATGGATGGGGCAGAGCTGGGAGAACAGGAGATGGATGGGGCAGAGCTGGGAGAACAGGAGATGGATGGGGCAGAGCTGGGAGAACAGGAGATGGATGGGGCAGAGCTGGTAGAACAGGAGATGGATGGGGCAGAGCTGGGAGAACAGGAGATGGATGGGGCAGAGCTGGGAGAACAGGAGATGGATGGGGCAGAGCTGAAAGGGCAGCAATGGATGGGGCTAAGCTAGGAGAAGAGGGATGGTGAGAGCAGACCTCGGAGAAGAGATGGATGGAGGTAGAGCACAGAGGAGAGGGGTGGATGGAGCACCCCTCCCCCCACCAGTTGATTCCCCCCATTATAGACTCTAGGGCCGGTTTGTTCCTCTGTAACAGGGGCGTCTCACTTTGCAATGCCCTGTGTGTGAAACCTCAGAGATCACCGCATGAGACTAAACCCTTCTGCATCCATCACCTCTCTCCGCGCTCCCGCGGTGCATGTGCCGGCCTCCATATTTCTGCCCGGCATTCTAATCTGAAGGTTGGTGACGGGAGGGGGGGGCACATGCCCGGACCGGCCAATCAGATTGGCCTGATGCGGAAACGTGCATCATCCAATGGCGGCACAGGCTGCGTATGTGCAGCGGGATCGCCGTGAATTTTCCAGAAAACTGGGGGATGTCACATATTCCTGGGCCTGCAAAGGGTTTAGCCCCACATTAAAGAGGAAACATGACCAGCCTAGAATCTTTAAAGTGGACCCAAACCTGGGTTGTCACTATTCCGGGTTCTGGTCAGTCCCCGGTTTGGGATGCCCCCGATCTGAGCCTCATCTACACAGTGACACCCACGGCAGCAATGTAACACTATACCTGCAGCCTGCCTCTGTCCCCCATAATTTATGTATTATTAAGCCCCGCCAATAAACCATCTGTGGAGAACCCGCCCCTCCTCCTCCACCACATAGAGCTCAGGGGGCACATGAAGGGTTAATGGCTCCCGGACCCGCAATGATCAGACACCTGCTGCCAGCACCGGAAACACCTCTGCTACTCCCGCCTCCTAACTCTGACGCCACTTCCACCTCTCGGTCACCATAGCAACGTCATTGTCGTGTAGCTCGGCGTTTGCTTCTGTTTTCAAGTGTTTGGCGGCCATTTTGCCGGAGTCCTGTGTGAAAAGCAACGAGTGTTCTCCGTGCGGGGAGCGGCCATTTTGCCGTAGTCCATTGCGAGGTGTTGAAGCGGCCATTTTGCTGTAGCTTCACTGTAGAAGGAGCGGGAACAGTGATATGAGGTAATGTCGGAGCTTTCTTCTCCTCACATCCTGCGGCTGAGGCCCATCCCAATATGTCACTGCAGAGGCCACACACACCCTCTAGTGGCGGGACCCCCACATTGTATAGTCACCCCACCCCCTCCTCAGGAGTCCCCCATATACACAGGCCTCACCCCTCTGCCATAAGCCGTCACTGAGCTGTGATACTTCATACTTTTACCCTTCTGTCCCTCTCTTGTTGTTGTTGCCCTTGTCCCTCTTCTGCCCCTCTTGTCTCTTTTCTGCCCCCTCTTGTCCCTCTTTTGCCCCCTCTTGTCTCTCTTCTGCCCCCGCTCTCCCCTTGGTCCCATCTCTGACCTTTCCTCCCTGGTACCTATCAGCTGTCTCCCCTGGCCCCTCTTCTGCCTATTTGCCCCTAACTGCCCTATTCCTCCTCCCCTGCCTCCTGGTTCCCATCTGCCCTTTTATTTCCTGTTGCCTCTTTGTTGTCCTCTGCTGGTTTAGTTCTCTGCCTCCCTTGTTCCCCTTTTACCCATGGTGCACCTTGGCCCTTGGTCCTCTTGCTTTCTTCTGCCCCATGGTTCTCTTCCTCTCCTCGCTCCTCCTCTGTCCTCTTGGATTTTGCATTGCTGTGCTCCTCCTCTCTGCCTCCCTTTGGTCCTATGGGTTTCCTTTTACCCATGGTGCACCTTGGTCCTCTTGCTTTCTTCTGCCCCGTGGTTCTCTTCCTTTCCTCGCTTCTCTTCTGTTTTTGCATTGCTGTGCCCCTCCTCTCTTCTTCCCTTTGGGCCTTTTCTGCTCCTTGGCTCTCATCGGCCTGCTCTTGGCCCTCTTCTGCCTCCCCTTAGTTCCCTGCTGCTGTTTGCCTATAGCCCCGCCCCCTATTCCCAGAGGAGGCACCGAAGATGCCCCTCCTGAGGTGAATGAGCCAATCTCCTGCAAGGCACACAGCCATTCCTGCTCCAGAGGGAGGATCCTCAGGAACCCACCAGATGCTTGTGTTAGTTGCTGACATTCATGGGGCCTCTTCTCTCATTCTCACGTCTGGTTTGGTCACCAGTGATAGAGCATAATGGGCGGGGCCTATGTGATTACAGAGAGCAGGTGGCAGTACTTAGCTGATGTTGGCAGTGCAAGTAACAGCCCCACTGGGGGCAATAATGTTCTATGGAGGGCGCTGTATAAATGTGCCCCCCACAGCTGGATGCCATAGTGCAGAAAGCTCCTCCTGCCCCCATGAAATCTCTCAGATAAACAAAGTGGTGAGATTGGGTGTCCTGCTCCCTCCAGGCCGTCTAGGGTCACAACCAATATCCACACCCAAACCCATGCTTCAAGCCAATCTGGAGGGGCAACTAGTAGCCACTTGGAAGTTGCAGATATGGGTCAGGGAGTGGTCATGGATGCCCCTCCTTTCACCCCTGTGGGCTATAGGGCGAGTAAATTCCACACCAACCTTCAAGACTTGGGATTCTTACTCCAATAATAGCTCAGTTGTCCCAGTTTTGGTCCTCAAGCAGTTATACAGTTATGTCCAAACCGGCCCTTCAGGATGAGGAGTATCGGGGCAACAGACGTCAGCCCATCAGGATGAGGAGTATCGGGGCAACAGACGTCGGCCCTTCAGGATGAGGAGTATCGGGGCAACATACGTCGGCCCTTCAGGATGAGGAGTATCGGGGCAACATACGTCGGCCCTTCAGGATGAGGAGTATCGGGGCAACAGACGTCGGCCCTTCAGGATGAGGAGTATCGGGGCAACATACGTCGGCCCTTCAGGATGAGGAGTATCGGGGCAACATACGTCGGCCCTTCAGGATGAGGAGTATCGGGGCAACAGACGTCGACCCTTCAGGATGAGGAGTATCGGGGCAATAGACGTCAGCCCTTCAGGATGAGGAGTATCGGGGCAACAGACGTCAGCCCTTCAGGATGAGGAGTATCGGGGCAATAGACATCAGCCCTTCAGGATGAGGAGTATCGGGGCAACAGACGTCAGCCCTTCAGGATGAGGAGTATTGGGGCAACAGACGTCAGCCCTTCAGGATGAGGAGTATCGGGGCAACAGACGTCAGCCCTTCAGAATGAGGAGTATCGGGGCAACAGACATCGGCCCTTCAGGATGAGGAGTATCGGGGCAACAGACGTCAGCCCTTCAGGATGAGGAGTATCGGGGCAATAGACATCAGCCCTTCAGGATGAGGAGTATCGGGGCAACAGACGTCAGCCCTTCAGGATGAGGAGTATCGGGGCAACAGACGTCAGCCCTTCAGGATGAGGAGTATCGGGGCAACAGACACCAGCCCTTCAGGATGAGGAGTATCGGTGCAACAGACACCAGCCCATCAGGATGAGGAGTATCGGGGCAACAGACACCAGCCCTTCAGGATGAGGAGTATCGGTGCAACAGACACCAGCCCATCAGGATGAGGAGTATCGGGGCAACAGACGTCAGCCTTTCAGGATGAGGAGTATCAGATCAACAGACGTCAGCCCTTCAGGATGAGGAGTATCAGATCAACAGACGTCAGCCCTTCAGGATGAGGAGTATCGGGGCAACAGACGTCAGCCCTTCAGGATGGAGAGTATCGGGGCAACAGACGTCAGCCCTTCAGGATGGAGAGTTTTGGGGCAATAGACACCAGCCTTTCAGGATGAGGAGTATCGGGGGATGTCAGATGTCACGCATGGCTCCAGGTTCTCCTCAGGGTTGCTGTGGCCATTCCTGTCTCACATACAGTGGAGGGTCAGGACAGGGGTCAGCACTTGAGCCAGGGGAGAGATTTTGATGGCCCAGGGAAGGGGCGTGGCATCACAAGAACATTCTCCATCCATGTGATCTTGTTTGATAAGTGTTATCGTGTTCACTTCATAACTCAGTGGTGGAAAGTGTTAAATAAAGGGCCAGGGACCTGTTGCCCCCTGGTAGTGCCCTGGTTGAATTTCAGGTTGATGTATGCCCCCCCCCCCCCTCCCTTCGCACTGCCTCAGTGATTTTGGGGTAGTGCTGAGGATTATTATTTGGACTCACCAGATGGCAGTAATGTGGATCCTGTAGACAGCTTCACCTTGTCTGTGTGCATCTGTGTCGGATGTGCTCTTACTCCATAAGGCTTGGCAGATAGCTTACTCGGCTGATGATGGAGGCACGTAGATAAGTTCCAGAAGCTTTATTTCAGTACATAATCTTGCAATTGTGTACGGTGTACAGTCAGTACAGCAGGAAAACTTGTGATGTAACCCAAACAGCAGGAGGTAAAAAGACTGTAGACTGCAAGGGGGAGCAGCATGTGTGATGCAAACTGAAAATGGCTGAGGGAGAGAGGAAGAAGGGAGGAGCTGCTTGCATCACAGCTAGACTAAGGGAGCCAGAAAGGGACAAAAGGCAGTGAAAGGCACTGTCACAAATCAAAGAGGTTTTATGCCTTGAGCCAGACCGGATTTTGATCGTACTGCCTACAATCGTTTTACCCACACACACGGGTCTTTGGAGAAGCCGCCACCACTGGCCCTTATTAGCCATTAGACACTACACACACACACACACACACAGATCTCAAGCTAAGATCTCTCCTTATGCAGTTAATATACCCAATCGCACCATAAGGACCTGGGCCGGGGTATACAGCTATAAAGTCACACCCCGATTTACCAATTGTAAAGTGATCTCACACCCCTAGACCAGCACGAGTAGCGATAGACACAGGGCACAAGATTTAGCACACATACAATGTCTCAGAAATCCTTTACCTTGTGTGAAGATAATGTTCTGCTGTGAGGGGTACAAGGAAAGTAATGATAACAGCCTTCTTATGAGAAGCAATCCCCTGGCATGTCATGTCATCTGTGCCCATGTCTCTCATTTTTAAACTAGTTATAGGGGCGGGCAGCATGCTGGATGTAGCCAATTGGGTTTCAGGGGAGTTCCATTGTAAAAGTTATGCTTTAATGTCTATTTTCTTTGGAAGAGAGGTGTGCAGCAAATGTCTCATGCACTGCTTTGTAGTAAGTAGATGTCAATTACCACATAGGGAGGTGTCACCTGACTCAGCCACAAGAGGCCTAGTTAGCGCAGGGCTGTAAAGTGGCTTGTTCTTCTGTCCTGTCATATGTAAATGGCTTCCTGTTGGTAACTCCAGACAAATGTACTGGCATGCTTCTGATTGACAAGGCAGGTTTAACAACCATAGTTTTGGTGATATTTTTATCTGGCCATATATTTTATATATCCTCACAGGCATATTGCTCATACCACGTAAATGAACACTATAACAGACATTTACCTCTGGGTAAATAAAGCACAGGTCGTGGAACATGACAAATATAATCTCACCAAGTGAAACATGGATCATGGAATTTGTCAGTCTGGAGATGGGCCCCACCCCACCATTGCTTACCAAAGTCACCTGATGCCACAGGGGCAGATCTGACACTCGATTTACAGTCCCCAGGTTTGGTGACACCAATCTCCTAGAGCAGAGGAGTTCTCCCCACCATGATGAGGTCATCTTAGGTGAAGGTTTAACATAGGCCTACTTCTGCTTTTCTGTGTCACGGTTGCTGATTTGCTTTGAGGACACTAACAAGATTAACTCTTAAAGCAGACCAAAACCCACATTTTTACCTAGCATCCCCTGAATTGCCCCCCACTATGAAGAGGACCACATGCCAATTCTTAGTGCTTCTGCTTCACTCTAATCCTAAATGGCGCCTGTTTTAGCTGTAAAGTTCCGCCTCCTCCATTTATTGCCACACTGTTGTGTCCTTTAAACCTTTGTTAATAGCAAGTTTACTTGAATTGTCATAACAAAATCAGCAGCAGCAGTTCCCCTGCTTGTGACAGTTAAAGAAAAACTCCCCAAAACTCACCTGTCCCCCCCCCCCCCCCATGCATGATACTGAATCATTGTCAACGGCACCTCACCCGTTTTCTCCTGGTCACTGCCTGGTCTTGAAGCACCCGGGAGGCATCCCAGTTTCCCAGGCTGCTGCCTGGATTTAACCAACATAACCCACAAAGCAAAGCAGAAGGAAACCCAGCGGCACTTCCTCTTTGCAGGCCACTGGCAGATCCATAGGACACCGTTAAGGGGGGAAGTTGAGTTTCAAAAAGGTAAATGAATTTTGATGTGCAGCAATGTGAATTTCCCTGATAAAGGATTCATACGAGCACTGTTTCTTGCACGAGTGTTGGTCCGGTTGAAGTCAATTCCAGTTTTCCGGCCACACGAAGTGCAATGATAAAGCCAGCAACATTCAGGTTATCAAAAAATATCCCAAGCTCTGAACATGTCCCAGAGCACTGTGCAATCCATCATCTGTAAATAGAAAGTATATGTCACAACTGCTAACCTTCCCAGACATGTCCGCCCACCATCCACTGACAGCTCAGGCAAGGAGAGCAATAATTACAGGAGCATCCAAGAGCCCCGGAGTCACTCTGGAGGCACTTCAGAGATCCACAGCTCAGGTGAGAGAATCTGGCCACAGGACGACTATTAGTTGTGTCCTCCACAAATCTGCCCTTTATGGAAGAGTGGTGAGAAGAAGCAAGTCATAGAAGGCCCAGGTGCAGTCCAGCTATGTAGGGGACACAGCAAGCATGTGGGAGATGTTCTGCTCAGATGAAACCAAAGTTGACAGTAGGCTACTTTCATGAATTTAGCTTCCAGACACTACATTCTCTATTATGGGATGGGTATGATCAGACCCTTCAGCTGTGTGTATATATCTCAAAGGATCCAGGGGGTTATATCAGATCTTCTTTCATGTTTTCTAGAGTCAGCCCGACACAGTGGACGGACAGAATTTAATACAAAGACACAAAGATCTCTCCAGAGACGCCATGATGGAGGCTCAGTGGCTCCTCTCATCACAGGGTAAGAGGCGGGGTTTCCGGTTACAGGGGAGCTTGACTGTTATTATCACAAACCCCTTCAATGTGCTCCCCCATTACTACACACACATACTCAATCTGGTGCCCGAACTCTCATCTTTCTTCACAGACCCTGGAGACTCTATACAGAGAAATGTGAAAACTGAGGAGGAGGAGGAATTTCCTCTACAGATCAGCCCAGGTAATAAACCTATAGAAAGGATTTCCCCAGTCGCCCTGTTTGGTCACTACACACACTATTATGTGCCCCATACACACATAAGGGGCATTACTCTCATCCTCAGTCACAGACCATAAAGTAATTTTTATTAATATTATTATTGCTTATAAAGCAACATCATATTCCGTGGGGCTGTACAAGGTAGAAGTACAGGGGCAAGACAAGTTAATACTTATAATACAACAATGATGACAATGTGTATAAAACACACAATATTGTGAATGAAATGTAATAGCCAAGTAAATAAACACAAAGATGCAGGAATACATCAGGAGAGAGGGTCCTTCCCTTGCAAACTTACAATCTTAAGGGAGGGGATTTGAGACAATAGGCCATGTCACAAAGAATATGTACTAAGCAGGTGCCCAGTGTTCTGAGGGATGAGACTGTAAGATGGGTGGGTTAAGTCAGATGATAGATTCTTCTAAATAGGTGGGTTTTAAGGGCAGTTGAGTTGAGTGGAGCAGCACGTGTGAGGTCCTGGACTCGAGAGTGGGAGGAGGTGATCAAGGTAGAGGACAGGAGAAGGTCATGAGAAGACCGGACTGCATCTGGGTTGGCATTTTTGAACTAGTGATGACATGTATGAGGAAGCGGTTGTAGAAAGCCTTGTAGTTTAGGTTAAGTAATTTGAACTAAATTCTTTCAGAAAGTGGGAGCCAGTGGAGTAATTGACAAAGAGGAGCAGCAGAGGAAGGGCGATAGGATAAGTAGATGAGGCAGGTAGCAGAGTTGAGGATTGCAGGGGGGCCAGTCTGTGAACTGGTAGACCACTGAAGACAGTGTTGCTGTAGTTTATATGGGAGTTGATCAGGACATGCACTAGAATTTTAGTGATATCGGGTGAGTGAAAGGGACAAATGCGGTCAGTTTTCCAAGTGTACAGCACGTCCTGTTTCATTTCAATCATCACTTCTGGGTATTCCGCCACGAGGTGGCGCAGTTGACTGCAGAAGATTTGTGGCTCCTCCCGGCCCTATAAAATGCCAGGAATCACCCATAGACCCCCAGTGTTTCTCTGCAGTCACACTGCGAAGACCAGAAGATGGCTCTCTCTGTTTTCGCAGGCGAGCGGGGCAACCAAGCCTGCGGCCCCGTAAGCCTATTCCCACCCACTTCCGTACCCTCCTGCCTCCCAGCCTTGGCTGACGGATCGTGTGATGGTAGGGGAGCACCTGGGTCGGGTGCTCGGTGAGCTTTGCTCCAGGCCGCAGACCCTATGTACTGAAGGGTAGCCGGCCATAGGCATATGGTGAGCCTATAGAGGGATGGGAGAAACCACTGCTGCCTGTGTGTCCCTGTGTTCGGGAGTGAGTTGTGTATTGCCTTTGGGGGTCGTGATTTTGTTCCCGGGCTCCTCTCCCTTCTTCTGTCCTTCATCCCCCCCTCCCTTCCCCCCCCTGTTCCCCTGGTCCGCTGATGCCGTTCCCGCCGCCGTGTCCCCCCCCTTTCCTCCTCCCCCTCTCCCTGGCGTGGCCGTTGTCGCGGCAGTGGCGGTCGGGTGACGGCGTGCACTTGTCTGTTGGACTCCTTCCCCGCCGCTGGCATACTGCGCTCCGTGGCGGGAGTTGTCGGGGGAGCTGTCGCCGCTCATAGCGCTGGGCGGCTTCGCGCCCTTCGTTGGGGGTGGCGCCGTGGGATGACGCGTATCTTGTCATCTGCCCGCCCCTCGAGGTTCTTTTGCTGGGGCTCCGTCCTGCTGGGGAGGTCGCGAGCTGGCTGCGGGTCCCTAACCATGCTGTCTGCATCATCCTGTGTGTCCGCCTGTACCTTCTGCGCTTACGGCGCTCTCCTTCGCAGTTGGTCCGTGAGTCTTTCTGCGGGGGTTACATTGTTGGTGCATGTGCTGCGGGATACTCATGGGGTGTTTATGTCTTACAGGCGGGATAGCATTGTTGTGGTTTCTCCCGGTCCAATTCCTCCCCCTCCCCCCCTGTCCCTTTTCCGTTGGGCATCCCTTGGGGGCATCCTGGGTGGCTTTTCTTAGCCTTTACTCTGTGTTGAAGTGACTTGGGATGATCAGCCTCTCCTGCAGGCATCCATTACCTTTGTGTGCAAAGAGATCATGGGACGAGGCACGGCTGTGAGTGCTCAATTCACATGCATAAGCAGATAAACAGGAAACGCCAGCCTTGATCCAGTTGAAAGGATAAAATATCCACATTTATTGTTCCATACAAAACTACTAAACTGCTCCCTTATGCTGTATTCTGACTTGCATCTATGGATGGAATGATTTTAAAGAAGTTTTGTATGGAACAATAAATGTGGATATTTTATCCTTTCAACTGGATCAAGGCTGGCGTTTCCTGTTTATTTTCTCTGTGTTGGCCTATTGTGCCTCTGATAATCACCATATTTAGGCTTCTGGGGATAGCGAGCTTGGGGGGCCCCTCGGGGCAGGCTCGGTTGTGTGTCATCTCCTTTGAGTGGTGGTGGCGCGGTTTGTGTTCCGTGCGGACAAAATATTATTGCGGAACAGGTTGGGATGAGTGCTTCTCTTTCCAGTCCTGCTCTCCCTACGGCACCCCCTTCTCCCCCAGCGTCTGCATTTAGCCCCCAGTGAGGGGGAAGCTAGCAGGGGGTCGCAATCAAATCTGGTGCTGCGCGTAGCCAGCATTGAGCGACAGCTGGCCCGACCAATGGCGGGCAAGGCCTCTAGTATAAAGCGTCATCTAGATGCCGTCAGGGCGAGTACGATAGTGATCTAGGCTCCTCCTCGGATGAGGATACCTGGCTCCCAGATGATACCGATGCTGTTTTTGATACACTACACATCGCCCCCCCAAAGGTGGCGAAGAAGAAGCAGGGCAAGCTCTTCCGCCCTGGCAAGCAACGCTTGGAGTTCCTGGAACAGGGCCATTTCTCAAATATGGTTCTTAAGGAGTGGGAACGCCCTAATAGGTTACCCTCGGTGCCCAAGGGGCTGGATAGAAGGTATCCCTTCTCGGCCGATTTGGTTAAGCGCTGGTCATGCCCACCTGAGGTGGACGCCCCGGTCCTGGGGCAATCTAACATTTCGGTCATGCCGTCTCCCGACACCACAACCTTGCGTGATAGCGCTGACCGGTGTATGGATCAGCTGGCTAGTCATGCCTTCACCTTTGTAGGGGCCGGTTTGCGCCCGGTGTGCGCCGCGGCTATTGTGGCCATTGCCATTAAAAAGAAGGTCAGGCGCCTTGCTGAGGCCACCCGTTCTGGTAAGAAAAGGGAGGGTTATAAGGACCTTTTGCTTTGCTCTGACTTTATCGCTTTTGTGTTGCATGCCATGGACAATGCCGTCCGGCGGTAGGGCCTCAGCCCTGTTGGTGGCTATGCGTAGGTCCGTCTGGTTGCGTCAGTGGACAGCTGAAACCGCCGCTAAGAAGTCTCTCACTGGACTTCCCTTCACTGGATGTTCTGACCAAGGATGGTAGGCTCCCCCAGCGTAGAAAGCAGGCTCAGCCCTTTCAGGGATCCTCTTCCCTTCGTCCTTCAAGGTCGTGGGCCCCCTCTCCCAAGGCCCCTCAGGCATGAGAAGGCGCCCTCACCCGACCGGGTGGGGGGACGACTTCGGCTTTTTGCTCACGTCTGGAGACTGCTTGTCCCAGACCGGTGGATTCAGGAGGTGGTTTCCTCCGGATACACGATAGAGTTTGCAGCCTGGCCGCCCCCAAGATTACTCTGGTCCCGGATATCTCTAAACCCCGTGTCAGCTCAGGGACTGCGTCTGGCCGTACAACGTCTTCTGGAGTCATTTGTCAGATACCTCTTCAGGAACAGGGTCGGGGGTACTACTCCAACCTGTTCACGGTGCCCAAGAAGGACGGCTCCTTGAGGCCCATCCTGGACTTAAAGGGCCTCAACAAATTTGTCAGGTTCAAGCACTTTCGCATGGAGACATTACGTTCAGCCGTAAGTTCCCTTCGGCCAGGCGATGTCACAGTGGACATCAAGGATGCCTACCTTCACGTGCCAATTTTCCCAGGTCACCAAAGGTTCCTGGGGTTCGCTCTGGGGGATCAACACTACCAATTTGTGGCCTTGCCGTTCGGTATCACCTCGGCTCCTCGTGTTTTCACCAAGGTGCTGGCTGGCGTCATGGCTCTCCTGAGGAACCAGGGCATTCGCATCCTCCCTTACCTGGACGACTTTCTGATTGCTGCTCAGTCTCTTCATCAGGCCGAGAAGGATACTCAGGTGGTGACGTCCACTCTCGAGTCCTTCGGTTCGGTGATCAACTATCCCAAGTCTTCACTATCTCTGTCTTTGGCGATGTCCTTCCTGGGCAAGGTCAAGGTATTTCTCCCTCAGCAGAAGGTGGAGGGCATTCAGACGCAGGCGCGGACTCTGCTGTCGTGTCCTCACCCCTCCATCCATCAGGGGTTGCAGTTGGTGGGTCTTATGGTGTCCTGCTTCGAGGCGGTTCCCTTTGCTCAGTTCCACATGAGACCTCTTCAGTTACTTCTCCTGTCGGTTTGGGATTGGAATCAAGAATCCCTGGATCAGGAGTTTGCTCTGTCCCCTCTGGTCAGGCAGTCCCTCTCCTGGTGGCTGGAGTCGAGGAATCTTCTAGTGGGCAGGTCCTTTCTGCCTCTGCGCTGGGAGATTGTCACCACGGATGCCAGTCTGACTGGCTGGGGGGGGAGTTTGGCAATCTCTGAAGTTTCAGGGTTAGTGGGGTCCCCAGGAGGCCCACGCGCCCATCAACATCCTAGAGCTGCGGGCAATCAGGTTGGTTCTCTCCCAGTTGACTCCCCACCTTCAGGGTCGTGCTGTACAGGTCCGCTCAGACAATCAGACGGTGGTTGCCTATATCAATCATCAGGGAGGGACTCGGAGCAAGCGAGCCCTCAAGGAAGTGTCCCTGATTTTGTCTTAGGCCAAGGAGACTGTTCCCTGCATCTCGGTGGTTTACATTCCCGGGGGTGGAGAACCAGGAGGCGGATTTCCTGAGCATGGGGACGTCTCGTCTGGGGGAATGGTCTCTCAGCAACAAGGTATTTCACGCCCTGTGGCGCCACTGGGGTCTGCCGGATGTGGACCTGTTTGCGTCCCGTCACAATCACAAGCTTCCAAGATTTGTCTCTCTGTCAAAGGATCCTCTGGCTTTCACCACGGACGCGCTAGCTATTCCCAGGGAAGTTTCGGCTCCTCTATGTATTTCCTCCCTTTCCTCTGCTGGGTCGGGTGCTGCGCAAGATAGCCCAGGAGGGGGTACCGGCCATTCTGGTTGCCCCCCCGCTGGCCGAGGAGGGTATGGTTCGCGGACATCGGCAGTAGATCGGTTCATCCTGCCTGACGACCCAGAGCTTCTCACGCAGGGACAGCTGCGTCATCCCAATTTACAAACGCTGGCTTTAATGGCTTGGCTGCTGAAACCTCCATCTTGATGGGCAAGGGTTTGCTGGCCTCTGTTGTCAATACCTTGATTCAGGCTCGGAAGAAATCCTCGTCTTTTATCTACTACAGGGTCTGGCATGCTTACATTGCTTGGTGCGAGTCCAAGTGTCTATCTTGTCGGGCTTTCTCCATTCCCAGGATTCTGGAGTTTTACAGCATGGTCTGGATTCGGGTCTTCAACTTAGTACTCTCAAGGGAAAGGTTTCGGCTCTGGCAATTTTTTTTTTTACCAAAGATGCTTTGCCAATCACAGGCTTGTTAAAACCTTCTTCCAGGGAGTTACTCATATGCGTCCGCCGCGTAAGCCTCTGCTACCGGTTTGGGATTTAAACTTGGTGTTGTCTGCTCTACAGGGTCCTCCCTTCGAGCCTATGCGTGAGGCTGCATTGCCCATTCTGACTCTTAAGGTAGCCTTTTTGGTCGCTATTACGTCGGTGCGTCGAGTCTCTGAGCTGGCGGCGCTTTCCATGAAACCTCCTTATTTAGAGCGGCTTCAGGATAAGGTAGTGTTCCGACTTAAGCCGGATTTCTTGCCCAAGGTTGTATCTGTCTTTCATCTCAATCAGGACATTGTCTTACCTTCTTTGTGTCCTACCCCTTCTAATCCTAAGGAACGGACCCTTCATTCTCTGGATGTGGTCAGGGCGCTCAAATTTTATTTGGTCGCCACTGAGTCGTTTAGGAAATCTGATGCTCTGTTTGTTCTTCCTGCTGGACCTAGTAAAGGTTTGCCTCCAGCCAAATCTACTATCAGTAAGTGGATTCGACAGGCGGTGGTGCAAGCTTATTCTGCTAAAGGGAAGGAACCTCTGTTCCGTGTTACTGCTCACTCTACTTGAGCTATTGGTGCCTCTTAGGCTTTTGAGGACCAGACTTCTGCTGAACAAGTTTGTAAGGCCGCTACTTGGGATTCTGTTCATACTTTTTCCAAGTTTTACAAGGTTGATGTTAGGGTCTCAGCTGATGCTGCTTTTGGCCGCAAGGTGCTTCAGGCTGTAGTGGCTTGAACTGCCTGCTGTTACTCATTGGGGATCCCACCCTACTTTTACGGACACTGCTATTGGATGTCCCAGAAGTAATGATTGAAATGAAACAGGCCATGCTGTACACTTGGAAAAAAGACAGTTCTGTGAGTACTCACCTGTAGAATTGCTTTTACTATGCATGGCACGGCCTGCTTCAATAATCATAACATCTGGGATATTCCGCCACAAGGTGGCGCAGAGCACCAAGAGTTGTGGCTCCTCCCGGTACCCTCTAAAAACACGATCACCTGATACCACTTCCAGCGTTGACAAGCAGTGATACAAGAAGCCGAGAGGTAATCAAGGTAAAAAAAGGTAAAAAACCCCAACTAACTTAAAACAATCACCATAAAGAGGCGACCAAGAATAACGATAACAAGGGTGGGGTGAAGCAGGCCGTGCCATCTATAGTAAAAGCAATTCTACAGGTGAGTTCTCACAGAATTGTCTTTTTCCTATTGCATGGCATGGCCTGCTTCAACTTACAAATATATTAAAAAGAATAGGGCCCAAGGCTCTGTCCTGGGCCCTATTCTTTTTAATATATTTGTAAGTGACATAGGAGAAGGCTTGGTAGGAAAAGTTTGTCTGTTAGCTGATGATACAAAGGTTAGTAATAGGGTGGATATGTCTGCAACATGGAAAATGATTTAGCTTTACTGGATAGATGGTCAAAACTGTGGAAAATAGAGTTTAATGTCTCTAAATGTAAAATCATGCACTTGGGTAGAAGGAATCCCTGCTCTGAGTACCGTATGGGCAGCACTGTGTTAGCCAGGACCTCGGAGGAGAGAGATTTAGGAGTACTGATTACTGCAAGATGAGTGGACAGTGTAGCCAGGCAGTGGGAAAAGCAAGCAGGATGCTCGGCTGCATAGCTCGAGGCATCACCAGTAGGAAGAGGGAGGTTGTGATGCCTCTGTATAGAGCCCTGGTGAGGCCACAGCTAGAATACTGTGTGCAGTTCTGGAGACCTTACCTGCAAAAAAGACATTATTCAAATAGAACGTGTCCAAAGGCGGGCAACGAAAATGGTGGAAGGACTTAAACTTAAAACTTATTAGGAGAGACTTAAAGAACTTAATTTGTACAGTCTGGAGGAAAGAAGGGAGAGGGGGGACATGATTGAGACCTTTAAATATGTGAAAGGATTGAATAAGGTTCAGGAGGGAAGTGTTTTTGAGAAGAAGCTTAATGATAGAACAAGGGGGCACAACCTGAAGCTAGTCGGGGGGAAGATCAGGAGCAATGTTAGAAAATATTATTTCACAGAAAGAGTAGTAGATGCTTGGAACAAACTTCCAGCAGAGGTAGTTGAAAAATCAACAGTCACTGAATTTAAACATGCCTGGGATAAGCACACATCTATCCTAAGATAAAGAGTACATACAGTATACACATAAGGGCAGACTAGATGGACTGTATGGTCTCCTTCTGCCGTCAACCTTCTATGTTTCTATGTTTCTAATAATCATAACATCTGGGACATCCAATAGCAGCGTCCAAAAGTAGTGTGGGATCCCCAAAGAGTAACGGCAGGCAGTTCAAGTCACTACCGCCTGAAGTACCTTGCGGCCAAAAGCAGCATCCGCTGAGGCCTTAACATCAACCTTGTAAAACTTGGAAAAAGTATGAACAGAAGACCAAGTAGCGACTTTGCAAACTTGTTCAACAGAAGCTTGGTGCTGAAAAACCCAAGAGGCACCAATAGCACGAGTGGAATGAGCAGTAACCCGAAAGGGAGGTTCCTTCCCCTTAGCAGAATAGGCTTGCACCACCGCCTGACGGATCCATTTGCTAATAGTGGATTTAGCTGGAGGCAAACCCTTCCTAGGACCAGAAGGAAGAACAAAGAGAGCATCAGATTTCTTGAAAGTAGCAACCAAATAAAACTTCAGAGCCCTGACAACATCCAGAGAATGAAGGGTCCGCTCCTTAGAACTAGTAGGGTTAGGACACAAGGAAGGCAGAACAATGTCCTGATTGAGATGAAAAGCAGACACAGCCTTAGGCAAGAAATCCGGCTTAAGCCGAAAAACCACCTTATCCTGATGCCGCTCAAAATAAGGAGGTTTGATTGAAAGCGCCGCCAGCTCAGAAACTTGCCTGACAGAATTAATTGCCACCAAAATGGCCAGTTTAAGAGTCAGAATGGGCAAGATAGCCCCATGGATAGGCTCAAAGGGAGGACCCTGCAGAGCAGACAACACCAGATTCAAGTCCCAAACGGGCAGCATGGGCTTACGCGGCGGACGCACATGAGTGACTCCCTGGAAAAAAGTCTTGACCAACCGGTGATTTGCAAAGGATCTTTGGAAAAAATAGCCAGAGCTGACACCTGTCCCTTGAGAGTACTTAGTTGAAGACCCGAATCCAAGCCCTGCTGCAAAAATTCCAGAATCCTAGGGATGGAGAACACCCGACAAGGAAGGGACTTGGACTCACACCAGGCAATGTAAGCATGCCAGACCCTGTAGTAGATAAAAGACGAAGACTTCTTTGTCTTGTCCATCAAGATGGAGGTTTCAGCAGCCAAGCAGCCAAGCCGTCAAAGCCAGCATTTGTAAATTGGGATTGCGCAGCTGTCCCTGAGTGAGAAGATCTGGATCCTTGGGCAAGACGTACCGATCTACTGCCAACTGCACGACGTCTGCGAACCACACCCTCCTTGGCCAACAGGGGGCCACCAGGATGGCTGGTACCCCCTCCTGGACTATCTTGCACAACACCCTGCCCAACAGAGGAAAGGGAGGGAACACATAGAGGAGCCGAAACTCAGTCCAAGATATTGCTAGCGCATCCATGGCAAAGGCCAGAGGATTCTGCGACAGGGAGACAAACCTGGGAAGCTTGTGGTTATGACGGGGCACAAACAGGTCCACATCCGGCTGACCCAAGTGGTGACACAGGGAGTGAAATACTTAGTTGTTGAGGGACCATTCCCCCATCCGAGAGGTCCCCCTGCTCAGAGAGTCTGCCTCCAGATTCTCCACCCCCGGAATGTAGACTGCCGAGATGCAAGGGACATTCTCTTCCACCCAAGACAGAATGAGGGACACCTTCTTGAGGGCTCGCTCCCTGATGAGTCCCTCCCTGATTGATGTAGGCAACCGCTGTCTGGTTGTCCGAGCGGATCTGCACAGCCCGACCCCGAAGGTGTGGGGTCAACTGAGAGAGAACCAACCTGATTGCCCCCAGTTCTAGAATGTTGATGGCTGCATGGGCCTCCTGGGGGCCCCACTGACCCTGGAATTTCAGAGACTTCCCAACTCCCCCCCCCAACCAGTCAGACTGGCATCTGTGGTGACAGTCTCCCAAAACGGAGGCAGAAAGGTCCTGCCCACTAGGAGATTCCTGGAGTCCAACCACCACGAGAGGGAACAAATTCCTGATCCAGGGACATAGGGTCCCGATCCCAAACCGACAAGAGGTCTCATGTGAAACTGGGCAAAGGGGACCGCCTCGAAGCAAGACACCATCAGGCCCACCAACTGCATCCCTTGCCGGATGGAGGGATGAGGACACAAGGGCAGGGCCCGTGCCTGCTTCTGAAGGCTCTCCACTTTCTGCTGAGGGAGAAATACCTTGACCTGAGAGGTATCCAGAGTCATGCCCAGAAAGGACCTCACCAAAGACGGAGACAGTGAAGACTTGGGATAGTTGAGCACCCAACCAAAGGACTCGAGAGTGGAGGTCACCACCTGAGTGTCCTGTTCGACCTGCTGAAGAGACTGGGCCACAATCAGAATGTCGTCCAGGTAAGGAAGGATGCGTAGAACTGCTAGGCGTAGGCCCTGAGCTGACAGGATTTTGAGACATCCGGGATCTGAGGAATCTTGGGGCGGCCAGGCTGCAAACTCTATCTTGTACCCGGAGCCCTACCTCCCAGCCGTACAGCATCATCCATGGCAGTGAGGATAAAGGCAACAAAATCAGGGCAAAGCAAAAGGCCCCTATACTCCTCCCCCCTTCTACCAGCCGTAGCGCCATCAGCAAGATGCTTGAGCAGTTTCTTAAAGTGGACCAACACCCAGGATTTTGACTATCCTGGGTCTTGGTCCACTTCGGGGGTGCCCCGCTGTGTGAAACCCCCCCGATCACCCGAAAAACTCACCTCTCCCTGCTCCCAGCGCCGACGGACAAACAATCTGACAGTCCCGGACAAGCGTCTCCTCCGCCGCGGCCTCCCGCGCGTCCTTCTTGACTCGCGCGCGCGCCGTTCACAGACGGCCGGCGTGCGCACGCCTAGAGGGGCCGCCGAAGATAAGGTGAGGAGGTTTGGGGGGGTTTCACCCCGCGGGACATCCCGATCTCGGATGTCCCGCGGGGAGGGAGGTGATCGGCCCGGGAATCTTATAGATTCCTGGGCCGATCACCCGTGGGTGTTGGTCCACTTTAAGGGCAATAGCTGTAATGGCAGCAGCACAGGCCGGGCGCAGTCCAGCCCCCACACAAGTAAAAGCATGGCAGGCCAGCTGATCCATGCGCCGGTCCTCGCTGTTCTGCGGAGTGGTAGTGTCAGGGGAAGGCATTACCGAGGTGTTGGACAGCCCTAGAACGGGAGCGTCCACCTCAGGGGGACATAACCATCGCTTTACCAGGTCAACAGGAAAGGGATACCTCTTATCCAATCCCTTGGGCACCGCGGGCAAGCTGTTAGGACGTTCCCACTTCTTAAGCACCATATTGGTGAAATGTCCCTGCTCATGGAACTCCAGACACTGTTTGTCAGGACGGAACAGCTCACCCTGCTTTTTCTTAGCCACCTCAGGAGAGACAATGTGCAAGATTTCAAAAGTATGAAACAGCAGACTATCAGTGTCCTCAGGGAACCATGGTTCCTCCCCGGACACAGACCCAGGGTCACTCTCGCCACCCTGCTGCTGGTCCCCAGAGGAGTCGGAGTCCTGGAAAAGTTCCCTTTCCTCTGGGGAGTAACGGCCACCAAAAGCATCAAATTCCTCATATTCCTCAATAGAGAGGGAGGGAGTGGAAGTCAGGTGCTGCTTCTTGCCAGAGGCATTCCTAGGAACAGGCCTGGCAAGCTGCCTTTCAATGCTGGCCGCACGAAGTGCCAGATCAGACAGAGACCCCCTGCCATTATCCCCGTCCTGGGGGCTAACTGCAGGAGCGGGGGGGTAGGTGATGCCGAAGGAGGCGCAGAGCTGGGAAGAGAGGGGTTCAACCCAGCCTGGGCCGCAACAATACCCTGGGCGCACGGCACGCACACCGCGGCACTGTTACTCAACGGGGATACCCCACACATGGCACACAGCCGGGATAGTCCCGAAGGACCCCCAAGCACGCTATCCCCAAAAGCCTCCATATGGTGATTACAACAGGCGCAAAATGCCAGCACAAGGTGAAGGCTAACACAAAAGCCACCCGGGATGCCCCCAGAAGCCAGTAAGGGGAAGATGAGGGGGAGGAAGTAGTAGAGCCTGGAGAAACAACAACCCACAGGTGTCCCGCCTGAAAGACATAAGTAAAAAAGGCACATGAGCACCCCGCAATACATGCCCCAGGAAAGCAAAACCCCCCAGGGGGACTCACGGACCCAGCAGACAGAAGGATCACCAAGCCGCAGACCGCTGGAGGACGTGACCAGAGGAAAGGAGTCACTGCCGCAGCCAGAAGGGAGACAGTCCCAGACGCACAGTAGACACAAAATGGCGCCGGCAGAGGAACCTCGAGGGGGTGAATGACGCGATACGCGTCATCCCCTGGCCCTGCCCCCGAAAAGCGCGTAAACGGCGCACACGTGACCTCGCCAGCACCATGACAGTACAACTGAAAAACGACACAAGTTAAATTGCCGCCCGCCGTGGAGCGCAGTACAAAGCGGCGGCGGCGGTGGCAGCTAAAAACACCAAAAAACACCTAGAACACAACACTCGCCGCCGCCATCTTTCCCCCCCCCAAACACCCGGCAGGGAGAGGGGGGAGGAAGAGAGGCGAGCGGCAGCGGCAAGACCCAGTCCAGAAAAGAGGGGGGACCCCAGAAAAGAGAAGAAGGGTTACAGTCCCCGAAAACACTCACCCCCTCAGCCGGGACAGGAACTCCGCATCCCTCAGTGGGCTCACCATAAAGCCTATGGCCGGCTACCCTTTGTGGTACAGGGTCTGTGGCCTGGAGCACTTGACCCTAGTGCTCTTCTACCCTCACCCGATCCATCAGCCAAGGCTGGGAGGCACGGAGGGTCCGGAAACGGGTGGAAATAGACTTGCAGGGCCACAGGCTTGGTTGCCCTGCCCATCTGCGCAATATAAAGAGCCATCTTCTATCTTCGCAGTGTCACTGCAGAGGAAACACTGGAAGTGGTATCAGGTGATCCTGTTTTTATAGGGTACCAGGAAGAGCCACAACTCTTCTGCAGTGCTCTGCACCACCTTGTGGCGGAATATCCCAGATGTTATGATTATTGAAGCAGGCCGTGCCATGCAATAGGAAAATACAATTCTGTGATTACTCACCTGTAGAATTGTTTTTACTGTGTACAGTACGGCCTGTTTCATCCCTCCCTTGTTATCGTTATCCTTGGTTGCCTCTTCATGGTGATTTGTTCAAAAGTTTATTTTGTGAGGCTGTGAATTTTCTTTTCATGTTTATCTCCCGGCTTCTTGCATAACTGCTTTTCAACACTGGGGGTCTATGGGTGATTCCTGGCATTTTATAGGGCCAGGAGGAGCCACAAATCTTCTGCAGTCAACTGCGCCACCTTGTGGCGGAATACCCAGAAGTAATGATTGAAATTAAACAGGCCGTGCTGTACTAAGTAAAAACAATTCTACAGGTGAATAATCACAGAATTGTATTATTTTTGAGTTGGAGGCAGCTAGTGCCTGAAAGTTTGGTGTAAATGAAAGAGAGTCCAGTATAACCCTGAGACAACATGCTTGAGGAGCTGCCGTGATAAAGAGGTCACTGACAGATATATTTATGTTGTAGATAGGAGCAGAATTGGATGGTGGGAAGATGACAAGATCTGTTTTGTCTATGTTCAGTTTAAGGGAGTGAGAGGACATGAATAAAGAGAAGAGCCATTAGACAGTCTGGGACCCGAGATAGGAGGAAGAAGAGTTCAGGGCCTGAGAGATAGATTTGGGGGTCATCTGAGAGGCATAGTTATAGATTAAAGGGTATAGATTAAAAAGAGTAGGGGTCCGAGGGCAGATCCTTGTGGTACCCCAACAGATAAAGGGTGAGGAGAGGATACTGTGTCAGGGTGGGATACGCTAAAAGTGCAATTTGAGAGGTAAGAAGAGCCATGAGAGATTTTTGTGAGGAATATAAAACCTGAGAAGGAAGCAGCATGAATAATAAATAGGAATTTCCTCTACAGATCAGCCCAAATAAGACATATTTTCCTATTCCCACGTTTCGGTCTCTCCTCTCACACACTTGTGCCCCTCGTATATCTACGCTATAGATTCTCATAGAACTTTTTGATCTGGAATTATTGGAGGAGGATGGCGTCATCTGTGCCGGTGACTACAACCTCATGCAAATAGTTCCCACTTATCGCACACTATAAAGGCAATACGTGTGGGGGAACTATTGAGTTTGAAAATAAATATCCTTTACTCCCAATATTTCGAGACCGATTTTTAAACTTTAGAAAGATTACGTCAGAGAGGTTACACAGAATGGACACTTTGTAGATGAGATATTCACTATTAATCAATAGGAAGAAAAGAAACCTGCGGTATATAAATTGATATTTTTATCGCCTCGTACAGTATGGAATATAAGAATGAGGCTGAAATGAGTCATGAAAATTATGATTAAAGGTTAGAGCCTTTCCCTAGAAGGGACATTTGGAAATTAGTGAGGAGATCACCTAACCGTGGGAGGCCTCTTTCTCCAAGATTATTTTCTACCCATCTGTCAGTGTTTGAGACCTTGTCCCTAAAAGAGCACTACACGTGTGGTAGATGTAATGCATGTGGGTATGTGGCACATGGACATAATTTATTATCCTGTGCTGCTGAGAAATGGTATAAAATCAGTTTTTGTTTAATGATTGGACAAAATACGGGTTGTACTTGATCTCCTGTAAACATTGTGGAGTACAATAGGGTTGATTCAGAGCCTTCTATGTGCCATCTCGTTTTTGTTCCTAAATGTGGACATTACACATAGCTTTCGTAGTATAATTGCGTTTGCATGATTCTCAGCCTCCATCGGGTGTATTTTGTACTAGTTTCGGAGCTGCGTAAGCCACCAAGAACGCTGTGAGTACAGCGAATATGCATACGTTGTATACGTTGCTGTGAAACGTCTCGTAGTGTTTTTTCACGTACCTTGTAACCAAATGTTTCAGTGTTCAACGAGATCCTACTAGTTCCCACTGAAAATTACCAGTTTATACCCTTCATTTAGCCCCTAAATTTTCAGTTTTTGTGAAATTTATACACAGACACTGGCTTGTTTCGCTGGCTTGTACACATATGCGAACCTCTTTTTTTTTTTAACTGTTCCCTATACCCTGGCAATGCTAATCCATTACTTACTTATTGCTGTGCCAACTCTCTTCTGTTCCAAAGTACTTAGCATGCCATGCATTCTACTTTTCTTCTTCTGCTTCATGCATACCTTAACCACTTTCCACTTTGCCATGCATTCTTCTTTACTTCTTCCTAATGCTTACCTTAACCACTTTCCACTTTGCCATGCAATCTTCTTTCTAATGCTTACCTTAACCACTTTCCACTTTGCCATGCATTCTTTGATTTTGTAACTCAATTCTTCCTGTGCCCTGTGGCTTGGTTGTTTATCTTTGGCCAGGCAGTTCCCGCACCTGGAGCCCCACCATGTGTCACATCACAAGCACGGCCAATCCTCATTTTATACCAGTGAAACTTAGTGTAAGCTTTTGTGGGGGGAAAAAAAGGCCTTCAATGTCTATTTTCGCCTGCTCACATTGTTCACTCTTGTGGTCCAGGATTGGCAAGAGGGTCTGTCTACTGCTTCTATCCCACCCTAAAGTGCTCTAGGGTTAACTTACTCCAATCCTTGATTCAACTCCACCTGATGCCAGTGCACCAGCATCTCCAGCTCATGCTCCTGCCCAGGCTTCCAACGAGACTTTTGGTGCCGGACCCCATGAAAAATTCTGTGTCTTGCAGAACTAACTTCTTTTCACTCCTCAGTCTTGTACCTACTCTATAAAGGAGGACCATATTCTCACTGCTACAATGATACAAACTTGAGAGCACCATCTGCTTGAACAGAAAAGCCCAATCCTGGCATCTCTGACTACAATGTATAATGTTTGTAGGTAGCCTTCACCAAGTCTTCCAAGGCAAATGGTGCAAGAATATATTTCACTGTGGGGGCACCAACACACTCTGGAATGATCCTGAAACACCAGTTCCCTTTGGCATGATCCAATCAGCTGAAAGATAAAACTGGCTCAGGTTGTCTCTGCAGAATCTTAAAATAATTTTCCTCAGTATCCAGGTGGACCATCAGTTTAGGGAACAACATGGTGAATACTGTGGAGCAGTCTGCTGGTCCTCATCTCGGCCCCTTTTGAGTAGGTTTCAAATGCTACACCAGAGAGGAGCCAGTCTGAGCCCTATCCACGAAGCATTGGATCAAATGTTTTCCTAACACATAAGCTGGGTGTATTCAGCCATATTACTCTCTGGCCAATCAGCCCCACTCTCTGATGCTTTTTGGTGATTATCCATTTAGTTACAGTACACACAGCTCAGCACTGGGGAGCACAAACCTGCACCCCTTGCTCCTGCACAAGTTTAAATACCTTTACATTTGTGACCCAGCAAACAA
Organism: Gastrophryne carolinensis; assembly: GCA_027917425.1. Lineage (NCBI taxonomy): Eukaryota > Metazoa > Chordata > Amphibia > Anura > Microhylidae > Gastrophryne > Gastrophryne carolinensis. The sequence continues at coordinate 8,141,710 of CM051237.1, forward strand.
TTGTTGCAAACTCCTGTTCCTGGATACTGAGTTTTGTTCTTTGTTCCTGTTCTGCCACACCAGCCTAGACTTATCTTTCTGGAATCCTCACTGCCACCTCTGACTTCTGCTAATCTAACTAGGCCTCTGCCTCTTAAATTCAGTACCGTACCTCTGTACCATGTTGGTTCCTATACTATGTGGGTGCATGTCCTTGGTGGCTGAAGCCCAGCCCATCCTTCCTTTAGGGGGCTCTAGTGAAGACCACGCCTTTCAGTAGACTTTGGGCCTTGTGGATTATTCATTTACCTTTAAGCAAATTTATCTGCATGTCTGTGAAGCTATTCCACTATCACTCAAGCACCTCCGAAACTCCACATAAGCTTCAGACAGCTGACAATATTAAAGACACTTCCGGGTAGGTAACCTCTGAAAATATACAAACTCTTCATGTATTGTATGCTAGGATCTGTGTTCGGAAGTATCACTATATATGAATTTGTAATTTGTATATAAATATGTAATTATGTTTGACATATAACAGAATATTGTCTATTTGTTTATTTAAATATGTGGGCGTGACTGGTTTCAGATCAGGGTTTTGCCATCCCATTCTATGTCTTTCCTTTAGCTGGTGTTAATACTTACCTTGCTCCACTAATGTGGTAACTATTACAGGATGCCTTGCACATGTCTGTCCTGTAGTGATTCTGGATGGGGCAGTGGGACACAGCATATAGTGACAGCTTGAGTGAGTCCCCCTCCAATGTGGGAATGCCCTGACTGCCCCTGCTGTCTGGAATGTCCCTCCCCTTCTCTTTCTCTAAAAGTTTCACTTTTTCTTGCACAACAATGGCTTCAGAGCTAATCTTAGTTTTCTTACAAGTGATCCTAGGAGCTGTTTTATGTTCAGCAAGGTTTCTTTTTAACCTCAATTTCTTATTTTCTCCAGGTGCTGGTTCAAGCCTGAAAAATATGGACCAACATGCAGTAATCTCTTTAAATGTTAAATTAAAAGATGAAGACATAACAGCAAAGGCTACGGTAGACCCAGCACTGCACCCTGTACATCTCCTATTTCACCCTTCTGCACAGGAGGAAAGTCAGTCTGTGTTCCCTACACATCATACAGCTCATAGATCTAAGAAACCTCATTTATGTCCTGAATGTGGGAAATGTTTTTCTCAGAAATCAAACCTTATCAGACATGAAAGAGTTCATACAGGAGAGAAGCCATATTCATGTTCTGAATGTGGGAAATGTTTTGCTCATAAATCACACCTTATCTCACATGAAAGTGTTCATACAGGGGAGAAGCCATATTCATGTTCTGAATGTGGGAAATGTTTTTCTCGGAAATCATCCCTTATCACACATGAAAAAGTTCATACAGGAGAGAAGCCATATTCATGTTCTGAATGTGGAAAATGTTTTGCTCATAAATCACACCTTATCTCACATGAAAGTGTTCATACAGGGGAGAAGCCATATTCATGTTCTGAATGTGGGAAATGTTTTTCTCGGAAATCATCCCTTATCACACATGAAAAAGTTCATACAGGGGAGAAGCCATATTCATGTTCTGAATGTGGGAAATGTTTTTCTCAGAAATCAGACCTCATCAAACATGAAAGAGTTCACACAGGGGAGAAGCCATATGCATGTCCTGAATGTGGGAAATTTTTTTCTCAGAAATCAGACCTCATCAAACATGAAAGAGTTCATACTGGGGAGAAGCCATATTCATGTTCTGAATGTGGGAAATGTTTTTCTCGTAAATTGGCCCTTATCTTACATGAAAGAGTTCATACTGGGGAGAAGCCATATTCATGTTCTGAATGTGGGAAATGTTTTTCTCATAAATCGGCCCTTATCTTACATGAAAGAGTTCATACTGGGGAGAAGTCATATTTATGTTCTGAATGTGGGAAATATTTTTCTCATAAATCGGCCCTTATCTTACATGAAAGAGTTCATACAGGGGAGAAGCCATATTCATGTTCTGAATGTGGGGAATGTTTTTCTCGGAAATCAGCCCTTATCACACATGAAAAAGTTCATACAGGGGAGAAGCCATATTCATGTCCTGAATGTGGGAAATGTTTTTCTCAGAAATCAGACCTCATCAAACATGAAAGAGTTCACACAGGGGAGAAGCCATATGCATGTCCTGAATGTGGGAAATGTTTTTCTCAGAAATCAGACCTCATCAAACATGAAAGAGTTCATACTGGGGAGAAGCCATATTCATGTTCTGAATGTGGGAAATGTTTTTCTCGTAAATCGGCCCTTATCTTACATGAAAGAGTTCATACTGGGGAGAAGTCATATTTATGTTCTGAATGTGGGAAATATTTTTCTCATAAATCGGCCCTTATCTTACATGAAAGAGTTCATACTGGGGAGAAGCCATATTCATGTTCTGAATGTGGGGAATGTTTTTCTCGGAAATCATCCCTTATCACACATGAAAGAGTTCATACAGGGGAGAAGCCATATTCATGTCCTGAATGTGGGAAATGTTTTGCTAGAAAATCAGCCCTTATCAGACATGAAAGAGTTCATGCAGGAGAGAAGCCACATTCATATGATTGTGGGAAATGAAACACATGAAAGGAGTCTCTTTAGAGAGTGGAGGTGACAAACCATGTGGTGAGATTCAATTTCCTGTATCTTTCCCCTCTATTCTATAATATCTGTAGAAAGCCATTCATCCCATCCCTGAGCATCCCAGGAAATGTATATCACACAATTATTATGTTAGATTATGGTGATAGGAAGGGAGGTAGTGTTATATAATCAAAGCAAAAAGCAATACTTTGTTATGTGTCCATAATTTATCAGCAAACCTTTCCCAAAGTAGATTTTTTTGTCAACTACAAAACCTAAAAAAACATTTTTTAACCGTTGTACTTTTTATACCCTGTATTGTATGTATTGTCTGCCATGTATTATTTCATAATAAGGACTAATGCTTATCAACTCTGCATATTGCATTTATTGGTCCTTATTTTCTCATAATTATATCAGTTTAACCCTTCTAGTGCCAGTAGTCTCACAAAGCGACCTCTTTAACCACTAAGTGCCAGCTACGCGAGACTCACGGAGCTGTCACTTAACGGTTGGAGAGGCAGCTACCCTTTAACGGCCAGCATACCTAGAGTTTTTATCACCAGATCATTTTTCACTATTTTGCGCTACACATGTTCAACTGTGATTTCCAGGAAAATTATATATTGTTTTTTTAGCAGACTCTGGGCTTTTTATGTGAAATGCCTTGTTTGTAATTTTTTTAATGTCAATATTTTGGGGTGACATATGTACAAAAAATTGTTAAAAATATATTTTTTATTATTTGTTGTGTTTTTGTACTAAAATAATGTATGTTTTTTAAATAAAATCGTATTGCATGTAAAGGCCTCTTTCTCCCGGTTCTAACAGTACCACATATGTACAGGTAGACACCCTTTCCTTCCCAAGAGACTCCCCCAAACTGAAAATTTGAGATTTTTAGATAAAATACGACATCTATGAGCACCCTGCAGTTTTTCTTTTTAAAAAAACTTTACATTTGAAATACCCCCCACAAACTATATGTTCCCTGAAAGTACACACCTCAAGCTTTCTAGTCATATCAGGCTTGTTGATGTGGGCACAGGTTTATGGAAGTAATCCCTCAAGCTACATTTTGCCTAAAAACAATATGCAAATTAGTTAAGTCTGAAAAACAAGGTCCCCTGAACAAAACAATACCCAACATGCGTAGGTACTGTCAAAGGAAGAGTTGCCAAACACCGCAAAGTAAAGCATGTGCGTAAGGGTAATTTTACTTGAACATTTTAGCTCTGCAGACAAAGTGCGCACCTTGCAACCTTTCAACCAAAACAACCTACATTTGGAATACCCCCCAAAACCATATATTCCCTAAAAGTACACACATTAAGCTTTCTAGGTGTACCCAGCTTAATGCAGTGGCTCCATCTTTCTGGAAGCAATGCCTCAAATGAATTATTTGGTTGCACAGGGTTTACCTAAAAAAATGTATTTCCCAAATTTTCCTAAAATATCAATATGCAAACAAGGTCCCCCGAGCAGAACAATACCCAACATGCATAGCTACATTTAACTGCCAGCCTACTTGAGATTTTGTCACCCTCTGTTGACAGGTCATTTTTTTACCATTTTGCGCTATGTTTAACTGTGATCTTTGCAGGAATTTCCAGGAAAATTCGATAATTTCTTTTGCGGCAGAATTTAAACTTTAACATGAAATGTCTTGCTAGCAATTATTCCACTGTTTTTTTCTAAAAAACCTTCAACTATAGCACATATGTATCGGTAGCCCCCGTTCCTGTCCAGGAGACTCCCCAAACTGAAAAGAGCATTTTATAACATTTACAAATAAAATACAATTACTATCCACACTATAAAGGGTTGAATAAAAAAAATTGGTATAGGTCACCCCTTCCCAGAAAAAATCCCCCAGAAATGGTGTGAGGTTTCCCCTACCCAACATAACGAGCCCAGGGACTGAAGCCTGCACGGCCTAAATGAACCCTGGGCTCTTCTGTCTCCAGGTAGTGAGAGGTAATAGGTGGTGCTCTGCAAGGCTGAACGTTGGCGCTGTACGCTGAGCCTGGGATAATGATGAATCAGACACTACATGGCGCTGTCCCAGTCGCTCACCAGATTCGGCTTCATAATTGTGTAACTGCTGCCTTGTCTGGCATTTACCTGCCGGTACCAGACGCTACCTGCCGCTTACAAGGCACTACCTGGCGCTAGAGCTTCATGAATAAGGCCCAAAGTATAAATAGCACAGAAGAAAAAAAATTGCATAGCGTGATACCATGTCTAAAAAAATGTAACTTGCTACATGTAATAGGGGGCACCGGATGGGTTCAAAAGTATCCTCCCCGTCTAATAACCGGTTAATAATAAAGGAAAGGATGTCACCACCAGCTCGCACTCCACATTCAACGTTGAAGCCTCCGCCGATGAGTTTCGTTGTTGAACAACTCTAACTAGTCTGGTTAGTTAGGCTGGAGCCTAGTTAAAGTTGTTCAGCAACAAAAACGCATCAGCAGTGGCATTGCCGTGGCTTCAACGTTGAATGTGGAGTGCGATCTGGTGGTGAGATCCTTCCTCTACTAATAACCGGTCGTTATACGGAGAAGGTTCCGAATACCCATATATGCCAGGTGCCCCCCCATTACATGTATATACGCATACTACTTTTTATTATGTAAATGATCATTTAAAAAAAAAAAAAAACATTACTTAGCTGCTCGTATCAATGAGGGTATGTTCTTCAAGAAGATGGAGGCTTCTATGCAGGGAGATTTTGCTCCCTTCCTAGCTACTTGGGAGGGATGGGTTGCCCACTTCCTGCCAGGGCTTTTTGACCGAGACCTCTTGATGATTTAGAGTGCTGACCTGGTCGCTAGTTGGTTTTGAAGAGGTCTGGAAGCCATTTTCTTTTCCTTCCCCTCTATTCTCATCTCTCTCTATTCTGTGTTCTTTCTTCTTTTACTTTCCTTTCTTTTGTTTTTTTCTTCTCTAGTCCTACCCTTTGCTTCCCAGTCCCACGACCTCCCCTCTCAGTACTGCATGAGTAAATGAGAATTTGTCCGTTCTCCCCCTCCCCAGTCTGTGGAGATCTGTCCCCGGGAACCTGGTTGGGCAGGAGGGTAGATGAGTGGAAAGTTGCTGGGGGTGGGTAGTCGGCACGTGGTTTTGTGGTTTGTTTGCATTAGTTGTTTACCAGAGGTAATTCTTTTCTCGTATCTCTTGCATATCTCGATGTCAATGCTTTACCTCATGAACAAAAATGATCGGATGTTGGTGTGTGATGTATGATCTTTATTCTTGCAATTATTATTGTTGAAAAAAAAAATTAAATGTATTTTAAATGGTACCACGCTATGTGATTTTTTCTTCTTACATCCTTTTTTATACTTTGTATCCTATGCCTGAGTTAAAACAGTGGTATGGGTAATGAACCAAACATTTACTGATAATGCCCCTGTATATGCCCAGATGGACCACCCAAGGCCTAGAGGAAATTGGAAGTTAAACCCCTTCGGTTATCCCAGTTGCCAGAGCCTGATCTCGTATAGGCCACATTATAATCAGCAATGAATGGGGATAGCCCCCTGGTATCAGTCCACTGGGAAACACAAAAAGCAATGTTTTAATTCTCTGATTCCGGCCATTAACAACTCCAGATTTAAGAAGAAGGAGCTGATGGACAGGCTGGGAGAAGCTGAGGCTGTCCTGATTAGGGACCACTCAGTGTCCACCAGACGTTCCTGACAGCCAGCCTAGAGGTTATACTCCACAACCTTATATCAGGAAACAGGAGACACCTTTCTTTTGAGTGAGCCAAGCAATGTGTACGTCTGTTGACACACATAGCACAGGAAATCCGGGGATCAAGTACAGTTTTGGCCATTAATGAGTCTGACAAGGAGAAGCAAAATACCTCTTCAAAAGATAATATGATCATTTCTATCATACTAGTATACACACAAGACGGATGTGGACGCAGCAATATTTGATGGACGTGGACTTCCCAGACCTTACAAACCTACAGACTGAGGAGCTTGATGCCCCCATTACATTTGGAGGGGATCCAGGCCAATCACCTGGCCTAGACGGACTGCCGGTTGACATATATAATAGATACTACTATACCTCACGTGGCCCACAGTGCATCAGTCTATATAATACATTGCTGGGGGCGGACTTGTTTCCTCCATCAGCATGTCGGGCACTAATTGTTATTCTACTTAAAGAGGGGAAAGACCCCCAGGCTTTCTCTTCATATAGACTCATTTCATTACTAAACAGTGATTATACGATATGAGCCAACATACCCAGAATGCAAACTGTTATTTTACAAGTTATACACCTGGATCAGACTAGATTTGTGCTGGAGAAGTCTGCAACCATAAATTTGTTCATAGTACTTGTTAATTCCCAGGTGGGACATGGCATGTGGGGCATTGGGACATGGTGTTCCCGACATTGCCAGAGCCTTCTATCCCATAGAGGGTATGCACAGAATGGGATTCAGACCCGTGTTCCTTATGTGGGTCCAGCTGCTATACAGAAGCCCTAGAGCCTGTTTAGTTGTTACCGGGGGATAGGCTGGCAGCGGACAGGATGGTCGTGGATAGCAAAGGTCGGCAACAGAGACCAATCAGAGAGAGTAGATTCAGGCAGGGGTCGGCAACGGAGATCAAACAGAGAATGGTCGGTTCAGGCAAGGGTCGGCAACGGAGGTCAATCAGAGAGTAATCGGTTTAGGCAAGGGTCGGCAACAAAGATTAATTTAGAGAATAATTCAGTAGACAAACAAGGTACGACAAGGCTCTATCACAGGCACTGAGTAACTGACGGGGTGAAGCCTTTATAGGATCCAGATATGATTGGAGATGGGGGAAGTGATTGTGTGATTGGTGCTTTCAACAACTTACACAATAATTGGCACAGAACTACAAGAAGGTCGTATAGCCCAAAAACCCTCCTTTGGGCTCATTGTCCCCAACCCAGAACTAGGGGCGTTTTTACCCCACACACCTTGGGCTCATTGGCCCTTTAATTGAGCCTCCGGCGGGCGTGCTGTATGCAGCACCACCGGAGGGCATATAAATCACGTGCTCACACGTGCGCGAGGTGTACGGGGGAAGCGGAGGAGAGGGAGGAGAGTGGCCTCACAAGCCGCCACAGCTCGGCGTGGCTGCCGAACAGGAAGTGCTGTGCCTGGCTGCCCAGAGACAGCGCGGGACCGGGACGCAGGTGAGTTAGTTCTGACACGAGAACAGGGGACAGATCTGGGAGAATAAAGATGGTTTGGCAGAGCCTGGAAGAGAGGGATGGATGGATGGGGCAGAGCTGGGAGAATAGGGGACAGATGGGGCAGATCCGGGAGGATAAAGATGGATTGGCAGAGCCTGGAAGAGAGGGATGGATGGATGGGGCAGAGCTGGAAGAATAGGGGACAGATGGGGCAGAGCTGGGAGGATAAAGATGGATTGGCAGAGCCAATGGGAGAGAGCTGAGAGAAGAGGGATAGATGGGCAAAGCTTGGAGGAGAGGGATAGATAGAGCAGAGCTGGGAGTAGTGGGTGGCTGGGGGAAGAGCTGGAAGGACAATGATTGATGGGGCACATCTGGATGAAGAAGAACGGATGGGGCAGAGCTGGAATGCAACAGATGGACTGAGCATAACTGGGAGGAGAGGGATGGATGGGGCAGATCTGGTAGAACAGGGGATGGATGGGGCAGATCTGGTAGAACAGGAGATGGATGGGGCAGAGCTGGTAGAACAGGAGATGGATGGGGCAGAGCTGGGAGAACAGGAGATGGATGGGGCAGAGCTGGGAGAACAGGAGATGGATGGGGCAGAGCTGGGAGAACAGGAGATGGATGGGGCAGAGCTGGGAGAACAGGAGATGGATGGGGCAGAGCTGGGAGAACAGGAGATGGATGGGGCAGAGCTGGGAGAACAGGAGATGGATGGGGCAGAGCTGGGAAAACAGGGGATGGATGGGGCAGAGCTGGTAGAACAGGAGATGGATGGGGCAGAGCTGGGAGAACAGGAGATGGATGGGGCAGAGCTGGTAGAACAGGAGATGGATGGGGCAGAGCTGGTAGAACAGGAGATGGATGGTGCAGAGCTGGGAGAACAGGAGATGGATGGGGCAGAGCTGGGAAAACAGGAGATGGATGGTGCAGAGCTGGGAGAACAGGAGATGGATGGTGCAGAGCTGGGAGAACAGGAGATGGATGGGGCAGAGCTGGGAGAACAGGAGATGGATGGGGCAGAGCTGGTAGAACAGGAGATGGATGGTGCAGAGCTGGGAGAACAGGAGATGGATGGGGCAGAGCTGGGAAAACAGGAGATGGATGGTGCAGAGCTGGGAGAACAGGAGATGGATGGTGCAGAGCTGGGAGAACAGGAGATGGATGGGGCAGAGCTGGGAGAACAGGAGATGGATGGGGCAGAGCTGGGAGAACAGGAGATGGATGGTGCAGAGTTGGGGGAACAGGAGATGGATGGGGCAGAGCTGGGAGAACAGGAGATGGATGGGGCAGAGCTGGGAGAACAGGAGATGAATGGTGCAGAGCTAGGAGAACAGGAGATGGATGGGGCAGAGCTGGAAGAACAGGAGATGGATGGGGCAGAGCTGGGAGAACAGGAGATGGATGGGGCAGAGCTGGAAGAACAGGAGATGGATGGGGCAGAGCAGGGAGGAGAGGGATGGATGGGGCAGAGCTGGTAGAACAGGAGATGGATGGGGCAGAGCTGGGAGAACAGGAGATGGATGGGGCAGAGCAGGGAGGAGAGGGATGGATGGGGCAGAGCTGGTAGAACAGGAGATGGATGGGGCAGAGCTGGGAGAACAGGAGATGGATGGGGCAGAGCTGGAAGAACAGGAGATGGATGGGGCAGAGCTGGAAGAACAGGAGATGGATGGGGCAGAGCTGGGAGAACAGGGGATGGATGGGGCAGAGCTGGGAGAACAGGAGATGGATGGGGCAGAGCCGGGAGAACAGGAGATGGATGGGGCAGAGCCGGGAGAACAGGAGATGGATGGGGCAGAGCCGGGAGAACAGGAGATGGATGGGGCAGAGCTGGGAGAACAGGAGATGGATGGGGCAGAGCTGGGAGAACAGGAGATGGACGGGGCAGAGCTGGGAGAACAGGAGATGGATGGGGCAGAGCTGGGAGAACAGGAGATGGATGGGGCAGAGCTGGGAGAACAGGAGATGGATGGGGCAGAGCTGGGAGAACAGGAGATGGATGGGGCAGAGCTGGGAGAACAGGAGATGGATGGTGCAGAGCTGGGAGAACAGGAGATGGATGGGGCAGAGCTGGGAGAACAGGAGATGGATGGGGCAGAGCTGGCAGGGCAGCAATGGATGGGGCAGAGCTGGGAGAACAGGAGATGGATGGGGCAGAACTGGGAGAACAGGAGATGGATGGGGCAGAGCTGGGAGAACAGGAGATGGATGGGGCAGAGCTGGTAGAACAGGAGATGGATGGGGCAGAGCTGGGAGAACAGGAGATGGATGGGGCAGAGCTGGGAGAACAGGAGATGGATAGGGCAGAGCTGGGATAACAGGAGATGGATGGGGCAGAGCTGGGAGAACAGGATATGGATGGGGCAGAGCTGGGAGAACAGGAGATGGATGGGGCAGAGCTGGTAAAACAGGAGATGGATGGGGCAGAGCTGGTAGAACAGGAGATGGATGGGGCAGAGCTGGGAGAACAGGAGATGGATGGGGCAGAGCTGGGAGAACAGGAGATGGATGGGGCAGAGCTGGGAGAACAGGAGATGGATGGGGCAGAGCTGGGATAACAGGAGATGGATGGGGCAGAGCTGGGAGAACAGGAGATGGATGGGGCAGAGCTGGTAGAACAGGAGATGGATGGGGCAGAGCTGGGAGAACAGGAGATGGATGGGGCAGAGCTGGTAGAAAAGGAGATGGATGGGGCAGAGCTGGAAGAACAGGAGATGGATGGGGCAGAGCTGGAAGAACAGGGGATGAATGGGGCAGAGCTGGGAGAACAGGGGATGGATGGGGCAGAGCTGGGAGAACAGGAGATGGATGGGGCAGAGCCGGGAGAACAGGAGATGGATGGGGCAGAGCCGGGAGAACAGGAGATGGATGGGGCAGAGCTGGGAGAACAGGAGATGGATGGGGCAGAGCTGGGAGAACAGGAGATGGATGGGGCAGAGCTGGGAGAACAGGAGATGGATGGGGCAGAGCTGGTAAAACAGGAGATGGATGGGGCAGAGCTGGTAGAACAGGAGATGGATGGGGCAGAGCTGGGAGAACAGGAGATGGATGGGGCAGAGCTGGGAGAACAGGAGATGGATGGGGCAGAGCTGGAAGAACAGGAGATGGATGGGGCAGAGCTGGAAGAACAGGGGATGGATGGGGCAGAGCTGGGAGAACAGGGGATGGATGGGGCAGAGCTGGGAGAACAGGAGATGGATGGGGCAGGGCCGGGAGAACAGGAGATGGATGGGGCAGAGCCGGGAGAACAGGAGATGGATGGGGCAGAGCCGGGAGAACAGGAGATGGATGGGGCAGAGCTGGGAGAACAGGAGATGGATGGGGCAGAGCTGGGAGAACAGGAGATGGATGGGGCAGAGCTGGGAGAACAGGAGATGGATGGGGCAGAGCTGGGAGAACAGGAGATGGATGGGGCAGAGCTGGGAGAACAGGAGATGGATGGGGCAGAGCTGGGAGAACAGGAGATGGATGGTGCAGAGCTGGGAGAACAGGAGATGGATGGGGCAGAGCTGGGAGAACAGGAGATGGATGGGGCAGAGCTGGCAGGGCAGCAATGGATGGGGCAGAGCTGGGAGAACAGGAGATGGATGGGGCAGAACTGGGAGAACAGGAGATGGATGGGGCAGAGCTGGGAGAACAGGAGATGGATGGGGCAGAGCTGGGAGAACAGGAGATGGATGGGGCAGAGCTGGGAGAACAGGAGATGGATGGGGCAGAGCTGGGAGAACAGGAGATGGATGGGGCAGAGCTGGGAGAACAGGAGATGGATGGGGCAGAGCTGGGAGAACAGGAGATGGATGGGGCAGAGCTGGTAGAACAGGAGATGGATGGGGCAGAGCTGGTAGAACAGGAGATGGATGGGGCAGAGCTGGTAGAACAGGAGATGGATGGGGCAGAGCTGGGAGAACAGGAGATGGATGGGGCAGAGCTGGGAGAACAGGAGATGGATGGGGCAGAGCTGGGAGAACAGGAGATGGATGGGGCAGAGCTGCTAGAACAGGAGATGGATGGGGCAGAGCTGCTAGAACAGGAGATGGATGGGGCAGAGCTGGGAGAACAGGAGATGGATGGTGCAGAGCTGGTAGAACAGGAGATGGATGGGGCAGAGCTGCTAGAACAGGAGATGGATGGGGCAGAGCTGGTAGAACAGGAGATGGATGGGGCAGAGCTGGGAGAACAGGAGATGGATGGGGCAGAGCTGGGAGAACAGGAGATGGATGGGGCAGAGCTGGGAGAACAGGAGATGGATGGGGCAGAGCTGGGAGAACAGGAGATGGATGGGGCAGAGCTGGGAGAACAGGAGATGGATAGGGCAGAGCTGGGAGAACAGGGGATGGATGGGGCAGAGCTGGGAGAACAGGAGATGGATGGGGCAGAGCTGGGAGGAGAGGGATGGATGGGGCAGAGCTGGGAGAACAGGAGATGGATGGGGCAGAGTTGGGAGAACAGGAGATGGATGGGGCAGAGCTGGGAGGAGAGGGATGGATGGGGCAGAGCTGGGAGAACAGGAGATGGATGGGGCAGAGCTGGGAGAACAGGAGATGGATGGGGCAGAGCTGGGAGGAGAGGGATGGATGGGGCAGAGCTGGGAGAACAGGAGATGGATGGGGCAGAGCTGGCAGGGCAGCAATGGATGGGGCAGAGCTGGGAGAACAGGAGATGGATGGGGCAGAACTGGGAGAACAGGAGATGGATGGGGCAGAGCTGGGAGAACAGGAGATGGATGGGGCAGAGCTGGGAGAACAGGAGATGGATGGGGCAGAGCTGGGAGAACAGGAGATGGATGGGGCAGAGCTGGGAGAACAGGAGATGGATGGGGCAGAGCTGGGAGAACAGGAGATGGATGGGGCAGAGCTGGGAGAACAGGAGATGGATGGGGCAGAGCTGGTAGAACAGGAGATGGATGGGGCAGAGCTGGTAGAACAGGAGATGGATGGGGCAGAGCTGGTAGAACAGGAGATGGATGGGGCAGAGCTGGGAGAACAGGAGATGGATGGTGCAGAGCTGGGAGAACAGGAGATGGATGGGGCAGAGCTGGGAGAACAGGAGATGGATGGGGCAGAGCTGGGAGAACAGGAGATGGATGGGGCAGAGCTGCTAGAACAGGAGATGGATGGGGCAGAGCTGCTAGAACAGGAGATGGATGGGGCAGAGCTGGGAGAACAGGAGATGGATGGTGCAGAGCTGGTAGAACAGGAGATGGATGGGGCAGAGCTGCTAGAACAGGAGATGGATGGGGCAGAGCTGGTAGAACAGGAGATGGATGGGGCAGAGCTGGGAGAACAGGAGATGGATGGGGCAGAGCTGGGAGAACAGGAGATGGATGGGGCAGAGCTGGGAGAACAGGAGATGGATGGGGCAGAGCTGGGGGAACAGGAGATGGATGGGGCAGAGCTGGCAGGGCAGCAATGGATGGGGCAGAGCTAGGAGAAGAGGGATGGTGAGAGCAGACCTCGGAGAAGAGATGGATGGAGGTAGAGCACAGAGGAGAGGGGTGGATGGAGCACCCCTCCCCCCACCAGTTGATTCCCCCCGTTATAGACTCTAGGGCCGGTTTGTTCCTCTGTAACAGGGGCATCTCACTTTGCAATGCCCTGTGTGTGAAACCTCAGAGATCACCGCATGAGACTAAACCCTTCTGCATCCATCACCTCTCTCCGCGCTCCCGCGGTGCATGTGCCGGCCTCCATATTTCTGCCCGGCATTCTAATCTGAATGTTGGTGACGGGAGGGGGGGCACATGCCCGGACTGGCCAATCAGATTGGCCTGATGCCGAAACGTGCATCATCCAATGGCGCCACAGGCTGCGTATGTGCAGCGGGATCGCCGTGAATTTTCCAGCAAACTGGGGGATGTCACATATTCCTGGGCCTGCAAGGGTTTAGCTCCACATTAAAGAGGAAACATGACCAGCCTAGAATCTTTAAAGTGGACCCAAACCTGGGTTGTCACTATTCCGGGTTCTGGTCAGTCCCCGGTTTGGGATGCCCCCGATCTGAGCCTCATCTACACAGTGACACCCACGGCAGCAATGTAACACTATAAATGCAGCCTGCCTCTGTCCCCCATAATTTATGTATTATTAAGCCCCGCCCATAAACCATCTGTGGAGAACCCGCCCCTCCTCCTCCACCACCACATAGAGCTCAAGGGGCACATGAAGGGTTAATGGCTCCCGGACCCGCAATGACCAGACACCTGCTGCCAGCACCGGAAACACCTCTGCTACTCCCGCCTCCTAACTCTGACGCCACTTCCACCTCTCGGTCACCATAGCAACGTCATTGTCGTGTATCTCGGCGTTTGCTTCTGTTTTCAAGTGTTTGGCGGCCATTTTGCCGGAGTCCTGTGTGAGAAGCAACGAGTGTTCTCCGTGCGGGGAGCGGCCATTTTGCCGTAGTCCATTGCGAGGTGTTGAAGCGGCCATTTTGCTGTAGCTTCACTGTAGAAGGAGCGGGAACAGTGATATGAGGTAATGTCGGAGCTTTCTTCTCCTCACATCCTGCGGCTGAGGCCCATCCCAATATGTCACTGCAGAGGCCACACACACCCTCTAGTGGCGGGACCCCCACATTGTATAGTTACCCCACCCCCTCCTCAGGAGTCCCCCATATACACAGGCCTCACCCCTCTGCCATAAGCCGTCACTGAGCTGTGATACTTTATACTTTTACCCTTCTGTCCCTCTCTTGTTGTTGTTGCCCTTGTCCCTCTGCTGCCCCCTCTTGTCCCTCTTCTGCCCCCGCTCTCCCCTTGGTCCCATCTCTGACCTTTCCTCCCTGGTACCTATCAGCTCTCTCCCCTGGCCCCTCTTCTGCCTATTTGCCCCTAACTGCCCTATTCCTCCTCCCCTGCCTCCTGGTTCCCATCTGCCCTTTTATTTCCTGTTGCCTCTTTGTTGTCCTCTGCTGGTTTAGTTCTCGGCCTCCCCTTGGTCCTCTCTTGTTTCTTCTCTTCCTAATTGTTCTCTTCCATCCCTTGAGCCTTTTCCACCCTTTGGTTCTCTGCCTCCCTTGTTCTCCTTTTACCCATGGTGCACCTTGGCCCTTGGTCCTCTTGCTTTCTTCTGCCCCATGGTTCTCTTCCTCTCCTCGCTCCTCCTCGGTCCTCTTGGATTTTGCATTGCTGTGCTCCTCCTCTCTGCCTCTATTTGGTCCTATTTTCCCCATGGGTTTCCTTTTACCCATGGTGCACCTTGGTCCTCTTGCTTTCTTCTGCCCCGTGGTTCTCTTCCTTTCCTCGCTTCTCTTCTGTTTTTGCATTGCTGTGCCCCTCCTCTCTTCTTCCCTTTGGGCCTTTTCTGCTCCTTGGCTCTCATCGGCCTGCTCTTGGCCCTCTTCTGCCTCCCCTTAGTTCCCTGCTGCTGTTTGCCTATAGCCCCGCCCCCTATTCCCAGAGGAGGCACCGAAGATGCCCCTCCTGAGGTGAATGAGCCAATCTCCTGCAAGGCACACAGCCATTCCTGCTCCAGAGGGAGGATCCTCAGGAACCCACCAGATGCTTGTGTTAGTTGCTGACATTCATGGGGCCTCTTCTCTCATTCTCACGTCTGGTTTGGTCACCAGTGATGGAGCATAATGGGCGGGGCCTATGTGATTACAGAGAGCAGGTGGCAGTACTTAGCTGATGTTGGCAGTGCAAGTAACAGCCCCACTGGGGGCAATAATGTTCTATGGAGGGCGCTGTATAAATGTGCCCCCCACAGCTGGATGCCATAGTGCAGAAAGCTCCTCCTGCCCCCATAAAACCTCTCAGATAAACAAAGTGGTGAGATTGCCCATCCTGCTCCCTCCAGGCCGTCTAGGGTCACAACCAACATCCACACCCAAACCCATGCTTCAAGCCAATCTGGAGGGGCAACTAGTAGCCACTTGGAAGTTGCAGATATGGGTCAGGGAGTGGTCATGGATGCCCCTCCTTTCTCCCCTGGGGGCTATAGGGCGAGTAAATTCCACACCAACCTTCAAGACTTGGGATTCTTACTCCAATAATAGCTCAGTTGTCCCAGTTTTGGTCCTCAAGCAGTTATACAGTTATGTCCAAACCGGCTCTTCATCAGCCCTTCAGGATGAGGAGTATCGGGGCAATAGACGTCAGCCCTTCAGGATGAGGAGTATCGGGGCAACAGACGTCAGCCCTTTAGGATGAGGAGTATCGGGGCAATAGACATCAGCCCTTCAGGATGAGGAGTATCGGGGCAATAGACATCAGCCCTTCAGGATGAGGAGTATCGGGGCAATAGACGTCAGCCCTTCAGGATGAGGAGTATCGGGGCAACAGACACCAGCCCTTCAGGATGAGGAGTATCGGTGCAACAGACACCAGCCCATCAGGATGAGGAGTATCGGGGCAACAGACGTCAGCCTTTCAGGATGAGGAGTATCAGATCAACAGACGTCAGCCCTTCAGGATGAGGAGTATCGGGGCAACAGACGTCAGCCCTTCAGGATGGAGAGTATCGGGGCAACAGACGTCAGCCCTTCAGGATGGAGAGTATCGGGGCAACAGACGTCAGCCCTTCAGGATGGAGAGTATCGGGGCAATAGACACCAGCCTTTCAGGATGAGGAGTATCGGGGGAACAGATGTCACGCATGGCTCCAGGTTCTCCTCAGGGTTGCTGTGGCCATTCCTGTCTCACATACAGTGGAGGGTCAGGACAGGGGTCAGCACTTGAGCCAGGGGAGAGATTTTGATGGCCCAGGGAAGGGGCGTGGCATCACAAGAACATGCTCCATCCATGTGATCTTGTTTGATAAGTGTTATCGTGTTCACTTCATAACTCAGTGGTGGAAAGTGTTATATAAAGGGCCAGGGACCTGTTGCCCCCTGGTGGTGCCCTGGTTGAATTTCAGGTTGATGTATGCACCCCCCCTTCGCACTGCCTCAGTGATTTTGGGGTAGTGCTGAGGATTATTATTTGGACTCACCAGATGGCAGTAATGTGGATCCTGTAGACAGCTTCACCTTGTCTGTGTGCATCTGTGTTGGATGTGCTCTTACTCCATAAGGCTTGGCAGATAGCTTACTCGGCTGATGATGGAGGCTCGTAGATAAGTTCCAGAAGCTTTATTTCAGTACATAATCTTGCAATTGTGTACGGTGTACAGTCAGTACAGCAGGAAAACTTGTGATGTAACCCAAACAGCAGGAGGTAAAAAAGACTGTAGACTGCAAGGGGGAGCAGCATGTGTGATGCAAACTGAAAATGGCTGAGGGAGAGAGGAAGAAGGGAGGAGCTGCTTGCATCACAGCTAGACTAAGGGAGCCAGGAAGGGACAAAAGGCAGTGAAAGGCACTGTCACAAATCAAAGAGGTTTTATGCCTAGAGCCAGACCGGATTTTGATCGTACTGCCTACAATCGTTTTACCCACACACACGGGTCTTTGGAGAAGCCGCCACCACTGGCCCTTATTAGCCATTAGACACTACATACACACACACACACACACACACACACACACACACACACACACACACACACACAGATCTCAAGCTAAGATCTCTCATTATGCAGTTAATATACCCAATCGCACCATAAGGACCTGGGCCGGGGTATACAGCTATAAAGTCACACCCCGATTTACCAATTGTAAAGTGATCTCACACCCCTAGACCAGCACGAGTAGCGATAGACACAGGGCACAAGATTTAGCACACATACAATGTCTCAGAAATCCTTTACCTTGTGTGAAGATAATGTTCTGCTGTGAGGGGTACAAGGAAAGTAATGATAACAGCCTTCTTATTAGAAGCAATCCCCTGGCATGTCATGTCATCTGTGCCCATGTCTCTCATTTTTAAACTAGTTATAGGGGCGGGCAGCATGCTGGATGTAGCCAATTGGGTTTCAGGGGAGTTCCATTGTAAAAGCTATGCTTTAATGTCTATTTTCTTTGGAAGAGAGGTGTGCAGCAAATGTCTCATGCACTGCTTTGTAGTAAGTAGATGTCAATTACCACATAGGGAGGTGTCACCTGACTCCACAAGAGGCCTAGTTAGCGCAGGGCTGTAAAGTGGCTTGTTCTTCTGTCCTGTCATATGCAAATGGCTTCCTGTTGGTAACTCCAGACAAATGTACTAGCATGCTTCTGATTGACAAGGCAGGTTTAACAACCATAGTTTTGGTGATATTTTTATCTGGCCATATATTTTATATATCCTCACAGGCATATTGCTCAGACCACGTAAATGAACACTATAACAGACATTTTTACCTGGAACATGACAAATATAATCTCACCAAGTGAAACATGGATCATGGAATTTGTCAGTCTGGAGATGGGCCCCACCCCACCATTGCTTACCATAGTCACCTGATGCCACAGGGGCAGATCTGACACTCGATTTACAGTCCCCAGGTTTGGTGACACCAATCTCCTAGAGCAGAGGAGTTCTCCCCACCATGATGAGGTCATCTTAGGTGAAGGTTTAACATAGGCCTACTTCTGCTTTTCTGTGTCACGGTTGCTGATTTGCTTTGAGGACACTAACAAGATTAACTCTTAAAGCAGACCAAAACCCACATTTTTACCTAGCATCCCCTGAATTGCCCCCCACTATGAAGAGGACCACATGCCAATTCTTAGTGCTTCTGCTTCACTCTAATCCTAAATGGCGCCTGTTTTAGCTGTAAAGTTCCGCCTCCTCCATTTATTGCCACACTCTTGTGTCCTTTAAACCTTTGTTAATAGCAAGTTTACTTGAATTGTCATAACAAAATCAGCAGCAGAAGTTCCCCTGCTTGTGACAGTTAAAGAAAAACTCCCCAAAACTCACCTGTTCCCCCCCCCCATGCATGATACTGAATCATTGTCATCAATAACATTAGTTCCTGCACCCACTCAAACCTGAGACGGCACCTCACCCGTTTTCTCCTAGTCACTGCCTGGTCTTGAAGCACCCGGGAGGCATCCCAGGTTCCCAGGCTGCTGCCTGGATTTAACCAACATAACCCACAAAGCAAAGCAGAAGGAAACCCTCTGCACTTCCTCTTTGCAGGTCACTGGCAGATCCATAGGACACCGTTAAGGGGGGAAGTTGAGTTTCAAAAAGGTAAATGAATTTTCATGTGCAGCAATGTGAATTTCCGTGATAAAGGATTCATATGAGCACTGTTTCTTGCACGAGTGTTGGTCCGGTTGAAGTAAATTCCAGTTTTCCGGCCACACGAAGTGCAATGATAAAGCCAGCAACATTCAGGTTATCAAAAAATATCCCAAGCTCTGAACATGTCCCAGAGCACTGTGCAATCCATCATCTGTAAATAGAAAGTATATGTCACAACTGCTAACCTTCCCAGACATGTCCTCCCACCATCCACTGACAGCTCAGGCAAGGAGAGCAATAATTACAGGAGCATCCAAGAGCCCCAGAGTCACTCTGGAGACACTTCAGAGATCCACAGCTCAGGTGAGAGAATCTGGCCACAGGACGACTATTAGTTGTGTCCTCCACAAATCTGCCCTTTATGGAAGAGTGGTGAGAAGAAGCAAGTCATAGAAGGCCAAGGTGCAGTCCAGCTATGTAGGGGACACATCAAGCATGTGGGAGATGTTCTGCTCAGATGAAACCAAAGTTGACAGTAGGCTACTTTCATGAATTTGGCTTCCAGACACTACATTCTCTATTATGGGATGGGTATGATCAGACCCTTCAGCTGTGTGTTGGTGCTGGTGAAACATCTCAGCATCTGGCTTCTTATGTATCTCAAAGGATCCAGGGGGTTATATCAGATCTTCTTTCATGTTTTCTAGAGTCAGCCCGACACAGTGGACGGACAGAATTTAATACAAAGACACAAAGATCTCTCCAGAGACGCCATGATGGAGGCTCAGCGGCTCCTCTCATCACAGGGTAAGAGGCGGGGTTTCCGGTTACAGGGGAGCTTGACTGTTATTATCACAAACCCCTTCAATGTGCTCCCCCATTACTACACACACATACTCAATCTGGTGTCCGAACTCTCATCTTTCTTCACAGACCCTGGAGACTCTATACAGAGAAATGTGAAAACTGAGGAGGAGGAGGAATTTCCTCTACAGATCAGCCCAGGTAATAAACCTATAGAAAGGATTTCCCCAGTCGCCCTGTTTGGTCACTACACACACTATTTTGTGCCCCATACACACATAAGGGACATTACTCTCATCCTCAGTCACAGACCATAAAGTAATTTTTATTAATATTATTATTGCTTATAAAGCAACATCATATTCCGTGGGGCTGTACAAGGTAGAAGTACAGGGGCAAGACAAGTTAATACTTATAATACAACAATGATGACAATGTGTATAAAACACACAATATTATGAATGAAATGTAATAGCCAAGTAAATAAACACAAAGATGCAGGAATACATCAGGGGAGAGGGTCCTTCCCTTGCAAACTTACAATCTAAAGGGAGGGGATTTGAGTCAATAGGCCATGTCACAAAGAATATGTACTAAGCAGGTGCCCAGTGTTCTGAGGGATAAGACTGTAAGATGGGTGGGTTAAGTCAGATGATAGATTCTTCTAAATAGGTGGGTTTTAAGGGCAGTTGAGTGGAGTGGAGCAGCATGTGTGAGGTCCTGGACTCGAGAGTGGGAGGAGGTGATCAAGGTAGAGGACAGGAGAAGGTCATGAGAAGACCGGACTGCATCTGGGTTGGCATTTTTGAACTAGTGATGACATGTATGAGGAAGCGGTTGTAGAAAGCCTTGTAGTTTAGGTTAAGTAATTTGAACTAAATTCTTTCAGAAAGTGGGAGCCAGTGGAGTGATTGACAAAGAGGAGCAGCAGAGGAAGGGCGATAGGATAAGTAGATGAGGCAGGTAGCAGAGTTGAGGATTGCAGGGGGGCCAGTCTGTGAACTGGTAGACCACTGAAGACAGTGTTGCTGTAGTTTAGATGGGAGTTGATCAGGACATGCACTAGAATTTTAGTGATATCGGGTGAGTGAAAGGGACAAATGCGGTCAGTTTTCCAAGTGTACAGCACGTCCTGTTTCATTTCAATCATCACTTCTGGGTATTCCGCCACGAGGTGGCGCAGTTGACTGCAGAAGATTTGTGGCTCCTCCCGGCCCTATAAAATGCCAGGAATCACCCATAGACCCCCAGTGTTTCTCTGCAGTCACACTGCGAAGACCAGAAGATGGCTCTCTCTGTTTTCGCAGGCGAGCGGGGCAACCAAGCCTGCGGCCCTGTAAGCCTATTCCCACCCACTTCCGTACCCTCCTGCCTCCCAGCCTTGGCTGACGGATCGGGTGATGGTAGGGGAGCACCTGGGTCGGGTGCTCGGTGAGCTTTGCTCCAGGCCGCAGACCCTATGTACTGAAGGGTAGCCGGCCATAGGCATATGGTGAGCCTATAGAGGGATGGGAGAAACCACTGCTGCCTGTGTGTCCCTGTGTTCGGGAGTGAGTTGTGTATTGCCTTTGGGGGTCGTGATTTTGTTCCCGGGCTCCTCTCCCTTCTTCTGTCCTTCATCCCCCCCTCCCTTCCCCCCCCTGTTCCCCTGGTCCGCTGATGCCGTTCCCGCCGCCGTGTCCCCCCCCTTTCCTCCTCCCCCTCTCCCTGGCGTGGCCGTTGTCGCGGCAGTGGCGGTCGGGTGACGGCGTGCACTTGTCTGTTGGACTCCTTCCCCGCCGCTGGCATACTGCGCTCCGTGGCGGGAGTTGTCGGGGGAGCTGTCGCCGCTCATAGCGCTGGGCGGCTTCGCGCCCTTCGTTGGGGGTGGCGCCGTGGGATGACGCGTATCTTGTCATCTGCCCGCCCCTCGAGGTTCTTTTGCTGGGGCTCCGTCTTGCTGGGGAGGTCGCGAGCTGGCTGCGGGTCCCTAACCATGCTGTCTGCATCATCCTGTGTGTCCGCCTGTACCTTCTGCGCTTACGGCGCTCTCCTTCGCAGTTGGTCCGTGAGTCTTTCTGCGGGGGTTACATTGTTGGTGCATGTGCTGCGGGATACTCATGGGGTGTTTATGTCTTACAGGCGGGATAGCATTGTTGTGGTTTCTCCCGGTCCAATTCCTCCCCCTCCCCCCCTGTCCCTTTTCCGTTGGGCATCCCTTGGGGGCATCCTGGGTGGCTTTTCTTAGCCTTTACTCTGTGTTGAAGTGACTTGGGATGATCAGCCTCTCCTGCAGGCATCCATTACCTTTGTGTGCAAAGAGATCATGGGACGAGGCACGGCTGTGAGTGCTCAATTCACATGCATAAGCAGATAAACAGGAAACGCCAGCCTTGATCCAGTTGAAAGGATAAAATATCCACATTTATTGTTCCATACAAAACTACTAAACTGCTCCCTTATGCTGTATTCTGACTTGCATCTATGGATGGAATGATTTTAAAGAAGTTTTGTATGGAACAATAAATGTGGATATTTTATCCTTTCAACTGGATCAAGGCTGGCGTTTCCTGTTTATTTTCTCTGTGTTGGCCTATTGTGCCTCTGATAATCACCATATTTAGGCTTCTGGGGATAGCGAGCTTGGGGGGCCCCTCGGGGCAGGCTCGGTTGTGTGTCATCTCCTTTGAGTGGTGGTGGCGTGGTTTGTGTTCCGTGCGGCCAAAATATTATTGCGGAACAGGTTGGAATGAGTGCTTCTCTTTCCAGTCCTGCTCTCCCTACGGCACCCCCTTCTCCCCCAGCGTCTGCATTTAGCCCCCAGTGAGGGGGAAGCTAGCAGGGGGTCGCAATCAAATCTGGTGCTGCGCGTAGCCAGCATTGAGCGACAGCTGGCCCGACCAATGGCGGGCAAGGCCTCTAGTATAAAGCGTCATCTAGATGCCGTCAGGGCGAGTACGATAGTGATCTAGGCTCCTCCTCGGATGAGGATACCTGGCTCCCAGATGATACCGATGCTGTTTTTGATACACTACACATCGCCCCCCCAAAGGTGGCGAAGAAGAAGCAGGGCAAGCTCTTCCGCCCTGGCAAGCAACGCTTGGAGTTCCTGGAACAGGGCCATTTCTCAAATATGGTTCTTAAGGAGTGGGAACGCCCTAATAGGTTACCCTCGGTGCCCAAGGGGCTGGATAGAAGGTATCCCTTCTCGGCCGATTTGGTTAAGCGCTGGTCATGCCCACCTGAGGTGGACGCCCCGGTCCTGGGGCAATCTAACATTTCGGTCATGCCGTCTCCCGACACCACAACCTTGCGTGATAGCGCTGACCGGTGTATGGATCAGCTGGCTAGTCATGCCTTCACCTTTGTAGGGTCCGGTTTGCGCCCGGTGTGCGCCGCGGCTATTGTGGCCATTGCCATTAAAAAGAAGGTCAGGCGCCTTGCTGAGGCCACCCGTTCTGGTAAGAAAAGGGAGGGTTATAAGGACCTTTTGCTTTGCTCTGACTTTATCGCTTTTGTGTTGCATGCCATGGACAATGCCGTCCGGCGGTAGGGCCTCAGCCCTGTTGGTGGCTATGCGTAGGTCCGTCTGGTTGCGTCAGTGGACAGCTGAAACCGCCGCTAAGAAGTCTCTCACTGGACTTCCCTTCACTGGATGTTCTGACCAAGGATGGTAGGCTCCCCCAGCGTAGAAAGCAGGCTCAGCCCTTTCAGGGATCCTTCGTCCTTCAAGGTCGTGGGCCCCCTCTCCCAAGGCCCCTCAGGCATGAGAAGGCGCCCTCACCCGACCGGGTGGGGGGACGACTTCGGCTTTTTGCTCACGTCTGGAGACTGCTTGTCCCAGACCGGTGGATTCAGGAGGTGGTTTCCTCCGGATACACGATAGAGTTTGCAGCCTGGCCGCCCCCAAGATTACTCTGGTCCCGGATATCTCTAAACCCCGTGTCAGCTCAGGGACTGCGTCTGGCCGTACAACGTCTTCTGGAGTCATTTGTCAGATACCTCTTCAGGAACAGGGTCGGGGGTACTACTCCAACCTGTTCACGGTGCCCAAGAAGGACGGCTCCTTGAGGCCCATCCTGGACTTAAAGGGCCTCAACAAATTTGTCAGGTTCAAGCACTTTCGCATGGAGACATTACGTTCAGCCGTAAGTTCCCTTCGGCCAGGCGATGTCACAGTGGACATCAAGGATGCCTACCTTCACGTGCCAATTTTCCCAGGTCACCAAAGGTTCCTGGGGTTCGCTCTGGGGGATCAACACTACCAATTTGTGGCCTTGCCGTTCGGTATCACCTCGGCTCCTCGTGTTTTCACCAAGGTGCTGGCTGGCGTCATGGCTCTCCTGAGGAACCAGGGCATTCGCATCCTCCCTTACCTGGACGACATTCTGATTGCTGCTCAGTCTCTTCATCAGGCCGAGAAGGATACTCAGGTGGTGACGTCCACTCTCGAGTCCTTCGGTTCGGTGATCAACTATCCCAAGTCTTCACTATCTCTGTCTTTGGCGATGTCCTTCCTGGGCAAGGTCAAGGTATTTCTCCCTCAGCAGAAGGTGGAGGGCATTCAGACGCAGGCGCGGACTCTGCTGTCGTGTCCTCACCCCTCCATCCATCAGGGGTTGCAGTTGGTGGGTCTTATGGTGTCCTGCTTCGAGGCGGTTCCCTTTGCTCAGTTCCACATGAGACCTCTTCAGTTACTTCTCCTGTCGGTTTGGGATTGGAATCAAGAATCCCTGGATCAGGAGTTTGCTCTGTCCCCTCTGGTCAGGCAGTCCCTCTCCTGGTGGCTGGAGTCGAGGAATCTTCTAGTGGGCAGGTCCTTTCTGCCTCTGCGCTGGGAGATTGTCACCACGGATGCCAGTTTGACTGGCTGGGGGGGGGAGTTTGGCAATCTCTGAAGTTTCAGGGTTAGTGGGGTCCCCAGGAGGCCCACGCGCCCATCAACATCCTAGAGCTGCGGGCAATCAGGTTGGTTCTCTCCCAGTTGACTCCCCACCTTCAGGGTCGTGCTGTACAGGTCCGCTCAGACAATCAGACGGTGGTTGCCTATATCAATCATCAGGGAGGGACTCGGAGCAAGCGAGCACTCAAGGAAGTGTCCCTGATTTTGTCTTAGGCCAAGGAGACTGTTCCCTGCATCTCGGTGGTTTACATTCCCGGGGGTGGAGAACCAGGAGGCGGATTTCCTGAGCATGGGGACGTCTCGTCTGGGGGAATGGTCTCTCAGCAACAAGGTATTTCACGCCCTGTGGCGCCACTGGGGTCTGCCGGATGTGGACCTGTTTGTGTCCCGTCACAATCACAAGCTTCCAAGATTTGTCTCTCTGTCAAAGGATCCTCTGGCTTTCACCACGGACGCGCTAGCTATTCCCAGGGAAGTTTCGGCTCCTCTATGTATTTCCTCCCTTTCCTCTGCTGGGTCGGGTGCTGCGCAAGATAGCCCAGGAGGGGGTACCGGCCATTCTGGTTGCCCCCCGCTGGCCGAGGAGGGTATGGTTCGCGGACATCGGCAGTAGATCGGTTCATCCTGCCTGACGACCCAGAGCTTCTCACGCAGGGACAGCTGCGTCATCCCAATTTACAAACGCTGGCTTTAATGGCTTGGCTGCTGAAACCTCCATCTTGATGGGCAAGGGTTTGCTGGCCTCTGTTGTCAATACCTTGATTCAGGCTCGGAAGAAATCCTCGTCTTTTATCTACTACAGGGTCTGGCATGCTTACATTGCTTGGTGCGAGTCCAAGTGTCTATCTTGTCGGGCTTTCTCCATTCCCAGGATTCTGGAGTTTTACAGCATGGTCTGGATTCGGGTCTTCAACTTAGTACTCTCAAGGGAAAGGTTTCGGCTCTGGCAATTTTTTTTTTACCAAAGATGCTTTGCCAATCACAGGCTTGTTAAAACCTTCTTCCAGGGAGTTACTCATATGCGTCCGCCGCGTAAGCCTCTGCTACCGGTTTGGGATTTAAACTTGGTGTTGTCTGCTCTACAGGGTCCTCCCTTCGAGCCTATGCGTGAGGCTGCATTGCCCATTCTGACTCTTAAGGTAGCCTTTTTGGTCGCTATTACGTCGGTGCGTCGAGTCTCTGAGCTGGCGGCGCTTTCCATGAAACCTCCTTATTTAGAGCGGCTTCAGGATAAGGTAGTGTTCCGACTTAAGCCGGATTTCTTGCCCAAGGTTGTATCTGTCTTTCATCTCAATCAGGACATTGTCTTACCTTCTTTGTGTCCTACCCCTTCTAATCCTAAGGAACGGACCCTTCATTCTCTGGATGTGGTCAGGGCGCTCAAATTTTATTTGGTCGCCACTGAGTCGTTTAGGAAATCTGATGCTCTGTTTGTTCTTCCTGCTGGACCTAGTAAAGGTTTGCCTCCAGCCAAATCTACTATCAGTAAGTGGATTCGACAGGCGGTGGTGCAAGCTTATTCTGCTAAAGGGAAGGAACCTCTGTTCCGTGTTACTGCTCACTCTACTTGAGCTATTGGTGCCTCTTAGGCTTTTGAGGACCAGACTTCTGCTGAACAAGTTTGTAAGGCCGCTACTTGGGCTTCTGTTCATACTTTTTCCAAGTTTTACAAGGTTGATGTTAGGGTCTCAGCTGATGCTGCTTTTGGCCGCAAGGTGCTTCAGGCTGTAGTGGCTTGAACTGCCTGCTGTTACTCATTGGGGATCCCACCCTACTTTTACGGACACTGCTATTGGATGTCCCAGAAGTAATGATTGAAATGAAACAGGCCATGCTGTACACTTGGAAAAAAGACAGTTCTGTGAGTACTCACCTGTAGAATTGCTTTTACTATGCATGGCACGGCCTGCTTCAATAATCATAACATCTGGGATATTCCGCCACAAGGTGGCGCAGAGCACCAAGAGTTGTGGCTCCTCCCGGTACCCTCTAAAAACACGATCACCTGATACCACTTCCAGCGTTGACAAGCAGTGATACAAGAAGCCGAGAGGTAATCAAGGTAAAAAAAGGTAAAAAACCCCAACTAACTTAAAACAATCACCATAAAGAGGCAACCAAGAGTAACGATAACAAGGGTGGGGTGAAGCAGGCCGTGCAGTCTATAGTAAAAGCAATTCTACAGGTGAGTTCTCACAGAATTGTCTTTTTCCTATTGCATGGCACGGCCTGCTTCAACTTACAAATATATTAAAAAGAATAGGGCCCAAGGCTCTGTCCTAGGCCCTATTCTTTTTAATATATTTGTAAGTGACATAGGAGAAGGCTTGGTAGGAAAAGTTTGTCTGTTAGCTGATGATACAAAGGTTAGTAATAGGGTGGATATGTCTGCAACATGGAAAATGATTTAGCTTTACTGGATAGATGGTCAAAACTGTGGAAAATAGAGTTTAATGTCTCTAAATGTAAAATCATGCACTTGGGTAGAAGGAATCCCTGCTCTGAGTACCGTATGGGCAGCACTGTGTTAGCCAGGACCTCGGAGGAGAGAGATTTAGGGGTACTGATTACTGCAAGATGAGTGGACAGTGTAGCCAGGCAGTGGGAAAAGCAAGCAGGATGCTCGGCTGCATAGCTCGAGGCATCACCAGTAGGAAGAGGGAGGTTGTGATGCCTCTGTATAGAGCCCTGGTGAGGCCACAGCTAGAATACTGTGTGCAGTTCTGGAGACCTTACCTGCAAAAAAGACATTATTCAAATAGAACGTGTCCAAAGGCGGGCAACGAAAATGGTGGAAGGACTTAAACTTAAAACTTATCAGGAGAGACTTAAAGAACTTAATTTGTACAGTCTGGAGGAAAGAAGGGAGAGGGGGGACATGATTGAGACCTTTAAATATGTGAAAGGATTGAATAAGGTTCAGGAGGGAAGTGTTTTTGAGAAGAAGCTTAATGATAGAACAAGGGGGCACAACCTGAAGCTAGTCGGGGGGAAGATCAGGAGCAATGTTAGAAAATATTATTTCACAGAAAGAGTAGTAGATGCTTGGAACAAACTTCCAGCAGAGGTAGTTGAAAAATCAACAGTCACTGAATTTAAACATGCCTGGGATAAGCACACATCTATCCTAAGATAAAGAGTACATACAGTATACACATAAGGGCAGACTAGATGGACTGTATGGTCTCCTTCTGCCGTCAACCTTCTATGTTTCTATGTTTCTAATAATCATAACATCTGGGACATCCAATAGCAGCGTCCAAAAGTAGTGTGGGATCCCCAAAGAGTAACGGCAGGCAGTTCAAGTCACTACCGCCTGAAGTACCTTGCGGCCAAAAGCAGCATCCGCTGAGGCCTTAACATCAACCTTGTAAAACTTGGAAAAAGTATGAACAGAAGACCAAGTAGCGACTTTGCAAACTTGTTCAACAGAAGCTTGGTGCTGAAAAACCCAAGAGGCACCAATAGCACGAGTGGAATGAGCAGTAACCCGAAAGGGAGGTTCCTTCCCCTTAGCAGAATAGGCTTGCACCACCGCCTGACGGATCCATTTGCTAATAGTGGATTTAGCTGGAGGCAAACCCTTCCTAGGACCAGAAGGAAGAACAAAGAGAGCATCAGATTTCTTGAAAGTAGCAACCAAATAAAACTTCAGAGCCCTGACAACATCCAGAGAATGAAGGGTCCGCTCCTTAGAACTAGTAGGGTTAGGACACAAGGAAGGCAGAACAATGTCCTGATTGAGATGAAAAGCAGACGCAGCCTTAGGCAAGAAATCCGGCTTAAGCCGAAAAACCACCTTATCCTGATGCCACTCAAAATAAGGAGGTTTGATTGAAAGCGCCGCCAGCTCAGAAACTTGCCTGACAGAATTAATTGCCACCAAAATGGCCACTTTAAGAGTCAGAATGGGCAAGATAGCCCCATGGATAGGCTCAAAGGGAGGACCCTGCAGAGCAGACAACACCAGATTCAAGTCCCAAACGGGCAGCATGGGCTTACGCGGCGGACGCACATGAGTGACTCCCTGGAAAAAAGTCTTGACCAACCGGTGATTTGCAAAGGATCTTTGGAAAAAAATAGCCAGAGCTGACACCTGTCCCTTGAGAGTACTTAGTTGAAGACCCGAATCCAAGCCCTGCTGCAAAAATTCCAGAATCCTAGGGATGGAGAACACCCGACAAGGAAGGGACTTGGACTCACACCAGGCAATGTAAGCATGCCAGACCCTGTAGTAGATAAAAGACGAAGACTTCTTTGTCTTGTCCATCAAGATGGAGGTTTCAGCAGCCAAGCAGCCAAGCCGTCAAAGCCAGCATTTGTAAATTGGGATTGCGCAGCTGTCCCTGAGTGAGAAGATCTGGATCCTTGGGCAAGACGTACCGATCTACTGCCAACTGCACGACGTCTGCGAACCACACCCTCCTTGGCCAACAGGGGGCCACCAGGATGGCTGGTACCCCCTCCTGGACTATCTTGCACAACACCCTGCCCAACAGAGGAAAGGGAGGGAACACATAGAGGAGCCGAAACTCAGTCCAAGATATTGCTAGCGCATCCATGGCAAAGGCCAGAGGATTCTGCGACAGGGAGACAAACCTGGGAAGCTTGTGGTTATGACGGGGCACAAACAGGTCCACATCCGGCTGACCCAAGTGGTGACACAGGGAGTGAAATACTTCGTTGTTGAGGGACCATTCCCCCATCCGAGAGGTCCCCCTGCTCAGAGAGTCTGCCTCCAGATTCTCCACCCCCGGAATGTAGACTGCCGAGATGCAAGGGACATTCTCTTCCACCCAAGACAGAATGAGGGACACCTTCTTGAGGGCTCGCTCCCTGATGAGTCCCTCCCTGATTGATGTAGGCAACCGCTGTCTGGTTGTCCGAGCGGATCTGCACAGCCCGACCCCGAAGGTGTGGGGTCAACTGAGAGAGAACCAACCTGATTGCCCCCAGTTCTAGAATGTTGATGGCTGCATGGGCCTCCTGGGGGCCCCACTGACCCTGGAATTTCAGAGACTTCCCAACTCCCCCCCCCAACCAGTCAGACTGGCATCTGTGGTGACAGTCTCCCAAAACGGAGGCAGAAAGGTCCTGCCCACTAGGAGATACTATACTCCCCCCCCCCCTTCTACCAGCCGTAGCGCCATCAGCAAGATGCTTGAGCAGTTTCTTAAAGTGGACCAACACCCAGGATTTTGACTATCCTGGGTCTTGGTCCACTTCGGGGGTGCCCCGCTGTGTGAAACCCCCCCGATCACCCGAAAAACTCACCTCTCCCTGCTCCCAGCGCCGACGGACAAACAATCTGACAGTCCTGGACAAGCGTCTCCTCCGCCGCGGCCTCCCGCGCGTCCTTCTTGACGCGCGCGCGCGCCGTTCACAGACGGCCGGCGCGCGCACGCCTAGAGGGGCCGCCGAAGATAAGGTGAGGAGGTTTGGGGGGGTTTCACCCCGCGGGACATCCCGATCTCGGATGTCCCGCGGGGAGGGAGGTGATCGGCCCGGGAATCTTATAGATTCCTGGGCCGATCACCCGTGGGTGTTGGTCCACTTTAAGGGCAATAGCTGTAATGGCAGCAGCACAGGCCGGGCGCAGTCCAGCCCCCACACAAGTAAAAGCATGGCAGGCCAGCTGATCCATGCGCCGGTCCTCGCTGTTCTGCGGAGTGGTAGTGTCAGGGGAAGGCATTACCGAGGTGTTGGACAGCCCTAGAACGGGAGCGTCCACCTCAGGGGGACATAACCATCGCTTTACCAGGTCAACAGGAAAGGGATACCTCTTATCCAATCCCTTGGGCACCGCGGGCAAGCTGTTAGGACGTTCCCACTTCTTAAGCACCATATTGGTGAAATGTCCCTGCTCATGGAACTCCAGACGCTGTTTGTCAGGACGGAACAGCTCACCCTGCTTTTTCTTAGCCACCTCAGGAGAGACAATGTGCAAGATTTCAAAAGTATGAAACAGCAGACTATCAGTGTCCTCAGGGAACCATGGTTCCTCCCCGGACACAGACCCAGGGTCACTCTCGCCACCCTGCTGCTGGTCCCCAGAGGAGTCGGAGTCCTGGAAAAGTTCCCTTTCCTCTGGGGAGTAACGGCCACCAAAAGCATCAAATTCCTCATATTCCTCAATAGAGAGGGAGGGAGTGGAAGTCAGGTGCTGCTTCTTGCCAGAGGCATTCCTAGGAACAGGCCTGGCAAGCTGCCTTTCAATGCTGGCCGCACGAAGTGCCAGATCAGACAGAGACCCCCTGCCATTATCCCCGTCCTGGGGGCTAACTGCAGGAGCGGGGGGGTAGGTGATGCCGAAGGAGGCGCAGAGCTGGGAAGAGAGGGGTTCAACCCAGCCTGGGCCGCAACAATACCCTGGGCGCACGGCACGCACACCGCGGCACTGTTACTCAACGGGGATACCCCACACATGGCACACAGCCGGGATAGTCCCGAAGGACCCCCAAGCACGCTATCCCCAAAAGCCTCCATATGGTGATTACAACAGGCGCAAAATGCCAGCACAGGGTGAAGGCTAACACAAAAGCCACCCGGGATGCCCCCAGAAGCCAGTAAGGGGAAGATGAGGGGGAGGAAGTAGTAGAGCCTGGAGAAACAACAACCCACAGGTGTCCCGCCTGAAAGACATAAGTAAAAAAGGCACATGAGCACCCCGCAATACATGCCCCAGGAAAGCAAAACCCCCCAGGGGGACTCACGGACCCAGCAGACAGAAGGATCACCAAGCCGCAGACCGCTGGAGGACGTGACCAGAGGAAAGGAGTCACTGCCGCAGCCAGAAGGGAGACAGTCCCAGACGCACAGTAGACACAAAATGGCGCCGGCAGAGGAACCTCGAGGGGGTGAATGACGCGATACGCGTCATCCCCTGGCCCTGCCCCCGAAAAGCGCGTAAACGGCGCACACGTGACCTCGCCAGCACCATGACAGTACAACTGAAAAACGACACAAGTTAAATTGACGCCCGCCGTGGAGCGCAGTACAAAGCGGCGGCGGCGGTGGCAGCTAAAAACACCAAAAAACACCTAGAACACAACACTCGCCGCCGCCATCTTTCCCCCCCCCAAACACCCGGCAGGGAGAGGGGGGAGGAAGAGAGGCGAGCGGCAGCGGCAAGACCCAGTCCAGAAAAGAGGGGGGACCCCAGAAAAGAGAAGAAGGGTTACAGTCCCCGAAAACACTCACCCCCTCAGCCGGGACAGGAACTCCGCATCCCTCAGTGGGCTCACCATAAAGCCTATGGCCGGCTACCCTTTGTGGTACAGGGTCTGTGGCCTGGAGCACTTGACCCTAGTGCTCTTCTACCCTCACCCGATCCATCAGCCAAGGCTGGGAGGCACGGAGGGTCCGGAAACGGGTGGAAATAGACTTGCAGGGCCACAGGCTTGGTTGCCCTGCCCATCTGCGCAATATAAAGAGCCATCTTCTATCTTCGCAGTGTCACTGCAGAGGAAACACTGGAAGTGGTATCAGGTGATCCTGTTTTTATAGGGTACCAGGAAGAGCCACAACTCTTCTGCAGTGCTCTGCACCACCTTGTGGCGGAATATCCCAGATGTTATGATTATTGAAGCAGGCCGTGCCATGCAATAGGAAAATACAATTCTGTGATTACTCACCTGTAGAATTGTTTTTACTGTGTACAGCACGGCCTGTTTCATCCCTCCCTTGTTATCGTTATCCTTGGTTGCCTCTTCATGGTGATTTGTTCAAAAGTTTATTTTGTGAGGCTGTGAATTTTCTTTTCATGTTTATCTCCCGGCTTCTTGCATAACTGCTTTTCAACACTGGGGGTCTATGGGTGATTCCTGGCATTTTATAGGGCCAGGAGGAGCCACAAATCTTCTGCAGTCAACTGCGCCACCTTGTGGCGGAATACCCAGAAGTAATGATTGAAATTAAACAGGCCGTGCTGTACTAAGTAAAAACAATTCTACAGGTGAATAATCACAGAATTGTATTATTTTTGAGTTGGAGGCAGCTAGTGCCTGAAAGTTTGGTGTAAATGAAAGAGAGTCCAGTATAACCCTGAGACAACATGCTTGAGGAGCTGCCGTGATAAAGAGGTCACTGACAGATATATTTATGTTGTAGATAGGAGCAGAATTGGATGGTGGGAAGATGACAAGATCTGTTTTGTCTATGTTCAGTTTAAGGGAGTGAGAGGACATGAATAAAGAGAAGAGCCATTAGACAGATAGATAGGGAGGAGGAAGAAGATAGATAGAGATAGGAGGAAGAAGAGTTCAGGGCCTGAGAGATAGATTTGGGGGTCATCTGAGAGGCATAGTTATAGATTAAAGGGTATAGATTAAAAAGAGTAGGGGTCCGAGGGCAGATCCTTGTGGTACCCCAACAGATAAAGGGTGAGGAGAGGATACTGTGTCAGGGTGGGATACGCTAAAAGTGCAATTTGAGAGGTAAGAAGAGCCATGAGAGATTTTTGTGAGGAATATAAAACCTGAGAAGGAAGCAGCATGAATAATAAATAGGAATTTCCTCTACAGATCAGCCCAAATAAGACATATTTTCCTATTCCCACGTTTCGGTCTCTCCTCTCACACACTTGTGCCCCTCGTATATCTACGCTATAGATTCTCATAGAACTTTTTGATCTGGAATTATTGGAGGAGGATGGCGTCATCTGTGCCGGTGACTACAACCTCATGCAAATAGTTCCCACTTATCGCACACTATAAAGGCAATACGTGTGGGGGAACTATTGAGTTTGAAAATAAATATCCTTTACCCCCAATATTTCGAGACCGATTTTTAAACTTTAGAAAGATTACGTCAGAGAGGTTACACAGAATGGACACTTTGTAGATGAGATATTCACTATTAATCAATAGGAAGAAAAGAAACCTGCGGTATATAAATTGATATTTTTATCGCCTCGTACAGTATGGAATATAAGAATGAGGCTGAAATGAGTCATGAAAATTATGATTAAAGGTTAGAGCCTTTCCCTAGAAGGGACATTTGGAAATTAGTGAGGAGATCACCTAACCGTGGGAGGCCTCTTTCTCCAAGATTATTTTCTACCCATCTGTCAGTGTTTGAGACCTTGTCCCTAAAAGAGCACTACACGTGTGGTAGATGTAATGCATGTGGGTATGTGGCACATGGACATAATTTATTATCCTGTGCTGCTGAGAAATGGTATAAAATCAGTTTTTGTTTAATGATTGGACAAAATACGGGTTGTACTTGATCTCCTGTAAACATTGTGGAGTACAATAGGGTTGATTCAGAGCCTTCTATGTGCCATCTCGTTTTTGTTCCTAAATGTGGACATTACACATAGCTTTCGTAGTATAATTGCGTTTGCATGATTCACAGCCTCCATCGGGTGTATTTTGTACTAGTTTCGGAGCTGCGTAAGCCACCAAGAACGCTGTGAGTACAGCGAATATGCATACGTTGTATACGTTGCTGTGAAACGTCTCGTAGTGTTTTTTCACGTACCTTGTAACCAAATGTTTCAGTGTTCAACGAGATCCTACTAGTTCCCACTGAAAATTACCAGTTTATACCCTTCATTTAGCCCCTAAATTTTCAGTTTTTGTGAAATTTATACACAGACACTGGCTTGTTTCGCTGGCTTGTACACATATGCGAACCTCTTTTTTTTTTTAACTGTTCCCTATACCCTGGCAATGCTAATCCATTACTTACTTATTGCTGTGCCAACTCTCTTCTGTTCCAAAGTACTTAGCATGCCATGCATTCTACTTTTCTTCTTCTGCTTCATGCATACCTTAACCACTTTCCACTTTGCCATGCATTCTTCTTTACTTCTTCTTAATGCTTACCTTAACCACTTTCCACTTTGCCATGCATTCTTTGATTTTGTAACTCAATTCTTCCTGTGCCCTGTGGCTTGGTTGTTTATCTTTGGCCAGGCAGTTCCCGCACCTGGAGCCCCACCATGTGTCACATCACAAGCACGGCCAATCCTCATTTTATACCAGTGAAACTTAGTGTAAGCTTTTGTGGGGGGAAAAAAAGGCCTTCAATGTCTATTTTCGCCTGCTCACATTGTTCACTCTTGTGGTCCAGGATTGGCAAGAGGGTCTGTCTACTGCTTCTATCCCACCCTAAAGTGCTCTAGGGTTAACTTACTCCAATCCTTGATTCAACTCCACCTGATGCCAGTGCACCAGCATCTCCAGCTCATGCTCCTGCCCAGGCTTCCAACGAGACTTTTGGTGCCGGACCCCATGAAAAATTCTGTGTCTTGCAGAACTAACTTCTTTTCACTCCTCAGTCTTGTACCTACTCTATAAAGGAGGACCATATTCTCACTGCTACAATGATACAAACTTGAGAGCACCATCTGCTAGAACAGAAAAGCCCAATCCTGGCATCTCTGACTACAATGTATAATGTTTGTAGGTAGCCTTCACCAAGTCTTCCAAGGCAAATGGTGCAAGAATATATTTCACTGTGGGGGCACCAACACACTCTGGAATGATCCTGAAACACCAGTTCCCTTTGGCATGATCCAATCAGCTGAAAGATAAAACTGGCTCAGGTTGTCTCTGCAGAATCTTAAGAGTAAATAATTTTCCTCAGTATCCAGGTGGACCATCAGTTTAGGGAACAACATGGTGAATACTGTGGAGCAGTCTGCTGGTCCTCATCTCGGCCCCTTTTGAGTAGGTTTCAAATGCTACACCAGAGAGGAGCCAGTCTGAGCCCTATCCACGAAGCATTGGATCAAATGTTTTCCTAACACATAAGCTGGGTGTATTCAGCCATATTACTCTCTGGCCAATCAGCCCCACTCTCTGATGCTTTTTGGTGATTATCCATTTAGTTACAGTACACACAGCTCAGCACTGGGGAGCACAAACCTGCACCCCTTGCTCCTGCACAAGTTTAAATACCTTTACATTTGTGACCCAGCAAACAATTGTTGCAAACTCCTGTTCCTGGATACTGAGTTTTGTTCTTTGTTCCTGTTCTGCCACACCAGCCTAGACTTATCTTTCTGGAATCCTCACTGCCACCTCTGACTTCTGCTAATCTAACTAGGCCTCTGCCTCTTAAATTCAGTACCGTACCTCTGTACCATGTTGGTTCCTATACTATGTGGGTGCATGTCCTTGGTGGCTGAAGCCCAGCCCATCCTTCCTTTAGGGGGCTCTAGTGAAGACCACGCCTTTCAGTAGACTTTGGGCCTTGTGGATTATTCATTTACCTTTAAGCAAATTTATCTGCATGTCTGTGAAGCTATTCCACTATCACTCAAGCACCTCCGAAACTCCACATAAGCTTCAGACAGCTGACAATATTAAAGACACTTCCGGGTAGGTAACCTCTGAAAATATACAAACTCTTCATGTATTGTATGCTAGGATCTGTGTTCGGAAGTATCACTATATATGAATTTGTAATTTGTATATAAATATGTAATTATGTTTGACATATAACAGAATATTGTCTATTTGTTTATTTAAATATGTGGGCGTGACTGGTTTCAGATCAGGGTTTTGCCATCCCATTCTATGTCTTTCCTTTAGCTGGTGTTAATACTTACCTTGCTCCACTAATGTGGTAACTATTACAGGATGCCTTGCACATGTCTGTCCTGTAGTGATTCTGGATGGGGCAGTGGGACACAGCATATAGTGACAGCTTGAGTGAGTCCCCCTCCAATGTGGGAATGCCCTGACTGCCCCTGCTGTCTGGAATGTCCCTCCCCTTCTCTTTCTCTAAAAGTTTCACTTTTTCTTGCACAACAATGGCTTCAGAGCTAATCTTAGTTTTCTTACAAGTGATCCCAGGAGCTGTTTTATGTTCAGCAAGGTTTCTTTTTAACCTCAATTTCTTATTTTCTCCAGGTGCTGGTTCAAGCCTGAAAAATATGGACCAACATGCAGTAATCTCTTTAAATGTTAAATTAAAAGATGATGACATAACAGCAAAGGCTACGGTAGACCCAGCACTGCACCCTGTACATCTCCTATTTCACCCTTCTGCACAGGAGGAAAGTCAGTCTGTGTTCCCTACACATCATACAGCTCATAGATCTAAGAAACCTCATTTATGTCCTGAATGTGGGAAATGTTTTTCTCAGAAATCAAACCTTATCAGACATGAAAGAGTTCATACAGGAGAGAAGCCATATTCATGTTCTGAATGTGGGAAATGTTTTGCTCATAAATCACACCTTATCTCACATGAAAGAGTTCATACAGGGGAGAAGCCATATTCATGTTCTGAATGTGGGAAATGTTTTTCTCGGAAATCATCCCTTATCACACATGAAAAAGTTCATACAGGAGAGAAGCCATATTCATGTTCTGAATGTGGGAAATGTTTTGCTCATAAATCACACCTTAGCTCACATGAAAGTGTTCATACAGGGGAGAAGCCATATTCATGTTCTGAATGTGGGAAATGTTTTTCTCGGAAATCATCCCTTATCACACATGAAAAAGTTCATACAGGGGAGAAGCCATATTCATGTTCTGAATGTGGGAAATGTTTTTCTCAGAAATCAGACCTCATCAAACATGAAAGAGTTCACACAGGGGAGAAGCCATATGCATGTCCTGAATGTGGGAAATTTTTTTCT
Source organism: Gastrophryne carolinensis (assembly GCA_027917425.1). NCBI lineage: Eukaryota > Metazoa > Chordata > Amphibia > Anura > Microhylidae > Gastrophryne > Gastrophryne carolinensis. Next base: position 8,178,838 of record CM051237.1, read on the forward strand.
CAGAAATCAGACCTCATCAAACATGAAAGAGTTCATACTGGGGAGAAGCCATATTCATGTTCTGAATGTGGGAAATGTTTTTCTCGTAAATTGGCCCTTATCTTACATGAAAGAGTTCATACTGGGGAGAAGCCATATTCATGTTCTGAATGTGGGAAATGTTTTTCTCATAAATCGGCCCTTATCTTACATGAAAGAGTTCATACTGGGGAGAAGTCATATTTATGTTCTGAATGTGGGAAATATTTTTCTCATAAATCGGCCCTTATCTTACATGAAAGAGTTCATACAGGGGAGAAGCCATATTCATGTTCTGAATGTGGGGAATGTTTTTCTCGGAAATCAGCCCTTATCACACATGAAAAAGTTCATACAGGGGAGAAGCCATATTCATGTCCTGAATGTGGGAAATGTTTTTCTCAGAAATCAGACCTCATCAAACATGAAAGAGTTCACACAGGGGAGAAGCCATATGCATGTCCTGAATGTGGGAAATGTTTTTCTCAGAAATCAGACCTCATCAAACATGAAAGAGTTCATACTGGGGAGAAGCCATATTCATGTTCTGAATGTGGGAAATGTTTTTCTCGTAAATTGGCCCTTATCTTACATGAAAGAGTTCATACTGGGGAGAAGCCATATTCATGTTCTGAATGTGGGAAATGTTTTTCTCGTAAATCGGCCCTTATCTTACATGAAAGAGTTCATACTGGGGAGAAGTCATATTTATGTTCTGAATGTGGGAAATATTTTTCTCATAAATCGGCCCTTATCTTACATGAAAGAGTTCATACTGGGGAGAAGCCATATTCATGTTCTGAATGTGGGGAATGTTTTTCTCGGAAATCATCCCTTATCACACATGAAAGAGTTCATACAGGGGAGAAGCCATATTCATGTCCTGAATGTGGGAAATGTTTTGCTAGAAAATCAGCCCTTATCAGACATGAAAGAGTTCATGCAGGAGAGAAGCCACATTCATATGATTGTGGGAAATGAAACACATGAAAGGAGTCTCTTTAGAGAGTGGAGGTGACAAACCATGTGGTGAGATTCAATTTCCTGTATCTTTCCCCTCTATTCTATAATATCTGTAGAAAGCCATTCATCCCATCCCTGAGCATCCCAGGAAATGTATATCACACAATTATTATGTTAGATTATGGTGATAGGAAGGGAGGTAGTGTTATATAATCAAAGCAAAAAGCAATACTTTGTTATGTGTCCATAATTTATCAGCAAACCTTTCCCAAAGTAGATTTTTTTGTCAACTACAAAACCTAAAAAAACATTTTTTAACCGTTGTACTTTTTATACCCTGTATTGTATGTATTGTCTGCCATGTATTATTTCATAATAAGGACTAATGCTTATCAACTCTGCATATTGCATTTATTGGTCCTTATTTTCTCATAATTATATCAGTTTAACCCTTCTAGTGCCAGTAGTCTCACAAAGCGACCTCTTTAACCACTAAGTGCCAGCTACGCGAGACTCACGGAGCTGTCACTTAACGGTTGGAGAGGCAGCTACCCTTTAACGGCCAGCATACCTAGAGTTTTTATCACCAGATCATTTTTCACTATTTTGCGCTACACATGTTCAACTGTGATTTCCAGGAAAATTATATATTGTTTTTTTAGCAGACTCTGGGCTTTTTATGTGAAATGCCTTGTTTGTAATTTTTTTAATGTCAATATTTTGGGGTGACATATGTACAAAAAATTGTTAAAAATATATTTTTTATTATTTGTTGTGTTTTTGTACTAAAATAATGTATGTTTTTTAAATAAAATCGTATTGCATGTAAAGGCCTCTTTCTCCCGGTTCTAACAGTACCACATATGTACAGGTAGACACCCTTTCCTTCCCAAGAGACTCCCCCAAACTGAAAATTTGAGATTTTTAGATAAAATACGACATCTATGAGCACCCTGCAGTTTTTCTTTTTAAAAAAACTTTACATTTGAAATACCCCCCACAAACTATATGTTCCCTGAAAGTACACACCTCAAGCTTTCTAGTCATATCAGGCTTGTTGATGTGGGCACAGGTTTATGGAAGTAATCCCTCAAGCTACATTTTGCCTAAAAACAATATGCAAATTAGTTAAGTCTGAAAAACAAGGTCCCCTGAACAAAACAATACCCAACATGCGTAGGTACTGTCAAAGGAAGAGTTGCCAAACACCGCAAAGTAAAGCATGTGCGTAAGGGTAATTTTACTTGAACATTTTAGCTCTGCAGACAAAGTGCGCACCTTGCAACCTTTCAACCAAAACAACCTACATTTGGAATACCCCCCAAAACCATATATTCCCTAAAAGTACACACATTAAGCTTTCTAGGTGTACCCAGCTTAATGCAGTGGCTCCATCTTTCTGGAAGCAATGCCTCAAATGAATTATTTGGTTGCACAGGGTTTACCTAAAAAAATGTATTTCCCAAATTTTCCTAAAATATCAATATGCAAACAAGGTCCCCCGAGCAGAACAATACCCAACATGCATAGCTACATTTAACTGCCAGCCTACTTGAGATTTTGTCACCCTCTGTTGACAGGTCATTTTTTTACCATTTTGCGCTATGTTTAACTGTGATCTTTGCAGGAATTTCCAGGAAAATTCGATAATTTCTTTTGCGGCAGAATTTAAACTTTAACATGAAATGTCTTGCTAGCAATTATTCCACTGTTTTTTTCTAAAAAACCTTCAACTATAGCACATATGTATCGGTAGCCCCCGTTCCTGTCCAGGAGACTCCCCAAACTGAAAAGAGCATTTTATAACATTTACAAATAAAATACAATTACTATCCACACTATAAAGGGTTGAATAAAAAAAATTGGTATGGGTCACCCCTTCCCAGAAAAAATCCCCCAGAAATGGTGTGAGGTTTCCCCTACCCAACATAACGAGCCCAGGGACTGAAGCCTGCACGGCCTAAATGAACCCTGGGCTCTTCTGTCTCCAGGTAGTGAGAGGTAATAGGTGGTGCTCTGCAAGGCTGAACGTTGGCGCTGTACGCTGAGCCTGGGATAATGATGAATCAGACACTACATGGCGCTGTCCCAGTCGCTCACCAGATTCGGCTTCATAATTGTGTAACTGCTGCCTTGTCTGGCATTTACCTGCCGGTACCAGACGCTACCTGCCGCTTACAAGGCACTACCTGGCGCTAGAGCTTCATGAATAAGGCCCAAAGTATAAATAGCACAGAAGAAAAAAAATTGCATAGCGTGATACCATGTCTAAAAAAATGTAACTTGCTACATGTAATAGGGGGCACCGGATGGGTTCAAAAGTATCCTCCCCGTCTAATAACCGGTTAATAATAAAGGAAAGGATGTCACCACCAGCTCGCACTCCACATTCAACGTTGAAGCCTCCGCCGATGAGTTTCGTTGTTGAACAACTCTAACTAGTCTGGTTAGTTAGGCTGGAGCCTAGTTAAAGTTGTTCAGCAACAAAAACGCATCAGCAGTGGCATTGCCGTGGCTTCAACGTTGAATGTGGAGTGCGATCTGGTGGTGAGATCCTTCCTCTACTAATAACCGGTCGTTATACGGAGAAGGTTCCGAATACCCATATATGCCAGGTGCCCCCCCATTACATGTATATACGCATACTACTTTTTATTATGTAAATGATCATTTAAAAAAAAAAAAAAACATTACTTAGCTGCTCGTATCAATGAGGGTATGTTCTTCAAGAAGATGGAGGCTTCTATGCAGGGAGATTTTGCTCCCTTCCTAGCTACTTGGGAGGGATGGGTTGCCCACTTCCTGCCAGGGCTTTTTGACCGAGACCTCTTGATGATTTAGAGTGCTGACCTGGTCGCTAGTTGGTTTTGAAGAGGTCTGGAAGCCATTTTCTTTTCCTTCCCCTCTATTCTCATCTCTCTCTATTCTGTGTTCTTTCTTCTTTTACTTTCCTTTCTTTTGTTTTTTTCTTCTCTAGTCCTACCCTTTGCTTCCCAGTCCCACGACCTCCCCTCTCAGTACTGCATGAGTAAATGAGAATTTGTCCGTTCTCCCCCTCCCCAGTCTGTGGAGATCTGTCCCCGGGAACCTGGTTGGGCAGGAGGGTAGATGAGTGGAAAGTTGCTGGGGGTGGGTAGTCGGCACGTGGTTTTGTGGTTTGTTTGCATTAGTTGTTTACCAGAGGTAATTCTTTTCTCGTATCTCTTGCATATCTCGATGTCAATGCTTTACCTCATGAACAAAAATGATCGGATGTTGGTGTGTGATGTATGATCTTTATTCTTGCAATTATTATTGTTGAAAAAAAAAATTAAATGTATTTTAAATGGTACCACGCTATGTGATTTTTTCTTCTTACATCCTTTTTTATACTTTGTATCCTATGCCTGAGTTAAAACAGTGGTATGGGTAATGAACCAAACATTTACTGATAATGCCCCTGTATATGCCCAGATGGACCACCCAAGGCCTAGAGGAAATTGGAAGTTAAACCCCTTCGGTTATCCCAGTTGCCAGAGCCTGATCTCGTATAGGCCACATTATAATCAGCAATGAATGGGGATAGCCCCCTGGTATCAGTCCACTGGGAAACACAAAAAGCAATGTTTTAATTCTCTGATTCCGGCCATTAACAACTCCAGATTTAAGAAGAAGGAGCTGATGGACAGGCTGGGAGAAGCTGAGGCTGTCCTGATTAGGGACCACTCAGTGTCCACCAGACGTTCCTGACAGCCAGCCTAGAGGTTATACTCCACAACCTTATATCAGGAAACAGGAGACACCTTTCTTTTGAGTGAGCCAAGCAATGTGTACGTCTGTTGACACACATAGCACAGGAAATCCGGGGATCAAGTACAGTTTTGGCCATTAATGAGTCTGACAAGGAGAAGCAAAATACCTCTTCAAAAGATAATATGATCATTTCTATCATACTAGTATACACACAAGACGGATGTGGACGCAGCAATATTTGATGGACGTGGACTTCCCAGACCTTACAAACCTACAGACTGAGGAGCTTGATGCCCCCATTACATTTGGAGGGGATCCAGGCCAATCACCTGGCCTAGACGGACTGCCGGTTGACATATATAATAGATACTACTATACCTCACGTGGCCCACAGTGCATCAGTCTATATAATACATTGCTGGGGGCGGACTTGTTTCCTCCATCAGCATGTCGGGCACTAATTGTTATTCTACTTAAAGAGGGGAAAGACCCCCAGGCTTTCTCTTCATATAGACTCATTTCATTACTAAACAGTGATTATACGATATGAGCCAACATACCCAGAATGCAAACTGTTATTTTACAAGTTATACACCTGGATCAGACTAGATTTGTGCTGGAGAAGTCTGCAACCATAAATTTGTTCATAGTACTTGTTAATTCCCAGGTGGGACATGGCATGTGGGGCATTGGGACATGGTGTTCCCGACATTGCCAGAGCCTTCTATCCCATAGAGGGTATGCACAGAATGGGATTCAGACCCGTGTTCCTTATGTGGGTCCAGCTGCTATACAGAAGCCCTAGAGCCTGTTTAGTTGTTACCGGGGGATAGGCTGGCAGCGGACAGGATGGTCGTGGATAGCAAAGGTCGGCAACAGAGACCAATCAGAGAGAGTAGATTCAGGCAGGGGTCGGCAACGGAGATCAAACAGAGAATGGTCGGTTCAGGCAAGGGTCGGCAACGGAGGTCAATCAGAGAGTAATCGGTTTAGGCAAGGGTCGGCAACAAAGATTAATTTAGAGAATAATTCAGTAGACAAACAAGGTACGACAAGGCTCTATCACAGGCACTGAGTAACTGACGGGGTGAAGCCTTTATAGGATCCAGATATGATTGGAGATGGGGGAAGTGATTGTGTGATTGGTGCTTTCAACAACTTACACAATAATTGGCACAGAACTACAAGAAGGTCGTATAGCCCAAAAACCCTCCTTTGGGCTCATTGTCCCCAACCCAGAACTAGGGGCGTTTTTACCCCACACACCTTGGGCTCATTGGCCCTTTAATTGAGCCTCCGGCGGGCGTGCTGTATGCAGCACCACCGGAGGGCATATAAATCACGTGCTCACACGTGCGCGAGGTGTACGGGGGAAGCGGAGGAGAGGGAGGAGAGTGGCCTCACAAGCCGCCACAGCTCGGCGTGGCTGCCGAACAGGAAGTGCTGTGCCTGGCTGCCCAGAGACAGCGCGGGACCGGGACGCAGGTGAGTTAGTTCTGACACGAGAACAGGGGACAGATCTGGGAGAATAAAGATGGTTTGGCAGAGCCTGGAAGAGAGGGATGGATGGATGGGGCAGAGCTGGGAGAATAGGGGACAGATGGGGCAGATCCGGGAGGATAAAGATGGATTGGCAGAGCCTGGAAGAGAGGGATGGATGGATGGGGCAGAGCTGGAAGAATAGGGGACAGATGGGGCAGATCTGGGAGGATAAAGATGGATTGGCAGAGCCAATGGGAGAGAGCTGAGAGAAGAGGGATAGATGGGCAAAGCTTGGAGGAGAGGGATAGATAGAGCAGAGCTGGGAGTAGTGGGTGGCTGGGGGAAGAGCTGGAAGGACAATGATTGATGGGGCACATCTGGATGAAGAAGAACGGATGGGGCAGAGCTGGAATGCAACAGATGGACTGAGCATAACTGGGAGGAGAGGGATGGATGGGGCAGATCTGGTAGAACAGGGGATGGATGGGGCAGATCTGGTAGAACAGGAGATGGATGGGGCAGAGCTGGTAGAACAGGAGATGGATGGGGCAGAGCTGGGAGAACAGGAGATGGATGGGGCAGAGCTGGGAGAACAGGAGATGGATGGGGCAGAGCTGGGAGAACAGGAGATGGATGGGGCAGAGCTGGGAGAACAGGAGATGGATGGGGCAGAGCTGGGAGAACAGGAGATGGATGGGGCAGAGCTGGGAGAACAGGAGATGGATGGGGCAGAGCTGGGAGAACAGGAGATGGATGGGGCAGAGCTGGGAGAACAGGAGATGGATGGGGCAGAGCTGGGAAAACAGGGGATGGATGGGGCAGAGCTGGTAGAACAGGAGATGGATGGGGCAGAGCTGGGAGAACAGGAGATGGATGGGGCAGAGCTGGGAGAACAGGAGATGGATGGGGCAGAGCTGGTAGAACAGGAGATGGATGGTGCAGAGCTGGGAGAACAGGAGATGGATGGGGCAGAGCTGGGAAAACAGGAGATGGATGGTGCAGAGCTGGGAGAACAGGAGATGGATGGTGCAGAGCTGGGAGAACAGGAGATGGATGGGGCAGAGCTGGGAGAACAGGAGATGGATGGGGCAGAGCTGGTAGAACAGGAGATGGATGGTGCAGAGCTGGGAGAACAGGAGATGGATGGGGCAGAGCTGGGAAAACAGGAGATGGATGGTGCAGAGCTGGGAGAACAGGAGATGGATGGTGCAGAGCTGGGAGAACAGGAGATGGATGGGGCAGAGCTGGGAGAACAGGAGATGGATGGGGCAGAGCTGGGAGAACAGGAGATGGATGGTGCAGAGTTGGGGGAACAGGAGATGGATGGGGCAGAGCTGGGAGAACAGGAGATGGATGGGGCAGAGCTGGGAGAACAGGAGATGGATGGTGCAGAGCTAGGAGAACAGGAGATGGATGGGGCAGAGCTGGAAGAACAGGAGATGGATGGGGCAGAGCTGGGAGAACAGGAGATGGATGGGGCAGAGCTGGAAGAACAGGAGATGGATGGGGCAGAGCAGGGAGGAGAGGGATGGATGGGGCAGAGCTGGTAGAACAGGAGATGGATGGGGCAGAGCTGGGAGAACAGGAGATGGATGGGGCAGAGCAGGGAGGAGAGGGATGGATGGGGCAGAGCTGGTAGAACAGGAGATGGATGGGGCAGAGCTGGGAGAACAGGAGATGGATGGGGCAGAGCTGGAAGAACAGGAGATGGATGGGGCAGAGCTGGAAGAACAGGGGATGGATGGGGCAGAGCTGGGAGAACAGGGGATGGATGGGGCAGAGCTGGGAGAACAGGAGATGGATGGGGCAGAGCCGGGAGAACAGGAGATGGATGGGGCAGAGCCGGGAGAACAGGAGATGGATGGGGCAGAGCCGGGAGAACAGGAGATGGATGGGGCAGAGCTGGGAGAACAGGAGATGGACGGGGCAGAGCTGGGAGAACAGGAGATGGATGGGGCAGAGCTGGGAGAACAGGAGATGGATGGGGCAGAGCTGGGAGAACAGGAGATGGATGGGGCAGAGCTGGGAGAACAGGAGATGGATGGGGCAGAGCTGGGAGAACAGGAGATGGATGGTGCAGAGCTGGGAGAACAGGAGATGGATGGGGCAGAGCTGGGAGAACAGGAGATGGATGGGGCAGAGCTGGCAGGGCAGCAATGGATGGGGCAGAGCTGGGAGAACAGGAGATGGATGGGGCAGAACTGGGAGAACAGGAGATGGATGGGGCAGAGCTGGGAGAACAGGAGATGGATGGGGCAGAGCTGGTAGAACAGGAGATGGATGGGGCAGAGCTGGGAGAACAGGAGATGGATGGGGCAGAGCTGGGAGAACAGGAGATGGATAGGGCAGAGCTGGGATAACAGGAGATGGATGGGGCAGAGCTGGGAGAACAGGATATGGATGGGGCAGAGCTGGGAGAACAGGAGATGGATGGGGCAGAGCTGGTAAAACAGGAGATGGATGGGGCAGAGCTGGTAGAACAGGAGATGGATGGGGCAGAGCTGGGAGAACAGGAGATGGATGGGGCAGAGCTGGGAGAACAGGAGATGGATGGGGCAGAGCTGGGAGAACAGGAGATGGATGGGGCAGAGCTGGGATAACAGGAGATGGATGGGGCAGAGCTGGGAGAACAGGAGATGGATGGGGCAGAGCTGGTAGAACAGGAGATGGATGGGGCAGAGCTGGGAGAACAGGAGATGGATGGGGCAGAGCTGGTAGAAAAGGAGATGGATGGGGCAGAGCTGGAAGAACAGGAGATGGATGGGGCAGAGCTGGAAGAACAGGGGATGAATGGGGCAGAGCTGGGAGAACAGGGGATGGATGGGGCAGAGCCGGGAGAACAGGAGATGGATGGGGCAGAGCCGGGAGAACAGGAGATGGATGGGGCAGAGCCGGGAGAACAGGAGATGGATGGGGCAGAGCCGGGAGAACAGGAGATGGATGGGGCAGAGCTGGGAGAACAGGAGATGGATGGGGCAGAGCTGGGAGAACAGGAGATGGATGGGGCAGAGCTGGGAGAACAGGAGATGGATGGGGCAGAGCTGGGAGAACAGGAGATGGATGGGGCAGAGCTGGTAAAACAGGAGATGGATGGGGCAGAGCTGGTAGAACAGGAGATGGATGGGGCAGAGCTGGGAGAACAGGAGATGGATGGGGCAGAGCTGGGAGAACAGGAGATGGATGGGGCAGAGCTGGAAGAACAGGAGATGGATGGGGCAGAGCTGGAAGAACAGGGGATGGATGGGGCAGAGCTGGGAGAACAGGGGATGGATGGGGCAGAGCTGGGAGAACAGGAGATGGATGGGGCAGGGCTGGGAGAACAGGAGATGGATGGGGCAGAGCCGGGAGAACAGGAGATGGATGGGGCAGAGCCGGGAGAACAGGAGATGGATGGGGCAGAGCTGGGAGAACAGGAGATGGATGGGGCAGAGCTGGGAGAACAGGAGATGGATGGGGCAGAGCTGGGAGAACAGGAGATGGATGGGGCAGAGCTGGGAGAACAGGAGATGGATGGGGCAGAGCTGGGAGAACAGGAGATGGATGGGGCAGAGCTGGGAGAACAGGAGATGGATGGTGCAGAGCTGGGAGAACAGGAGATGGATGGGGCAGAGCTGGGAGAACAGGAGATGGATGGGGCAGAGCTGGCAGGGCAGCAATGGATGGGGCAGAGCTGGGAGAACAGGAGATGGATGGGGCAGAACTGGGAGAACAGGAGATGGATGGGGCAGAGCTGGGAGAACAGGAGATGGATGGGGCAGAGCTGGGAGAACAGGAGATGGATGGGGCAGAGCTGGGAGAACAGGAGATGGATGGGGCAGAGCTGGGAGAACAGGAGATGGATGGGGCAGAGCTGGGAGAACAGGAGATGGATGGGGCAGAGCTGGTAGAACAGGAGATGGATGGGGCAGAGCTGGTAGAACAGGAGATGGATGGGGCAGAGCTGGGAGAACAGGAGATGGATGGTGCAGAGCTGGGAGAACAGGAGATGGATGGGGCAGAGCTGGGAGAACAGGAGATGGATGGGGCAGAGCTGGGAGAACAGGAGATGGATGGGGCAGAGCTGCTAGAACAGGAGATGGATGGGGCAGAGCTGCTAGAACAGGAGATGGATGGGGCAGAGCTGGGAGAACAGGAGATGGATGGTGCAGAGCTGGTAGAACAGGAGATGGATGGGGCAGAGCTGCTAGAACAGGAGATGGATGGGGCAGAGCTGGTAGAACAGGAGATGGATGGGGCAGAGCTGGGAGAACAGGAGATGGATGGGGCAGAGCTGGGAGAACAGGAGATGGATGGGGCAGAGCTGGGAGAACAGGAGATGGATGGGGCAGAGCTGGGAGAACAGGAGATGGATGGGGCAGAGCTGGGAGAACAGGAGATGGATAGGGCAGAGCTGGGAGAACAGGGGATGGATGGGGCAGAGCTGGGAGAACAGGAGATGGATGGGGCAGAGCTGGGAGGAGAGGGATGGATGGGGCAGAGCTGGGAGAACAGGAGATGGATGGGGCAGAGCTGGGAGAACAGGAGATGGATGGGGCAGAGCTGGGAGGAGAGGGATGGATGGGGCAGAGCTGGGAGAACAGGAGATGGATGGGGCAGAGCTGGCAGGGCAGCAATGGATGGGGCAGAGCTGGGAGAACAGGAGATGGATGGGGCAGAACTGGGAGAACAGGAGATGGATGGGGCAGAGCTGGGAGAACAGGAGATGGATGGGGCAGAGCTGGGAGAACAGGAGATGGATGGGGCAGAGCTGGGAGAACAGGAGATGGATGGGGCAGAGCTGGGAGAACAGGAGATGGATGGGGCAGAGCTGGGAGAACAGGAGATGGATGGGGCAGAGCTGGGAGAACAGGAGATGGATGGGGCAGAGCTGGTAGAACAGGAGATGGATGGGGCAGAGCTGGTAGAACAGGAGATGGATGGGGCAGAGCTGGTAGAACAGGAGATGGATGGGGCAGAGCTGGGAGAACAGGAGATGGATGGTGCAGAGCTGGGAGAACAGGAGATGGATGGGGCAGAGCTGGGAGAACAGGAGATGGATGGGGCAGAGCTGCTAGAACAGGAGATGGATGGGGCAGAGCTGCTAGAACAGGAGATGGATGGGGCAGAGCTGGGAGAACAGGAGATGGATGGTGCAGAGCTGGTAGAACAGGAGATGGATGGGGCAGAGCTGCTAGAACAGGAGATGGATGGGGCAGAGCTGGTAGAACAGGAGATGGATGGGGCAGAGCTGGGAGAACAGGAGATGGATGGGGCAGAGCTGGGAGAACAGGAGATGGATGGGGCAGAGCTGGGAGAACAGGAGATGGATGGGGCAGAGCTGGGGGAACAGGAGATGGATGGGGCAGAGCTGGCAGGGCAGCAATGGATGGGGCTAAGCTAGGAGAAGAGGGATGGTGAGAGCAGACCTCGGAGAAGAGATGGATGGAGGTAGAGCACAGAGGAGAGGGGTGGATGGAGCACCCCTCCCCCCACCAGTTGATTCCCCCCGTTATAGACTCTAGGGCCGGTTTGTTCCTCTGTAACAGGGGCATCTCACTTTGCAATGCCCTGTGTGTGAAACCTCAGAGATCACCGCATGAGACTAAACCCTTCTGCATCCATCACCTCTCTCCGCGCTCCCGCGGTGCATGTGCCGGCCTCCATATTTCTGCCCGGCATTCTAATCTGAATGTTGGTGACGGGAGGGGGGGCACATGCCCGGACTGGCCAATCAGATTGGCCTGATGCCGAAACGTGCATCATCCAATGGCGCCACAGGCTGCGTATGTGCAGCGGGATCGCCGTGAATTTTCCAGCAAACTGGGGGATGTCACATATTCCTGGGCCTGCAAGGGTTTAGCTCCACATTAAAGAGGAAACATGACCAGCCTAGAATCTTTAAAGTGGACCCAAACCTGGGTTGTCACTATTCCGGGTTCTGGTCAGTCCCCGGTTTGGGATGCCCCCGATCTGAGCCTCATCTACACAGTGACACCCACGGCAGCAATGTAACACTATACCTGCAGCCTGCCTCTGTCCCCCATAATTTATGTATTATTAAGCCCCGCCCATAAACCATCTGTGGAGAACCCGCCCCTCCTCCTCCACCACCACATAGAGCTCAAGGGGCACATGAAGGGTTAATGGCTCCCGGACCCGCAATGACCAGACACCTGCTGCCAGCACCGGAAACACCTCTGCTACTCCCGCCTCCTAACTCTGACGCCACTTCCACCTCTCGGTCACCATAGCAACGTCATTGTCGTGTATCTCGGCGTTTGCTTCTGTTTTCAAGTGTTTGGCGGCCATTTTGCCGGAGTCCTGTGTGAGAAGCAACGAGTGTTCTCCGTGCGGGGAGCGGCCATTTTGCCGTAGTCCATTGCGAGGTGTTGAAGCGGCCATTTTGCTGTAGCTTCACTGTAGAAGGAGCGGGAACAGTGATATGAGGTAATGTTGGAGCTTTCTTCTCCTCACATCCTGCGGCTGAGGCCCATCCCAATATGTCACTGCAGAGGCCACACACACCCTCTAGTGGCGGGACCCCCACATTGTATAGTTACCCCACCCCCTCCTCAGGAGTCCCCCATATACACAGGCCTCACCCCTCTGCCATAAGCCGTCACTGAGCTGTGATACTTTTACCCTTCTGTCCCTCTCTTGTTGTTGTTGCCCTTGTCCCTCTGCTGCCCCCTCTTGTCTCTCTTCTGCCCCCGCTCTCCCCTTGGTCCCATCTCTGACCTTTCCTCCCTGGTACCTATCAGCTCTCTCCCCTGGCCCCTCTTCTGCCTATTTGCCCCTAACTGCCCTATTCCTCCTCCCCTGCCTCCTGGTTCCCATCTGCCCTTTTATTTCCTGTTGCCTCTTTGTTGTCCTCTGCTGGTTTAGTTCTCGGCTTCCCCTTGGTCCTCTCTTGTTTCTTCTCTTCCTAATTGTTCTCTTCCATCCCTTGAGCCTTTTCCACCCTTTGGTTCTCTGCCTCCCTTGTTCTCCTTTTACCCATGGTGCACCTTGGCCCTTGGTCCTCTTGCTTTCTTCTGCCCCATGGTTCTCTTCCTCTCCTCGCTCCTCCTCGGTCCTCTTGGATTTTGCATTGCTGTGCTCCTCCTCTCTGCCTCTATTTGGTCCTATTTTCCCCATGGGTTTCCTTTTACCCATGGTGCACCTTGGTCCTCTTGCTTTCTTCTGCCCCGTGGTTCTCTTCCTTTCCTCGCTTCTCTTCTGTTTTTGCATTGCTGTGCCCCTCCTCTCTTCTTCCCTTTGGGCCTTTTCTGCTCCTTGGCTCTCATCGGCCTGCTCTTGGCCCTCTTCTGCCTCCCCTTAGTTCCCTGCTGCTGTTTGCCTATAGCCCCGCCCCCTATTCCCAGAGGAGGCACCGAAGATGCCCCTCCTGAGGTGAATGAGCCAATCTCCTGCAAGGCACACAGCCATTCCTGCTCCAGAGGGAGGATCCTCAGGAACCCACCAGATGCTTGTGTTAGTTGCTGACATTCATGGGGCCTCTTCTCTCATTCTCACGTCTGGTTTGGTCACCAGTGATGGAGCATAATGGGCGGGGCCTATGTGATTACAGAGAGCAGGTGGCAGTACTTAGCTGATGTTGGCAGTGCAAGTAACAGCCCCACTGGGGGCAATAATGTTCTATGGAGGGCGCTGTATAAATGTGCCCCCCACAGCTGGATGCCATAGTGCAGAAAGCTCCTCCTGCCCCCATAAAACCTCTCAGATAAACAAAGTGGTGAGATTGCCCATCCTGCTCCCTCCAGGCCGTCTAGGGTCACAACCAACATCCACACCCAAACCCATGCTTCAAGCCAATCTGGAGGGGCAACTAGTAGCCACTTGGAAGTTGCAGATATGGGTCAGGGAGTGGTCATGGATGCCCCTCCTTTCTCCCCTGGGGGCTATAGGGCGAGTAAATTCCATACCAACCTTCAAGACTTGGGATTCTTACTCCAATAATAGCTCAGTTGTCCCAGTTTTGGTCCTCAAGCAGTTATACAGTTATGTCCAAACCGGCTCTTCATCAGCCCTTCAGGATGAGGAGTATCGGGGCAATAGACGTCAGCCCTTCAGGATGAGGAGTATCGGGGCAACAGACGTCAGCCCTTTAGGATGAGGAGTATCGGGGCAATAGACATCAGCCCTTCAGGATGAGGAGTATCGGGGCAATAGACATCAGCCCTTCAGGATGAGGAGTATCGGGGCAATAGACGTCAGCCCTTCAGGATGAGGAGTATCGGGGCAACAGACACCAGCCCTTCAGGATGAGGAGTATCGGTGCAACAGACACCAGCCCATCAGGATGAGGAGTATCGGGGCAACAGACGTCAGCCCTTCAGGATGAGGAGTATCGGGGCAACAGACGTCAGCCTTTCAGGATGAGGAGTATCAGATCAACAGACACCAGCCCTTCAGGATGAGGAGTATCGGGGCAACAGACGTCAGCCTTTCAGGATGAGGAGTATCAGATCAACAGACGTCAGCCCTTCAGGATGAGGAGTATCGGGGCAACAGACGTCAGCCCTTCAGGATGGAGAGTATCGGGGCAACAGACGTCAGCCCTTCAGGATGGAGAGTATCGGGGCAACAGACGTCAGCCCTTCAGGATGGAGAGTATCGGGGCAATAGACACCAGCCTTTCAGGATGAGGAGTATCGGGGGAACAGATGTCACGCATGGCTCCAGGTTCTCCTCAGGGTTGCTGTGGCCATTCCTGTCTCACATACAGTGGAGGGTCAGGACAGGGGTCAGCACTTGAGCCAGGGGAGAGATTTTGATGGCCCAGGGAAGGGGCGTGGCATCACAAGAACATGCTCCATCCATGTGATCTTGTTTGATAAGTGTTATCGTGTTCACTTCATAACTCAGTGGTGGAAAGTGTTATATAAAGGGCCAGGGACCTGTTGCCCCCTGGTGGTGCCCTGGTTGAATTTCAGGTTGATGTATGCACCCCCCCTTCGCACTGCCTCAGTGATTTTGGGGTAGTGCTGAGGATTATTATTTGGACTCACCAGATGGCAGTAATGTGGATCCTGTAGACAGCTTCACCTTGTCTGTGTGCATCTGTGTTGGATGTGCTCTTACTCCATAAGGCTTGGCAGATAGCTTACTCGGCTGATGATGGAGGCTCGTAGATAAGTTCCAGAAGCTTTATTTCAGTACATAATCTTGCAATTGTGTACGGTGTACAGTCAGTACAGCAGGAAAACTTGTGATGTAACCCAAACAGCAGGAGGTAAAAAGACTGTAGACTGCAAGGGGGAGCAGCATGTGTGATGCAAACTGAAAATGGCTGAGGGAGAGAGGAAGAAGGGAGGAGCTGCTTGCATCACAGCTAGACTAAGGGAGCCAGGAAGGGACAAAAGGCAGTGAAAGGCACTGTCACAAATCAAAGAGGTTTTATGCCTAGAGCCAGACCGGATTTTGATCGTACTGCCTACAATCGTTTTACCCACACACACGGGTCTTTGGAGAAGCCGCCACCACTGGCCCTTATTAGCCATTAGACACTACATACACACACACACACACACACACACACACACACACACACACACACACAGATCTCAAGCTAAGATCTCTCCTTATGCAGTTAATATACCCAATCGCACCATAAGGACCTGGGCCGGGGTATACAGCTATAAAGTCACACCCCGATTTACCAATTGTAAAGTGATCTCACACCCCTAGACCAGCACGAGTAGCGATAGACACAGGGCACAAGATTTAGCACACATACAATGTCTCAGAAATCCTTTACCTTGTGTGAAGATAATGTTCTGCTGTGAGGGGTACAAGGAAAGTAATGATAACAGCCTTCTTATTAGAAGCAATCCCCTGGCATGTCATGTCATCTGTGCCCATGTCTCTCATTTTTAAACTAGTTATAGGGGCGGGCAGCATGCTGGATGTAGCCAATTGGGTTTCAGGGGAGTTCCATTGTAAAAGTTATGCTTTAATGTCTATTTTCTTTGGAAGAGAGGTGTGCAGCAAATGTCTCATGCACTGCTTTGTAGTAAGTAGATGTCAATTACCACATAGGGAGGTGTCACCTGACTCCACAAGAGGCCTAGTTAGCGCAGGGCTGTAAAGTGGCTTGTTCTTCTGTCCTGTCATATGCAAATGGCTTCCTGTTGGTAACTCCAGACAAATGTACTAGCATGCTTCTGATTGACAAGGCAGGTTTAACAACCATAGTTTTGGTGATATTTTTATCTGGCCATATATTTTATATATCCTCACAGGCATATTGCTCAGACCACGTAAATGAACACTATAACAGACATTTTTACCTGGAACATGACAAATATAATCTCACCAAGTGAAACATGGATCATGGAATTTGTCAGTCTGGAGATGGGCCCCACCCCACCATTGCTTACCATAGTCACCTGATGCCACAGGGGCAGATCTGACACTCGATTTACAGTCCCCAGGTTTGGTGACACCAATCTCCTAGAGCAGAGGAGTTCTCCCCACCATGATGAGGTCATCTTAGGTGAAGGTTTAACATAGGCCTACTTCTGCTTTTCTGTGTCACGGTTGCTGATTTGTTTTGAGGACACTAACAAGATTAACTCTTAAAGCAGACCAAAACCCACATTTTTACCTAGCATCCCCTGAATTGCCCCCCCCCCCCACTATGAAGAGGACCACATGCCAATTCTTAGTGCTTCTGCTTCACTCTAATCCTAAATGGCGCCTGTTTTAGCTGTAAAGTTCCGCCTCCTCCATTTATTGCCACACTGTTGTGTCCTTTAAACCTTTGTTAATAGCAAGTTTACTTGAATTGTCATAACAAAATCAGCAGCAGAAGTTCCCCTGCTTGTGACAGTTAAAGAAAAACTCCCCAAAACTCACCTGTTCCCCCCCCCCATGCATGATACTGAATCATTGTCATCAATAACATTAGTTCCTGCACCCACTCAAACCTGAGACGGCACCTCACCCGTTTTCTCCTGGTCACTGCCTGGTCTTGAAGCACCCGGGAGGCATCCCAGGTTCCCAGGCTGCTGCCTGGATTTAACCAACATAACCCACAAAGCAAAGCAGAAGGAAACCCTCTGCACTTCCTCTTTGCAGGTCACTGGCAGATCCATAGGACACCGTTAAGGGGGGAAGTTGAGTTTCAAAAAGGTAAATGAATTTTCATGTGCAGCAATGTGAATTTCCGTGATAAAGGATTCATATGAGCACTGTTTCTTGCACGAGTGTTGGTCCGGTTGAAGTAAATTCCAGTTTTCCGGCCACACGAAGTGCAATGATAAAGCCAGCAACATTCAGGTTATCAAAAAATATCCCAAGCTCTGAACATGTCCCAGAGCACTGTGCAATCCATCATCTGTAAATAGAAAGTATATGTCACAACTGCTAACCTTCCCAGACATGTCCTCCCACCATCCACTGACAGCTCAGGCAAGGAGAGCAATAATTACAGGAGCATCCAAGAGCCCCAGAGTCACTCTGGAGACACTTCAGAGATCCACAGCTCAGGTGAGAGAATCTGGCCACAGGACGACTATTAGTTGTGTCCTCCACAAATCTGCCCTTTATGGAAGAGTGGTGAGAAGAAGCAAGTCATAGAAGGCCAAGGTGCAGTCCAGCTATGTAGGGGACACATCAAGCATGTGGGAGATGTTCTGCTCAGATGAAACCAAAGTTGACAGTAGGCTACTTTCATGAATTTGGCTTCCAGACACTACATTCTCTATTATGGGATGGGTATGATCAGACCCTTCAGCTGTGTGTTGGTGCTGGTGAAACATCTCAGCATCTGGCTTCTTATGTATCTCAAAGGATCCAGGGGGTTATATCAGATCTTCTTTCATGTCTTCTAGAGTCAGCCCGACACAGCGGACGGACAGAATTTAATACAAAGACACAAAGTTCTCTCCAGAGACACCATGATGGAGGCTCAGCGGCTCCTCTCATCACAGGGTAAGAGGCGGGGTTTCCGGTTACAGGGGCGCATGACTGTTATTATCACAAACCCCTTCAATGTGCTCCCCCATTACTACACACACATACTCAATCTGGTGCCCGAACTCTCATCTTTCTTCACAGACCCTGGAGACTCTATAGAGAGAAATGTGAAAACTGAGGAGGAGGAGGAATTTCCTCTACAGATCAGCCCAGGTAATAAACCTATAGAAAGGATTTCCCCAGTCGCCCTGTTTGGTCACTACACACACTATTATGTGCCTCATACACACATAAGGGGCATTACTCTCATCCTCAGTCACAGACCATAAAGTAATTGTTATAAATATTTTTATTATTGTTTATAAAGCAACATCGTATTCCATGGGGCTGTACAAGGTAGAAGTACAGGGGCAAGACAAGTAAATACTTATAATACAACAATGATAACAATGTGTATAAAACACACAATATTATGAATGAAATGTAATAGCCAAGTAAATAAACACAAAGATGCAGGAATACATCAGGAGAGAGGGTCCTTCCCTTGCAAACTTACAATCTAAAAGGAGGGGATTTGAGACAATAGGCCATGTCACAAAGAATATGTACTAAGCAGGTGCCCAGTGTTCTGAGGGATAAGACTGTAAGATGGGTGGGTTAAGTCAGATGATAGATTCTTCTAAATAGGTGGGTTCTAAGGGCAGTTGAGTGGAGTGGAGCAGCACGTGTGAGGTCCTGGACTCGAGAGTGGGAGGAGGTGATCAAGGTAGAGGACAGGAGAAGGTCATGAGAAGACCGGACTGCATCTGGGTTGGCATTTTTGAACTAGTGATGACATGTATGAGGAAGCGTGGTTGTAGAAAGCCTTGTAGTTTAGGTTAAGTAATTTAAACTAAATTCTTTCAGAAAGTGGGAGCCAGTGGAGTAACTGACAAAGAGGAGCAGCAGAGGAAGGGCGATAGGATAAGTAGATGAGGCAGGTAGCAGAGTTGAGGATTGCAGGGGGGCCAGTCTGTGAACTGGTAGACCACTGAAGACAGTGTTGCTATAGTTTAGATGGGAGTTGATCAGGACATGCACTAGAATTTTAGTGATATCAGGTGAGTGAAAGGGACAAATGCTGGCAATTTTCCAAGTGTATCATCACTTCTGGGTATTCCGCCACAAGGTGGCGCAGTTGACTGCAGAAGATTTGTGGCTCCTCCCGGCCCTATAAAATGCCAGGAATCACCCATAGACCCCCAGTGTTTCTCTGCAGTCACACTGCGAAGACCAGAAGATGGCTCTCTATGTTTTCGCAGGTGAGCGGGGCAACCAAGCCTGCGGCCCTGTAAGCCTATTCCCACCCACTTCCGGACCCTCCTGCCTCCCAGCCTTGGCTGACGGATCGGGTGATGGTAGGGGAGCACCTGGGTCGGGTGCTCGGTGAGCTTTGCTCCAGGCCGCAGACCCTATGTACTGAAGGGTAGCCGGCCATAGGCATATTGTGAGCCTATAGAGGGATGAGAGAAACCACTGCTGCCTGTGTGTCCCTGTGTTCGGGAATGAGTTGTGTATTGCCTTTGGATGTCGTGATTTTGTTCCCGGGCTCCTCTCTGTAAGGTTCTTACCTGCTCCCCGTCGTTTGTCCCGCGGCGCCTGGCTCCGGTCTTCTGGTGGTCTCACCGGGCGTCCGCCTCCATGTCCCGTGCTGGGGCCTCGGTCTCCGCCGGGGTTTCTCTCCACGTCGGCGGGCGGCTCCTCCGCCTCTTCGGCCAGTGTGGCGTCTCCTCTCCTCTCGGGGAGCACGCCCCGGCCAGTCACGTGCTCGCGCGCGAGCACATTCTCTATAAGTTGAATGGACCTGTCAGGTCCTTAAAGTGGACCAACACCCAGGATTTTGACTATCCTGGGTCTTGGTCTACTTCGGTGGGGCACCCCCGATCGGGGTGCCCCGCTGTGTGAAACCCCCCCGAACAACTCACCTCTCCCCGCTCCCAGCGCCGCCGCCTCCCGCGTGTCCCTCTTGACGCGCGCGTGCCCGCCCCGGCCATTCACAGACGGCCGGCACGGGCGCGCGCACGCCTAGAGGGGCGCGAGGGATAAGGTAAGGAGTTTGGGGTGTTTGGGGGGGTTTCACCCCGCGGGACATCCCGATCTCGGATGTCCCGCGGGGAGGGAGGTGATCGGCCCGGGAATCTTATAGATTCCCGGGCCGATCACCCGTGGGTGTTGGTCCACTTTAACCTGGGTGGGGATGAACCCAGGGACTGGACAGCCTGACTGGCCAGGGCGGTTCAGTCCCTGGGGCTGCTCCTATAGGGAGCTTAATCCTAGTTGCACCAATCACCCACAGTGTACACCAAACACCACATTCCCCTTCCCATTGGTCAGTTCCCCTATAAATACGTTCTTGTCCTTTCCACCAGTGCCCGTTATAGCCTTTAATAGCTTGGGTGTGCTTTTGGATTGCGTTTAGTGTTTACTGATCCGGCTCTGTCTTTGACCATCCCTGCCTGCTGCCCGCACCGACCATCTGCCTGTCTGACCACGTCTTTGCCTTGCCCATTTGATACCGCTTTCTGGTGACCACCCGGCTTTTGACCCCTGCTTGTCTCGACCCTGCTCCGTCTAACCCCTTGGATACCGTGCCCTCTGACCACCCGGCTTTGACCCCTGCTCGTCTCGACCATCCTTGTCTCACCTGCTGGACTCAACGTTTCGGTCTCAGCCCGCTCGAACTTCCAATTTGGGATACCCCGCTGTTCATCCTTCTTCACCATAAGCCAGCAATCTTTGCGCCAGTAAGACCTGGGGGCAACCGAGTCTGGAGAGGCATAACCCGTGTCTCCAGCAAGCGGGGGCTTGTCTATAGGCACAAGAGGCGGTGGAGATTGGGGATTGCTTGGCTTATGAAAGAGGGGTGTCCGGCGATCCCT
Source organism: Gastrophryne carolinensis (assembly GCA_027917425.1). NCBI lineage: Eukaryota > Metazoa > Chordata > Amphibia > Anura > Microhylidae > Gastrophryne > Gastrophryne carolinensis. The sequence continues at coordinate 8,199,852 of CM051237.1, forward strand.
TACAGTATAACGGGCCAGTAACATATCCATGGACCAAATTTTGGAACAGGTGCAGGCCTTAACTGCGGCCGTGGAGCACCTGGCCCATCGTGTGGCGGCTCAGGAGAATCGTCCAGCTCCAATCAACACCGACCCTCAGGGGGCCTCAGCCGCTCACCCAGTGGAACCCAAGATTCCACTCCCTGACAAGTTTTCCGGAGATAGATGTAAGTTCTCCAATTTCCGAGATGCTTGCAAGCTCTACTTCCAGCTCCGTCCGTACTCCCCGGGGTCCCAAGATCAGCGTGTGGGCCTGGTCATCTCCCTCCTGCAAGGAGACCCTCAATCCTGGGCATTCAGTTTGTCACCTCAGGATCCGGCAAGGCAGTCTGTGGAAGCTTTCTTCTCCGCAATGGAGATCTTGTATGATGATCCGGACAGAGGTGCCACTGCAGATGCCAAACTCCGTACCTTTCGACAAGGTCGTCGGCAGGCTGAAGAATATTGCTCTGAGTTCCGCCGGTGGGCCGTGGACTCCCGATGGAACGACCCGACCTTATGTGGGCAGTTTCGTTTGGGCCTGTCCGATGCCATTAAGGACATTTTTGTGAACCATCCCGTACCCCAGTCTCTGGATGAAACTATGCAACTTGCTATTCGGATCGACCGACGCTTGCGGGAGAGACGCCTTGAAAGAGGGGTGCATCCCGACACCAGCTGGAAAGCGGGAGCTCCAGCCACGTGTCCTACCGAGGAACCTATGCAGCTGGGAGCTACCAAGCTTTCCGAAGCCGAGAGGCTTCGGCGATTATCGGAAGGGCTGTGTCTCTACTGTGGGGGGACCGGCCACCTGGTCAGAGTCTGTCCTAAGAAGCCGGAAAACTTCAGAGCCTAGGTGGGTTCGAGGGAACCCACCTAGGCTGCAAGGTATTTCCTCAAGTTCTTTCACAAATTATGGTTCCGATCCAGGTTAAAGTGGACCTTGAGTTTGTGAATTTAGAGGCCCTTTTAGATTGTGGAGCAGCGGGGAATTTCCTTGACTTTGAGTTAGCCCAAAGTCTGGGAATTCCTCTCCTACCTCTGCCTAAAATTATCCGGGTGTCCGCAATCGATGACACGCCTATTGCTAGGGGTCTCATTCATTTTAAGACTCCACCTGTGTTACTCAGAGTGGGAGCAGGGCACTCTGAGCTGATCAGTTTCCTAGCTTTCAAGATGCCCTCAACCCAGTTAGTACTTGGATTGCCCTGGTTACAAAAACATAACCCTCGAATTGATTGGGTAGCGAGGCAGATAGTCAAATGGGGGCCACAATGTTTTCACTCTTGTCTGGAACTCCCAGTGCGTGTCACACAGCTGTCCTCTGAGGGTGTTCCAGGCCCCTACCATGACTTTCTCGATGTGTTTTCAGAGAAAGCGGCTGATGTACTACCTCCCCATAGACCCTATGACTGTCCCATAGAGCTTCTCCCAGGGACCATGCCACCAAGGGGGAAAATCTTTAACTTGACCCGGGCAGAAAATAAAGCTATGCGGGAGTACATCTCTGAAAATCTAAAAAAGGGGTTCATACTGGCGTCCACCTCCACGGCCGGGGCTGTATTTTTCTTCGTTGAGAAGAAAGATGGGGGACTCCGTCCCTGCATAGACTACCGGGGGCTGAATAAAATTACTATTAAAAATAAATACCCTCTCCCGCTGATCGATGGGTTGTTTACACAGGTCATTGGGGCCCAAGTCTTTTCTAAATTAGACCTCCGTGGGGCCTATAACCTAATAAGAATCCGAGAAGGGGATGAGTAGAAGACCGCATTTAACACTCAAGATGGGCACTACGAGTATCTTGTGATGCCCTTTGGTCTGTGTAACACCCCGGCAGTCTTTCAGGACTTTGTGAATGAAATTTTTAGGGACTATCTGGGTCGCTTTGTTGTAGTATACCTGGATGATATTTTAATTTTTTCTTCATCATTAGCAGAACATCGTAAGCATGTTCGCCTGGTCTTGCAAAAGCTTAGGGAAAATTGTTTATTTGCAAAACTCAAAAAGTGCTTGTTTGAAGTTACAGAGGTTCCTTTTTTAGGTTATATCATTTCCAATACAGGACTGTCCATGGATCAGTCCAAGGTTACCGCAGTACTTAAATGGGAGCAACCCAGGGATTTAAAGGGGCTACAAAGATTCCTAGGGTTTGCTAACTTTTATAGGAGATTTATCAAGAACTTCTCTACTCTAGTAGCACCTGTCACTGACCTCACCAAGAATGGGGGTTACCCTACCGTTTGGCCGGAACAGTCCGTCTTGGCTTTCAAAAGGTTGAAGGAAGTCTTTAGTTCTGCCCCCGTACTAGTGCATCCAGACTGTCAATTAGCCTTTATTGTGGAGGTCGATGCCTCCGAGCTTGGTGTCGGGGCAGTCCTTTCACAATATAGCGGTTCCCCAGAACGGCTTCACCCTTGTGCTTTTTTTTGTAAGAAATTTACTTCAGCTGAACGTAACTACGATATCAGTAATCATGAACTCTTGGCAGTTAAATTGGCCTTTCAGGAGTGGAGGCACTGGTTAGAAGGGGCTCAGTTTCCTGTTACGGTCTTTACCGACCATAAAAATTTGGAGTATATTCAGTCTGCTAAAAGATTAACCCCTAGGCAAGCTCAATGGTCCCTGTTCTTTTCCCGGTTTAACTTTACTATCACCTACAAACCTGGGCCAAAGAATGTGAAAGCCGACGCTTTGTCTCAAAGTTTTTCCTCGTCTAGCTTACCCGAGGGGAGAAACTTACCCATTCTGCCTCAACACCTGGTGGTAGCTGCTATCCAGCCAGAGCTTCCCGACCTGAATCCGTTTCAGTCTGAGGCTCCTCCTGGGAAACCTGTTCATGCCCAATTTGTGCCCATGTCCCACCGTGCTGCCATCCTACAGCAATTTCATGCTTCCAAGACTGTGGGCCATCCAGGAGTTAGGAAAACCATTTCCTTGTTGTCCCGTCATGTTTGGTGGCCGTCTTTTAGGAAAGACGCTCAAGATTATGTGCGGCCTTGTAAAGTTTGTGCCCGAAGTAAGACCCCGAGACACTCTCCTGAAGGTTCCCTGTTGCCTTTGCCCATTCCTTCCTGTCCCTGGACTCATCTTGCCATGGATTTCATCACCGATCTTCCACCATCCCAAGGGTTTACCGTCATCTGGGTGGTGGTCGACCGGTTCAGCAAGATGGCTCATTTTGTCCCGTTAAAAAAGTTACCCACAGCTCAAGATCTTGCTCAACTTTTTTTAACGCATATATTCAAATTCCATGGGATCCCGGAGGATGTAGTCTCCGAAAGGGGGGTTCAGTTTGTCTCTCGCTTTTGGAGGGCTTTTTGTGCCAGCTTGGGATTCACGGTCTCCTTGTCCTCAGCATTTCACCCCCAGTCAAATGGGCAAACAGAGAGGACTAACCAATCCTTGGAACAATATCTACATTGCTTTGTTTCAGATGTCCAGACGGATTGGTCACTGCTTCTTCCATTTGCAGAGTTTGCCCTGAATAATGCCACTCACACTTCCACTGGGGTATCTCCGTTCCGTTGTGTTTTTGGCAGAGACCTGAAATTTTCTGCTTTGTCAGACCGACCCTCTAGCGTGCCCTCACTCGAAGAATGGGTGTCTCAGTGGCCGGATCTATGGGAAAAAATTCAGCAACATTTGACCAGGGCTGTTGGCAAAGAGAAAACTTTTGCTGATCGTAGTCGGTCCAGTAACCCTGATTATGCCGTGGGGGAGCTGGTTTGGCTTTCCACCAAGAATTTGTCCTTGCGTCAACCTTCTGCCAAGCTAGGCCCAAGGTTTATTGGTCCTTTTCCTATACAGCAGAAAATTAATCGGGTTACTTACCGTCTAGATCTTCCACCCTCTGTGAAAATTTGTAACTCCTTCCATGTGTCCCTGTTGAAATCTGCTAGAGGTATTGAGCCTGACATTTTTCCGGCACCCATTTTAGTTGATGGGCAACAGGAATACAAGGTTGCGCGGATTCTAGATTCTCGTCTGTTCCGAAACTCTCTCCAGTATTTAGTAGATTGGAAGGGTTATGGCCCGGAGGAGCGATCTTGGGTCCCTGCCAGAGAGGTCCACGCGGGGAGGTTGGTTAGGAAGTTCCACAGGGAGAACCCTCAGAAACCCAGGTTGGAGGGTCCAGAGGCCCCTCCTCGGGGGAGGGGTAATGTAAGGTTCTTACCTGCTCCCCGGTGTTTGTCCCGCGGCGCCTCTTCATGGCGGCACCCGGCTCCGGTTTTCCGGCGGTCACGCCGGGCGTCCACCTCCACTTCCCACGAGCTGGGGCCTCGGTCTCCGCGGGGTTTCTCTCTGCGTCGGCGGGCGGCTCCTCCGCCTCTTCGGCCGGTGCGGCGTCTCCTCTCCTCTCGGGGAGCTCGCCCGGCTAGTCACGTGCTCGCGCGCGAACACGTTCTCTATATGCCCCCCCGCGGCGCTGCTCCCAGCGCATTCGCCGGTGGTAAGTTGAATGGACCAGTCAGGTCCTTAACCTGGGTGGGGATGAACCCAGGGACTGGACAGCCTGACTGGCCAGGGCGGTCCAATCCCTGGGGCTGCTCCTATAGGGAGCTTAATCCTAGTTGCACCAATCACCCACAGTGTACACCAAACACCACATTCCCCTTCCCATTGGTCAGTTCCCCTATAAATACGTTCTTGTCCTTTCCACCAGTGCCCGTTATAGCCTTTAATAGCTTGGGTGTGCTTTTGGATTGCGTTTAGTGTTTACTGATCCGGATCTGTCTTTGACCATCCCTGCCTGCTGCCCGCACCGACCATCTGCCTGTCTGATCACGTCTTTGCCTTGCCCATTTGATACGTACACTCTCCCTTCTTCTGTCCTTCATCCCCCCTCCCTTCCCCCCCCCTGTTCCCCTGGTCCGCTGATGCCGTTCCCACCGCCGTGTCCCCTCCCTTTCCTCCTCCCCCTCTCTCCGGCGTGGCCGTTGTCGGGGGGTGGCGGTCGGGTGACGGCGTGCACTTGTCTGTTGGCCGCTGGCATACCGCGCTCCGTGGCTGGAGTTGTCAGGGGAGCTGGCTTCGCGCCCTTCGTTGGGGGCGGTGCCGCAGGATGATGCGTATCTCGTCATCTTCTCGCCCCTCAAGGTTCTTTTGCTGCAACGCTGTCTTGCTGGGGAGGTCGCGAGCTGGCTGCGGGCCCCTAACCACGCTGTCTGCATCATCCTGTGTGTCTGCCTGTATCTTCTGCGCGCACGGCGCTCGCCTTCGCAGTTGGTCCGTGAGTCTTTCTGCGGGGTTACATTGTTGGTGCATGTGCTGCAGCATACTCATGGGGTGTTCATGCTTATGTCTTACAGGCGGAATAGCAGTGTTGTGGTTTCTCCCGGTCCAATCCCTCCCCCCCGTCCCTTTTCCGTTGGTCGTCCCTTGGGGGCATCCTGGGTTGCTTTTCTTAGCCTTTACTCTGTGTTGGCCTATTGTGCCTCTGATAATCACCATATGGAGGCTTCTGGGGATAGCGAGCTTGGGGGCCCCTCAGGGCAGGCTCGGCTGTGTGTCATGTGCGGGGCATCCCCTTTGAGTGGTGGTGGTGCGGTTTGTGTTCCGTGCGCCCAAAATATTATTGTGGAACAGGTTGGGATGAGTGCTTCTCTTTCCAGTCCTGCTCTCCCTACGGCACCCCCTTCTCCCCCGCGTCTGCATTTATCCCCCAGTGAGGGGGAAGCTAGCAGGGGGTCGCAATCAGATCTGGCGCTGCGCGTAGCCAGCATTGAGCGACAGCTGGCACAACCAACGGCGGGCAAGGCCTCTAGTATAAAGCAGCATCTAGACGCCGTCAGGGCGAGTACGATAGTGATCCAGGCTCCTCCTCGGATGAGGATACCTGGCTCCCAGATGATACCGATGCTGTTTTTGATAGACTACACATCGCCCCCCCAAAGGTGGCGAAGAAGAAGCAGGGCTTCTTGCATGATAGCGCTGACCGGCGTATGGATCCGCTGGCTAGTCATGCCTTCACCTTTGTAGGGGCCGGTTTGCGCCCGGTCTGCGCTGCGGCTATTGTGGCCATTGCCTTGCTGAGGCCGCCCGTTCTGGTAAGAAAAGGGAGGGTTATAAGGACCTTTTGCTTTGCTCTGACTTTATCGCTTTGCCATGGACAATTCCGTCCGGCTTGGCGGTAGGGCCTCGGCCCTGTTGGTGGCTGTGCGTAGGTCCGTCTGGTTGCGTCAGTGGGCAGCTGACACCGCCACTAAGAAGTCTCTCACTGGACTTCCCTTGACTGGATGTTCTGACCAAGGATGGTAGGCTCCCCCAGTGTAGAAAGCACTCTCGGCCCTTTCAGGGATCCTCTTCCCTTCGTCCTTCAATGTCGTGGGCCCTCCTTCTCAGGTAGTCACAGAGATTCTTGGGGTTGAGGCAGATCCCGCTGTCGCCCCGGTCTCTCCTGGGGAACCAAGCCCAAACCCTCTCCCAAGTCCCCTCAGGCACGAGAAGGCACCCTCACCCGACCGGGTGGGGGGACAACTTCGGCTTTTTGCTCATGTCTGGAGACTGCTTGTCCCAGACCGGTGGATTCAGGAGGTGGTTTCCTCCGGATACAAGATAGAGTTTGCAGCCTGGCCGCCCCCAAGATTCCTCTGGTCCCGGATATCTCTAAACCCTGTGTCAGCTCAGGGACTGCGTCTGGCTGTACAACGTCTTCTGGTGTCCGGAGTCATTTGTCAGATACCCCTTCAGGAACAGGATCGGGGGAACTACTCCAACCTGTTCCCGGTGCCCAAGAAGGACGGCTCCTTGAGGCCCATCCTGGACTTAAAGGGCCTCAACAAATTCGTCAGGTTCAAGCACTTTCGCATGGAGACATTCGACCGTAAGTTCCCTTCGGCCAGGTGATTTCCTGACCACGTTGGACATCAAGGATGCCTACCTTCACGTGCCGATTTTCCCAGGTGACCAGAGGGTCCTGAGGTTTGCTCTGGCGGATCAACACTACCAATTTGTGGCCTTGCTGTTCGGTATCACCTCGGCTCCTCGTGTTTTCACCAAGGTGCTGGCTGGCGTCATGGCTCTCCTGAGGAACCAGGGCATTCGCATCCTCCCTTACCTGGACGACATTCTGATTGCTGCTCAGTCTCTTCATCAGGCCGAGAAGGATACTCAGGTGGTGACGTCCACTCTCGAGTCCTTCGGTACGGTGATCAACTATCCCAAGTCTTCACTATCTCTGTCTTTGGTGAGGTCCTTCCTGGGCAAGGTCAAGGTATTTCTCCCTCAGCAGAAGGTGGAGGGCATTCAGACGCAGGTGCGGACTCTGCTGTCGTGTCCTCACCCCTCCATCGATCAGGGGTTGCAGTTGGTGGGTCTCATGGTGTCCTTCTTCGAGGTGGTTCCCTTTGCTAAGTTCCACATGAGACCTCTTCAGTTACTTCTGTTGGTTTGGGATCGGAATCAGGAGTCCCTGGATCAGGAGTTTGCTCTGTCCCCTCCGGTCAGACAGTCCCTCTCCTGGTGGCTGGACACGAGGACCTTTCTGCCTCCGCGCTGGGAGATTGTCACCACGGATGCAAGTCTGACCGGCTGGGGGGGGGGGGGGAGTTTGGCAATCTCTCAATTCCAGGGTCAGTGGGGTCCCCAGGAGGCTCACGCGCCCATCAACATCCTAGAGCTGCGGGCAATCAGGTTGGTTCTCTCCCAGTTGACTCCCCAGCTTCGGGGCCGTGCTGTACAGGTCCGCTCAGACAATCGGACGGCGGTTGCCTATGTCAATCATCAGGGAGGGACTCGGAGCAAGCGAGCCCTCAAGGAAGTGTCCCTGATTTTGTCTTTGGCAGAGGAGAATGTTCCCTGCATCTCGGCGGTTTACATTCCGGGGGTGGAGAACCAGGAGGTGGATTTCCGGAGCAGGGGGACGTCTCGTCTGGGGGAATGGTCTCTCAGCAGCAAGGTATTTCACTCCCTGTGTCGCCGCTGGGGTCTGCCGGATGTGGACCTGTTTGCATCCCGTCACAATCACAAGCTTCCAAGATTTGTCTGTCTGTCAAAGGATCCTCTGGCTTTCACCACGGACGCGCTAGCAATTCCCTGGACAGTTTCGGCTCCTCTATGTATTTCCTCCCTTTCCTCTGCTGGGTCGGGTGCTGCGCAAGATAGCCCAGGAGGGGGTACCGGCCATTCTGGTTGCCCCCCGTTGGCCGAGGAGGGTATGGTTCGTGGACGTCGGCAGTAGATCGGTTCGTCCTGCCTGACGACCCAGAGCCCCTCACGCAGGGACAGCTGCGCAATCCCAATTTACAAATGCTGGCTTTAATGGCTTGGCTGCTGAAACCTCCACCTTGATAGGCAAGGGTTTGCCGACCTCTGTTGTCAATACCTGGATTCAGGCTCGGAAGAAATCCTCGTCTTTTATCTACTACAGGGTCTGGCATGCTTACATTGCTTGGTGCGAGTCCAAGTCTCTATCTTGTTGGGCTTTTTCCATTCCCAGGATTCTGGAGTTTTACAGCATGGTCTGGATTCGGGTCTTCAACTTAGTACTCTCAAGGGACAGGATTCGACTCTGGCAATTTTTTTTTTCCAAAGATCCTTTGCCAATCACAGGCTTGTTAAAACCTTCTTCCAGGGAGTTACTCATGTGCGTCCGCCGCGTAATCCTCTGCTACCGGTTTGGGATTTAAACTTGGTGTTGTCTGCTCTACAGGGTCCTCCCTTCGAGCCTATGCATGAGGCTGCATTGCCCATTCTGACTCTTAAGGTAGCCTTTTTGGTCGCTATTACTTCGGTGCGTGAAGTCTCTGAGCTGGCGGCGCTTTCCATGAAACCTCCTTATTTTGAGTGGCTTCAGGTTAAGGTAGTGTTGCGGCTTAAGCCGGATTTCTTGCCCAAGGCTGTATCTGTCTTTCATCCTAGTCAGGACATTGTCTTACCTTCTTTGTGTCCTACCCCTTCTAATCCTAAATAACGGACCCTTCATTCTCTGGATGTGGTCAGGGCGCTCAAATTTTATTTGGTCACCACTGAGTCGTTTAGGAAATCTGATGCTGTTTGTTCTTTCTGCTGGACCTAGGAAAGGTTTGCCTCCAGCCAAATCTACTATCAGTAAGTGGATTCGACAGGTGGTGGTGCAAGCTTATTCTGCTAAAGGGAAGGAACCTCCGTTCCATGTTACTGCTCACTGTACTAGAGCTATTGGTGCCTCTTGGGCTTTTCAGCACCAGGCTTCTGTTGAACAAGTTTGTAAGGCCGCTACTTGGGCTTCTGTTCATACTTTTTCCAAGTTTTACAAGGTTGATGTTAGGGTCTCAGCTGATGCTGCTTTTGGCTGCAAGGTGCTTCAGGCGGTAGTGGCTTGAACTGCCTGCTGTTACTCATTGGGGATCCCACCCTACTTTTAAGGACACTGCTATTGGATGTCCCAGAAGTAATGATTGAAATGAAACAGGCCGTGCTGTACACTTGGAAAAAAGACAATTCTGTGAGTACTCACCTGTAGAATTGCTTTTACTATGCATGGCACGGCCTACTGCAATTATCATAACATCTGGGATATTCCGCCACAAGGTGGCACAGAGCACCAAGAGCTGTGGCTCCTCCCGGTACCCTAAAAAACAGGATCACCTGATACCACTTCCAGCGTTGACAAGCAGTGGTACAAGAAGCCGGGAGGTAATCAAGGTAAAAAGGAAAAAAACCCAACTAACTTAGAACAATCACCATAAAGAGGCGACCAAGAATAATGATAACAAGGGTGGGGTGAAGCAGGCCGTGCCATCTATAGTAAAAGCAATTCTACAGGTGAGTACTCACAGAATTGTCTTTTTCCTATTGCATGGCACGGCCTGCTTCAATAATCATAACATCTGGGACATCCAATAGCAGTGTCCAAAAGTAGGGTGGGATCCCCAAAGAGTAACGGCAGGCAGTTCAAGTCACTACCGCCTGAAGTACCTTGCGGCCAAAAGCAGCATCCGCTGAGGCCTTAACATCAACCTTGTAAAACTTGGAAAAAGTATGAACAGGAGACCAAGTAGCGACCTTGCAAACTTGTGCAGCAGAAGCTTGGTGCTGAAAAAACCCAAGAGGCACCAATAGCATGAGTGGAATGAGCAGTAACCCGAAAGGGAGGTTCCTTCCCCTTAGCAGAATAGGCTTGCACCACCGCCTGATGGATCCATTTGCTAATAGTGGATTTATCCGGAGGCAAACCCTTCCTAGGACCAGAAGGAAGAACAAAGAGAGCATCAGATTTCCTGAAAGACTCAGTAGCAACCAAATAAAACTTCAGAGCTATGACAACATTCAGAGAATGAAGGGTCCGCTCCTTAGAACTAGTAGGGTTAGGACACAAGGAAGGCAGAACAATGTCCGGATTGAGATGAAAAGCAGACACAACCTTAGGCAAGAAATCCGGCTTAAGCCGAAAAACCACCTTATCCTGACGCTGCTCAAAATAAGGAGGTTTGATGGAAAGCGCCGCCAGCTCAGAAACTCGCCTGACAGAAGTAATTGCCACCAAAAAGGCCACTTTAAGAGTCAGAATGGGCAAGATAGCCCCAAGGATAGGCTCAAAGGTAGGACCCTGCAGAGCAGACAACACCAGATTCAAGTCCCAAACAGGCAGCATGGGCTTACGCGGCGGACGCACATGAGTGACTCCCTGGAAAAAAGTCTTGACCAACCGGTGATTGCAAAGGATCTTTGGAAAAAAATAGCCAGAGCTGACACCTGTCCTTTGAGAGTACTTAGTTGAAGACCCGAATCCAAGCCCTGCTGCAAAAATTCCAGAATCCTAGGGATGGAGAACACCCGACAAGTAAGGGACTTGGACTCACACCAGGCAGTGTAAGCATGCCAGACCCTGTAGTAGATAAAAGACAAAGACTTCTTTGTCTTGTCCATCAAGATGGAGGTTTCAGCAGCCAAGCCGTCAAAGCCAGCGTTTGTAAATTGGGATGGCGCAGCTGTCCCTGAGTGAGAAGATCTGGATCCTTGGGCAGGACGTACCGATCTACTGCCAACTGCACGACGTCTGCGAACCACACCCTCCTTGGCCAACAGGGGGCCACCAGGATGGTTGGTACCCCCTCCTGGACTATCTTGCGCAACACCCTGCCCAACAGAGGAAAGGGAGGGAACACATAGAGGAGAAGAAACTCAGTCCAAGATATTGCTAGCGCATCCATGGCAAAGGCCAGAGGATTCTGCGACAGGGAGAAAAACCTGGGAAGCTTGTGGTTGTGACGGGGCACAAACAGGTCCACATCCGGCTGACCCCAGCGGTGACACAGGGAGTGAAATATTTCGTTGTTGAGAGACCATTCCCCCATCCGAGATGTCCCCCTGCTCAGAGAGTCTGCCTCCAGATTCTCCACCCCCGGAATGTAGACCGCCGAGATGCAAGAGATATTCTCTTTCGCCCAAGTCAGAATGAGGGACACTTCCTTGAGGGCTCGCTTGCTCCGAGTCCCTCCCTGATGATTGATGTAGGCAACCGCTGTCTGGTTGTCAGAGCAGATCTGCACAGCCCGACCCCGAAGGTGTGAGGTCAACTGAGAGAGAACCAACCTGATCGCCCCCAGTTCTAGAATGTTGATGGCTGCATGGGCCTCCTGGGGGCCCCACTGACCCTGGAATTTCAGAGACTTCAAAACTCCCCCCCCCAACCAGTCAGACTGGCATCTGTGGTGACAGTCTCCTAACACGGAGGCAGAAAGGTCCTGCCTACTAGGTGATTCCTGGAGTCCAACCACCACGAGAGGGACTGCCTGGCCAGAGGGGACAGAACAAATTCCTGATCCAGGGACACAGGGTCCCGATCCCAAACCGACAAGAGATGCAACTGAAGAGGTCTCATGTGAAACTGGGCAAAGGGGACCGCCTCGAAGCAAGACACCATCAGGCCCACCAACTGCATCCCTTGCCGGATGGAGGGATGAGGACACAAGGGCAGGGCCCGTGCCTGCTTCTGAAGGCTCTCCACTTTCTGCTGAGGGAGAAATATCTTGACCTGAGAGGTATCCAGAGTCATGCCCAGAAAGGACCTCACCAAAGACGGAGACAGTGAAGACTTGGGATAGTTGATCACCCAACCAAAGGACTCGAGAGTGGAGGTCACCACCTGAGTGTCCTCCTCGGCCTGGTGAAGAGACTGGGCCACAATCAGAATGTCGTCTAGGTAAGGAAGGATGCGTAGAACTGCTAGGCGTAGGCCCTGAGCTGACAGGATTTTGAGACATCCGGGATCTGAGGAATCTTTGGGGTGGCCAGGCTGCAAATGCTATCTTGTACCCGGAGCCCTACCTCCCAGCTGTACAGCATCATCCATGGCAGTGAGGATAAAGGCAACAAAATCAGGGCAAAGCAAAAGGGCCCTATACTCCTCCCCCCTTCTACCAGCCGTAGCGCCATCAGCAAGGCGCTTGACCAGTTTCTTAAGGGCAATAGCTGTAATGGCAGCAGCACAGTCCGGGCGCAGTCCAGCCCCCACACAAGTAAAAGCATGGCAGGCCAGCTGATCCATGCGCCGGTCCTCGCTGTTCCGCGGAGTGGTAGTGTCAGGGGAAGGCATTACCAAGGTGTTGGACAGCCCTAGAACGGGAGCGTCCACCTCAGGGAGACATGACCATCGCTTTACCAGGTCAGCAGGAAAGGGATACCTCTTATCCAATCCCTTGGGCACCGCGGGCAGTCTGTTAGGACGTTCCCACTCCTTAAGCACCATATTTGTGAAATGTCCCTGCTCAGGGAACTCCAGACGCTGTTTGTCAGGACGGAACAGCTCACCCTGCTTTTTCTTAGCCACCTCAGGAGGGACAATGTGCAAGATTTCAAAAGTATGAAACAGCAGACTATCAGTGTCCTCAGGGAACCATGGTTCCTCCCCGGACGGAGACCCGGGGTCACTCTCCCCACCCTGCTGCTGGTCTCCAGAGGAGTCGGAGTCCTGGAAAAGTTCCCCTTCCTCTAGGGAGTAACAGCCACCAAAAGCATCAAATTCCTCATCTTCCTCAGTAGAGAGGGGGGGACTGGAAGTCAGGTGCCGCTTCTTGCCAGAGGCCTTCCTAGGAACAGGCCTAGCAAGCTGCCTTTCAATGCTGGCCACACGAAGTGCCAGATCAGACTGAGACCCCCTGCCATTATCCATTATCCCCCTCCTGGGGGCTAACTGCAGGAGCAGGGGGTAGGTGATGCCGAAGGAGGCGCACAGCTGGGAAGAGAGGGGTTCAACCCAGCCTGGGCCGCAGCGATACCCTGGGCGCACGGCACGCACACCGCGGCACTGTTACTCAACGGGGATACCCCACACATGGCACACAGCCGGGATAATCCCAAAAGACCCCCAAGCACGCTATCCCCAGAAGCCTCCATATGGTGATTACAACAGGCGCAAAATGCCAGCACAGGGTAAAGGCTAAAAAAGGCACATGAGCATCCCGCAATACATGCCCCAGGAAAGCAAAACCCCCGAAGAGGACTCACGGACCAAGCAGACAGAAGGATCACCAAGCCGCAGACCGCTGGAGGACGTGACCGGAGGAAAGGAGTCACTGCCGCAGCCAGAAAATGGCACCGGCAGAGGAACCTTGAGGGGGGGAACGACGCGATACGCGTCATCCTCTGGCCCCGCCCCCGAAGAGCGCATAAACTGCGCCCACGTGACCTCGCCAGCACCATGACAGTACAAGTCAAAAACGCCGCAAGTAAAATCGCCGCCCGCCGCGGAGCGCAGTACAAAGCGGCGGCGGCGGCAGCTAAAAACACCAAAAAACACCTAGAACACAATACTCGCCGCCACCATCTGCCCCCCCCCCCCCCAAACACCCGGCAGGGAGAGGGGGGAGGAAGAGAGGCGAGCTGCAGCGGCAAGACCCAGTCCAGAAAAGAGGGGGGACCCCAGCAAAGAGAAGAAGAGTTATAGTCCCCGAAAACACTCAACCCCTCAGCCGGGACAGGAACTCCGCATCCCTCAGTAGACTCGCCATAAAGCCTATGGCCGGCTACCCTTTGTGGCACAGGGTCTGCGGCCTGGAGAACTTGACCCTAGTGCTCTTCTACCCGATCCGTCAGCCAAGGCTGGGAGGCACGGAGGGTCCAGAAACGGGTGGAAATAGACTTGCAGGGCCACAGGCTTGGTTGCCCCGCTCACCTGTGCAATATAAAGAGCCATCTTCTGTCTTCGCAGTGTCACTGCAGAGGAAACACTGGAAGTGGTATCAGGTGATCCTGCTTTTATAGGGTACCGGGATGAGCCACAACTCTTCTGCAGTGCTCTGCGCCACCTTGTGGCGGAATATCCCAGATGTTATGATTATTGAAGCAGGCCGTGCCATGCAATAGGAAAATACAATTCTGTGATTACTCACCTGTAGAATTGTTTTTACTGTGTACAGCACGGCCTGTTTCATCCCTCCCTTTTTATCGTTATCCTTGGTTGCCTCTTTATGGTGATTTGTTCAAAAGTTTATTTTGTGAGGCTGTGAATTTTCTTTTCATGTTTATCTCCCGGCTTCTTGCATAACTGCTCTTCAACACTGGGGGTCTATGGGTGATTCCTGGCATTTTATAGGGCCGGGAGGAGCCACAAATCTTCTGCAGTCAACTGCGCCACCTTGTGGCGGAATACCCAGAAGTAATGATTGAAATGAAACAGGCCGTGCTGTACTCAGTAAAAACAATTCTACAGGTGAGTAATCACAGAATTGTATTATTTTCGAGTTGGAGGCAGCTAGTGCCTGAAAGTTTGGTGTAAATGAAAGAGAGTCCAGTATAACCCTGAGACAACATGCTTGAGGAGCTGCCGTGATAAAGAGGTCACTGACAGATATATTTATGTTGGAGATAGGAGCAGAATTGGATGGTGGGAAGATGACAAGATCTGTTTTGTCTATGTTCAGTTTAAGGGAGTGAGAGGACATGAATAAAGAGAAGAGCCATTAGACAGTCTGGGACTCGAGATAGGAGGAAGAAGAGTTCAGGGCCTGAGAGATAGATTCGGGGGTCATCTGAGAGGCATAGGTATAGATTAAAGGGTATAGATTAAAAAGATTAGGGGTCCGAGGGCAGATCCTTGTGGTACCCCAACAGATAAAGGGTGAGGAGAGGATACTGTGTCAGGGTGGGATACGCTAAAAGTGCAATCTGAGAGGTAAGAAGAGCCATGAGAGATTTTTGTGAGGATTATAAAACCTGAGAAGGAAGCAGCATGAATAATAAATAGGAATGTCCTCTACAGATCAGCCCAAATAAGACATATTTTCCTATTCCCACGTTTCGGTCTCTCCTCTCACACACTTGTGCCCCTCGTATATCTACGCTATAGATTCTCATAGAACTTTTTAGATCTAGAATTATTGGAGGAGGATGGCGTCATCTGTGCCGGTGACTACAACTACATGCAAATAGTTCCCACTTATCGCACACTATAAAGGCAATACGTGTGGGGGAACTATTGAGTATGAAAATAAATATCCTTTACCACCAATATTTCGAGACCGATTTTTAAACTTTAGAAAGATTACGTCAGAGAGGTTACACAGAATGGACACTTTGTAGATGAGATAGATATTTACTATTAATCAATAGAAAGAAAAGAAACCTGCGGTATATAAATTGATATTTTTATCGCCTCGTACAGTATGTAATATAAGAATGAGGATGAAATGAGTCATGAAAATTATGATTAAAGGTTAGAGCCTTTCCCTAGAAGGGACATTTGGAAATTAGTGAGGAGATCACCTAACCGGGGAAGGCCTCTTTCTCCAGGTTTATTTTCTCCCCATCTGTCAGTGTTTGAGACCTTGTCCCTAAAAGAGCACTACACGTGTGGTAGATGTAATGCATGTGGGTATGTGGCTCATGGACATAATTTATTATCCTGTGCTGCTGAGAAATGGTATAAAATCAGTTTTTGTTTAATGATTGGACAAAATACGGGTTGTACTTGATCTCCTGTAAACATTGTCGAGTACAATAGGGTTGATTCAGAGCCTTCTATGTGCCATCTCGTTTTTGTTCCTAAATGTTGACATTACACATAGCTTTCGTAGTATAATTGCATTTGCATGATTCACAGCCTCCATCGGGTGCGTGTTGTACTAGTTTCGGAGCTGCGTAAGCCACCAAGAACGCTGTGAGTAAAGCTCTCAAAGCCTAGTTCACAGACGATGCATACGTTGTATACGCTGCTGTGAAACGTCTCGTAGCGGTTTTTCACGTACCTTGTAACCAAATGTTTCAGTGTTCAATGAGATCCTACTAGTTCCCACCGAAAATTACCTGTTTATACCCTTCATTTAGCCCCTAAATTTTCAGTTTTTGTGAAATTTATACACAGACACTGGCTTGTTTGCTGGTTTGTACACATATGCAAACCTCTTTTTTTTTAACTGTTCACTATACACTGGCCATGCTAATCCATTAATTACTTATTGCTGTGCCAACTCTCTTCTGTTCCAAAGTACTTAGCATGCCATGCATTCTACTTTTCTTCTTCTGCTTAATGCATACCTTAACCACTTTCCACTTTGCCATGCATTCTTCTTTACTTCTTCCTACGGCTTACCTTAACCACTTTCCACTTTGCCATGCATTCTTCTTTACTTCTTCTTCCTAATGCTTACCTTAACCACTTTCCACTTTGCCATGCATTCTTCTTCTTTCTAATGCTTACCTTAACCACTTTCCACTTTGCCATGCATTCTTCTTCTTTCTAATGCTTACCTTAACCACTTTCCACTTTGCCATGCATTCTTTGATTTTGTACCTCAATTCTTCCTGTGCCCTGTGGCTTGGTTGTTTATCTTTGGCCAGACAGTTCCCGCACCTGGAGCCCCACCATGTGTCACATCACAAGCACAGCCAATCCTCATTTTATACCAGTGAAACCCATGGACCTTACAGTACAGGACAGCCAGTGTAAGCTTTTGTGTGGGGAAAAAAGGGCTTCAATGCCTTTTTTCACCTGCTCACATTGTTCACTCTTGTGGTCCAGGATTGGCAAGAGGGACTGTCTACAGCTTCTATCCCACCCTAAAGTGCTCTAGGGTTAACTTACTCCAATCCTTGATTCAACTCCACCTGATGCCAGTGCACCAGCATCTCCAGCTCATGCTCCTGCCCAGGCTTCCAACGAGACTTTTGGTGCCGGACCCCATGAAATATTCTGTGTCTTTCAGGACTAACTTCTTTTCAGTCCTCAGTCTTGTACCTACTTTATAAAGGAGGACCATATTCTCACTGCTACAATGATACAAACTTGAGAGCACCATCTGCTAGAACAGAAAAGCCCAATCCTGGCATCTCTGACTACAATGTACAATGTTTGTGGGTAGCCTTCACCAAGTCAGCCTTCCAAGGCAAATGGTGCAAGAATATATTTCACAATTTCACTGTGGGAGCACCAACACACTCTGGAATGATCCTGAAACACCAGTTCCCTTTGGGATGATCCAATCAGCTGAAAGATAAAACTGGCTCAGGTCGTCTCTCCAGAATCTTAAGAGTAAATAATTTTCCTCAGTATCCAGGTGGACCATCAGTTGAGGGAACAACATGGTGACTACTGTGGAGCAGTCTGCTGGACCTCATCTCGGCCCCTTTTGGGTAGGTTTCAATTGCTACACCAGAGAGGAGCCAGTCTGAGCCCTATCCACGAAGCATTGGATCATATGTTTTCCTAACACATAAGCTGGGTGTAGTCAGCCATATTACTCTCTGGCCAAGCAGCCCCACCCTCTGATGCTTTCTGGTGATTATCCATTTAGTAACAGTACACACAGCTCAGCACTGGGGAGCACAAACCTGCACCCCTTGCACCTGCACAAGTTTAAATACCTTTACATTTGTGACCCAGCAAAAAAATCGTTGCTATCTTGTCCGCAAACTCCTGTTCCTGGATCCTGAGTTTTGTTCTTTGTTCCTGTTCTGCCACACCAGCCTATACATCTTTCTGGAATCCTCACTGCCACCTCTGACTTCTACTAATCTAACTAGGCATCTGCCTCTTAAATTCAGTACCGTACCTCTGTACTATGTTGGTTCTTAGACCATGTGGGTGCATGGCCTTGGTCGCTGAAGCCCAGCCCATCCTTCCTTTAGGGGGCTCCAGTGAAGACCAGGCCTTTCAGTAGACTTTGGTCCTTGTGGATTATTCATTTACCTTTAAGCAAATTTATCTGCCTGTCTGTGAAGCTATTCCACTCTCACTCAAGCACCTCCGAAACTCCACATAAGCACTCTTCAGACAGCTGAAGATATTAAAGACACTTCCGGGTAGGTAACCTCTGAAAATATACAAACTCTTCATGTATTGTATGCTAGGATCTGTGTTCGGAAGTGTCACTATATATGAATTTGTAATTTGTATATAAGTATGTAATTATGTTTGATATATAACAGGATGTTTTCATTTGTTTATTTAAATATGTGGGCGTGACTGGTTTCAGATCAGGGTTTTGCCATCCCATTCTATGTCTTTCCTTTAGCTGGTGTTAATACTTACCTTGCTCCACTAATGTGGTAACTATTACAGGATGCCTTGCACTTGTCTGTCCTGTAGTGATTATGGATGGGGCAGTGGGACACAGCATATAGTGACAGCTTGAGTGAGCCCCCCTCCAATGTGGGAATGCCCTGACTGCCCCTGCTGTCTGGAATGTCCCTCCCCTTCTCTTTCTCTAAAGGTTTTGTGTTCAGCAAGGTTTCTTTTTAACCTTCTTTAATCCCTGGATCTCTTATTTTCTCCAGGTGCTGGTTCAAGCCTGAAAAATATGGACCAACATGCAGTAATCTCTTTAAATGTTAAAATAAAAGATGAAGACATAACAGCAAAGGCTGAAGACATAACAGCAAAGGCTACGGGAGACCCAGCACTGCACCCTGTACATCTCCTATTTCACCCTTCTGCAAAGGAGGAAAGTCAGTCTGTGTTCCCTACACATCATACAGCTCATAGATCTAAGAAGCCATATTCATGTTCTGAATGTGGGAAATGTTTTTCTCAAAAATCGGCCCTCTCACATGAAAGAGTTCATACAGAAGGGAAGCCATATTCATGTACTGAATGTGGGAAATGTTTTTCTGAGAAATCAAACCTTATCAGAAATGAAAGAGTTCACACAGGGGAGAAGCCTTATTCATGTTCTGAATGTGGGAAATGTTTTTCCCATAAATCACAACTTATCTCACATGAAAGTGTTCATACAGGAGAGAAGCCATATTCATGTTCTGAATGTGGGAAATGTTTTTCTCGGAAATCAAACCTTATCACACATGAAAGAGTTCATACAGGAGAGAAGCCATATTCATGTTCTGAATGTGGGAAATGTTTTTCTCGGAAATCAAACCTTATCACACATGAAAGAGTTCATACAGGGGAGAAGCCATATTCATGTTCTGAATGTGGGAAATGTTTTTCTCATAAATTAGCCTTTATCATACATGAAAGACTTCATACAGGGGAGAAGCCATATACATGTTCTGAATGTGGGAAATGTTTTTCTCAGAAATCACAGCTTATCTCACACGAAGTAGTTCATACTGGGGAGAAGTCATATTCATGTACTGAATGTGGGAAATGTTTTTCTGAGAAATCAAACCTTATCAGACATGAAAGAGTTCATACAGGGGAGAAGCCATATTCATGTTCTGAATGTGGGAAATGTTTTTCTCAGAAATCACACCTTATCTCACACGAAGTAGTTCATACTGGGGAGAAGTCATATTCATGTACTGAATGTGGGAAATGTTTTTCTGAGAAATCAAGCCTTATCAGACATGAAAGAGTTCATACAGGGGAGAAGTCATATTCATGTACTGAATGTGGGAAATGTTTTTCTGAGAAATCAAGCCTTATCAGACATGAAAGAGTTCATACAGGGGAGAAGCCATATTCATGTTCTGAATGTGGGAAATGTTTTTCTCATAAATCACACCTTATCTTACATGAAAGAGTTCATACAGGGGAGAAGTCATATTCATGTTCTAAATGTCGGAAATGTTTTTCTCGGAAATCATCCCTTATCAGACATGAAAGAGTTCATACTGGGGATACATCATATTCATGTTCTGAATGTGGGAAAAGTTTTTCTCATAAATCGGCCCTTATCTCACATGAAAGAGTTCATACAGGAGAGAAACCATATTCATGCACTGAATGTGGGAAATGTTTTTCTCAGAAATCAAACCTTATTAGACATGAAAGAGTTCATACAGGGGAGACGTATTCATGTTCTGAATGTGGGAAATTTTTTTCTCATAAATCGGCCCTTATCATACATGAAAGAGTTCATACAGGGGATACATCATATTCATGTCCTGAATGTGGGAAATGTTTTTCTCAGAAATCACACCTTATCACACATGAAAGAGTTCATACTGGGGAGAAGCCATATTCCTGTTCTGAATGTGGGGAATGTTTTGCTCAGAAATCGTCCCTTATCACACATGAAAGAATTCATACAGGGGAGAAGCCATATTCATGTCCTGAATGTGGGAAATGTTTTTCTAGAAAATCAGCCCTTATCAGACATGAAAGAGTTCATGCTGGAGAGAAGCCACATTCATATGATTGTGGGAAATGAAACACATGAAAGGAGTTTCTTTAGAGAGTGGAGGTGACAAACCATGTGGTGAGATTCAATTTCCTGTGCCTCCTGTATCTTCCCCCTCTATTCTCTAATAGCTGTAGAAAGCCATTCATCCCATCCCTGAGCATCCCAGGAAATACCAGTATATATATTGAGTATATCACACAATTATTTTGTTAGATTATGGTGATAGGAAGGGAGGTAGTGTTATATAATCAAAGCAAAAAGCAATACTTTGTTATGTGTCCATAATTTATCAGCAAACCTTTCCCAAAGTGGACTTTTTTGTCAACTACAAAACCTAAAAAAACATTTTTTAACTGTTGTACTTTTTATACCCTGTATTGTATGTATTGTCTGCCATGTATTATTTCATAATAAGGACTAATGCTTATCAACTCTGCATATTGCATTTATTGGTCCTTATTTTCTAGCTCATAATGATATCAGTTTAACCCTTCTAGTGGCAGTAGTCTCACAAAGCTACTTCTTTAACCACTAAGTGCCAGCTACGCGAGACTCACGGAGCTGTCACTTAACGGTTGGAGAGGCAGCTACCCTTTAACGGCCAGTTCTTCACCAGATCATTTTTCACTATTTTGCGCTACACATGTTCAACTGTGATTTCCAGGAAAATTATATATTGTTTTTTTAGCAGACTCTGGGCTTTTTTTTTCATCAATATTTTTATTGAAGATATAGGAGTACATAACATTACATTTATATTTTACGTTATGTGGAGCATATAACCACACACAAGAGGGTGTCAACACATACACAAATAGGAAACAGAGTCTCCAAATGCAAGGTGTAAGATGCGTGTAGCAAAGTACCACACATCTTAGAAGAGAGAATGGGAGGTTAGGAGGTTAGAATGTAGGAGATAGGGGGGAAAAGAGGGGGGGAAAGAATTAGGGGGTGGGTGTCCAGCCACCTGCAGGTGCGAATAGTGATCACCAGGTCACTGAGTTACGAGAAGAGAACGGTCAAAATTTTTAGGGTGAAAGTGTGCGATCCATCCCTCCCAGGTGGTTAGGAAGGGAGCAAGGTCACCTCGCTTCGAGGCTGCCATCTTCTCAAAAAACATGACTTCGTTGATGCGAGGAACCAGACTTCCACTAGGGATCGTCTTCTTCTTCCAAGAACGTGCTATGATAAGTTTAGCAGCCGTAAGGATATGTCTGATAAGTTCAAATTGTGATCTCGTACAACCGGGGGGTTTCAAATTAAGTAGGGCAAGTTGAGGTGAGAGGGTCAAGTGTAGACCAGTTGCTCTCCTTAAAAGGTAAAAGACCTTAGCCCAAAAGTGACGGGTCACCCTGCACTCCCACCATATATGGATATATATACCCTGTAGGCGGCAATCTCTAAAACACTCCAGTGGGTAAGAGGGGCAAAATCTGTGGATCTTATCCCGAACTAGCTACCATCGGAGTAAGACCTTAATATTAACCTCCTGGGCGCCCGTATTCAGGAACCACGAAAATGAGTTCCGCCATGCAATTTTCCATTCCCTAGGCGATATGTTTACACCGAGGTCCGCTTCCCAATTGTTTGTGTAGGTTGGAAGAGGCGCCTCCTCTAAGCCATTCAACTTCCTGTAGACCATGGCAATCATCCCCTTCCCAAGAGTTTGTGATCCACAAGCAAACTCAAATGACGAAGATGGACCTTTGGTACCTCCCGTTCTAGACTTGGAGGATATGTAGTGGGATATTTGTAAGTAGCGGAGATATTCCCTGTTCGGGATGTCTCTAAGGGATTGGAGCTCGGGAAATGTTAAAATTCCCCTATGAGAGACAAGATCTTTAATCCTAGTTAAATTCTGTGATTTCCACCAACTAAATGAGCCAGGTTCCAGGTAAGCCGGGAGAAATTCAGGATTACCTAGGATCGAAAGAAGGGGAAGCGAGGGGGAGGTAAGGTGGCCCTTGGATCTGTTAATTTTCCAAACTCTGAGAGAATGCTTCAAGACCGGATTGTCAATACCCTTGTAAGCTACTGGGGGCAGCCATAATAAATTTGAAATGGCAGTCGGGGTACAACTGGCCTGCTCGATGTCTACCCATAGTGGTCTATCCTCTCCAGCATGAATCGCAGCCATTTGCGCAATCTGGCATGCAGAATAATAGCGAGCTATATTAGGGACTCCAAGTCCTCCTTGCTGTTTGGATCTATACATTGTCATACGGTTAACTCTAGACCTTCGCTGACCCCAGATGAAGGAGTTCAAAGAGGATTGGAGACCCTTTAGACATACGGCCTTCACCTACCGGCAGGACCCGAAAGGCGTAGAGTATTTTGGGAAGCCATTTTTATGGCAGCTATTCTGCCGAGCCACGAAAGATGCATTTTAGCCCATGAAGTTAACAGGGAGCGGAGGTCTCTAAGAATAGCGGGATAATTGGCAGCATAGAGGGAGTCATAGTTTGAAGTCAGGCGGACACCTAAATATTTGATATGGCTCTCATGCCATGAAAAGTTAAAGGAGGCTTTAAGTGCAGACAGCGTACTGGCCAGGAGGGAGACGTTGAGGGCTTGGGATTTTGAGGGATTAATCTGCAGACCAGAAATCTTGGAGAAGTCGTCTAGGGTTTGAAAGAGGTTTGGGAGGAATGTGACAGGGTTAGTTACCAGCATCAAGATGTCATCAGCAAATAAGGAAATCTTGTGGTCGTATCCCCTGACTGTGACTCCCGTTATATTAATATTAGCCTGAATTAACTTGGACAAGGGCTCAACGGCGAGGGCAAATAGAAGGGGGGAGAGGGGACAACCTTGCCTAGTGCCTCTGTTCAGAGTGAATCGCTTGGAAGAGTAGCCTGAATACCTAACATATGCTCCAGGCTTAGAATATAATGAGGTAATCCATGTGGTGAAGGAGGGACCAAGCCCACATTTTTTCAATATGAATTGAAGGTAGTCCCAAGCTACGGTATCAAAAGCTTTACGGATATCAAGGGTTAAAAGCATAGCTTGTCGACCCTTCTTCCTCACATGGTGGACCATATTAATGACCTTGCAGATATTATCCCCTCCTTGACGCTGAGGGATAAATCCAGCCTGTTCCTTGGAAATCAAAGATGCTATATACCTATTGAGACGTGCCGCAAGGACCTTTGCTAAGAATTTAACATCTATATTTAGTAGGGAAATGGGTCTGTAGTTGGACCAGAGGGTGGTATCAACATTGGGTTTAGGTATCATACAGACAGCCGCAGTGAGTGCCTCTGTACTCCAAGAATCGCCGTTATTGAGAGAATTAAACATCCGAACGAGCCATGGAGAGAGTACTTGGGAAAACGTTTTATAGTAAAGGGCAGAGAACCCATCTGGGCCAGGTTGCTTCCCAGTCTTTAAAGAGTTAATAGCTTCCTGGACCTCAGGTAGCTCGACCGGTCTATCTAGAAAGGCTTTGGCCTCAGGCGGTAGGGAGGGTATTGAAAGCTGTCCCAGCAACTTCTCTGCAAGACGTTTGTCTAACGTAGACTTGGATTTATATAAGTCCTCAAGGTGTTTACCAAAAGTTGACACCACCCTCGAGGGGTTACTAGTTAATGTGCCCTCTAGGGTCCTAATGCGCACTGGGTTAAACCTCTGGGTAACGCCTCTGAGTCTTCTGGCGAGAGGGGTATTCGGTTTGTTGCTGATGCGATACCACTTGAACCTAGACCGATTGATTTGATGTTTAGCTTCACCTGTAAGGCACAGATTAAATTGATCGCCTGCTTGGTTGAATTTGATTCTGTTACATCTGGTCGGTCGGTCTTTAGAGGCGGAAGAGGCTGAGTGGTATGCATCTAACAATTTTTGCAATTTATCCTTGTGTAAGGCTTTGCGTCGAGCGGATTCTTGGATGAATTGCCCGCACATTACGGCTTTATGAGCCTCCCAGAGGAGGGACTCGGATCTCACCGACCCCGTGTTCAGCAGGAAGAAGCCCTCAATGTCTTTGCTGAAGCGTTCAAGGAGTGCCTAATCAGACAACATGGGGTCGTAGAGCTTCCAAGACCTCTGGGAGGATCTTTGGGTTAGGGAGACCAATTCAACGGCAACAAGATCGTGATCTGACCAGGCGATCGGGACTATAGAGGAGTGAGAGAGGTGTGGCAAAGAGGGGAGCTGCAAGAAAATGTGGTCTATTCTAGTAAAGACGTTGTGCGGGCAGGAGTAGTGAGTGAAGTCCCTCGTGGAGGGATGGACCTCTCTCCATGCATCAGCGAGATGGTATTGATTTAGTAGGGAACGGAACGCCTTTCCTGAGGAGCTCACCCTGGGGCAATCCAAGAGGCGCCCCACCATGTGCCTATCCAAAGAGGGGTGCAATACTTGATTTGAGTCACCCGTCAATATGAGAATCCCCTTTACCTGGGGGTCCAGAGTCTTAAGGAACTCCTCAAAAAAAGCGATCTGATTCTGGTTGGGTGCGTAATAAGTGGCAATAGTGGCTAGTTGGTCTTGTATCTTACCAGTAACAATTAAGAAGCGACCCTGAGGATTCTGAATTGTCTGTTCCATAGAGAACGGGAGGGAGCGCTTAAAAGCGATGAGGACTCCTCTCTGCTTGGTATCTGCCGATGCCGTGAAAAAGAGAGGGTAGTCTGAACTGAGAAATTTAGGTGTATTCTTTTTAGTTAAATGAGTCTCTTGAAAACAGACAATATCGGCATGCAGGGCCCTCTGACGGAACGCCTTCACTCTTTTCTGGGGGGCATTCAATCCCTGAACGTTCAGTGAGACAAGTTTAACCGCCATCGTAAGGCCACAAATTGTCTGCTAATGTAAGGGGGCTGGACACCCAAGGGAAAAGGGAGGGAGGGGGGAGGAAGAAGAGAGAAGAGACAACAGAGAGCATTCTAAAACAACAACAAAACTAGTTACAAAACCTTCCCTAGGAAAATGTCCCAAAGGGGTAGAGAGGTCCTCCACCCCAAAGGGAAACTCTGTCTGGTTGGAGGGATCTCTAAGTGGAGATCCCTAGGCCAGCCAGCCTAGAAACTGACCCACAATGGGGGTCAGATGAGAAAAACTTCCTATCCCGACGGTGTTCCGGCGAGAAAGGGAGCAAGGAGTGTGCAGGGCCTTGAAACCTGGGCACAGGAGGGGAAATGCGGCCAATCACCCCTACCCTGAGGCCTTTGAGCTGACAGAAGCTGTGGGGGCAGCGGTGCCCTAGAATTATGTAGTGGACAGGACGCAGCAGATGAAGGGGGTGCTCTATGTGTGGACACTGGGGCTGCTGTGCACTCTGGAGCTATAGCCTGAATGGCTCTGTCAGGAATTGTAGGGGCAGTGTTGCCGTGCAGACACGCAGTGGGCACTGTGCATGGGGGGGTCCAGGAAGAGGGGCTGCGAATAGTGCTGTGCATTCTGAAGCTCTGGCCAATACAGCCCTGTCTGGAGCTACAGGGGCTGCATTGCCGTATTAATGCGGTGAGCCCTGGAGATTCACGCAGGGGCTGCTGGACACACTGGGGCTATATCCAGAACAGCCCAGGCAGGAACTCTAAAGGCAGTGGTGGACTGTTTATATACAATGGGCAATGTAGGAGGAGAAGAGGCTGAGAGAGCTGAACTCTCAGCAGAGAAATCCAAGATGGCGTCCGCCGCTCACCTCCTTCACACACAGCTGTCACGGGCGCATCGGGACCCGTCACCGATCATCTTCAAACTAGGTAGGGGGGAGCCAGGGGTCCTCCTAGACCTCCTAGCAGCAAAACCGCCACTCACAACTCACTGGGGTGGCCGGGGCAGCAGGATTTCACCGGGGAGCAGGTTCAAGCATCCATCCGCGCTCCGGACGCATACAAAACATAACATATATACAAAAAAATTGAAAAAAATTTTTTTTATAATTTGTTGTGTTTTTGTAATAAAGTAATGTATGTTTTTTAAATAAAATCTTATTGCATGTAAAGGCCTATTTCTCCCGGTTCTAACAGTACCACATATGTATAGGTAGACACCCTTTCCTGCCCAGGAGACTCCCCCAAACTGAAAATTAGGAGATTTTTAGATAAAATACGACTGCTATGAGCACCCTGCAGTTTTTCTTTTTAAAAAAACTTTACATTTGAAATACCCCCCACAAACTATATGTTCCCTGAAAGAACACACCTCAAGCTTTCTACTCGTATCAGGCTTGTTGATGTGGGCACAGGTTTATGGAAGTAATCCCTCAATTTATTCTTTGGTTGCACAGGGTTTTCCCCATAAAAGAATAAAAAAGCAGAATCCAAGCTACATTTTGCCTAAAAACAATATGCAAATGAGTTAAGTCTGAAAAAACTAGGTCCTGTCATGCCGGGGTAACTCCAGTCCTCTTAATAAGCCTGCAACCCCAATCTCCACAGCCAGCTTCACCTGTAGGAGCCCCCGCTTGCCGGGACGCAAGATACACCTACCCGGGATCGGTTGCCCCCAGGACTTAATGGCTCAAAGGATGCAAGCTTATATGTGGGAGGTCTGGAGAACCAATAGCTAGAGCGTGAGTGACGGGAGTCCAGAAACAAGAGGTCAGCAACAGGAAGGCAGAGATCGTAGCGGCACCAAGGGTCAGGCAGGATGTAGTCGGGGTACAGGCAAGGTCGGCAACTAGGATTCAGGATCGAGAGGCGTCAGTTCAGGCAGAGGTCGGCAACAAGGATTCAGGATCGAGAGGCGTCAGTTCAGGCAGAGGTCGGCAACAAGGATTCAGGATCGAGAGGCGTCAGTTCAGGCAGAGGTCGGCAACAAGGATTCAGGATCGAGAGGCGTCAATTCAGGCAGAGGTCGACAACAAGGATTCAGGATCGAGAGTGGTCGGAACAATCAAATCGGCAACGGGCTAAACTTCACAAGACAAGGTAACACAGGGTACTGAGCGCTATCACAGGCAACAAACAAGTGAAGGGGAAACACCTTTATAGGGACAGACACCAAGGGAAGGTGTAATGATTGGTGCAATTAAGATCTGGGCTAGGATTGGCCAGAGTGTCCCATCCCTATTCCTCAGCTGTCCCACTGGGTCATTGGCCCGCAGTTAGATCCCTGGACTCATTGGCCCAGTCCAGTAAAAAGGGAGGAGAGTTTCCCCTGCTGTGAGCGCAGGATAGTAACAGCTACCTCCGGCGGCCGCGCTGCGAACAGCGCCGCCGGAGGTCATAAGAGGAACGTGCGAGCACGTGAGGAGAGAGGACGGGGGCGAGGACAGATGAGAGCGGCGCTGGCGGTCGCGCCAGCGGGGCCCAGGTAAGTGACGATTTCTGACACTACCCCCCCCCCTTCACGAGGGGCCTCCGGACCCTTTCCCGGATTGTCACAATGAAATTGTGCACTGAAAAAGGGCACTGGCATGCACATCTCTTGCTGCCACCCAACATCTTTCCTCCGGACCATAGCCAACCCAGTCAACCAGATACTGTAAAGAATTGTGCACTTTACGTGAATCTAAGATCTTATTCACTTCATATTCTGGCTCATTATCAACAAGAATCGTCGAAGGACCAGCAGGAGGAGTGTTCTTAGCTGGTTTTAACAGCGAAACGTGGAAAGAATTAGGTATTTTCATAGTCGGCGGGAGTTGAACTTTAAAAGACACGTTATTCAACTTTTTGATAATCGGAAAAGGACCAATGAACCTTGGACCTAATTTACTGGAGGGTTGACGGATCGCAATATTTATATAGATATCTTAGTACTCTCACTAGGAGCGTTATTGTAAGCGAACTCCGAAAAATCAATAAATTCCGCCCATTGGTCCTGTGCATCAGAGACATAACATCTTAAGTATTGTTCCAGAGTTTGATTAGTTCTTTCTGTCTGCCCATTAGACTGAGGATGATAGGCAGAAGAAAGAGAAATCTGTATACCCAGCCGTGAACAGAAGTGTTTCCAAAACCGCGAAGTAAATTGGACACCCCGATCAGACACTATATTCGACGGAATGCCATGGATACGTAAAACGTGCGACGTAAATAGCCGCGAGAGCTCAGGAGCCGAGGGAAGTTTGGGCAACGGAACGAAATGTGCCATCTTACTGAAGCGATCCACAATCACCCAAATAACAGTATTCCCATGTGAGAGAGGCAAATCTGTAATAAAATCCATTGAAATATGAGTCCATGGTTCGGCAGGAATTTCAAGTGGAACCAAACTGCCACTAGGAGCCTTGTGAACCCCCTTACTTCGCGCACAAACTGAACAAGCGTCGATAAAGGCAGTAACATTGCGTCTCATGGTAGGCCACCATACATGGCGCCAAGCTAACATAAACGTCTTACGGTTACCCAAATGACCTGCAGTCTTAGCGACGTGAAATTCGCAAATTACATCTGAACGCAGGTGCGGCGGAACAAACTGAAAACCAAGCGGTACATCACTAGGAGACTCATTTTGAAAAGGTGCCAAAGTATTAGAAAGATCAGGAAGTAACGCCCCGACCACACAACCCAAGGGTAGAATAGGTTCACCAGTATCACCCCGATCTTTGCATTCACCAAACATGCGAGATAGAGCATCAGCTTTTGTATTTTTTACACCCGGCTTAAAGGTAATTATAAAATTAAAATGCGAAAAGAACAGTGCCCAACGTGCCTGACGAGAGTTCAGTCTCTTGGCTGAACCTATGTATTCGAGATTTTTGTGATCGGTATACACAGTTATAGGATGTAATGAACCCTCCAACCAGTGTCGCCATTCATCAAATGCCAGTTTAATAGCTAATAGTTCCCTATTGCCAACATCATAATTCTGTTCCGCGGTACTGAATTTACGTGAAAAATAAGCGCATGGATGGAGACGCTCAGGGTTACCAGAATATTGTGACAAAACAGCACCCACTCCCAGCTCTGAAGCATCTACTTCAATAATGAAGGCTTTATGAATATCAGGATGCACTAACACAAGTGCCGAAGTGAAGGCCCGTTTCAAGGTCAGGAAGGCCTCACAGACAGAAGGAGGTCAGTTAGCAGTAAAAGCCCCCTTGCGGGTCAGGTTGGTAAGAGGTGCTACCACATGGGAAAAGCCCTTGATGAAACGCCGATATAAATTTGCAAAACCTAGAAAACGTTGCAATTCTTTTAGAGTCTTGGGTTGAACCCAATCCTGTACCGCCGAAACCTTTCCGGTGTCCATCTCCAAACCCTGGTTGGTAATAACATACCCTAGGAAGGGAACTGTGGTGACTTCAAACACACATTTAGAAAGTTTAGCATATAAGTTGTTCTCTCTTAATTTTTGTAATACCAACTTAACATGGCGTCTGTGCTCCAATAAGGAATTAGAAAAAATGAGAATATCGTCCAAGTAGATGACTACAAATCTACTGAGATATTCCCTGAATACATCATTAACGAAGTCTTGAAAGACGGCTGGCGCATTACAAAGACCAAAGGGCATGACCAGGTACTCATAGTGGCCATCTTTCACATTAAATGCAGTTTTCCACTCATCCCCCTGCCGAATGCGAATCAAATTGTATGCCCCTCTTAAATCCAATTTGGAAAAAATTCGGGCCCCCGTGACTTGATTGAACAGATCCCCAATCAAGGGCAAGGGGTATCGGTTCTTAACAGTGATCTTATTCAAGGCTCGGTAATCTATGCACGGTCTCAGACCACCATCTTTTTTCTCTACAAAAAAGAAACCGGCCCCAGCAGGCGAGGTAGAGGGACGGATAAATCCTTTCCTTAAATTTTCAGTAATGTACTCCCTCATTGCTTGCTCCTCGGGCAGAGTAAGGTTATAAATTTTTCCCCTCGGGGGAATCGTGCCAGGTAGCAAGTCAATAGGGCAGTCATAGGACCGATGTGGAGGAAGAGTATCAGCAGAGCGTTCGGAGAACACATCGACCCGATCTGCATATGGCTGAGGTAATTCCTGAGGTAACACTTGAACGCTTCTGAGGCCTGTAGTAAAACAGTGTCCCTTACAATGATCACTCCACTTGATCAACTCCCCAGCCTGCCAATCTAACACCGGGTTATGGAGTTGCAACCGGAGTTTCTGGACAATCAAAGATAAAGAATTCTAAGAATTCAGAGTGAGAAGAGCCGACAATTAATCTGAGAGGTGGGGCCTTCATATTTATTGGTCCCCCCTGGATAGCCTTCCCATTGATAGCTAAAACTTGTAGAGATCTTTCAAGAGAAACTAAAGGAATCCCTAGAGTGGAGATCATGCTCCTGTCCAAAAAGTTTCCAGCCGCACCACTGTCTATAAAGGCGGAAACAGTCTGCTTAGAGGACCCCCAAAACAGATCAATAGGTACGAGCATCTTATTCTGGCGAGAGTTACAAACTGACTCACCTAGATCAGTACTCTCTACCTGATCTAGGTGCGGAAGTTTTCCGCCGGTTTCCCCTTGTTTGGACAGGACCCAGCAAAATGACCTGAATTCCCGCAATATAGGCATAACCCCTTGGATCGCCTACGCTGCTTCTCCTCTTGGGATAACCGGGTTCTCCCTAATTGCATGGGTTCTTCCTGGGAAGATGATGAGGTATTTTCCCCACGGGGAACTGAGGAACTAGGACTCTGGAATGACCTGAGGGACGTAGGAGCCCTGGCTCTCTCCCTGGCCTTCTCTCTGAGACGTCGGTCTATTTTAATGGAGACCTGCATTAATTGATCCAAATCCGCTGGTGGAGGAAAATTGACTAGAGCATCCTTGATGCTTTCCGACAGCCCCACCCTGAATTGACTACACAGAGCGGGATTGTTCCACCTAGCTTCGATAGCCCAGAGACGGAATTCAGCACTGTAATCTTCAGCCGAATTCCGCCCTTGTTTTAAGGCCCGAAGCCTATTCTCTGCGGTAGACTGTAGATCAGGATCGGCGTATAGAACGCCCATAGCACTGAAGAGGGCAGTTACTGATTGTAGGGCAATATCATGACTCGGCAAACTAAAGACCCAGGACTGCGGGTCTCCTTGAAGCAGAGAAATTACTAAGCCTACTCGTTGTTTCTCTGTGCCAGAGGAGACAGGTCTCAACTTGAAATACAGTTCGCAGGCATTCTTGAAATTGGAAAATGTTGCTCGCCCCCCGAAAAAATTTTCAGGCAATAGAATCTTAGGTTCAGAGATATGAGGTGGTAAAGAGGAAGCTGGTAACTGACGAGACTCCTGAGTGGCCACTCTTTGAGCGAGTTAGTTGATCGCTGTGGCCATAGCTTGCACCTGCTGTACCAGGTCATCCATTTGGCCTGTGATAATGTCACGCCGGGGTAACTCCAGTCCTCTTAATAAGCCTGCAACCCCCAATCTCCACAGCCAGCTTCACCTGTAGAAGCCCCCGCTTGCCGGGACGCAAGATACGCCTACCGGGGATCGGTTGCCCCCAGGACTTAATGGCTCAAAGGATCCAAGCTTATATGTGGGAGGTCTGGAGAACCAATAGCTAGAGCGTGAGTTACGGGAGTCCAGAAACAAGTCAGAGGTCGGCAACAGGAAGGCAGAGATCGTAGCGGCACCAAGGGTCAGGCAGGACGTAGTCGGGGTACAGGCAAGTTCGGCAACTAGGATTCAGAATCGAGAGGCGTCAGTTCAGGCAGAGGTCGGCAACAAGGATTCAGGATCGAGAGGCGTCAGTTCAGGCATAGGTCGGCAACAAGGATTCAGGATCGAGAGGCGTCAATTCAGGCAGAGGTCGGCAACAAGGATTCAGGATCGAGAGTGGTTGGAACAATCAAATCGGCAACGGGCTAAACTTCACAAGACAAGGTAACACAGGGTACTGAGCGCTATCACAGGCAACAAACAAGTGAAGGGGAAACACCTTTATAGGGACAGACACCAAGGGAAGGTGTAATGATTGGTGCAATTAAGATCTGGGCTAGGATTGGCCAGAGTGTCCCATCCCTATTCCTCAGCTGTCCCACTGGGTCATTGGCCCGCAGTTAGATCCCTGGACTCATTGGCCCAGTCAAGTAAAAAGGGAGGAGAGTTTCCTCTGCTGTGAGCGCAGGATAGTAACAGCTACCTCTGGCGGCCGCGCTGCAAACAGCGCCGCCGGAGGTCATAAGGGGAAAGTGCTTGCGCGCGTGCGCGAGCACGTGAGGCGAGAGGACGGGGGCGAGGACGGATGAGAGCGGCGCTGGCAGGCGCGCCAGCTGCCGCCGCTGCCCGGCATGGCCGCCGAGCAGACACAGCCGCCGCACCCGGCCGCCCACGACCAGCGCTGGAACGGGGCCCAGGTAAGTGACGATTTCTGACAGGTCCCCTGAACAAAACAATACCCAATATGCATAGGTACTGTTCAGGGAAGAGATGCCAAACACCGCAAAGTAAAGCATGTGCGTAAGGGTAATTTTACTTAAACATTTCAGCTCTGCAGACAAAGTGCGCACCTTGCAACAACCCCTTACATTTGGAATACCCCCCAAAACCATATATTCCCTAAAAGTACACACATTAAGCTTTCTAGGTGTACCCAGCTTATTGCAGTGGCTCCATCGTTCTGGAAGCAATGCCTCAAATGATTTCTTGCACAGGGTTTACCTAAAAAAAATGTATAAAAAAACAAATTTTCCTAAAATATCAATATGCAAACAAGAAAACAAGGTCCCCCGAGCAGAACAATACCCAACATGCATAGCTACTTTTAACTGGCAGCCTACTTGAGATTTTGTCACCCTCTGTTGACAGGTCATTTTTTACCATTTTGCACTATGTTTAACTGTGATCTTTGCAGCAATTTCCAGGAAAATTCGATAATTTCTTTTGCGGCAGAATTTAAACTTTAACATGAAATGTCTTGCTAGCAATTATTCCACTGTTTTATTCTAAAAAACCTTCAACTATAGCACATATGTATCGGTAGCCCCCCTGTTCCTGTCCAGGAGACTCCCCAAACTGAAAAGAGCATTTTTATAACATTTACAAATAAAGTACAACTACTATCCACACTATAAGGGTTGAATAAAAAAAAAATTGGTATGAGTCACCCCTTCCCAGAAAAAATCCCCCAGAAATGGTGTGAGGTTTCCCCTACCCAACATAACGAGCCCAGGGACCTACTACCCTGCAGGCTACAAGCCTGCACAGCCTAAATGACCCCTGGGCTCTTCTGTCTCCAGGTAGTGAGAGGTAATAGGTGGTGCTCTGCAAGGCTGAACGCCGGCGCTGTACGCTGAGCCTGGGATAATGATGAATCAGACACTACATGGCGCTGTTCCAGTCGCTCACCAGATTCTGGTTCATAAATGTGTAACTGCTGCCGTGTCTGGCATTTACCTGCCACTACCAGACGCTACCTGCTGCTTACAAGGCACTACCTGGCGCTAGAGCTTCATGAATAAGGCCCAAAGTATAAATAGCACAGAAGAAAAAAAATTGCATAGCTTGATACCATGTCTAAAAAATGTAACTTGCTACATGTAATAGGGGGCAGCTGATGGGTTCAAAAGTATCCTCCCCGTCTAATAACCGGTTAATAATAAAGGAAAGGATGTCACCACCTCTACATTCAACGTTGAAGCCTCCGCCGATGTGTTTCGTTGTTGAACAACTCTAACTAGTCTGGTTAGTTAGGCTGGAGCCTAGTTAAAGTTATTCAGCAACAAAACGCATCAGCGGCGGCATTGCGGTGGCTTCAACGTTGAATGTGGAGTGTGATCTTGTGGTGAGATCCTTCCTCTACTAATAACCGGTCATTATACGGAGAAGGTTCCGCACATATGCCAGGTGCCCCTCTTACATGTATATACGTATACTACTTTTTATTATGTAAATGATCATTTAAAAAAAAAACATGACTTGGCTGCTTGTATCAATGAGGGTATGTTCTTCAAGAAGATGGAGGCCTCTATGCAGGGAGATTTTGCTGCCTTCCTAGCTACTTTGGAGGGATGGGTTGCCCACTTCCTGCCAGGGCATTTTGACCGAGACCTTTTGATGATTTAGAGTGCTGACCTGGTTGCTAGTTGGTTTGGAAGAGGCCTGGAAGCCATTTTCTTTTCTTTCCCCTCTATTCTCATCTCTCTCTATTCTGTGTTCTTTCTTCTTCTCAGTCCTACGACCTCCCCTCTCAGTACTGCGTGAGTAAATGAGAATTCATCCATTCTCCCCCTCCCCAGTCTGTGGAGATCCGTCCCCGGGACCTGGTTGGGCAGAAGGTCAGATGAGTGGAAAGTTGCTGGGGGTGGGTAGTCGGGGCGTGGTTTTGTGGTTTGTTTGCACTAGTTGTTTACCAGAGGTAATTCTTTTCTCGTATCTCTTGCATATCTCGATGTCAATGCTTTACCTCATGAACAAAAAATGTATGATGTATGATCTTTATTCTTGCAATTATTATTGTTGAAAAAAAACATTAATTGTTTTTTAAATGGTATCACGCTATGCGATTTTTTCTTCTTGCATTCTTTTTTATACTTTGTATCCTATGTCTGAGTTGAAACAGTGGTATGAGTAATGAACCAAGCATTTACTGATAATGCCCCTGTATATGCCCAGATGGATCACCCAAGGCCTAGAGAGAATTGGAAGTTAAACTCCTTCGGTTATCCCCGTTGCCAGAGCGTGATTCCGTATAGGCCACATTATAATCAGCAATGAATGAGGATAGCTCCTGGTATCAGTCCACTGGGAAACACAAAAAGCAATGTTTAATTCTCTGATTCCGGCCATTAACAGCTCCAGATTTCAGAAGAAGGAGCTGATGGACAGGCTGGGAGAAGCTGAGGCTGTCCTGATTAGGGACCACTCAGTGTCCACCAGACGTTCCTGACAGCCAGCCTAGAGATTATACTCCACAACCTTATATCAGGAGACACCTTTCTTTTGAGTGAGCCAAGCAATGTGCACGTCTGTTGACACACATAACACGGGAAACCCGGGGATCAAGTACAGTTTTGCCCATTAATGACTCTGACAAGGGGAAGCAAAACACCTCTTACTTCACAAGATAATATGATCATTTATATCATACTAGTATACACACAAGACGGATGTGGGT